>CAMGYJ010000002.1:40279431-42690223 GCA_946122785.1 Linum tenue
AGAGCTGGCACCAACAGGACATACCCAAAGATAGAAGTGCCCAAATAAAAAGATGTAGCCTAGAGGATGAAAAACCTCAAAACCTCACAAGTCCAACTACTGAAGTTTCTCACCATTTCATGAAGAGATGCCAAGATACCCCTAATTTATGGGACAAACAAGTCAATCAAACTATCCTTCAATGAAGTATTTTGTACCTCATACCTCCCGTTGAAGTCAACCAACATGTATAGAAAACCGACAACAATAAGACAATACCCCAAAATGGCTAATTCCTCTAAGCCAACACGACATGCTCGCATAGCAAGAAGATTAATCAAACTAAAGGAGCACATTATCCCAAGACCACCATGCAACAAAATTCTCCAACAAGATCAACCTAACATGCACATCTCATGAATGAGAAGATCATTTGGCGAACACATCAGCCACTCAAACACAGTGTCCAAGGTGAAGAAGGAAGAAAGTACCCAACGATGACATCCATGCTACTCTAGAGCGAGCATTACTAAGAATCAAGTTTACTAAAGGGGAACGCCATAGTTTCTTTGTGGATGATCGATTCAAGGGAATCCATTACAAAAAATAAGACCATAGTGAGGGATTATGCTTTTTCCTTTGCATACCCTTCAAGACATCATCATATGACTCATCATACAACCTTTTTTTGAATGCACTTCACATACATCAAATGGCATACTTGTAAAATTCACTTCACACATATCATATGACATTAACATTTTATCTGAAATAAACTTCGAACTAATCACATCACATCATTCGTTCGATGACTAATCTCAAGAAATTCCTAGCCAAATTAAATATCATTCATTCTCAAAATTCACTCAAAGTGTACGTCTGTTTTCATCAACATGACATTGCATCAGATCGTACAACATCTTGCTTTTGCATATCAATATGATGCCAAGTACAATCTTTACCAAAATCAAGTTTGCCACACATCTAAGATATGATCTATCCAGACTCTACTGATTTTTTATTTTAACACCTCATATCGAACATACAACTCCACATCACCTGCGCTTATGGTTTAAAAGACTATGCATATCCGTAAAACACGACTACACTGTGAGGGAAACCAATGAGAACCCCATATGTCTGATACACTGCAAGGGAGCTAATCATGACCCATAGGAAGGCTACACTGCAAAGAAGGCTACACTGCGAGGGAAACCAATTAGCACCTACAGGAAGGTTAAACTGTGAAGGAGCTAATCATGACCCATAAGAAGGCTACACTGCGAAGAAGGCTACACTGCGTGGGAAACCAATTAGCACCCACAAGAAGGCTACACTACGATGGAGCTAATCAGGAACCATAAGAAGGCTACACTGCGAGGGAAACCAATTAGCACCCACAAGAAGGCTACACCGCGAGAGCTAATAAGGACCCATAAGAATGCTACACTGCGAAGGAAACAAATTAGCACTCACATCTAGGCTACAATGTGAGGGAACTAATCGGTACCCATGACATTACTACACTGCGAGGGAACACAAATTAGCACCCCACGTCTAGGCTACAATGCCAACGAGCTAATCAGTATCCATGACACGGCTACACTGCGAAAGATGACTACAATGTGAGGAAACACAAATTAGCACCCATAAGTTGGCTATAATGCAAGGGAGCTAATTAGGACCCCCAACGCGACTATACTGCGACAAAAATTAATCAGCTCCCACATCTTGGATACACAACATGGGAGATAATCAACAACTTCAACATTCTAAATTTGGTGAGTACTACAAACCAAGTATCATAACAAAATTAATAAAACAAACCACAAATGGTGTGCTAGGATGACTTTGTATACCTCTAAAATACCAAGAGATATACAAAGGGGGGCAACTGTAGACAACACTTTTTGTCCGGGTTAAAAACATATTTTAATTTTTGCTAAAGGTTGGCAATAGCAAACCTTAGACGACTATCTAACTAAAGCATATTTGTAATGTTTGGGATGAATCACGTTTGGCTTAGCCCATTGGGATTAGCAATAGCAAATCTCTGTTTTGACAACCTAATAATAAGCAGTTGCTTAGTTTGGTTGCCTTTAGATTGACGGCTAAATTTTGTACCAAGCTTATTTGGCTTTGATTGGATTGAGCTCTAATTTCAAGACAATAAGAGAATAGTTGAATTACAAAAAATAAACAAGAATTAAATTAGAACAATTACAATTAAATTTGATTTTTTTATAAGAATGATATAATATTAATAAAGAAGAAAAAGGGAAAATTATAGAAAAATGGAAAAAGTTGCCACCGTAACTAGGGCTGGAAGTTTGGTATCGGTATTTGGGATATACCGAATACCGTTTCGAATTTGTCTATATTTGGTATTACCGAATACACGTATTATTTTGTGGGATTGAGATTGAGTTTCAATTGTTATTCGGTATTAGGGATTACGGGATTAGGATCAGTATATACCGAAATATCGATCAATACCAAAATATAAGCTAGTGTGTATTTTATTCTCTCAACTAGACTCTCTCATTCACTACTATGTGACCCTCAACCACCAAGAGTGTCATTTAATTATACATAGATCATTACATCACTATTTCACACTAGTATTAGTCGTCTCGCAACCTCAAATTCATCAAATTAAAGATTGCCAATTACAAAAACTTGAGATGTTAGCTCTAGGCAACTTAAGACTCTTTGCTTAGTCTCTTTGCCTTAAATTAAACAATAAAATCTAATTTAAATATTTAATTATTAATGCCAAACGTAATTAATTTTGTATTTGATAATACCGATTGGGATACCGAGGTACCGATTGGGATACCTAAATATTTAGGGATTGGGATTGGGATTGGGATACCGAAATTATTTAGGGATTGAGATTGGGATTGATTTCAGGGTATAATTCGGTATTCGGGATTTCGGTATTTGGTATTGGGATACCGATACCGTACCGATTTTCACCCCTATAACCGCAATAGGGAGGTCAAGAGGGCTCCTGGTAGGAAACAACCTACTCTTCATGTTTTCCAGCCAGCCTTTAGCCATCTGTTTATCAACTTACTGGGTTGCAATCAACCATTGACAAAGGCAGATCCAATTAGGAGAGCAATCACCCGAGAGGGTGAGTCAATTTTGCGGAAAACTCGGGAATTCCTTTGAAGCCAAATATTCCAACAGAAGGCATGTAGGAAGACCCTAGTGCACCATAGGGTCGGATCTTTCGGCTTCTGCGCATTCCAGAGCTTGATTCTATCCGAGTTGGTTCTAGCTCTGCTGCACCTCTTTTCGGTTTTCACAAAAGCAGCAAGGATGTTCCAAACCTCCAGGGAAGTTTTGCACTTTACGAAGATGTGGTCGATGGTATCCTCTTCCTCCTTGCATAATGAACACCTGTTTGACAAGCATATTCCTCTCCTCTTCAAATTATCCAGCGTTAAGATCCTCATGTGAAACACCATCTAGAGAAAAATGAAGACTTTAGACGGGATCAAGGGGTGCCAGACCATCTTGGCTGGGAATCATCTATTCCTGGAAAACTGGTTTTCAGAAAGTGATTGTAAGCTGAGTTCATGCTAAAGTCGCCAGTCGACAAGGGTTGCCAAACCATTCTTTCTGGACCTGCAACAAGCTTAGACACATGATTATTTTCAAAATAGAAATGAATCTCTCTCTCCCTTTCAGCCCCACCCCCGAGATCAATAGACAAAGGAATTTCCCAGAGAATAGACTTGCCATTAAAGGATAAGTGGTCACCAACACGAGAATTCCTGGATTCCGAAGCAGCACACACCCTCAAAAATTCATCTGCTACGCGAGTTCCTTTGATCCAACGTCATACCAGAATGAAGTTCAGTATCAACACCCTTGTTCCACTTGAGCCGAACTCCAAAACTTGTCCCTTAGTTTCGAAATCAGGGACTAGGGGTTGCAACCCATACTCCGAAACCACCACCCGCACCCCATTCAGAAACCAAGGGGGAAACTTGAAAGCAATCAATTCCCGCCACCAGGTTTGCCTCTCAGTAGCAAATCTCCAGAACCACTTAAGGATGAGAGCATGGTTGTGGAGCAGCAGGTCACTGATTCCTAACCTGTCGCGCTCTTTGGCCGATTTGCACAGTTCCCAAGAAACAAGCTAAAACTTTTCTTTATCATGGGGTCCTGGCCAAAGGAAACCCTTTGTATCTTCTCGAGTTCTTTCACAACTCCAACAGGGATAAGGAAGAGGGAGCTTACATAACTGCTCTGACTCGCAAGAATTATATTAGAAGGTTATATTAGAACAATTACAATTAAATTTGATTAGTATAATTTATAGTTACAAAGCTATGGCAAAATAATTGCACAATAACATTACATCATATTAACTACAAGGTTCAACAAAAATTAGGCTCAAGTCAAACCCCAAGCCCACAATCAATGCCTTTCTGCAGGTCAAAGGCTAGCCAGGTCAAAGCCAAAGTCAACTGGTCAAACCCAGTCAACATAAGTCAAACCCCCAAGACCAACCCAACGTAGGGTCTACTACACCTAAACAACGAATCAAAAAAATACACAAGACTGCTACCCTCAAAGTCAATCAAGTTACAACACAAACCTAAGTTATAGTGGATTTTTGTATTATAAAAGAGAGTTCGTTGATTCTTTTTCGGAGTTTTTTCTTCATTTTTCACGTCAACAATACAGGGGGTGGCCTTCTTTTCTTTCTTTTCCTTCCTGATCCTCTTCCCCGTGAACCACATATCAAAGTTTCTTTTACTTCACTGAGACGACACAAGACAAAAGAAAATTCATCAAAGTGATTACTAACTCCCTCTTCTTAGAAAAAAAAAAGCATACAGACTACCAAAAAGATTTCCTGTACACTTCTTTCTTTCTCTTTCGCTATATACAGACACAAACACAGAGCAGAGAGACTCTGCAAAACTTCTCACTTCTTTTCTTCTAACACACAAAAAGAAAATCAAACACACACACACACCACCCTTTGGAGAGAAGAGTGGGTGAAAAACAAAACACAAAAATAACAAACGAGAAAATAACAAAAACACAAACAAGAACGCAAAATAAAACAAACAAACAAAACAAGATAAATACTAACTAACAACTCAATAGTTTTCTACTAGTTACCACGGTTCCCCGGCAACAACGCCAAAAAGCTTGATCACTTCAATCGTTGCAAAATATTGTCAATGGTTAGCATGTGTCAATAACTACCCCATCTTAAGCCAAGTTTAACCTAAGACGACATTGATGTATAGTGGTAATCAAGGTCGTATTTTACTCGGGTCCTGGTACCCTAGCCTACTTCCCACCTAGTTGCTAATTAGTTAATCGGTTTTGGAGGGTTGAGTGGAGGATTTATGGAGATAACTACACTAGAGATTGATCAAAGCTAAAAGCAGCTACTTCGGGGAACTAATTCTCCCCCTAGCTTAGGGTTACTACGCATATATAGATATTTAGGGTTATCTAATGTGGTGAGTAAGCTCTTTTCCGTGGGCTTTCTTGGTTATCCACACGCCTCCGAGTACGCCTCCCCTAAACCCATATATAGTCACCTAGATCTAGGCTATCGTATCTGGGGCATTAAGCTTATAGCTCATTTCAATGGATACTATCCACCATCCACATCGAGGTTTTATCCCGAGTTCTATCTAAGAAGGCTAACCTATGGTAGGGGTCCGATCGCCTCGACCACCCTAGGTCCCCATTCATCCATCTATCACGATTTGCTTTATGGCGCGTACCCATCTGACCCTAGAACTCCAAACCCAGCATAGAAGCATAAAGTATGCCAGTAGAGAAGATTGGGGCGCCCTACCATGAACACAATCCATGATAGAATAGCAATAAAATCAACTAGATAAACACATTCATTCATTCAAACCTGAAATATCCATACATATATAATAAACCCTAAATCTAGGGTTTGGGTTTAGAACCGCTAGTGCCTTAGAGGACCACAGACTACTCCATAAAAGAGAGAAGAAGAAACATAGAAGAGATTGAAGAAGACTTGGGTGAGGAAGATGCTCCCTCTCTTCTAGCTCCCTCTTCTTCCTTCAGCTTCTCTCTCTTCTCTCTCTCTCTAAAACAAGAAATTTCTCTCAAAATTAGCTCATCTAAAAAAAGGGGAAATGGGTCTTCTATTTATAGACAATCTGGGGACGGAGAAGGTCGAGACCAGAAGCACAGAGATTGCAGTCGTGATCTGCGGAAGTGAGACCGTGATCTTGGAATGGTGTCGTCATGGCCTTCGGAAATGCGGATATCGCGGGCTAACTTAGCGGGCGCGATCTTCCTCGCGGTCTGATAACACTATGGTTGTGATTTGACTGGGAAAACTCTATTTTTCTCCTTGGCTCCTTCCTCGTGAAGTTCGCGCCCTGAGCCCTCCAATTCGCGACCGCAATCTTGGGCTTCCAGGCCGCGCGTCTTCAGCTTGCGTTCCCGGGCTATCTTTCCGACCACTATCTTCAACTTCTTACCCCTTGCTACACTTGTGACCTTTTTTTGTACCTAATTCGCATATATCGTCTAATACACCCTAAAATCATATCAAATTCACATAGGAACGAAATAGGGATGTAATCGACGATGTTCAAGCAATTATGAACATGAATTGGCATAAAACAAACCTTGATATGATAACACTAATTTAAGTGTTATCACTAACAAACATTCTACCACTGGCGCCAACATAAGCAAAAATAAGAAAGAAAAGACAAACGAAGAACATAAAAGATCAGAATCATGACCAAGCAACAAGCAAAAGACCACAGAAGAGAAAGGGAAAGGGAATAGCAACTCCTCCCCTTCATCAATCATCCATGAAAAGGTAAAACCCACCATCTTTCATCCATCTCATAGCCATGATGAATCTCATCTTCAACAAAAACTAATCAACATCACTTAAACTACAAGTTGACAGATTTTGTTAAACAAAATGAGTAAATTAACAACCCCAAGCAACTCCAATCAAATTGCAATACGACTAATTTCACCATTATCACAAAATAAATTAGCAAATGATTTCTAATGCTTTATTTACAAGACCGCTTATGTTGCTTTACTTTTATTTACAAGTTCTCTACATTTCTGTTCACATCTATTTGAGTTGCTTTTTAGTTTTTATCATTTAAAGCACTTCTATGTTTAGGCAATTCGTAAAACAAACCAAATTTGTTTTCTTTCTTCGGTTTTAATCGCTTTAATTTACTCTATTCGATTGCATACCAGGACGACATCATATGCAACTAAAACATATTTTTGAAAATCACATCAAACTGAGAGATATCTTCAAAAACTTCTGTCGCACAACTAGATTTACAAATCACTCCCCAATGACATTTGAACACCCATCACAGATTGCTAACCTGAAAGACAATAAGACTTCATCACAAGCAATAACAGTGTTTTTAGTAATTTAACAAGTTGATTTCTCTACCTTCAGTTTAGTAGTTTTAACCAAAACCTTGCGGTTTTTGAAATTCCAAGTCCATCCCCCAAGTTAAACAACCAAATATAAGCATAAAGTTTCTCAAAATAACAAAACCAATCGAAAAACCAAACCTAGAACTAAATCTAAGTTTTGACCCACTACCCTCCAAAACCCAAAAAAACAACCCTACATACCTGTCAAATTTCCAGATCCAACACGACAACCCCACAAACTACCCAAATCGAATCCACCACACAGACCACAAAAAGTTCCAATTTGCATACAATCCAAACCAGAACCAAAATAATTCAAGACGGTCACCGCAAATTTCCCAGATTCCCCAAAAATTCAGAAGTCAACAATGACCAAAAACGAGTCTCCAATGGGATTGGAACCCTAAGCCTTAAACTCAACGTGTTTCTCCCACCGCCGTTTGCCTGTGAGGCTTTCCCCGACTGCCTCTGTTTCCTCATTTCCTCCTTATGGTCAAAACATAAGAATGAGAACAAAGTGAAAATCTGTCAACATCAGTAAAACATAAATAAACCATAAAAAACCTACCTCGAAGAACCTCATCCATCATTCTGGGTTTTCCCTCGTCGCCAGAGGTCCTAGCCAGTCGGCGGCCTCCTCTCGTTCTTTCTTCTCTGCTCGGTTAGACTCAGAAAAGGGAACACATCAAATGCGATCAAAACCCTTAACAACCGATCGAACCCCAAAAATCTAAATCAAAACACCAAGTGAAATACTCGATCAAACATAAAAAAAATACTAAAAATCAACATGTGAACCCAAAATCGACTAGATCTTAGCTTCGTCAACACTATCATCATCGTCAACAGCGTCAGAGACCACCGTTCTTGCCATCACCGTTGTTGTTCTTTCTCTGCTTGTTGTCGTTACCACGAAGAAGAGAGAGAGAGGGAGCAGATCGGAAGGGGTCAAAGGATGGAAAAAGGAAAAAAAACGAGGGGAGAGGGAAGGAGATAGGAGGAGAATCATGACCACTATCTGGCTATTGTGCTCTGACCGTCGTTGCTGGCGTCAAACCTTTTCTTTTCTTCGACCATTTTCTGCTGGAAAGAAGAGAGGAGAGGAAGAGAGGGGGGTGAGCGGCGCTTAGGTTAGAAAAATGATCTAGGGTTTCAGTTTTTGGCTTAGAGGGAGTTATATACTCCCGGGGCCGAAAGGACTAAACTACCCCTCCGATTTTTACAAAAACTACGCCAATTGCCACTGCCCTCTTCAACTCTAAACGACCACAAATAAAACCCTTCGACAATTCAAACCAACGACCTGAAAGTCGTGTTAATTTTACAATCAACAATTTAAACCATTAGGCTGGGCGCGCGCCTGCTAGTTGTTCGGGTATTAACTTCAATCGATGAAAACTTTAATTAATCTGAATACTTAACATACAAAAATCCTTAATGCGAAATGTCGATGGTCAATAGATTATGATAACATTCTCGTATTAAGTCTCAAATTGGTTTCCAAAGGATATACAATTCGTTTCACTCTTTTTAATATCAAACCTTATCACGTATCAATAGGACATGTTGAGTTCCTTTTTACTAAAATCATTTGTTATTAAGAACGAACTACGTGGACTTTGATCCTGACTACTGGTACGTAGGCAACCAATGCGTTCGAGTCCAACTAATCAAATTTTCTCCTCTTAAATCATAAATACCAAATTACATCTATTAAATTATAAAATCAATTATTATCTTAATCATGTTTCAATAGCTACGTGTTAAGATCCCCTTTCCAAAATGTATCAACTTAATCGAACTACGTGGACTTTTATCCCGACTATTCGGGTACGTAGACAACCAATAGGTTCGAGTCCAAATAATCCAAAACTCTTTCTTTACTTTTGTGATTTCTGTCAATAGACGTATGATCAAATCATGTATTAATAAATACCTAATTAATAGAATCTTATAATTAAGCCAAATAGTAATACACCAACCCTTTAAAACTCATCGATTTAAGTAGTACCCATTTGGGGCGTTGTGGGGTGTGATACACTTTCCCACACGTAACCGTACTCCCATACCCATAATCTCTAAATTCGCAAACCAAATTTCGTTTCGGCTCTAAGGTGGAAACCAGACCAATTAGTGTTCGACCCACTACAACTAAGGTCGATGGCGACTCCGAGCAATTCGCGACGGATCCCGCGATCCTGAGGGGCAGTTGCGACAGGCGGCAATGCCAATGACCCCCTTAAAATGACCACAAGTAGAAACCTTAAAATGACCACAAGTATAGACCTTAACGACGAAAATGACCACAAGTAGAGACTACTTAACTGTGAAACCCTTATTTCGCCATCCTAGCCCCAAATCCAGTTCGCTCAAGATCTAATTGCAGCAATCGACGACGCCTCTCCCAAGAATTGTCGAACCAAAGCATTTCCCCATCGTCGAGCTCTTTCTTCCATAATCGCCTTAGGAATCCACAACGCCCCATTCACATGAAATCAAGCTTATTATCATAGTGAATCTCGAACATTGACGCCCAAAATCGTAGCGCACCCGAAGAAGAAGTAGAACTTGTTGAGTTCATTTGAGAGAAAGAAAAGAAAAGAAACCAGGGACGAGGAGCGCCTACCTGTAGCGAAGCCTCGTTGGCGATCACCACTCAACCAAGAGAAGAGAACCACTAGTTTGTTAGAGAACTAATAAAGAGGATATTTCTCTCTAGCAAAATAAAATCACTTTAATAACGAAAAAGATTGGGTGACCAACATTAAATTAAAGAAAGGCGACAGACAACAACATCTAGAAGCAAAAAATGGAATGTCGACAAGGTAGATAAAAAAAGTGTGACAACGGTCTTGATCGATCAATAATCAAATCTTCCTACTTTGCACTCAACACGGAACAAGGAAATCAGTTTAATTTTTGTTGATTGGTACTCAATTCATTTTTATTAAACTATTCCTTTGTAGATAAAAAAAATTGTGTGACAACCATCAATAATAAAATCTTCCTACTTTGTACCTGAAAGAACAATTTGGCCTTTGTCGCAATAAATTTATTTTGCTTAAACTATTTCTTTGTAAGAATGAAAATTATTCATCGATTAGATGATTACTCCACACGAGATTAACTTACTTTCATTCAATAGTCGAATGAGTTATTTTAAGTATATCTTTAAATCAGTTTAAGGATTTATTGCTCCATTTTAGCTTATGTTTCTCAATCTGTTTATTTAGACGAAGTAGAAATAATCTAATTAGTAATTATATGGTCACTTCTTCAACTTCGCATGTTACTGCATGCAGTATAGTATGGAAACTTGCAAAGCATACTTTCATTTCAAGTGATGTTTTACTTTAGTGACCATATAGTTAGTGAAAATAGTTATGTGATCGGTTTGACAATTATCTCATACATAAGTGATCATTGTGTGATTTCACCCTCTATATATACACTACCGATCGGATTCCGACATAAGCTGGGATATCTCGATCTCCTGCGTCTAGCTCTGGTCTGTGGGTGGTCGAAGTCGAAGGGCGGGGTAAAAGAAGGGATGACTAGCGCAATCGATACCCTTCACAGCAATTAATCTCTATTTTGATGAACCGACGAGATAAGACCGGCGGCAAAAGTTTGTTGTGTCCGGTAGTTCCGCCTACGCTCAGCCGCCGTCGGCAGGTACGCAAAGCTTCTGTCCCGATAGAATTAAATGTATTTTTCTATGATCCAGCTCTCTTCTGAAAAGATCGACTATTGAGTGCCATTGGGACCTGGACTCCTTCGTTCTCGCCTTGATGTCTGCTTGGAATTTGCGTTCGTTTCGCCGATAGATCACAATAAACTTAATTATTCCAACTCCTTGTGGTATATTACTCTTTTGATGTTGTCCAGTGAGCCTCATCTCGCTGATTCGGTCTCTTGTCAGGCATATTTCAGAAGACTTTTTGACGGTAGGTTTCGCCCTGTAGGTCTAGGGTTTAACTTAGGTTGCATGAAGGTCCTAATCGCTATATCTGGCAAAACTGATTTCGTTGCAGCTTCTTAAAGGTTTAGAAATAGCTCACCATATTACTGTGGCAGTTGTTTCGGATTTGCCATGATGTAATTTGATTACTCTTTTGGAAGAGAGAATCCAGAAATTTGGCTGGGTTTGTTGGATAATTAATTTGCCAAAGGAAGCTATAGGTGGGTAGAGCTTGCCATTTTTTCGGGTGTAAAAAAAAAAAAAAAGGCTCAGAGGCATCACTACTCGTCCATGTATATTTGTTTTGATATGCTCCGGGAATCCTCATGTCATCCATGTTCCCTTGCTCTTTCATGGCCCATACATGCCAAGCACGATTATGTGACTATTTTTTGTTCCCTAAATACAGGTCATGTTGTAAAGACTTCTTGGGCATGGTTTCTTCAAAATCCTTTCCCCATAGACATTACAGCTTTTCCTCTAGGAAAAGGCTAAAAGTTTCAAGTTTCGAACATCATGAGACAGGTTCTCAGACCTGTATTGGAGACTTTGATGATGTTTCCACGGTAATGCATTCGGACTCGAAAGAATGCTTGCTTCATGGGTAATGCATCTTTGATCTCCTTTCTCCCCCCTGTTGTTCTTGTAATGGTATTTTTGATAGACTTTAAATGGTGTCCATTTCAATCTACAATGGCAGGTGCCATCATTGTGTTTATGCGTCTTCATCTTGCTATAATATGCTGGAAGACACAAATCCTGCCTTAGAGATGGATTGCGAGTTGAATGGAGAAGGCAGTGATGTTCCAGTTACTTCTAATGATGCTGGTGCCAGTAAATCGGTTTACCCACTGCCTGCATTTGTGACTGGCTGGATGTATGTTAATGAGCTTAACCAAATGTGTGGTCCTTATATTGATGCACAGTTGCACGAGGGTCTGTCATCTGGTTTTCTTCCTGGGGACCTTCAAGTGTTTCCTGTACTAAACCAAAGAATAACGAATCCTGTTCCCCTGAGGTACTTTCAACAGTTCCCAGACCATGTCCAATCGGGTTTCATGTACCTTGGCTCTGGCATCTCCAATGCACTTTTGCCTATGCCTGATTCTGCCTCAGCAACTCATGGACCAGAAGGCCATGGTTGGAGTTCTTCCTTGGCTTCTAACTCACAAAAAAAGCATGGAAAAGGAGAGTCTGTTCCAGTATTCCCATATTCTGAATTGGTAGTTGTTGACTTATTTCTATCCTCCTTTCCCTCGAAAAGCCTCCCTCCTGTTATGTCTTGTCCCTACTCCAGTATTTTTTTCCTGCATGTGTGATGTTTTTGTCATTCACTTCTTTCAGTCAGAAGACGATTCTTGTTGGTTGTTTGAGGACGATGAGGGAAAGAAACATGGTCCTTATAACCTACTGGAGCTTTATTCCTGGCATTGCTATGGATATCTTCGGGATACGTCGATGGTAAGCAGGACATGTGTTTTATTAAGAGAGAATTGTATGCCTTGCATTCCTGTCATGTTTGTATTTTAGTTTGAGTAATCGATCAAAATGGTCATAGAGGTTTGGGCCTGTAACAAATCGTTGCAACGTAAAAAAAGTTATAAAAAGGTCATATATGCATCAGGATATAGCAAATCATTTTGTCTTTTTCCATCCATATTGTCATCGAAAATGCTCAGTTAGCTTGCCAACTCGCAACAAAAATTAATAAAAATATCATACACCTAAAGAATCCTAAAACTTATCTCTGAACTAGAGCAGTTAACTGGGCATTTTGGATGGAAATATGGATGGAAAGACACGGAGTGGATATTTGTTATATCATGATATGTACGTTACCATTTTGTTATTGGCTCAAACATATGTGATCATTTTGATCAACTACCCATTTTAGTATTGTGAACCAAAGTTACTGAACTGGCTAGACAGTGGATCAGCATCCATATATCTACTCTCTACGAGTCCTATGTAGATGTAATAAGGATGGGCAGCCTTACATCATGTAGCCATAAGCAGTTGCTGCTTTGGCTCTTTGCAGTTTCTGTTTTTTATGGCCTTACGACATGTAAAAGAAAGATTTTAACCTGGTTTTCACTATCTTGAGCTATCACCTCCATGCCTTAAGGCTTATTTTCTCAGACCCGTATCCCAATGATCTTGATACATAATACCTGTTATTTAGAAACATGTATCTGTCTTCATTAGAGATGTTCAAACTTTTGTCTGTGTTTGTCCTTCAAGTGGGAGATTTGTGTTCTTAGATGTCTGACTCTTGGACTTGCTTCTAAAGTGATGCACTGCCCTTCAACATGATAGTCTCTTTATGTTTGCTTTCCTTCTAATCCTTAAAATTTTTTCTCTTCGTACTACTTGTCGATTTTTATGCCTTTTTGTTTTTCGTCTACATGTTGCCTGAAGTGTTCTTTTGGATTTAATCATTGGGTTCGTTATCTCAGAAAAAGGGAACTAATACTTTAAGGTCCAACTGTTGGTTTCTATCTCACAGATCTTTTACAACCTGCATATCTTTCGGTTGCTTTCTTTCCTAGGCTTGGGTCTAATCCTTCGAAAAATTTCTCGCAATACGGCTTGTCTTTTTTTTTGCCTTTGTGTTTTTGTCTACTTGTTGCCTGAAGTGTTCTTTTGGAATTAGTCATTGTGTTGCTTATCTCAGAAAAGGGAATTGATAGTCTTAGGTCTGGCTGTTGACCTGTATGAAACAGATCTCTTACAACATGGATCTTCTGCTATTTTTTCAGTTATGTTACTTGGAAAATTTACTTTAATAGTCAAATCAACTATAACATTTCTAAACTCTATTCTACTTTTTCTGTATTTTTCCTGTTATGTATCGACAGATACATCACACACAGAAAGATGCTGGGCCCTTTCCTCTGCTGTCTGTTCTGGACGCATGGAGAACAGCTAGGGTTGAATCAAGATCTGCACCTAATGTTATGTTGGAAAGTTGTTCTCCAGAGAACTTAACACGAGAAATATCTCAGGAAATTTCCTCTCAGCTGCACTCAGCAATAGTGAAAGCAGCTCGAAGAGTCGTCCTACATGAAATTATCAGTAACAGTATTACGGAGTTTCTTGATGTGAAAAAGACTCGTGGACTTCCAAAGCTGGATATTCAAACTGCTGAAACTCACCCCAGCAAAGGTGAAGTGGTAATGTCTTCACTTGCTACTCTTCCTTTTTAGGTGTGGTTCCTTTGTGTCACAGTGGAAGTAATAATGTTGGCTATTATTTAGCAGTCTGGTTTCAATGATCTGAAGCTAATTCATATTGTTATTGAGTATGATCCTGTGGCTTGCAAGTATTTGACCTCGGAAACATCTGTTGTTGCAATGCAGTTGCCCAAAAACACAAAATCTGTTGGCAGTATTGATAACTTCCAGGTCTCTCACGCTGTTCTTTGTAGAGCTCTTTTCAACTGTTGCATGGAAGTTCTTTGGAATGCTGTTTGTTATGATACAGTAGTAGAGTATTCAGCTTCGTGGAGAAAAAGAAAAATCTGGTCTGGTCATTCTCAGAATGGATTTCCTTCGGACCTTGATATCTATGGCAAAAAGTTTCAAGCATCAGTCACAGATTTTGTATGTCCTTAGCTTATTCATGTTTTCATTCTCAACATGTTTGTGCTTTTGTTGAATCACTAAAGCTATGATTTGATGGTTTTACAGTTTCTACCCACAGAGGAGATATCTGGTTGCGATGGTGACTGCCCCCCTGGTTTTGAGTTTGTTAGAACCAGAACAGAAAATCAAACTGGAATACCTGATACAAAAGAGCTGATCCTTAAGCCATCAGAAGAGACTATCCCATCGTGCATGGATTGCAACAACGATGACATAAAATGTTTCTCGGAGAGTGTGGAAAATGAACTTCATAAGTCTACTAATGCTTGTTTGGTTGCGTTTGTTGGAACTCTTGTTAAGGAGGAAGTCATTAGAGTAGCTAACATTAGAGAGGATGGCAAAATTGCTGACATTGCTGTAAGAAGTTTTTGGCTCTATGCTTCCCTCATTAATTTTTTTCCCATTGTTTTGGTTGTACTTTGTTTTAGCAAGTGACCGATGTAGAATCCTTTTCAGATTCATGGCGCTGATGAGTTCACCAATCCAGTACTACATGAAGAACAGAGTGGCTCCACTGGAATTCCTCTCAGCAATCCTAAATGTGCATCCCTAGCTGTTGCTAACCAGCTTGCTTTAAAGAATACTACATCTAGTTTTCTTGCAAGTACTTTTGGGAAGGCGCATATATGTGGCCTAAATGTTGCTTCTTCATCTACACCACCTGGATCTGAAGATGGTGTTACCACTCTCCTACCACCCTTATGTAAATTCCATGTGTCAACATCCAATGAGCCTCATTCTAGGATTAAGCAATACATTGCCTTGGCATTATGCAGGCAAAAGTTGCATGATAATGCAGTTGGCGAATGGAAAAATTGTTTTTTTGATGATCTTCTCCAGCAGCACTTTCCATCATTTTTGGCTTTTGCGGAAGGGTGTGGGTTTGATGGTGATAAGGTACCTGAATTATTGTCTTTGAATATTCTGGCATATCTGCTTTAATGTGCTTTGCATGCAATTCAAACAGTCGCGCTTAGAAAAGTACTATAAGGCAGGCATGTTAACACAATTTTCTGGTTTCCTGATTTTTGTCCTTGCTTTGGTGAAATACTTCCCTTTTCCTTGCCCTTTTTCTATCTTAGGGAGGGGTAGACAATCAAAGTGGGGAATCGCTGAAATTATGTATGTCAAAGTCTGTGGGCGGTTGTTCCCCTACTGGTAAGTACACATACTATCGAAAGAAAAAGACGTCTCGTACAAAGCTAGCATCGTCTTTGGAATTGGTGTCTCCAGCCGAATCGCGGGGCCAGCTGTTAGAATCATCTAGAGAGCACATCTCGCTCAAGATTGCTGCAAAGGCTGCAGAAGCTGAACGCTCTGTTTCGAAACACACCAAGACTGACATATATGAGAGCCAGAAGAAACTGTCTCTTAGTTCTAGGCCTTTGAAAGGCATTGCAGAAGGAAGCAGACGACTCGAACGTTCATCGGCCAGGAAGACTAGTTGTCGCAGAGTGAAGAAAACCACACAGGCAGTTCAAGGTATTCCACTTCCTAAAAGATGTTCCTCTATCACAACATACTTGTGCATGGAACAGCTTGTGACTCTATATAAACAGGTGATGAGTTCACAGATAATGCTCACAAGACCTCCAGGAGTGTTGTGGATTCTCATGATGTTGAGAATGAGACCAATGACAGTAGCTCCACTGCTGGAGTTAAGAACTCTCCTACCCTTAATATTTCCAAGAAAAAACTATACTGTAAGCAATCCCATGGTAAGAAATGTTAGAGGAGACACCTTCCCTTTAAGAATTTCCATCCCTGATTATTTTTTTGCTACCCCTTCCTGATTATGGATTGTCTTGTTCTTTCTGGAGATACAAAACCATCCAAGCTGAAAAGGAAGCATTTACCCATTGGTACTGGATTGCCAGTACAATGCACCAAGATCGTGAAAACAGAGAATGTCAGTGACAAGCAAGCTCTTCCACATGTTGGATTGGAAAACAAAAAGTCCCGCAGTTTCCAATTGTCTATCACCTGTCCTCCTTCAGATGGATGTGCAAGGTCGTCAATTAATGGTTGGGAATGGCACTTATGGTCTCTTAACGCAAGTCCTTCAGAAAGAGCTTTTGTCAGGGGACAGTTTGTTCGGTCTAAATGTTCAAGTTCTGAAACTTGTGCATCACAATTCGCTAATGGTAGAGGTCTTTCAGCAAGAACGAATAGGGCAAAGGTCCGGAATCTTCTGGCTGCTGCTGAAGGTGCTGAGCTTTTGAAAGCCACACAGTTGAAGGTGATGAAATTTGTGGTGCATGCTATTAATCTTGTCTGTCTTTGGTACTCAATGATGTCATATTCTTTATAGGCAAGAAAAAAGCGGCTGCGTTTTCAACGAAGCAAAATACATGATTGGGGTCTGGTTGCACTGGAACCAATTGACGCAGAGGACTTTGTCATTGAATATGTTGGCGAACTAATTCGTTCACGAGTAAGTTTGAAGTTCTCTTAATTTGGTCGGGTAAATTTTGTTCTTAAATTCTTTTATGCTGATTTGCCTCAATTTTGCATCCCTTAAAACAGATATCTGATATACGTGAAGGACTGTACGAGAAAATGGGAATTGGGAGCAGCTACCTATTTAGACTGGACGATGATCATGTGGTCAGTGGACCTAGCTTTCTTGGATTAGTTTTTTTTCTTCGTATATTGTCGTGTGTTGTCTCCTTTCTTATTCCTTTGTGGACAATTTACCTCCTGTAGTGAATACATATGTGCCTAGGGACTATTTACATGTCCTCTCCCTTGCGAGGACGTTGGAAATATTGTTTTCCGTTTGGCATACATGAACACCTATATAATAATAGAATGAATACATGATGCTGCCATCTTTGCTGTAAACTTTTGATGCATGGGCTGGGAACTTGGGTTACTGATTGGCTATGGGTTTGCATGGTCTAGTTTCTTAATGTAGAAGAAATCTGATTTCTAGAAAAACATGTGAGGTCCAAACTGAAATGCTGAGTTCAAGTGATTGTTTCAAAAGCTTTGGTCTAGTTCCATGAGGATACGCTGCTGTTTCAACTTCATCTTGCATGCTCTTGGTAGTTCCTGTCATTCTAGGTTTTATGTAGTTTTGGTCGGATTTGATTAGTCTATTTGAAATTTGTAAGATTTCTCCAAGCACTTTTAGTCCTGTCCACAGCTGTAAGCTTTTCTATAGGAGGTTGATTCTCTTGAAGAAGTCTGTATCATCAGAGTCTCCTTTATTTTCACTCAAGTTAAAGTTATGATCCTTTCGCGCTTAGTCAATTTCATTTTTCTTTATCTGCATGTGGCAACTAAACTTCTTATTTTCCTTGTTGTCGTCACTCTTGCAAGAGTTGACCCTTCAAAGTCACTCACGTGTTATACATGCTATGGCAACGAGTTAAATACATCTTTGTTTGCTCTGCAGGTAGAGCTACAAAGTGTGGTGGGATGGCGAGATTTAATAAATCATTCTTGTGAGGTAGCCCACTTGAGATCACCTCTCAAATTGTTGTCCTAGTAAAAGCTACTTGATTCTTGACAACGTAGTGTTTCACTTGTTATTATATGCAGCCCAACTGTTACACCAAGGTTATAAGTGTTGAAGGCCAGAATAAAATTTTCATATATGCAAGCGGCATATAGATGCTGGTGAAGAAATTACTTACAATTATAAGTTCCCTTTAGAGGAAAAAAAGATCCCGTGCAACTGTGGCTCTCGAAAGTAAGTTGTTTGTTTGAACTTCCCTATGCCTTAGTATCACGCTCCTAAATCCCCCTGCTCCTTTTTTTGTGCGCAATTCTTATGTCTCTTCTTATGGTGTACAATGTTATACTGAACTTCTCTCAGATGCCGTGGTTCATTGAATTAGGAATGACTTCAAAATTCTGGTAAGTCTTGCATTCTTGTAAGAGATGAACTTTATGCTCCTTTTAATAATGCTGATACGTGGTGTCTGACTGCAATTTTTCAACTTCTTTCTTCAAAGTTTGTTCTTGGTGGACTGATGCCATGGGATATCATAGGTGCGATCGAATTTCTGTTGCATTTTCCCTTTGTTAAGAATTCCTGCGTCATTTCCCCCCATCTCTACAGGATATCAAGTTAAGCACCCCCCCCCCCCCTCTCTCCCTTTCTACAGGATATAAAAGTGCTAAGGAGTAGGAGATAGCTTCTAATTTGTTTGTTGCGGCGATCTTCATCTTGGCAATCTTAAGGTAGTAGTACTCGCTAACTCTTAACGTGAGGTAGAGGCTGATTGGTAGGTGCTATGTCTTTACTCATAATTTGGTAATTGGTATGTGTGTGTGTTGCTGACAATAGATAAATGAGCTGCACGTTTGGGCAGACTGAATTACCAGTGGTTTCATTTGTTCAATGCTTAACTGTTTACGAGACAGTGTCAAAACTTCGCTATTATAACTGTTTTCTTCATACCATTTTTCTTGACTTTTGATCGAGACACACATTGGGTTCGTGGGGGAAGGGAGGAAAATAATCCCTTTTTATAAATGATCCATAGTCAAAATGTAACTATGAGGATATAATCCCATAGTCAAAATGTAACTTTAGAGCGTAGTCATTGATTCACTTTTTATAAATGATCCCGGGAGGCTGTCTGATGTTCTCATGGTTTAGAGTTCTTGGTCATAAACATGGTTGGGATGCCTTATTGCGGCAGTAGATTGTTTACAAGGATGAGATGGAGGTTATAGGCTGGCCAACAGAGCAAACTGTAGTAAGTTTTGGTGCTAAGAAGTAATGAATTTTTTTGGTGATATGCCTATGTTCATGTAGGATCTGGCTTTTTTATTCATTTCCTGTTTGGTAGAGTATTACTCCCTTTGAGTCTTGCCCTTGGGAGAACCCATCTCCCTTTACCAGTTCATTAGAGTGACAAGTCAGTGGTGTTTTATTGTAGCATGAACGTTAAGTAGGGTTTGATGTTGATTAGATATGTGTTTAATAGGTGAACATGTGTTTTTAAATCAAGTTAGTATCTTTTGATCAGGTGGGAAGAGAAGAACAGTGGTTCCGTCTGTAGAGGGAAGAACACCGTGGTTTTCACATGGTTTTTCTGTGTCTTGAATTGGAGAAGAACAGTGGATCATTCCTTCAATTGCCAAAGATGACGCAAGTTATTATGATGTTTCAGGTTCTTCACAAACAATGGCAATCACAGGAGGCTAGTCGATGTGGTCTATGGTGATCTTTTGTTGAGTTCTTTTCCCTACTCTTTTGAAGATGCGTTGCTGATTGATGTGCATATTCTTGTAGATCTGACTTATGTTACAAATCAGTTCTCTTCTTCCAAAACTATAGATCAATTCTTTCATTTCTTCCTCTCTATCTGACATTTTTTGGAGTACAAATCCCTTTTGTACAGACAATCTTTGTTGTTTATATGATAACAGTTGAGACATAGGAAAGTTTTACAATAAAATGCCAACACCGTTCTTAGAGCCAGAGGTAAATAGTTGTACGTCAGCAACATTGGCCATTGGTTCGGAAATCGGAACTCGTTAGTCCTCATTTTTGGTTCATCTTATTATGCATAAATTACTCGTCACCGGAAGGTATTATTGTGTGTATGACGTTTACTTCAATTATTATCTGAGAATTTTGCTGTCCCATTCATTGGCATTGGTTAATTCAGGGATCTGGTTCCTGACCTTGGTAGGAACCTGTGAGCGAACTGGTACTAGCCTCTTGCTGTAGATTAAAATTGATAGGTCTGTGTGGATCTGGGTGGCGGGGGTGAGTAATTAACGAGAGGAGTAGGATTTTCTTATTAGGCGCAAAATTAGTGCATTTCTTAGTTCAGGCTCCGTGCATTTATCTTTAACTGCTTCTCTCCCTTCTGTCCGATCTGCCTATGTTGTTGCAGGTTGGCATCAGGTGGAAGCCGGGACGGATGCCGCATTACAGGGGGTTCTCAAACCCATTGGTATGCAAGAATGCCAATTCATGAACGTGAAGGAGTGCCATCAAGGCACATGGCCATATCTCTCCGGCAATTATAGTTCAAGAGAATGCCGGGGTTGAAATTGGACTTCGTCCATTTCCTTCACCCTGTTAACAGATTATGTGGGTTCTCCATATCCTAATTGGGGTTGGATTCCAGGCTTGGTTTAATAATAAAAGGTGGATGAAAGCACAAAGTCTACATTGGTTCAAACTGTGAAAGCCAACAGTCTTTAACCACGGAAAAGAAGAAAACCAAGCTAATAAGTGGCTTCCTAATTTTTGGCAAAGTAGCTCTTCGTCGCAGCTTCTTGCTAGCTCTTAGCTATTGGTTTGCATGTCATGACATGACATGACATGATGCTCTCTACACACAGATCCTCGGATTTGGGACCAGGTGGGTGTTGGAGTTGGGACCGATGACAGTCTAATGGATGCTGCTGCGAATTTCTATTGACGTTGTGCCAGATATAACTCCGCCTGTGTATTAGGTTTCAATGCTTATGCCTTGCACAGCCGGTCCCAAGCCCGGATAAAGGAGGAGGGATGCTTGTCTTCTGTCTTCTGTTTGAAGAGTCACTGCTCCATGTTGCCTAGTCGATTGGTGCGATCGTATGAAGCATGTAAGAACCCTTACAAACTCCTCTCTTGGACTTGCGTTCGCATCATGGTAAATCAGATTAGATCGAAATAGGGGCCAAAATGTGTAACCACTTGAGAGATCCTTGTAGCTTTCAATATGGGAAGAGTTTCCAGCCATGATAATCTGTATGCATTGCTCTATGGTTCGTTTCATTGAGGCAGTGGTACTGTCGAGCTCTTGCTACCTTCACATTGTAATTGTAATGGTTAAATGGTTTGTTTAATTCAGGAGTTGCTCCTCACTCGAATATGCTCCAGCAAAAGAGCCTGTAAAATAATGAAAAGAGGGTACCTAGTGGGCGGAAATTGCTATTAAAGCTCTTTTTTTCTTTTGCTTATCTTGTCTTGTCCTTTTTCTTTCTCTTTTGCATCTTGCTGGCGATTGTCTTATTTATCTTTGGAGAACAATGTGTAAGTTACTACAATTGTATAGTCCATTCGGCACGGAAGTGGCCGTAAAGCTCTAGCAAATAGTGGAGGGGGTCGGCAATGCTGAAAACCAAACATAGCAATGGCATCTTCAAGACCAAGAAGAGCGATTGGTCAATCCCAGCATGTAAAATGGTTCGACCTATGTCAAAGGGCTACGAGATAATAAATAAATAAATAACCGCAATTGCTACTTGAAAAGGTTAAAATCGTCGAATTTCAATGAGAGAATTGTATCTAATGTTGAATCTCGTCGGACCGCGGTCGAGGAAGAGAGAAAAACACAAAGGAAACATGAAGAAAAGATGCAAATTTTGATGGAAATGCACAACAGATGGTCTAAAAGAAAACGACTGAAATGCATAACAGTGACGATAGATATAAAGTATAAACGAAAAAATTCATATATAAATTCGGGTAATTGATACAAATATTATTTTTTAAAAAAATTTACCACCAATATGGCGGTTTTTAAAAGTATTAACACGGGTATTGTGTATTTGTGTAGGTTAAAGCGCGTGTCCGCCCGACACTCAGGAGGGGCCGCTTTTGAAATTTTTACCCGAGTAACAGGCGGTGGCGCCTGAGACTCTAGCGGCCCTGCCATCCCCCTCCTTTTTACTTCCCTCGTCCGACGCCCCATATCTTATCTTCTTCTTCCTCTTCAGCAAACCAACAACCACCCACCACTCCTCGCTCTTCTTGCCCGATCTCCAGCGCCCACGCCGGACAGAAAGGCTGTCTCGCCACCTCCTCAAGCAGACACGCCGGAGACAGAGGCGGCCGCGCCTGAGTCCCAAGCAAGCCCATCATCCCCTTTCTTCTTCGCTCACACTCGCACCCCTATTTTTTTTTATTTGGAGAGAAGATGTTCGACGATGACGAAACAGTCGCCGATAGAGGAAGGGGGAGAGAGCGGCGAGGTTGTGGCGGCAGCCAGTATCGTGGTGAGGATCTCGCCGGCGACAATATTTTTTAATTGAGTTTTTATGTATTTTTTTTTTGTTTTTTCAGCTCTTAGGCTTATGAACAGTTATTCCATGAGATCACCGCCTGCGACAATTGATCCAGCTCCGGTCGATTCGGTACTTCTTTGGGGACATGGTAAACATCGTGTCGACTTAGTTTGGGCAAACGAGGTAAGTGTTTCATAACAACTACTTCTTTAAAGTTTATTAGCCAGTTAGATTAGACCATTATAGATTTTTACTAGGTGAACTGAACTTAGAATAGAATTACGTATGAATTTTTTTTTGAAATTAGTATAAGTTTTAGATTAGATAGATTTTTAGATTGATAGATTTTACTAGGTAAAATTAGAATTACGCATGAAATTGAATCAATATAAGCTTTGTTCACTATAGGCTGGTGATCGATCTTACCATGTTCGAGGTACCACCAATTTAGTCACGTATCATGAACATTATCTGACGTATCTCGGAGAGGCGGGCTTGTCTAGTGTTCTGCCCCTGGTCCATATGAATGTTGATGCAAGTTTGATTACTACGCTCGTAGAGCGTGGGCGACCCGAGACGTCGACCTTCCACTTTCCGTTTGGTGAGACCATGATCACTTTAGAGGACGTTGTGACACTGGCCGGCCTAGCGATCGACGGTGATGCCATTGTAGTAGACATACCTTATGAGGAGTGGTCAGAGATCTGTGTGAGACTGTTAGGACGGGTTCCTGATGATCTTTCCGGCGGTGTCGTTAGGATTGGTTGGCTGAGGGATGAATTCAATCATCTGCCGACAAATGCATCACGGGAGACTACAAAGCAGTTTGCACGAGCTTATGCTCTATCTCTGATGGGAAGTGTATTGTTCCCGTATCGGTCTGGAGCTGCGGTGCATCTACAGTACCTAAATTTGGTGGAGAATTGGCAGAGAGCTGGACGGTTCGCCTGGAGAGCAGCTGTTTAAGCCTACCTGTACCATTAGATGGGCAGGTCGGTTTTGCACATTACACATTCCTCTTCCCTAGGAGGTGACCTTGGTGGATAGGTCCCCTTACTGTAGCTCTGGGCGTGGGAGCGATTTTCACATCTGGCATCGCAACATACAGAGACGAGGATGCAGATTGCCGAGGATGCATTCCCATGTGGTGTTTGATGGCTTTTGGCCAACACTCGTCAGTACGGTGACCAGTTGTTCCAGTACAAGTTGTGGTTTGACAAGATGGGGACCATGGTGGTTAGTATATAACATTTCAGCAGTGATGTGGCACTATCCAGATCGCGAGCTCTGGCAGTTTGGCATGAGGCAGGATGAGCCTCATCCGCCACATAGTGAGGCTGAGGTTAGGTTTTCCTTCGCCAGACTCATCGTGGGCCATCGCGTGGGCAGCAGTTGGTACACGCCTCCAGGGAGTCACTTGCTTTTTGGAACCGTCGACATGAGTTCATAGCGAGGATGCCATACAGTGAGGAGGCTTTAGCCTACCACTCGGAGCATATGGAGTGGTATCGACATATTACCAGACGTTCAGGCACACGGAGAGGAGCTGCAGTGGAGGTAGTGGTTAGTTATTGATTGTTTCATATTTTTGTTTGATTTGTTTTGAAATTCGTAACTGTGTGGAATCTCTTACATTTTAAATTTAATTTCAGTACGACACTATGGAGTACGCTGAGTTGAGTTTACGTGATGGAGTACGGGCCAGAGGGATGTCCACCGACCAAATGATGGAGTTGGCTAACATGATGGCATCAGGGGTTGATGCTTTAGGTTTGGATGGGCGCCGACATCCTTATGTTATAGTACCTATACAACGGTATCTTGATGAGCACAACATGGCCAGATGACCTGAGGGTACGGATCCGACACCGGACTGGGCCATCCTAGAGCTATAATTCAGACAGGAGCATAGGAGGCGTAGACAACGACGTGAACATCGCGACGTACCTAACCCAGATAGGATTTTAGATCGACAGTAAGCACAACCCGTTCAGCCTACTACGACCTTCTAGTTCATGCCGCAGTTTCAGCCAACACTTCTTCGAAATTTCAGGAAAACACTTCATTGGGATTTCAGCCAGGGCCTCATTCAGCCTTTCATCATCCTCCTCAGCCGCAGTTTCAGCCAGATACTTCTTAGAGATTTTAGCCACTAGACGATAGCTTCCATACACCGCCGCAACATGCTATGATGGGAGGCGGATATATGGCCTCAAGTAGTGATACTAGAGCCGCCTCCCCGATGGGATGGAGAAACACGCTAGAGGGGGATTCTACTTTCCATCAATCAATGTGGTCTTATGACTAGCAGATGCGGGCGCATGGAGTTGGAGGCGGTGCACCAGATGAGCATGGTTTGGTGTAATGTGAATGTCCACTTTTGATTTGTGCTTCTGTCTCCAACCTCATCTTATCAAATTTCTCCAATAATCGCCAATAAGTATGCTGCACAAGAGAAGCTATAGGAAGTGAACGAATACCTTTGAAAACGCCATTGACGCCCACCATTATAGTTACCATGTGCTAAGCTCCAACGAAGTTGATGTTGGTCCACCTAGTTATCACGAGAAATATTTTTATCAGCGACTATCTTCTTAAAATTCTCAACTTGACGATCGAACTTCTCCAATCGTTTTTCTCCGGCTAACACAATAAATAACTAGTCGAGTTAGATATATGTCCATTACAAAAATTAAATGAAAATAAATTATACATAATCATAAATAACCATAACAATGAAGGCTTACCGACTCGAAAAAGTTGATTATACATAATCTTGTTTTTAGTCTTCCTTTGCAAGTTGCTTGCATAGTTTCGCATGCACCACCTCCACTCCCAAGTCCCAACCTCTTCCGATGTCACTCATGGCTTCATAGAGTCCTGCATGTCTACCTGAGATGATGCAGACATCATTTCGATTAGTCAAACCTTGAACTTGTCTTATTAACCATGACCAACTTTCAGTATTCTCGCTATCCACTAGGGCAAATGCAATTGGAAAAATATTCTTCCGACCACCAAATGAGCTCGCCATGAGTAGCACTCCTTTATACTTTCCAGTAAGAAATGTTCCATCAACAACCATGACTCCTGGACAATTCTTGAATCCATCTGTACAAGGTCCATAAGACCAGAATACTCACTGAAAGATCAAATGACTTGGTTGCGATAAAGGAACTCTTACCCAATCAATCACTGATGTTGGCATTTTTCTCTTTACCACCCGCAAGAATGTTTGCAAATAATCGTAGGATTCTTTCCAATTTCCATGCAACTTCTCCAATGCTCTTTGTTTCCCATATCAAGCCTTCTTATAAGTAACTTGCATATTAAACTTATCTTTCAACTCAGCATCCACAGTTAGAAAACTCAGATTTGGTTGGGCACGTACCAAATGCTTCATGGACTCAGATATAACGTCGACATCAAGATGATGATCCGTCAGTTGAGTCGTAATGCTACAAGAATGCACCAACTCGGCCTTTCTCACAGACCATTCGCTTCCAACATCTCGACATCCAAACCGCACCATCCAAACACAATTTTCATCCTTGTGCTTCAAGCATATGACCTTCCAGATTGAAGGTGACGACCCAACCATGACATACTGAAAGTTGCGTTGTAGTGCGTGGTATTTAATCGCCACTTGTGCAACTTGTTTCGAGTGAAATATCTGCCCCTTGTAGAATTTTCCTTTAAAACCAACAACAATATGCATTGGAATTACGCCATATGAATCAGCATATGATAATTCGCCGTCCTCTTCATTACCCTGCAGGTCAGAATATGGGGGATAATTAGGTTGATCTTCTTCCCCATCATCATCATCCTCCTCTTCCTCCTCATCTTCCTCCTCTCCGTCATCATAGTCATGATCAAATGGCACACTCCATGTCTCATCTTCTTTCTATCCACCCTGATTCTCACTAATCTCAGCATGTACCTTAGCACCCAAACAATAAGGATTTTGTGCCATAAAATCGAAAAGCACATTCAAGCTATCATCATCCACAATAGGCATCGCATAATGAAACATAACACCATTCCGTCATTCTGGAAGACAGTAAGTGAAACCTGTGATTGTACCACTATCTTGTGATGCTTCGTCTTTACGCTGTATCCTCGGAATTAGATTCTCACAAAATTGGTGATACGTCACCCTGGATGGAACTGTCAACTGAAAACTTCTACCACCAACGAAATGGATGCCCAAATTGTCCTCTACTTTCTCTGATTTCCACCGAACGACTACTTCAAATCTTCTAAAATCACTACATAAAAAACAAATTCACTAATTACCGAAACAAAATAATAATATTATTTTAAGAATTTAATATAAAAAATAAATGTGTATTTTACCTATTAGCCATCTTTTGCAGCAACCAACATAGCTCCTCTCGTTTAGCTTCGCAATATCTGTTTCTTTTTGTGGTGAGCAACTTGAAGAAAGGAAACTTGGGTTTTTATAGTGTTGGAGTGTTTTGGGAAGGCAGCGAATGCGCCCAGACTTGGGCGGCCCCGCTAGTCATATTCGCCACCAAACCCGCCTCACTCTCGAGCGGACCCGCTGGGCATGTATTATATCCACTGACGAAATACAGAAAACAGCGCCAACGCCCCAATTTCGAGCGGGTCCGCTCAGTAAAGCCTAAAAAGCGGTTTCTCCTGAGTCTTGGGCGGACTAACTGTTTTTTCTGTACAAAACACAATATTTATGTCAATACTTTTAAAACCTCTATATTGATGGTAAATAAATAAAAAATAATATTTAGGGAATTGACCCTATAAATTCCGGCCCATTGATGAAAAAAATCCAGAAAGAACTTGTAAATATTAATACAATAAATAATATAAAAATACAGGAAAATGACTCTAAAATTTTGGATATTGTACCTACACTTGACAAGTAAATCACTATAATCACAATTTATGTTTAAATAAATTATTAATATTGTCGCGGTAGCTCTCAATAAAAAATCCTCGTACCACTATAATAATTTGTTGATAGAGAAGTCAAAAATAATATCTTATAATTCCTTGGTTGTCCTTGTCGCGAAGCAAGCAAATAAATAAGTAACCATCGTTTTATGCTTTTTGTTAGTATTGCCGCATAAGTGTAAGAAGTTGATAAATTTACTACGCAATAGTGTCAGCTAGTGCAGGGGAAGGTCGGGGAAGCAAGGAAAGAAGAAAGGGAAGCTAGCGCTTGAGGCCGTTCTCTTCTCCCTGATGATGAAATTCGAATCCTCTCCTCATCCGATTTCTCCTTCTTCTCCGATATGCTTTCAGTGTCCAATGATCTGAGTCTCATTTTGGATCGGTAAACGAAGCTCCGACTGGGAGAAGAAAAGAAAGAACGAGCAAAAAACATATAAAGCAACCGATTGAAGGTTGGAGGGCGTAAAAGGCACTCCGAGGGCGGTTTGCGGCGGCAAGACAGCTTCTACTCCTTCTCCTCCTATTCACTCACTCGGCTTTTTCACCAATCAGATAAAGCGCTCGAAGGAGCAGCAGCCGCCGCCTCCACGAAGTAGTGCAGTGCAAGAAGCTCTTCCTCTTGACGGTAACACTCACCCAGAAGAAAACGAAGTTACTACTCACTTGGCGGCAACTTGGAATTGCGACTTGGGTACACTATTATGGGTTCGGAGCAGAATAGATTCCCTCAGCAAGAACGGGTATGTCCTCTCTCCCCCTCCCTCACTCGTCGTTTCCTATCTAGCTTTCTTTGAGCTGTTCTGCTCGTCAGATCTGGATCTGGGCTTGGTACTTGATTTCGCTTGAAACCCCTTTCTTGTTGCAGTGTGGTTTGGGAATTTAATTTTAAGCCTCAGATCTATAGGTCCTATCCTGTTTACTGTAATGTGGATGTGAAGAATCTGCTCCCCCTGCATTGTTTCGTTAGGTGGTGTTCTGTTCACTGTTTACACCGTTTCACCGCCTCCGTCGTGCTGCGGCTTTGTGATGATGTTTGATTCGCTCAGTCAGATGGAATTTAGCAAATTGTGGTTTTGGCCAAACCAACCCCTCTCATCATCTCCCCATTTCCAACCTCCATCTTTCGGGAGAAGCAAACGCTCCCGTTTTCTTTTCAAGTCACCGTTTCTTAATTCTGTTTTGTTTTCCCCTCGTTTGTTTCTAGCAAACAGACACATTCCCTTCCCCTTAGAAA
The DNA here is from genome assembly GCA_946122785.1 of Linum tenue. Taxonomy (NCBI): domain Eukaryota; kingdom Viridiplantae; phylum Streptophyta; class Magnoliopsida; order Malpighiales; family Linaceae; genus Linum; species Linum tenue. Next base: position 40,308,608 of record CAMGYJ010000002.1, read on the forward strand.
AAACCCAACGCGTTCCCAATGTGCTAGGAACAAGAATAAAACTGCAACAATAGAGAGACGAAAAGATTACATGGGTTGTGTCACAATTTTGTTTTGACCACCTTGGACTGATATGGATGTTTGTACTCATGCTTGATGCAACCTATCAACCTGGCTGTTGCATCTTCAGCAGAAGCTAGACTAGGTGCCTACTGGCTTGCTTCCCAACTACAACTATGGTGTAGCTGGAATTTTCTCACACAACTCTTGTCCCACCCATTTCTCGAGTTGAACTAATTGGAAACTTGGGGGTGATGATTTCTCGGTTGCCATAATATATTATGTACTCCAATGAAATCAAAGCCTGTCAACTACCACCTCTATTATAGGGTAGCACAATCGATCCTGTTACTACAGCGATCGTCGCCCAATGATGCTGTTGTTGGGTTGATTTCTTTTCACACAATGTGCGGCCTCCTAGACTAGCAGTATAACTATCTGTTCCAGTCTCGGTGCAACCTTCACGACAGTCCCATTTTTGGTAACACATACTTGCGCTAACTGCTAAAAAACTGCAATCAACCACATAAGATATGGCGTTATTGCATTCTGCGGTCTATGCTTTGCTGAAGATGGTTTTGCTTTGTCTTAGAAGTTACAACCCAAACTTTTGATAGATAGCCAGTGAAAAATTCAGGTTTGTTGTGAAAGATCTTTTCTTGAATCTGTACACTGGTTTCACAATCTGAATAGAAGAATGCTACTCTAAGGAAACATATGTAAGTTGAATATATTTCTTGTATTTCCTTTGGCTAAGCGTTTGAGCTGTACAACATGCTGGTGCAATGGTTGATCTCTCTCTCTCTCTCTCTCTCCCACTGCACATAAGCATGCATCCCAGCATGCATGGGCAGCTTTCCACGTTTTACAAGTAGACTAAAGTGTCTCTAAGTTTGCATATTCCTCAAGGAACGTGGTCTTTGTTTCCATGTTTAACCTTTGCATCTCCATTGGAACGGTTGGTTATGCCTCACTATCTGGATTCTGGGCAGTAAGTCTAGTCTCTTTGTTGGTTGTGCCAATGATTTAATAACTCAAATCATGGGGCATGGGCCATGCAAATTCTGGACTATGATCTTTTGAGAGTTAGCTATATTCTATTATTTATAGTTTTGCTTTTATTTTGCAGCGAAAGAGATGGGGAGGATGCTTGGGATCCTTGTCTTGTTTTGGTGCTCAGAAAGGTGGGAAAAGAATTGTCCCTGCATCACGAATTCCTGATGGCAATGCTTCCGTTACTCAGCCTAATGGGCCTCATCAAGCAGCTGGGATGACCAATCAAGCTACCACAATAGCTCCTTCCCTTCTAGCTCCACCTTCTTCACCAGCTTCATTTTCAAATTCTGGTATCCCTTCTACTGCTCAGTCTCCAAGTAACTTTCTCTCCTTATCTGCCAACTCACCTGGCGGCCCTTCCTCGACAATGTATGCCACTGGGCCTTATGCTCATGAAACACAATTGGTTTCCCCTCCGGTTTTCTCCACCTTCACAACTGAGCCGTCAACTGCTCCTCTAACTCCTCCTCCTGAGTTGGCTCACTTAACCACACCTTCTTCCCCAGATGTGCCATTTGCCCAATTTCTCACATCCTCTGCAAATTTCAGAAGCTCTGGAAAGGGCAGTTATCATCTTGCTGCAAATGATCTGCAAGCGGCTTATGCACTCTATCCTGGAAGCCCTGCCAGCAGTCTTCTGTCACCTAAATCAAAGACCTCACGTGATTGTTTGTCATCGTCTTTCCCCGAACGGGAGTTTCCTCCCCAGTGGGATCCTTCTGTTTCACCCAAAAATGGTGATTGTTCGAGGAATGATTCTGGCAGGCTTTCCGGGCACGATGGTTCCTCTCCCTCCTTGGTATCTCATGATTCCAACTTCTTTTGTCCTGATACATTTGCAAGATTCTACCTAGACCATAATCCACCATTTCCTCATACTGCTGGGAGGTTGAGTGTTTCTAAAGATTCAGATGTCTATCCTACTGGTGCGAATGGGCATATGCACAATAGGAATAATAAGAGTCCCAAGCAAGATGTTGAAGAAGTAGAAGCTTACAGAGCATCCTTTGGGTTCAGTGCCGATGAGATCATCACTACTACTCAATATGTGGAGATATCCGATGTCATGGACGACTCTTTCACCATGAACCCATTCACTTCAAGCAAAAGTAACGTGGGAGATGTCCTAGAAAATGCGAACGAGAGTGAGACCCAAAAGTTATTGGGCACGCAGAGGAAGCTGCCAAGACAACAGAGCTTGAAGTCGAAATCCGATGTAATTACTGGGGAAGGCTGTGAAGCTCTTGCCTCTTCTGATAGATACAAAGGTGAACTCAAACTATGCCTCGACCTGTTCCGGTTTTCCTTTTTCCAATGTTGTCGTCTATACTTGTAGGATGGCTATCATCATGTTTTAAGTCCTTGAATTGCTGGTAGCATTTGGTATGGCACAGAAAGGTGAGGCAAGTAGCGAAGTAGATGAAGCGTAGGATGATATTTTTTTGAGCCTCATAGGGGCTTTGCATGAACACCTGGTTATCCTTCCTTGGCAGTGTCGTTTTTTCACTCAAGTCTGTCTTCTCTTGAACACATGAAGTCATGGATTTGGTTTGTCTTATATTTAATCAAAGTAGTTCGCCCAACAAACTCCACATGTGTCTAAGTTTTGCTTCTCGAATCCTATATCAGGAAGGCAGTCAGGAAACATCTCCGGTTCAAGTACACCTCCCAGGTACACCCTATCTGACAACGAGGGTATGTTCTCTAAGACGCCTTCCTCCAAAGCCAGCAGAAAATACCATGTGGGGCTGTCGAGCTCGGATGCAGAAATTGACTATAGGAGGGTAAGGAGCTCAAGAGAAGGCAGGGGAGATTATGGTTGGCACGAGTAAATGAAGAGCACAAAGTTGTCAGTTGTTTCCCTGTGTATGTGCCACAAGGATTGTTATTCCTTCTGTATTTGGAAAAGAGTCTGGTACTAGTAGGATATAGTGGTCGGTCTAACCTATTATCTAACCTACCCTGCTGCTTCCGTCCTCCAATCTTCTCCTGGCCTTTCAGAATGTCTGGTGTAATCTTTTCTTTTGCTGTGGTGTGTATTCTGTATACTCAGGTCCTAGGCTTATGAATATATATAACTATATATAGTCTGCTATGCAGTGAATGTATGTACGTATATTGTGCACTTTATAAGAGGGCAAAGGTTGAATTTTTTACTTTGATTCATGTTAAATTTGAGTGATTCAGCAATTGGATAGCTAATTTTCCATATATGCAATATTATCAAAAAATTGATGGTATTAATGGAGTGTAATGGAAGTTAATGGTTAGTGACACAAAATGAAATGAGGCCTAACTAAATAAAAAAAAAATAGTGATACACGTGATATAATATCGTAAACGTGTGATTCATGATAAACAAAATGATCGGTGATTAAGGGGCCGTTTGGTTTCTGTTTGAGTTGCGGTACTCTGAACCCGTCAGCTTAACCTCGATCTTCACCAAGCTCCCAGCCGAGGCGCCTACACCTTGCAAATTTGGGCGCACACAGTGCCTAAGTGGCCCGTTAGCACTCCGAAGCTCATGTCAGTCGAGTTTCTAGAGAGATAAGTGCTGAGAGAGTTTTTAGTGAGAGAATTGAACATGTTTAAGTGCTACCTACCGAACACTATTTATACCCTTCAGCATCCGTGAGGCACCTCAAGTAGTCGCCTGAATGAGACCTCTTGTACAATGTTCCGTCCACTATGGTGCACCGGACAGCCTTGCGCCTCAACCGCCAAGCCTCCTTCGGGTCTTCCGATACTATGCCTTGAATAAGGAACAACATGATATGCGCCGTCCACCCTTCAATTACTCCCGCGGAAAGGGATGCCATCACCAACTCCTCTTGCGGAACTTCCTTAGTGACAATGACCGTTCTATCCTCCCCAAAATTCAATGTTGTGGCCAACTTGGACAAAGCGCCAGCATGAGCGTTGTCCTCTCTCGGAACGTGAGTGAAGGTCGCCTCTCGAAACCAAGCACGCTTCTTCTGAACTGAGTGGAATAGGATCCTAGCGCCTCCTCCTTTACCTCGTAAACTTCATTCAGTTGATTTACCGCCTGGGCCGTATCAGACTTCACATGAACCTTCTGGGCGCTTAATTCCTTCGCCATATGCAGTCCCTCGAGGATGACCTCATATTCCGCAACGTTGTTAGTTTTGAGAGTCGCAAAATGTAATGCAACTTCATGCATGGCCCCCAGCGGGGTGATGAGCACGATTCCTGCACCATCGCCTGCTCGGCTTGCTGATCCGTCCACTTGAACTTGCCAACACTCCTCGACATCCACCCTCACGTCTACAACCCATTAAGCCACGAAATCTACCAATACCTGGGCCTTTATTGTCGACCGGGGCGCATAGCTGACATCGTATTCACTAAGTTGGACAACCCATTTCACTAGGCTCCCGGACACATCCATGGATCCCAAGACAGTTCTGAGAGGAAGGTTAGTGAGCACCACGATGCTATGAGCCTGAACGTACAGTAGGAGCCTAAAATTTCCGCCTATACTATTGGAGCATATCGTGTTTCATGACCCACCATGGTGCAACTAACGTAGTACACCAGCCTCTCTTCGTTTGTTAGCGGGTCCTTAGACACGAGGACTGCGCTAATGGAAATGTGGGACACGACGATGTATAAATATAACGTCTCTTTGGCTTTGGGTGTCGTCATCATCGTAGGCAACGTGAGTAGGGTCGTCAAATCTTCGAAGGCCTTGTTACAATCCTCTGTCCATTTAAATCGGGTGGCCTTCTTCAAAATCTTGAAAAAGGGGCACCCTTGTCGGCTGCTCTGGGGATGAAGCGCCCAACGCCGCTAGTCTCCCTGTCAGCCCTTATACCTCCTTTGGCGTTCACGGGGGTGCCAAGCTCATGACGGCCTCGACTCGCCTTGGGTTGGATTCTATCCCTCTCGTTATCATGAATCCCAAGAACTTGCCCGCCTCTGCCAAAAATGCGCACTTTTTATGGTTAAGCCGCAACCTGAAGTGGCGCATAGTCTCAAAGGTTTCTCGCAAATCCATTATGTGATCTTCAAGCCTTATACTCTTCACAATCAAGTCGTCCATGTATGCCTTCACATTTCTTCCCAATTGCTTGCGGAACACTTGGTTAACCATGAGCTGATAAGTGGCTCCCGCATTCTTCAATCCGAACGTCATTACTTTGTAACAGTAGTTCCATAGGGTGTCATGAAAGCGATCTTCGCCCTGTCCTCCTCCACCATGGGAATCTGATGGTACCCCAAAAACATATTGAGGAAGCTAAGCGCCTCATGATAAGTCGTTGCGTCCACGAGCAAGTCAATTCCTGGCATATGATATGCATCTGTGGGGCAAGCCCGATTCAGGTTGGTGAAGTCCACACACATTCTCCACTCTTTGGACGGTTTTGGGACAAACACGACATTCGAAAGCCATGTGGTGTACCTAGCTTCTTCAATGAATCCCAACTCGAGCATCCTATCGACCTCACTCCTGAACGTTTCCTCCAATTCAGGCATCAAGTTTCGCCGCTTCTGTTGGACCGGCCTCTTACCTCCTCCGCGACCAACCTATGTGCTTCCGTTTTCGGGGACACCCCTGGCATCTCTTATGCACCCCATGCAAACAATTCACAAAACTCTCGAAGCAACGCTATCAAAGGCGACCTCAATTCTTCGGGCGCTTAAGCCAAAATGCGAACTTGTCGGTCCCGACGCTCCTCATCAATTGCTATGGCCAGCTCTTCGTCCATTTCCTCGACTCTAGGTGCCTCATCGGGCCAGACATCAACATTGTTCACTTTGTGTCTTCGGGTGGTGCCCTTTGCTTCATCTTCAAGTGCATACCGTGGAATGCTTTCTCCCCTCGAGATGCCAATCCCTTGGGGTGCGATGAACTTTAGTGTTTGGTGGCAAGTGGACGCCACTCCATTGAATAACGCCAATAGGGGTCTGCCCACTATTCCAAATTCTACCGCGTGCGTCACACGGTGCACTTCGCCACCCAACGTGACCTGGAGGCGAACCCTTCCAATTACTTGCATAGGCGCCACCGAGAATCCTATCAGCACCGAACATGAGGGGTACACCAATTCGGGCGCCAGCTGCATGCGCTCAAATTTACTTTTGAACATAACATCCATAGAACTACCAGTGTCCAACAACATCCTTTTCACCTTACACACCGCGATCACACCTTGTATTTATAGGGCTTCTACCGATGGGACTTGGCATGCCTCTTCCGATTCTCGATTGGAGTGTATTTGCACCACTGCCTTTGCCTCCAAGGACTCAGCTCTGAGGCGCCTACTTCTCTCCAGTTGCTCTCGAAGGTCGACCATGCCAGTGATCGACTCCACCGTAAGCCTAACACGGTCCGGTTTTTCTTCCTGGGTCACCTCAAATGGAGGGGGCGGCATCTCAGCGCCCAACCGCTTGTCCGCGTTCAACGACGCCTGCTTCTTCTCCCTTGCCATAAAGGTGAGGTGATTTCTCTCCTCCGCTTTTTTTACGAACTCATTGAGCATCTCTCTGTCTGGAAAATTCTGTAGCTCTATTTTTAGTTGATAGCAATCGGCCGTGTGATGCCCTTTCTCCGTTGAAAATCACAATATCGATCAAGATTACGCTCGTTGGGCTGTCCTCACATCCGTCCAGGCCACCGCACATGGTACCCTCTTTCCTTCACATTTTGCAGGACATTCTTCAGTGTATCATTATATTCCGTAAAATTCCCTATGCTTCTTTGCGGTGGGCGTTTTGCCTCCGTCCTCCTCGAAGGGGCATTTCCCCCTCTCATGATTCGTGGCGCCTGTCGAACGTCGATCTCCTCTCCCCTTAGGCGCCTCTTTTCCCCCCTCCTTGCTGCCAGAGCTTCTTCCAACATGATTCACTTCTTGAACCCTATTATCCAAGTCTTCCGTTGAGACCACATCCCTCTTTGAGAGCGCCCGACATAGCTCATCACTTGACGTGCATTCTTCAAGGCAACACCCCAGAACTGGGGGTTGCGCATCCTTGACCGCCATTGCGACTGAAACCCAACGTTCATAGAAATCTCTAAGCGCCTCTCCGTCTCTTTTCTTTATCTTAAACAAGGCGCTATAGTTAAGGTTCGACGTTTCCGGCTCGCAAACTTGGACAAGAACAATTTAGCAAACTGTTCAGAGCAGTCAATGCGTCCCTCTTCAATTTGGTGGTACCAGTCTAGAACAACCACTGCGAAGGTGGAAGGGAACACCTTATAGAGTGTGGCATCTGAACTATTGTAAAGTTGCATTTTCGTGAAGTAGTTGTTTAGATGATCCTCAGGTTCGGTGACTCCATCGTATCTTGGCAAAGGTGGGATGGTTGTTCCCGCCGACTCCAACAAGATGTTGTGTGCCAATGGCTGTCGAACTCCGAAACGCTTGACCAATCGCTTGGGCGCCTATCCATTGTGTCCATCCGGGTTCGTCATGATCAGATCGCCGGGAGGCCCCCGTGCATCTAGGCGCTCGTGAGGTGTTTGATCTCCACTAGGTCCTACCACTTAATTTAGGGATGGCAAAAATATCCGTAATCATGGATATCCGCCCGAATCCGGCCTAATCAGGTAGTGTAAAATCCGAACCCGAAGGACATTTATTGGGTACGGGTAAAATTTGAACCCGAATATTGTGGGTAATGGGTGGGCATGGGTTTCTCACTATCCAACCCGAACCCGCCCGATTATACACATGCATATGTACTTTGTCCAGAAATAATCGTTATTTTTCTCTAACATATTTTATATTTAGCATATAAATATAATATTTTCATGAAATTGTGTAATTTTAATTAATTTTCTTTCTTCTAGTGAATTATTGTCGTACTTTTCCTCTTACGTAATGTGAGAATACGTGTGAATGTTAACATATTGGTTGGATTTATGAAGAGAAATTATTCCCCATGGATACCCGAAACCCGAACGGATATGGGCATGGTTTTAATTTTCTACCCGTTCCACATGTGGGTATGGGTATGGGTAAAACCCGAATTACTATGGGTAGGGTAACGGATATGCACTATCCGCGCCCGACCCAACCCATTGTCATCCCTACCGCTTATGGATGCCCATAACGGCTGGATTATGTGTCATCGATTGCCCTGTCTCGCTTCCTCGTTGTAGGGCTATACATTCTCACATCTTCACCTCGACTCCCTTCCAACTCCCTCCTCAATGTTTCTATAGCTCTGTCTTGATCGGCAATAATCCGAAACAGCTCCCTCTTAGACAAAGAATCGCCTTCTGAGGCTGGACGGTCATAATTTTCCTCCTCCTCCGCTTCCATGCTTTGCTCCTGGCTTGTTAGGCGCTCATCTGCTCCTTGCCCCGAATTCTCCGTCCTTGGGCTGTCTCCAATTACTCCTTCCACATTCATTCCATCCATTATCTCGTTTTGCACACCTTTATGACGCGCCAATTGTTTGAGCCGCGATACCCTGAACCCGTTAGCTTAACCTCGATCTTCACAAAACTCCCAGCCAAGGCGCCTCAACCCTGCAAAGTTGGGTGCACAGGGGGCCTAGGTGGCCCGTTAAAACTCCAAAGCTCAAGTCAGTCGAGTTTCTAGAGAGATAAGTGTTGCGAGAGTTTTTAGTGAAAGAATTGAACCTGTTTAAATGCCACCTACTGAACACTATTTATACTCGTCGGGGCTCCGACCAAGCTCCTAGAATTCAGCCCTACATCAGCATGGCATTAAATGCCTGGTACGGCCAAACAGCTAGGCGCCTGCATGTGGCACTTCCTTGGTCCTCATGTCGGGGTGCCTAGAGGGGACCACTCCACATAGGTGGAAGCCTCTTGGCCATCCTCTTCCGTACTAATTTGTCTTCGTGCCCTCTTTTGTCGTATGCACCTAGACCCGCTAATTGTGGTCTTGTTCTCTAGCTTGTCCCATATTACTTAGGCTTTCAATGGGCTTGGGCCAAACTGGATTTGTGACCTCTTAAAGGCTTATCTATATTGACCCAACAGTTTTGGTGATATCGGTTATACTTAAATCAATGCATTGTGATCAATGCATGCATTGTAATATACATGTAATGTACTTTGCATTGCTTGATTTTGGTGATAGTTCTTTTACTTTTTATGGGAAATTTCACTTTTGCCCTTTCTTTTATTAGAAAATATGTATATAATTAGGGGTATAATTGGAACAAAAAAGGAACCTAACAATCTCCTCAAAACTATCTCAATAATCTCAAATTTTAGTAGAGATATTACTATCACTCATTTTGAGTGATAGTTTCCATCACATCAAGCTAACAATGCATGCATTGTTTGTGCAGAAAATTCAAAAAAGAAAAAAAACAAAACAATGCATTGTAACTATCCCAACCAAACAATCACCAAAACTAAACCAGCCCTAAATGAGTGGTTTAGTTTGCGTTGGTGGACTTTATCTTGGGCTAGAATAAGAAGACCCGCAAATGGAAAATCATCCAGCACAAATAATATGAATGGTGGCCTTCTTCGCTTACTTAATATTCTTTTCCACTTCAACAACAAGACTTGGGGCCGGCTCCTTGTCGCCGTCAATTCTACTACGTCTGTTGTCGTGCAGCAGTACCCCGTGAATTCAGTCTATTCAATTCCCATATCAGTATATCACTATCCATGGACAATGGAGGTCACAGATCCATGGGTGCTCCACCGGCGACCCTTAAGTGGGCCCAGAAGACTATCACCCTTCCTTCGTACCGTTGAGGTTGTCATCTTATTACATCAAAGGTTTGCCTTGCCTTCCCCATCTTTAAACTGCTTTCGCTATACTGATTCTTGCCTCCTTAATCACCTAGGGTTCCTTCTTTGTTTCCTAGAGGTTGATAGAGATTGAGCATGATCTGTCCTAGTTCAACTGTGGTCATGCTCATCTATTACTTGAGTAGTCTAGTCTATATGCTCTTGAATTTTGCTATGCTTCTCATAGCATAAGTTGTGAGCATAAGGTCACTTTGTCGGATTGGTGGCCATGCTGTCCAAGCCACCAATGGAGGGTTGTGATCGTTTGGAGCTGGAAAGAGCTCATTTAAGTGAGCAAAGGAGAGACAACCCGGCTTGGCTAAGCCAAGTAACCCACCAAATTGATTTTGGGCGGGCCTCCAATTAAAAAAAAATCAGAATTTTGACAGTTTTCTTTTTTAAATCGCCACTTCTTCCTTTTCTCTCGCTTACATTACTCATTTTTCCTCTCCTCTTCCTTTGTTTCTTTTCTCTCTCGAAGATGAATCCAATGAAGAAAAGCGACGACGAGGGCGGAGACGACAAAGGTGGGGCAAAGGAAGAGAGATTTGACCAAAGGGGCGATGACTGTGGGTTGAAGCACAGAAAAGGTGAGGAAGGGGGCGACGACGACGAGAGTGCAAAGAAGGTGAAGAATATCCATATCTCGCGTTTTGGTATGTCTATTGAAGTTTATTTGTTAAGAATATGGATTAGGGTTTCTTGGGTACAAATTTGGGGTTTTTTGTACGATTTTGCATGTCACTGGATTTATGGGTTTTGTTTGTTTTTTGGGGTAGATTGTTGCCATGAAAATGGATTAGTGAGCACATGGGTATAAATTTGTGGGGTTTTGGTACTGGGTTTCTTGGTTCCGTGTTACTGTTAAATACCGGTTCGTGAATGTTGAATACTATTTTGTCGATGTTGGATATCAGTTGTTTCGTAGACCTTCATTATTGGTTGTTTGATGTTGGACACCAGTTCGTGAATGTCAAATACTGGTTTGCCGATGTTGGATATTAGTTATTTTGTAGACCTTCAGTATTAGTTGTTTAATGTTGGATACCAGTTCGCCAATGTTAAATACTAGTTTGTTGATGTTGGACTTTAGTTGTTTCGTAGACCTTCAGTATTAGTTGTTTGATGTTATATACCAATTCGTGAATGTTGAATACTAGTTTGTCTGATGTTGGATATTAGTTATTTCTTAGACCTTCAATATTAGTTGTTTATATGTTGAATACCAGTTCGTGAACTCTTAATGCTAGTTTGTTTATGTTGGATATCAATTGTTTCATAGACCTTCAATATTAGTTGTTCATATGTTGAATACCAGTTCGTGAACTCTAAATAATAGTTTCTTAGTATTTTTAGCTCTTTTGAAGTATGTCTCCAGTTAAAGTGTGTTAAGAGACCAGACAAGAGATGTCGTGAAACATATGAAGAATGGCCATCTAAGACCTACGTAGAAGAAGAAGAAAAAGCACCTTAAGCAGGAGGAGCAGAAGAATATGAAGTTGATGGGGGGAGGGGGGGCGACATGGGAACCACAAAAGTAGTTGCCACACCACATCTCACTTGAAGGTTATAACCTCTTAGAATAAGGATAAGAGTACTACGCTGCTTGTAGGCGGGAGCTGCAGAAGGTTGGGTTTGATGACCTATTGGACCTTCGCATGAAGGTATTTGACATGACATTATTGGGTTCCTTGTTGGACAACTACGACCCCACTTCTACCACCTTCATTTTTTGTGAAGGAGAGAACCAGAGGGTGGTGACCCTGGAAGATGAGTGTGTGGACTGTGTATATGAGCTTCCTGTTGATGGGCATGAAATACAATATTCAAACATACATTGTCGGGAAATCGGTGGTGCCACAACGTGTGTTTGAAGATGGAGACTGCAACAACTACTGTAAAAGTGTCGAGACCTACTGTTGAGAGTGTTGTGAAGGAGTTCATTCTGCTAGCCCTTGGTTTTTTTATCAATCTGAATTGGTCAGGGTCATGTTATCTTAACTATGCTCTAATCGTGGCTAGGAGGATGGAGGACATTAGGATGTATAATTGGAGCCGTCTTGTAGTGAAGGACCTTAAGGTGGCACTGGCGGGCTATAAGGAAATAGGTGACCCTATGTGTGTTCTTGGGGATATCCACTTCATGATAGTAAGTAATCTTACGAATTGAAGACAAGTTTGTTTGTTGAATTCAAATATGGCTTAGGTGAATATAGTATGGCATAGTTAAAGACAAGTCTAAGTTAGCTGAATTCAAATCTGGCATAGTTGAATACTAATCTGGCATAGCTGAATACTAGTCTGACATAGTTAAATACAAGTATGAGTTAGTTGAATTCAAATCTGGCATAGTTGAATACTAGTCTGGCACAATTAAATACAACTTTAAGTTAGTTGAATTCAAATCTTGTGTAATTGAATACTACTATACTAGTATGAGTTGTTTTATATATACTTAACGTTAGTGAATTGACTGTTTTTTGGTAAGTTCATTTGTTGGACTTCATTAGAGTGAGAGATCTAGGCACCTCCACCTCTGAGTTACAGCTACTGGTTCAAATAGAAGGAGGCCAAGTTAGTAGAAGTTGTCCTCAGTGAGGAGAATGGTGGGATAGCTGCCTTGCTTAGGATGAGGGCCGAAGTGAGATTCATATTTGGGTTCCAACAGACACCACCAGTTGTCAATGAGACGGATTGGTTTTTCAATAAGGGCAAAGCCGATTTTGAGCATCTTGATTTACAACATGTATATAACTATCTTCTCTCTAGCTTAAGGTGGTGGGTTGGTAGGTGTGTTGGGTAGAGTGAACAAAATGGTTTGTAACATGTGTGTAGTTTAAGATGTTGAAGTCCATCACTGACAACATGTTGAGTTTGTGAGGATCAAGGCGGGCAAAGGTCCAACAGTGGGAGGCCATTTTGTGCGAGCAAGGGAACATATGAAAATGATATTTGTAATAGATTTTCGTAGCTAGTTGTAATAGATTCTCTAGTTGGTTTTTGGTTTTGTTTTCTATGTCATGAATTATAGTTTTAACTTGTCTCAATTGTATGAATTGCCATGTTGGAATGGCTTTAGACTTAATACTATTCATTTTTATGTTGACAATTGTTTGTACTGAATATTGCTTCATGTGTATCACATGACATTCTCTTTCATTTTTATTCCTACATTTGTGGTTTTCCAGCTAAAGATGGACTTGTCCAAACTCTTGGAATTGATGATTGACATGAAGGAAATTGACATGGTTGTCGAGGAAATGAGAACGATGTGGATGAGGCTGAAGACATTATGGTGAGTCAGCATGTACGTGAAGGTTACACTCACGTATCCCAAAGAAAACATCATCCAACCATTATGGAGACTGTTGAAGAGAGGGTCAAACATACTGTTGAGCAGGATGTGAAGGAGACTGTTGAGGAGAAGATCGAGCCTATTGATGAGAATTATGTTCCAGATGGGACAAATGAGGATTCAGATGATGAGATTGTGTCAACTCTGTAGAGAACGGGTGAGTAGAAGACAACTGAACATGTTGCAGAGCCAACTGTGGATAAAACGGGTGTGGAGAAGACAGCTGAAGACATTATGGAGCCAACTGTGGAGAAGGCTGGTGAGGAGAACACATCCGAAGAGTATATGGAGAAAATAGTTGATTCTGATGACGACTTGGTACCGCTGACACCTACAAAGAGGTGTTCACAAATGAAGACTCCTTTGTACCAGAGATCGAGGAGGCACCCGCTTGCAACCTTGTTCTACGACTTGACCAAGTGTGTATCCATGAAGCTCGACCCGGTGCATCGGTTTCATGGTTGAGTACGTCCTCAGCTCCACCGACGTAAACGAGTAAGTCCTCAAACTGTACTTAGTTTCATGTGCAATGTTGAGACAAGAACTACTAACCCTGTTGACATTTATGTTTTGTAGTTCTTGCTACGTTATGGAAACTACATACTATAAGCTCGCCCGATATCAGTTTCTAAGCATGGCAATGGGGCATGTCCGGGGCGGGTTTCTTGGTACCCAGACCTGCCCCGTGGTAGGTCGGGTAATTTTTCACGGGTCGTGGGCCGGGGTAGATCGACCCAATGGGTATGCAATTTATATGGAAAGCATTAGAAATATTCATTATTTTTATTATAAGACCAAGAAAACAAACAATATTATGATAAATGTTGTTAACTTACCGGAGAAATTGAGGTTTTCACTAATTTATAACTTTATTATAGCTAAAATATAATGTAATAAAAGAAAAATCCTAAGTAATTTGGCTAAAATTACATGTAATTTAGGCAAGAACATGTCGAGAATGGGATGGGTCGGGCAGGTCGGGTCGATGAGAGTATCATGCCCGCCCCGCCTACAGGGTGGGTCGGACCCGCCCCAAAATATACCAAACAGGTCGGATAAAATGGATCATGTCGAAATTGCCATCCCTACCAGTTTCTGTCATTGAAGCGTGTAACTTGGGTCAATAAACTTGTATTTGAAGCATACAGACACTATCTCAATCTTCAGGCAGTCACCAAGGGGTTCATAAAGAAATATGTCTTCCCTATGTATTTTGGTGTAAGTATGCTATTCACTATTGTCACCATACTTAAGTTGAAAGTGTAAGATTCAATATTGTTGCCCCTTTTTAATAGGAAAAAGTAATTGAGTATTGGAAGTCTTGAAAGCCCGTGGACAAGACAACTCTCAATGATCTAAATTGAAAGAGAAGTTTGATTTTAATTAAAGATTTTTTAGGATTTCATTGGTCCAATTAGAAAGCGTTACTTAGCACACTCTCTCTCTTCTTTCCAGTTTTCCTATCATTTTTAATCGATCCATGTTTCTTTCGTTTCAAATCTAATTTATATATTTGTGCAGAAAAATAAGATTCTATGTGACTAGATAGCAATAGCCATTTTGATATATGTCCAAATAAAGAAAATCAAAGATATAGTCACAATCACGTATTCACGAGTCACGTTCACGTATTCATGGTTCACGTTCCTATTTGACCGAGTTATTAAACTATACAAATATCGTTCAGTCTACACTGTCATACACGACTAACTAATGTACCACCATAATTTATAGGGCACATTCCTATTCTACAGACTTATTAAACTATTATATCAATCTTATTCAATTTTATACCATCATAATACGCAAAAAATGCACGTGTGTAAAAAATATTAACATTGAACATAAACCAAGTTATATAAACTTACCATCCCCAGTTTCCACCTTTAGCTTCAGTTTTACAGCAAAAATAATACACTCTCCCTCCCGCCCGAAGAACATCTACAAGCGAAGTCACAGAAGGAAATATCTGAACTAATGATACTTCTAATACGTTGAGAACTTCGGAGGTTTTCCCAAATCTCGAAAGCAAGCGTGCTAGGGTTTCCAGGTTCTGCATGACGACGGCTAAGCGGCCAACGTCGCCGGCTGTGGCGGGTAAGCCCCCGGAAGTTTCGAGTGGGCAAAGGCGTCCTGCTGAAGCTTCCTCTACCCCGGATGGTAAGAGTGCCAGAGAGACGGTCCAACCAAAGAAGAAGGTTCGGGCGCTCAACTTTGCGGGGGAGACAGTGGAAGTTGAGGACATAACGGCGGAGGAGATGGATACGGAACAAGACGGGAAAGCAACAAAATCGCCATGGCAGGAGAGGAAGGGGATGAGCTTTAGTGATATACTGCAGCAAGATCATTGGTATGTAGCTGATTCGGACTCTGAGGATGTGATGGCAAGAGATAAGGAAGAAGATGATGAGATAGGAGAGGAGAAAGAGGACCCAAAATGCCCGACAATTCTTTTTACCGCGGCGGAAAAGTCTAAGTGGCGCCGAGAGTGGCGTTCGGCACTGGTGGTGAAGGGTTTAGGTAGAAGAGTCTCCTATATGACGTTGGCTCGCCGACTGAATGCAATATGGGCTAGACATGGAGAGGTACAGATCTCGGACATGAGGAACGGATGTTTTTTAGTACGTTTTCGTAGCCAGAAGGACTATGAATGGGCGACGATGGGTGGACCATGGCTACTGGGAGATACCTACTTGACGGTTCATAGATGGTTTAAGGGTTTTAACCCGTGGAAAACTGTGGTGACATCAACAATGGTGTGGGCTCAATTGCCTGAGCTGCCGATTGAGTTCATCAACAAGGAAGCCGTGATGAAGATTGCTGAATGGCTGGGAAGACCGGTACGTGTGGATAGAGCGACTGAACTAGGTGCCCGAGGAAAGTATGCAAGGGTATTTGTTGAAGTTGACCTAACGCAGTCGCTGCTATCACAATTTAAGATTGAGGGAGTCACATATCTGGTCCAATATGAGGGCTTGGATGATCTCTGTACCTGATGTGGGACGTACGGGAAGAGGGTTGGGACATGTCATTGTGCAAAGCTGAGTAATGAGATGGATATGGAAGGCAACAGGGAGGTGGAACCGGAGGTTAAGGAGGATCCCACGCATGGACAAACATATGGTGACTGGATGATTGTTAAACGGCGGGGGAGAGGATTTGATCGGAGGAAGGAGGAGGGAAGGGGAATAAGGAAAGATGAGTCAGGCACAAATAGATTCCAAAAGTTGGCAACGGAGTCAACCCAAACGATGAGTGGGGAAGTGGAGAAGGAGGCCGATAAGGGAAACAAGGGAAGGGAAGAGGAGAATGTGGAGAGAGAAGATAATGAGGTACGTGAAGAGTCCCATGCAGAGACGCATGCAACACAGACCCCGGTGGGAATTCAGGTCCAAAGCTCCCCGAATGGATTGACGTCAAGCAAGCAAGCGATAGGGGCAAAGGAGGGAGCTGGGGGCCGAAAGGGTCCTGAGGTGAGAAGGGGGCAGGGTGCTCAGGTCCAACATGGGAGTATGGGTAAGTCCAAAGGAAAAAGTGATGATGTAAAGAAGTTTGAACAGAAGAAGGGAGAAAGTAACACAGGTCCAGGAAGTCGAAAAGATTCGAGTGGGGAAAATACACAAAGAGCTGATGGTGCGGGGAACCGATCCCCTTCGGTTGTTAAATGAGGCTGCTTTGCTATAACTGCCGTGGTCTGGAAAATACACGAGCAGTTAGAGATTTGAAGTCGCTTCTGCGACGAATTTCCCCCCATTTGGTCTTTCTGACGGAGACCAAACAGCTTAGTGGCGAGAATGAGGTGCTAAGAAAAGAATTGGGTTTTGATAATGGTGATAGTTGGCCTTGTGATGTCTCAAGAGGGGGCCGTGCAGGGGGCCTTTCGGTGTGGTGGACAGAAGAGGTAAAAGCTACAATTATGGATGGATCAGCTAATTTTATGGACGTGAGGATTGAGGACACCCAAGCAGGCACCTGGCGATTCTCTGGGATATATGGGTGGCCTGAAGGGAATGAAAAGCACAAAACTTTAGACTTGGTGCGAGAGCTAGCGGGAAGGTGGCAGGGTCCGTGGATTTGTGGTGGGGATCTCAACCTGATCCTCGCTGACCATGAGAAGAGAGGTCGAAACTTGGGTAATGAGCATGAGATGAATGCTTTTGCTGACTGCCTAATGGAGACGGGCTTGCAAGATTTGGGATACCATGGTCCACCATTTACGTGGGAGAACAGGTGGCAAAGGGGAGGTTATGTGGAGGAAAGATTAGATCGTTTCCTAGCAAATGAGAACTGGAGGTCTATGTGGCCGGCAGGACGTGTTACACACCTGGAGTACGCCCGATCGGACCATAGACCCATCATTTGTGACTCGAGAGGGGAAGAGGATGAGGACATTAAATGGGGGTGGTCTTTCCGTTTCGAGCCGTTATGGACAAAACATGCAGATTGTGCGGAAAAAATACGAGAAGCTTGGACCATGACGGGAGGGGATGCTACCTCAAAAGTTGTGCAGGTACAGGCGAAGCTGGATCAATGGAGTAGGACCGCTTTCCCAAATTTTCGGAGGCAAAAAGATCGGATCCGACGAGCTTTGAAAGCACTAGAAAGAAGGGAGCAGACGGATATTGTTATTCAACAACGGAATAAGCTGCAGGTGGAGCTGGATGAGGTGGAAAGTGATGAAGAACTATTCTGGCAACAGCGATCACGGGCAGACTGGTTGAGAGAAGGAGACAAGAACACCACTTTCTTCCACCGCAAAGCTTCTCTTCGACGAAAGAGGAACACAATCCGGAAGATCAAGGATGAGGCAGGACAGTGGTGGTGCGGAAACGAGGAGGTGGCGACATGTCTCACTAACTATTTTGTTGAGTTGTTTACTGCAGGTGATCGGCCGCTACTGACCCCAGTGCTGAACTCGATCGAAAGTTGTGTTACTGAGGAGATGAACAAGTGCCTGGTGAAGCCGTTTACGCGAGAGGATTTCTATGGAGCCCTTAGCCAAATGGGAAAAAGGAAAGCACCAGGAGCAGATGGCATGTCGGTGCTCTTCTTTTTGAAGTACTGGGATATTGTAGGGGATGACGTTACCAATATGCTACTGGAGGTGATGGAGACTGAGTCTTTACCAGCTGGACTTAACCATACTTTGATTGCTCTCATTCCGAAGGTGAAAGACCCGACAATGGCGAAGGAATTCAGACCCATCAGCTTATGTAATGTTATGTATAAGATATTATCGAAAGCAATGGCGAACAGATTGAAGATTTTTCTGGATGGTATTATCTCGCCGGAGCAGAGTGCGTTTGTCCCGGGCCGGTTTATAGCTGACAATGTCATGACAGCGTTCGAATGCTTCCATACTATGAAGAAAAAATCGAAGAATAAGACGGGTTATTTGGCAGCGAAGACAGATATGACCAAAGCATATGATAGGGTCGAGTGGTGGTTTCTTGAAGGCGTGATGCAGCGGATGGGCTTTGCGGAGAGGTGGATTCGGTTGATCATGATGTGCGTCAGGTCTGTGACATACGCATTCCTGGTCAACGGTCACCGATCAGAAACGTTCTTACCGAGTAGAGGGTTACGGCAAGGCGACCCACTATCCCCCTACCTCTTCTTGTTGGTGGCGGAGGGACTTTCCAGTTACACATCGCTGGCGGTTAGACAGAAGAAGATTCATGGGTTGTCAGTAGCCCGCGGAGCACCAGTCATATCGCACCTCTTCTTCGCTGATGATTCGATCTTTTTTGCTCGGGCAAACGCACAGGAGAGTAGAGAGCTGCGACGGGTGCTGAGTGATTATGAGAAGGAATCAGGCCAATTGGTGAGCCTTGAGAAGTCGGAAGTCACTTTTGGTAAAAATGTTAAACCCCACCAGCGGCTGATTGTGAGCTCCATGCTGGGAATGAAGGCAGTTGATAAACATGACAAATATTTGGGTTTAGTTACTCAAGTTGGTAGATCAAAGAAGGAACTGTTTGTTTACCTGAAGGATCGAGTGCGCAAAAAACTTTCAGGTTGGAAGGAAAAGGCAATGTCCGCCGCAGCTAGAGAAGTGTTGATCAAGTCGGTTGCTCAGGCACAGTTAACATATACGATGTCTGTCTTCAAGGTCCCGGATGGTATTATTGATGAGATCCATGGCTTAATCACAAGATTCTGGTGGGGGCAAAGGGGGCAGGAGCGAAAGATCCCATGGATTGCCCGAGAAGCTTTGATTTATTCGAAGGTTCAAGGGGGAATGGGTTTTCGGGATCTCCGTGGGTTTAACCAAGCTCTTCTTGCTCGTCAATTATGGAACCTCCTTCAGCGGCCGAATTCCCTTGTGGCCCGCCTGTTAAAAGCAAAATATCATAAGAATGTGTCCATCCTGGATGCGAGGGTAGGTCACTATCCGAGCTATGTGTGGAGGAGCTTGATGAGTGCTCAGGAATTCTTACTGGACGGACTGAGGTGGAGAATAGGGAATGGGTCCTCAGTGCGGATATGGGGAGATCGTTGGCTGCCGACTACGCCAGGATACGTTATTCAGTCACCTCCAATGGGACTCCCGGTTGATGCAGTCGTTCGGGAACTTATGGATGAAGAGGAGGAGATGTGGGACGATACAGTGCTGGAGAGCTGCTTCTCAGAGGAAATGGTAAAGCCTATTCGACAAATTCCCCTTCGGGACTCGCAGGAGCCAGACAGACTTATTTGGGCAAGAAGTAGGGACGGAAATTACTCGGCCAGGGAGGGATACAAACACTGGCTGGCGCGACACCAAGAAGAACAGGGAGACCGAAGTGTAGGTGAACCAGCTCTGTGGAATCGGATCTGGTCGATGAACCTCCCTCCCAAAATTAAGGTGTTCATGTGGAAATTCACAAGGGGGGCACTTGCCACGGGAGATCGCGTAAGCTTACGAAACCCGATGCGAGGGGACGCTTGCCCCTTTTGCAACTTCAGGGAGGACCAGGTACATTTGTTCAGTAATTGTGCTTGGATGAGCAGATTATGGAGAGTTTCAAGTGTGGCACACTGTTTTGAGATGAGAGGGGATTTGAATTGTATGGATTGGGTTCGTAAAGTGGTCGAGAGTGCTACTGAGCAGGATTTTGAGAGCTGGGTGGTTCTACTCTGGTTTCTCTGGAAAGAAAGCGATGCCCACCTCTTTAATGGAGTGAAGATGGAGGAGGCAGATATAGTTTCAAGATCGATGGCCTATTTGGAAGAATATCAATCATACCAGGGAAGGGAGGAAGTTCAGGCTGCCACTGTGATGGACCACCAGTGGAGACGTCCAGTGGAGGGGGTGATTAAAATCAATACTGACGCAGGAGTGGATAATGAGGGAATCGGTCTGGGGATGGTGGTTCGAGATCATAGTGGTAAGTTTATTATGGCAGCTAGGGGTGGGCATTGGGTGGGTCGGGTGGATTTTGACCATAAAATGCACCCACCCGCGCTTAAACAGATTGATCATTTTTAACCCACCACCCACCCACATTTAGTCTCGGGTTGGGTCGGGCGGATGGTGGATGCTGCGGGTGGGTTTGTGGGTTCACCCACATCACAATGTATATAATATAAAGGAGTCAACTTGACATGATAATAGGTGAAGAGAATCATCGAGGGAAACAAGAAGTTGAAATAGGGCGAAAATGTCGAATTAGTTCTTAAATTGGATAGAAATTCTATTATGAAACAGTTTTCTACAGATTGAGACGATTATTAGGTGCAAGGAACTAAGGAAAATAATTCCACAAAGGAAAGAGCGGTGATCTAGGCACAAGAATTAGAGGGAAAAGTAAAGGGAAGAAGAGGAGATCTCTACTTGGAAGGTTGGTTTTGAGGTTCAAACTCCAGGAGCAGTCCGAGTTTATATCTAATGTCTCCACTCTCCTCTCTCTAGCGCCAACGACTTTGATCGTTTTGCTGTTGGGTTGAGTGGGTCACCCGCACACTCACCCACAACCCATCCACCACCCGGCGGATGGCTCCGAGCGCAATCCGTCACCCACCCACAGACCCACCCACTTAATGAAATTCGGGTCAAATGCGGGTGGGTCGGCTCAAACCCGCGGATGATCCGCCCGCATGCCCAGCCCTAATGGCAGCAGCTAAGCGAGTGAGAGGATTCCAAGACCCGATGATGGGTGAGGCGCTAGCTATGGAGTTTGGTGTGCAGCTTGCTCGACAACATCAGTTAGGCTCCTTTATCCTCGAGTCGGACTGTCTTGTTGTGATTAACCATGTGAAGTCGGCATCGGTAATCCAGACGGAACTTGGAGTGGTTTGTCGACATCTTCGGCGACTCCTGGATGAGACTGGTGGGGGACAGATACGACATGCGAGTAGAAGAGCGAATGAGGCGGCACATATCATGGCGCACACGAGGACTCGTTGGAATGAAGCGGAAGTTTGGTTTGATAGGCCTCCGTTAAATCTGCTCGATCAGCTTTACATTGACGATGTATCCTCTGTTGTTCATCAATAAAAGCTGAGTGCAGGTTTCAATAAAAAAAAAAGTTATATAAACTGGAAAAGAAATCTATCTTTCGGCCAATGTAGTTAAAAGAAACTTACACATTTATTTTCTTACCTCCCCAAATATAGTAAATTTTCTAAATCCTTTTAACATCATTATCTTAATTTAAGATATTTAAAACCTATAAAAATATATAAGATATTTAAATTCTAACATACTTAAAGCTAGCTTTTAGGACAGTTTTAAAAGCTTTTAATGGTCGAGTTTATTGAGTGGGCTGGGCAGACAGTGGGCTGGTCAAGTGGTTTTTCTTGTAAAAAACAATTAAGTTGATCATGCGTTTGGAGTTGAAACTAGTCATTTTCCCATGGATGATGATAGATGTAGTTTTGAGGAGCATGATGTTAGTGATAGTGACATCTATGGCGATGGTGATCGCGATGGTGGTGATGAAGATGATGAGACTTGGATGCAGATATTGATATTGATGCCCATGTATAGTCTTAAATTTATGATCAAGAATTTTTAGGGACCGTGATGTCGAGAATTTAGATAGTTCATTCTGATTATGAGTCATGGTTCATACTAGTGAGTGCATAATTCAACGCGTGTTTTCTATGTTTATTAACTTCTTGTTGTGAGTTAGACTTTACTCTAGTTCAAGAGTTTTTCCAATTTGCTTATGTTTATGTATCCTAAAATTTCATAGCCATTTAAAGTTTTATGGTGTTTATATCTAACTAAATATGAATTAAAATTGGAATTTTTATGATAATATCAATGATCCCTATAAACTTACTTTTCCCTCTGTTTTCAGAACCGGACCGTAGACTGAATCGAAAAAGTTAGTGGTTTATGGTCTAGTGGTTAACCGTTGATGAACCGTTGATGATATATAACATATAAGATTTTTATATTATACTCATTTAAGAATGAAATTATCGTTGACCATTAAAAATTTCAAATTCATATCATCACCAAAATATCTAATAAATCATTCAAATCATCTCACAAAAGAAATCATATTTTTTTATACAAATTAAAAATTACGGTGTTAGTCGGTAGTGGAGAACGTAAAGTCAAAAACAAGGTGGGAATAAGAAGAGGAAGTATATATAACATTAATATTTATGGTTTGATGGTTTTAGTTTATATTAAAATATTTTTTTAAACCTTTTTTTGTTAAAATAGTGAACTAGTGGACCAGTTAAACCGTGGTAGTGATCTTATGTTGAACTGTGAAAAACCGTTTGGTCCATAAATAACCGTTCAAGCAATGAACCGAGTCGCTATCGTAACTGGTTTGATGGTTCTACTGGTCCGGCCGTTGATCCGATTCGGTTCTTATAACAATGCTTTTTCCGTTCTACTTTTATGCTTAACCTTATACCCATCATTTTACTTATATATAAACTAGCTTAATCCTTTACCTTTTTTAATTTATTTATTTCAAAATGAGCAATACTTTGAGCATATTTTGGAAATTATTTGGTTAAAGAGTAAAGTGTTCTTACAGTTTGACCTAAAGTCGAAGTGTCCATTTGGGTTTGATTTTCCGATTTTAAATAAAACTATATTGATAAGAAGTATACGTTTTTTTCCCCGGTACTAACATGCTTAATCTCTGTTTTTAGAACTGTATCGAAAGCGGAACCGGAACCGAAAAAGTTAGTGGTTTAGTTAACCGTTGCAAAAATTGTTGGTAAAGCCGTTCATGATATATAACATATAAGACATGTATATTACAGTAATTTAAAATGATGTTATCATTGACCATAAACAATTTCAAATTCATATCATCACAAAATATCTAATAAATCATTCAAACTGTCTCACCAAAGAAATCATAATTTTTTTAATTCAAGTTAAAAATTATTGTGCCAGTTGGTAGTGGAACACATAAAAACGACAACAAGGTTGGAATATGAGTAGAAGAAGCATATATAAAACTAATAATCATGGCTTGATGATCTTACTTTACGTTAAAGTATTTTTCCTAAAAACATTTGTGATTAAAATAGTGAACCAGTGATTTGACGGTTCTACTGGCCCAGCCATTGATCCGGTTCGATTCTTATAACAATGTGTTTAATAGCTTCGTGTAGTTGATTTTGGTTAAAACTGAAAATCATATAAGAAACTAATAACTCTAGCTAAGAAGTTGTGTCAGTCGTCCATTCATCTCCTTCAAGACATGTTGGTTTCACAGAGGGAGGTGAAATAAAATTCAATATTCATGTATATGGCAGGTAAACGGTTATCGCGTTAATGTTGTAATCGATAACCAAACTGGAACCGGTGCTTAATGATGTAACTGATAACCGATTAAATAGTAAACGGTCGGTTCCCTGTAGTCAAATTTAGCTAATAAATAACCTATGGTTAAATATTTAATAATCGACAGTTAAACGGTTAACCGACTAACCGATTACGACCATCCTCATAGTTATGGCCGAAAATAATAGACTTTCATGAGCCGCAAACATAGGCAAAAAATAATGGGGTATTTGAAGGCTTACAAGACCTCTTGTCTATCCTAGTTGTAATAGTGACTAAGACTCAAATGAGAATAATTTAAAGGAAGAGTTTTAGAAGAAGAACAGTAGAAAGTCAGACTTCCGCACAGTTGCTCGAACCCAATCAATAACATTAAGCTTCCATGTAATTCGGTGGGGTTTACGAGTTGAGTAATTATTGTTGGGTCTCTTATCATTATATGCTTCTTTAATAAAGTTTGACGGTAGAATGATATTCTTGTGTGTATGTATATATATATATAGTTCGGGCTAGCGTATACGCTTATGTTACCGTACACCCGTTGAATTTTGTTAGTTAGACCATGAATTATTCTGAGTTTGGAGCATGATACTATACCCTAACCTATAATGGGTGAACCCCAGTCCCCAATTCTCTAACCCAAACCATAATATTCATTTAATCTCAAAATGAAAACCAACGGTTCTGATTCGTCAGAATTATCCATGTACAAAAAATAGGTGTGAACACAGGCGTATAGCGTACGACTGACGTGCGCTAGCCTTTGCCATATATATATATAGTATCATGACCCTAACCCCTACTGAGATTCACCCATTAGGGGTTAGGGTATAGTATCATGACCAAATTTTGATTAATTCTTTGTCAAAATAGCAAAACTCGATGGGGCGTACGGTAGGCTAGCGTACGCCCGGGCGTACGTTAGGCTACCATACGTCCGTTGAGTTTTGCTATTTAGAAAATGATTTAACTGGAGTTTTTGGCATGATACTATACCCTAATCCCTAATGGGTAAACCCCACTCCCTAATTTTCTAACCCAAATCATGAGATTTGTTTAATATTAAAATGAAAATCAACAATAATTTTGACGAATCAGAATCGTTGATTTTGATTTCAAGATTAAATGAATATTATGTTTTTTGTTAGTGAATTGGAGACTGGGGTTCACCCATTAGGAGTTAGGGTATAGTATCATGCCCCAAACTCCGGGCAATTCATTGTCTAAATAGAAAAACTCAACGGGCGTACATTAGGCTAGCATACGCCCGGACGTACACTAACCTTTGCCACACACACACACACACACACACACACATATATATATATATATATATATATATATATGGTTCAGGCTAGCGTACGCCCCATTGAGTTTTGCTATATAGATCATGAATTAATCGGAGTTTGGGGCATGATACTATACCCTAACCTCTAATTGGTGAACCCCAGTCCCTAATTTTCTAACCCAAACCATGAGGTTCGTTTAATCTTAAAATGAAAACCAATGAGAATTTCGACGAATCAGAATCGTTGATTTTTATTTTTAAGATTAAACGAATCTCATGCTTTGGGTTAGTGAATTGGGGACTGGGATTCACCCATTAGGGCTTAGGGTATAGTATCATGTCCCAAACTCCGATTAATTCCTGCAATCAAGGCCAAAATGTCAGGCCGAGAACT
Source organism: Linum tenue (assembly GCA_946122785.1). NCBI lineage: Eukaryota > Viridiplantae > Streptophyta > Magnoliopsida > Malpighiales > Linaceae > Linum > Linum tenue. Next base: position 40,334,233 of record CAMGYJ010000002.1, read on the forward strand.
TGAAGCTTCGGCCAGTCCCAATCTCCCATATCGTTCGTCCAGTCCGCCACCACTGAGTCCTCATCACTTAGGGAAGCATCCTGCAGGAGGTGGTCTTTAAGGAGTAGGTCATGCTCCAGCCACGGGTGATTCCAAAAGCTGGTGGTTCTCCCATTCCTGATGCTCCAGCTTGTGGCACTCTTCATAAGAGGCATGGCTTTCAGGATTGCTTTCCAAAGGCTCGAGTGGTTGCTTCTTTTCATCGCCACGATCTGTCCATCTTTGTGTTTGAAGTATTTGCCTTGCATAACCTGCACCCAAAGATCAGAACTATTGTTAAGAATTTGCCAGGCAAGTTTAATCATAAAAGCCATGTTTAAACTCCTAGCCGATCTTAATCCCAGTCCCCCTTGTTGTTTAGGTTTAAACACATATTCCCAGGAAATCAAGTGCACTTTCTTTTTATCATCCCTTGACCCCCACACAAATTGTCGGATTTTCTTATCAATTAAGTCACAAACTGAGGCTGGGAGAAGGGTAGTCTGCATTGCATAAGTGGGAATGGCGTTCAGAACAGAGAGGGCAAGTGTAACTCTTCCTGCAAGAGAGAGGGTTTTTGCCTTCCAAGAGGTCAATTTTTGGTCAATTTTGTCGATGAGATACTTATGGGTGTTCCTAGTGATCCTACCATGCAGAACAGGCACCCCTAGGTATCTACCTAAGTCAAGAGTCGATTGAATTCCAAGTTTTTCATAGATATCTCTCCTATCCCTATCTCTAGTGTTCTTGGAAAACAGAACTCTGGATTTTTCCTTGCTCACAAGCTCGCCTGAGGCTTCACAGAATCTTTCCACACAGAGATTCATGATTTCTGCTTGCCTCAAGGAAGCTTCAGCAAAGAGGACCAGATCGTCCGCAAAAAACAAATGAGACAGGGATGGTCATCCCGGGGAAAGACAGATGGGTTTCCACTTCTTCTCACTAACATCATTGGCTATGCAATGTCCTAATCTTTCAACACATAAAGTAAAGAGGTAAGGGCTAAGAGGACATCCCTGTCTGAGGCCTCTGCTGGGTTTGAAGCTCTGTGTTTCCCCTCCCTCCCAAAGGACTTGCATCTCCACTGTGTTGACGCACTTCATGATTATCTGAATAATGCTCTGAGGGAGACCAGCCAGGGTGATGGTTTCTTCCAGGAAATCCCAGTCAAGTCGATCATAAGCTTTTGCGAGGTCGAGTTTGAGGAGCATCATCCCCTTCTTGTCGGTTTTCCTTGCCATTGAGTGGACTGTTTCCTGCAGGATCAAGATATTGTCAGTGATGTGTCGTTTGGGGACAAAACTTGACTGATTAGGTTTAACCAAGTGGGGCATAAGGTGTTTGAGCTTGTTTGCTATACACTTCGCCACCACTTTATACCCCACGTTACAGAGACTGATGGGTCTGAAGTGGTTCATCGAGCTGGGAGAGTCGACTTTTGGAATGAGGACCAGCAGCGTCTCATTATGGAGTCAGATGTTGTCAAGAGTAGAGAAGCATCTCTGGATGGAGTTGCAGAAGTCCTTCCCCACAAGTTTCCAGCATCTCTGAAAGAAGAGGGCATGGAAACCGTCTTTCCCCGGCGCCTTTAACCCATTCATGTCTTTGACGATGCCATGGATCTCTTCCGGAGTTGGAACTCTTGTCAGTTGATCCCATTTGTAGTTTTCCATGGTAGGAAACTTAGCAGTGATGGCTTGCGGGTTACTTCTTGCTTTGGTAAACAGTTTCACATAGTGCTCTCTTGCCATCTTCTGTATCAAGTCTGGGTCAGTGATCCACTCTCCTTCTTCATTTTTCAGGCTCATGATTTTATTTCTTTTCCTCCTGCAGAGTGTGATGGTGTGGAAGAACCTGGAATTCTGGTCTCCATGTATGGTCCAATTAGCTCTTGATTTTTGGAGCCAGAGGATCTCTTCTTGCCATAGCACCTCTTCAAGTTCAATCCGGGTCTTCCTTTCCTCCTCCAGAGAAGTGGTGGAAGGCCTTCTCACATTCAGAACTTCCTGGGAGTGGAGAGCATCTGCTAGTCTCCTTTTCTTCTGGAAGATGTTCCCAAAGACCTTCTTATTCCATTCTTGCAGCTTGCTCGAGAGGTCCTGCAGGGCACAAGGGAGAAGCTGGCCACATTTCCAGGAGGAGGAGAAAAAGGGAAAGAAATTATCATGGGTCAACCATGGTGCAAGGAATTGGAAACGTCTCACCAATTTGGATTTGGCAAGGATGCTCTTGTTGCATATCAGGATTGGTCTGTGGTCTGACTTCATCTTGATCAAGTGAAAGACATGGGATTGAGGGAAACTGTGCTGCCATGCCAGGTTGCATAACCCTCTGTCAAGCCTCTCACGAACACCAGAATCCCCTTTAAACCATGTGAAACTTGGTCCGGTGAATCCCAGGTCCAGCAATCCGCAATCCTGAATACAATCCACGAAGGCTTTCGTCCTGGAGAAACTGAAGTTAGCTCCTCCTTGCTTCTCGTTTGGCCTTGTGATTGTGTTGAAATCTCCAAAAAGCAGCCAAGGGCAAGAGGTTCTTCGGCTAATGTCACGTAAAGCCGTCCAAAAATCACCTCTAGCATGCTCATTTGGGCTGGCATAGATGGCAGTGAGGACACAAAAATCTCCATTGGTTGCAGCACATTCAATGTGGATGTACTGCTTGTGGATCTCAGGCTGTTTCATTTGAACCTCCTTCTTGTTCCAAAGCATCCAGATTCCTCCACTGATTCCAGTAGCATCAGAAATCTCCCAAGAATCGAATCCAAGTGTTTTGATGACCTTGATAGCTTCCTCTCCACTGATTCGAGGCTCTAAAATGCAAACAACATTCGGGTTGTGAGTAGACTTATAGAAATCCAGGGTAGAACGAAATTTGAGGTGTTTTGCACCTCGGCAATTCCAGGAGAAGACCTTAATCATTAAAAAGTCAAGGATTAGGACACTTCCCTCACATCGACCCAAGGTCGAGACGTTCATTTGGAGTCGACGGCCATAGCCGTCTGTCCCCTTTCTTCGCTGCAACTTGGGATAGTTGACGAAGGGTTGGTTGCATTTTCTGGTTCAAGAGCATCCTTTCCTCCATTGGATTCAAAGTTGATCTTCCGAGGTTGGTGCTTCACATTTTCAGGTTGCTTGTTGTTCTTCTTATCAGGGGTTTTGGTGATCCTGAGTTGCATCTCCTTCATCTTTGGCTGATGGCCTGGTTTTGCATCCTTGGAAACCTCCTTGCTTGATCCACCCTTTGAAATGGAATGGGATGCAAGTTTGGTAGGGGTAGGATGTTGTGCCACCGCTGCTGGAGCGCAGAACTCCTTGCTAGCTGTATCTGGGGTCTTTTTTGGAATCAGGGCCTCCTGTTCCTTGGGGATGGCATTTGTCTTTGTTTTGACCTTAGAATTCTCTGGAGAAATCTTCTGATGTGGTTTTCGGTTTGGGTCCTTCGTCATGTTGTTGATGATCTTCTTCCCTTCTTTCTTGTTGTTCTCCACTTTCTTATCTTTCCCTTTTTCCTTGTTTTGATCCTCTTTCTGTTCACTCCCAGCCTTTCCACTTTCTGCACCAGTTTCCTCCATTCTATCCTGCTGTTCCTCAGCTGCCTCCTGGTAAGTTTCTCCGTCTTCCTCCTCGTTCGCTTCCCCTTCTAACACTGTGAATCTTGACCCGGTTTCTTGTGTCTGTTGGTTCTCCACCCCTGTCTCCTTCTTTCTTGTGTTGGAGGTTACCTGTTGTCGTGGTTTCCTATGATTCCTCGTAGCCAGCATCCATGGTCCGAAATCCTCCAATATCTCAGGCCTGATTTCTGGTTCAGCAGGTTTAAAACTTGTCTTCATCCTTTCTTCAGGTGATCCAATTGCGAGTCGAAGGTAGCTTGGAAATACCCATTACCAATATCCCCAATTCTGATTCCCCCGGTTTTCGCCCACATGTTCTGTATTTTCCTATGGATGAATGCAAAAGGGAAGATCTTACCCAGAACTCTGAAAGTGATGGCTCTTTTCCAGCGATTACGAACTCGGGCATCAGTACTTTTCTTGATTCGGATCGTGGGGCAGTCTGGATCGTCATCGACACCCTCCGCATCCGACTCGTCGGACATCAAATCATCCCCTTCTGGGATTGCTTCCGGCGGGCTGTTCCCAAGGAATGAATCCTTGTAGGAGGCCTTTGTTCCGCCCGATTCAGTTTCCATCTTCTTTACCTCAGCCTGTTTTTCTCCATCGGGATGATTCCCCAATCTAGTCGCTTCTTCTTCTTCTGCTTCGGATCTCGCCGTGGAAACGGCAAAATCCATTTCCCCTTCTCCAGAGAAGCCCTCTCCCCTGCTGGCTCTTGCTTGCTTGCTAGGTTGGCATGGCGTCGTCGACGGGGATCCATTTGGAGGCTTCAAACAGTGGTCGACCTCCGCCGTTGGAGGCTCGGCCCCAACGGTCATAATTGGAACGGGCGTACAGAACAGAACAGGAAGAGAGAGGGGAGAGCGAAAAACCAGACTCTCTCTCCTCTAATTCGTCGATTTTCTGTTCGACGATTTTACTTCTGTCCACAATTAACCTATATCCCAAATAAAACCCACCGCCGAAACCCATCAAACTCTGCAATCAGAGGATTGCCGCCGCAACCCACTGCCATCCCAAAAACCCTCCGCCACCAGACCAGAAACAAGCCGCCGAAACCCACTCCCCGTTTGCTGCCGTGACCCATTCCCTTTGCCCAAATCTAGCTCTTGGCGGCTTCTTCTTCTTGTCGTTCTCTCGCTTCTTTGACAAACGCAATCCTAGCTGCCTCAATCCCTTCCTAGCGACAAGCTGCGTTTTCACTCTGCTTCTTTCTCTTTGAAACACACAAGGAAACAGCGTTGGGGAAGGTGAGATACACTGCGGCCGCTGAATCAGGGATGCTGGCGCCGCCCTTAGCCTCACCCTCGCCATCTCCGCGCTCCTCCTCGTCTCTTCTTCTCGGCGGTGAACGGAGGAAAAGTAGGGAAGATCGACTACACCGAGATTGCAGGATGATGGGGGGATCATGCGTCAAGACCCGGATCGGCCAATCGACGCCCGTCGATGATTCAAACACGGTGAAGGTGTGTTTTTTTCGTAAATTGAGTTTCTACCTTGTTGATGCTTCTAATAATCGATTTTGGAAATTTTATGGAAGATGACAAATGGACGGAGGCGAGTTTCTTGTTAGTGTTGTTCTGATGATGATACCTTGTTGATAACGTGGAGTCTCATTCTCAGGTGATGAGAGATGGGAAGATTGTGCAATCTGGGAAGTACGACGAGCTGCTGGGATTAGGGACGGATTTTGAGACACTGGTAGCTGCTCATGACACTGCCATGGAACTCGTGGAAGCTGGTAACAATAACTCACATGGTAGTGAAGAAAATGGCCCCAAATCGCTAGGAGGAGCCCCTTTCAGCCCTGGAAGAGAAGCAGCAAACGGCAGTAGCGACAACAAGGTATCGTCATCAGAACAACACTAACATTTCCATTTCCAAACATTCGGTTGCCTATGAGAGGATTTGGAGTTAGTGAACGCGTTTCAGTTTTCGTATCTCTATGCGCGCAACTAAAATGCTATTGCTAAATCACATACGTGGGTCTAGATTAGTTTCAAAGTTTGTTATATCAGTTTTCTTTGGAATTCGCATAACCATGATTTTGTATGTTTGATTCTATGATTCGGGTGAGTCCTAAACAATCGTTTGACTGTGACCTTATTAGTAACATATCTGAGCTGTTTGAGGAGAGTTGATTTGAAAAGATGTTTAAACTGGTGTTTTGTTTTATGCGTAAGAAAGTTGCTGGTTTTCATCGGTGTTAGAAATTAAAACCCAAACCTATTATGCTAGCTCTTGAATGCATGCATCCCATTTGATACAATAGATCTAATTCAAACAAGTACTAGACTAATTTACTGTAATGTTGCCATACTTAAGAGAGTTTAATTTTGTTGTAGTTTCTGTTGATGTATGTTGCCGTTTTTACTTGGGGGGCATCTGCTGGCTACAAAATTATCTGCAAAGGGATTCTAGACGACCTTGATCACTGGTTCTACATCCTTAACTATGATTTATCAAGTGACCATGGAATGTAAACGTTGTGATTTGATCTTAGTTTTCTTCTTCCCGTTTTGATGTGTGGTTCTACTTGCTCGTTGTGATTGAATATGGAAAAATAGGATTGGCAATGCTGGCCACCTGTGTAACTTTCTGAGTTTTAGTACATTCTGTGTAACTTACTTTGTCTTCTCGGCTCCTTGGGTTGTGATCCTTCCCCTGAAATTATCCCTTTCTTCCAACAGAACTCATTACTCAACTGACCCTTCATCCCTCCACTACCTTCTTCCTATTCTCTGTACATAAAATACATGATTTGATCGTGAACTTCCCACTCTCATTTCATGTCCAGCACATGTTATGTAGAGAATTTGAGGGTCAATGACAAAAATTGCTTGCTATTCTTCTTTTGTAAATATTAGCTCTAGTAAGTCTCTTCTCCAAACTCTTGCTTGGCTTTCTGTTGACTACTTATGCAATTGAGCATTGAATGATAACTAAATACTGTGGACATGTAGCTGCAGATCTACTATCTCAGGTGCGTGGTTTTCCCTTCAGGATCTTCCATTATTGAGGGACAGGGAGTAATGGCATTGGTAGTATTATGTAGGAGGAGTGAACGCGAACGATATTTTGATGTGGTGTGATGTTCAGGCTGAGCATAGCCCTGATAGTTAGGTTATGGCTGTAGTTGTTGTGTCGGGGATGGCTTCAGCATGAAAGCTATTGAAGAGGAAAACAGTAGGCAGTGCCAAGGACTTATCAGAGGAGACTATGCGTATATGTCTCTTAAGCTTTGAGCCACGATGAGATCGTATGTGCGAGTGTTCTCATTTGTAGATTCCATTATATACTTGTTGGTTAGAGACAATCAAGCATATGCAACCCTTGATTGCACCACAACTCAGTTTGTTTCGTTGTAACGATTTAGAATACTGGTTTGGTGTCGTTTAATTAATGTTGAGAACAGGTTTCCTTAATTTGATTTGAGGTATCTTAAATCTTGGCCCTCTTTGCGTCTGCAGATGTTTAATTCCTAAGATTAGTATGTGGTGGCAGCCGAGCTCATACGGGAGCTACCGTAAGCCGGAACATAAACTGCCCTGATGCAACTTCAATTCTAGCAACTTGCAACTATAATGTTTTTCCTATGTAATATCCTTTATTCAATAAAATGGTCTCATCCTATAAAAACTAAAAATCTCGCGATAACTGAAATTTCCAGCGTGTCCAATGATACTATGCACTGGGGATCGGGGGTTGATAATAAGTCATGGAGGTTTATAGTGAAATAATGTGGCACATTTGTTCGCTAATTTCTTTCCTAACTCTCGGTGTGTTTTGTTTGATCGGGATGATATTTCTCAAGCCGTGTCTCTCTCTTTTGTCTTTTAACGAGAGCTTAAGCAGTTGATTCCTCAAAGAAAAGAAGAAGAAAAACTTCAGCATTCGAACCCTGCATGCCATGACTGAAAACTGAATCACGGGCTAGCACCTTGGCAACTTAGGCTATGTAGTTGATTTGATAAATGTGACATTTTTGTAGTTCACATACTTAATAGTTAATAAGAGAATCACGAGTTAATAAAACAAGATATCCCGTTCTTCAAAAAAGGTATGTAGCATTAATTGTTATGTACAAAGGCGTTGTTTCCTGTCAGTACGCTAAACTTCTTATTTCACTCGTCAAACTATGTGACAATAAGTTGTTTAATTTCATCCTCTTTAAGAAATTTAACTAAATAATAAGTCGTATTTGTTCATCCACATTGAAGGGTAGCTTATGTAAATTTGATATTAGTAAGAGATTAGGTTTTTATGGGTGTAGGGGAAAATCGATGAATCATTGCCGATGGATTGTGATCCATTGATGAAACCATTGCGTGCAAAAGGGGAGAAGCAAACGGTTCGTAACAATTAAATATAGGTAGAAGTACAAGAGATTTGATACTAACGTGTTTGGTAAGTAGGCAAACTACATGTACATCCATCAAGAAAAGGTAATGGTGTAGGACAAGGAAGTGTAACCTGAAACATGAACTATGGTCATATAATCAAACAAACTTAATACAAGAATCGCATATTAATAGAGCATGAAACCAATACGAGGTTGTAAATATAACTAGGATCCCTACGTACTACGTAACTCTTAGTACTCTTAGTAGTAATCACTATGTGGTACATTAAGCGTTTAATTTCTAGTTTATACAGAAATTTACCTAAACTACTCCATGGCGAAAGATAGTGTTAATAAATTTTAAATAAATAATCTATTACGTATTGATGGGTACATCAAGTAAAATGCGATTTATTTTTAGATAAGTCATGGGGGACATTCGGTGAGCAAATTAAGTAATCATTACGTAACAATGGGGCCAACACATATGGTTCAAAGGAATTAAAAATCCATTGAATTACAATCACTCTGATCCCAATATTTCTACTACGTAGGCGGCTTACGAGTACAAGTTTATCAAGAAAAGTAATAGGGGACAACGAAGAAGCTGACCAAAAATCTTTAGTTTTTTAATAAATGGATATTGTCCAGTAAAAGATCCGAACATGTAGTGTGGTTGTTGGATGAGTTGCGTGTGGAGAGCTATCAAGACGAAGCTAGCTTGTTATTATAGGGGCCATGTCTCCTAAATAATTAAATATGTTTGTGCATTAACATAGACAGTATTGAATGAAATAATTAACCGAAATAACATTTATGTTTTAAAACATAATGTTACTGAGATGTACCTGGGGAGGCTCATCACTTGGAGGTTGATCAGAGTGTGGTGTACGTTGACTAGGTTCTCCGCGCTCTCTAATGGCTTTAGTAGCACTTCTAGTACGTGGCATCGGCTGTTTAAAAAAATGAGCATTCATAACATGTGATATTATTCTATAATTGTCAACAACCAACATTGATTTATAATGTATAGTTCACAAACATTAAGAAGATGACCACTGAAATGACACTCACCTGTGGGGGCTGGCCACCTTCCTCATCATTGCTATCGCCATCATCTTCCTCATCATACCCATCATCATTCTCAGGAGCATCCCAATCCTCGTTGGCGTCGTCATTAGATGAAGGAGGTGTAGGTGGCGGGACAAAATTATCGGGTTCAGGACAAGTATTTCTATAATGTCCATCCTTTTTCTTGCACTTACCACACCTTCTCGTTTTAAGTTTGGGACGGTTTGTTCCCTTGCTTTTCCTACACCCTTTATATATTACTTTCTTTGGGTCTAGCACACCTTCGTATTTCTTGGGTATGACCATTGTCTTTCTCTCGGCTGGGGTCGTTCCCATCATTTCTAACTTGTTAGTAACTGCTGTAATACCCCCTGAGCAACCTGATAAGAGAGTGGAGAACCTGCCCCTAATAAGAACAATCTCATCGCCAAGAACTGGAGTGACCCATACCTGCTGTTGAAATTATGATCATCCCCGATAATCCGTGGAAGTGGCATACTGGGCAACAACTTTGGGTTCTTGGACCATCGTTTCACTACCAAATTCTCGGGAAGGCTTTTCACCCTTTCTTCCTTCAGCACAAAGATCATGTGCGTACATGGTATTCTCATACTCGTAAACTTACTACAAATGCACTCCATCTCATTTGTGTTAATATTATATTTCACCTCCCGAACCGTATCTTTGTTAAACATGGTCAGACTGTATATGTGTAAGTTTCCATCAACACTTGTACCATTCTTGATGCAGCCCTCCACTTGCTTGAGTCCATTTGTGAATTCATCAAATGCTGATTTGGTGAATAACTTAGCTGCACTTAGTTCTAGGGTCCTTAGGACTGTACTCTTCAGAGGAGGTATACCATAATTAGATTTAAAATCTAAGTTCAACTCTGTTTCCCTCATATCTCTAATCCAGCGGTCGAACTGAATAAAGAACTCAAGAAAATTGTGGTCCTTGTCTACATACCTTGCAATATATGCATTAATTCCCTCACATCTGGAGGTCGTTTTCAAGCCAACAAAGAAGTTAGAGCGCATGTATGTATTTGCCCATTCTCTTCGTCTGTCAAACAAATATCTAGAAATCTAGGAATGATTCTCCAATGAATACTTCTCCAACAATGCCCTCCATTTCTCTTCAAATTCAACCTCCTCATAGTCAGCATCCACAAATTTGCTCCATCCCTCCACAAATTCTGGCTTGTTCTTCACATTGCTTTTAATGTTATTGGAGAGATGCCATGCACATAACCGATGGTTTGCGTGTGGGAAGACATTCCGAATGGCATTCCACATCACTTTGTCCCCATATGTTACAATGGTATGAATCACTTTCTCGCCCAGCATGTCCTTTAGAATATTTAAAGCCCAATTGTAGCTTTCCTCGGTCTCGTTAACCAACACGGCGCTTCCGAACAAACAGGATTTGAAATGGTGATTGATACCTAATAAGACATCGAATGTTCAACAAATCAGGTCAAGTATTACCGACCAAAGTATTGTAAACGCATCTTGAGAACATGGGCATTTTGCAAAATAATAAACTACAAAAGTTAAAAGCAATAAAGCATAACTTAATTTCGTTGCTGCCCACACTAAACATAGACCAAGAATAGACAAAACTATATATAGTGAATAGACAACACTGTGACCAGCATAAAATACATTAACAAGTCTCCCAAAACTATGTAAATCATGAAGGGACAAACTATTCACCTGAAAATATAACAAGAGGCATGTTATATATGTTTCTTTTGTAAGTGGTGTCAAATGCCAGCAAGTCTCCGAAAATTGAAATATCAGCAATGCTGATGCTGTCTGCCCAAAAGAGTTTCTCCAGTCTGTTTTCTTCGTCGACAGTGTGTCTTAAAAAGAATTGAGTGTCTGCACTTTTCTTCGATTCTAGATACGCAAGTGCTGTTGCAGCATCACCTCCACTAATCCTTGCCGTGCGATTTGTGCTATGGAAGTTATATCCATCTTTTTTTGTGTATCCCACCTTGTCATGCCCTCCAGCTGTTTCAACAGCTAGATTTATAACTTGAGAAGGTCTCATGCCTGCATTTGTTTTGAATCGAAAGTCCGCCTGATCTGCTTCAGTCAATCCTCTATGCGATCTCAAGTAATGAGTGCACTGTTTTCGAACTGGTTCATGAGAGTGTTGCACCTCAAATTTATCAACAATCCATTTTTTGTCGGTCTTGTTGAACACCACCCGTAGGTGTGCTTTGCATCCAAATCTGGTATCCATAGGCGATTCTCTCGTTTGCTCCCCTTTATGAGGGCGTCTATTTCCCTGACCGAAACAGACGTACTTTTGACTTGTTACATCGCCGTGGACATTCCGAACTTTCCTATCAATCCTGACAGAAAACCCCCACGCCTTCGCATACTTATTATAGAATGTATGCGCTTCATCAGGGCAATTGAACTTCCGACCGAGAACTTCTTCGGCTGTCAATGTTCGCAATGATTCAACCTCATCCTCTCCATTACACCCAACAACGTAGGGATCTGGTGCATACTCAGGTTCCTCCGTTCCAATAGCCGCCTCTCCATTTAACCCCCCACTTCTGTTGGCACGAGGAAGCTCTGGATTTTGGAGTTCATTTTCACCTAGCCCATTGACCTCGGTTCCCTCTTCTGCCATTGTTGAAGGCCACAATTTTAATCAGTTTGAGGGTTGCCGATATGAAGTTTTTTGTATAATGGGCCTGCATATGAATTTGTAGATTGGTATTTGTGTGCACGGTTTCTTTTCCCTCTCTAATCGTTCCCGAGTTTACAGATGTAGTGAATTCTTGTAATTTTATTGGTTTTAATTATTAGGGTGGAGAATTGCCATGTCACCAAAACTGATTCATGCTATCAGAGAGGACAAATCGGTTGGTTGGGATTCTTATTACTTCTTATCTTTTATTTATGGGGTTTTCGATCGGGAAGAGGGGAGGGATTCATTTACTGTCAAACCAGAGGAAACATGGAATGCCGATGGCGGCGGGACAGCTACCAACAACAGTCATGGTAAGTTGTTTTTGTGGATTTATTTCCTTCTCGGGTTTGGTATGTTTGGATTTTTATTTGTTGTTTGGTTTGAATTCTTATTACTTCTTATCTTTTATTTATGGGGTTTTCAATCAGGAAGAAGGGAGGGATTCGTCTACTGTCATGCCAGAGGAAACATGGCATGCCGATGGCGGCAAGACAGCTACCAACGACAGTCATGGTAAGTTGTTTTTGTGGATTTATTTCCTTCACGGGTTTGGTATGTTTGGATTTTTAATTTGTTGGTTCATGCTAATCTAATTTGATGTAAAGTATTGAGGTCATTCACTAATTAGATTAGAGTTTCAGAATTCAGACTGTCAATTGTTTTTCCTAGCTTCATGAAATGAATTGAATACAGTCTTTAATGTTAAAACAGCTTTTGCAGAGATGACAGTCTGGAATATAATTAACCATTCTACAACTTACACACCAGGATCAAACAAAGTAGGGTTGCATTCATACATGGATTTATTTACATATAGTTATTTCTGCTCTTACTTTGCCTGCATCGACCCACTTAAGCAAAGTAGGGTTGTGATTTTGGTTTAATAATTGTTTAAATAATGGCAAAGGTCATTGCTTATTGAGGATGGAATTTATAGAACTGTTCAAATAATGTTGTTTTTATAAATTGCAGCAGACAAGTTTGGACCCAAAAAACACCAATGGAACAATGGAAGAGTCAGGGGATAAAGAAAAGGGAAACATAGTCTCTGAAGATCACTGATGTTGGGTTGTAAGGGAGGAATTTGTGCAGATGATTTCCACCCCTAGTGAGTCCAGTTTTATCACAACTTGGATGTCCCGCCAAGCATGTGTAGGAGTAACTTACAATGTTCATGACACGTGAGACTCATCAGCTTAAACTATTCACCTCCATGTAACTTACGGAGTTACAGTTGCTTACTTTTCTGTGGTTGAGTTATTGGTAGTTGCGGGCTAGGAAATTTGTTTTATGTTTTGACTTTTGGTTTGGATTTAGCAATCCATTTGGTTTCCTATTTCTTACCCAACTTCGCATTATTTTCCTCTTACTTGAGCAGTCAGAAACCAAATGGGTTCTTTTTCGAAAATTAGGATTTGGGTATTCTTGGTTTGTCTACTTTTGTACTCTTAGTTGGTATTCAATTTGTATTTTTCCTCTTGTGTACTCAAATCATTATTGTGTTTTCGTTTCTTGCTTTGACAATTCTATGTACCTTGGGTACTACTTTAGTTTCACTTTCCAGATCTGTTGCCTCTATATGCTCTTGCATATTGCTAAGTCTAATTTTATTGCTTCTGGTATGTGAGCCAGTGATGACAACATGTCGGAGGAGAATCACAACGGGAGAGCACTTGCAGCCTCTGCTATTTTGTCTCAGTTTCCAGGAAATGTTCCATTTTAGTTTTTAATTTTCTTCATTTTCATTAGTACTCTGTGGTTAAGTTGCAATGTTAGTGTTGATTTGCTTCTCATGAATTCGTAAATTGTATATGATGCCTTTGTTAATTGTGAAGTGTTGATGCCATAAGCAAGGACCCAATAATGTGAAATGTTTTACCAGTTGCCTTTACTTGCATGCCATTTTTTGTCATCAAATCACATTCTTGTTGCAATTAATTGTACCATCTTTTGCATATGTTGCAATTATCAGGGAAATGGTCATTTTCACTGCCTGATAACGAGGGAAATTATAGCTTCAATTTTCCCGTTGTAGCACCCTTTGAGTCTTTGTAAGCGTGTCGGCTCTTGGATCGAAATGATTAATTGGTTCAATGTTGTTGCCTCTTTTTGTTAGCTGGTTCTTGCATTCATGATTAGGATGTAAAGCTGTAAATCTATATTAAGCTGTAAATTTATAAATACTTAGAACTAATACTGAGTGATATGGACTGGTGCGAATGGGTAGGATGTAAAGCTGTAAATCTATATGTTGCTTGGAGGCGAGAATTGTGCTAGATCTCTGTTTTCATTGCCTCAAGGTTTGGTGTACGTCTAACAGTTTTATGTTTTTGTATAGTTATTTTCGTCCACAGGCGGGGAATAGGGGAGAATTAGGAATTGTTGCATTTGAGTAACATTGAACCTCAAATTGTTCTTATGATTTAATGATTTAATTTATCGGTTTGAGGTACAACTCCAGCAGCTCCAGTGTGGAAGGTTACGATGATGAGAAGGCTGCTATCGATAGTGCGGTTTTCCTTCCCTCTACTCTTCTCTCCATTCACCTAGCTCAATGTGACGAGCATTATGTTTTACTTTTACTTCCCTTTCTTTCCTTTTTTGTTAACTATATTGCTAGGTCCATATTGAGATTATGAGTTTGTTGCTTTTGTTCACGGTCGTCCATGGCGAATTTGTCAGGTAGCCATATGCAACACCATAATAGAGATGCTACTAATGCAAGTAGCAAAACTCCTCCTTCCAACAGAAACCGTGTGTCCAACAAATCGTCGGAGGAGGGGCCGATGCTCGAGGATGGCCTATCTAGGTGAGTTTTGTCTCTCAAAATATTCTACCTATCCATGGTTCGGTTGGTCTGTAACAGACTAAGCTACCAGAATCTAATATATTTTTCCTGTTTTTTAGCCTCAGGGAGAGCCAGTTTCAATTATGCAATTTTGGTTATGTGAATATATATATGGGAGTTGAGCAAGTTTTATGCAGAATGGTTGATCGACCTGATCAATTTCTTGCATACCATCTTGAATTTAATAGCTTATACTGTGATTGATGTTTCTGGTCAGTGTTCGTTCACATTTGGGATCTTTAGTGTGTGAGAACCTTAGAAGTCCTTGATGGTCGATTATTTGAACAATATGTAGTTGTAATTCTCAGTGTTAGTACACATATATAGAGTGCAAGCTGCTGCTCCATTTCTGTAAACATGTGTCGGTTTATGACTTTTGACAACTATGTGGTTAAGTTCTCCTATCTTATTACTTGGAGTTTCTATTTCATTAGTTCTAATTATGTGTTTTCTATTAGGATTAGTAATGCGTGTATGGAGTGAGCAAAAAAGAAGGACCATAAACACAGGTTTCGTAACTGCAAGGAAGGTTTCTAGGTTCTCATCTTTGAATCTTCTATATTCATGTTGTGTTGTCTATCATTCCTCCTAATATTTCTCGTCGTAGGACCTATCAAGTTTCACAGTTAGAGAAACAAGCAGCCAGAGGGGGGGCCTAGAATGTGATCAAGAACCTAAACGCTGCAAGAAAGGAAGTCACCAGCTTAACCGGGAGAGGTGACAGAAAAGGATGTTGTGGCCATGTTCAACGACAAGGATTGGTCCATGTTGAATGCTTTTCATACCTTACAATTAGAGGTTGGATTTGTGTTATTTTATATTTCACTTTTTCCACGGGATGGATAAGTTTTTCTCATGAATTGAACTTCAGCCCAGACATCACCTTAGGTTTGTTGTGTTCATTTACTTTGCCCACACATGGAATGAAATCGAAATTAACAGTTCGCCTTTAAAAATTCCAAGTATTTTAGATATCACTTCACCTCCAACTTCACACCAGTCCCCTTATTAGCACCTTAAAAACAAACTTAGTTGTTCCATGCACAATGGTGGATTTTGCCTTTCTACGATCTAATGCTATACTGAATTCTCCATAATGTTATGTACGTTGTCTATTTAAGATCGTGAGATGTTAATTTTGCAACCCGCCGCGCAGCACGGGCTTTCCGACCTAGTGTGTTATAAAAATGGCAAAAGCTTGGACTTGGTTCGGATCTTATCAATGTTTAGGTCGATAAAAGACTCAATCACTGGACATCAAGATAAATAAGTTTCAGGCTGCAAGTTTTATGCACATAATATGTGGAACAAAGAGGCCTCCAAGAACGACAAAAGAAGAAAGCAAGCAAGCTGCACTTAGTTCCCCATAATGCTTCATTCTTTTTTGTATTTCCCTCAACTACACAAGAAATCTCTGGCGTTAGTTAATTCCATGCCCATCACAGGCCATGGGTTCACACCAGCAGCTGGTAGCATAGGCCGAACAATGGGAACCCGTCTCACGACGGAGAATGCTTCGTTCAGTCGTGCAGCACGGCTCATGAACTGCGACACCTTATCATCAAGGGTAACTTTAAGCTCCAAGCTCCAAGCTCCTTGCCTTACGCTTCATCTTATATAACTTCCGACCAAAAATGACAAATCCCATTACAGCTGCAGCCATTGCGAAAGTCTACATGGGCTAACTTTGAAAACACAGAACTTCAACAACTCAAAGGGAACTTTCCACGAGACCACTCGCTGCTTCTTCCCCTCATCACCACCATTCGATTTCCCGTCCCCAGTTTCAACAAGACGCAAGTTCTCCTCCACGGAGCATTCCCACCACGAGTGGCTTCGTCACTCATAACCTCCAGAACCCAAAACCAAACCATCACCAACAGAACCAGACCAGAACTTGGTCATATCTTTCTCATTCCCTACCTTCTGCTCAATTTCTTCAAAACCCAGTTGGCGACTCTTCACATTCTCCTCTAAACCTGATTCACACTTCGCCTCGCAGCTCAAAAGATCGCTCACCAGCTGATCAAACTCCATTCCATAAAGTAACTGAAATCACAACGTGATCTTGTATATTGATACATTAGTCAGTCAGTCGAGATACCATTTCGAGGGAAAATCCAGAAAATTTTATTTATTCAGTTTATCACAAAGCCACCACCTGCAGGCATCGTATCATGATATTCATAATTCACTCATCACCACCATAATTTAGCAACAGCCATCCACGCAGCAAACTCCCTCACATCTGAGATTGGGGACCCTCCCAACAAAATTGCAGCAGCGACAAACTTCAACAAAGAGACAATGAAACCAAGTTGTGAGCTTATTTTATACACAAATGGTGGTCATGCTATTTATATGAATATGGTCCTCTAACTACAAAGAGACAATGAAACCAAGTTGTGAGCTTATTTTATACCTGATTGGGGTTGAACCAGATGCTCGAAGCTCTGTTGGCGAGTGGCAGGCACAACATTAACACCAATGGCGGCCACAATAAGCACCACCACCAGCCAAGTGAAAGCAATGAACAACTTCTTCTCCTTCCTCACCATGATCTCGATAAACATAGGCAATCCACCAAAGGCCTTCGAGCTAGATATCGACACTGGTAGCAACCTTACTTGGGTCCAATGTGATGCCCCTTGCACCGGCTGCACCAAGGTAAAATGAATGAAACAACTGAGTGGCTGTTAATAGACTTTCAGCAGTATAAGAAGCATGATGATACTGAGCGGATCCTGTCATTTCTAACATCACAGTCAATAACTTTTAGTCATCCGACCGATCACTAGCAGGATCAGAGCAGAATCCAACTTAATTTTTTGCCTCTGAACTGATTGTCAATAGCAGGATCGATCCAACTCGGATTATCAGACTCAACAGAGCTCTCTAACTCACCAGCTCAAGCAACAACAGACTTATCAAACATCCTATCTTTTCTAATACAGAAGTAATCCAACCTGATAAGCCAGCGGAATCCACCTCGATCTCCTCGAAACTCCTCCGATTCTCCTCCAATACAGGGGACCTAACCACAACAGCCTCGGCGTCGGAATGAACCTCCCACTCCTGAAACTCCAGCGAACCTTCTCCTTCCATGGCTATGTGAGAAAAAGTGTAAATCTAACATCCTATCTTTTCCAATAGAGACGTAATCCAACATGATCAGCCAGCGGAATCAACCTCGATTTCCTCGAAACTCCTCCGATTCTCCTCCAATACAGGGGACCTAACCACAACAGCCTCGACGTCGGAATGAACCTCCCACTCCTGAAACTCCAGCGAACCTTCTCCTTCCATGGCTATGTGAGAAAAAGTGTAAATCTATCTATCTCTACCTCTACGAATTGGGAGAAAGAAAGAGAAAAGATTGAAGCTTAACACCCAAATTCGGCGACCCTTTTTGGATTTTTGATTTGTGATTCTGGGGAAAAATGAGACGAGAGGAAGAAAGGGAAAGGAAAAAGAAGAAGTCGCAGGGTTAGTTTGATTTTTTATCATCGTCGATCAGCTTCTAACTGGAGAACGATTGAAACAAAATTCTAAACAATGTATAATATTTGAGTGTTGGAACTGAAGTTCGAAGAAAGTAGGGTGCCAAAGTACACAAAGTTCTAAAAAAAAGTTTGGGAGCTATAATGCGCGTATAAAATAGTAATGGGTGTTGTTAGTAATTATATTTGCTAATTAATAATTAATTAAATCATTATTACTAATGACCGTCAGATTAGATCAACGGTGTCAGGCATCTGGCGTACGCCCCATTGAGTTTTGCTATATATATATATATATAACAACTTAAGAAAAGAATACATGCATATGTATGAAAATTATATAAAATTTCGCGATTGAAAAAAGGATGTCTTTTGTTGGTTAGGTTATCGAACGATTATTTTGGTATAACCTTGTCGAATCACTTGGTTAAAGGTTATCTGGTTAACTGAAAAAATAACCGAGAACCAACAATACGGTCACGGTTAACCGACTAATTTAAATAGTGTGGTTAAAGGTAAGCACAAAGTGCTTAACGGTTAATAAAAAACCGACTAATTGGTTTCGGTTATAACCGACCCGATTATCCGCCCTAGTCATGTATAATCTTTTGATCCATTGTAGCTGCGGAACAATCTCAACATGAAATATGATTAACTCTAGGATCTTATAGACATCATTGATCACATATCGATTCTCGATGTTGCAGTTGCATTTGCAGCAAGCAGTATCACAGCGATGGCTGCATCCTGCAGAAAAATTTGAACCAAGTAGTCCCTTACTACAAAAAAGACAGACAATTTTGACGAAAACTTACTGACAACACAGATTTTGCGTTAGAAAAATGACGAAAATTGAGCGTAGTCAGTAAGTCCATCCTTTTTACTGACAACATAAAATGGTCGTCCGTAATGGTATAATTTTCCGTTAGGAATAGGCCTTTCAGGGAGGGTGCAATTTTGAATAGACATTTTTTATGACGGATATACTTATTCTGTCAGTAATGTTTAGTGTTATTGACGAATACCAATTTGGCGTCGAAAAAAGAGTGTATTATTGACGGTGAGCACCTCGTAAAAAAAAAAAAATTGTGACGAATAGTTAGTGTCATCGATAATACTTTGTCGCCACCAAGTCGTCGGAAATAATAGATATTACCAATGACAATTGTATAGTCATCGGCAATACATTGTAAAAAAAAGGCTTTGTAACGTAGGACATGGCTTATAAATGTTAGCTGTTTGTGATGACATTAATTGTGACAACAATCCATCCTCAGTTGAGGATATGGAACGCTTCAGCCATCAATCAAGTGAATAAGTATATTGAAGATATAATAAATAATGCTTCATAAAAAACATATATGATTAATTAATTACTTTTTATGAAACTTATCCATTTGAGTATAAATTATTTATAGTATCCAACATAAACGAAAGATGGTGTGTATATATAATTATATATGGGGTAATGAATGGTCAATCAATATTTTCTATTAAATGAACTTCGGCTTTAAACTCGGAGCCTGTGGTTTATCTATTAGAGTTTCGGGTATAGTATCATAACCCAAATTCGATTTAATTCATGGTCTAGATAGAGATATCTCACTGAAAATAACTGGAGTATAATATACACTAGAAGTACAGCAGAAATATAAGGTACATATATATATATGTACCTTATAAAATGTTACACCTCAGCACAATTTTGTAGAACATAAGAAGTTCCTGCCTTTCACAAAACATTATCGAAGTCTCTCATGTCGTCCTTTACACCAATGGCACGACAACACACGAAACAACTGATAATTCACGAGGTCAAGAAGATGATGAATATATATATCTTCATTTCTCTCCAGCCAATTAAAAGTCGTTTCCACTTCAGTCAAGTAATGCGAGCAAAATGTGACGCATTCAATGACCGAGCCATTATTGCAATCGGTCCCTTTTGCTCTGGTTTGGTCGGATCACATTTTTCTTTAGTAATTACAAAATTAATGGGACCAACAACTGGATCTCATTATACTCGCTTCGATATGATTCGATCAAAACATCGATTTGGTCTGGAATACCCATTAGGTTCTAGAATCCTCCGGCCAATCGCAAACATTAACATTTAATTAGTGAGATGTTGCTTTTTAGTTAGATTTTAATTAACAAAAAAATCATAATTCCCCATAAACTTCTTTTATGCGCTATTACCTTTACTCTCCCGCCTCCTTCCCCTTTTCATTGTGTCGCCGGTTTTCCCCCTCTCGCTCCATTCCCCTCGTCTCTCTCTCTCTCTCTCAAGCAAGAGGCAAGAACAACCCACAAAGAACGATCTCCTTCACCTTTCATTCATCTGGTCTGGCCGATTCCGAGTTCTCTTGCGCCTCCTTCCATATACTCCTAAAGACAACAATCTCAGATTTCTTCTTCTTCCTTTCGCCTCCATGACCTCCATCACCGACCATAAAGAAAGAGGACGCGGTTTTCAATCACGCTCAAGGTAACATTTTGTTTGCAAGAGAGATAGAGACCGACCGCTCCCCTACATTTTGAATCAAGGCCAGATCTGATCCTTGGATGTTTGTGCTCGCCCTGTTCCTCGGACTTCTACTGTAACATCCCGTTCCGGCAAAACTCGTATTTCGATCGCTAGAAGGTTTGCGATTTAAAATCGAATGTTTTGATAGTATTTCGACGAAAATCGGATTATAGATCGATCTTATAAGTATACGTATTAATTATATATATATGTCAAAGGCTAGCGAACGTCCGAGCGTACGCTAGCCTACCGTACGCCCCATTGAGTTTTGCTATTTAGACAAAGAATTAATCGGAGTTTGGGACATGATACTATACCCTACCCCCTAATGGGTGAATCCCAGTCTTCGTTTAATCTTAAAAATGAAAATCAACGATTCTGATTCGTCGAAATTTTCATTGGTTTTCATTTTAAGATTAAATGAACCTCATGGTTTGGGTTAGAAAATTAGGGACTGGGGTTCACCCATTAGAGGTTAGGGTATAGTATCATGTCCCAAACTCCGATTAATTCATGATATATATATATATATATATGGGTCAGACTGGCGTACGTCAGGCGTATACTATACGTCAGTTCAGGCTAGCGTACGCCCCATTGAGTTTTGCTATATAGATCATGAATTAATCGGAGTTTGGGACATGATACTATACCCTAACCTCTAATGGGTGAACCCCAGTTGGGTTAGTGAATTGGGGACTGGGATTCACCCATTAGGGGTTAGGGTATAGTATCATGTCCCAAACTCCGATTAATTCTTTGTCTAAATAGCAAAACTCAATGGGGCGTACGGTAGGCTAACGTACACCCGAACGTACGCTAGCCTTTGCCATACATATAATTATTTTTTTTATATATATATATATATATATATATATATATATATATATATATATAAGCGGAACCGCTTATAAAAAAATGACCCTTTGCAACATCTGACCTCTTTGAATTTGGAAAAAGACATTTCTACCCCGGGGTATAATTAAAAATCTCAAATACACAACTTTAAATAAAATACCGAACTCATATATCTCAATATCTCAAATCGAAGCCCTAAACACGTGGGCAAAACTCAAATTGTCCAAAAGAAATGAATCTCCAATCTTTAACTCTTAACCATAAAGTCTTAATAACTTAAAAAGTTCTCCGATGCTTACTTTGACGCCTGGCTCGACATCTCTCAGCAACGATGGTGTTGAGCTCCGCTAGCTTGCTGATCACGGACTGTCTGGTTAGGATTTCCTCCCCTATGATCTGGTGAGTGAGTTGGGGTCAGTCTACGCCCTTACGATTGAAATCTCTAATACTTTAGTATTCTTCTCTAAACACTTAACTTCTACTAGGGGAAGTCGTTTTGTACTTCCATTCTTAACCATCTTAACTCATAAAATTCTTCGGGAGTTAAAGTTACTCTCCCTTCTTAAAGCTCAAAACTTGACTTAAATCTTTTGACTGACACGGGGATCCCTCACTAGCTAGTCCGGTTGCCCAATTCATACGTATGAGAAGCGATCCAGGCTTTCCTTAAACTTAAACGTAGTTAAGGAAGTCGTAACGATTCATCCCCCTAACATCTTAAACTTTATCGTGGTGGCTCTTCACCACGATTCTCAAGAGCATAACTGCTGCTCATCTTAAAAGTCTCAAGATCATAACTGCTGCTCTATCTCAAAATGTCTCAAAAGGCAACGGACTGGCGCTAGTGACTAAAAACACTTAAAACGACTTCACCTTCTTGAAGGTGAGTTACTTCTCTAAAAAGAACTGGTTTCTTAACCTTAACAATAACTTAAAAATGGAAAGCTTTAAATTAACTAAGGACTCATGCGCATTCACATCAAGTATAGCTCAAACAAAATCACATATCATCAACCATAAGCACAATCAAACAACGACAATCACTTCATCAAGATACGTAAGGCTTGTAATTCTTGAAAGAACACGTAAGGCGTAGAATTTACACCCTTTACACTCACCTTGTAAAGATGACTTCTCGATTCCTTACTCGAATTAATCCCTCCTAGCCGAATTATCTCGGTGAACCTATTAATAAGAATGCCATCTCCTTAGTCGACCTTTCTCGATTTAGAATTCCCTTTTGGGTCACTAAAACATCCTCTCCTCAACATCCAGCCCTCGAGACTCGCTCCCAAAGTCCCTTAACCCCCTTTAGAAATTTTTCTAGAAACAATCCCTTCAAAACCGACCACTTTTCCTAATTATTTTAGTCTTGGACGAATTTTACACCTAACTTGAACCTTCTTAAAAATTTGGATAATAATTTTTCTACATCAATAATGAGTACTTATATCCTGGAAAATTATCAAATCCTTATAAACTCCGCGGAAATATTTTTATTTAATTAAAACGAATGTTCGAACAATTTCTAAAATTAAAAATACATCTTCAAAAAGCCCCAAATTAAATTACAACTATCTTCTAGACCTGCCTCAATTTATAAAAATTTTAAACTCAAGAACAAACCCCTATAAAGACTCGAAACAATTTAAACCATCTAAAACAAATTTATGAAAATTCCCAGCAACTTTAGTGACCACCCAAACCCTGTCACTAAAATCCTGAACGTCTGTTGCTAAAACACCAGAATTGCACCCTCACGAAAAATTACCAAATCGATCCATCTAACTCAAAGGGATCAAGTTCACTTACCTCTAGAACGTGCCTAGGCCTAGGTTGGATGACCTGGGATGCTGATCTCCTCGTTGATCAAACCCTCAAACGTCACCGCTAATAAAAATACGAGCTTCGGATTAGACTATCGGTAAATCGAGTTTAGAGATCGCGAAGGGGTTCATGATCCTTACCTAGAACACGAGAGAGATGGGATCGGGATCGGGATCGGGTGCAACTCCTCCTTCTTCTACTCTCGCCCGCGCGGGGCTGGGGATAAGGCGGCGGTGATCTTTTTTTTGCCCTCTGCGAAATAACGAGGCGGCTGGTGGGAAAGGAATTTGGGGCGGGGGTTTCTTTTTGCTGGCGGTGGGGATTAATGTGGCAGAGAGGCGGCTGGGTTTGGGGAGAAGAGTGGCGGAGTTTGGGACAATTAAATGGGGCCGAGGTTTTGGGGAAATTAAAGTGGGCGCGCTCGGCCCCTGGTCGGGTTTACATAAAAAAAAATTATATAAATAATAATAATAAATATTATTATTATTACTATAATCCGCGATTGCAACTTTTAGTACGCAACTGTCCACCCAACCGATCATTTATTATGGTCGAACAATAACCCAAAATTCAGGGTGTTACACCCTTCCCTCATCCCGTGGCATTATTTCCCTCCCCATCTCCATTTTCCATTTTTCATTTCCGGCCGAGAGCAACAGAGTGAGAAGCAGCGCGCAGGCGAGCTCTGTAGAAAAATTCCAAAGCTCAATCTTGAGCCCTAGTGATCCAAAAATCCTGTGAGTAATGCCTAATTCATCTATACATCGTGATTTATCGATTTAGAGCTTTAAAACAAGTTTTTGATTCAGGAATTTCTTGAATTCCCGATAAGCCAAATTAGGGTTTCGTAGTATCCGGAAGCCGGATTTAGCCCAGATTTCATATACGAGCTTCCTGCACCGAGGTAATCAATCCTCTAGTTCTAATCCATGAATTTCGTCTATTATTTAGGTCGGAGCCGAGACCGCTGAATTTAGCTCCGGCCAGGGTTTGATGTGTTTTTATCGAGAATTTGATCCGGAGCCTAGAACTAACATTGACGGGAACACTGCAGGGGATATTAGGACAATCTCGGATTTTGATTCCGGGTTTGTTTGAGAAAGTGAAGTTGGGGTACAGGAGGCTAGAACCGGTGTTTGAACGACCAGAACTGGTGAGGGATTAGCACGGTCGTATCACGATAATTATATTGATGCTTAGAATTGACCTAAGTGAATTAGAATGGCATGATTAGGGGTGTATGGACTTTTATGCTATATGATGAACCATGGATTGTTGTATGATATTATTGACTTGCCCTAGCCGATATTGACCTTGTTTATGTTGATGATCGCATACATGTTGTCATTTGTGGATTAACCTTTGATATGACTTCATGGTTGTTCGATCAGGTGTTTTGACATGATGTGATATTGTGGTTGTATTTGGATTCACAAGTGGGGGAAATAAACTTCCCACTTATACGAGGGTTTATCCCGAGGAAGTGCAATTATACGACTGCTGATTTACCTATGTTGAGCCAATTATGGCCAGGTCAAGTACATGTGCAAGTAATGAATTATGATTTAAGCAAGATGAGATATAAATCATGTATAAGGATACCAAATATGAGTGTTGTGGTCTCACGGTCAACTACATAGTAATTAGGGCTCCCTATGCTATTACTCTATTATGATATGTATGATAGTCACACCTCTCATGTGGCGGTGACTGAAGAATTCTTACGAGATATGACCACACCCAGAGCGGTGTCGGGGTATGACTACACCCATAGTGGTGTGGGGTATGTATGACCACATCCGACGAGATGTTGGGGTAATGTATGACTACATCCGACGGGATGTGGGGTATGTTTCCCGGGAGAGTTATTAGCATGGGAGTAGCCAGGAGCCTATAAGTAAAACATGATAAGATGCATATGCATAAGTCAAGGTGGTTGAGTCTTTTGCCTATTGGGATGTCGGATGCCTGAGGTCTGATCCTAGTGCTTTGGCTTGTTTGCTAGATGTATGGTAGGGGTATGCTCTGTTATGAACTCACGATGCTATGATTATCTCACTCAGCTATGAGCTGACCCTCTTTATCCTTTTTCTCTGCTTATGCCATGTGTAAGCAGATCATCAGCAGTAGATAGGTGTATAGGGTGGAACTGAGCAAGAGTTGAAGGGAAGATGACGTATGGTCTTCAGTTATTCTGTGCTTGGACTACTACTCGGGATTTTGGCCAGTGATCCTCACCTTTTTGTAAAAATGTTTTGAGAACGTTTTCATATGCATACTAGCTTCTGATGTAGTGTGAGATATCCACAGGTGTGGAAAGTTGATGATATGTGTATATTTATGTGGTTGTGTAAGTTATGACGACTATGATATGTATTAGTAAGGTATGCAGTTGTGGATTATGAAACTGTGCCTATGGCTATGAAAGCCAATGTATATGGTTGTGAGTATATATGTTTGTTTATGGATGCAGGGATTCAGATAAATTATTTTGCAGGTTTTAGTTACAAGAACTGTTAGCCCATTACGTGAGTAATTCATGTCGAAATTTTATTTTGGTAAATTTTGATAATTAATGTAACACCAGTTTTAAATTCCGCTGCAATTGTATGAACAATATGATTAGGTAATACGGATAGGGTAGGGTGTTACAGTTTGGTATCAGAGCCCGGTTCCCTCTTTTTGCTGTTATGGCGTACTATACCCTATGGGAGGTTAAACACTTCTAAGGAGGGGAGTACCCCATAATGACTTAAACTGGGAATTGAGTTTGACATGATTATGTGTATTGGTATATTGGATGATATTACCTGCATCATGGTTTTCAAGATTGAGTTTTGAACTTATTTGTTTTCAAGTAATTATTTTAGGAAAATTTTGTTTTAACCAAGTGAGAGATTTGGTGAAGAATGAATTTTGTGTGGATCAATCTAAGGCCAATATTTCCTTGTAGCTCGCACGGAAGCTGTGATAATGTTCCTACTGACCAGTCGAGAGGAGTGGGGGTGTTTGATGCAAGACTGCCAGTATTAGACTATGCAAAGATGAAGAGTTTGGGTGGTAGGGACTTCAAGGGAGATGTTAGTCCAGATGTTGTAGTAGAGTGGTTGAGAGAGATGGAAGATGTGTTTGAGTATCTTTATGCGACCCCAGAGGAAAAAGTACAATATGTTGTTTTTCTCCTAAAGGGGTATGCGAGGAGCTGGTGGTCCTCAGTCTCTAGAGTTAATGGTTAACGAGTTCAGTTCACCTGGGAGGAATTCTTGAAGGCCTTTAAGACAGAGTTTCTTCCCGAAGCTTTTATCAGGGCAAAGAATAATGAATTCGCCAACTTTAAGCAGGAGAACATGACAGTTACTGAGTACATCATCAAGTTTGTTCGACTACTCTACTTTGAAGATGGGTTGGCGGATACTGAACATAAGAAGAAGATGAGATACTTGCATGGTCTGCGCCTAGAATTGAAAGAAAAGATCCACAGGGTTGATGAAGAGAGCATGGCCACTATCAAGGAGGCAGTACTTAAGTATGAAGCCTATGAAGTTGAGGGTAGAAAGGAACACAAGGCGAAGGAGGAAGAAAAGAAAAGGAAGTTATGAGTAAATTATTCTGCACCTCGTTATCCATCAAGGAAGGGTCCTAGCAGTTTTGGGGGAGAACACTGAGTTAATCTATGTCGGGAACATCATACAGGGCACCAATTTCCTCAGCCACACAATTTCCATTGGGTCAAGTTTGTCAGAAGAGGCATCTTGGAGAGTGTAGGAGATTTTCTGGTGTATGCTTTCACTGTGGTCAACCTGGGCACGTCATGAGGGACTGTCCGCATTCGAGAGAAGTAAGAGCTACACAGTCCGAGCCTTCAGAGCAATTTAGTATAGCCCCATTCAGGGGTGGTTACCAGGGAGGCCGTAGTGGATTTCAGAGTGGTCGCGGTGGTTCACAGGGTGGTAGAAGGGGTGGTCGAAAACAGCCATCAGGAAGTGGTAAGCAGGGTACCAGAGCACAGGGAGCACCAAGGGTTTATGCAATGAGTCGAGGTGAGGCAGAAGTGGCACCAGAAGTTGTGACTGGTATGCTTTCTATCCTTGGCAAGCAATTATATGCTTTGATCGATACTGGTTCCTCGCACTCATTCATGCCATATACGTTTGCACATAGACTACGCTTAGTCCCAGATAAGCTAGGTTATACCTTAAATGTTAAAACACCTGTGGGAGATACCTTGAAGGTAGACTCAGTTATTAGAAGTTCCTTCATTTGTGTGGAAGGAGCTTTCCTAGCAGCAGATTTAATTCTGCTACCTTTTGATGAATTTGATGTCATCCTTGGAATGGACTTTCTGGCAACACATGGAGCTGTTGTGGATTGTCAAAAGAAAGAAGTGTTATTCAACACACCATATAAAGGTCCTGTTGTATTCCGAGGCATTAAGAAAAAGGAGACTCATGGTTTTCTTTCTGCCTTGGAAGCTTTTCGATTAGTGAAGGAAGGTTGTGAAGCCTTTCTTGCTCAAGTACTGTTGTAAATTATAAGAAGGTTGAGGATGTAGAGGTGGTAAGGGAGTTTCCTTATGTATTCCCCGAAGAACTTCCCGGCCTTCCACCAGAAAGGGAAGTAGAGTTTGATATTGAATTGGTACCTAGCACAACACCAATTTCAATGGCACCATATAGAATGGCACCAATTGAGCTGAAGGAGCTTAAAGAACAATTGCAAGAATTGTTAGACAAGGGGTTTATTCGACCTAGCATCTCTCCATGGGGTGCACCGGTTTTGTTTGTCAAGAAGAAAGATGGCTCCATGAGAATGTGCAATGACTACCGGAGGTTGAATAAAGCAACAGTGAAGAATCGTTATCCCCTCCCAAGAATAGATGACTTGTTTGATCAATTGCAGGGTGCATCAGTCTTTTCTAAGATTGATTTGAGGTCGGGATACCATCAACTGAAAGTGGCAGATGGAGCAACCTCAAAGACAGCTTTTAGAACAAGATATGGACATTATGAGTTCCTGGTAATGCCTTTTGGACTCACTAATGCACCAGCGGTATTTATGGCTCTTATGAACAGAGTTTTCCATGAATATCTTGATAAGTTTGTGATTGTGTTCATAGATGATATTCTCATCTATTCTAAAAGCGAAGAGGAGCACAAAACTCACCTTAGAATTGTGTTGCAAATTCTAAGGGAGAAACAATTATATGCAAAATTCTCAAAATGTGAGTTTTGCCTGAAGGAGGTAATATTTCTGGGACATGTAATTTCTGGAAGAGGTGTCGAGGTGGATCCGAAGAAGGTGGAAGCAGTGGTGAGTTGGGCTCCACCAAAAGATGTGTCAGAGTTGAGAAGTTTTCTTGGCATGGCGGGTTACTATCGGCGGTTCGTAGAAGGATTTTCTAACATTGCTGCACCATTGACTAAACTGTTGAGGAAGAATACCAAGTATGTTTGGGATGAATCATGTCAAAAGAGTATTGATGAACTGAAGAAGAAATTGACCACAGCACCAGTACTTGCATTACCTTCAAACCATGGAGAGTTTGTGGTGTATAGTGATGCCTCATATCAAGGACTGGGTTGTGTGTTAATTCAAGATGGAAGAGTTATCGCATTTGCCTTTAGGAAATTGCGTCCTCATGAAGTAAATATCCCACTCATGACTTAGAATTGGCAGCGGTGGTATTTGCTCTCAAGATTTGGCGACATTATTTGTATGATGAGACTTTTAAAATCCTAACTAATCACATAAGCCTGAAGTATATTATGGATCGGAAGGATTTAAATAGTCGCCAGAGGAGATGGATAGAGTTGTTGAAAGATTATGATTGTACCATTGATTACCATCCAGGTAAAGCTAATGTAGTTGCTGATGCTCTGAGCAGAAAAGGCAAGAAGAATATAACTGATCTGGTTGATTTGAGGGCAATGAATGTTGATTTGGAAGTGGATGGTGTGACAGGGTTACTAGCTCGGTTGAACATTCGACCTTTGTTGCACGACAAAATTCGTGAGAAGCAGAAGGAGGACTCAGAGTTGGCAAAATTCATTCAAGACAATGAGGAAGGAAAAGAAAGCCCATTTGAAATGGTAGATGGCATGTTGAAAATGAATGGAAGAGCATGTGTTCCTAATGTTGATAACTTGAGGAAAGAGATCCTAGATGAAGCTCATTCTTCTGCTTATGCTATGCACCCAGGAGCTACTAAAATGTATCACACGATCAAACCATATTTTTGGTGGCGTGGGATGAAAAAGGAAGCGGCTGAACATGTTTTCACATGTCTGGTATGTCAGAAAATTAAGGCAGAACATCAAGCTCCTGTGGGAAAACTGCAACCACTTCCAATTCCAGAATGGAAGTGGGAAAGAATTACAATAGATTTTGTATATGGTCTCCCATCATCAAGGGGAAAAGATGCAGTATGGGTTATTGTGGACCGACTGACCAAATCGGCTCACTTTTTACCCATTAGATGGAAACCATCACTGGAGACTTTGTCTCAACTATATATTAAGGAGATCGTCAGATTGCATGGTGTGCCAATTTCTATTGTCTCTGATCGAGACCCGAGCTTCACATCTCTGTTTTGGCAAAGTTTACATGATGCCTTGGGAACTAAATTGCATTTTACATCAGCTTATCATCCTCAAACTGATGGACAGAGTGAATGAACCATCCTTACCTTGGAGGAGTTACTTCGATCATGTGTAATGCAATGGGAGGAGTCATGGATTGACCATTTGCCCCTCATTGAGTTTGCTTACAACAACCAGTACCATAGTAGCTTGGGTGTTCCACCATATGAAGCACTTTATGGGAGGAAGTGTAGAACACCATTATGTGGGATGTAGAAGGAGCAAGGCAAATCTCAGGGCCAGAGATAGTTCAGATCAGTTGATAAGGTCAAGGAAATTAGGGAGCGTTTGAGGGTGGCTCAAGATCGACAAAAATTTTATGTTGACACGAATAGGAGTGAAGTTAATTTCGAAGTGGGTGAGAAAGTATTTCTCAAAGTGTCACCATGGAAAGGGGTGATGAGATTTGGTAAGAAAGGAAAGCTTGCACCTCGATATATTGGACCATATGAAAACACAGAGAAGATTGGACCAGTGGCTTATAAGTTTGCATTGCCTCCAGAACTATCTCAAATCCACAATGTATTTCATGTTAGTATGCTGAAGAGGTACAAAGTGGATCCTTCCCATGTTATACAACCAGAGGAGATCAAGTTAGGCCCAGATTTGACTTTTGAGGAGGTTCCAGTTCAGATTGTTGATCACCAGATTAAGACTCTTCGCAGGAAAGAAATCCCAATGTTGAAAGTGGTGTGGAGAAATCAAGATAGTGAGAGTGCTACATGGGAAACTGAAGCAAGTATGCGAGAGAAGTACCCTGAGTTGGTAGCAAACTACTTTACAGGTTAACAATCTTGCTTAGTAAGTTATGTTTTGAACTTGTTGATGTGCTTTTATTGTGATAACCCGATATAGGTTTTTGAAACCTTATATGGGGAACTTGAGGTGTTATGTGTTTGGTATTGTAATTCAGATCTCCTAACCTAATAGTTAGGTAATGGTTTATCTATGATAGACCATGTTAAGAGTAAGTAAGCGGACTTAGAGTACAACTCAAGGTTAGATTTCGGGGACAAAATCTTTTAAGGAGGGGGAGAATTGTAGCATCCCGTTCCAGAAAAAACTCGTATTTCGATCGCTAGAAGGTTCGCGATTTAAAATCGAACGTTTAGATAGTATTTCGACGAAAATCGGATTATCGATCGATCAGATAAGTATACATATTAATTATATATATATATATATATATATATATGGGTGATTCTATCGTACCTTGGGTAAAATCAAGGGTACAACATACCTTGAGTAAAAAAATGATATCTAGACCTCGAATTGAGCATAGTTTGGCGTCTGATATTATTCCCAAACCCTTAAGGATTAAAATCTAGGTCTTAGTTTTATAAATCTCATACACTAAGATCAATTTAATTAGAAACAAAAATCAACGGCTATGATTTGTCTAAATATATGCAACAAATTACAGGCACAATCTTAGGGATTAGGCTCTTTGATTTAGAAATCTAAGACCAAGGTTTCAATCATCAAGGGTTAGAGTATAGTATCATGTCCAAAAATCCGGTTAATTCGAGGTCTAGATAGCGTTTTTTTACTCATGGTATGTCGTACCCTAGATTTTACCCAAGGTACGATAGAAGCCACCATATATATATATACATAAGCGGTCGGAAGCGCTTATAGAAAAATGACCCTTCCCTTATCCCGTAGCATTATTTCCCTCCCCATCTCCATTTTTCATTTTCCATTTCCGGCGGAGAGCAACAGAGTGAGAAGCAGCGCGCAGGCGAGCTCTGTAGAAAAATTCCAAAGCTCAAATCTTGAGCCCTAGTAATCCAAAAATCCTGTAAGTCATGCCTAATTCATCTATACATCGTGATTTATTGATTTAGAGCTTTAAAACGAGTTTTTGATTCAAGAATTTCTTGAATTCCCGATAAGCCAAATTAGGGTTTCGGAGTATCCGGAAGCCGGATTGAGCCCAGATTTCATATACGAGCTTCCTGCAGCGAGGTAATCAATCCTCTAGTTCTAATCCATGAATTTCGGCTATTATTTAGGTCGGAGCTGGGATCGCTGAATTTAGCTCCGGCAAGGGTTTGATGTGTTTTTATCGAGAATTTGATCCGGAGCCTAGAACTAACATTGACGGGGACACTGCAGGGGATATTAGAACAATCTCGGATTTTGATTCCGGGTTTGTTTGAGAAAGTGAAGTTGGGGTACGGGAGGCTAGAACCGATGTTTGAACGACCAGAACTGTTGAGGGATTAGCACGGCATACCGGGTTTGTCGTATCACGATAATTATATTGATGCTTAGAATTGATCTAGGTGAATTAGAATGGCATGATTAGCGGTGTATGGAATTTATGCTATATGATGAACCATGAATTGTTGTATGATATTATTGACTTTCCCTAGTCGATATATGGACCTTGTTTATGTTGATGATCGCATACATGTTGCCATTTGTGGCTTAACCGTTGATATGCCTTCATGGTTGTTCGATCAGGTGTTTTGACATGATGTGATATTGTGGTTGTATTTGGATTCATAAGTGGGGGAAATAAACTTCCCAGGGTGATATTATGATGTTTAAGGAGGATGACTTGCACGAGGGTTTATCCCGAGGAAGTGCAATTATACGACTCCTGATTTACCTATGTTGAGCAAATTATGGCCAGGTCAAGTACATGTGCAAGTAATGAATTATGATTAAGCAAGATGAGATATGAATCATGTATAAGGATACCAAATATGAGTGTTGTGGTCTCACGATCAACTACATAGTAATTAGGGCTCCCTATGCTATTACTCTATTATGATATGTATGATAGTCACACCTCTCATGTGGTGGTGACTGAAGAATTCTTACGAGATATGACCACACCCAGAGCGGTGTCGGGGTATGACTACACCCATAGTGGTGTGGGGTATGTATGACCACATCCGACGGGATGTTGGGGTATGTATGACTACATCCGACGGGATGTGGGGTATGTTTCCCGGGAGAGTTATTAGCATGGGAGTAGCCAGGCGCCTATAAGTAAAACATGATAAGATGCATATGCATAAGTCAAGGTGATTGAGTCTTTTGCCTATTGGGATGTCGGATGCGTGAGGTCTGATCCTAGTGCTTTGGCTTGTTTGCTAGATGTATGGTAGGGGTATGCTCTGTTATGAACTCACGATGCTATGATTATCTCACTCAGCTATGAGATGACCCTCTTTATCCTTTTTCTCTGCTTATGCCATGTGTAAGCAGATCATCATCGTCAGCAGCAGTAGATAGGTGTATAGGTGGGAGCTGAGCAAGAGTTGAAGGCAAGATGAGGTATGATCTTCAGCTATTCTGTGCTTGGACTACTACTCGGGATTTGGCCAATGATCCACACCTTTTTGTAAAAATGTTTTGAGAACGTTTTTCATGTGCATACTAGCTTCCGATGTAGTGTGAGATATCCACAGGTGTGGAAAGTTGATGATATGTGTATATTTATGTGGTTGTGTAAGTTATGACGACTATGATATGTATTAGTAAGGTATGTAGTTGTGGAGTATGAAACTGTGCCTATGGCTATGAAAGCCAATGTATATGGTTGTGAGTATACATGTTTGTTTATGGATGCAGGGATTCAGATAAATTATTTTGCAGGTTTTAGTTACAAGAACTGTTAGCCCATTACGCGAGTAATTCATGTCGAAATTTTATTTTGGTAAATTTTGATAATTAATGTAACACCAGTTTTAAATTCCGCTGCAATTGTATGAACAATATAATTAGGTAATACGTATAGGGTAGGGTGTTACATCTGCCTTCCTAGGGATGCTGGTAATAGAGTCTGCTTGGCGACGTCTCCAACAACAGTAGTGGAGGGATAACGGTGTTGTTTCAACAACGACAAGATCACGGTGGTGGAGCTGTTGTACTTGAAGCAGCAGGGACCCAGTCATGAAATCGACGACCAGTGTGTCAAACTGTATTTGGAGGAAAACCAGCCAGATGTGCCTGATCATTTCTAAAAAAATTGCTAGAAATTCGGTATGTTATTTCGAGTCTGTTAATGAATCTATACTGTATAGGGTGAATGACAAAGGTAAATGCATATTTTTTGTACTTTAATGTATACTTTATTTTTTCTATCAAGAAACCTGTAACACCCGGTTCCTCCTAATATGAAAATACCTAAACTACCCCATTAGTTGACGAATATGATAATTAACTCTAAGGAAAACCCTACGCAGCCATCCCTCCCATTGGGTGTATATATACAGACGTAAAACTAAACATGGGGACGACCACCAAATCAAAACTTTCATCTCAATCACTAGCTCGCTTACCTCTCCGTTGTTAAACATAATATCGGCAGAAGAATAAAAACACGAACACACCGATTTACGTGGTATCCTCAACGTATTGTTGAGACTAATCAACAGAGAGTAGCAACCTCTTCGAGTCAATTGTATTCACGGAGAATTCTTAGGTTACGAGTTCGGCTAACTCATCCCATATATACTAGCCGAATAACCCTAACTCAGGTACTACAAAGTAATTAACCAATCAACGTAACACACGAAATAAGGGTAAAATACAATTGACACCCAACACTTCTAATACCCTTACTCAAATTGATGATGCTTACACAACATCAATTTGTAAGCCAAAAACCAATGACGGGATGTAGCAACAGCCTTAGTCAACAAGTCAGCCGTCTGATCTTCCGAAGTAATAGGAGAGCTCAATAACTCCTTCCGCCACCAGTTGTCGAATATAGTGAATATGTACCTCAATGTGCTTAGTTTGATCATGAAGAACTGGATTCATGGCAATACGAATCGCACTGGTATTATCAGCATACAAACGCATAGGTACCACACACTGCACTCCCAACTCAGCAACTAATCGACGAAGCCACACTAATTCCAACGTAACATCAGACATTGGACGATATTCAGCTTCCGTCGAAGACTTGGATACCCTCTCCTGTTTCTTGCGCCGCCAAGAAATAAATGAAGAACCAAACTTCACACACCAGCCTTACGTTGAATGACGAGTATCCAGGCACCCGGCGTAGTCAGTATCGGCGTAGGCCTTAATAACCGGATCACCTGAAGATGGAAAGAACATACCAGCATCTGTAGTGCCTCACAAGTAACGCAAAATATGAGTAACCGCCACCATGTGGGTTGTGCGCGGAGTAGACATGAACTGACTAACAACCTGCACAACATAAGAAATATCGGGTCTGGTATGAGTGAGATAAATCAAACTCCCTACCAACTACGATATGAGGAACTCTCAGGAAGTAAGTCGCCATCAGATTGTCGCAGCTTCAGATTCTGCTCCATGGGAGTCGCACATGGCTCACACTCATCCATTACAGCTGTCTCGAGCAAGTCAACCATATATTTTTGCTGACTCGCCAGCAAACTAGCAGGAGATCAATGTACTTCCAGCCCCAAGAAATAGGAGACATCGCCAAGCTCCTTCAACCGAAATGCGGCATGCAGAGTGGCAGTGAGGTCCTGAATTCCACCAACATCATCACCACTTATCAGCATATCATCAACATATATCATCAAGACAGTAATACCATGAACTGTACGTCGTACAAACAATGAGGGATCATTGTCACTCTGAGTAAACCCAGCCACTTGAATCGTATCCTGAAATTTCTCAAACCAAGCCTGCGGAGCCTACTTGAGACCATACAGCGACCGTCGAAGTAAACAAACTTTCGACTTATCACCACCAAGATAGCCTGGAGGGCATTCCATGTAAATGGTCTCCTTTAGATCGTCGTGCAAGAAGGCATTCTTCACATCCAACTGTTTCAGACACCACCCTCGTAATGCAGCCACAGCAAACAGAGTCCGAACAGTTTGAATTTTGGCTACAGGTGTGAAGGTTTCTTCATAATCAATCTCAAATTCCTGGTTAAAACCTTGAGAGACCACCCGAGCTTTAAAACGTTCAAGGGAACCATCCGAATGCAGCTTGACGTTGTAAACCCATTTCGAGCCAATAATAGGAACATTGAGCGGGTGAGGAACAACATCCCACGTATGATTGGCTTCGAGATCTTGAACATCCGTTGTCATGGTCGCATCCCAATCATGGTTCCCTCTAGCTTGCTTGTATGTCACAGGTATAGGAACATGAGACGTGGAAAAGGACACAAAATCTTTCATACGAATAGGATGTTGGCCCTTCGTGGCCCTAAGGGAACGGCGGAGTTGAGGGATGTCCTCACCTGCTTCCAAATGTTGCTCCGGGGAATCATCATCACCTGAAGACATCGAAGAAGAACTAGAAGTGGCGGGAGAGTCCACTGGTGAAGACGAGCCGAGTTGAGAAGACGGAGAAGTGGACGAAGAGCTCATGTCCAGCTGTAAGGACGTGTGCCCATGTGGGGGAGATGGCGGATCCAGATCAGGTACAAGCGGTGATGGCGCAGTAGGGAATAAGGGCAATGTGACCAAGAAATCCAAATCGGAGCGAGTAGAATCAGCAGCCCCATAATACGAGAGATGCTCCAAGAAGGCCACATCTCGAGAAATATGTACTCTCCTGCTCTCAATGTCATAGCATACATAGCCTTTGTGTTTGTCACTATACCCAACAAACACACACTTCACTGCCTTAGGGGAAAGTTTATGACGTTCACGACTGGGCAGAAGGACATATCATATGCAACCAAACACCCGTAATGCTTTGTACGAGGGTCGTTTTCCATACAAGCTCTCATACGGACTTCGCCGTCCAAGGATCGGTGTAACCTGCCGATTAATCAGGAACACGACCGTATGTATCGCCTCCGCACAGAAGTTAGAGGGAACACACGACTGAAACAAAATGGCACGAGTAAGTTTGAGAACATGCGGATGTTTACGTTCAACTAGTCCGTTTTGTTTCGAGACACCCGGAAATGACTGTTGAGGTAAAACCCCCACCAGGACCAGCACCAGGAGCCACGAGCGATGATCCACAGTAGTGATCCAGAGTAAAGACCCGTCCCACCTTAGTCTCGTGGCCGATCTCCCTCCATGTGCTCGTGTCCTGCACAACGCAACCAGGGCATCAAAGACAACCCGACACCCTTGTTCAGCAAGCTGGCAAAAAAAAACACGAGACTAGGGACCAGACGCGGGACATATAAGGTATCAGGGAGACGTAAACTAGGCTGTTCAATATCACAAATGCCCTGAGTAGGCAAGCAAGAACCATCGGCCACTTGAAGCATAATCAGAGAATTAGGACGCAACAACCGAAAAGAGGAGCTAGCACCAGTCATATGGTTAAATGCGGCAGAGTCAATATGCCAAGAAGGAGAAGAAGCAGAGTTCATACCCGTAGTGAACATCGAACCCAGAGCAGTGGTAAGAACCTCCTTAATTGCATCCTGGACTAGCTGCCGAATGTAGTCTAGAGTGACAGAGCTTGCCGAGGAGGAACCAGGAAGACTCGGAACAAGGGTGGTGGCATAGGCAGACCCGGACGTCAAAGCTTGAGAGAAACGAGCCGAGGATGATCCACTGGGACGACGACCACGCTTGGCCAAGATAGGGCAATCGCTGATTTTGTGACCAGCAACCTTACAGTAATTGCATGAGGTCTTCTTCGGGCACTGGCTCTGAATATGACCGGGTTCTTTGCAGAAAAAACACACAATTTCACCACTGGGAGTACAATGGAACCGTGGCTTGTCAGCTCCAACAGCGAATGCAGACTGATCCGGTGGAGCAGACAGACCAGGTCGAGAAGCAGAGACAGGGAACGCAGATGACTTGTCAGCCGGATGATCATCAAGCTTAGCCTGACTCCGCAGGCGAGTCTCCTCTCGAATCAGCTCTCCGAGAACACCTTCCAGTGGGTCAATTTGTCAAGTTCCACCACAATATCGATTAGGATTATACCCTTGGATCAATTTGTCAAGTTCCATCACAATATCGATTAGGATTAAAAATGTGAACTATCGGTTCGAGTTTCAACATAAAATAAGTAAGTCATGGACGTTATCTGAGTTTCGGGTCAAACTCAACCGTAATTGTGAAGTTCCCAAAATATCCTTGAAACTCTAAACCTAACCCAACTGGTCCCCATACTCGTCCATTCCATTTCATATATATATATATATATATCATGAGAAGGGAAAAAGGGCACACAAGTGCCTCACCCTAAAACTAATCCCAGGCAGCCGACAAACTCAAAGCGGAGATGAAAGAAAAGAAAGCTACCGCCTCCGCCTAGCTTTCTTGATCTCGCGACCGGGGGATTTCCTCACCGATCGCCGGCTGCCAGAAGAGAGAAAGCTGTGAAGGGCGGAAGAAGGGTGTAAGGACCTGGATATGGATTATCTGGCGAGAGAAAAGAGTAAGAGAGGAAGACGAAGAATTTGGGAGAGAAATGGGCTGTAGCTATTCTATTTCTATCTGAAGAGTAAAGTTTTACAGAAGAATGATTGACCAAAGATAGCCAATTACAGAACTCTCTTCTCTATTTATACTTCTCTACACTTTCCACGTCATCTCCAGCTGTAAAGACGTTATGCCAGCTGTGCAGGTTGTTACAAACCCGCTCTCTTCAGAATCAGCTTGTCCTCAAGCTGAACACCATCAAGACGGAAATGCTGGGAACTGAAGTCTGAAAGTCTGCAAGTCTTCCCATGTCGCCTCGTCTGGAGCCTGATGTGTCCACTGAACCAGAACTTGAGTGACAGCCTGATTATTCTGATTAACGAAACGTCGAGCAAGTATCTGAGCCGGGGCCAACTTGAGACTACCCCTATCATCAACGTCGGGAAGATGGAAGGTAGCGGGAGGAACTATGGACCTGCACAATTTCAGCTGTGACACATGAAAGACTGGGTGCACTTTCGAATCGTCTGGCAAGGCCAACCTGTAAGCAACACTTCCCACCCTAGAGAGGATTCGGTAAGGTCCAAAGTAACGTGGCCCGAGCTTGTTGCCATGCCTGCCCACTACCGACCCTTGACGATAGGGCTGCAGCCGAAGATACACCCAATCTCCCACCTGCAGTACTCGCTCAGATCTCCTCCTGTCAGCATACTGCTTCTGACGATTTTGTGCCTGAGTAATATTGTGGGTCAGCAACTGGACAAGCTGCTGCTGCTGTGTAACTCTCTCCTCGACTGCCCCAACTGAAGAAGAGAGATGGTCTGCAAGACCAAAGAAGGCAGGTGGAAAGCCATACAACGCTTCAAAAGGGGACATCATCAAACTGATATGGTGATGGGTATTGTAACACCACTCCGCCAGGGTAAGCCAAGCTGCCCAATCTTGAGGCCTGTGGAATGTCATACAGCGCAAGTAGTCTTCGAGGCAACGGTTGACTCGTTCTGTTTGTCCGTCCGTCTGAGGGTGGTAAGCAGTGGAATAATGAATATCAGTATGCTGAAGACGGAAGAACTCAGTCCAAAATTTGCTTGTGAAAGTGGCATCCCGGTCACAAACGATGGTAGAAGGCATCCCGTGGTACTTGAATACACCGTCGAAGAAGATTTGGGCGACCTCGGATGCTGTATATGGATGCTTCAACCCAAAGAAATGCGCTGATTTCGTAAACCGATCGACCACCACCAGAAGAACTTGTTTACCTTGTGAAAGTGGTAATCCCTAGACGAAGTGCATGCTCACGTCTTTCCAGGCCCTAGTTGGAACAGGCAAAGGCTGGAGCAGCCCAGGAGAAGCTACTGTTTCCGCCTTACAACGTTGACACACATCACAACCCAACACCCATTGTCGTACTTCTGCTTTCAAACCCGGCCAATAGAAGTAAGGCTTAATACGTTGGTAAGTGACTTGGACGCCTGAGTGCCCACCAACAGGGGAAGAATGAAAAAGATGTAGGAGCTTGGAACGAAGAACACCTGCAGATCCCACTACAATGGCGCCTTTGTAACGCAAAATTCCAGCAGCAAAGGACCAAAGAGAGGGCCCTTGAGTGTGCACCGCAGCTGCCGCGATTAAGTTGGTCACTTCATTGTCTCCAACATAAGTTAGCTCAATTTCCACCAACCATTCAGGAAGTACAGAAGTCAGGGCACCACACTTGCCTTCTTCCAATTCATCATCAAACAAGCGAGAGAGAGCATCAACTGCCCCATTGTATTTACCTTTCCTGTATTTGATTTGAAAGTCCAGTCCCATCAATTTAACCAGGCCCTTCTTCTGAATGGCTGTGTGCACTTTTTGCCCCATTAGAAACTTCAAACTTTCGTGGTCTGTAAGTATTGTAAATGTCCTGCCCTCCAAGTAATGGCGCCAATGGTCGACAGCCAATAACACGGCCAAATATTCCTTCTCGTATGTGCTAAGACCTTGGTTCTTCACACACAAGGCTTTACTGAAATAAGCCAGTGGTCTGCCCCCTTGAGACAGTACAGCCCCAACACCACAAGCATCTGTCTCTAACACAAAAGGCCGAGAAAAGTCTGGTAGAGCGAGCACAGGAGCTGTCATCATAGCAGTTTTCAGAGCTACAAATGCCTCTTCTGCAGCAGCATTCCAAACAAATCCATTCTTGCGAAGTAGTTCAGTCAAAGGTCGACTAATAGCTCCGTAATGCTTAACAAATTTGCGGTAATATCCGGTCAAACCAAGGAACCCGCGCAACCCTTTAATTGATTGAGGTCGTGGCCAGTTTCTCATTGCTTTAATCTTGCTCGGATCAGTAGATACTCCATCCCCACTAATTATATGGCCTAGGTACTCAACCTGAGATTGACCAAAAGAGCACTTCGACTCTTTCGCATACAACTGGTGCTGCCTCAGTAGCTGCAAAGTGATAGTGAGGTGCTGCTCATGCTCCTCGGCAGACCTACTATACACCAAGATGTCATCAAAAAACACTAGAATAAACTTGCGTAAGTGCCGAGCAAACACATGATTCATTAACGCTTGAAACGTGGCAAGGGCGTTTGTTAAACCAAACGGCATAACACGGAACTCATAGTGGCCCTGGTGTGTACGAAATGCAGTCTTATATTGATCCTCAGGCTTCATCCTAATCTGATGATAACCAGCACGCAGGTCTAACTTGGAGAAGATAATCGCACCATGAAGCTCATCCAGCAAGTCCTCGATATGGGGTATGGGAAACTTGTCTTTAATGGTTGCAGCGTTAAGTTCCCTATAGTCCACACAGAACCTCCAAGTGCCCTCTTTTTTCCCAATAAGCAAGACAGGTGAGGCATATGGACTGTGGCTTTCTTGTATGAACTCGGACTGTAACATTTCTCCAACCAATTTTTCAGCAACTTCCTTCTGATGGTGGGGAAAACGGTATGGCCTGATGTTGATGGGTTTGGTGTTAGGCAATAAAGGAATGGCATGGTCAAAAGCTCGCGAAGGAGGTAAGGAGGTAGGGGCAGCAAAGACGTCTGAGAATTGGGAAAGAATTGGCTCCAAGAAAGCAGGAGTAGGGGTTGGAGGAGGCTTAGCTTCAATGGAAAAAACTGCCCCCATGATATGAGACTCAGACTTTCGGAGGATCTGCTGTAGTGTTCGTCCCGAAATCATTTTACATTGCCCCTCCTTGGTAAGCCCTTGCAACGTCAAGCTTCGTCCCTTCCAATCAAACGTCAACTGCCTCTTCTTCAAATCCACCTGAAATGGACTAATCGTCTCTAACCAGTCCCAACCTAACACCAGATCATGAGCAGGTAGTTCAAGAGTTCGGACATCGAAAGCAAACTCTTCCCCCTACATCTTCCAACTGAACCCCCTGCAGACCGAATCACTTAGCAACGTATGACCACTTGCAACCTTCACCCTCATTGGTGCTATATTTTCAGACTCACAGTTCAACTCCTGAGCTCTAAGCGAATTAAGAAAAGTGTGGGAGCTGCCTGTATCGATAAGAACTGTTACCTCTCGTCGACCAGAAGTTGCAGGAATAAGCAGAGAATTCCCAGCAAAGCCTGATCCCATAGATTGTAACGATACTTCCAATTCCGCGTCCTGAAATTCCTCAGCGCCCTCTTCTTCTTCACTAGGCAAAAGTGGCTCGTCGGCTTGCAGCACGTGCAACTGCCTCTTCTTGGTACAAACATGCCCATGGAAATACTTATCCCCGCACTTATAACAGAGCCCCTTCCCTCGAGGAATCGAGCTCCGCTCCCCTGAAGAGGATGAAGGAGATGGCGTATCTCGAGGAAAGGACTTGCCCGACGAAACAGGAGCTGAAACTGGCCAACGAGTAGAGGAAACAGAACAAAGCTTCTTCTTTCTAGCCTCGATCGCAGATTCCTCCAACCGTGCTTGGTAAAAAGCACAAGCTAGAGTAGGAGGATTGAGCACCTGCACCCTAGGTTGAATCTCATCATCTAAACCACCGAGAAAACTCATAATGAAATAGTGCTCGTTGAGTTCTGGATTCAACCGGAGCAACCTCGAGCGAAGGTCCTCAAATTCTTCTTGATAGCGAGCCACGGAGGACGTCTGCCGAAGTTTGTTGAACGCCGCCACCACATTCAATTGTTCCTGATGCCCGAACCGGTGAAGCAGCTCCTCGACGAAATGACCCCAAATCAGCGGAAATCGACGAAAAGACCAACCCTCAAACCATGTATACACCCGTCCCTCCAGGTAATAAGAGACCAAATCAACTTTCTGCTCTTCTGGAATCGAGTAAAGATGAAAGAGTTTGTTACACCTGCTCACCCACACATGAGGATCGGAACCAGAAAAATAGGAGAACTCCAGCCGGGGATAGTGATCCAAGATCGACGGCCGTCGTTGATGCTGGCCGCGAAAGTGTTGCTGATCAGAAAAAGGAGCCTGCGATTGCGGCGGCGAACGGATCGGAGACTTCTCCCGACTGCGAGTGAAAGACGCCGCCAACGCATCTATATTGTCCTTCGTGGAAGCAGCAAGCTCCGCAATGGCGGTCTTCAACTCCTGATGCTGAGATTTCAAGTCCTGATGCTGAGATTCCAATTGAAGTTGTACAGACGCCATTTGCGTCTCCAAATCCACAATTCGGGAGGTGTGAGAAGCCATTGCCAGATTGAAGGCTCTGATTACCACTTGTAAGGACCTGGATATGGATTAT
This sequence comes from Linum tenue, assembly GCA_946122785.1. Lineage (NCBI taxonomy): Eukaryota > Viridiplantae > Streptophyta > Magnoliopsida > Malpighiales > Linaceae > Linum > Linum tenue. The sequence goes on from CAMGYJ010000002.1 coordinate 40,377,225, forward strand.
CTGGCGAGAGAAAAGAGTAAGAGAGGAAGACGAAGAATTTGGGAGAGAAATGGGCTGTAGCTATTCTATTTCTATCTTAAGAGTAAAGTTTTACAGAAGAATGATTGACCAAAGATAGCCAATTACAGAACTCTCTTCTCTATTTATACTTCTCTACACTTTCCACGTCATCTCCAGCTGTAAAGACGTTATGCCAGCTGTGCAGGTTGTTATAATGGGACGTCTTCAATTCCGGTGTTTGAGCTTCGGGATTCTATGAAGTCGTCAGGAGATATTTTACCTGAACTGGCAACATTATGTAAAAAGGAGGATGACAATCGTGGTGATAGGAAACTAGTACAACCAGGAACTTGGATCGAAGGTAGGTAACTTTTCCCCTCGTCCACTCCATGGATCGGTTCTATTTTAATTATCAAAATTATTAGTCATGAAGGGATGGGTAATAAGCCCCAAGGATTTATACATGCTTGAAGAATTACTTGAACGCATGGATTACAGTAGGTGCGGGTGTATGTATATGCATGGGGGGTTGAATTGTATATATATGATGTAGGTTCGGATTGGATTTGATGATTAATGGCTCTGTGGGGGGTTTGGCACTATTTGGAGGTTTAATCCTTCTCTTATGAACTAATGGGGACTAGGATCCTTAAGAATTAACGTGAGTTATGCATTGCTGAGAGCATGCATGATGGAGGACTATGCGTGTGGTATTTAGGAATCGACACGTGAAGGGAAAATGATCCATGGGTTGAATGCTAATCGTCCAATCCCAATGCGAGCATATATACCTATCTAGAATGAAGGTCCTGCTGGGAGGAATTTTACAATGCTATATAGTATTGGTGGTATAGGTTTTTTGCTTTTATGGTACAACTTAAAGTTGTACCTTTAACGTTATGGTACAACTTCAAATTGTACATATACTCTTTGTAGAAATTCTTTTATGGTACAACTTGACTTGTACCTTTATATGATGATACAACTTTAAGTTATAAAGTTGTACCATAACATAAGGGTACAAATTCCTTTATGGTACAACCTAAACTTATACATTTAATGTTATGATACAACTTAAAGTTATACATTAAAGCACCAATACTTTATAGCATAGTAGAAGTGCTCCCCTGCTAGAACTTCAAAGTTCAGAACTCTTAATTAGCACAATTTGATTTGGTTTAGATGACTTGTGGAATCAAGTGGAGTTGTTCGACTAGCAAGGAGTCTGGATTGTAGACGAGACAACGAGATGGTCTAAGGTTGGAGCATTAAGGTCAAGGTGAATGTAAAGGGGGTAAATTCTACGCCTTACGGTATTTCAGTTTTTGAGATTGACTGCTATGTGCTATACTTGCCTTTGTGTGTTTATTTGATGCGTGTGATTTCGTGTGATTTATGCTTTCAGTTATATATATTATAATGTGTGTTTTATTTATAGTTAGTCGAAGTTTAAGAACACGCTTCCTTTTAAGAAGTACTTCACCTTCAAGAAGGTGAATTTTTTTTAAGTGTTTTTAGTCACTAGCACCAGTCCGTTGCCGTTTGAGATTTTGAGATAGAGCAGAAGTTATGCTCTTGAGACTTTTAAGATGAGCAGCAGTTATGCTCTTGAGAATCGTGGTGAAGAGCCACCACGATAAGTTTAAGATGTTAGAGGGATGAATCGTTACGACTCCCCTAACTAAGTTTAAGTTTAAGGAAAGTCTGGAGGGCTTCTCATACGTATGAGTTGGCAACTGGACTAACTAGTGAGGGATCCCCGTGTCGGTCAAGAATTTAAATGGAGATTTGAGCTTTAAGAATACAGTTTTAAGAGTTAGGATTTTTAATAGTGGAAGTACCAAACAACTTCAACTAAGTTAAGTAAAGTGATCAAGTATTAATAAGATGTTAAATGTAAGGGCGTAGACTGACCCCATCTCACTCACCAGTTTGAAGAGCTACAGGAGGAGCTAGAGGAGCAGTTAGTGAGCAGCGAGTTCGAGGGCAGCCAGCTAGAGGAGGGCAGTATAAGCGTCACGGAGGATGCTTAGTCAAGGTTTTCAGTAACAATAACATTATAGATTATTAGTTATTTACATTTATGATTATGAGTATAGACTGGAGATCATTTTGAGATTTTAAGTATTGAGTTTGCCCATTTGTTAGGGCGTTGCTTTGAACTACAAGAGTGTGTTTTCAATATTTTATTTATGAAAATTATCCCCGTTGCAATTTAAGATTTGAGTTTTTTTTTTCAAGGCCATTTTAGTAAAATTAGTGCTCGGCCGAGCTAGGGTGTCACATTATGTTCATGATACGTTGGTGTCGAACGGATGTGCTAGTTAAGTCGAGTGCGGAATCTCATCTCAGGTTAAGTAAGCGAAGAACACTATAAGTAAGAATATATTATGAGTAATATACATCTACTAATGTTCCCAATAATGTACCATAAGCATTTCATGTGCATGATAGTGTGTTAGTGTATGATAATGAAATTAGGATGAGGACTGACCCCATCGCCCGCATTCAAAAATTGTAGAAGCTTCAGAAGTACGCTCAAGAAGTCGGCAGTTCATCACAAGTTTAATGATTCCAAAGACTCCAGTATGAAGTTAGTTAAGTTTGGTACTTATTGGACTTGAGACTTGATGCAGTTATATGAAGGCTATTGATTTTACTCACATGTATTACGTGATGTTGCTCTTGTAAAATTTTATGTTCAGTTTCTCCTATATAACATTTTCGCTTTCTCCCCATGTACTTAATTTTTCTTATTTATTAAGGAATTTTTTTATAAAAAGTAATATCCGGCCAGGTTAGGGTGTTACAAAATCCATACCAATGTGGATAATAATTTTTTTATATATTCTAGTATCTCAATATATTTATGTATATTCTTTTCTAATTTTGGAAACCGATTACGTGGTAATAAAAAAAATTAACACTTTGTATAATATATATATATATATATATTCTTTTTTATCATGAGTAATTATATTATTTCTAATGACCATCGTTCGTCAAAAGAATACAGAATTTGTCGATAAAAAGTTTGTCGTCATGAGTAATTTATTTTATGATGTCATACTTTTTGTTTGTCTACGGGATGTTTGTGTCAATAATAATATCTTTTTTGACGGTCTATCAGAAATATAGTATTAGCGATGAGACTTTTTCCCACCACATCTGACGACTGTATCTCGTCGATAAAAGTCATTTATGATGACAACACAGTTTTTCCGACGAGAAACACGTCGTTAGTAATGACAACATCATTTATGATAATCTTAGAAGTATGCATAATGGTCGAGCTTCGACCATAGATCTGAACTAAAACAACACGGAAGTCCATAAGCCTAAATGATTCTCTGCCAATTCGTCTGTACCCTGACCCAATTTATTATTTGAAAATGATGGAGATAAGGAGCAATCAGGAGAGGAAAAGACATGGTAAATTGCAAATTTGGTCACTAGAATTACTAAAAAGTTTCACATTTGTCATTAATTTTTTTTTATTCCATTCATGGTCATTAAAATTAGTTCAGCTGTTCAAGTTTGGTCACTCTTCGCTTTATTATGTGCTGAAATCGGTGAAGAATGTAATTGTTGGAAATCATGTTGCGACAGCCCTAAAAAGATCTTCAGAGAGGCGTTAACCTAACTTTCGGTGATGTGGTAGTCAACTTTGATAGTTGACCGTTGAATGTTTGACATGGCAATTAAAAAATGAAGCTCGTTGAAGGAGGAGGTGGGTTAGAGGTGGCCGAGAGATGAGGTTCTGGCGCTAGTAAATCCGAGGTGGAATCCACAACAACAAGAAGGACGTATCCGTACTTTCACCAGCTGAGCATCTTGTACGGCTTGGTGGCGGCAGTGCAAAAGTCGCCGGCGTGGGAGGAGAGGCGGGAGATGAAGTTGTGGAGGGACGGCGTAGCTATTAAAGGCTGGGCTTCGGGCTGGGACGTGGGGTTCGGGATCGGGAGAGGGGAGCGGCCATTTTTTTCTGACGACGATGCGGGATCAAGAAGCGGAGAGATCAGCAGTGGTTGATAGTGATTACCATGGTCGAGCGATTAGGGATCTGATGGCCAGAAATTTGGGTCGAGCGATGATGAGAAAGGCAGTGAGGTCACTTCGTGAGATTTAGGAAATTCTAATAAATTTTTATTTTTAATGTTAGCGATGTTGAGTGGAAATTATAAATTTTTTATTTTTTATTTGTTAATTGTCACATCACAATTTTAACGGTCAACTATCAGAGTTAACTGTCACATTAGCAAAAGATAACGGAGACTAACGGTTAGTAGGGATGGCAATATTACTCATATCCATGGGTATTTTACTATCAAACCCAATTGGGTTGGGTATGGAATCCAAATAGATGTTAGATGGGTAGAGTTTGATGGGTTTATACTCATACCGATTTACTTGGGTTGGGTTTTTAACATATGAATTTGGGTTTGTACTCATACCCAAATGGAAATTACAGTTTGGTACATAAACTTAATAGTTATACATATTTAGTACCTAAATTAATTTTTTTTGCATTTAAGTCCTCAAAATATCAATGAAAAATTACGTTTTAGTACCTAAAATTATTTGGTCTCACATTTTGGTGCCTAAACTTATCAATATTTACAAATAGGTCCAATTTTTTATGTGTATTTAAAACACCTTCAAGTAAATTGGTATTTTTCCAGAAATAGCACCTTTAAAAAAAATTACAAAAATAGCACCAATTCCGTAGAAATTACAAAAATAGCACCCTTTTTTTAAAAATCGCACCCCCTAGTGCGTTTTGCATGTAAACCGCACCCCCTGGTGCATTTTGTCATTAAACCGCACCTTGGGGGTACGTTTTAGTTTAGTGGGTCAAAACCGCATCTTGGTCATGCGGTTTGCGGTCTGACCTAACCAAACCGCATGGCCCAGATGCGGTCTAGGCCTGACCTAGCAAAACCACACTTTGGGGTTGCGGTTTTGCTTCTCCAAAACAAACCGCACCCCCCCCCCCAATCCGGTTTGTGTGTCAATTATTTTCCGACACAGAACATGCAGTCATGCAGATTCACAGACGTGGGGCTGCATGGCAGATGAAAACCGCACCTCTAAGGTGCGGTTTTCATTGATGATTTTGCCTATAAAAGGCAGCCGGAGAAATCTTCTTCTCTTCACACCTCTCCTTCTCCCTTTTCAATTTTCTATTGTAGCTCCCTATTTCTCTAGTGTTTTTGCGGTTAACATTAACTCGTAAATTTATTTTGTATTACTTTTTATTGTGATTTTTATGATATTAGTTGAACTGCTATTTTTTTGCATATGACATTTCAAAAGTTCACGCTTGGGTTACGGTGGAATGGTTACACGGAAGAGAGCGGAAAGGGGGTAACCTACGTCGGTGGCAATTTTCAGAAAATAAAGGTCGCTACCAGACCGATGCTTGAAGACCTCTATTTTTGTAATTTTTTTTTAATAGGTGCTATTATTGGAAAATCCCAAGTAAATGGATATCCATATCCAACTCATACCCTTTAGATAATATTCATATTTAACCCAAACCCATATACAAATCCCAATCCATACACACATCGCCCAAACCCTAGCCATAATAAATGGGTCTACTTGGGTTTGGGCAAAATTACCCATGGGTGGGTAAATTACCATCCCTATCGGTCAGTGACCAAACTTGAATTGTTAACCTAATTTAAGTAACTACGGATGGAATAAAGTAATTCTAGTGGCTAACATAAACTTTAATAGTAATTCAAGTGACCAAACTTGCAATTTAGCCGAAAAATAAACATAGTTGCACTCACATTGGAAATCCGAAGAGGCTACATAATAATCATATTTGATGACCTGCAAAAAGCGATGAATTGATAAGAATAATGGAGATATTAAAAACCTTGCAGCCCAAAGAGGTTGAAATCTCTAAATTGGAGAAATAAAGTGCTATGAAACAACGTCACCAACCACTACGACTACTGCAAATCAAGATCAATGGTAGGATAACACTGCTACCGAAATGGTGTAATCAACATGAAGCAACATGGAGAAGACAACAATTAGAGATTCTGTTGAGATGTTAAGATCAAGTTAGGAGATTGTCAGTTCACCAATCAAGGAGAGCAGATCAATCAATCACGAATCAAGGGCCAGCTGCTCAACTTACCCTTTCTGCATCAATTCAAACCACAACGGCTCCTACAACGACTATTTAAAGGAGCAGCAGAGGAAGGCCTCGGCACTGAAGCAAACAGGGAATCCTTAGTGGCAAAGGACAAGGGATTGGGTTTGGGAATCAGTGGCTTTGATTCAAGCTGAGGTATAGGTTCTGCTTGATCAAAGGGTGTATAGAATTCCTGCGAGAATTCTGGTCTTAGTCTGTGACATTTTGATTTTCTCACCAGAGTCTGTATTTCTATTGTTCTGTTTTTGTGTCTGCGTCATAAAAAGAAAATCAAAGTGTCTCTCAGGATAGTGGTACTATCCTGGGACGAGGAGTAGCCCTGGGACGAACCTCGTTAAAAATTGACTGTGTACTTTATTTTCTGCACCTTCTTCCTCCTCTCTTCCTCCCCTGTTCTGCGCCCCTCTGCCTCAACAGAGTCTTGGCTCTGTGAAGAAGATGATTGACTCTGTTCCTTCTTCACTGAGCTTGGGCCGAGATTAGTTCAAGTTCCAGATCAGTTTTCTTGGATCTGTGGGCTTGTTCTGATAAAGCCCAATTATGCTACTCTTGTGAGTTGAGGCCTGACCGAGAGCTTGAACCCGGTTTGATTGCTTAGTTGACTCTTTAGTCAAAATCCCTAATTGTTTAATCTCATTTCATTTCTTTCATTCGACATTTCCTCTTTCACTTGATCTTTCTCTGTTCACAGATTCCATGTCATCTCACTCCATTAATACTTGCTGTAAATCTGAAACACCAATCTATTATTGAATGAAGGAACAACATTGAAATAAACAGAACGATATAGGCTTATGCAACAATCGATTCCCCATACGTAGCATCTTAGTCGTTACTGCAATCACCATTTGCATCGTCTGATTTAGTTCCCCCTATTAAATCACAATTTCATAATCTTCTACCTCCGTCAACTCATCGTCGGGAGTCATCATATTTTAATCTTTGTAATCCATAGTGTGATTACCGGTTCAATATAAGAGAGGCTCTCCTGGGTGCGCCTCTGTCTCCTTGTCACCGTTGCCTGGTCGTTCCGCTCGTTGTTGTTGTATTGCCAGTCGCCGCCTCGATGGCAAATAGTATCGAACATCTTTTTCGAAACCGCTCTTAGTGTAATTGAAGGTTGTAGGGTGTAGTTATTGGGGTTTCAGGAAAAAAATAAAGATAGAACGACATGGTAAGCGTGAAGGAAGAGAAAGGGAAGTGAGCGTTGTGGGGTTCTGATTTTCCGAAAGCAGAGAGAATATTGAAGTTAGAACGGCGTGATAAGGAATCGCGGAAGGAGAAAGAGTGGCTGACGCGGACACCGTGAAATTTCATTATTGATTACGTGGCATAGTGATAGAGACCCGCTCGGCGGGTAGGGGCGGGTTGGGTTCGACCATGTGGGTCGGGTTGAGTGGCAGTATTGTTATTTCTTGTTAGTTTTCTGAAACTCATAAAAGAGGGTTTAGTACGCCATTAGAGATTAAGCAATAAGAATATCAAAATCCCTAAATCCCTCTCTTATCTGTTCTTCCCCAATTCTTTCCCAAACCCTAATTCTTCTTCTCAATTCCCAACCCTATTCTCTTCTATCATTTGGTATCAGAGCCAACATGAGCTCGACAAGGCTCTCTGATATGGACTGGACCTGTGTGAAACACCAACTTGGCGCCACCTGTGCCGACCAAGCCAGGACGGCGCGCGAGCAGGGCAGGGAGGTCGTGGCTGCGGCGGCGGTGCGGCGGAGTGAGTCGCCGCAGCCCGTGGTGGATGACGGCGGGCCGATGCGGGCGACGAAGGGCGACAAGCGCGGGGAGCCACAGTGGACCAAGCCGCTCGAACAGGTGAGCGCGGCGGCGGATCGGCGGCGAGACTCGCCGAGCTCGGCGGTGAAGGGCGCCAGGTTCGTGGGACCGGCGGAGGTAGGGGGCGCAACGGGCTGCCCGGGGCGGCTCCGTCTCTCTCTCTTCATTCAGTGACTGAGCTGCAGACACCGAGGACTCTCCATTTCCGGGCACAAGTTGCCGGTACCACTGCCTTGACTCTGGTGGACAATGGCGCCACCCTAAATTTTATAAGCGAGGAGCTAGCCAAGCTTCTCCCTCAGGCGCCAAGTCCGGTGGATCCAATGGTGGTCCGGGTCGCGAATTGGGAACCTATGCAATGCAAGGCCGCCTATTGGGGGCTCCCGTTCGAGATTCAAGGGTTTCCCGTCACCGCGGATATGTTTGTGTTGCCTATTCGCGGTTTTGATATGATTTTGGGTGTTCCATGGCTGCAGGGATTGGGACCAGTCACCACCGATTGGGGAAGCTTAACAATGAGGTTCAAATGGCGAGATAAAGAGTGCTGTTTGCAGGGGCTTACTACGACCCTGGGCCCGGTTTCTCTCCACGATTGCGCCGTCGAGGGTGAGGCCTAGCTGGCTGTGCTATGCTGGCCCGTGGCGCGGACTAAGGAACAGGAGGTTTCCCCCGACCTCCAACGGGTGCTGGCGGGATTTCCGGAGATCTTTCAGACACCAACCACATTACCTCCCCACCGACAGGTTGACCACCGCATTCAACTCAAGGAAGGGGTGGAGGCTGTGAATGTCCGTCCTTACCGATATGGCCATTCACAGAAGGAGGAGATCGAGAGGCAGGTAGAGGATATGCTCGCGACCGGGCTGATTCGGCCTAGCACCAGTCCCTTTCTTCATCGGTGCTGCTGGTCAAGAAAAAAGATGGCACTTGACGATTCTGCACGGATTACAGGGCCCTCAATGCGGCGATGGTGAAGTATCGGTTCCGATTCCGACGGTGGATGATATTCTCGACGAGCTCCACGGATCGACTTACTTCACTAAACTCGATCTGCGGGCGGGTACCATCAGATTCGGATGCAGGAGGAGGATGCGCACAAGACCGCTTTCAGGACTCATAATGGCCATTATGAGTACTTGGTCATGCCAATCGGCTTGTGCAATGCTTCCTCGACCTTTCAGACGGCGATGAATGACATTTTCTGACCTCTACTGTGATGGTATGTGCTGGGTTTTTTTTATGACATTCTAGTCTACAGTCCGTCGTGGGAGGTACATTTGCAGCAATTGCAGGCAGTGTTTGAGATTCTACGGCACCATCAGTACTACCTCAAAGCTTCGAAGTGTGCATTTGGGGTGCAGAAGGTTGAGTACTTGGGCCACATTGTCACACCATAGAGGGTGCAGGTGGACCAGTCGAAGATTCAGGCTATGGTCGAGTGGCCAACCCTGACCACTGTCACGGAGCTGAGAGGGTTCCTGGGTTTGACAGGTTACTATCGGAAGTTTGTACAGGGATACAGTATGATCGCCCGGCCCCTGACTAATCTATTGAAGAAGTGCGGGTTTGCATGGACACTTGAAGCGGATACGACATTCCAGCAGGTGAAGCAGGCCATGACTACCAACTCGACCCTTGCCATGCTGGATTTCTCCCATACTTTTGTGATTGAGGCTGACGCTTCTGGCCGAGGCATAAAGGCGGTGTTATCCCAAGACCGTCACCCGGTGGCCTATATGAGTAAGACCTTGGCTCCCTCCAAGGAAACCTAGTCTACTTACCATAAGGAGATGTAGGCTATCATCACTGCAGTGTAGATATGGAGACCATATCTTTTGGGCCAGAAGTTCCACATTTACACCTACCATCAGAGTCTGAGGAACCTCTTGGAGCAGCAAGTTTCCACTCCCGATCAGCACAAGTGGGTCTCGAAGCTTCTTGGCTACGATTATGAAATCCATTACCGGCCAAGTCCCTCCAACATCGTGGCATATAGGCTCTCGCGGCGTCCTAGGGGCGAGACACTGGCAGCAGTGACGGGGCCTGTGCCCGAATTCTGAGATGCGCTTACTGAGACAGATGCCTACCTGCGGGGTTGTCGGGATACAGTAGTCAGTGAAGCTCTGGGCCACTATTCCTTCCGGCAAGAGCTGGTGTTCTTCCGTGGGCGCCTTGTCCTTCCGCGAGGATCTTCACTGGTGACGACCGTGCTACAGGAGTGTCATCACTCTCCGTTTGGAGGGCATTCGGGGGTCGAGCGGACGCTGCGGCGAATCCGGGCGCAGTTTTATTGGCCACGGATGGGCCAGGACGTGAAGGACTATGTTGCTTCATGCGATACCTGTCAGTGGGTCAAGGCGTCTACTCTTCGACCGGCAGGTCTCCTACAGCCCTTGCCGATACCCGAGCGGGTGTGAGAGGACATCAGTATGGACTTCATCGTCGGCCTTCCCCCCTCCGGAGGAAAGATGGCATGTTCGTCGTCGTTGGCCGACTGTCGAAATATGCCCATTTCAAGGCCCTGGCGCACCTGTATACAGTTTGGTCAGTGGTAGAGCAGTTTGTGATGGGGGTCGTGCGCCACTACGGGTTTCCGAGATCTATTGTCAGTGACCGGGACTCCGTTTTCTTGAGCCGCTTCTGGAAGGAGGTGTTCGTTATGGCACAGACCACGCTCCGGATGAGTTCCGCCTATCATCCATAGACGGACGGCCAGACGAAGGTGGTTAACCGTTACCTGGAGCAGTACCTGTGCTGCTTTGCCCATCAGCAGCCGAGGCGGTGGTTGGCCTTATTACCATGGGTCGAGCTATAGTATAACTCTACGTACCATAGGGCGATCCAGACGACGCTGTTTGAGGCTCTTTATGGGAGGCCGCCACCTTCCTTGGTCCGCTACCAGCGTGGCACCAGCCAGGTGGATGCGGTGGATCAATGGATCGAGACACGGGACGAGGCATTAGAGCAGCTCAAGGCCAATCTAGCGGCTGCCAACAATAAGATGAAGCAGATGGCCAATGTCGGACGTCGCAAGGAGGAGATCGAGGAGGGGGATTGGGTTCTGCTTCGTCTCCACCCTTATAGGCAAGCTTTCGTCTTCCGCCGTGCATACCAGAAGTTGGCTACTTGATACTTTGGGCCCTATGAGATACTGCAGAAGATTAATCCGGTAGAATATTGTCTGCAGCTGCCAGCTGATGCGCGCATCCATTCCACTTTCCACGTGTCACTACTGAAGCGGTACAGAGGAGCGGCAGATCAGGTGGAGACAAATGCCCCGTCGGTTTCCACGGATGGGGACCTCGAGCTAACTCCTTTGCAAGTCTTGGATACCAGGTGGGTGAAGAAAGGCGGGCGTGTGATTGAGGAGAGCTTGGTTCTGTGACAGCACATGGAGAGAGATGATGCCACTTGGGAGGAGACGGCGGCGCTCCAACAGCGTTTTTCGACATTCGACCTTGAGGACAAGATCGTTTCTGATGGGGAAGGGGATGATAGAGACCCGCTCGGCGCTCCGACGCTCCTATTTGCCCCACTCAAATTAGACTTAAAATATGTTAGATTTAGGTTTTCTCTCATTTAGCGAGAGTTGCAGAGCGGCGGAAACCTAGGTTTTCCAAAGTTATTTTGGTGTTCTAATAATCTTTGGAGAAGGTTTTCAGACAAGGATTGTGATTCTTGACTATCGTGTTCTATCACGAGGCTAAAGCTATTTAAGGATTGCTGGGACATGCATAACGTTGTGAGTTACAAGTTTTGTTGTTTTGAAAAGAAACCCTAAAAGTTTCCTTGCTTCGAAATACGTTGGATCTCGAACGAGCTTCTAGTACAACAATGGCGGAAAAGATGGAGATTGTGAAAGGAAAAGAGGGATCCGACATGGAACCCTTAGAACTGCGTAGCACAGCTGAATATCTGGAGAGAGATATGGACAAAATCACTTTGGCATATGAGGATGATGCTCCCCTGGAGGTAGAAGACAACAACGTGGATGTAGTCCGAATGGAAGCAGTTCCTCAATTGGTCAGATTGCACGACTGCTAGCTGCAAAACAACCGAACATTAATTTAATGAAAATAACTCTACTAAAGTGTGGAATCTAAAAAAAGGCTTCCAAATTACAGATCTGGGAGATATGCTATTCGCTTTCCAATTCTTAGACATGGATGACAGAAACCATCTGGTCTGGAAACAAAACCTTTTGGAATGGAATTGAAAAACAGCGTCCCAGGTCGTTGCAACTGGCTGTCATACACATCAAAGAAGAGGATGCTGAGATATTGGCACTACTGAGAAAGAAGTTTGATACGGAAAGCATTAGATCCAACTCGTGTGGAGAAATGCCACCTTCGGAGGAAACGGCAGAACCTGAAAATTTACAACAGCCTAACAGGCGTTGAAGACTGACATACAAAAAGAAAACAAGGAGGTTAAAGAGAGAAGACATGAGAATGGACAGGAAGAAGGACACCAACGAAAGGGAGGAACAGAAAGGAGAGAGCAACTGAATCCTGGTCTAGAGCCTAAGGGGAATGAGCAAGAGATAGAGAAAGTTGAGATGAAGCTATAGAGAAAAGAAAGAGGAGCAGCACCACGAAACCCTACCCTAGGCCAATTGGGTGTAGGAGATGCCCTACAACAATTTGTTATGGGTACAAGTGGCACCTGGCCGGTAAGGAATAACATGAACCGAGTGTGGCGGAGACAAGAGCAGGCTGTAACGAGAATTTCAGTACATACTCAAGTCACACCACAAAAGAGGATGGACAAAGAACTTACAGAAGCAGAACTCAGAGAAGATGGGCGAAACGTGCAAATCAAGAAAGCCAAAATTCTGAATTTTGAAGCAGGAGCAACTATGGCTCCAACTTATCAACAAAACACAAACATGGATGGGGATGTGGCGGACTCTGCCAAGGAGAAGAGCTGCCTAGCTCAATGAGTATCATCAGTTACAACTGTCGTGGGTTGGGGAAAACCACAACAGTTGCTCGAGTAGCAGAGCTACTCAAAGAACAAGACCCCAACAGATTTTTCCTCATAGAAACAAAACAAAAAAAACAAGAACACGAGTGTGAGGATACTATTAAGTAGTTAGGATGGATACAAGGAAAAGGTGTGGGCTCAAGAGACAGAGCATGTGGACTTTTGATACTTTGGTAAGAGGAAATGAAGGTGGAAGTCAAAACACTTACTCAAAACTACATTAATATCTGGATTACTGAAGGTACAGAGGAGAAAAGTGGAGGCTGAAGGGCATCTATGGATGGCCAGAACAAGAGAATAAACCACAAACCTGGGATATAATCAGAAGATTACATGGACAAGCTAAAATGCCTTGGATCCTATGTGGGGATTTTACTAAGGTTCTGAGCTATGAGGAGAAGAATGTAATAAACCCCCTTGACATTCATAATGTGGAGGAATTTCAAATTACTTTGGATGAATGCCAGTTGGAAGATTTGGGGTACTACGGAAATATGTTTACATGGGATAATTGAAGAGTGGATGAAACCTTCCTGGAATAGAGACTAGATCGAGCAGTAGCTAACATGGAATGGAAAGAAGAGTTCCCTGAGGTCAGAGTCTATCATCTGGATAGATGGGTCTCAGACCATTTGCCTATTAATATAGAACTCAATCAACAAGAAGAAAGGTTTCGATGGGGATGTCACTTCAAGTTTGAAGCCTATTGGCAACAACACGAGGAGTGCTCATCTGTTATAGAAGCTGAATGGAAAAGAAACACTGATCTACCTTTAGAAGACATGATCAAAAACTTTGAGAAAGTGCTACTGGATTGGGGCATGAAAAGTTTTGGGAATCTAAAAAGAAGAAAAAGAGGATTGAAAAGGCAATGGCAAAGATTGCTAAAGCCAAAAAGAACAAGTCAATACTTCTTTAACATCGAGCCTTAGAGAGAGAATTAAATGAAATATTGGACCAAGAGGAGACAAAATGGAAACAAAGGTCAAGAACATATTGGCTTAAAGAAGGGGATAAAAACACCGATTTTTCCATAGAAAAGCATCCAATAGACATCAAAGAAACACCATTAAAGAGATGCAAGGAGAGGATGGAACGATATTCAAGGGCCAAGAAGAGGTAATGGATTGCTTCACACACCATCTTAGAAATCTATATAAAGCATACCATAATCCAGATATTCTAGAGGTGTTGGAGGTAGTAGAGCCCAAAGTTACACCTCAAATGAACCAGGAATTAATGAGGCCGTTTTCAAGTGAGGAAATCTGGGAAGCATTAAAGATGATGGGCCCAACTAAAGCCCCGGGGTCGGATGGGATGTCTGCTCAATTTTTTTTAGAAGAATTGGGCAGTAGTAGGGGATACTGTGTGCATTGAACTACAGAGAATTTTATTAATAGGTAAGGGTCCTACTCCTCCCAATCTACACATACTATGTTGGCTATGATCCCTAAGACAAAGAAGCCTCAGACATCCAAGGAATTTCGACCATTTGCCTTACTTTATAAAATCTTGTTGAAAGTACTTGCTAACATATTGAAGAGGGTTCTAGATGAGGTTATTACTGAGACACAAAGTGCCTTTGTACCTGGAAGGAATATCACAGACAACATTATGGTAGTATTTGAATGTTTCCATGCCATGAAAAAAGGAAACAGGGCAAGAAGGGATTTGTGGCTGCTAAGCTAGACATAGCTAAAACGTATGATAGAGTTGAATGGAATTTATTGAAAGGAATAATGCTGAGAATGGAATTTCATGAAGATTGGATCAAAATGATAATGAGTTGTGTCACCAATGTCAGCTATGCAGCTCTGATTAATGGACACCAAACTCTGATCATTAAACCTTCGAGAGGATTGAGGCAGGGAGATCTCATATCTCCCTCCCTATTTTTGCTGTGTGCTGAAGGTCTTTCAGCCCTTCCAAAGAAGGCAGTATGAAACATTGTGATCTTTTTCGAAAATCAAACCATAATTTAAACCAAAAAACGGTTACACTAAAGCAACCCAAATCACATTTTTAAAGTCAAACTGAAAACCAACCTACGACAATATTCAGAAATCCCAAACGAAAGCCCTAAGGTCCTCTTCCCCTTTCCACACCTGGTGAGTGAGAAGGGGTCAGTCTCTTCGTTACTTCCTAAGGTCTTTGCCTAAGCAAACCTTACTAACACATTATTAGAAATTTCCTTTCTAGCACGAAATCCGTTCTCGCTTTCATCCTCAAGACTTTAGTCCTTAATAGTTTATAGAAGTCGCTTACTTCTATCTTAACTTATAAATTATTACTAGGGTTTATCGTGTTACGTATCTTCGTCAGGTATCTCTATCCTCAAGGAAATGGTATTGTGTTACGTATCGGTGTCCCGTCCATGCCCGGCCAACTACTACGTTATGTATCACCGTCCAGTAGTGACCCGACCATCTACCGTGTCCAGTAGTGGCCCAACAGCCCGGGGGTTCCATTACCATCAACCATACATTCATTCACACATAGCAGAACGCGTGCTTCGACCTTAAAAAGGCGGTGGAATGTCTCACACACATGATCGCGCAAACTCATAAATTAACTAGCATAACTTGAAATCAAAGTCATAAACTAAAAGACCTCGGCGGATATTTTAACCCCTTTACACTCACCATGAAAAGACGATTCTCCGATCCTTATCCCGAAGAACTCCTTCCTCAACGTACTATCTCGATATCCTATAAACCACATCACCTTTTAGAAATAACCCTTTTTCTAATATAGCTTTGCCTACCGATAATTTTTAGAGTAAGTTAAACCTCTTGAAAGTTCCAATTCACAATTTTTCCTAGTTGTCCAGAAGTACTTATCCCTAGGAAAATTATGAAATTTTCCGAAAACGCCTTATAAGATTTTATTAAATTAAAATATGCACCGAAATAATTATTAAAAATTCTAATTGTTGATGCCAAGCTAAAATAGTCGACCTCGAACGTTGTAGAGTCCGGAGAGCGTTGACCTTTTGGTTGCCGTTGAATTCCAGCTCTCGAGATGAACACCTGCAAAAAAGGACCCGCCGGTTGTGGTCGGCTGGGACCTTCTCCAAAGCTCAAATCAGTATTTGGAAATAACCAGGAGCGGCATATTGAGCCGGCTCTAGGGGGAAAGCAAAAGAAATTTCGGGGTTGGAAGTTGCCAATTCGCCGAGAAGAAGTTCGTCGGGAATTCCCCTTTTCCGATCTCGTTCAGAGAAAGTGAGTTCTCTAGATTTGAGATGGATTGCCGAGAAAACAGAAATGAGCGACCTATTTATGGGCGTCTCCTGCTTCTGGCGTGGGTGGCGTGCCTTTTAAATAAATAATTTACTCGACCAGCCATCTAGGAAGCTTACCTTTGCTGGATGGGAACATACACATCATGCTATTTACCTTCTTCGTAAAACAAATAAAGAGGACTATATACTAGCTTCATTTGATCATCCGTGTAATATGACTTGGATGGAGGGACAATATAATTTGATTAATGGGATTAGTTGTTTGAGAAGATCATCTTTTGCTATCTCACTGTTGATTACGTGATAGTAGAGGGAAATGGGTTGTAGGAGATTACTTTGCCAATTTCCACCCTATGCACTCATGTTTAGTTAGCTTGCGTGCATGGTTGGTTGTGGTTTGTGGGGAAAAATTGCTAGCTCTGCCATTTAATTATTCTTACACATGGAATGGGGAAATGGATGGTGTGTTTCGTGCATGTAGAGTGGTGGGTGGTAATATTATAGCATGCATATCCATGAAGGAAGGAAAGTGCTACTCTTGATTTACTCCTACATAATTAAGAGAGAAGACATGTGTCTGTTGTTCATGTAGGATGAGTCATCTCTCATGAATTAGTGGGAGATTATGAATCCTCCCACGTGGAACTATGGTGGTTATTATTATATGTAGGTGGTAGCTAGGGTAAATGGTGGATGGTGATTATTTTGCTTCCTTTTCACCTTTAGCCACGTATGCAGTATCCTGTCAATCTTTCTTTACCCTTTGTCCATGTGGAAAGAATAGGTTGTGAATGACGATTGGTGGATGGAGTAGAAGAGGTGGGAAGCAATTTATTGGACCCATCAGATGCCCCCTTGCTAATATGGGTGATAGAAGATCCCATGTTAGTAAACCAAACACTATAAATAGAAGGGTTTGCTTCTTCCTTCTAAACTCTCCATCTTTCTACACTCCCCGTCCATCTCTCGTCTGAGCAGAAGAAAATTCCCCCACCCTTCCATCCTATCTCATTCCCTCACCATATACCTCCATTAATAGGCAAAGTTTTGTGAGCTAAGGAAATCTAGCTTTCGACTTCATTCCAATCGTGCATCCACCAAGCTAGAACCTTCTAGCCCATTGTTCACGTGAAATTTGATTTCATCCCACAATTCCATATCCGTCATTACTAAAGCTAGGTAATGATTTCTCCCCCAATATAAGTTAATTATTGCTTCATTTTATTTTATTTTATGCATGCATGGTTCATTTAGGTTACTCACGTAGGTTTGCTTTTTAATATATGAATAATAAATAGTGTTACATTTTGTGGTAGGAGGATGGAGAGAGAACAACCATCAAGTTCTCGTGAGGAGGTCCCTATATCACATGGATTACCTGATTTGTCCATGTCGCTGCGTATAAACCCTGGCTCGAGATGGTGCGTGGAAGAGATGAACAGCTAACTCAAAGAGAAAGATCATCAGCTCTAAGTCGACGAGGTTCATCATCATTTTCCCTTCGCCCATGGCGTGGTATGTTTCCTTCCATATCCCAAGTGTCAGAGTTCACCAGGATAGGTCCAGGTGGACGTTTTAACCGGGATGCAGGTTGGGTGAATGAAACTTTGGTAGATTTTGATATTCCGCGTCACTGGGAGTATGCTATCCCGACAAGGCGTTCTACTCCAGGTAATCATGGTACGGGATGGCATGCTGTATATGCAGAGTCTCTTGATTACGGGCTTCGTTTCCCCTTTCCTGCGTGGTTATGTGAGGTAATGCAGAGATCCCATTTGACGGTGAGTACTATGCACCTGGTTTTTGGACGCTCGTAGCTGCTTTTCGGTTGGGTTGTCATAGAGCCGGTGTATCACCTTCACCGGAATTATTCCATGCATGTTTCTATCTCCATGAAGAGAGTACAGGATGGTGCCTTCACCGTCGAAATATCGCATTTGGTCTCGCAACTCGGTATGGTCGTGCACGCCGAGGTTGGGAACGTGAGTTTTTCTACTTCCTTCCAGCTCCAGGTGAAATTTCTTATAATGGTGTGGAGGTCCCTTCCGAGTGGAGGACTATCGATTTGGGGGGATTTCATAGAAATGAAGTGCGGAGAGAACACTTAGCACGAGGAGAGCTAGCTTCCCAAGTGAGAAGGATATCAGAAGCGGGGTCGATTGATATTGAGACTCCAGAAGCACGGGCTATCCTATTCTTCAGGGTCTATAATGATGGTACGTTCGTGTGTTGTTTGTTCATATTCTAGTGTTACTTCATTACTTATGTGTTATTTTTTGCAGCCTACTCGCATGTTAGAGCATGTATGGAAATTCAGGAGAATGCCTTATTTTCCACGAGGTTACCATTGCATATCTCTAGCCTACAAGGTGGAGTGGTGATCCGTGAAATTCCCGAGGTTCCTAGACCAGCAGTGCCGACGTCGATTGGTGGTCCAAACAAGCGAGCGCGTCTTTTGTCTCCACGTCGAGACAAAAGTTCTGAGCCAACTTTTAGAAGAGATTATGAAGCCGACAGCTCGAGTTGTCCCACCCGTGAGGGCGAGCAGAACCGCCCCCAAATGGCGAGGACATTGCAAAGGTCAGAGCTTCGTCCTAGAAGTGATCCTGGTACTTCGGGTGGGGGACGAATAAATGCCCCGCCAGTTTTGAACTATCGCAATTTGTGTGATATGGGAGGTCAACTTCCTCCTCTTGAAGGGGAGGCTGCAGGTCTTTGCTTTGCGAGATCGCAAAACCAGGTAATTACGCTATATTTTGGATAATGTATGTTGTGATGAATTAACTAACCATAGGGTTTACTACAGATGAATCAGTACGCCACGGAGATGGAGAGGCGTGTGGCGAAAGCCAGGTCAGAGATTGTGACAGCTCATCAAAATGCAGCGCGTGCAGGGCATGATCTTCGCAGCCAGAATCGGAAGCTGAAGGAAGCCAGGGATCGTGTTGACAAGCTCCAGGCACTCCTCCAGGAGGCTCAAAGTCAGGCCATGATCAATTCAAAGGAGCTCCAAATAACAGAAGCTTCAGAAGTAGCGCTGCTGCAGGAGATGACACGGCTTAAGGGAGAGCATGCGGCCGAGCAAGAAGTTCTTATGGAGGAACGCGATCTTGCCCGTACAGAGATATTAGAATTACAGCGTCAAGTGCAACAGGCGTCAGGGGAAGCCTCAGGAGGTGCCATACTCTCAGATGGTCCACGTGATATACTTCCGGAGGCTGAGTCAGACGAGGCACGCATACGGAGAGAGACAAATACCAGAGTCGGGGCAGTTTCATCCGGGGAGGCGGTGATCCAACACAACACCGACGAAACCGAGCCTCTTAGTGCAACACCGCTGTTTGGCACAGATTCTGCGACCCAGTCCTTTCTTGCTGCCATGGATAGCCCGGTTTCGACAGAGCTAGCGATATCAGCTGAGCATGCTTGGGTAAGTATGGGTGAAATACTTGGTTCCAATCCTCATATGTGAGATAGTGTAGCTTTTTAGCGGTAGCATGCTTTTTCCTGGTATAGGTAGTATCTTGCTCCCCATATGTATTCGGGTATATTACTTATGTATATACTAGTTTCCATAGACATGTAGTCGTGTATTTTTCCTATGTACATATAGTAGTTTGCCATAAGTATGTAGCCGTGTATTTTGCGTTGTACATTTCAGCGGTTTTTAATAAAACTAGGTGGCGACGTATCACCTTTTTATTTCAAACCTTTTGTACATGTCGCAACAAACACGTAATACATATTATGGCATATACTATGTGCATATTATGGCATACTCGGTACATATTATGGCGTAAAGTACCTTCGAAGGTGCATGGCATTCCATGTGCGGGGAATGTTTTGGCCATTAGCATCAGAAAGTTTGACAGTGTTGGGACCGACCACTTTGCGTACTCTGTAGGGTCCTTCCCATGGTGGATTGAACTTTCCCAAGCTTGTTTTGTGATAAAAGTTGCAACGGAGAACCCATTCACCTTCGTGTATCGGTCGCTGCTTTACTTTGGTATTGTAGTAACGGGCTACTCGTTCCTTCATGGCTGTCATTCTGAGGAGAGCGTCTTCTCGACGTTCTTCGATGAGATGGAGGTCATGAATGAGCTCATGTTGATTCTCGTCGAGGTCTAATGTTTCAATTCGGTAAGAGGAAAACTCTGTTTCCACAGGAATTACTGCATCCACGCCGAAAGTCAAGGCATAGGGTGACTCTCCTGTGGCAGTTTTATAGGTCGTGCGATGGGCCCAAAGAACATGAGAAAGTTCTTCCGCCCACTTTCCTTTTGCTTCATTCAGTCGAGTCTTTAGTCCTCAGAGGATGTTTTTATTGGCTGACTCTGCTTGTCCATTAGCTTGTGGATAGGCAACAGAGGCATAGAGGAGGAGGATGCCATATCGTGCACAGTATGTTTGAAGACTCTCACTTGTGAACTGTGTCCCTTGATCGAGGATGATGGTGTGGGGAAGACTGAAGCGACAAATGATGTTTTCCCACAAGAATTTCTCGACTTGTTGGGCCGTTACCCCAGTAATGGCTCTAGCTTCGACCCATTTGGTGAAGTAGTTGTGATGACTCGGTATTTGCACATGTTTTCCCCTTTGTTTCTTGATTGTTTGAGCTTGAATTATCGTGTCTTTGGCCTATTTTACGCTAGGTTGTGTTCCTTTTTCACATTTCAGGTCCAAGCACATAAAGTGAAGTATAGGCGCAAGTTTCAAGTCAATCAGAGATCAATTGACGATTCGGGAGAAGAAACTCGGGCATGACCTGAAGAAGAATGGATTTCTACCTCACTTTATGGACAAAGAATCATGCAAGCTTGTTATGAAAAGAAAGAGGACGAGACTACGAGCGTCTGGGATCAAACGGCGACTGAATCGGAGGTCAAACGAGCTCAAACGAGATCAACGAAGCTTAGGAGTGCATGCTGGAAATTGTGCACGGCCAGAACCTCAATTTGCACGGCCGTGCAAGTAGGGGGTGCGAGTTTCAGCGGGTATAAAAGCTGTTTTGCGATTTTTGGAGGGGGAGAGCTGGGTTTTGGATCCCAAACACCCAAGGGACGAACCCTAGAGAGAGAGAGCGACTTGGAGACATTCTTGGAGCTATTTTGGAGGATTTCTTCGCCATTGGAGCTCGGGAATCAAGCTTGGAGATGGAGATTGAAGATCTAGATCAGATTTCTGCAGTCTCTCTCTTCTCTATGGAGTAACTTCCCTTCACTTAGGTTTTGAGGAACCCTAGTTCCATGAGTTAGGATCTTTCTTGTATGAAGTTTTGGATGCTATACTGTTTGATTATAATCGATTGAGGCATGATTTATTGAGTCAATTGGATCTTGATCAAATTCTCTTGATTTCTGCTTTAACCTATGATAGATAGAATCTGATTAGGTTAAGAGAGCTTCCTTGATTGATAGTAGTGAATTGGTTGTGCGAGAGTCAATCAATTCACTGCTTTGTACTGGAACTCATTCCAGTAGTGGAGATCTGTGTGAATCGCCTTAGCAGTCTATCCCGGTGAAGGCTAGTCACCTGCCGGGTATTCTGTCTGAGAGGGCTTGGTCAGCTTAAGAGATTCCAAGCTAATTTAGGATCTTCCGCAGTTTAATCAACAGTAGATCAACCAAAGGTAATTGCAACTTGGACCTAATTGAGGAGCTAGGGGGAATCATACCTAAGTGAGTTCCCAACTTGTAATTAGTAGAGTAGTTAGTAGAGTAGTTTAGTAAATCAATCCTTAATCTAGTTTGCTAGATAATGAACTGAAGCTGAGTAATAGTAACTCTAGAGACCCGTGGATTCGATATTTATTACTTGTGCCACTATACTGCAGTCCCTTTCATTGGTTACACTTGGCCATTGTTAGGTGTTGTGTTTTAGCGAGTCAAGTTTTTGGCGCCGTTGCCGGGGACTTTCTAGATTATTAGGAAAGGCAGAAGTTTGTTACTTTAGCTTTTTTCTTTTCTTTTCCACCCTTGCTTTTCACTTGGGTGTTTTTTGTTTTTGTTGGTGCAGATCTGAATCATGGATCCTCATGGCTTCTCCAACCATTGGGGGTATCCACCACCATCCGAGTGGTATTACCCCGAGTCCCCCGGGAGCAATCAAGGAGGAGAAGACTATGGATTCAGGTTTCAGTACCAACCCCCATCCTACGAAGAACAATCAGACCCCTGGGCATTTCAAGAACAATCTCCTTATCAAGAAGAATTCCTCCATCAGCCAGATCCAAACTATCACTTGAGGCTTCTCGTGGAGCAGATTGCTCGAGTACATGAGACATCGTTTCCAAAGATGGATATCCCAGACAATGCCCAAACTGGGTTCTCCTACCGTGAAACAGAGGAGACCCTCCTGAGCATAAAGAAGAGCCTCGAGGATCTTGAGAAAGCTTATGCACAACCTGCTCAAGATCACCCTTCTGCTATCATACTAGAAGAGGAGGAGGAAGACGAAGGCTACAAGGATATTGTGGAGCAAACAGAAGTTTTCACGAAAAGCTCCCGTGATGATCATGATCAAGAATGTCCTATCATAGCCGACCACACCTTCCCACATCCCAAACTGAGCTTTGAAGAGGCGGGCATGAGTGAGGAGATGCAAGAAAATCTCATGAAAGAAATTGCTTGGCAACTTGCTCTCCAATCCGTGCTAGAAGACGAAGAGCAAGAAAGGGTTCAGAAAGAAGTTGTGGAGGATGAAGAAAGTGAAGCAGGAGGAGTTCTTGATCATTTCCCAGGGGTAATACCATATGAACAAGGAAGGGAGGTTGACGAAGCAATTGGCGTCCAGGCTGAGGACGAAGTTGAGGTGGAAGAGGCCTGCACCGGCCATGAGTTGCATGTGATATCTCCACCAAACGTCGAGGAACTACTTAGCAAGGACCCATTTGCAGTGTCTTTTTGCCAGACCAAGGCCACTTCGACATCGGTCCCTCTTGGTGGACGCGATGGTGGTCAATCGATGTTGTCATATCTGGTTTGGGGCAATGAGACGAGAGAAGAGAAGAAGAGGTCTCGAGGGTGGAGACTTCATCTGCATCAAGTGCACGAGCTTCCATCACCTGTCATACCGCATGCTCGTGACTTGAGACTCCACCTCATAGATGAGAACCTCAACTTCAAGGAGGTTCTAGCATGGACCGAAACTTAGGAGCCATCGTCCGGCTCACGACGTGAAAGAAGCGCTTGTTGGGAGGCAACCCAACCAGTCGGTTTGCATTTCTTTCTCTATTTCTCCTCGGTTGAGTCAGTTTTGTTATTTGGTTTTAGAGTCAATAGCTCAACCTTTGTGAGATTTTGTGTGGTGTTTGTGTTCTGATTACTCTCTCTTCCTGGAATGCACCGCCTGCCCCGTCCATCATCATTCACCCTTGATCTGGTAACTTCGTTCTACCCTCCTTATCTTTCCTCCATTGAGGACAATGTCGTGCTTAAGTGTGGGGGGTGTTCGATTATGTATGCGGGTGAATGTTTGGCTGTTTGTGTGCTTGGAGCCTAGTCCACTGTCCAAATTTTTAAATTTGAGGGCTCCAAGTACGTGTTCCTTGCAATTACCTGCTCAGTATGCTTTGAATTGACAGTCTCTGTAGTGGTTTGCAACCTAGGGAGGTAGTGTAGCACTATGGAGGATGTTGATGCATTTAAGAAGTCTCATTTCTTCTTCATAGTGTGTTGGTTGATTGAGTGAATTAGTGATCTTAGGACCCTTGAATTGTGTGGTGTTGTGGACTCTCTGCTTGTCATGGACTCTTGTATCATGTTTTGAAAATAACAGGTGCTCGAAAATGTGCTTTAAAATGACGTCTCCCGTGCGAATAGGGCGAAAGTGTGTAAGGGGAGACGGGAATCCGTTCCCAATTTCCACCTACTACCTCCAGCCCCCTTACATGTCTTTCCCCCGCACGAGGCTCGAGACAACTGCTCCTGGCATGGCCGGTAAGAGCCGGGCTCCCGCAAAACCTTTGCTAGGTGGGAGCCCCCGTTTTCTACAAAAACAGGTTGGAACCCTTGAAAAAAAAGAGAAAAACAGAAAAACAAGCAAAAAGAAGAAAGATAAGGGGGTTCCAACCATCTCCAAAAAGAAAATCGAGCACCTTGAAAAATGTGAGTTCATGATCTTTTGTTTTTGAGAGTCTCTTCATCCACGATTCATTTGTCCTCTGTTCACTATTTGCCATGATGCCGACTCGAGACTAGCGTTCTCGCCGAAGAGGCTATGAGATGACTTGTGCGTCGGTTGACCTCGTAAGCTGCTAAATGATCTAGGAAGTCCGCTACCTACGATCGAGATTGTTTTTTGCTATAGAGGTCTGGAGAGTTGCATTGGTTTGAGTTAGGTTTGCTTGGGGACAAGCAAACAGTTAAGTGTGGGGGGATTTGATGACTCGGTATTTGCACATGTTTTCCCCTTTGTTTCTTGATTGTTTGAGCTTGAATTATCGTGTCTTTGGCCTATTTTACGCTAGGTTGTGTTCCTTTTTCACATTTCAGGTCCAAGCACATAAAGTGAAGTATAGGCGCAAGTTTCAAGTCAATCAGAGATCAATTGACGATTCGGGAGAAGAAACTGGGGCATGACCTGAAGAAGAATGGATTTCTACCTCACTTAATGGACAAAGAATCATGCAAGCTTGTTATGAAAAGAAAGAGGACGAGACTACGAGCGTCTGGGATCAAACGGCGACTGAATCGGAGGTCAAACGAGCTCAAACGAGATCAACGAAGCTTAGGAGTGCATGCTGGAAATTGTGCACGGCCAGAACCTCAATTTGCACGGCCGTGCAAGTAGGGGGTGCGAGTTTCAGCGGGTATAAAAGCTGTTTTGCGATTTTTGGAGGGGGAGAGCTGGGTTTTGGATCCCAAACACCCAAGGGACGAACCCTAGAGAGAGAGAGCGACTTGGAGACATTCTTGGAGCTATTTTGGAGGATTTCTTCGCCATTGGAGCTCGGGAATCAAGCTTGGAGATGGAGATTGAAGATCTAGATCAGATTTCTGCAGTCTCTCTCTTCTCTATGGAGTAACTTCCCTTCACTTAGGTTTTGAGGAACCCTAGTTCCATGAGTTAGGATCTTTCTTGTATGAAGTTTTGGATGCTATACTGTTTGATTATAATCGATTGAGGCATGATTTATTGAGTCAATTGGATCTTGATCAAATTCTCTTGATTTCTGCTTTAACCTATGATAGATAGAATCTGATTAGGTTAAGAGAGCTTCCTTGATTGATAGTAGTGAATTGGTTGTGCGAGAGTCAATCAATTCACTGCTTTGTACTGGAACTCATTCCAGTAGTGGAGATCTGTGTGAATCGCCTTAGCAGTCTATCCCGGTGAAGGCTAGTCACCTGCCGGGTATTCTGTCTGAGAGGGCTTGGTCAGCTTAAGAGATTCCAAGCTAATTTAGGATCTTCCGCAGTTTAATCAACAGTAGATCAACCAAAGGTAATTGCAACTTGGACCTAATTGAGGAGCTAGGGGGAATCATACCTAAGTGAGTTCCCAACTTGTAATTAGTAGAGTAGTTAGTAGAGTAGTTTAGTAAATCAATCCTTAATCTAGTTTGCTAGATAATGAACTGAAGCTGAGTAATAGTAACTCTAGAGACCCGTGGATTCGATATTTATTACTTGTGCCACTATACTGCAGTCCCTTTTATTGGTTACACTTGGCCATTGTTAGGTGTTGTGTTTTAGCGAGTCAAGTTGATTGCCACAATGAGCCATTTTTTTCGTCCAGGTGCTTCAGGAAATGGTCCTAAGAAGTCCATTCCCCATTGGGCGAATGGCCATGGACTTATATTCCCTTGCATTGGCCCAGGCGGTGCATGTGGCACTTGGGCAGCAACTTGGCATTTGATACAAGATTTGACGTAGTCTCGTGTATCTCGGCGCATAGTAGGCCAGTAGTATCCCTGCCGGAGAAGGATTTTCTCGAGACCTCGCGGGCCAGCGTGCATTCCGCATGATCCGTCGTGAGTTTCACGGATGGCAAAATTTGCTTCCTCTTCGCCAAGGCACCGGAGGTACGGGCCAACAAAGCTTTTTTTGTAGAGTACACCTTCAATGAGGAGGTAGCGAGGAGCACGCCTCCGAAGTTTCATGGCTTCTCTAGGGTCAGTGGGTAGAAGGTCATGTTGGAGATACTCCGTGAGGTGTGTGCGCCAATCTTGTGGGGTTGATGATGAGATAATAGGAGCGCACATCAAAGGAGGGCGACGCTCAACTACCACATTCCTGTCATCGGGGAACTCTCTGGCGGTGGCAAGCTTCGAGAGAGCATCTGCATGCATATTTTCTTCTCTTGATACATGTTTTATCTCAACATGTGCAAACTCGGCTATACTAGTTCGAGCGGCGTTGACGTAGGCGATTAGTGCGGGTTCACGAGCCTCGTATGCCCCCTGAACCTGGTTGGCGACAAGGGCAGAGTCTGAGTGCACCAATATTCGTTGAACTCCTAGTTCTTGCGCCATGGTCAAGGCAGCTAGGAGGGCTTCGTATTCAGCAGCATTATTAGTTCTGGAAGTTGTAAAGCGGACAACCAGCTCATGGGTAACATTAAATGGACTAGGGGTGGGATTCGTTCGGTAAACGGTAAATTGTTTACCGAATTTACCGGTTTTGGTATACCGAAGTTGGTCAAATTGGTTACCGATTACCGATACCGATTTGTAACCGGTTTACCGATTACCAAATTACCGGTAAACAGTTACAAACTGGTATTACCGAAATACCGTGAGAAGCGATTTCAGGCGGTTTTTCGGTCGGTTTACCAAATATTTACCGAACCGAATTTTTGGAAGTGGGGTGATGTTGTAATATTTTGATTTTTTTAGTTTTTCATCATTTTTGTAATTAATAATTTATTATTAACTCTTATTTACAATATTTTTGAGGCCTATACTTACTTACATTCATGTATGTAATATTTTATATTTGTGAATAATGATGTATATGTTATATGTTAGTGGAGTAGGGAGGGGGAATTTCGGTATCGGTATTACCGATTTACCATCGGTATTTACCGATACCGTGTCCGGTAAACCGACTCCCCCAAATTCCCGCTCGACTGCCGATACCGCCGGTTACCGGTTCGGTAAAACGGTAAACCGTTTACCGGATTACCGTTTACCACCCCAAAAATGGACTGATAAGAAGAACTCCTGCTCCAGAGCCGGCTTTGCTTGAAGCTCCATCCACAAATAGCCTCCATGTTTCTGACTCGGAAGGTGTGGTAGCTCGAATTCCCTCAGCCACAAAGTCAGCAAGCACCTGTGATTTGATGGTTGTACGAGGGAGGTAAGTGATATCATACTCACTTAATTCAATGGCCCAGTTGATCATTCGACCCGCTACGTCCATACGTTGGAGTAGCCTTCGAAGTGGCAATTGTGTGAAAACACAAATAGCGTGACTCTGGAAGTATGGGCGTAACTTTTTGGAGGCCACGACCACAGCTAAAGCAGCCTTTTCCACGGGCGAATACCTGATCTCAGCATCAAGTAGAGTTTTACAAGTATAATATATAGGATGTTCCGTGTTGTTAGCTACTCGGCGAAGAAGTACCGAGCTCACTGCCTTCTCGGACACGGCGAAATACATGAAAAGGGTTTCATTATTCACCGGGGCAGAAAGTACTGGAGGTGTCACCAGAAATTCTTTGAGCTTAGTAAAAGATTTTTCGCACTCAGGTGTCCACTCAAAGTGTTTCCCAGCACCCTTCAAAGTGGCAAAGAATGGGGCACAACGATCGCCGGCACGGGATATAAACCGATTGAGTGCGGCGATGCGACCGGTGAGAACTTGTACTTCTTTGCCTCTGGTTGGGGAGGACATTTGGAGTATGGCATCAATTTGTCGAGGGTTGGCCTCGATCCCATGCCGGGTTACCATAAACCCTAAGAACTTTCCAGCAGTCGCCCCAAAAACGCACTTCTTAGGGTTGAGGTGAAGGGCATATGCACGAAGTGTGTTGAATGTTTCTCTAAGGTCTTCTAGATGCTTGTTGATACTGTTACTTTTTACCAAGATATCATCAACGTAGGCTTCCAGGTTCCGTCCAAGTTGACGTGAGAAGACACGATCAATCATTCGCTGATAGGTGGCTCCAGCATTCTTTAAGCCAAAAGGCATGAATTTGTAGCAGTAATTACCAACCGGGTTCATGAATGCCGAGTGATTGTTATATCTCAACTTTTCGTTGTGATTGTTGAGATAGTTGAGTTGAGATTGTTTTGTCTCAGCTTTTAGCTGATGCGACATACACAATCACACATACCAAACGTTGTATTCTACAATGCATCAAATTCGACAATACATGTATAATATTATACATGCATTCTCAACAATACATCTATTTAACAATCGCAACTTCCAAACGACCCCTTCCTTCTTCATGGAAATCTGGTGATAACCAGAGAACATGTCAAGGAAAGAAAGAAAGTGGTGTCCAGAGGTAGCATCAATCAATTGGTCAATTTTGGGAAGAGGATATGGCTCTTTTGGGCATGCCTTGTTGAGGTCGGTGAAGTCTACGCACATCCTCCACTGCCCATTGGCCTTTTTTACCATAACAACGTTGGCCAGCCATGTGGGGTAGAGGATTTCTTGGATGAATCCTGCTTGAGTGAGCTTGACAACTTCTTCTGCAACAGCTTCGGGACCTTGGGCAAGTAGCTCCTTAAACTCCCGGACTAAGTCGAGAAGCTGAGGAAGAGCTTCTTTAGGCCATGAGGTTGAGACACGGATGGTAAGGTCATCTTGAATAGCTTGTTCCTCATCAAGGTCGACAGGAATAGGGCGAGCTATCTCTTCTCGAGTGTCGACGGTAGTGACATGTCTATCGTTGAGGGAGAATGCACAACATTGCTTAGCGATTGATTGATCCCCTCGGACATAGCCTACTCCAGACGGAGTAGGGAACTTCAATTTGAGATGAAGTGTAGAAGGGACGGCGCGAGCTTTGTGTAGAAATGGTCTTCCAAGAATTCCATTGTATGCAGAGGAACAGTCAACCACGTGAAAGTTAACCAATATCTCAGTTGTTTGGTCGCCATAGCCGATGCGTACGTGCAGAGGTAGAGTTCCAAGTACTAGGACTTGGTTGCCAGAGAAACCCAAAATAAAGATGGTGGAAGGTTGACAACGATCCAAGTGAAGACCCAACGAGCAAAAAGCAGGGTAAAAAAGTAAATCGGCTGAGCTCCCTCCATCAACGAGAACTCGTTTCACGGTGTAATTGGCGATTGTAGCCTCAATTACCAGAGGGTCGTCATGGGGATATTCGACATCCTCGAGGTCCCGAGAATCAAAAAATATGGGATCCTGATCAGAGATAGTTGAGGCGGATCCGACCAAAGCTCGGGCGTAGGACTTACGGGAGGTGGAACATTCCTGTCGTAGTCCAGTTCCTCCTTGTATGACTGGGACGACACCTAACACCGGTCCACTTCCTTGTAGAGTTTTCCTTTGTCCGATGACGAAGGTTGTTGGATTGAGCCTTTGGAGCTTTGGATGAACTGCTTAACTTGTCCACTTTGAATCAGTCCCTCGATGGATCTTCCCAACTTTTTGCATTCCTCGGTGTCATGCCCGTATCCCCGATGAAAGTCACAAAATTGGTTCTTTCCTTTTCTTGGTTTTATGCGACCTCGAGGTGGCCATGTCACCGAAAGCTTTTTATCTTGAATGACCTGGAGAACAGTCCTTCGTGGATTGTTGAGTGGGGTAAAATTTTGGTCTGAATGGAATGGTCCATTCCTTCTGCGATCATCTTTTTGAGCCTTGGGCATGTTATCCAAAGTTGAGCGGGGGCGTTGTAAAGTTTCTCGGTTCGGCGGAGGCGAATCCCTCCTACGCTTTGGCACCACGTAGGAGGAATCTTGTAAAGCTTCTTCTAGACCGATGTACTTCATGACCCGCTCCTGTAGCTCAAACATACTCCGAGGAGGTTTCTTGATGAGGGAAGCCCGGAGAAGACTGTTTGTTGTTCCTCGTGTCAGCGTATTGACAATTACTTCAACAGAGAGGGAAGTGACGCCTATAGCCAAGGTGTTGTACCTAGCATAATAGGCTTTTAAAGCCTCACCCTCTCGTTGCTTGGTATTCATGAGCTGATTAATGCTCACTGCCTGTCGCTTTTGGGCGTAAAACTTGCACCGGAATAATGTGGAAAATTCGGTAAAGTTGTTGATGATACCATTGCGAAGCTGAGAGTACCATCGACGAGCGTCTCCTCCAAGAGTGGCGGGAAATATTTTACACATGGTGGCATCAGAGGCACAAATAAGCGGCATCATAATCTCAAAGGAACTGAGATGATCTTCTGGGTCGGTGGTGCCATTGTACTCCGGAAGGTTGGGTATATGGATATTTCCCGGGTATGGCTCATTTAGAATGGCCAAAGCCAGGGGCCGACCGGTACTTGGTTGAGAAAATGTCCCCGCGGGAGGGAGTTCTTCGAAGTGAGGAACAACTGGGGGGACATCCCGGGCAGCTGCTTCAGTTGCTGCCAGTATGCCATTCCGATGGTCGTTGGAGGATCCAGGGAGTCCCGTACTCCCGTAGAAAGTTGGTAGAGGGACCGGTGGTGGTTGTGGAGCCTCAGTTGCAGACCGAATCTGAGCACGAAGTCGCTCAATTTCAGCCTGCAAATCTTCAACCCTTTGGGAAGGCAGAGTTTGCTCAGGGTTTGGACTTGAACCTTGACCGATGTCAACTTGCAGTTGTGAATTTGTTGTATCCATTTCGACTGGTTGAATTGGCAATCTGTAGGTATTAATCTCACTGGGCCCCAAGGGGGGCGCCAATTGTTGATGCCAAGCTAAAATAGCCGACCTCGAACGTTGTAGAGTCCGGAGAGCGTTGACCTTTTGGTTGCCGTTGAATTCCAGCTCTCGAGACGAACACCAACAAAAAAGGACCCGCCGGTTGTGGTCGGATGGGACCTTCTCCAAAGCTCAAATCAGTATTTGGAAATAACCGGGAGCGGCATATTGAGCCGGCTCTAGGGGGAAAGCAAAAGAAATTTCGGGGTTGGAAGTTGCCAATTCGCCGAGAAGAAGTTCGTCGGGAATTCCCCTTTTCCGATCTCGTTCAGAGAAAGTGAGTTCTCTAGATTTGAGATGGATTGCCGAGAAAACAGAAATGAGCGACCTATTTATAGGCGTCTCCTGCTTCTGGCGTGGGTTGCGTACCTTTTAAATAAATAATTTACTCGACCAGCCATCTAGGAAGCTTACCTTTGCTAGATAGGAACATACACATCATGCTATTTACCTTCTTCGTAAAACAAATAAAGAGGACTATATACTAGCTTCATTTGATCATCCGTGTAATATGACTTGGATGGAGGGACAATATAATTTGATTAATGGGATTAGTTGTTTGAGAAGATCATCTTTTGCCATCTCACTGTTGATTACGTGATAATAGAGGGAAATGGGTTGTAGGAGATTACTTTGCCAATTGCCACCCTATGCACTCATGTTTAGTTAGCTTGCGTGCATGGTTGGTTGTGGTTTGTGGGGAAAAATTGCTAGCTCTGCCATTTAATTATTCTTACACATGGAATGGGGAAATGAATGGTGTGTTTCGTGCATGGAGAGTGGTGGGTGGTAATATTATAGCATGCATATCCATGAAGGAAGGAAAGTGCTACTCTTGATTTACTCCTACATAATTAAGAGAGAAGACATGTGTCTGTTGTTCATGTAGGATGAGTCATGTCTCATGAATTAGTGGGAGATTATGAATCCTCCCACGTGGAACTATGGTGGTTATTATTATATGTAGGTGGTAGCTAGGGTAAATGGTGGATGGTGATTATTTTGCTTCCTTTTCACCTTTAGCCACGTATGCAGTATCCTGTCAATCTTTTTTTACCCTTTGTCCATGTGGAAAGAATAGGTTGTGAATGACAATTGGTGGATGGAGTAGAAGAGGTGGGAAGCAATTTATTGGACCCATCACTAATTATTCCTAAAAAATTCCCATATTAATTCCCAAGCTTCTAATGACCTTCTTCCAATTTTATAAATTATTACACTTAATTTACCAAGCCTACAAGGGTGTCGAATAATTATAAATCGCTTAAAAAAGTTATTCTAGAAATTCCTGATGGTTTAGCAACCACAAGTTTTCGTCACGAAAAACCTAGAATATTCGTCACCAAATCCCCTGACTTGTAGATAGACGAAAAAATCGTACGAAGCCAAAACTAATTCGAAGGGAATCGTTTCTTACCTCCAGAGCATGACCCCGATGGATCGATTAGAACAAAGGCTCTTTGAATCAACTCGCCCAAATCCTCCAAAAGATCCCTACTCTCCTCCAACTTCAAGATTTAACGATCTCACGTTACTAGTCGGGATTAAACGAATGTTGGAAAGACTAGGGACGAGTATCCTTACCTTCCTAAGACGTATGAAAGATTAGAAATTGATAGGGACGGCGAGTTGGAGAGAATTTTGTTGGTATCTCGGTTGTCCGGCGAACGGGGAATAATCCGACGTTTTCTTCCTCCCTTTTTCCTTCATCCTCCTTCCTCCTTGCTCATCTCCTTCCCTTCCTTCGTATTCTGCTCGTTCAGAGCGTTTGGTGGGTTTTTGGAAGATGAAAATTGCAAATGGAGAAAGAGCAGAAAATCTTATATCTTATATATCAGGTCGAACACGGGCACAGACACGGCCGTGTTCCCAACCCGTGTTCTCTCCAAACGTCTCGCCTCGATCAGATCATCCATCGACGTTTTAAGAAACTTTAGTGACACGACCTACCAACACGGTCGTGTCCAACCCATGTTACGCTTTGTCTGCAACCCCTCTAGAATGGCCCGTTCAGCCTGTCAGGGTCTTAAAACGAGCATTTAACCGACACTATCTAATGACACGGGCATGTTCGTTGGCCATGTTCAAGCCCCTGCTGCCTCGTGTACTGCTTCGTCAAAATGGCACACCTAACCGAATATGGTCTAGAAACACGTTCGTGTTCCAGCCCGTGTTCTAGCATGTTCCTCCTTCTTCAACCTCTTATTATTTCCAACCATCTTCCCAAAATTTTGGTTGAACCTTAATCGAACCTAAACCGGAACTCGAGGTGTTACACAGTAGCAGAGGGCAGACTTAAAGAAATCAAAGTTAACAGCAATGGCCCTATGATAACCAATCTATTTTTTTGCCGATGACAACATATTCTTTTAAAGAACAAAAGAGAGGCAAGAGAAACACTACGTGACATCTTCTGAACTTATGAACAAGCCTCAGGACAACAGGTTAGTCTGGACAAGTCAGAGCTATCCTTTAGCACCAATGTAATAGAAGTAGATAGAGTGACAATGGGATAGATTTTGGCTATGAAAATGGTTATGTACCATGACAAGTACCTAGGCCTACCAACAGTAATTAGAAGAGCTAAGAAAGCGGTCTTTCCGCAACTAATAGATAGAGTTCGAAACAAACTCAAGATGTGGAAAGTGAAGCTCCTATTTGTGGAAGCTAAAGAAGTACTCATCAAGGTAGTGGGACAAGCGCTACCATATATGTTATGTCAGTTTTTATGATTTCTCAAGGAGTGATTCAGGAAATTCAAAGTATGATTGCAAGCTTTTGGTGGGGACGAAGAAAAGAGGAAAGAAGAAAACATTGGATGAGCTTGGAGAAACTGTGTCGACCAAAGTTTGAAGGAGGAATGGGGTTTCATGACCTCCACGGTTTTAACATTGCCCTACTTGGAAGACAGGTCTGGAACCTCCTCCAGAAGCCGGAGACTCTAGTGGCAAAGGTTCTTAAAGCCAAATATTACCCTCATTATGACATTCTCAAAGCTGAAGTGGGCAACAATCCTAGCTACATATGGCGGAGCTTAATGCAAGCTCAATCATTAGTAAAGGAGGGCACGAGATGGAGGGTAGGAGATGGTGAAAGCATTCGTATATGGTGGGATCGATGGATTCCTGGAGTAGATGATTTCAAAATCCAAACACAAGTAATTGGATTGGGAATTACAGAGAGGGTATCGACTTTGATTGATTGGGAAACCAAGTCACGAAAAAGCAACATTTTGCAATCCAATTTCCAACCAAATGACCAGGAACGAATTAGGAAGATTACATTACCTCCTCAACCGAAGCCAAACACACGAATTTGGGGAAGAGACAAGATGAGAAGATACTCTTTTAGGTCAGGATACAAAGAAGGCAGAAGAAGCAGGTGCTTAACTAGATGGAGAGATATGTGTCCATTGACTGGAAACAACTGTGGATGCTTCAATTGCCTCCCAAGGTGCGAATTTTTATTTGGCGATGGTGCAGTAACATTTTACCTACTGGGGCTAATCTAAGCAGGAGGATAAAGGAAGCACATGATGAATGCCCTTTTTGTGGGCTTATGGAAACACGGGAACACATTACACGAGAGTGTGACTGGGCAGGTAGGGTGTGGCTCTGAGGAATGGTTATGCAATCTGGTTGAGGGGATGCGTAAGAAAGAGCTGACTAAGGTGCTAATCACCCTACTGTTTTTATGGAAAGAGCGCAACAATCATCTGTTCAATAATTTGAAGCGGGAGGAACGGGAAATAGCGGTGAGGGCACATAATTACCCGGAGGAATACCAGCTTCATCAATCGTCGAGAACACAGCCTCCGGTCTCAAGGATCCAGGTCAGATGGGAACCACCGCCACTGGGAACCTTCAAATTTATTACTGACGCAGCGATCCTAGGTGAAGAAGGAATAGGTTATGCTATGGTCACCAGAAATGGAGAAGGACATTTCTAGATGGGGGCGATTTACCGAACGAGGATGAAATGGCCGGTGGAGATGACGGAAGTCCAAGCCCTACTCTAGGGACTGAAGCTTGCTTGAGCGCATCATTTTCTGCCTGTGTTGATGGAGTCTGACTGTCAATTTGTAATTCAGAAGCTCAATCGAAGGGAGGCTACAAAAATAGATGTGGTGGGGATTTGTGATGAGATCCGAGACTTAGCTGAAGAAGCAGGACACGTGGAATGGCGATTTTGGGGAAGGAATAGGAATGATGTGCCCACACGATGTCGAGGATGAAATGTCGAGATGAGGAGATGAAAATTTGGTTGTTTCGTCCTCCTATTTTCTTGATACCCCAACTTTTAGTTGATATAGGGATGGACAACGGGAAATGGGTATTGGGTATACCCAGATCCGTCCCGTTTTTCGAGGGTTACGGATATCCAAATACTCGTTATATTTGTTGCAGGATGGGATTTGAGATTAAGAATCTCAACTTCGGGTACCCGCGGATTACCCGCTAATACCCGTGTGAGTAGTTTGGGTACCCGTATTACCCATTTAGAATTATTAAATGTTATTTAGATTTAGATATTTAGCCCAAATCTAAAACCCAACCCAAGCCCACGTGGCGCCCGCAGCCCGAGCTTTATTGGAGTGAGGAGGACTCTCTTATATGAATGAATCAAGCTATAGCTAGCTAGTTGTATCTCTCTGTATTCATTTATACATCTGCAACTAGGCAAGATACTGCTACGGTATGTTTTTGCCTTCATTATTTCTTCTGTTGTGTGTATTTTGTAAAGTGGGTCTTGATGGAGTATAAACGGGTGTGATTTTAATATTTTGTTCCAGGTGTGATTTTGTAAATGTTCTCATTATTGAACGAATATAAACGGGTAATTTGGGTACGTGTTATCCGTCCCGTACAAATTAACGGGTCCTGTAACCGTACGGATTTGTGATATGAGATGAACTTTGATTTCCAAATAGGGATGGCAATGGGTCGGGTCGGGGGGCGGATAGTGCATATCTGTTACCCTACCCAATGTAGTTCGGGTTTTACCCATACCCGTACCCACACGAGAAACAGGTAGAAAATCAAAACAATGCCCATACCCGTTCGGGTTTCGGGTATCCATGGTTATCCATGGGTAATAATTTCTCCTTATAATTCCAACCAATATTTTAACATTCACACGTATACTCACATTACGTAAGAGGAAAAGTACGACAATAATTCACTAGAATGACGAAAATTAATTAAAACAACATAATTTCATGAAAATATTATATTTATATGCTAAATATAAAATATTCTAGAGAAACATAATGATTATTTCTAGACAAAATACATATGCATGTGTATAATCGGGCGGGTTCGGGTTGGATAGTGAGATAACCATGCCCACCCATTACCCGCAATATTCGGGTTCGAGTTTTACCCGTACCCACTAAAAATGTTTCGGGTTCGAGTTTTACCCTACCCAATTAGGTCGGATTCGGATGGATATCCACGCTTACGGATATTTTTACCATCCCTATTTCCAAATAGGATTGGATAGTCATTTCAAAGATACCCGTACCGTCTCGTTTTCCCACCCCCTATGTAACCCTGAGGTTTGATTATTATGAATAAAAAAAAAATCATAAATAACGATAGAACGAGCGGAAGACTAGGCCCAAAACAATCAGGTGGCCCAAGGTAACGGTGGGCTTCGGCTTGTGAGAATCTGGTCTTAGCTAGTACTCGCCCGATGCCTTGGCCTTTACCTACCGCCGCTTTCTGCTTGCAATCAACAAGCAGTAGTCATGGATTCCGATCTCGGCATCCCCGGAGAAGTATCCCCTCTTCAGCAACTCCGATCTCCGTATCAGCCGGAGCTCCCTCGTGCGAGCTCTCCGCCAAAAGCGCACGGCCAAAAGTGCACAATGCACGGCCGTGCGCTCAGCCTGGCTTGGCCGTGCGCCTTGCACGGGCATTGCATGGCATTGCACGGCCGTGCGCTATGCCTGGCCTGGCCGTGCTTGCTCTCGGTGATTGTTGCACGGCCAAATGTGCATTGTGCACGGCCGTGCGCCTCCTCTCGGCCAGGCCGTGTCGGCCTGCACGGGCAAAAACCAAAGGTGCACGGCCGTGCGCCCCTGCCCGTGCAGCCGAGGCACGGGCTATATAAATGGCCGTGCTCGGCCATTGTAGTCAGAAAACCACAATCCCTCGCCGGAAACCTCTCCCCTCGTCGGAAAACCGCGCCAAACCCACTTTTTTCGATTTTTTCGGCCACTTTGGGTAATTTTTTCACCAAACCACCAACAAACCCACTCTTTCTACACCCAAAGCGGCCT
The DNA here is from genome assembly GCA_946122785.1 of Linum tenue. Taxonomy (NCBI): domain Eukaryota; kingdom Viridiplantae; phylum Streptophyta; class Magnoliopsida; order Malpighiales; family Linaceae; genus Linum; species Linum tenue. The sequence continues at coordinate 40,414,524 of CAMGYJ010000002.1, forward strand.
ATCCCTCGAGTTTGAGCGAGTTTGGGCGACGTCTTTGTCGCCGGAGGCGATTTCCGGCGAGAATCCGGCGAGGCTCCGACGAGCAATTCCGGCCAGTTTTTCGGCGTTTCGTCGATTCCATTGTCTTCCCCTCATCATCCCCTACACCTCTACTTGAGTCTCCAGGTTTGATTTTGTCCCTAACTATGTTAATTTTGGAGAATTGAGTGTGTAGGGTGTATGTTAGAGAACCTTATTAAATCATGCGATTAGTGTGAAATTGATTGAGGGGCATGCATGGGATGTGATTGAATTATGTTGGGCAAAGTCCCATTTGCTTGTTTGAGCCCTTGTGTGCAAGAATTTGGCCAATTTCATGTTTAACTTAATAGTTGACACAAGGTGTTCGATGAAATGCCTGTTTTCCTTGCCATGTTGTGGCCACCGGTTGGGGCCCTTAATGCTGTAGTTTGAGGGTGTATTTGATATGGATGTGACCCTTGAGTTGCCTACTTTCTTGTGAATGTGCACCCCCACCCAGATTATACTTGATTTATCGAGTTTTTGACCCCCGAACTATGGATGAAACCATGGTTCGGTTGCTTTCTGTTCTTAAGTGTGGGGGTGGGCTTGACCTTTTCTTTGGCTCTTTTGGTTCCACGTTGGGTTGTTGTTTTGCAGGGCAATGGCGAAACCTAATTTCCAGCACCCGTTCATCCGGGATCTTAGGAGGGGCCCCACCGCAGAGCGCTTCAAGGCGGTCATGGAAACCCCGTTTGGCGCCCACCATTGCTGGTCCAAACGGGAGTTTCGGCAACTGCACTGCTACGAGCAGCTTTCCGCCGTGGTCGCCAACACCGCATGGCGCCGTCTGCTCCAGATCTGCGAGAAGGTCTACTACGAGCCGGTCTGGGAGTTCTACACGACTTTCAAGCACAACTCCACAACCAGTTACCAGGACAGTACAGCCGTCCAATTCAGGCTGGGCGGTGTCCCCCGGTCCTTGAGTTACCACGAGCTGGCCGAGGCTCTCGACCTCGACCTCGACGACCGTGTGGACTACGTCACCGAGGTAACTGAGCCACCGGAGGTGGACTTCAGGAGGCTGTACACCAGCCTGGCTCAGCCTGGCCAGACGCGTCCTTTCAAGTCTGGGAGGACGAAGGCATCTACCCTGCAGATCGTGTACCAACTTCTCCACCACCTGCTGGCGAAGTCTTACACTCCTGCAGCTGACAGCGCCGGCGCCATCACGAAGAGGCCCCTGTACTTCCTCCATTCGATCCGCCAGCGCCGCCATCCTCTCCACCTGGGTTCGGTGGTGGCCAAGACATTCGAGAAGACGGCCACAGAGCTGAAGAGCCTCCACTGCGCCCCCCTCATCACCCGCCTGGTCACCTTCTTTGGCCTTTCACTGCAGGGGTGCACCGAGGAGGGGGACACCCTCATCTTTGGCAGCGCGACGATCGGGAAGATGCTGCTGTTGCGGGAGAGAAACGGTGTTCAGTGGGTCGAGGGATTTCCGGAGCCTCCTACCCCCGCGGAGCCCGTACCAGAGGAGGAGGCTGCCGATGAGGTGGACCCCGAGGAGGTGGATGCTGCTGCTAATGCTGCTGATGATCCCCCACAGACTGACTTCCAGTTTGGGGGTAGCAGCTCCACTTTCCAGGGCCAGGACTACTTCACCCAGCAGTTCGGGCAGCTGAGAATCCAGAACCAGCTGCTCCTCGACCAGCAGATGCAGTTCCAGCAGCAGTACGCGGCGGATCAGGCCGAGTACCGGCACAGGTTGGACATGATCCAGACTCAGCAGGGCGTGACTCTCGCCCACATCGAGCTGGAGAACCGCCGGTCCCGGCGCATGCAGGAGGTTCAGCAGCACCTGCTTCAGCTGATTCCGGGCGATCCACCTGTCTGGAGGACTCCCTGGGATGACTCCCCTCCACATGACGGTGCGGCTGGCGCTGCTGATGATGATGCGTTCATGAACGACATCGACCTCGACGATCTTGGCGACGAGTAGGCTGTACTCGTTGCCCGGCTCAGTGTGTTTGTTTTTCTTTTTAGACTTTTGTGTGTTTGCTCCATGTGTGCGAAGCTTGAACTTAGTGTCGGTTGTTTTTGTTTTTGGTTTTTTCCTTTGTGGTTTGATGTAGCCGTCTGGGCTAACACTTATCCCTAACGCACAGTGTGCTCGTGTGTTTCTGGTGTTCGATTTGTGCAGCATTGTCCACTCCCCCGTTCGTTTCTCGCTGACTGGTCCACTTCCAGTCCCCCCAGCAGTGTTCTTACCCGGTAACATCGTTCCCCTTATCTTTCCCTCTACTCCATTGAGGGCAATGTCGTGCTTAAGTGTGGGGGGATGCTTTGTATCGGTTGGAATATTTATGATGGTGCTTGGAGCCTAGTCCGTTGTCCGAATCTTACGATTTGAGGGCTCCAAGTACTGCTGTTTGATCATATTGGCACTGTGTTTTGATGGATGAATTGATTGGTTTTCGGATTAATGCATGACAACTTGTTTGCGACTAGGACAACCTATGATGAGGACTGAGATGTGCAGTAGAACGATGTAGGGGTTCAGTTTTTCAACTGTTTGCTTGCCAACTGTGACTTGATCTGACTTGATCTGATTACTTGTTCTTGACAGTCGTTTATGCATCTAGTTCAGGGTATCAGAATGTGAGATAGAGCATATAGGTAGCCATGTGAGATTTGAGCCTGCTCGTTTCTTTCTTGTGCGATAGATCCCTCTTCCATGATGTGTAGCATTCACGTTGTCACTAGCTGAGATGATGGGGGCATAGGATTAGCCCACGCCCAAAACTGACTGTCCTGATGTGTCATATCCCCTAGTCAGCCCCTTTGAGCCGTGTGTTATCCTTTCTTTTGGTCTATAATGAAAAAAAAAATCACCCTTGTTGCATCTTTTAGAAGGTTCCACAGAGTGGTTTTTATATATTCTCTGCTGTTTCTGCTAAAGTCTATGTGAGTGTTGGAGGTAGTGCTTAAAAGTTGGGCAGGTGTTTGAAATTTATGCAGAAGTGGTGGCTCTCTTAAGAAATGAAAAGAAAAATGAAAGAAAAACAAAGAAAAATTGAAAGCAAAAGAGAACCACTGCTAAAAATCTGAATAATGCCCAGTAAGTAGTGTTTCTTAGCAGTCTGGCTTGGAAATGCTGATGTTTATGCCTCCTTCGCTCTTGTGCTCTTAAGATATTGAGTAATGCAGAATAGCAGAAAGAAAATACCGGGTTGTTTGGCTGTGTTTGTGTGTTTGGAAAATGTGGAACCTTTGCTATGAATACTTCCACCACCTAAAAGGCATTTTCCCCATGTCCAAGACCCTAGCCAGTCATTTGAACCTGTGTCTAAGACCTCCTGATTAGTTAGTGGTGACACCCCATATGTGAACTCTAGCATTTAGAGGCTGCCATCATGGTGAAGAGATGATAGGTATTGAGATAAATAGCATGCGCATCTTTCGCATCAAATTGTCCTGACCCCACTGGTCGAGAGTGAGTGATTCATTTTCATTTTCTATATGCTCTTGTACCCCGGTGAGGACCTAGATTGCTCGGTCTCTATTCTGATGTCTTGAGTTGGATGCATGAGTTGACTGTTTTGAGTAAGTGGTTGAAACAAGTCTAGGTTGGCCAGTGAACAGACGGGAGACTCTTCCTTTACTCGATTTGCTGCACTCGAATGTCCTTTGTGGTGGTTGTCCAGGTTGTTATTGAGGTTGTGCATGTATTGATGTTTGAAAACCAGTGCGATTCACGTGTTCTGTGCCTTTATGACTTGTCCCCAATGTTGGTTGATTGAAATATGTAAGCTTACCTGGTGTCTGACTTGGTTTGCTTGGGGACAAGCAAACGGTTAAGGGTGGGGGAGTTTGATAGACCGTCATTTACACATGTTTTTACCCTCATACTTGCACCGTTTGAGGTGTTGATCCTCGTGTTTTAGGCCGATTTCACGCTAGGTTGTGCTTGTTTGTGATATTTCAGGTCCTAGTACGTGAATGAAGGCTTAGGAGCGAGTCTGGGGTCGATTGGGCGAAGAACGGACGAATGGCGAGCTTTTTGGGGAGCTGCACGGGCAGACCATGGGGCTGCACGGCCGTGCAAAGTGCAACTCTGGCCGTGCACCTTGTGTCGAGGCCACGCACGGGCAGGCCCTGAAGATTGCACGGCCGTGCACCTGGCCGTGCAAGAAGCCTGAGGCCGACTAAATGGTACGGCTGCGTTTTGGACTCGCACGGCCAGAATGGTGATGTGCACGGCCGTGCACCCTGGCCGTGCAAGTCGGGAAAGCCTGTTTTAGAGCCTATTCCGAGCCAGAAGGGGGAGAATCGTGTTTTGAGAGCAAAAACAGAGCCCTAGAGAGAGAAAGTGCGAAGAACACACCCTAAAAGCTGTCTTGGAGCTGGATTTCATCGAATCGAGCTTGGAGATCGTCATAGGAGTGGAAATCATCGTCCCGGAGCATATTATCCTCATCGTTATGAGTATGACTAATCCGATTCTTGTTTTCTCTTCTCTCTCTATGGAGTAGAACCCTTCTCTCACTTGGGTATGAAGAACCCTAGTTCCTTGTGTTAGGGATTTGATTGTAATGACTTGGGATGATATTAATGTTTGATTTTAATCGAATGATGCATGTTTATTGAATTGATTTGAGTCTGATCAGCTTGTCTCAATTTCTGCTTCAACCTGAGATAGATAGAATCTGATTAGGTTGTTAGAGCCTCTTTATTCGATAGTAGGAGAGTGGCTATACGAGAGTTAGCCAGTTTACTGCTTTGTACTGGTGTTCTTGACGCCAGTAGTGGAGTTCTGTGTTCATAGCCTCAGCTTTCTATCCCGGCGAAGACTAGTCGTCTGCCGGGTAGTTAGACTGAGAGGGCTTGGTCAGCTTAAGAGATTCCAAGCTACTGTCGGATCTTCCGCAGTCTAATCAACAGTAAATCAACCCAGGGAATTGCAATTGAACCTAACTAAGGGGCTAGGGGGACTCAATCCCGAGTGACTCTTGCCTGCTTTAGAAACCGAACAATTTACTGCTTTCTTGTTGCTTTTACTTTTCACAACAATCACTCGAACTAGTTTGCTAGATAATAGAGAATCACGGAGTAAGCAGTAGATCTAGACCCCGGGTTGATAATATAACTTGCCTGTTACTGCATTCCCGGACTGCGATTACACTTGGTCGCAGTTTGGTGTTGTGTTTTGGCGTGTCAAGCGGCTTCACCGCAAATCCCACTGAACCACTGTCTGATAAATTATCCTTACAACCCAAAAACTCATCAGAAACATCAAAAACTAACTGACTAGTTGAATTATCCAAAACTTCCGAATTATCCAAAGCCACATCAAAATCAAACGAACTAGCTAAACTATCCAAGACTGCCGCAAACGGAACCCTACGACCTCCAACTGCACGTCCAGATTCTTCAAGCTTGGACCCTTGAAGCTCATCCAAAACAAAGACACTGCCTTGCTTACTTCCTTTCCCGACTACCTTCCCCGTCGTCTGATCCTGCACAAGACAACCCGCAGAATTAAAGGTAACCTCACAACCTGCCTCTGCCAATTGTCCGACTGATACCAAGCTAGGTTGAAGCTTAGGGACATAAATAGTATCAGGCAATGTAACACGCCCAGAGGTAGAAGTGCCACACCCCTGTACCGGAACAAGAGAACCATTCGCCACTTGTAGTTGTACGCGAGGAGCAGCATGAATACGATCGAAAGAGGTACGTACAGGAGTCATATGGTTAAATGCAGCCGAATCAAGAAGACAATGAGGAGACTTACCTGAGGCACCACCAGTAGCAAAAGCGGACGTGAGTGCAGAGGGAAGTGCCTCCTGAATAGCCTCCTGAACAAGCCGACGAATCAGGTCGGGAGAGAAAGCAGCCGAGGAAGTAGTAGAGCCAAGAGAGGAGCTCGTAGACGACGACGAAGTAACAGGAGAACCACTCCCTTTGACAGAAAACGCAGTGCCGGATGAAGCAGAGCTGCTGCCAGGAGGAGGGCAAAGCTTCCCACGACGACTCAACGTCGGACATTCGAGCACAATATGACCAGACTTCTTACAATAGTTGCAAAAATTTCGCTTTTTGCAGTGTATCTGTAAGTGACCTGACTCCTGACAATAGTCACAAGTGACATCACCAGACTGAGGCCTAGCGAACTGAGGACGAGAGGAAGATCCGGAACGGCCAACAGCGAAGGCAGTCTCGGTCGCTGTTGAACATTGTCAATCTTAGATTGACTCCTCAGACGCGTTTCTTCGCGTAGTAACTCACCAAGAACGTCCTCCACCTGCGTAACCTGTCGATGAATCAACGAAGCCCGGATAGGATCATATTCGGGGCGAAGCTTTGACAGGAATTGCAAGACGCGGGTACGATTGCGTTGTTGGAGAACTGCTGCCGAGGCATCCCCTGTCACTAGCGAAGCAATCAACAAATCAAACTCAGTCCAAAGATGCAAGCACTCCTGATAGTACCCACGGATGTCACGATCGCCTTGACTCAACCGAGAGAGCTCTATCTCCAGATCAAATTGGCGGGAGACACTAGTCTGCGAATGAGTCTTACAAATATGTTGCCACATCTCGGCAGTAGTGGTAAAACGCCTCAAACTCAAGGCCGTGGCCACATCAACAGTCGAAGCCAGCCAGGTAACAAGCTGCGCATTAGCAGCAACCCAATCAGCAGCCGCTTGCTCCGACGCATTAGCCCCCGGAGCCTTAACCTCGCCCGTTAAAACGCCAAGAAGACGTTTGCCAGCCGCGAAGTTCCGAAACTGAAACTCCCATAATGGAAAATTCTTTCCATCCAACCGAATGGAGACTTGATCAAGCTTCAAAGAATCCATACCTCTAGCGCTGGAACAAAGAAAAACAGCACACTAACCCAGCCAAAGGATTCTCCAGCAGCGTCAAACGGAACACCAAGAACAAAAGATCTCAACAAAGCAGAAGCCAAGGAAACCCAAGCTGCTTCCAACAAAAACTTAACCAACGGTGCCCAAGACCAATCACGCCGCAACCAAACAACAAACAAATCAGGAACGCGCAGGCTCTGATACCATGTCAATTTAATAAGCAAAACATAAACGAACACGAGGATTTAACGTGGTTTCCCTGATGATCAGGACTAGTCCACGGGAGAGGTAGAACTCTCCAATCTAAAAGTCTTATTCGTTAAGTCTTTCTTTGGCTTACAGGATACATATATATGCTTCAGCGAGTCCTAAACCTAACTAGAGACGGTATGTACAATTACAGTTTGGTATACATAGTTTCACAGATCAACAACCTCACCCACGAGGAGTTCAAGAACAACTACCTCGGCCTCAAGCCAGTCAACACGAGAAGGGACACGGTCAACGACGACGTGTCTTCGTCGTCGTCAGCGGTGGAGATCAGCAGCAGCATTCCCAAGGCGGTGGACTAGAGAAAGAAGGAGGCGGTCACCCCCCGTGAAGAACCAAGGGTCGTGCGGCAGCTGCTGGGCCTTCTCCACCGTCGCGGCCGTCGAAGGGATCAACCAAATCGTGACGGGGAACCTGACGGCGTTATCAGAGCAGGAGCTCATCGACTGCAACACGGGTTACAACAACGCGTGTAACGGCGGCCTCATGGACTACGCTTTCGCCTACATCGCATCCACCGGTGGGCTCCACAAGGAGGAGGATTACCCTTACGCCATGGAAGAAGGCACCTGCGAGATGACCAAGGTACGTAATAATAAATTACGTAACGCAATCCTATAGCCACATACTATTTTTTTTAAAAAAGTTTGAGAAGTGAGAATGTGAGCTGACGTGGAACAAGCTGGCAGGCGGCGGATGCTGAGGTGGTGACGATCAGTGGGTACAAGGACGTGCCGGCCAACAACGAGCAGAGCCTGTTGAAGGCGCTGGCCAACCAGCCGCTGAGCATGGTGATTGACGCCTCCGGGAGGGACTTCCAGTTCTACAGCGGGGGTGTGTTCGATGGGCACTGTGGGACGAGCTTGGACCACGGGGTGGCGGCAGTCGGGTACGGGTCGGGCGGGAAGGGGCTGGACCACGTGATCGTGAAGAACTCATGGGGGCCCAAATGGGGGGAGAAGGGCTTCATACGGATGAAGAGGAACACCGGCAAGCCTGAGGGGATGTGTGGGCTTTACAAAATGGCTTCCTACCCTACCAAATCCAAATGATTACCCATGCATTGTTTCCTTCATCAACACTTCCCCATTTCCTAGCTTTTTCACCCTTTTAAAACAATAATAATGATTAACACTGCTGCTTTCCGATCATTTTCATCTCAATTTACTTCAAGATGAGTCACCATGTTATAGGTCAGTGACATGCATGCCTATACGTCGGTGCATGTGGTGGTGTGCTCTCTGAATTATTAAGCGAAGGATTTATTTGGTTTAATGCTGATGCTCTTTTTTATTTCTGCAAAATGAAAGAAAAACACTAAATTTACATCCGATCCATACCAAAAAAAAAACTAATTATATATAGTGCTTTTTTCGGCGCACAAAAAATAAAGTGCATACTGGGGACACGTCTAAAAGTAGTTTTACTTTAAGACATTGAATTTTGGATTATAATTGATAACATGAGTATGATATGATGGTATACTGTAAGATCACAACTAATCAATGCATTAGTATTCTAAGTGCTATTAAACCTTCAATTTTGAACCCTAACTCTAAACGCTAAACTCTAAATTCTTCAGATCAAAGAAAAATTTCAACAATTCATACATTTCTTTATCCATGATTAACATCCTTTTTAAGTGATTCAACTACTCAAAATGATAATTATATTTATAAATAAGGTACGTTATTCTAAGCGCTAAAAAAAAGTGAGCGAATGAAAGACAAAACCATATACATATATAAACTACATCAACCTCAGATCATATATACTAACTATAATCACAGTGCAACGGCCGGGACATCCGATTCTGTCTCCCTTTCCTTCTCATTCTCCTCAAGCGACCTTCTCATCGTCTCCGGCGTGAAAGCATACGTCACCACCGTCCCCAAGAAACAAACGGCGCCAAGCACCACCAGCGCCGCCCTCATCGGCTTCAGCTTACTATCCGGATCACCCTCGTTATACTCCCCGCTGCTCCCCCACGCCCTCTGTATCCCCACCGCTCCCACCACCGCCCCGATCTTCCCCGTCGCCCCGGATATCCCGTGACACGTCGACCTCAGCCTCGCCGGGAACAGCTCCGCGGGGACAATAAACGTGGTCGTGTTGGGCCCGAAGTTGGCAAAGAAAAAAGTCAAGCCGTAGAGGATGATGAAGCCCGCGTGCTTGGGCTTCCTCCAGAAGAAGTACGGGATCCCGAGGCCCAAGTAGAGAAAGCCCATGAGGGTGAAGCCCATGAGCTGGATCTTGCGTCGGCCCACGCGGTCGATGAAGAAGACGGTGAAGTAGTAGCCCGGGATGGTGGCGGAGATGGCGATGAGGGCTTGGAGGCCGGCGACTTTGATGGCCTCCTCGTAGACGTCGGTGGAGTCGTCGAGGGTGAGGTACTGCTGGTAGATCTGGGACTGGAAGAGGTTGCTGGAGTAGAAGGCCACGTCCAGGAGGAACCACGTGGCGGCGCAGGAGAAGAGCTCGACGCCGTGGCGGCGGAGGAAGCGGGTGGAGAGGAGCGCGAAGGTGGAGGAGGAAGGGTATTCTGGGGAATCCATGGTTGTTGGCTGTGGTAATTCGTCATCGTCGTCGAGTGGCTTGTCTTCTTGTATTTGGCTGAGTGGGAGGTCTAGGATTTTCTCCATGTCACGCGCTGCCTGTAACACATTGTTCTCCACCAGTGCCGTGTATCTGTATTGACCGTGATCGAGTCAAAAATCTAAATGAGAGAAAGATAAAAATTTACATTCAGAGAATTTGAAGTGATAAAGATCTAAAGTCTTACCAAGTATTATATTTTTCAAATTTATTATTAAATTAACATATAATTTTACATGATTTTATGAGTTAGGAGGACTATAATTTCTCTTGGACTCAAGGTGGCTCCTCCACTGTGCATGGAGACATGTATTTTTTTGTTCACATTTTTTTCAATGCGTATTAATTAAAATGCCTCACATGAACGTTTAAAGTGGAGTTTTTTTTCTTCTTCTTCAAATTATTATAAAAAGGTAGAGTTTGGTTCGTATTATTTATTGTCACTTCAAGTTGTTTGTTTTATTTTACCACTCTGTGTCTTAGCATGAGCGGATATGGTTACAACACCATATTTGTTGTTATTGTAACAATACTAGTCTCCAACCAATAGGAAGTTAGAGTTGTGATGACTTTTTATTAGATGAGTTGACCTAGTGTAAAATCAAAGCAGGAGTATAATTGTCATTATGAAAAATATGTTTAAATAATAATAAAAATAAAAACATTTTTTCGACCCAAAAATTTGGTCGCCGGAATTCGGCCACCGGTCGTCGGAAATTAGTCGTCGGTCACCGGAATATGCTATTTTTTATCGGAATATGCTCACTGTCGCCGGAATATGCTCACCGTGGTCGAAATATGCTTACCGGTGTCGGAATCTATTCATCGGGGCCAGAATATGGCTATCGGCGCCGGAATCTGCTCACTGACGATCATTAGAATTTGGTCAACGGTCAACGACCACCAGATGTTATGTCTGCATTGTGAGATTTATGGTTTGGTTTCTCATATTTTTGTAGTTTGCTTTATCGTGTTTGTGGTTTGCATTGAGAAGTTTCTGGTTTGCTTTCAAAAATTTTGTGTTTTGCATTGAGGGGTTTGTGGTTTGTTTTAGGAGATTTGTGGTATGCATTAGGAGGTTTCAGGTTTGTTTTTGTGGTTTACTTTAACTTATTTGTGGTTTGCATTATGAGGTTTCTGGTGTGTTTTTGAAAATTCTGTGGCTTGCTTTCTGAATTTCTGGTTTGTTTTTGAAGATTCTGTGGTTTACTTTGTGAGGTTTCTGGTTTGTTTTAATACATTTTTTGTCTGTATTAAGATGTTTCTGATTTATTTTTGTGGTTTGCTTTACGGTGTTTATGGTTTGCGTTATGAGTTTTCTGGTGTGCTTTCAAAGTATTTGTGGTTTGGTTTATGGTGTTTCTGGTTTGTTTTAGGGAATTTGTGAAATGCATTGGGAGGTTTCTGGTATGCTTTTTTGTGGTTTGTTTTACCGTGTTTGTGGTTTGTATTATGAAGTTTCTGGTGTGCTTTAGAAATATTTGTGGTTTGTTTTGTGGTGTTTCTGATCCCTTCAATTATAGGTAAAAACAAATACTACTAAAATCTTCCTCCACTTTTTCCTGTTATCCTTCCTTTCCTGTCCCTCGTATAAACACCCCTCCACCTCCTTCCTTTTTCCCTCAGCTTGGCGTTTCCTTCTATATGTCATGAACCAGTTGATCCCAATAACTCGAGTTGTTGGGAGAGGTTCAATCGTGGATCATATACCAGAACACTAACACGCCCCCTCAAACGAAAGCCACTCACAAGGGCTTGAAGTTTGCACAGGTCTGAAGACAAGAATACCATGTGCTTAACAAATGGGGGTCACTGGGAATCGAACACAAGACCTCTCGGTCACAGAAGGCTCTGATACCATGTCATGAACCAGTTGATCCCAATAACTCGAGTTGTTGGGAGAGGTTCAATCGTGGATCATATACCACAACACTAACACCATAGAGAACAACAAGCTGAGCAATCAGTAACACACAAAAAAATTACAGTTTTCGATCTCTACCCTTGCAATTAGCATTTCTTCCGCTAAATTATCACAGATATGCAGGCTCTATCACCACCTCCGTCATCGTCGCTCAACTCCTCGATAGTCGGGACCAGCCGCCGTCTCCGTCCCCCCACCGGCCCAGTCGTCGCTATAACCTAATTCGATTAATTTTGTTTCATTCCAAGTCCAATCATCAAATTCTCGTTCTAATGCCGAATCTTGCCGCAGCGGGTATGATTCTGCGTTGTCCGATTGCAAAGCGGGGACTGTAATTTCCACGAACTCGGCTGCGGAAACCAATCGACGGAGAGTGGCAGCCGTAACGTGATTGGCGATAGTAGTAGTCTGGGGTGAGAGGAGATGAGTCCCCACTCGACGGCGGCAACGAAGGTGGCGGAGAGACGGTTTTGATCGGCGGCGATAGGACCGCCCTAATCTTGGCCTCTTCGTCAGGCTCAAATCCCAGAGGCCAGTTCCTCGGGAACTGCATTTCCTTTTGTCGTAGGGGAGTTCGAACAGAGCGAGCGATTCCGACTCGGCGGACTGGGCGAGTTGGGCGGCGATCCCGTGACCGACGAGTTGGAAGAATCCGTGTTCGGAGGCGGCGGAGAGGATTAGTTCGGTGGCTTTGAAGTCGGAGAGGGTGATGAGATCTGACAGCGATGAGTGAATTTAATTAACTTTATTTTATTACTTTTTATCTATTTTACCCTTTTACCCTTACTGAATTTTGTTGTTATAATAACAACAGTTAGTTATTCTATCCTCTCTATCTCTTAGCATATTATTGATGGGCGTCGACACTGTTTGTTCCGTCGCCAAAGAAACATGCCTGGCCGGAGAAAAGTCTGCCATGCCAAAGCAATTATTTCCACCCCATTTAATAGCTTATTATCAACAAGAAACGAATAATCCAAATTAAATATCATGAGATTGAAGGAAAGAGTCAAAGAGACATATATCTACATAGGGATTTACTAGAATAAGTTACTTTTAATTTTTTAATCTGTTATAGAAAATTTCACAGGTCGCATTACGTAAAATCTAATAGACATTATGTAATGATTACATGATATATATTTACGTTTATACAACCGTTGTAAAGGTCAGCGGCGGATCTAGGGGGCCGTCCCGGGTCACGGCCCAGCCCTCCATTGGATACAGAGCTAGTATAACCCTTGTAAATGTTCGACTTTAGGTATTCGTTTTAGTGCTCGTCGAGTTACGGCCAAGTCAAGCGCGTCTCTTTCAAATGTGGCCCAGTGCTCTACCCTATCCTGGATCCGCCGCTGGTAAAGGTCATTACGGAAATCTTACAAAATGGACAGTTCGTTTACATTATAAATATTAACCTCCCATTATATAAAGTGTTTAGTCGTTACGAAAGTCTTACATAACGCTTTTGATTTAACTATTACCTAAAATGTAACTATCATTTCGTATCATTTACTTAATGGATATATATTTTATGTAAAAGTTGTAAAGTGTCATTACGGGATCTGTATGTAAATTGTAATGTATGGTCCTTTTACGTAATAAAAATTAACCTTGTCTTACTGTTATGTAAAGTAAAGTGTTAAGTTATTACAGAAGTCTTACGTAACGCTTCTGATTTAACTGTTGCGTAAGAAAGAACTTTCATTTCGTAACCTAAGGTTACGCAGTAGATGTGCATGTAACACTACAGTTGTAAAAGGTCAATAAGTAATAAGTGATGACCGGCAGCATCGATTACCGATGTTTTGGTAACCAATTGTCTAAATTAATTTTAATATATTTTAACGATTTAAATTCATACAAATTATTTAAATTGAAATTATACTCAAATTACTACGAAAGTTCGCTATCTAGATGAAACTCTGCACCACAAAACGACAACCAATCACAATCATGAGAACCACACAAAAAGAGAGCGAGAGAGCGAGAGAGATTAATGCCTTCCTGCCGGCCGGCGAGCTAGTAAATCAAAGAGCTTAGTGTTAGAGCAATTACCTGGCGGTTTCCGGCATCAACATCCGCCAATAATACGTGAGCGCCGCGGGAACAGCACCCAGCATAAGAATCACCCTCCACGCCACGTCAGCCCCGGCCGGCGTGTGCTGATCGGATAACCCTCCTCCGGCGCGGCTGCCCACGGCAAAAATCTTGCAAACCACGACGGTGACCATGGAGCTGGCCAGAATCCCGAACCCCTGCATCGAAAACACCCCGGCGATGAAGGCCCCCCGGGTGTTCCTGTTGGCGAACTCGGACATGATGGTGGCGGAGAGCGGGTAGTCGCCGCCGATGCCGACTCCGAGGGCGAAGCGGAAGACGGCGAGGCTTCCGAGGACGCAGCCGCGGGTGGTGCAGGCGGAGAAGCCGCAGGCGAGGGAGCCGGCGACCATGATGAGGAGGGAGAGGCCGTAGACGCCGCGGCGGCCCATGCGGTCGCCGAGGCAGCCGAAGACGAGCTGGCCGGCGGCGGCGCCGAGGAGGGAGGCGGCGATCATGGCGAGGGAGATGTTGGTTGGGAGGTGGTGCTGGGAGGAATGGTGGGGATGCGGGTAGTAGATCCGGCCCAGCATGTTGGTGATTGGCGGGATGCAGAATAGGCTGTAGGCGTCGCTGAAGAGGCCCATGCCGGCGACGATTGTGGCCTTGAAGTGGTAGTACTGCGTCCGGGCCGTGTCCAGCGCCGACAGCACTTTTAGCGCCATTTTTGCTTTTGTTTTTGTTTTGGGGGAATTGGAAATTGTGTTGTTGGGGAAAGATGGAATTCGAAACCCAATGAGTCCTCTCATATATATATACTGGCAGTTCGATAGTTAAGGTTGAAGTCAAAACTTACTACACTTATATATTGGAAATAGGTTTGATGCTACAACACCTAATTCACGTATTGTAGAGTTTATTTACGTTATTTGGTACTTGTTAATGTAATTTGGTGGTTATTGATGTAAGAGTTGTGGTCATTCAAGGAAATGAACCTCAAACTTTTTTATTTTTCTTCTTTATAATTTGTATTGGTCTTATTTTATGGAGTAAAACTTGGACGAGTAATACCGTTTGTGTGACAGGTATTAAATTATTTGTTAGTATGGTGCTAACATATGCTCTACCCAATATGAATATTTCGTTATGATGGCTTCTTAGTCCAAGGGGTTACCGCAATTAATTCTGATTTCTAACAGAGGGGCATGCTTGTCATTGTGAAAATTATTGTGGGGCACACGCATGTGGCGCTGCTCATTAATTTCACGTTTCGCGCCTCATCACAAGTATCATGAAGTAGACGACAAAAGACATACCATAAACACACAAACCACACAACAAATAACATAAAGCATATACAATAAACCTTATAAAGCAGGTTGGAAACTCACCACACCAAAAAATTCATAAAGTATGCGAGAAACCTCATAAAGCATATTACAAGTCATGTGAAGCAAACACAAACCTCATAAAGTAGACCACGGGATCCCTCATACATACCAAAACCTCGTCACAACACAAAATTTATAAAACATAATACCAAAACCCGCATGAAGCATACCACAAGTTCCCTGAATATATGAGAAACCTAATAAAGCATACCTCAAATTCTCTAAACAATACTAGAAATCTCATAAAGCCGACCATAAACCTCATAAAGGTTACGACGAGTTCACTAAAGCAAACCAGATTTCTCATAAATAAAATAAGACTAAAAGTTCCCTGAAGCAGACCAGAAATACAAACAACCATACTAGAACTCTGATAAAGCAGACAAGAAAGACGAGAAACCACACCATAAACCTCATGAACCAACCCAGAAACACTATAAAGGAGAACCAGTAATAAAATATATTATAATGATAAAAATAATGTTTATAATAATAAAATATTTTTTTTATGGACAATTAATTTTTTTTATTAATGCTCATTGTAGAGAGGTGAACCAAGAACCTCACTACACAAATGTGCAGAAAAATACTCTATACACTAATCTTGTGCTACCAAGAACACTCACTGTAATACTAATTCTACCAATAATTTATTCTAATCGATGCTCATAGCTTGGTTTCCTGCCATCGCCAACTCCAAAACACTTTGCAGACAATTTAGTATCCCCCTAGGGTCTAGACCTGCTTGTCCATGAAGTCTGCCACACCTTTCTCGCCAAATCATGCTCACTGTTAGGTTCCATATCAACCTCCCAAGTTTAGGTTTTGGTTTCTTGCCTACAAACACTTTTTCTGCCCACTTCAACTGATCTTCAAAGCTCATCTGAGCATTACAACTAACCTTAATCAATCTCATTCTACCAGTCAATATTGCAGCAGAAAAGACACACAGAACAAGCAAGTGTGCTCTTGTTTCCCCAGCCATTCCACACAACAAACAATTAGCACAAGTGATTTTTCCCAATTCAAGAGTTTATCTCTAGTGATTATTTTGTCATTGATAACCATCCAGCTCAGAAAACTATGCCTCATCAGCATATAAGACCCCCAGTTCAGTTGGTACCAACTCACTGCAGGTTTCTTGCTTCTGATATCCTCCCAAACTCTCTTAACAGAATATCGTACCATTTTCTGCTAATTCCAGAGCACCTGATTCCCCCAGCAAGTTATGAAAGCCTCCACTTTATCCCTAGTCTTGAGCAACTTCCTCCAAAACCATGAACATTCACTACTTTGATGTAACTTCTCATAGAGTTTTATGCTTCAGTCTATACATTCCTATCCAAGCTACCCACCAGGATCCACCCTTTGCTAGGATGTCCCATATGTGTCTTGTCGAACAAGCTAAATTCCAGGTACACAAACATTTAATTCCCAAACCCCCTTCTTTTCTAGGCATAGTGATCTTATGCCAATCAACCACAACCCTCTTCCTTGCTGAATTTTCATCTATACCCACAAAAAATTACTACACTTTGTCTCAATCTCTTTGATAACAGATATTGGAAGAATGACAACATTCATTCAATACTGCATCATACTACTAATCACAGAGTTAATCAGTTGTACCTTATCAGCATAGCTCAGCATCCGAGGTTTCCAGCCAGTGATCCTTTTTGTAACCCTATCTACCAAAGCTTTACAATCATGTCCATTTAATTTTCCAGCTATTAAGGGGACTCCCAAATATGTAACAGGAAAGGACGCTTTCTGAAACCCAACAATATCAGCTAATTCCTCATGTTTACTTTCTAGCATACCAACACAAAACAGCTGACTCTTTTCAGGATTGAATCAGAGTCCAGACAACGTATAAATTGATTTAATACACTACACACACCCCTAATTGCAGCTTCTATCCCATTCAAAAAAATTAATAGATCATCCGCAAATGCCTAATGAGTAATCCCTAGGTTCTTGCAATGTGGATGATATGGTAATGTTCCAGAATTAGCAGGTCTCTTCAATAGACAACTCAATATTTCCATAGCCAAAGTAAATAGAAAATGAGATAGAGGATCACCTTGGCGTAGACCTTGCTTTGCTGGGAAATATCCACACGTACCTCCATTTATTGCCACACTGAGCATTGGAGTTGTAATACACGAAGCAATCCATCCCACAAACTTCTCCGGCGGCCCCATAGCTCTCATAATGTTTAGTAAAAAATTCCAGTCCACCGAGTCTAACGTTTTCATCAAGTCAATCTTCATAGTACACCTGGTGGATATATTCTTCTTACTATATCCATTGACTAACTCTGCTGCCATTAGAATGTTGTCACTTATACTTCTTCCTTGCACAAATGCAGATTGATTCTTGCTTATCAAACAGGTGAGAGCTCTAGATGATCGGTGTGATAGTATCTTTGTAATGCACTTATGTACTTTACAATAGGATATTGGACTATATAGCCTCATATGATCAGCATGTTCTACTTTAGGTATAAGAGCCAACACTATGGAATTCACTTCTCTATGCATAATGCCATTGATGAAGAAACCACTGATTGCATGACTCACCTCTGCTCCCACCACATCCCAAACAACCCTATACATATCCACAGGGAAATCGTCAGACCCTAGGGACTTATTAAGACTCATACTAAACATAGCCCCCTTGATTTCTTCTTTTGAAACTGGTTTACATATATAAATCCTCTGCCTCGGAATTAGGAAGGTGATGAAAGAGTAGTTCTCTTAGTGCATCTACTGTTACCTCTTTGACCTCTTCATTTTTCTTTCCCAACAAAGTCTTGTAAAACTCAACTGATATCCCCCAATTTTCTCAATATCTATGACCTCAGTCCCATCATCCTTCCGAAGCATAGAAATGGTATTTCTATGTTGTCGTACTTTCAAGGATTGATGAAAATAACTTGTATTAAGATCACGTTCCAAAAATGCCTACACTCTTGCTTTCTGCTTGTAAAACGCCTCCTCTACTCGCTGCATCTCAGAACAGGTTTTTATATAAAATACTTTTTTTTACCAAAGGGGAAAGTGGAGAGGCGAGAGATGAGATGAGATGCAATGGTGGAAAAAAACTGAGGATGGAAGTGGTGGGTAACTACTATGCATAGTAGTATTTATCATAATAGCCTAATAATTATATTAGCTTGATTCTAAGTGCTAACACTAAGAGATGTTAGCATCCTATCCGGTCTAGGGAATTTGTATGAAAAATTGTCAGTTTGTTTTTTGGATAAAACAAATTAAAAAATACTGTTTATTTTACTATCCTTTTGTACTTCGCGTATTAAATTATCTGAAACTAAAAGTAAGTAGCTTTAAAATTTTGTATATTATGACGAGGTTTTAAAGACATTAGTTGGTTGAACTGAACGTGTTTGCTGAATTGGAGTTGTTGTTATTTACCTGAACAACATAGGATTCGAATGATTTCTTGATTTCCATGAACATGAAGGACGGAAGGAATGGTTGTTGGAGGGCTACGGCTAGTTGGATGGATAGGGCCAATTGGATTTGGCTCTGGGAGGCTGACATTCCACCCAAGCTGAATGTGTTCGTGTGGCAAATTTTTCATCGTATCCTCCCTACCACTGAGGGCCTCATTGAGAAAAGTGTTCCTGTCCTTCCGCGTTGTCTGGTGTGTTGGGAAGCATCGAAAACTATGGAACATTTATTCCTGGACTGTCTAGTGGCTCGGGCTTTATGGGACTATTCAGGTCTAGAACATCTTGGACAAGGCTTTCCTCGCCATACTTTCCCCCTGTTTCTCAAACGGTTGTTTGCCTTAATCCACCACCCTCCTATGATCATGGCTGTGGTGGGTGTGCTTTGGCGAATTTGTAAGTTGCGTAATTGGGTTGTCTTTGAAGTCAAGCAGTTTGGATTCCCTGCCTTGTTGCGCCAATTTCATCAACAGTGTGAGGAATGGGAACGGGTTCCAGCAGATAGGGTAGATCCGGCTCTGCATCCCATTCTCCATCCTCCGGGCTTGGCCAGGGGCTCCTCGATGGTGTGTATGTGGGATGGGGCTACGAGAGCTGGGTCCCACTCTGCTGGCGGAATGGTGCTTCTTGATCCTCATAGGGAGGTCCTCCGAGCTCAGGGAGTTCAGTTTGGGTCCATTGATGATCCTTTGGTGGTGGAAGCGCTTGTCCTCCGAGAAGCTATCTTGTGGTGTGTAGCCAATGGATTCCAGGATGTGAGGTTTGAAGGAGATGCCAAGGTCATCATCGATAAAATCAATCAAGGTGAGACTAGAGATAGTAGGATTGGGATGTTCTTGGAGGAGATCCGACAATGTATGGTGAAAAATTCTGTATTTAGTTTGCGATTTGTAGAACGAAGGAACAATAGGGTAGCCCATGCGGTGGCTAGAAAGGCCCTTGCTTTGTACCCGTCTACGTGTCGCTCTATATTTATTTCCTATTTTATTTCCATGTGCACAACAAACCAAAACATTATGGATCAAAAATTAAATGGGTCTGCCTATATTTAATAAACCAAAACATTTTGGACAATTACTAGACTTTAGGATTACGTACAATATCATGACAACCACCTCAAACTATGTATAGTTTAAGTGTTTTGTAGGAGAGTTTTAACTTACTGGTGAGGGGTATTGATATGTATTTATGTTAAAGGGTTTGTTGTAAGCTACCTATATTAGGTGCAGAGATGACGAATGATGTATTAACTCGAATGATGATGATAATTATGGATGGTTAGTCTTATTATTATTGCTTATATAAAATGATAGTTTATGTTTGTTCTCATGTAATGTTATGTTATTTGGTTAATCCGATTAACCAAACCAATTAAACTTTGGTTTGGTTAATTTGGTTTTCGTGTTAATTTGGACGGTTTGATTAAGATATTTTATTCCATGGTTAATGAAATTTAGGCTTAATTGGTTTGGTTATTACCACGGTTACCATTTGAACACCCCTAAAAATGACAAAGGGTCAATCGGGAAGAAAATATTCATTATCTTATCTAAAATAGTTTGGATTTTACTAATACTCATATCCACACAAGAATCGAGTTAAAAATCAAAATCATGCTTATACCAAATCGGATTTTGAGTGTTCATGATTATCCACAAATAATTTTTTTCTCTATTATTTTAACTTCAGCCAACAAATCAACAAGTATACTTGTTAACATTATAAGTGTAAAAGTGCTAAAAAAATCACCTAATCTAAGAAAATAGTAAACAAGAAAATAATTGGATGAAACTATTGTACATTTAAAACAAATATTTTTTAGGGTTGTAAAACGAAACGCATAAGGGCATCCCAAGTCTCAACCTTTATTTAGAAATCATCCGGGTCGTTTCAACCCTAATATAGTCATGGTACAACCAATGGAAAAGAGCATTATCTGGTACATGAATTCTATGGACTCCCAACAAGCGAGTTTGGCCTAGGTTGGCCAAAAAATCGGATACGACGTTTGTTTTTCTATATATATGAGTGAGTCTGACCTGTCAATCTCTGGCTAAAAGTTGTTTGATCTGGTTGACTCTCGTGTAGTGGATATGTTGCGGTGTGGCCGTCTCAATGAGTGTGATGGTTGTTGTCGAATATGTATGCAGAAGCACCTTCCGAGCCCCTGCCTCCAAAGCAAGCCTCAGTCCCTGCTCCACTCCAGCTAACTCGACACTAGTAATCGAACACCAGAAAAATACAATTGATTGATTGGATTGGATAGCAAAAAAATCATATACACCCATTACTCGTAATATTTACATTCGATATTTACATCATTACATGTCCACTAAAAATCTTTTTAATTCAAAATTTACCCTACACAATCAAATCGAATTTGAGGAATATCACGAACGTAAGTGGGTATTTTTTTGCTATCCCATTACGGCTTACCCCAAACATTACCAAAGTCCGCTATACGACGTACTCAAGTAGCTAGATTCGAGCACTTCTACTATACTATATAGTATTGATTCTTTAATGTACAACTTGAAGTTGTACCATAACATTAAATGTATAAGTTTAGATTGTACCATAAAAGAATTTGTATCATTATGTTATGGTACAACTTTACAACTTGAAGTTGTACCATCACATAAAGGTACAAGTTCAAGTTGTACCATAAAAGATAAAAAGAATATGTACAAAAGTGAACGGCTATTTGCCGCCAACCAAATTGCTATTTGCCGCCAACAAAAAAAAAAAGTTGAATTCAAATTTTGAATTCAAAATTTGAATTCTCCCTTCCTTCCCTTCCTATAAATTCGAATACCATAACATTTGACTCATTCCAACAAAAACGTTTTTGTCGACGAGCCCAGTGCCTCCGTCGCCGGCACCGTTCCTCCGTCGCCGGCCAACCTCCCGTCGTCCTCAATCGTCGGAAAACAAGTAAGTTTACTTTTTCCGGCAAGTTTTTCAATTTTCCGGCAATTTTTCCAGTTTTCCGGCGAAAAACACGGTGGGCCGAAAAAAATTTGCGGCCGTAACGCCGTCGGGCCGAAAGAATTTTTCGGCCGCCCTGCCGAAAAATTCTTTCGACCCGGCGGCATTACGGCCGCAAATTTTTTTCGGCCGGTCGCCGAACGCGCCGCTGTAAATTTTTCCGGCGGCGCGTTCGGCGACTGGCCGAAAAAAATTTGCGGCCGGAACGCCGCCGGGCCGAAAGAATTTTTCGGCCGGGCGTCGCGCCGGCCGCAAAAAAATTTCGGTCCAGTGGCGCACCGGCCACAAGATTTTTTCGGCCCGGCGGCGCGCCGGCCGCAAATTTTTTTCGGCCCAGCGGTGCGCCTGCCGCAAATTCTTTTCGGCCCGGCCAGTTTTTGTATTTAATTTAATATGTTAATTAATTAGTCAATAAAAAATTACTTGACTAGTTATTAGAAATTAGTGTTAATATTAAGAATTGGTTAATAGAAATTTAATTAATTAAGAATTAAGAATTGGTTTAACAATTAATGTTAATAGTACATTAGTTAATAGAAATTTAATTAATTAGTGCGCATCTAAGTATGATATTGATTAATTAGTGATTAATTAACAATTAATGTTAATAGTATATTAGTTAATAGAAATTAAATTAATTAGTGCGCATCTAAGTATGATATTAATTAATTTGTGATTAATTAACAATTAATGTTAATAGTACATTAGTTAATAGAAATTTAATTAATTAGTGCGCATCTAAGTATGATATTGTGTAAATTTGTAGATAATTAGATATGGATGATGCGGGTGGGAGTGAGTTGGGTAGATTCAATGGTAGGGTTGTTGATGCATCAACACGAAGGAAGGTGCCTAAGAAGAATAAGGAGAAGAAGCTCTCTCGAGATATTGGACATCAGTCAGAGGCTCCTACTGTAGTTGCTCGTTCGTCATCACGGTCGTCTGGTTCCCATGGGGGGAACCAGGGTGCTGCATCGAGAGTGGTCTCGGCTGAGTTTGATGAGGACGATAATGATGAGGATATCGAGGTCCCTCCACCTACGCGTGGACATGGACGAGTGCAGGATCGTACGACAACATCACGTCCTGCTATGTATAGGGACCGAGCTGGGCGATTCGTACCACCTGCTCGTGAGGAGACAGAGAGCTCGGGGACTGGACGGAGTAGGGGAGGACGTTCAAGTGGTCCTCCACCGTGGGAGCTTGTTGGTGAGTGTCCTGGTGGACCTACGGATCCTAGCCTCATTAGGAGCTTCCGTGGCCACGCTTCCTATGCACTTTGGACGGGGCTTGGAGATCGAGGGGTCATCAGTTGCTACACCCGTGGAGGGGCGGTTGATTATCTTGGGAGCTACGTGTTTAGTCATGTTGAGGCGGAGGATCTGGTTCAGCAGTCAGGTCTCCAGCACCTGATCTACTCCCCCGCCTTCCTGTTGAGGGACGACTGATGAGTAGGACTTCTGCGCAGCTTGACCATCCGGAGGTGGTCTCACCCCCGCCTTCCTCATTAATCTTAACCTCTATTTTTCAGCCTCACTAAACTGTTTGTTGTGTCGGTGATGTTCTGGATACAACACCTTTTCATGGTTGTGAAACCCTCTATTAGCTCCGGTTTCACGACTTGTCACTCCCATTAGGACCCATGTGTTTGGACCATCCTTTTGCCATACTTCCTTAATACATATCTGAAACTGGCAACCAGTACCCTTCGAACTAATATTCCCACGCGTCTCCTTCGTAGGGTCTGGTTTATAAGACTTAACGATCCTACTGCTTCTGTCGCAATACATACAGAGGGCAGTAACAGGATGTAGTCCAGCAGTATTCGGTTCCCATGCTCCTCTAACAATAAAGAACCTGTTCTCCTGAGCGATTGCTCTTGCAGCTAACTCAGCTAACTTCACACTTGCATAATGGATCCCATTCTCAAATTCTGCTGTGTAATCATGATCGGCCGGTAACCACTCTGACATTTTTCCTACAATTACAATATAACACATCAATATTCTTGTGAACCTAAACGCTAATTTCAACTCTTAACCGCTAAATTCAACTCCTAAACTCTAAATTCAACTCCTAAACGCTAAATTAAACTCCTAAAATCGAATTTTTCCGACGATTTGCAACGAACAGGGTGTGCAAAAAATTTCCGGCGGCCGGAACCTGGCCGGGCCGAAGGAAAACGGTGGCCGGAACCTGGCCAGGCCGAGATTATTTTTCGGCTCCGCCTGGCTCCGGCCACCGTTTTCCGTCGGCCCGGCCAGGTTCCTGCCGCCGGAAATTTTCGGCCCACCCTCTGTTCGTTGCAAATCGTCGGAAAAATTGTTCGAAACTACAAAAAAATTGACGCACCTGCTTAGTGATTATTCATGGATGCGTGTTCGCAGTTTACGTCGAGGATGGGCTTTTCCGATGGTTTTCCGACGACTTTGCCGGCGAGCGTCGATTTTTTCTGATTCAATACGTTTTCTGAAAATTGAATATGTTGTAGATTGTGAAACTTCTTAACCAAGGATGTACATATATACTTTTTTTTTGTTTAGTTGGCGGCAAATAGCAATTTGTTTGGCGGCAAATAGCAAGCCCCGTACAAAAAGTATATGTATAATCTAAAGTTGTACCATAACGTTAAATGTACAATTTCAAGTTGTACCATAAAAGCAAAATCCTATAGAACCAATATTATATAGCATTGTAAAATTCCTCGCTAGATTCCGTATATGTTGTGCTTAAATAATAATAAAATTTATGTTTGGTTTGAGTTGACTATATACAGGCATAGGTAGTATGTACAATAATCTGATGCAACCTGAAGCAGGATATTTAATAGCCGAAAAGGATTCCTACATATGATAATGAGGAAATTTCGGAGAAGCTTAGCTAGTTAGTTGGATTCGTAGGTTTGTTCAGTCCAATGATTCCTATCAAGATTCGGAATATCCCTCTCGTTCCCGGCCCAAACAATAAATAATATTAATTAGGAGGCCGGGCACGGGAAGTTGAAGATTAAGTAAGTAGAATCGTCATTAGAGAAATTAACTAAAAATTAATAAATTGCCATGTGGAGATCCACAGCTGATCTAATTGGCTCTAGTATTTTTATATACATAGATATAGCTGTGTGGACTGTAAAAACAATACAAAACACAAACAAGGAATTAGGAGAAAGGAGAAATGGGATTGGTTAAAATTTAAAAGGATTTAACATGTACGTAAATGGACAACTACAATTGGACAGATCGAGCGGGCTAGCATAGAAATTTTCACCTCTTGCTGGATGGATAAATGAATGGATGGAAAGAATATACTTACAATAGCTCTATACTGGAATTGTCGTTTCAGCAATGGATAATGCAATAGAGTAAATGAACATATAGATTTATGGGGCTCATTAGCACAAATAATGTGTGCTAACTAGGAAATACACAAGCATGAGAGACGAATTTCTGTAATTTGGTAGGAAAGTAGGCAAAAATGCAAGGCCCAAGGCAAATGAACAAAAATGCAAGTGAGGAGATTAAGATTCAGTAGTGACTTTTTATTTGTGCCGTACTAATTTTCATGTGGATCTTATAATTAGGGTTGAAAATTTGTCTGCCTCGTGCTTGACCCGTCCCTGACCTGTTCGGATCATAGGGTCATAGTGTAATTTGACCCGATAGTTATAGGTAGGGTATGGCAATGGGCAGGTTGGGTGGGTTCTGATCTCAAATTGACTCACCCGATTATTAGCGAATTAGTATATTTGTGATCTACTATCCACCCACATTCTTCTACATGTTGGGTTGTTTAAGTGGTGGATGAGTGCGGTTGGGTTGTGGGTTAACCCATAATACAATTTTCCAACTAACCATTAAGAAAGTTGTCTACCATTATTTATAATCAGTTACTTACAAATTAGTAAGGTTGTATCAATTTTAAAACTCACACATGATTTCATGTGAATCTAAGTAATATTTGCATCAAGATTTTTATTACTTCATCAATAGAGAAAACTGACGCGTTTTGCCACTTTGATATCATTACATCCCAATATCTAATGATTATTACACGTTTGCCACTTTGATATTATTACATCCCAATATCTAATGATTATTACACAACACAATAACCAGTAATAGTAGTCCAATCATATTCTTTACTCTCCACCTTTAGAAGTAAATGGTCACTATGTAGTGCAGTTAGGAAATATAATTAATATTCAATAGTATAAGGAACAACAATTTGTCATGTGAAAATATGGTGCAAGTCATTCATGTGAATCCACAATCCATCCACCCACATAAGTGCGGGTAGTGGATTGAAATCAACTACCCACTACCTACAATTTGGGTTATTTATTGGTGGATTGATGGCAACTTGCGAATTAACCACCCATATGTCTACCCCTACTTATATGGTCAAGGAGATGACACGACACACATTTGACTCTATAGACAGATTGACCCGACTCAACCGTCAGTTCGGGTCGGAGCGGAGTTGATCGATGGATTTTTAGGGTCAAAGTTTCAACCCTACAATTAAGAAGAGAATGAGTAGTTTACGGGCAAATGCTAATTAGCAAGACTTGCCATCTTGTCATCTCCATTCCTTTGAATTTTCCATTTTTCTTATTTCTACAAAGAAGTCCGGTTGGAATATTGCAAGTTAGGGGAGTTTATACAGTTTTGAATTTTCCATTCTCCACATATAACCTTGATAGCTAGCTAGCTAGCGATTATTTAAGTTGTTTAGTGTTGAGTTGACTTGTACAATTTGGAGCCATATCATATGAATGTGTTTTCAGAGCATCCATATCACTGCAATTGTAAAATTAATTGATGTTCCTATTGCCACATCATAATTTGTGCAATCTAACTCATCTTAATTTCATTGTTTATACATCAAATCATTTCACTTGCAATGTGATGTATCCAAGTGATTTTATAATAAACAAACAGATAAATGAAGAGAAAAATAATAAATTTTTATTTTATTTTCCTATATAGGTGGCGTCTTCGATGTACCCACTTTTTTGGGTGCATTCAGTGCACTCGCTTCATAACCGTCATTTTAAACATGCGATTTATGTCAAAATGATGTCAATCATCACTTATGATGTGATGAACAATAACACACATGTATTTGCACAAAAATCATTGAAGATTTACTTTATTTTGAAGGATTTAGAGTTTAGAGGTTAGGGTTAGGGTTAGGGTTTACAATTTGGGGTTTAGGGATAGAAATCAAAATTGGAGGTCTAGGGCTTAGGAGTAATCCGCTAATTAGTTGTTATCATATGTTATATCAGCATATTACACTAATTCTACAAATTAAAATTCAAAATCCGACACCTTAAGACTAGTTTTTGAGTTGGATGCATTGAACGCATTCATATTTGTGAGTGCACCGAAGTAGTCACCTCCTATATATGTGACATGCATCTTGAATTTCATCAAATACAAGATTACATCTTTGTAAGTGCCTACTACATTGGTTGGTGCAATCATTTACAATTGCATATTGAATTCCAGGTAGGATTTGCTATTGATCAAATACAGATATATCATATATGGATGATTTTATTGTAGAAGACAGATGTGGCCATCGATATAATTGCAGAAGAATATGCATCTCTTTGCAACCCGAACATAAGAGTATAAAATTACCAAAGGATGGTGGAGATGGTAAAGGCGTAGGCTTAAATTTTGGAGGTCATGGGTTCAAATTTAACCGTTCTCCACCATCCAAAATTTACCAAAGCATGGCGCCGACGATGGGACCCATTGGAATTTGGATCAGACAAGCCGGAGAGGAGACAATGAAAAGAAATCCCTTGGTTTCATGGAAAAATTAGATTCTCCTCTAGCAGATAAAAACGAATATCAACCAAGGAAAACCAAAGCTCCTCCGGTCACCGCCATTTATGTTTTGCGGACAATGGCGGGTCAGGGATGAGATGACCCTCCTCGCTCGCAATCCTACCCCTCAAATCTCAGCAAGCTTACTGAGAAATGTCCTTTTCCAAAGACTTTTCAAACCTTCCTCCATTTCCTTCCACCCTGCAGTTCATAACTGGAACGAAATTACAAACCTTGGACCGCCCATATCTCGCACATTCCTCCTTCAGTCCAACACACACCTCACATTCTAGAAAGCTATCTCATCAATAGAATATCGACATTAGCAGACTTTTCCACAGCATCTCATCAAAGGGCCTGTGCTGTGTGCTATCATCTGATATGATTGGAAATGAATCACAGTGCTGAGTTTCAGCGATATCAGCTAATCAAGCATTCACCACACAGTCAGCTGCATCAGCATTGCCTGGTTTCACATATCCTAATTTGCAAATATAAATTCAAACTCAACAAGGCTATCGAGACGCCTTATGATCCACAAAGGCTAAAGGAATGTTTAAACAGGTTAACCAATATCTCATCCTGAAAATGAACACACTGCATTCTTGTCACAACTAGTCACCGGCTCATTTGTAAGAATAGAATGGAGTAATTAGTCGAAGACATCAAGGGAAGTAGGGTACATTGTTCATATCATACCATATCATATGCATTACCCTTTAACTTAATGGGTTGGATGCTTGTTGGTCAGAACAAATGTCGCGAGATCCATCGAGGTCTTGGCCATATCCTCAAAGCTTGAAATCGGGTTGCGATGAACCAGCTAGAGGAGAAGCATCACTTGGTTTTGATGAGCCATCTAGAGGAGAAGCAGCACTTGGCATCCTGCATTTCATCACCACACCTTCGAGTATCCCGTCCCGGTAAGTAGGAACAAAGAGCCTTGGTTCAACCGGTCCAGGCAACTTAAACCCAATCCGAACGGTCCCGCTGGGGCAGAGTTCTTCAACCTTCAGCATGAATTCTCCAGGGAAGCTACCCAGAAAATCTGAAGTGGGCGGCCGTACCCCTTGTATTTGCACAGATCCATCTCGCTGGATCCTGCATTTCACATCCCCTACACCAAAAATGGCGATTTTTTTTTTTGTTTATTCAGCGCGTTTCTAACAGATTGATCTGGAGTTCATTATTTTTAGGTCACAGCCTAATTATATACAGATTGAGCAGGAGGCAGTCAACAAAATTGATTAGATCGCAGCCTAATTTATCCTCTCGTTCTTCAATCTTCCAGTGACCCTATGGGAACGAACGAGTAAAGCAGTACTGATTCGAGTAGCTGGGGAAATGGGGGAAAAATAACTGACCGTGATTTTTGCGGACGCCAGGAAGTGTTACCCGGAAGAGGTAAGCTTCGTGGCTGACTCCTATGTCGACGGAACCCAGTTGCGGGCCTGCTCTGCCTTCAGAGGCGGTTCCTGTTATAGCCACCGTCGGCTTGAACTCCGGGGCGCCGGGATGTTTGAGCGCATCCATCTACAAAGTGTCACCATTTCAATTGCTAAGCAGTAGGAAAATTCTACTTACAAAAATAGTAGTCAACGATTACTCAAACAGCCGATTCTCACAGATCGCAACAACACTAGAGAGAGAGTTGTTGACCGGAGATTGTTGAAGAAGCCAAAGTCGGGAGCTTGCAACCGGCGGCGAGATGCTGAAGTCTTGAGAGAGGGGAACAGAGGGAGACCGGCGGCATACTAAGAAAAGTAATACGCGGTCGAGCCCAAGTAAAATGCGGCCTGTGGGCCGAGGCCCAGCTGCTCGGCCCAGTGTAACGACAATTTTTTGATTATTTATTTATTTTTAATCCAGCCGTTTACACACGGAGAAAGTGAAGGATAGACGACTAGACGTTCTTATTCGAGAACTCCAGTCGTCGGTGCTGGGATTCAATTCCGAAATAAGCTGGTAGATAAATTAGCTTAAGCGATCAATCGAAGAATCTAAGAAGATGCACTTGAGCGAGAATGAAGGGGTAGAAGGCAAAGTGTTCGTAGTCACCGGCGGTTTGGGCTTCGTGGGTTCCGCCCTCTGTCTCGACCTGGTTCGTAGAGGAGCTCGCCAAGTTCGCGCCTTTGATCTCCGAACCAATTCTCCCTGGTCTGATTCTCTCAGCTCCAGAGGTGTCAAATGCATCCAAGGTAAATTCCCACAACCCATTTTCCCTATGTTGTGAAAGATCGCCTCTTTCATTTGCTGTCTCATTCAATCTGGTCAATTCTCTAATGAATGTCATCATTATACCTGGTGGATTGCCTATCATACTGTGTTGGCCTGAGTCCAAAGCTCATTTTGGTTTGAAGGAAGCGAATTTTGATTGATTTGAGGATGCAGATTGAAACAAGTCAACTCCTGTAGCTAGACTTTACTTTATCCATAATGCTTTCCTTCAACTTCATTTCTGTGATTGCACAGGAGACATTACCAATCAGAAGGATGTGGGGAAGGCCCTTCGTGGTGCAGATTGTGTCTTCCATTTAGCTTCCTACGGCATGTCTGGCAAAGAAATGCTTCAGTTTGGTCGTGTGGATGAGGTTAACATCAATGGAACCTGCCATGTCTTGGAATCTTGCCTTGACCAAGGAGTGAATAGGCTTGTTTATGTCAGTACTTACAATGTCGTTTTTGGGGGAAAAGAGATAGTGAATGGGAACGAGGCTTTGCCTTACTTCCCTCTTGATGATCATGTTGATACATATGGCCGCTCCAAGTCAATTGCTGAGCAGTTAGTGCTGAAGTATAATGGTCGGTCCTTCAAGTAAGTACCAGAATCTTTAATGATCCAGTTGCATGGAACTCTTGTGATGCGAATGATTCATCTGTTTTTTATATGTGGTTTGCCAGGAAGATCAATAGTGGGCAGCTATATACTTGTGCTATTCGTCCAGCAGCAATCTATGGACCTGGAGAAGAGAGGCACCTTCCCAGGATAATGTCCCTTGCTAAGTTGGGTCTCATGCCTTTCAGAATTGGTGATCCGAATGTGAAAACAGATTGGGTGTACTGTGATAACCTTGTCCTTGCACTTATCCAAGCCAGCATGGGACTTCTAGATGACATTCCAGGCAGAAAAGGACGCCCAGTCGCCTCTGGCCAAGCTTACTTCATATGTGATGGTAACGTCTAGGAAGCATGTTTCTCTTAACGTTTTTTTTTTTACTAACTGATCCAGCTGTGACAAATAATCAGCTTTTTCTTGCAGGTTCTCCGGTCAACAGTTTTGAATTCCTTCAACCTCTTCTAAAAAGTATAGGTTATGACATACCGAAGGCATCTTTGCCTGTCTCTCAGGCTCTTACTATAGGCAAGGTTTTGGCAGCTGTCTATACAATCTTGTACCCATGGTTGAAGCATTGGTGGCTTCCTCAACCATTGATCCTTCCTGCTGAAGTTTACAAGGTCTGCTGAAAAAAGCCTTCAGACCTTAAGAACTTGGGTTTCATGTAATCATTGATACTTTCTTTACCTGAGAACTTAAGTTATATGTAACCTTTGGGCGTCTCTTATGATGTCAAAACAGGTTGGAGTGACACACTACTTCTCGTACCTGAAGGCCAAGGAAGAACTCGGGTATGTCCCTCTGGTGACCCCCCGGGAAGGGATGGCTGCAACGATTTCGTATTGGCAAAAGAAGAAAAGGGAAATGTTGGATGGACCGACAATATATGCATGGCTGTATTGTGTGATTGGAATGGGTATGGTCTTGTGTGCTGCTTTTCTGCCGGATGTCGGACCTGTGTCCCTGATGAAAGCTATTTGTCTCTTGTACATGAGGTCCATGTTCGTGATTAGGCTGGTAGCTGTGTTAGCTATTGCTGCACATCTGTTCGAGGCTATGTATGCATGGAAGCTGGCGAAGAAAGTAGATCCTGCCAATGCCAAGGGATGGTTTTGGCAGACTTTCGCTCTCGGGTTCTTCTCATTGCGTTTCCTACTGAAAAGAGCCCAGAACTAGTGTGGTTTTTCCTGGCAAATGTAATAAGATGAAAGTGTTGGAAAAAATTCTGCTTGTGTAATGATATGAAGTTCCGTTGTGAAAGAAATCGGTTTAAAAGGAATGGTCCTAAAAGGAAAGACCCTGATTCTCTACTGACGTCTCTGAACCACAGATATTTCCTGATTCAACATATTTGTTTACTTCTTGGATTGGAAAATAAAGGGAAAGGAATGGGGAAAAATTAAGGGAGTGGACATGAAGATATCATCATTATCCGCTTCCTCTGCCACTCCATCGGTGCTGAATCTACTGCCTAGCAGTAATCTCAGCTCAAGCTCGAATCTTCTTCGACTTCCTCCCCTCCTTTCTTTCCACCCCAATGTCAGCAGTAGCACAGGGAGAAAGCTAAGTCTCGTCCTCTGCTCCGGCGAGCAACCTTCAATGTAATCGGCGTTTCCTTCCATTCAGTGTGTGTATTTGCAGCTTGCCCTTTTCTCTTTTTATGTTCCCTCTGTTCTTTCTCATGGTATTACAGTTTTTGGGCATAGATTGTGCGAGGGAGGAGAGTTGAGAGCTCGAGGTAGAAGAGAAAGTTTGGTTTTGGGCTTTATTTCAGCTGCTGCCACTCTCACTGCAGCTTCCAAATCCTCCCGTGCGGAGAATGGTAATCGCTTGCCTTGGCCCAACATTCAACAAGGCAACAACTTAATTCAGTTGCAATGAACTATAAGCTTTAACGGGTGCCTGTTGTTCTTTTGGCGGTTTCAGAAGACTTCCGGGTTTACACAGACGAAGTCAACAAATTTCAGATATCAGTTCCACTGGGTACCCTTTCACTCTCTTCTGACCGATACATACTAAAATGGTCTTACAGAACGGCAATTACTTAAATACGTTTGCATCGCCGCAAAAGCTAAAGGACTCGCACATTGCGTGCTGCGATTTGCGAATGCTGCTGACTCTTTGCATTTTTTTCCAGACTGGGAAGTGGGCACTGGAGAGCCCAGCGGCTTCAAATCCGTGACAGCGTTCTATCCACAACAAGCTTCTGCTGCTGCAAGTGGTAACTCTGAAATTCACATAATGTTGATGCCAATAAAAATTGAGCGTTTCTTTGCTGCGGCTGAATAATGTATTGATCTGTCGGGACAGTCAGCGTGGTGATCACAGGGGTGGGAGCTGATTTTACAAGAATCGAGTCCTTTGGAAAGGTTGAAGAGTTCGCCGAGACATTAGTGAGTGGACTGGACAGAAGCTGGCAGAAGACTCCTGGTGTTGCAGCAAAATTGATTGACTGCAAATCTTCAAAGGGTAGGTAAATTCAAGCAGCCTGGATTTCATTTCTCTATTTGTTTCTAAAGTTTAGGAATGGACGTAGGGTTGTACTACATCGAGTATACGCTTCAAAACCCAGGCGAGAGTCGAAAGCATTTGTATACAGCACTTGGAATGGCCTCCAATGGCTGGTACAACAGACTCTACACCATCTCAGGCCAGTTCGTTGACGAAGAATCACAGGCTTACGGATCCAAAATCCAGAAGGTAGTACTCTCGTCCCGAATTCCTGTTAGATTGATGGCTTGGGTCCTTTGATTTCTTTTAACGTCTGCATTCTTTCCTGGTATGTTTACCATTTCCCAGGTGGTCTCATCCTTCAGATTCACCTGAAGGCCACGAATTTTGAGCTCACTCCTTGCTCCCTGCTTTCTTTTCCAGCTATCTATGATTATCATCATAGCACTATGAGCTGTCTGTTGACAATAAATACGTCTCATTTGTGTTATGTTTGATACAACTGAACTGAGTAAGTTACAGCGGCGAGCATAGCCTTTAATTTTGTTACATCATCCAGTGGAGTGAACTATCTACTCTTCGTCTACCTAATCAAAATACTTAAAACAAACTCAGGGAATTTTCTGATACTATGAAACATACATCTAACTGACATAATCACCCTGTGTTCTCACTCCCTCCGCTGCTTGCTGACCACTTTTCCGGATTGCTCTTTCGTGCTTTAAGAGGTTCAACTGGTCATAAAACAGGATATCTCTCATTTGTTCCATCTGTTTCCACTCTTTTTCTATCTGTGAATCAACCTCCTCGAAGTGAATGATCTTCTCTTGGATCTGCTTCATCTGCAAAAGGATTACTCTCAGCAAACATATACAATTTCATTTTCACTTCGAGGAGTTTCGCAAGGTGGGGGGAAGTCTTTTACCTGTACCTCTGCAACTCTACGAATCTCTTCCTCAACATTTACCTTCTCCTTCTCCTCTGGCTTTGGATTTACACCTGAATGAGCCTCTTCTACAGACTTGAGTATGCCACTACCATTAGATGTAATACTGGCATCTGCATAGAGGCAAATACAAAATCATTACTTTTTCTTTCAATCCTTGAGTAACACAGAAAACGAACAGCATTTTGACACAATTAGTTCAATCCAAGACACACAACTATTGTCAAAAGGTTGCTTTTACACAATTCTATGGATATTCATGACATTGTCCTCATAATCCCCTTACCTTGCAATCCTTGAACCCCATGAAGACTTCTGATGTCAGCCTTGGGTTCTCCCTGTCCCATCTCAGACACTGCAGTTACAGCTGCTTGCGCAGCAGCTTCAGCAACCCCTGTGCCAGCCAAAGCCGATAGAAAAGCAGCCTGCCAAATGTTTTTGAATAATAAACATGAAATCCTACAGGATGGTAGACAAAAAAGAGTCGAGCAAAAGCAAGGGATCAATTAGAATGTACCTGAGCCATTATTGGGTTGCTTGCATCTGCAAGAGGCGAAAGGCACAATCGTTTACTAGGGGAGGAGGAAGAGCTAATATTGTTATCATCTTTCATCTGGTTTAGCTTGTTGATACTGGATCCAAATTCTGCGGAAGAAGCAAACTGTTCCCCCATGGGAAGCTTAATGAAGTGGGTGATGCAGTCTTTGTCACTTCTACCACCAACATGCTGTGCAACCTTCTTCCAGTCATCACCATAGTGCATAACCGCTTCCAAAAGTTGCAGAGTCTCTTTCTCCGTCCAATCTGTTTTCATCTCATCGCTGATCTCAACCCGCTTGAAATCTGAAGAACTAAGTCCCACCCGATAATTCCCCCGCACAAAGCACCGTGCGCAAAGAGTTATGTCGTACTGGTTCAATACAATCAGGACCAAATTAGTTGAGCAATGCTCCAGACTAGCGATGGCGCAGAAAGCTGCAGACGGGTTTCCCTTAATAGTATGGATTCCATTACAGTGAAAAGAGGAGGCGAGATTTACCTTGTCGGAAGCAAAGCAAGCTATGCTGCAGACGGACTTGCAGCTACCACAAAGCCGCTTTGAGGTTTCCCTGACGGGAGGAGTGGAGTCCAAGGAAGGCCCTGCCGGCGAATCGGCGGCGTGTTGGGAGGACTTGGAATCCTTGTCTTCCCACTTCAAAGGCTTGTTCAATGCAGCTGGGGAGTAATTGATGAGGCCCCATGCGTCGAGGAAATCGAAAACTTTGCGGATGGAGATGACGTCGGCGACGAGCGTCTTCCTGACTTCGGTGAAGGTGATCTTCGAGGAAGGATTCCGCCTGAATTGCTTGACGATGGAGTCACGGATGTACTTGTACGCCTTAGGGTTTCTCGAAGGGGACCGAGAATCGAAGAACTCCGGCAGACAACGAATCTCGCATTCGCTAATGTCGCCCAAGGAGAACCAGCCTGAAAAGAGAAAAGACGCAAAAGG
Organism: Linum tenue; assembly: GCA_946122785.1. Lineage (NCBI taxonomy): Eukaryota > Viridiplantae > Streptophyta > Magnoliopsida > Malpighiales > Linaceae > Linum > Linum tenue. The sequence continues at coordinate 40,449,643 of CAMGYJ010000002.1, forward strand.
GAAAGGAACTAGACAATTAATCTCATGGCTGCGAAGGGAAGTGATGGGAGATGCTGAAGTTGCAGAGGGAGATTACATGAGTAGCTAGGGATGTGGACGACTTCGGCGTCGGAGGGGATAGGTCGAGGAGTTGCGACTGAGGGGGTGGCGGGGGAGGAAGAGGAGGCGGTTGGAGCGACGGCGACGGACGCTGCGGCGGAGGGGGTGATAATTGTGGGGGAGGCCAGAGGGAGGAGGTTGGGCTTGGAGGACGGCGGTGTAACGGCGGCAGGAGGTTCTGTGGAAGCCATGGCTGTTAGATTGCGCAAATTTTTTGGGGGGCGGGCGAAGACTGAGGGGATGATGAAAGAATACTTCCAAAGAAAAGCCCAAAATGTTGAGGGGGATCCAAAGCTAAAGAAACTGGGCCACTGATGGACCACGGTCCTTTCATTTACGCTCAGCCCAAAATACCATTGCCTTTGTTTTGTGGCCAATGCTACGGTACCGGTGACCCTGTTTTTGATTGGGTCACGTGGCGCTGATGTGGCAGTGACTGGTTTAATTAGCGCGACCCAAAGCCATGAGTAACCAGAACTGAAACCAACCCGGCTCTCCCACACTAACAGAGACTCCCTCTCCGTCCAACTTAAACGCTTATTCATTTTTTTAGGGTTAATTGTAAGTTTGGTCATTGGATTTAACAAAAACGTTCATGTTTGGTCACTATAAATATTTAATTCTATTCATGGTCACTAAGATTAGTTCAATAGTTCAAGTTTGGTCACTCTCCGTTAACTTTTGCTGATGTGGCAGTCAATCTTTATAGTTGACCGTTAAATGAGTGACGTGGCTATTAAAAAAACAAAAAAATTTAAATGTTTACAATTTACACCTCATTTCTACAACTATTAAAAAATAAAAAATAAAACTTAATTTCCTATTATTCCATAAACACCTAAACCTAACCTTTCTCCTCCTCCATCACCTCCGCGGCCGGAAGCAAAACTACCATAAATCCAATCCCGGAACCACACCAAATATCCTAATCACCCCTGATAATTCAACACACCACGATTACCCTTTTCACTGATGTTTCCTTCTTCAACAACCCTCGATGCTCGCTCATCGTCTTCTTATTCTGCTGCTGCGGTGGCGACAGTTTCGTTGGAAGACTAGGAACAACAAGACACCCATGCAGAACAGTAGCGGTGGTGGGTTCGATTGAAACCCCTCAATTGAACAGGAGCAACAAGACACCCTTCTTTTCGAGGGCATGCTGCAACAAGCCAACCCCTCAATTGAAATTGGCGGCCGGCAGCCGCGCCAGGGACACAATCGTGATGGGACTGAATTTCAGCGAAATAGCCGGTTGGGAGAATTATGTCCAATCCCGAACGGGATGATGATGATCGCTCAAATCGGTAATCGCGTCCACAATTCTCAACCGAACTCCATTGTCGACTAAGTTTCTGGGGGACTTTTTGTCATCCCCGGAAAATGGAAATTGACTGAACAGGGGTCTTCCAAACTCAACTGGAAAAAAGGAGGAAGCTGCCAAAGAGGGTTCTTAGGTGGAGATTGGTGGTGGTGGACAAAACCAAAGTGGAGGGCAATTAGTAGAAATTAGGATTTATATTTTAATGAATTTGTAATGAGGTGGAAATTTGATAGATTAAATTTTATTTTTTTATTATTTTATAATAGCCACGTCACTCATTTAACGGTCAACTATAAAGGTTGACTGCTACATCAGCAAAAGTTAACGGAGAGTGAACAAACTTGAACTATTGAACTAATCATAGTGACCACGATTGGAATTAAATATTTGTAGTGACCATATGTGAACGTTTTTAATAAACCCAATGACCAACCTTGCAATTAACCATTTTTTTATTTATTTTGCCAAACTGTATTTATATTTGTATTAATTAAAAATTGAATTAGTTTGTTTTCCGGACGATTGAGAAAACTGGTAAACAGGGGACGACGACGGACGAACGAAAAGCTGTTCCTCGATCTCCTTCTCCGACGTTCTCCCAAAATCGATTCGGTGACTTGTTCGTGGCCAATACCCATCTCCAAAATCATCCCGGTGGCTTGTTCAAAGGCGAAGAAATCTGTATCTTCGGGGCCTCTATGATCATCGAAGAGCACTGTCGCCAAGTACCGGATCGAGAGACGCCCTCCTTCACCGGCGGTCGCTCCAAAATCATCACTAGTTCGTGCTCGATCCCATCTCCAAGGTCAACCTTACGCGGTGATTGTGGCGTACCCAACCCCTTCAGAGTCAGTGCTCTCTATTTTGTACTGTCTAAACTTCCCACGCCTGCTCATCTGTCAGCCAAGACTAACCTCTGCCGAGAGAATTTGTTCCTATCTCGAGAAATTGAGGTGATATTCTGCTCTTCTAAGTAAGTTATAGCTACTTTAATATTGCGCTTCTTCTCACTATACGTTTCCTTTGAATGGTTGGAAAGGCTAGGCATCATGACTTGAAACATATATAGAGTCCTCGCAGAACATGATATGGATATTGGAGTGAGGAATCTTTTTGATTGGATGTTAGTATGGACAAGACAAGATGAATGGGCAACTATGTGTTGACTCATGCATGGAAATACACTAGAAAGCTTGTTGTATGTGTTTGGAGTTTTCTCTCCCGTAGATGTGGATTATCGAGTGTATTGAAGGGATCTAACACAGGGTACCAATTTCTAGATATATGTACAGTTTGGTGTATGAGAAAGCTAATGGATATATATATATTAGATTTTGGCCTCCATTGTAGCAAGATGAGACTGTTTTCCTTCTTAGTCTATTGGAGTTTAGTTAATGTTTAATTCAACTGGTGCATTTTGTTCAATTTGTTAGCTTGATTATGACGTTTCATATCATATTCTTGTATTCTTTGACAGGTGGTAAGGTTATTGTTTATCTTTAAGGTTTGTTTGAAAGAGAGAGGCTAGACGATACAGTTAACAGACCTATAACCTGAGAGGCAGGACCATGGAGTCTTTCTGGTGTCAATTATATCCCTGGCTTGAAAATTTGTGACCTTTACAATTGGCATGACCACTCCATCAATTTCAATTTCCGTTCATGTTGGGTTGCTTAATAGACGGTTTTACCATCATGTGAAACTAACTTCTTTCTATGCTTCTTGTAGTTGCAGGAAAACTGACTCCCGACAGGTACAACTGCCTTGCTCATGCTAGAAGGTAAGCAAACTGTACCATTCATTTCAAACTCAATACTTGCGAGTAAGGATGATCAAACTACTCAGGTTGCACTGGTCTTTTTATGAGATGACCTTGCAAAGCATGTAGATTTCTGGCCCAACAATACTTTCTACGACGGGTGCGGATAGTATAACAACACTCTTTATGTTGTTATAATAACAACAAGTTTCATTAAGGGCAAAACCGTAAACATACTAAGAATTAATAAAATTAAAATAAATCATAAAGATGTTGCACTCCCAAAATCCTTCCCCGTTCTCTCAAACGTCAAACCCTAAGGGGTCGTTTGTTTCAAGGATTTGGTACATGGATTTGGTACCAAAAAACCAACTATCAAGGATTTAGGTACAATCCGTTGTTTGCTTGCACCTTTTTTGGAGACCAAATCCGTGGGCCCCACGGGTTTTAAGGGTCCAAATCCGTGGACCCCACGGACTTATAAATCCCACATGTTGATGTGGGATTTGAAATATGGCATAAATCCTTGATGAGATTTTACCCATATACCCTCATGCACTTTTAATATTCCAAGGTTGTCCTCAAATTTAACTATTATACATTATAATTAACAATAAATGAATAATATAAACGTTCAATTAATGTGCAAACATGAGTTAGATTTTTTATATCATTTCTTGTGTTTTAGTTTTCTTTGACCTTTTCATGCAACGTGTAATTCTTTGTTTTCCCGATTCTAATATATGTTGTTATATGTCACTTTTGAAAAGGAGGACAAAGAATTGGTAATTGATTATGTTATGTTAAAAGTTAAAACGGAATTTTCTCGTTTATTATTATTGTCCATGTGGCAACATTATGCTTATTAGTATGTATTGTCCTTGTTTTGTGTACATATCATAAACATGTCAAACATATAGAAAATGATAGTAAGGTAATTTTGAAGTTTTGTCCTTGTTTTGTGTACATATCATAAACATGTCAAACATATAGAAAAGGGCAGTACTGTAGAGAAATTTTACAATGCTATATAGTATTGGTGCTATAGGTTTTTGCCTTTACGGTACAACTTAAAATTGTACATTTACATTATGGTACAACTTCAGATTGTACCTATACTTTTTGTACAAATTCTTTTATGGTACAACTTGAACTTGTACCTTTATGTGATGGTACAATTTCAAGTTGTAAAGTTGTATCATAACATAATGGTACAAATTGCTTTATGGTACAACCTAAACTTATACATTTAATGTTATGGTACAACTTTGAGTTGTACATTAAAGCACCAATACTATATAGCATAGTAGAAGTGCTCCAGTAATGTAATTTTTGACTTTAAGTAGTAAATCCCACACTTTTAAATCCATGATAAAAACATCCCAACAAACAAAGGATTGTTACAAATCCATGATGCCTCAAATCTTTGATAAATCCTTGGGTTTTTAAATTACAAAACCCTCATTTTTATATCCATGAAGCAAACGACCCCTAAAGTACTGTTTGCCTCTGCGCAGCCGCCGTAACCATGCCGCCGAAGTTCGATCTGTCTCAGTTGGTGGACGTCTTTCTCTGCATGACCGACGGTGAGGTCGAAGCAGCTTCCTTCCTTGTTCCCAAGATCGGTCCGACAAGTGACTAATCAATTAGGGAATGGGGCTTGCGATTTTGTCGATAGAACTGGAACTCGTTTGGAACTTCGGACGTACGATGCAATGAAGGAGGTAATGGAGAAAGTTGTTCCGATGAAGTCGTGGGATGCGGTGATAGTGGTGTCGGAGGAGGCTGTAAAGTGTGACGATGGGATTGCAGGTATGACGGGAGAGATGGAGAGCTCTTTGGAACATGGGAAGCAGAGGGTGCCAATGGTGATTGACGGCCTGATTTGTTAATTGCGACAAGGGGTGAAGGAAAAGTTCTGTCGGTGGAGTCGCGAGAGGCGGTGGTAGCACCACCTCTTCCTTCCTCGCGTTCGTAACTGCTGCCGCTCAACATTTTTTTCTTCTTTCTTTCTTATAAAGCTGCCGCTCAACATTATTTCCAAAGGGGAAAAAAGAAATGAAAGAAAGAGACAGTATCAGTATGTACCAATATGTGTATAGATTTGCTCCCATTTTATTTCTATAAAAAACGTTCTAGGGGAAATGATTCATTCCCATGCATTTTGGATTGGTCATTTTATAGTGTAATTTCTCGTATTGGTTCTGAGGGTTGGAGAAAACAAACCATAGTAAATAAACTATATTGATGTACAATGAAGTATTTTGAATGAAATGTTTAGTCGTGGCTGATATGAGTTTGGCCGCGGATACTATAACACAAATATTTTTAAAACATAGAAGAAATCTCTTAATGAATACCACAAACACTATAAAATAAACCACAAAAAGCATACAACAAATTTCCTAATGCAAACCACAAATCTCCTAAAACATATCAGAAATATCACAAAGCAAACCATAAATATTTCTAAAGCACACAAAAAATCTTCTAATGCAAACCACAAACACGATAAAGCAACCTACAAAAAGTAAACCAAAAACCTCCTAATGCAAACCACACGTCTCCTGAAACATACTAGAAACCCCACGAAGCAAACCACAGAATTTCAAAAGCACACCAGAAATCTCATAATCCAAACCACGAACACCGTAAAACAAACCACAAAAACCAAACCAGAAACCTTCTAATGCAGACTACAAATCTATTAAAACATACCAGAAACTCCACAAAACAAACCAAAAATATTTCGAAAGAATACCAGAAACCTATTAATGCAAACCACAAATATTATAAAGCAAACCACAAACACGATAAAGCAAACTACAAAAAAACTAAAAACATGAGAAAGCAAACTAAAAAAAAATATAAGAAACACGAGAAATCAAACCATAAAAACACACAATTAACACGAGAAAGTACATTATAAATCTATAATGCAGACCACAAAATCCGGCGACTAGTGATCGTTGACTGGACTCCCGCGAGCAGTGATCATTATATAATAATTCGCTACACTTTCATGTGTGTCGCAACATTGCTGTCAGATATGAGAAAGTTCTTTTAAATTTTTTTTCGTATTTCGACTAAACGACGAGGCTCAAGACTAATTTATAAATTTATATAAATCGGATCACATTCATTCATAAGATAAGAAGATCCTATTTATTAATTTCCAAATTTATTTATTCTTTCCTTTTTATGGAAAGTAATCTTCCAAATAGAACAAAAATCCTACTTGTTTTTTTTTGTCCAAAAGCTAGCGCTTCTCTAACATTAGGCAGCCAATAATTATTAGTAATAAAAATAAAATAATTAGTTAATTAAAAGGGCTTTGGCAGATAAGTGCAGGTCACGCGCCCTACTCTAAGAAAGCACGCTCAATACACGCGGGCGGCATGGGTAGAAAAAAATGTAGTGACCATTATGCCCTTCCTTCAATTTTTGGTCTGCAGAAATTCAGTCAACTCATAAAACTCATAAAACTAAAAAGTATGCAAAAGGGTCGCTTCTCATTGGCTGCCTTATATTGTTATCACCATAACAACAAATATGGTGTTGTTATCGTATCCGGTCCCTTCTACGACAGCTAGATGTGAAAAAGAATGGCTACCACTGTTGCAGCGGGGAAGGGTTCAGCATTAACATGACAAGATGTAGGTGTCACCACCTCTCACAACGCGGCTGTACTACATCTGCAGCCACGAGAACTACTTGCAAAAGATAATTATGCATAATTGTAAACACAAGTAAACGGATACACAACCTTGCAAAAGATAACAAACGCTCAATCAAAGCAAAAAGGGCTTACAACCTACCTATCCCAGTTCATCTTCCATATCAATTACAGAGAGTTGTTCAAAATATACTACTCTGCCACCACCTTCTCATGCCATTTTCCAAGCCGAGTTGCTCATACTAACTTCTAATAAAAAAAGATTCCTCAATCCGATATGCATATCATGTTCTACGAGAAGTTAATATATATTGCAAAGACATTATGCCTAGGAATCCAACTGAAAGTAGCTATACCTTACCTTACCTTACAAGAGCAGGAATCCAACTGAAATTACCGAGGCTGCAAAGAGATTCTCGTGGCAGAGGTTAGTCCTGGCCAACAGATGAGTGGGTGAGGGAAGTTTTGATATAAAATAGAGAGGACTGACTATGCAGGGGTCGGGTTCGCCGCAATCGACGCGTAAGATTGACCCTGTAGATGGGATCGACGACGAGGGCAGGAATGATTTGGGAGGGACCGCCGGTGAAGGAGGCTTCTCTCCCCTTCTCCGACCTGGACTAGTCTTGTATCCGCCGGAGCTGTTTTGATTCTCGTCGGAGCAGTTTCGACCGAGAGAAGGAGATCGACACCAAACTGCTCGACTTTCCCTTCGTTTCCTTGGTTTCTGGAGGAAAAAAAAATAAAACTTAACAAAATAATATGGGGAAAACGATGGGAAAAAAATTAACGGAAAGAATCCGTCCGTTTGGGTACGGCGTCGGTTCGGGCCAATTCCAATAGGTCAATAGGCTTTGGGCTCAAATTAAATAAACCAGTCAGGCCATGTCAGCGCCACGTGGCCCAATCAGAAATGGCGTCACCGGTGCCGCACTTTTTAGCGCGGCACTGTAGTATCGGCCTTGTTTTGTCGGTTAGCTATTTTTCCTCGAAAAACAAGGGTTACATGAAAAGTAAGAGATATGATATATTGATATTTATACTGGTTTAACAATTTAATAATACTAAATACATGGTTAGTAAAATATGGTACGGAAAATTTATGTATGAAATATGTATGAGTATTATACTTCATCTTTAACCTAAAGTTACATTTAATAGTACTTTAATAGTCTTAAATATATAAGATTAATTATTTTAAAAATAAATAAATATATAAATAATAGTAAAGTTAACAATTAAATTTTTTTTTTGTTAGTAGCATAATGTGCTCCTCTACTACGAACCTTTTTTAAATGTGTCCCTCTACTATGTTTCACGTCAAATATGCCCATCTACTTCGAATTTCTTACCAAACATACCCTTCTCTCATATTTTCCATCCCAAATTTGTTAGTTTCGGTTGAACCATTAACCAATTCAATTGAAATGACAATTTTACCCCTAAAGTTCTACCTAACCAGCGCCACTATGATCTATCTTGGTCTCCTTGTATATCACTTCGTCTTCCAAAACTAACAGATGTTGGATGGAAAATCTAACAGAAGGACAAATTTGGGATACATTCAAAGTAGATGGGCATATTTGAGTTGAAACATGGTAGAGGGGCACGTTTGAGAAAAGTCTATAGTAGATGGGCAAATTATACTATTAACCCTTCTAAATTAAAGCAGTAAAATCTTCAATTATGTTTGATATGGGTTTGAATGCTCCCCACTAATAGCAGAACTAATAACAAGGAGCGATTAATCAAAGCGACATGGAGAGCGGCGTCAGCCACCAGAAAATGAAGCCAACTGAGAATGAGGGTTCATCGCTAGTCAGATGAACCGGGGTTGAATGGCGGCAGGGAATTGGAGGGATTGCCGCCCGGAAAGGAGTCTGATGATGGCAGGACATGTGGTCAGCGTAGACAGTGAGGAGGGCCGCCGCCGCTCTCGTTGTGAGGAGATGAAACACAATTAGGGATTGTAAGGGAAGACGGTTCAGAGAGTTCCGATTAAGAAACCCAATATGTAATCATCGAGACCGAATACCCCGAGTTTTAGTTGATCGGCAGCAGAGCGACGTTCTGACTCTAGAGTTCTTATGATGAAGGTGTTTTGAAGTACAAGTTCTTGTCACTAAAAAAACAAGTTCTTGGCGGCAGCACCAGTGATTTCTTTCCAGAGGTGGAAGATTGACGTTCTTTCAAACTGTTTAGGCCATGTTCCTTATCAAGGGTCAGCTCAAAAACTCAAATCAAATAGGGGTCAATGCACGTTCTTCCTCGCACTTATGGTTTATTAGGTCAAAGGTCTTAATGTTATCTTTCACTTCGTTAACCAAATGAGGTGGTAGTTTATTTTAGGTCTCCGGCTTCCGGGGGGGGGGGGGCGATTCAGGTCCAGAAGAAATCTTGGTCGCTTCGACCTCACCCATTTCCCTGAATAAGGCATCCAATTGGGTGCTTTGACCAAATATTATATTTGATGCCAATGGACGAGCGGGTGGAATTTTGCTATTATGGGAATTCAAGGCGCTGAAAGCCCTCTATTCGGACGAAGATTTATCATATGTGTGTAGAATTTGATGATGCGGAATTGGAACAACACACGAACACGAGATTTTACGTGGTATCCTCGATCGATTGATTGATCGAGACTAATCCACGGTGAGCTCGAACGAGCTCACGGCTAACGTTTTATTGAACGACTACATTGTGACCGACTAGCTTACCACAAGACTTGGTAGCTTAGTTCTTAAATAGAAAAGGTTTAGGCTTTAATCCTTGCACAGCCGTGACCTTGGCTTGACAAGAAAGGAATACAAAACCAAAATGGACAAGGAGAACTAATGGTTATTTACTACAATTAGAGTTCTTACTCCAATTGGACTTGTAACTAACTGAGATTAGTTCCAACGAGTCCAACACTCCCCCTCAAGCGAAGACATGAATGACAAGAATGTCGAGCTTGAAGAAGTAAATGTGAAGAACAAGCATGATGGCTTGAACCACAAAACTCGAGATGAATAACATCTCAGACGAGGTTGATTGGAGACGACTGACTCTCTCTGAACAACCTGATGATGGAGACGATTGACTGCGTCTCTTGAACTTGAACACACCTGGTACATCGCGGTCGACCTGATGATTGAGTTAGTCGACCGACGTATGTTGACCTCCTATTCTCCCCCTCAAGCTGGAGCATGAACAACGTGAATGCCCATCTTGAAAAGCGATGAATGATTGATATGCGCCCAATACTGAACCGGAAGAGGGGACGACCATTTCTTGGATCGTGAATGCCAGCTGGACGATGAAGGGACGATTACCACTTTGATTGTACTACCTTTTGAACGCCAGGGGACGACCATTTGATGGATCGTGAATGCCTCGACCTGATACTTGACTACATTTGATGGACCAAGTGGTTAGTTCGCTAACATGGTATCAGAGCCTAGAACCAAAAGGTCATGGTTTCGAATCCTCATAACGACCCCCATTTCATGCCAATTCGTTTAGCACAAGGAATGGTATGTCCAACCTGTGCAAACTAAAGCCTCGTGGTTTGGCAGCACAAGGGTTCAACCTGTGCAAACCGTAAAAATCCACAATTCGGCATCGGCTTTCGTTTGAGGGGGCGTATAAGAGGTTAAAAGGCTTAACTATCCCTTTCCCAACAACTCGAGTTATTGGGACCAAGTGGTTAGTTCGCTAACAATGTGAGCCCGAAGTAACGAAGTTGCTCGACTGAAAGGAGAGGGAGGGAATATATGAGCCCGAAGGAACCTTGCGATGGACGTTTTTGGGAGGGCGGCGATACTCTTTTGACGAAGATGGTAGAGGATTATTAGGAATTTTTGCCAGCGTTGTTTTGCTTATGTTTATTTGGTTTAATAAGGTTAATTAAGTAATTTAATGTTTTAAATTAGAGCGATAAAAGAAAAACAAGGGCAATGTTCAGCCGTCCAACTATTTAATGACCAGTAAGATGTAAGGATGACAATTTCGACCTGACCCCTTTTACCCAACCTGTTTGGCCTGTTTTGGGGTGGGTACGACCCGCCCTGTAGGCGGAGCGGGCATGAGTATTCTAATCGATTCAACTTGCCCTGACCCGCCCCATTCTCGACCTGTTCTTGCCTAAATTACCTGTAATCTTAGTAAAAAAAAACGAACAAGGGATTGGTCTAGTGGTAATACCACTAGCCATGAACCTGGAGGTCTCAGGTTCAAGTCCCTTAAGTAGTACCTAATAATAAAAAATTAACCTATATCACCCTTATCTATAAAAAAAAAAACTTAGTCAAAATACTTAGGATTTTCCTTTTATTACATCATATTTTAGCTATACTAAAGTTGTAAATTAGTGAAAATCAATTTCTCTAATAATTCAACTACATTTTGTCATAATATGGTTTGTTTTATTGGTCTTATAATGAAGTTAACAAATATTTCTAATATTTTTCATATAAATTGCATGCACATTGCGCCGTACTGCCCCGACCCGTGATCCTGATAAATTATCCAACCTAAATTCGACCTGCTACGGAGCGAATCGTGATACCCGTATGAAACCTGTCCATTATCATTCCTACTTGGATGACCATATTTGGGTTACCCACTGTTAGGGGGAGTGGGAAAATAGGCGTACTACTGCGAGATTCATGTGGGGAACAGACAAGTGGACAAACCTACGTTAACGTAAGAGGAGGAGCGATTGATAAGGATTGGGGAACCGGAATCGGTTGCAAGAAGAAGAAAAACTCGGTTCCTGCTGCAAATTGCCCAAGTTGTTCTAATTAATTTGACTAAGAGAGACAAAATTGCAAACAACCACATAGTGACGTGAGGAATTAAAGGTATTTATTATTAATTAATATATTAATATGTTCAGTTTTGTAGTGTAGCCCCGTAGGCAAATTTGACTCACCATGCCAGTTGGATTTAGGGCTGCAAATGAGCCAAGCCACTCGCGAGCAATTCGTCGTTCGAATCGGAAAAAATTCGTTCGATATTCGACGACCGGCTCGTTAGTAAACGAGCCAAACTTGAGCTAGGCCATGCTCGGCTTGATAAGCTCGTGAGCTAGCTTGACTCGGTGGCTTGTTGAGCTAAGCTCGCGAGCTGGCTTGTTTAAAGCTTGTGGAAGGATTATTAATTACTTTTTTGAACATGAAAATTATTTTGTTAATAAGGATGTGTATAGAAGTTAGATGTTATTTTTAGGTTCTAGTGTTCTTTTTATCATTTTTAATTTCTAATGTTCTTATTTGTACACATTTTTCAGCAAGAATTGTTTCAAATTGAGCTTATCTTGAGTCGAGCTTGTACTCAGCTTGACAAGCTGTGTTAATGAGCATTTACTGTGCTCTATCGAGCCGAGCTCGAGCTGGATTATTTTTAATCGAGTCGAGCTCGAGCTCGAGTTGGATGATCAAAATTCGAGTTTGAGCCGAGCTCGAGCTAAAAAATTTATAAACGAGCGAGCTCAAACTAAGCAAAAACTCGACTTGACTTGGCTCGTTTGCAGCCCTAGTTGGATTATATTCGAGCGGCGGTAAGCCCCTGCCCCCGTTCTTTCTAAATTAAATTCTGAAGTTGGACTCATTATAATTTTTTTTTTTCTTTACATAGTATTAAAATAGGGTTAAATTGCAAGTTTGGTCACTTGAATTACTAGCAAATTTTACGTTAGCCACTAGAATTACTTTATTCCATCTGTAGTCACTTAAATTAGGTTAACAGTTCAAGTTTGGTCACTGGTCGTTAGTCTCCGTTAACTTTTGTTGATGTGGCGGTCAACTCTAATAGTTGACCGTTAAATGAGTGACGTGGCAATTAAAAAATAATACATTAATAAAATATAATTATTATTTCCTTTTCAGCTAATTATTATAAATTAAAAAAATCCTAAATTTTTTAATTATTATTTTTCTGATGCCCTTTCATCTTCTTCCTCTCGACCCAAACAGGGGGGATTTATATTCTACTATCCATCCCCAAATTGAAAGCAACAGAGAGAACCCCATAAGACCCCAATCTTTGAATCAAACTATCAATGAGGGTGCGTAATCAAATAATTCAACCGCTGATTGAACATATGCAATTGACATATATGGCATCACCACCACCACGGGGCGAGAGGAGGGCGTCGGAAGAGCTGGCTCGCGTTCTGCGAGGTTTATTTGTTCTACTTCGTCGTGGCTTTCTCGGTGTTCGGGTTCGCCATCGCGCTAGTGTTGTTGCAGAGCTCCGTGACTCCGATGATGTTAAGTACTGGCTGGACCGAGCATAGGAGATCAGCGGGGGAAGATATATCTCGAGATTTCAATATAGAGCAAGATATACAGTACCCAGGTAGACTTTTTCCCCATAGTCGGCGGGTTTTGTGTGGAGCTGGGTACAGAAACGAGACACAGGAACACAGATCATCGATCGATGCTTTTGTCGATGGGTGGGTTTTGGATCGGGAATCTATTGGGTTATTGTTTCCAGGAAGATTAGACTTGTCGGCCATTGTGACTGGATCTGGATGCAACGGACAATATTATATCTTCTTCTTTTCTTCCACTGTGTCAATTGCATATGCTCAATCAGTGGTTGAATTATTTGATTTTGCACCCTCATTGATAATTTGATTCAAGATTGCGGTATTATGGGGTTCTCTCTGTTGCTCTCAATTTGGGGATGGATAGTAGAATATAAATCCCCTGTTTGGGTAGAGAGGAAGAAGATGAAAGGGCGTCAGAAAAATAATAATTAAAAAAGTTAGGATTTTCTTTTTTTAATCTATAATAATTAGCTAAAAATAAAAGAATTATTATTTTTTATTATTTTTTAATTACCACATCACTCATTTAACGGGCAACTATTAGAGTTGACCACCACATCAGCAAAAGTTAACGGAGACTAACGGCCAGTGACCAAACTTGGACTGTTAACATAATTTAAGTGACTACGGATGGAATAAAGTAATTCTAGTGGCTAACGTAAATTTTACTAGTAATTCAAGTGACCAAACTTGCAATTTAGCCATTAAAATAGTATTCATTTTGCTAGCTAGAGATGAGCATTAGGCGAGTCATTCCATCGAACCCACCCTATCCACCCGATAAAAACTCGATCGACCATGAAATCTGACGTAAGTTGCTTCCAGGACTATATACAGACCACATCAATCCACTCAGGGGTCGTTTGGAAGTTGCGATTGTTTTGTTGAGATTGTCATTATGCATGTATTGTTTACAAAGCATCGTTTTTTTAGCAGAAACAATACATGGATTGTTTCTATGATGTGACAGAAACTATCACTCATTTTGAGTGATTGTTATATCCCTTGTTATAAGAACCGAACCGGATCAACGGCCGGGCCATTAGAACCATCAAATCAGTTACGATGGCGGTTCGGTTCATTGTTTGAACCAATGCTGTCAAAGCCGAGCCGGAGTATGACCCGGTAACGTGAACGGCTCGGTCATTAGTGGTCCAGCCGGCATTAGACCGTTTAAAAACCGTTTGAGAACCGGTATCAAATTAGCAAATTTACAATGGAAAATCTAACACTACCATTCTGAAACTTCTAGAAGACAGATCTAATCGATTAATCCCCCAGCAGTCCATTTCGTAAGCAAACTAGCTGCCCCTATCAGCACATCTCAAAATCTACGCTAATCACGTCAAGATCAGACAAACGACTACTAGATCCACCAGTAATCAAATACCCAGTAAACCAATCGCCACCGACAGCTCAATAATGCCCACACTGGAGAAATGCTAACATAGAAATCCCCAGAACCAACGGAAAGAGTGAAGAAGAAGAAGAAGGGAGATGAATTACCCCGTTGTCGGATGGCGCGCTGCTTGCGGCGACGGGACGGAAGCGCTGGGGCGATGGTTGACGGCGGCAGGGTGGCGCCACTCTCCCTCTGTCGTCTGTTCTACTTCTAAGTCGAAGATGAAGAAATAAAATGAAAGTTAGGGTTTTGTTTGGCTGCCCCATTCCACGATTGGGCTTTTTTTTTAGGGTAAACCAAACAGCCGAACCGTGCGACCGTCTTGAGCGGCTCGAGCGGTTAACCGCTTCGGCCGCTCGCCGGCCGCTGTATAAAACCGTGGCGGTTAAATAGCTGATCCGAGCCGGTTTTACGACCGGGTGGCGGCTTTGGCGGTCCAGCCGGCCGGCTCGGTTCGGCTTTGACAGCACTGGTTTGAACGGTTATTGATGGACCAAATGGTTTTTCACGGTTCAACATAAAATCAGATGAACCGACACGGTTTAACTGGTCCATTGGTTCACTATTTTAACGAAAAAAAAAATATTTTAACATAAACTAAGACCATCAAATCATAATTATTTATTTTATATATGCTTCCTCAACCTTATTGTCGATTTTACATTGCCTACTACCAACTAGAACCGTAATTTTTAATTTGAATTAAAAAATATGGTTTCTTTTGTGAGATGGTTGGAATGATTTATTAGATATTTTCGTGATGATATGAATTTGAACTTGTTTATGGTCAATGATAATTTCATTCTTAAATTAGTGTAATATACAAGCCTTATATGTTATATATCATTAACGGTTCTACCAACGGTTCACCAATGATTTTGTAACGGTTAACCAGTGAACCCTTAAACCACTAACTTTTCCGGTTCAGCCTCCGGTCCGGTTCTGAAAACAGAGGTTATATCTCAACTTTTAGTTGTGATTGTTGAGATAGTTGAGTTGAGATTGTTTTGTCTCAGCTTTTAGATGATGCGACATACACAATCACACATACCAAACGTTGTATTCTACAATGCATCAAATTCGATAATACATGTATAATATTATACATGCATTCTCAACAATACATCTATTTAACAATCGCAACTTCCAAACGACCCCTGGTATTGTATGTTTTGATGAGTGTGTATCATATTTGAATCTACCCACTTACCGCCCAATGCTCATCCCTGCATAAATTATCAAATTTTTTAGAAACTAGAAAAGTAGAATTAATGTTGTATATATACTTAATTTATCTTGGGTGTTCTAGAAGGTGAAATTAATTAATAAGTCTGATCATGAAGATAAAGTTTAATTCAGCGAGCTTATGTATGGGGTGGATAAACTCTCACTTGTTTCTTGAGGTGTGCGTGTTTGGCGTGTTCTCTTTTTTATATTTGATTACATTGTGGCTAAGTAAGTCAATCGGCGAGGAAGTAATTTAAGTAATTAATCGAGACAGGGCGGAGGAGGCGAGGCAGATGAGGCGGAGGCGATAGTTAGAGATAGTGGTATAGTCCGGATTTGATTTGGGAGTTGCTAAAGGTCGCCTTTAAAATTGCTAAAGATCGCCCTAAAAAATATGAAAGTTACACTTTTAACCCTTTAGCTTCTTTATTTTCCTTTAGAAAACAAACACCACTTAGACTAGGAAAAAAAAACTATCCAGTAGACAATAAGAGGAACGAAGAATCAACTTATTATTATATTTATAAATAATT
This sequence comes from Linum tenue, assembly GCA_946122785.1. Classification (NCBI taxonomy): domain Eukaryota; kingdom Viridiplantae; phylum Streptophyta; class Magnoliopsida; order Malpighiales; family Linaceae; genus Linum; species Linum tenue. The sequence continues at coordinate 40,465,976 of CAMGYJ010000002.1, forward strand.
AATTAAATTACAATTTATTATATATTTAAATAATTAATTAAAAATGCAAAAAAAAAAAAACAACCGTCGGCCAACCGCGACCAACATGCGGTTGGTCCATAGGCCGACCGCAAGTTGACCGCGTCCAACCGATGGTGCAACCGCGCGAGGACTACGGTCGGCCGATGGACCAACCGCGCGTTGATCGCGGTTATCCGATGGATCAACAGACTTCGACGGCGGTCAAGGTTCTCTGGCGACAACTGGGCGCGCGGGTGGGAGAGCACATAGCCGGTGACGACGACGGACGACGGGAAAGGAGATCGGATGGCCGGCGACGTGCGTGGACGACGATGGTCTTTTGGCGGTTGGTCGACTCGTCGACTGGGGGCGCCGTGGACAGGTGGCTGGCGGCGGATTTTGCTTATGCCGGTCGTCTTCTTCGGAGACGTGGGAGGCCGACGACGGAAGGAGGGTGCCGGTGGAGGTGGGTGTTGGGCTGTTGGCGGCGGGATGGAAGTGGGTCGGCGGCGGGATGTCGTGGGAAGAGGTAGGGATACAGGTAGGGTTTATTTAGGAGTTGTTTGTTTGAATTTTAAAATTTAAGTTAGGGGTATATAGGTAATTTAATTTTTAATTTAGGGCGATCAATAGCAATTTTAAGGGCGACGTTTAGCGATTCAGTTTGATTTTAGTGGGGTTAATTTTACCAATAAATTATATAATAATATAGTATTTTTTTTTATTTTTTTAATATATCTGGTTAAATAGGTATTCACAAATTATAAATTATTCGATTGTGTCACTTCTTGAAAAATTCATAATTGAAAAGTGACATTTCATTATCTATCTAATAATGAAACACATTATAGACCTATCATAAAATGTCTCTATGACAATAAAAAAATTATCGTAATAAAACAAATATGTTTTGAGAGTTTTCTAATACATATAAAAGGATGAGAGATTTTCTTAATTACGAGTTAGAAAGTTAATAACTTTCAATGTCCACGGATCGATATAGTGTTATTTATTTATGTATATTATATATTATCGAGAGTTGAATTCGTAACGACGACATCCCAAATTCGTAAACTACTCATACTAAATAAACACCTACACATATAACCCTATTTATTTTTTCAAGTGGGGGATCTCCTTTCGCCAGGAGATGACTACTTGGCGAAATTACCGTTCCATTTGATAGCATTGTCAGCAATGACATAAAATATATTTACACAATAAATAAAAGGCAAATGAGAAAACGTGAAGTCTCATTTCAAATTTCCTGCATCCATTTTGAAAGTAGGAAGGACATTTTGGTCTTCACAATTACTTTTTTTATTCATTAAAAAGACACTTTTCTAGTGGGGGATCTCCTTTCCTGCATCCATTTTGAAAGTAGACAGGCTGTTAAAGAAAAGCAAAGATCATAACCAATTACACTAAATACATTTGTTGTATTTTTTTAAATTAAAAACATATAATCACAGAGAGGAAAAAACCCTTCCCCCATTTCAAATTTCCTACTCCAGGAGCGTTTTTAGGAAGGGTAGAATAGGGAGTGTCAGTTTTTTTCTTTTTTCTCTGTGGAACGGGCCAACTTACCGTACACATGCGGATTTAAACGGGTCGAGGAGTGTCAATTTTTTTCCTTTAAATCCATTTATTTCTTCGTGGTGGTAAAATATATATGAAAAGGCAAAAGCAATACTCCTTTTTATTGCTAAAAAGAAAAAAAATTAACAATAAACTAATGCATGGATTCTAATGGGCTAACCGCTAATCATGAAATAAAAGAGTTGAATGGGCCTGACCTACACAGGATTTGCCCATCAAGTAAAACAAATGAACATCATGAGTTTGCATTCTAAAACAAGCTATTTTCTCGAGCATAATATATATTATGTTATTATTTTATATCTTAGTGGCTAAAATATAATGTATTTTAAAGTTATTCAATGGTTCAACATCGACCAACCCAATTAGAAGTCCGGATCTGGTGACTAAGGGGGGTCCTTAGTCACTTGACTAAGGCCCCCTCAGCCCTTGGATTGATCTAATGGTCCAGATAAATCAATTAATTAATATTAAATGAGAAGGGTAGTTTTGGCATTATCAATATATTATTAACTCCTATTTTCCAGTTTTATTTTATTAATTATTATTGATTTTTCTCCTTTCTGCAACCGTCTCCTCCTCTTCCCTTTTCTGCTGCGATGTCCAGAGAGAGAGAAAGCCATGGCGGAGAGAGAGGCGGATGGTGAGGAGAGAGAGGCGGATGGTGAGGAGAGAGAAAGACGGCGATGTCGATGGAGAGAGAGATGGCAGCGCCGCTACACTGGAGGAGAGAGAGGCGGCAGCCTTGGAGAGAGAAAGTAGATCTACTCGTCGGAAAACAGAGGAGAGAGAGACGATGGTGAGGAGAGAGAGGCGGCGGAGAGAGCTTCGACGACGATGGAGGAGATAGAAGCGGCGCGGTGATGGAGAGAGAGAGGTAACGACGGCTGTAGAGAGAGTCGACGGCGACGTCGGCGGCGGCAGCGGCGGCGGCGTGGAGAGACATCGTATCGTCATTTGAAGGAAGAACAGTGATTTGTATAGTTTGTATGTTTTGTAACATTAGTTTGTATTGTTAGTATTTTTGTACAAAATGTCAGTATGGTTTGTATGTTTTTCTTTGACAGTTTGTACTCTTAGTATGTTTTTCTTTGACAGTTTGTATTCTTAGTATGTTTTTCTTTGACAGTTTGTATTCTTAGTATGTTTTGCTTGTATTCTTAGTATGTTTCGCTTTGTATTGTAAGTACTAATAATTTGTATACTTTATATGTATTGATTTGTGATGCAAAAAACATTACAAACATGGTTGACAAAAATGACAAACATGTGGACAAAAATAACAAACATTACAAACAATACAAAAGAAACCAACAAACATTACAAACATTACAAAATAACAAACATTGCAAACAAACATTACAAACATTACAAACAGTACAAAGCATACTACACGTACAGAATATCACTACTTACAATACAGATTGGTAAACTTGTATTACAAACAAATGAATACAAAGTATACAAATCATAACATAAAAGTATACAAACTTGAATAACAAAAGTTACAAATACAAATCAATGAATAGAAAGTGTATAAATCATAACATAAAGTATACAAACTAGACAAACAAATATTACACAAAATAGTAATATAAACATTACAAACATCACGAACTCAATACTGTTGCCGTAAAATCATCCACCACCGTCTCTGGTCGCCAGAAAACTGCTCCGCCGTCGCCGGAAAAGCTCTCTCTCTCTCTCTCTCTCTCTCTCTCTCTCTCTCTCTCTCTCTCTCTCTCTCTCTCTCTCTCTCTCTGCCACACCGAAAATGGTGGTGTCGGTGGCCATGGGCCAACTTTCCCAAAACGGAACGACGGCGGGGGAAGGGAATAATAATGGCACCCATGATCTCTCTCTCTGGGACCATTTATTCCCAAAATAATCACCCTCTCTCACCTGGGAACAATTCATTCCTAAATGGACAGCAATCACAGTAGCCGCCGGCTAGAGAGGACGCCGGAAACGACACCAAAAACCGCCGGGAAAATTTTGCCGGCTAGGGAATCGCGGAAGTCCGAAGGCAACAGCGGCCAAAACTGATTTATTTTTGTTTATTATATAAATTAATAAATTAAATAATCATGCAATTACTATATTGCCCTTTTTTAAATTGGATTAATATGGGCCATTGGATTTTAATGAGATGCAAGGGTGGAGATTGACTTAGTCATGTGACTAAGGGACCCCCCCTTAGTCACCTGATCTTGGCCCCCCAATTAGTCCAATTGTTATAATTTCAAATATATATTATGTAATTATTAGATATCATAATGATTAAATTATAGTGTATATTATAGGGAATCGTTTGGTAATTGTTAGTAAAAAACTGAACAAAAAGATCTATTTGGTTATTTTTAACATTAAAACGATCCTAAACATTTTCAGTTTTCTTTCGAAATTCTATAGTTTTATTCCCGAATCAGTGATGTGCAAATGGCGAATTGTAGTCATCTCTTTTCTTTCATTATTTTTTATTTTCAAATAGAAAGTTTAAAAGTAAAGAATAATTAGAGTTTGGCATGGATATGTCAAACATGCTGAATTTCAAGTTTTGGTCCGTTTTGATCAAGTCTAATTTATAATCACATGGTTCCCTGGTACCCGATAAAAATCTCAATCCAAACCAGTTTGGCAGGTGAGTCCGTGTTTACTACCATTTTCTAGGTTGGAGAGATGGTGATGGTTGAGCGTTTAGTGGATCTAGGCACTATTTAGGCATGTTTACATTAGTAGTGTCTTTTCCATCCGCGTTCGACAAACCAACATCACTCAACCTTTTCATATTTACCCCTCTCATAAAGACACATGTGCCCTATATTCACTAAAAAGTTCTGTGTTTAAAAATATCGTTACTTTAAGATATTAAGTCTATGTTAATAATTCTACATCGCTTCTACACATTCAAGAGTGCAATTCGTTAAATCTATCTACACAATAAATAAAAGCCAAATGAGAAAACTTGAACCCCCATTTCAAATTTCCTGCATCCAGAGTGAAAGTAGGAAGGACATTTTGGTCTTCACAATTACTTTTTTTTTATTCATTAAAAAAACACTAGGATTCGAACAATGACCACTTTAAAGAAAAACAAAGATCATAACCAATCACACTAAGTACATTTGTTGTATCTTTTTAAATTAAAAACATATAATCGCATAGAAGAAAAAACCCTACCCCCATTTCAAATTCCCTGCTCTGGAAGCGTTTGTACGAAGGGTAGAATAGAGAGTGTCAATTTTTTTCTTTTTCCTCTGTGGAACGGGCCAGCTTACCGTACACATGCGGATTTAAACGGGTCCAAGAGTGTCAATTTTTTTTCTTTAAGTCCTTTAATTTCTCCGTGGTGGTAAAATATATATGAAAAGGCAAAAGTAATACTCCTTTTTATTGCTAAAAAGAAAAAAAATTTAACAATAAACTAATGCATGGATTCTAATGAGCTAATCGCTAATCATAAAATAAAAGAGTTGAATGGGCATGACCTACACGGGATTTGCCTATCAAGTAAAACAAATGAACATCATGGGTTTGCCATTCTAAAACAAGCTATTTTCTCTAGCATAATATATATTATGCTATTATATTATATCTTAGTGGCTAAAATATAATGTATTTTAAAGTTATTCAATGGTTTAACCTCGACCAACCCAATTATTATTCCATTTTTTATCATTTCAAATATATATTATGTAATTATTTAATATCATAATGATTAAATTATAGTGTATATTATAGGTAATCGTTTGGTATTTGTTAGTAAAAAAACTAAACAGAAAGATCTATTTGGTTATTTTTAACATTAAAACGATCCTAAATATTTTCAGTTTCCTTTCGAAATTCTATAGTTTTATTCCCGAATCAGTGATGTGCAAATGGCGAATTGCAGTCATCTCTTTTCTTTCATTATTTTTTATTTTCAAATAGAAAGTTTAAAAGTAAAGAATAATTAGAGTTTGGCATGGGTCGGTCAAACAGGCCAAATTTCAAGTTTTGGCCCGTTTTGATCAAGTCTAATTTATAATCACATGGTTCCCTGATACCTGATAAAAATCTCAATCCAAACCAGTTTGGCAGGTGAGTCCGTGTTTACCACCATTTTCTAGGGATACAGGAACGGTGGTTCGTATCCCAAATCGTGTTGTTCATTCTTGATTTCTTTAGATTTTATCATGGCTTGGCAAAAAACCAGAAAGCACAATGATGACAAGTTGAAAGTTTTATAAAGCAAATTAATCGACCAACGGGCCGAGTAAAAGCTTGCAACGATTGTGAGATGCTCATTTCCCGAAAACCGGCGGGATAGGCGATTTTTTATTCGATTTTCTGGAATTCGGTTTCTATAAAACTTACTCCACCTCATCATATTACCAGAAACAATATTGTTTCACAAGGTAATAGGTACTTGATTTTGGTTCATAAGGCTGATTTTTGATTCGTTGCATCATTCATGTCTCTTTCCTACTAAAATTCACTATTTTTATCACGTGCTTCCCAAAAAAACTATACAACAATAAGCTATACACCCCATTACATTATGATATTTCATACCTCACCTTCCTCCGGCCCGGGGCCAATCTAGTAGATATATATGGCATGAAGGGCGAGGTCGTCGTCCCCCTAACCTCCCATTGAAAAACAAACATAATGAAAACGGCTTTCCACTCTAGTAGTAGCCCATTTTTGGAAGCCTAGCTCGTACATACATGTGTGACGCATGCATGGTATAGTAGCCTTGAATTAATTTTAGGTCGTTTATTGTAGAAATGGCAAGTTAGACGCATACGTACATATAGAGTTATTTATTACTGTGAGCTCTTGTGATAGATTAGTACAAGACTATCTTTAATGTGAAATCAATGATGACTATTGTACGAATGGTAAGTTTCGTCGTTGATGGCCCTCTCCAGCGGCTCAAGTTAGGGTGGTTATGCATTGTTGTATAACTAAATTTGAACTTCATTATTATTTAGTGAGCCAAGAAAATTCAGATTTAAGAGCCGAGAATTAGAAATATTTAATTTTTTCTAGTTTTCTTAATCGACTCTTATCTTCTTCGTTGTAACTAGAATTTTTTTAAAAAAAATTACAGATGAAACGAGTTTGTTGTGCTCTACAAAATTATATCAATTTCCAATATTTTTTGAGAAAAACAATTTCATACCTATCATTACCAGCTTCATACCATATGGTATCTCCTTCGTTTTTAAGTCATGGTAAATTTTTTGCATAGAAGGAACGAGTTCATCATGATTTATTAGATCTAAAAATTTATGGGTGAAAAAATAGAGGACCAAAAAATACCACGCAATACCACCCTGGTATGGGGGTGTTATCTTGTGGTAGGGGTGGGCATTCGGTCGGTTCGATTTTGATCGAACCAAAATTATGAATATCGGGTCTCCGAATTCTCCCAAACTTCAAACCGAATTCGAACCGAATTATAATTCGGTTCGGTTTTTCACACAAAACCGAATTTGTGAAGCTACTTGTATTTTCTCACTTTTAAATTATTTTTCACCCCTAATATAAACAATAAATATCAATTATATGCATCATCAATGATAAAACCAAACTTTTCAACACATAAGTCACAAAACATTTCAAATATTTAAGTCTAAAAACAACTACAAACGTAAAAATCCACCATTTGGAGCTTGCAATTATAGTATTTTGGTTTTTTCATCGAAAATTTGGTTCGGTTGAAAGAACCCTAATTTCCGAACTATCCATATTTTCCTTCCGAATTCCGAACCGAATAGCATTAATTCGGTTTCGGTTTCGGTTCGGGTTTACCGAACCGTTTGCCCACCCCTACCTTGTGGTACACAATGTTGAAAGTCGTAAATGACAGTTAGTTTTTAGTATCGTTCTACTATCATGTATTCAACTATCCTACAGTCTTGGTATGTTCATACTAATGTGGTACGCTGTCTATACCATATGGTATGCTTTCATTTTAGGGTTAATACCTTATTTTGGCCCGAACTATAACCATATTATCAATTTTGGCATGTGATTTCAGAAATTAACATCCTCAAATATGCAGCATATAGACTCAATTGGCCCGACACATGGTTTGACCGTCAATTTGGACGGTCAACACAGTTGATCGTTACACAACACGCCATGTCATTCCTTGTCAGCTTAAAAATCATTAAGAAATTCAAATTCAAATTCAAATTATTTTCCTAATTTCTATTATTATTCAAATTATAAAAAAATTAAAAAATAAACATTTAAAATAATTTGATAATTTTTGGTTAATTTATAAAATTTATGATTTTCAAAATTAGCCAAAAATAAAAAATGAGTTTTATTTTATATATTTTATAATTTTATTTTTTTGGTTAATTTGATAATGAAAAATAATAGAAATTAGGAAAATAATTTAAATTTAAATTTTATTAATGATTTTTGGGCTGACGAGACAATGACATGGTGTGTTGACTAACGGTCAACGGTGTTAATTTTTTTTAATTTCGACTTAAAACGAAAGAGAAATCGTCTGTTAAACAATAAAGACTTTTAATGAAAGAGAGAGGACTGTTGATGTGGCGGATTCTTTTTATGGTTACTCACCATAGAGTTTTTTTTTTTTTTACAGAGTAGTAGTTTCATTAATGGATAATAAAACCATACACTGAGAACAAAGCATGAGTTCGTGAAACTCAAATGGAAGGAAAGTTCAAGAGTCGGAAAACACATGTGTAGAAACGAGAGACCAGCAGCAAGCCCAAATGCAAAGCCTGAAAAGGAAACCAAAAGCCCACACTCGAAAATAGCCCAAAAATAGAACAAATAGCACGAGGTCGGCGCCCACATCCCCACCCAACAACCATTCTCCGCTCCCTTCTTGCCGTCGGAGCTAACCTTTTGCCGGGAAACGAAAAAGGAGAGATAATCAAACCCAGCCACAAGATCAACATCACATGCATGGACTGATGAAGAAGAAACAAACAAAAAGGAAGGGCTCCTCCAACAGAAATCCACAACAGAGAAGGAAAACAGGGGAGGATCGACGGTAGAGTCACTCACACACCCACCAGAAAGCAACTCCTTGGAACCCGAACAAAGAGAGCAGCAAGGCTCGAAAAAGAGCAACCACAAAACACATCCAAAACATTAGAATATGAGCAACCCCATACACAAGCAGAAAGGTGTCAAAGGCAATCAACTGAAGCCCCCACCAAACTGAGCAAGTGACGAAAAACTCTTCAGCAAGAATGTCATCCCTGCTCTCAACCCCATGAATACGTATCTTTGTCAAATCAAGTCGTTACATCTCCGATTCACCCTCATTTATGGGTGAAATGTGTGGAGGTAGATACTAGAAACATGAAAGGAGAAAACAAACCGCCAATGATGGCTCCCTCTAGCAACCACCAACAAGGACCGAACCACGCAAGAACAACTTTAAGATCTGTAAACAGCTCTGAAGTGTGGAAAATGAACTATCTCCAAGGAGAAGATCATGAGAAAATCCACAAGGGAAAGAAGTATAATAGAAATGTGAAACCCATAAAAGGTTGGCAAATGAAAAGCGGAATGTAAAGGGAGAAAATTTTGGGTTGTCACCGGTCACTCAGAGGTCAAGCCGGCGGCTCCCCCTGGAGAGTGGAAAGTAGAATCAAGAGAGAAGGAAGAGGAAAATTCAAACAAGGGAGAGTTGTATATTTTCCTTGACTCACCATATAGTTACTGATGGGATCCGCTCCCCTCCCTAGCTACTAGCACATATTGCGTTTGTTGGCCCATGTATATATATAGAGAGAGTTGGTTCGCCCAACAAGGGGGAGAGAGAAGGTAATTCAATGGCGGGTCCAGGGCCACGCATGTATAGCAAAAGTCTATGATGTGTTTTCATATTCTGAAAAAGTTGTAAAATACACTCAGTGTCTACACGGCTCAACAAATCTCTCTATCTTACTATACAATCATTCACAAACTGATCGCTTATTCAATTTCGAAACTTGCTCTTAAAGTATCCCAAAGCCGAAATGTTATTTCAACACTTGCAGTTGCAATCAGTAAAATCAATAATTTTGAGAAGCAAGTAAATAAACGGATATGATCGAATGTAGGGAATTAGGATAGCACGTAATTGGGTTTAATTGTTAGATTTTGAAAACAATTGGGAAAATGAATAGCATTTTTTACTATTAGACTTGTATTTAAAATACAATAACAAATATGTTGTGGTCTAATGGATAACATGTTGGCCAATACTATTAGTGTCCTAATTTAATTCACCTAGTATACCATTTATACATATATTTTTTACCCATACGCAAACTATTGCCGAGATTGGATAATCGTTTTTCCCAAAATTGGACACCCCCAATTACCCCTAGCTCCGACACTCCGCCCTTGGGCCATTGCCCAGCCCTCCTCTTGATCCAAATCTAGTATAGTAATTGTAAAATTTCAATTTTAAATATTCATTTTAGTGCTCGTACCCAACCTTCTTTGCCTCTATTCAAATGTGGTGCAATAATCTACCCATTCTGAATCCGCATATAGAGAGAGGATCTGGTGACTAAGGGGGGATGCTTAGTCACTTGACTAAGCCCTTCCCAGCCTTTAGATCTGGATATAGCAATCTGATGGTTAAAAAGTGGGAAGGGCTATTTAATTAATGACAGGGGTAGTTTGAGTATCATGGAAAATTACGAAGTATACAAACCAGACTTACAATCAGTACAAACCATACAAACATACGAACAGTACAAACTAGAGCGACAAAACATACAAACAGATTTACAAACATTACAAATATATAAACTGTACAAAAAATACAAACTAGACCGACAAACAATACAAACCATACAAAAAGAAAAAACAACCAGGTTGACTTTGGAGGCTCCATCCCTATATAGAGGGTCTCCTTCCCAAAGTCAACCCGGGTGTTTTTTAGACATACAAACATGGTGGCCAAAAATGACAAACTAGACCAAAAATTCATACAAACTGGAAAAACACCTGGGTTGACTTTGGAGGCTTCATCCCTATATAGAGGGCTTCGTCTCAAAGTCAACCCGGTTGTTTTTTAGACATACAAACATTACAACATGGTGGACAAAAATGACAAACTAGACCGACAATCCATACGAACTGGAAAAAACACCCGGGTTGACTTTGGAGGCTCCATCCCTATATAGAGGAGTTCCATCTAGGGATGACAACTTTGCCCATACCCATGGGTTTCTTACTATCCAACCCAATTGGGTTGGGTATGAAATCCAAATAGATGGATATGGGTAGAGTTTGATGGGTTTGTACCCATACCCATTTACTTTGGGTTGAGTTGGGTTTATATCAAATGGATTTGGGTTTGTACCCATGCCCAAATACAAATTACAGTTTGGTACCCAAACTTAATAGATATGCATATTTAGTACTTAAAATTAAATTTTTTTTGCATATAAGTCCTCAAAATATCGATGGAAAATTACGTTTTGGTACCTAAATTATTTTGGTCTTACATTTTGGTACCTAAAATTTTCAAGTTTTACAAATACGTCCAATTTTTGCATGTGTAGTTAAAACACCCTCAAGTAAATGGATATCCATATTCAACCCATACCCATTTAGATTATGGAAGTAATATTCATACCTTACCCAAACTCATCTATAAGCCCCCAAATACATATGCACTTCATCTAGGGCTGGCGGACGGTTTTCTGGTTAGCGGCTAACCGGCCGGTTTCAACCGAACCGACCAGTTTTCGGCTAGCCGAAAAACCGATGCCGAAGAGGGCGGTCGGTTGGCGTTGGGAATTATCAGGGGGCCGGCTAGCCGACTAACCGGGGTCGGAAACCGGCGGTTAACCGGCTAACCGACCCCTGCCCTTCCCCCTTAAACGACGCCGCCCACGCCCCCAAATCAGTCGACAACCTCCGCCCCCAAATCGAGTCACAGCCTCCTCCCCCAAATCCCCCTTCTCACCACCGACCAACCCTTCCCCCTTCTCACCATCGACCAACCCTCCAATCCTTCCCTTACCTCCGCTGCCATCTCCACATCGTCGCCGCCTCCATCAAAACCTCCTCCAACGGAGCATGGCAAGGCGACAATCCCCTCGATTTCGCCTTCCCGCTCCTCATCCTCCAGACCATCTTGATCCTCGCCGTCAGCCGCTCCCTCGCCTTCCTCCTCAAGCCCCTCTGCCAGCCCAAGGTCATCGCCGAGATCGTCGGCGGGATCCTCCTCGGGCCGTCGGCGTTCGGCCGGAACCACCACTACATGCACCGGGTCTTCCCCAAGTGGAGCGCCCCGATCCTCGAGTCCGCCGCCAGCATCGGCCTCCTCTTCTTCCTCTTCCTCGTCGGCCTCGAGCTCGAGCTCTCCTCCATCCGCCGCAGCGGCAGCCGCGCCTTCGGCATCGCCGCCGCCGGGATCACCCCCCTTCGCCGGCATCGCCGATCCTCGAGTCCAGCCCTTCCCCCTTCTCGCCGCGCCTCGCCGCCTGTCGCCGCGCCTTGCCTCCCGTCGCCGCGACCCCTCCAGGCTCCAGATCTGTTTCCATGGAGAAAGGTGAGAGAAGAAGAAGGAGACCGATGCTGGCGGATGGATAAGGAAGGAGAGAGGAAGGATAAGGAAGGTTTGGTGGATATTTTTTTTGTTTTCTTTAATTAATTTTTAGTTTTTTTTTTCTTGACGATGCTGGCGGATGGATAAGGAAGGAGAGAGGAAGAGATAAGGAAGGTGTGGTGGATATTTTTTTTGTTTTATTTAATTAATTTTTAGTTTTTTTCTTCTTGAAAATGTATTTTCCGGTTGGCCGGCTATTCGAGCCTAAAACCGGATTCGACCGGTCGGTTGGCCGGCTAACCGTGACCTCTCTTCGGTCGGTGGTCGGCATCTACAAGAGGTGGCTCGGTTTAACCGATAATCGGGTTTTCAGTTTTCGGTTAAACCGAAACCGACCGACTGCCACCCCCAACTTCATCCATAGCCAACCCATTTTCAATGGGTCTACTTGGATTTGGGTATAATTACCAATGGGTGGGTAATTTCTAATTTGCCATCCCTAGTTCCATCCAAAAGTCAACCAGGTTGTTTTTTAGACATAAAAAACATTACAAACATGGTGCAAAAAATAACAAAGTTTACAAACATTACAAAAAAAAAAAAACCGACAAACATTACAAAATAACAAAGCGTACAAACATTACAAAATAAACCGACAAACAGTACAAAGCATACTAACCGTACAAAATGTCACTAAAAATGACAAACAATACAAACCGAATATATACAAACATTGCAAAATAGGTAAGCAAACATCACAAATCCAACACTGTCGCCGGGAAATTTCCTCTGGTCACCAAAAAACTCTCTCCGCGCGCCAACAAATAATTCCCATCAGCTCTCTCTCTCTTGGGAATTCCCCTGGAATAATGGCGCATGAGGGGAGAAGAATTCTCCTGCCCAGGAATTCCCCTGGCCGGAAATTGGACGGAGACGATCTCTCTCTCTTACAAGAGCTTTGGAGGGAAAATGGAATTAATGGCCACCCCTCCCCCTAGGAACATGCCCACGCCGGACTTTGCCAAAGAATATTTCCCACATCGTCGGCGTTGGAGAAAAGGACCGCCGGCGGGACTGGGGAAAAGGCCATGCCGCCGGGTCGGAGAAGGGAGCTGGTGCCCGCGACGGTAGTCAGTAGCAGGCTGTATTTTTTTTATTTTAATTGGTAAATAAAATAAAATAATCTTGCAATTATTATATTATCATTCATTAATTTAGATTAATTTGAGTCATTAGATTTTAATGAGGTGTAGGTGTTGAGATTCACTTAGTCACATGACTAAGTGACACCTAGTCACCTTATCTTGGCTCATATATATAGAGAGGTTGATTCACTTGATTGTATGTTATGTGCAAAGTTGTCAAACCGGTTTATGCCAGTGTGCCGGTTTAGCAAGTGGAATGGTTCAACCGGTGGCACATACCGGTTTGTGCCGGTTCATGCCGGTCAATATTACAAATAAAATTATAAATACTCATATTTAAACATGACATTTAACGCCAATACCTAAACATTTATACTTGAATCCAACAAATAACATCAATATGTAACTTTTATACTCATAAAATAAATAATAAAATAATTTTTATCAATTAAATTCTCTAAAATAAGGTCATTTTACTTAGAGATTCGTATATCGATCATGCCGGTCATACCGGTGGTGTCACGCCAGTTTTATGACCGGTACCGGTTGAACCCGGTACAACCGGTGGCACGCCGGCCGGCGTGACAACCATGGTTATGTGTCACGTGGTCCATTGTTCGGCTTGTCGGCCCATTTATTCTAAACCGATGGACGGAAGGTCAAGCAAAAAGTGGTGACCAGAAAAAGAGGCCCATGTTATTTACATGTTGTTTTCTTTTCTGGTCTCGGTGGTGGTCCGTCCTTTATTACCGCCGGTCCCGGATTATTTACCGTCGTGGTATATTAATATTACTGTTTGAGGGGATTATATAATTAATCGAATGGTGAGGTGGCGGTAAAGGACACCGCCCAAATTAACTAATCGTAATGGTAATAAGAAATTAAATGAGTGGTGTGGGCTTTTTTTCTACGTGGAGTGCTTGGGCCCACGAGAGCCAATCAGGTAAGAGGTGGAGTTAATCAGTGAGACCAAAGGGCGAGAAATGGTAAAGAAATCCAAAGAAAGAAACAGGAAGGAAAAACGGGAATTGAAGTAACTAGGGAAGCTCATTCCTTAGCCTCAGGAATTAAGGGTTGGGATAAATTTTAGAAAAGGAAAAAAAGGGTAAACCAAAACAAATTCCAGCCAGCAAGGCAAGGCAGTCAGCGCGCTCCCAAGACGCGGAATAGATAGAGAGAGAAGAAAGACGGTTTGGTTTTGGTTTTGGAGGCGTAAGCAAGACAAGTGCAGTGCAGTCGCCAAATACGAGTTTTCTTCTCCTTGCTTCTTATTATTCTTGTTGTTCTTCCGCCGTCCTCGTCTTCTCTCCCTCTCTTGAGGCTTACAATTTTAGTGTTGAAGATTCCATTTTGATGTTCTTTATTATAGGAAACCAGGAGTAAAGAAGTCGGAGGGACTTTTTTTTTTTTTTTTTGTAGTCTTGTGGGGGCGGCTGCGGGTAGCTACCAAAACCCAAGATTGGCTGCGCCAACTTGCGGTGGGGATCCAGGTTGCTGCACACAACACAATATATAAATCCCCACAACAATTCCCTTCCTTCCTTCTTCTTATCTGCACCACTACCGCCACCAGCTTTTCCTTTCTTTCTTTCGGCCGGCCATTAATCAATTCTCTCTGTTCCGCCGCCGAATTCTGGTCAGCAGCGCCGGAGTCAGATCGGTCACAGAATCAATCCATCCGGCAGCTAATTCATTCATTCATTCTTTCATTTTCATCTCTCGCCGCACCGAATCAAAAACCAAACCCAAACCCAACCCCCAAAACTTAATAAATACAGAAACGCCCAACACATACACCTCACCTCGCCCCCATTTTCGGCCCCCTTTCCTTTCATCGCATCTCTCTCTCTCTCTGTGGACGCGGCTTCATTTCCTCTCTCTCTCTCTCTCTCTCTCTCTCTCTCTCTCTCTCTACGCTACATACACATCTTCCTAGAATCTGTATCAGCCATTTCATATTTTCTCTTGACCTCGATCAACCCAGGGAAGAAAAGTCATTAGCATCGTCCTCCGGTGAATTCATTAGGACGTACGTACGCCGTCGAATCAAACAGAATTTCAATACCCCGGCCGGCCGGCCGGCGCCGACATTATAATTCTGCGAGTGGCCCCGTTGCTCCCGCTTGCTAGCTAGCTATCCCGCTCCATTTATATTATATATATCCTTTCTTCGCTCGCTCCATATCGATCGGCCGGGTAACTCATCTCATCCTCCATATTTCTTCTTCTTCTTCTGCATGCTTTTCTGTTTTTCTTTTGGGTCTGATAGAAAAGGTATTTTGTGCTTTTTCTCCGTTTCTTTTGGTTTCCCCTGCTGCTGCTGTTCTTGTTCTTTTGCTTGTCCATACATTCTGTTTTGTTTTCTGTTCTTTATTTAATTAATATTATATATACATAAGTACAAAAGAATCATATAATAAGACACCGATGATGCAACGACGTCAGGATTGCAAAATCAAGGTCGACACCCAGTTGAACCCCAAAACCATCCAACGCAACCGATTCTACAAACAAACATACATTAGAATTACATACCCGATTCAAGAACTACAAAGGGTAGGGTAGATATAGATTGTAGATATGATGCACAAGAAATTTCTTACTTGAATGCTCCAGCTACCTAACTACGTATTCACCACAGATTTAACTCACTAATCAAACCAAATCCCCTGTTTGCTCCTACTTATTATGTTCCCACTTGTTCTGCTGCTCGTGTCATGGCGACTAATTAATTACTTCAAATTTTGAACATCTTCCTATTTTCCTTGTGCAGAGATAGATGGGGGTATTAGATCTTTTCGTGGCGTCGACCATTCCGGTCATCAAGGTTCTCGTCATCACTGCACTCGGCACCTTCCTCGCCCTTGACCGCGTCGATGTCCTGGGGGCCGATGCCAGAAAACACGTCAACAACGTAACTAACTCGTACCAATCACTCTACCTTCATCGTCGTTCAGATTTCTGGCTCAGCCACTGTATAAATGTGTGCGCGCCCGCCCGCGTACTAACTTACCATAAATGTACATGGATGCAGGTGGTGTTCTATGTGTTCAACCCGGCACTCATGGTGGGAAGCCTCTCCCAGACCATAACCTTCCAGCAGATGGTGAAGCTCTGGTTCATGCCGGTCAACGTCCTCATCACCTTCGTGGTGGGTTCGGTCCTGGGCTGGATGGTCATACAGCTCACCAGGCCGCCCAAGGAGCTGAGGGGACTCATCATCGGCTGCACCGCCGCAGGCAACTTGGGCAACATGTTTATGGTCATGATACCCGCCATCTGTAAGGAGAAAGGCAGCCCCTTCGGCTCCCCTGAAGTCTGCCAGTCCTACGGCTTGGCATATGTCTCCGTCTCCATGGCCGTACGTTTAGAAACAAACATGTCTGCTTACATTACATATATCATGATGCTGATGAACCGAGATTGATGTTACTTCAAAAATTAATATAATTTGTTGCAGTTGGGAGCAGTGTATCTATGGACCTATGTTTACAGTATTATGAGGGCATCGACCACAGTAGACACAGCAGGAGGAGAAGGCGGCGATGACCTAGAGAAGCTTCCAGTCAGCATCATCAATACTACTACGACTGGAACTGTTGAAAACTCCCTTGAACACCCTCTTCTTCTACCTGCATCACCTACTTCGAACCATAATAAGGTAAACAAGCTTAATTTGTGCCTAATTAAACCAAGCAGACGGCCTGCGATTTGCTTGTACGTACGCGTGATTGATAATTAACTCTTGTTTTCTGTACAGTTGAATGCAGCAGGTGGGGAGATCAGCAGCTTCCCTCAGAAGGTAAAGCAAGGGCTGACCAAAACGCTGGGAAATGTCAACTGGAAGACCATATTTGCACCTTCCACCATTGGTGTGGTAAGTAACACTCACGCTAACTACTTTATTAAACATGCACCATTAACAAGTCCTATAGTCTTCTCATTCTTTGGTTTGTAATACATTATTTTTCTATGTGCAGATTATAGGATTTGCGATCGGGCTGACTCCACCAATAAAGAATGTGCTGGTGGGAGACGAAGCACCTCTTCGTGTTATTCAAGATTCCGCTGTCCTCTTAGGGTAAGGCCACAAGCCCCCACGCGCCTATTAGATTATGTAATCATAAGTTCAAAATAAACAAACAACTTTGATCATCGTATAGTACAGTATTTTATTAATGCAATTTTGGGTTTGGGTTTATGCAGACAGGCAGCCATCCCGACTCTGACCCTGCTTGTCGGAGCTAATCTACTCAGAGGTACTAGTCATCATCATCATCATCATCATAAAAACATCATAAAAGAGTAACTTAACTAATTAGAAAATTCTTCTTGTGCTTGTTTGGTGATCAATCATGTAGGGCTGAAAGGGTCGAGCGTGAAGAAGACGGTGATAATAGGGGTGGTGCTGGCCAGATACGTGGCCCTTCCTCTGGTGGGGATCGTGGTGGTGAAAGGGGCGCTGCGGTTAGGGTTCATCCCGGCAAACGACCCACTCTATCAGTTCATTCTCCTCCTGCAGTTCACCGTCCCGCCTGCGATGAACATCGGCATCATCACTCAGTTGTTTGGAGCAGGGGAGTCCGAGTGTTCCGTCATCATGCTCTGGACTTACGCCTTGGCTTCCGTCTCCCTCACCCTTTGGTCCACTTGCTTCATGTGGCTCGTCACCTCTTCTTGAACATCTTATCTTGGTGATGATGATAGTAGTAGTAATGTAGCCAAGAAGAGAACAACAAAAAGGATGGTATATTTGTTACTGCACCATACCAAATTTTTTTACACCCTCCATTTTATGAGTAGGAACAGAGGCAGAAAGCAGAGCCTTTGAGGAATGCAGTACGAGGGTGATAGATATTAGATTCCCATTGCTTCAATTCTTCAATCATTCTTATGTTGTATTGTTGTATAGACGACCTTTATATCGATTCATATACATGAGTGAAGTAGAATACAAGCATTGTTCGAATTGATACGTCTCGCATCTCATTCTTCCCGTTGAGGCATCCTAAAATTTCCCAGCAAATGACAGCCTTTATTACCAACCACAAAACCAAAACAGTTAGTTAAAAGTTAAACCTCATCCCCAATCCATAATCATCTACCATAATGATATAGTAATAAACTAAGTTTCTGCCTCTCAAAAAAGGAAATGACAAGGAAAAAAAGGCAAGTGTTCTTCTGTCACTCTGTTCGAAAACTCCATCCCAAATATGCAAGAAAGGACAGTCAGTCTCTCTACAGGGAGATGAGGCCATTTGGATGGAGTTGATGACATGGTGGTAAGAACCTCTGTCACTGGAGCCATTACACTCAAAGCAGCCTTGAGAACTTCAGGCGAACAACCTGGTTTCACTATGGTACGAACCTGGAAACGTACATACAAACAAAATTTCAACTTCTAAATCCTCTAAAGTACATAATCCACAGAGAATCCTACTCCATTAGCTAATCATTATTAACTAATGTGGCAGAAGGTGCGATCTATTCTAACTCAGTAGCATTCATTACCAGGTTTAGCGATGACCTGTTGATTAAAGCTTCCACCATGACTTTATACAAATGAGCACTAGGAAACAAAATGAAAGAAAAGAAACTGAGAGCGAAGTGTGATCTAATAACACAACAACTCACCTTGTCCAAGTATTCCTGCATTCTGCCCATGTAATCTTGGTCTTCAACGCACGAAGTCACAGCTTTGGCATCTGCCCCTGGACCGTCAAACTGAAGCGGCCCCGGGTTTCTGTACAGATCATCCAACAAGAATCTCACTGCATTTTGTCTCAGCAACCAACAACCATGTAGAAGCCACGTTGTAATCCTTATTTCCATGTTTTAACTCAATACAGAAAACAAGGGGGGATTAAAAGAGGAAGTTGGAAACACTCACCCATATGCTTTGCCATTCAAGTAAACAGTAGCTGGGTGAATAGCAGGTTTTCGACTTGAAGATGCTCCGGGACTTTGTGCCCATCAATTCACAGTCAACATTGCCTAAAATTCACAGATCACGGAAGTCAGTGCAATATACCAAGTAAAGATAGATCTTAAGGTGCTGCCATCTACAACATTATCAAATAGAAATTAGAAAGTAAATAGATGGAAGTAGAAATACTGTGATTGGGGCAGCAGCGCAACGCCATTTATTCACAGGGTTCTTGAAGTTAGTAAGAGTTGCCATGTAACCATTTAAACCTGCCGCAAGAATATGGTAGCATATGTGAGTGTGACTACTCATCTTTCTTTAGAAATAATTGTGCTTATGAGTGTAAGATGTGAAACCATGAACCAATTCAAGAAACCTTCAGTAGTGCATACACCTCAGGAATACTTCCAATTAGACCCTCTGGTAGCAGAATAACTCTGTGGTTATTATCTGGTGCAATTAAAATTGTTCAAAATCTTGTTCTGCTCTGGCTTGGACTGCATCACAAATCTGCTTAGTGATGTCAAATAGAGTAAGTTCTGATGCTGCTACCTCTTCACCAAGAATGACCTGAAACAGGAAAGTAATATGAACAGGCAAGAATGACACTGCACTACAAAAGATATCATATAAAAATACATGAAACTAAGAAACTAGTGAATCAATGAATCCTAACCATATTGGGATGAGATTGAAGAGTGCACTCCAAGGCAACATGAGAAGCTTTACGACCCATTAGCCGAATAAAATAATAGTACTGCAGAAGAGACAACAGGTTAAAATCTTTGCAAAGACTGGGAGTAAAGGCAATATGAGAGAATTCATTTATCAATTACCATCAGAGCCGTGAATAAGAAAAATACTGGTATACCTTCTCAGCAGAAAGAGCATCAGTACACATATTGCTGATGAGCTGGGAATTAACCTGCAGAATGAAAATAAATGAGACTGCACATTCAATGTTTGAGAACCGGAGTTTCACTGTTTAGCATAACATGAAGAGTAGTTTTCAAAAAAGTACAATATGAAGCATTATAGTAACCAAACTTAGCAGATTGTATCAAACCCAACATTAGTTTCCACAAATTGATTCTTGAGATCTCCATTCAAAGTAACACGGACACTAACCACCTGCAAAGTGCAAAAGAATCAATTATTGAAGTAATGAGAGAACTGGAAAATCTTAAACAAAGCATCTAAAGGACAGAACAGCTAGCATCTCAATTCAGCTTTAAAATGCATACAAATGTACCTTGGTTGGACACCCTGCAGCTGCAAACGTCTCAGCAAGTTGAGCAGCATCCGTATTTGATTTAACCCCTTTGGATATGCGTAGCAGGAATGGTTACTAATACTTCAAAGTTCATCATGTTTTGTTGACGCAACCTTTGGGACTAACCCTACCTCCAATGATAGCAAGGGCATCCAACTTAAGATCTGTGCAGGCAGCCAACGCTGCATTAACTTGTTCATTTGTTCGTATCTGATCTTTGGTCCTTCCAAGCAAATCATACCCACTTTGCAGAGTGCCATCATAGAACAACTTACTCAAACTGGATAGGTTTCCGAGAATAGACAATGTCAACATGACCGTTACATGATTCTATTAGGTACCTTGATTTTTGTACGTAGAGAGAATGTTGTCAGCGATTTCAAGAGTTTTCTGTGCAAGGCTGCAAACAATCCCTCGGATCAACCTGTCAATAGAATATTGTCATAGGAAGCACATCAATTGCAGTGTATCTAAGATTACTCCTTCAACTGAAGACTTTTGTTTCGTTCACGGAATCATTAATTTACAAACAGTGATGTTGGCAAAAAAAATATTACCAACCATCATCCAACAATTTTTTTTGGTAAGCCATCAAGAGCAGTTACATCATGCTTAGCTTTTGGTTGACTGACTGACTGACTGATTCTGAACTGTACTAGTCTCCAAAACCTCAACCAGAAATCAAAGAAATGAACAAGAATGATTTACCCAGAAATCCAGGCAATACACTGTTAGGATAATGAGTCTTGAGAGCATTGTGAAGACCCCATATGACATTATGTCCATCTGGCGACTGCCTTCCACAAAGGACTAGTCCAACCCTGTAGGGCTAGAAGACGCGGAGCTTCAACACGTGACGATTGCATTGAATGAAACAGAACCATAGTTGCCCATATGATAGAGGTAAGACAGAAATATTACTTGTAAGGTGGATGTTCAGTGATGATATGAGCATCAGGAACTTTAGCAGTTGCCCTCAGGAAGTGGGCTAAAGGCTGGATCAGCTGCTGTGGTACCATCGCCAAATTACACCCTCACAGTGGTTCCCTTCCCTGTGACAAGCCATGACCCCAAAAACAATTAAGAAAAAGACCTGAAAACAAACAGTCTTCTCTGGTCCGAATGCAATAAGAAGTCGTAATCGTTTTACTTGTGCCAACTCCACCTAACCCTTCCTCCATCTCCGGCTTTCGTTACACTAAGCAGATCTATCCTCAGGAAAGGCTGATCTGAGCTAACATGGATGATCTGAGCTAACATGGATTGTAAAGAAGGAAGAAGAAGGCAGACAGTAAGGAATTAAATTGCGATGAAACAGGGAGATTGCAGAGGACTGACTGCGCGTGCGAGTGGTACTGACAAATGGAGTAGAGGAGGAAGGAACCTGAAGGTAGGGAGGGAGCTCCGGCTGATACTGAAATCGGAGTTGCTGAAAAGGGGGTAGTTCTCTGGGAATGCAGAAATCGGAATCCATAGCTACTGCTTGTTGATTGCAAGCAGAAAATGGCGGTAGGTAGAGCCTCTACCGTTGCGGCCAATTATGTGGACTTAAAATAAGAGAGACGCTATAAGGAGAAGAACGCTTTTGCAGCGGCATCCAACCAAAACAAAATAAAGCAGAGCATACATTCAAGGGCATCTGTCAATTCGCCCAGATGTTTAGTTAGGTTACATAGCGTAAATTACACATCACGATAAAGAAACCAATGCTCAGGTCTTTCTTGTTTTAAGCTACGAATGCAAAATGTTCTCACTCAAATCCAAACTAGCGTAACATTTCTCTAACACGCCGCCACACAAAAATGGCAGCCATTCAGTCTCTTTCGCCATCTTCCATTGCTCCTTCAACATCCACCGTGAAGCTATACTCTTGGTCGCAACCCAGATAAGAGTCGCACATGAAGTAGAGCGTGTAACTCTTCCTTCCTACTTCAGCAGGAGCCGCAAAATCAAGCTTAACTTTCAGTCTCCTCTGCAGAGATACCCTCTTAATTGCCAGCAGCTGATTCGTCTTGGTGTCCCCGACCACCAGCCACCACCCTTCCTCCTTGGACTTAGGGTACCTTGGGGCATCCACCGCACCTACCTCTGTCCTTCCTTCCAGATCCCTCTCCAGCACGACCTGTAGGGTCACATCATCTCCAGCCCTCACATTCTCCCCGCCTTGAACCTCATACGTCATATCGATGTTCGGATACCGATTGCAGAACTTGGCAATGTCCAGCAGCTCGGGATCAGACATCTGCAGCAGATCCCGCCTCTCATCATCCTCCATCTCCACCAAATCAAACAGAGTCTCTATGTTCTTCCCAGGGTTCTCCATGCACTTCCTGGCCAATTCCCGCGTGAAGTGGGGAAGCTGCAGCAGCACGGAATCCCGTTCCCACATCCCTTGTGTCACCATCTGGCTAACTTCCATTGCAAGAAGTGCAAGGTTCAACCATCCGTTGCTTGAGATGACATCAACCATTGCCTGGAGCAACCTACTGGCAGAAAGGAGAATCTCCCGCTGGTCGAGTGCTAGATTCTTTCCCACTGTCTGCCTCGAGAAATGAGCTTGAAGCAGAATGTTGGTTTTTGCATGAGGATCACTGTACCTGGGATTCTCAAACGAGAATCTCTGGTGATTCATCAGCCTTCGGAGCTTCTCATCCTCCCCTGGTCGTACTGGAAGCTGTGCATACTCCGAGGCAGAAGCCAGAATCTCGAGGAGACCTTTCATCTTTGTCTTGGGAGTCAAAGACGAGCTGAAGCGTTCGATGGTTGTGTAGCTGATGTAATAGTAAGACGCTATCATGCCAAGATTGAGGGGAGAAAGATCCATGTCATCCTCAATTGCAATGCACTTGCTTGCTTCCAAGTTGCTCAACGTGTTCTCAACTAACTCTGACAGATGATCAGAGAGATGCCTATGACTCACGCCTTGCAGATTGTAGTAGTTTGGATTCTGAGTCAACCTCCTGTACATGAATGTCCAGGTGAGATAATCAACTGCATCCTGCTTGTTCTCGATAACTCCAGCGACTATTTCAGCATTAAAATTATCATGCAGGAAATGGTGCAGGTGACTCTCAACAGGGAAGGCTTCGTAGAGAAACTTCTTGTAGTATTCTTTACGAGGTGCATGGCAGAGGATTACACACTTCCCGGAGTTATCGAGCAACGGTCGACTAGCGTGGCCCATCATCTGCAACAGATCAGCAACCGGGTAGTCCGTGTGAGCATTTTCTCTCCCATCATAATACTGAGTTCCCATCACAACTACCAAGTGCGCCAACAGAGACACTCCCCAAGACATCGAGCTGCTCACTACACAAACCTGAATCCAACCTGCTTCAAACAATTGCGTGACAACCTCCTGATCCAAATCAGTCAACCCCTCGTGTAAGAAACCGACCCCAAAGGTTAGAGTGACCCGCAGAGTCTCATCCTGAATTTTAGTTATAAAAGGCTCTAGCTCTATGGAGGGTCGCAACAAAAAGGCAGGATTTTCACCGCCGTCAACTGCAGAGTACGACATCAAGTCCTCAGCTGTGGCCTTCACATACTTTCTCGTGGGCACATAGACAATGGCAGGCTTCCCATTCTTTGCATGCTGAACTATTGCTGTGTAAGTTGGCTTCGTCATGGCTTGCATCCTTGCCTCGAAATTGGCAATATCCACCCCTTGTATGTGTATCTCTAGGGGAACAGGACGGACACCAGGTGGGAAATTGAAGAGACCATGCGAGGTAGCTCCTATCCACTCCCCCAGATCTTTAGCATTAGCAAGAGAAGATGAAAGGGCCACAATCCTTGTCTTGTTCTCGATCTGACTTGCAATGTACCTCATCCTGGAGACAATCACCTCTAGCACTGGACCACCCTGGCCTCCAATCAAGTGAAGCTCATCAATTATAAAAAGACTCACTTGCTGAATATTCTTTCTTTGCTTCCACCGACGGGACAGTGCATCCCATTTCTCTGGAGTACTGATAATTATTTGACCCTTCTCGATGAGTTTCAAATCAGTAGTTGTTTCCCCAGTTAGTTCCACAACCCTCAAGCCAAGGCCTTTACCAAACTTCCTCTCCCAATCACGATATCGCTCCTTAGCAATTGCTTCAAGAGGGGCTATATAGACGGCTCGCATGATGCTATCAGGTCCTTTCTGGTAATTCCTCAACACTGCAAACTCTGCGCATATCGTCTTCCCACTCCCAGTCGGGGCAGCAACCAGGACATTGTCATCTGTGTTATACAAGACAGTGAAGACCTGTGTCTGGACCGGATTAAAATGCTTAAAACCCTGATAGAGAGCCTCATAGGAAGGATTTCTCAAAGCCGACACAGGAAGAGGCTGCAAATCCAAGAGCTCAGTTGGAGGGGGGTATTTCTCCGGTAAAATTAGGTGTCTGAAAGAGACAGGAAGAACAGTCTGCGATCCAAGCCACCTATCAGATACGACACGGATGAAATATTGAGGGGGCAACGGCTCATAGATTGGCACAGTGAAATTCAATGTGTGATCCTCATCAATATACTGCTTCTTTAGCATGAAATACTCATGGTGCAAGATATATTCGCCATCATTGTCCTCAACAATTACCCAAAATGGTTCCACGTACCCATGAACCCTGTCATCCCACTGAAAATCAGGGGTGACAGTGAGCTCCACCCTCAAAATAGTTCGAGTTATTGGCTGCACGTGAGCTGCAAGATTCAGCTTTGGAAATTGATGGATGAACTTATGCAACATCCTACCCATCTTCGGGAAACGAATGAGTTCACCAATCTCCTGTGATGTGAGGTCATAGTATCTTTCCCACGACAAATCTTTCTTTTCCAATTTCATAAGAATCTCATTTGGTATCCCGTTGAATTGGCGAAGGGGTGTTTGGACACTCCACATCTTCTTATTAACCATCTTACACAAGTTCAAAGCCTTCTCAGTCAGCTGCGCCCACCCTCTTTTCAAGACGATCTCAAAAAGTGCTCGAAGAAGACGACCTGCACTCTGCACCATCCAAAAGAAAGAAAATAAATTAAGAAAAAATTAAAGCTTCAGCATATGTAGGTCTAAATCCAACAAGAGCTACTAACAGATAATAATAGTACAAGGACCAAGAAAATACCTGTGTTATATAAACCATATCAGTAGTCAATGACAGGCCTTCAAGCTTCAGCTGTGAAATGTATGCTTGCAGAAGAACATTGATCTTAGCACTAGGCTCCTCCAGACTCTCCTTCACAGGAATCGGAACGCGGTCCAAAAGCTTCGCTAGTTCCATCTTCTCATCTTGCCTAACAGTTACGTACTTAAACTCTTCACTTAGCGAGAACAAGCGACACAGCTCAATGTCCCCCATAGTTGGTTTCAGATGCTCATTATAGGTGGATATGGTGCCGTGAGTAATATAGTAGTAGCTCGCAATACGACCAAGGTCAGTAACCTGGAAATATCCACTTTTCCTGTCATACTTGACCAAGTTATTCTTGTCCAAAATTGTTGCAGCTGAATGAATCTGCAGAAGTAAAAAGTGACATTGTTAGGTCTCAAACAATGATCCATGTAGGATGTGTGCATTCTAGCTTAGATCACTATTGATCAACACTAGCGCAAGCATCCAAGTTGCATAGCCTCTGGCCTTAGCAATCAGATTACTATTCACGTTAATAAACCACCATTCACAGAAAACAATCAATTTCAACTCCACAAGACCTAGTATCAAGCATTTTAGCAAAACTTCCAGCGATTGCAAACTAAATCCATGAGAAGAGATGCACATGATTACCACTGGTCAGGGACTATACTTGAAAGGCAATAAATTTTTCATAGAGTTAAATACTACTTACCAAATCAGCCCTTCTCTCCTCCAGCGTGATATCCCTTGTAAGAATATCTGATGCTAAACCATAAAGAGTGGGATTCCTCAACATCCGTACATACAAGTAGGTATAACCAAGCCAATTGCACGCTTCTCTTGCATTCTGAACAGTACCAAGCACAACTTCAGCATTCAACTGATCGGCTAATTTGGATATGAACTGGCTCTCGATTGGAAGTTGTTGATTCATCAAGGACAGATAATACTGCAGTTCACTGTGACCTGTGATTATAATACCTTCACCATACGAATCATACTGAGGCCGACCAGCTCGACCCAACATTTGCATAACATCAAGTGGACTGAGTTCAGTCCAAGCTCCCTTTTCTGGATTATAGATCTGAGTCCCTTTGATTATCACAGTGTGAGCAGGCAAGTTGACACCCCAAGCTAGAGTTGCAGTAGAAACTAGCACTTGTATATGCCCATCGCCAAAAAGAGCTTCAACAATTTCACGGTCAGCCCTCGCCAAACCTGCATGATGAACGGCAAAGCCATAGGGGAGAAGATCTTTAAGATCATTGCTTTTGACAATATTAGTCTGATCCTGGAGAATCTCCCGGCTAGCACTGTCCTCCTTGAGGAACTTCCCAAGAGTGTCATTAGCCAGTGCAGTGTCTCGTATTGCACGGGCTGTCTTAGCTGTTTCCTTCCTGGAATGCACAAAAATAAGAGTCTGATGCTTTCCAGCTACGGCAATTACCTTCTCATAACAAAGATCGTTCATTAATTGGAATCTCTGCAATGGCTTCTTGACAGAGACACCAATATACTGTTGTGAAAGAGGGACAGGTCTGTAGCTATTATCGAAATGAAAAAGCCCTTTCCCTACATCGACTCTTAAAAACAGCGCCACATCTTCATAGTTAGGGAGAGTAGCCGACAATCCCACCATCCTGATATGGTCCCTCGTTGTCTCAACCTGTCTGACAGTTCTAGCAACAATACTTTCAAGCACAGGGCCTCTATTATCATGAAGAAGGTGGATCTCATCAATGATAAGGAGCTTAACCAATCGGGTGTAGGTGCGATCCCCAGACTTCCTGGTAATGATGTCCCACTTTTCCGGAGTTGTTACAATTATTTGAGTTTCTTCAATTTGTTGACGAGTGAGTGACTGGTCTCCACTTAGTTCCCTTACATTCACCCCATAATCTTTCAGACGTTCCGACAAATTACCAACAACTTCAGCCACAAGAGCTTTCATGGGTGCCACGTAAACTATTTTATAGCCATTATGATCAAATGAACCATCCTTGTCCCTATAAATACCAAGCTGCTGAAGTATAGTGAGAACTGCAACATTAGTTTTTCCTGCACCGGTTGGAGCACATAAGAGAATATTATCGGCACCGAAAAGGGCCGTCTGATAGACCTTACTCTGCACCCTGTTCAGCTGTTGCATATTTTTAAAAGCTGGTTGTGCCCACTCCGGCATCTCCGATATCCTAACAAGCTTCTCATCAGGACCTAAGGGTTTTGGTTTCAGAGCCGGCACATGAACTTCTTCATACCCCTTGCTCTGATGTCTGTAAGAACCGTTTGGAAGGTCACATTTCTTATTTGCCATAAATAGACCACCCTGGTCAAAAGCAATATTTTCCAGGTCAAGCAACTTCGGCTGTCCCTTCACCCAGCTACTACTGTGTGCATCTCTCTCAACAAGCATAGTTTCATCCCTATCATCATCACCACCAACAGTCCCATCCTTCAGTCTGCGAGCCTCTTCTCTTATGCTTTTCTCCAAATTCTTTTGCCTCTCTTTTGCAGTAGCTCGGGTCGCCCGAAGCTGCAGCAGAATAGCAGCCAAATCAGGACCTGACATTGTCATTTCCTCCTCAATGTGGTTTCTCTCTTCCTGGTCCTTGGCACGAACTAAACGGGTGCACCACACAATCTTCAGCCTATTATGCACGAGAAACTTTATAAGGCTGAACTTCTCAAACTGGAGGTGATACACCAACTTATTCTCAACTTCACGGTTTTCTCCCTCAGCAAGAATCTTTAGCACCTCTTCTGCAAGTGTTTGACACTGCTGTGGGTCGATCTGTTGTTCAAAAGCCTGGGAGATCTTCCTCTGGAGCCAATAAGCATCAATATCTTGAACATTAAGATTCATACCCTCATTTGCCTGCCCCACGTCATCATCATCAATCGCACCACCCATCTGCATAGCCCCACCACGATCACGCTTGACCAAATCATCATCATCGTCATCCTCTTCGTCCTCTGGGACCATATCAAGATCACTCTCTTCTTCCTCATCCTCATTGTCTTCGTCAAACTCAACCGCCACCCCTACATCATCATCAAGAGCATCTTCACCATTAACAGCAGTAGGTCCACCAGCATCAGCTCCATCTTGGTAATCCTTGATAAGACTTCCAAGAGTAACCAGGTTATTAAAGAAATCACTGGAGATTGGATTCAACAGCTTCTCAATTTCCTTCTTCTTGTCAGTCGTCTTCGAGGACTCATTCTTAAGTACAGCCAGAATCTCATCAGCAGCAGCACTGACAATATTAGGAGGCTGACCACCCAGTTGGGATTGAATGGCACTAAGCATGGCTTCATATGCAGCTCTGGTTTCCTTGGTCTTGGGCTGGTAGACTCCTTCTTCGGTTGAGGAGAGTACACTCTCCTGCCGGATTCTTCGACGTTTAGCTTGGCGGCTTGGAACAGGTTCAAACTGGTTGTCCCTCTCCTTCTTCTTCTTCGATTTCTTAAGTTTCTCTTCAAGCTCAGGCGGTCTGCCTCTCTCAACACGATCACCGAAGTTCCTGGGGTCGATTTTGCCGTGGAGAGACTCGGGCTCGCCCGTGGGCTCATGTGTATCTCGGGGACGGGAGTCGGTAGTGAGGACAAGACTCGAGTTAGCTCTGTACTCGTATTGTTTGAATCGAGCATGAGCTTCTGCGCCACCACCGAGGTGAGCCATTGCGGGGGAACTGAAACAGTTGGATCTGGAACAGATGAGAAAATAGCAAGCAGGAAGAAGAAAAAAACCAAAACTCAATAAAACAAGGAAAACCCTAACCTTTATAACAAAAGAGGATCGACAAGCAGCAGAGATAATCCCCGGAAAGAAACCCAAACCCTAAACGAAAGAAAGAGAGCGCGTATCAATTAGGAACAAGCAAATACAGATAACAGATGCAAACAATGGGAGAAGGCAATTAACAGGTCCAGTTAACTCACCGAGCAGTTTAAGTTGACGAAGCTAAAACCTCACTCAGTCGAGACTGGCAGCTTAGCTTTCTCGGAAGCTTCCTTCTTCTCCGTTCACTTGTTCGTCGGTAATGAGGCCTCCGTCGATCCACTGAGACGGGGCTGTGTGTGGATTGTGGGGATAGCTTATCAGGGTTTTTCGTTTTTAGGGCAAAAAATTCAGAACCGCCATATTCCGATCCAAGTCGGTCCAGGCTTCTATGGCTCTGGCTACTTCCCACGATTTGGTTGTGTTCCCTGCTCCTGCTCTCTTAGCGGGGTTGCCCCCTACCTTTGGGCTTTGGGCTCTCTAGTTTCAGCTGGCTAGCTTAATTATGGGCCGAACAGATTGCTTCATAGCTGGTGGCCCAAAAAAAAAATTTGTCATGGTAATAGATAGTGTACTACAGAATAGGGATGACAACAAAACCGGAACCCACGGGTACCCACCCGACCCAACCCAGTCAACGCGGGTAAAATTCGTGTTGATGGGTTTTGGGCCGGATTTGGGTTTAAACCCGTTCACTATTCACCGGGTTGGGTTTGGGTTTAGGTAAACCCGACCCATGGGTACCCGCCCACACCTATATAATTAATTTTCTCGGTATATTTAATATTCTAAACAATTAATCTTATTTATGTTTGTGGAGACATGTCTAATTTTTTCTTTCTAATCGTGTAGAATGAAGTTGATGTTATCGAGTGGAGAGTGAAGAAACTTAATTGAAAGGAAGAAGTTTTCGATTAATCATGTTATTTATGGATAATTTGTGATTTGCTTCAATTTTCTTGAGTTTTCTAGATTGGTGTTGAACAATTTGTATAGTTAATTTGTGATTTCAATGCGATGGAAATGAAAGAGCGGTAGTCAACCAAATGGGTTGCTATCGATGAAGGGTCGTTTGTGCCACGCGATGGGCAGCACTATTAGTATGCCTAGGAACATAAAAAACGAATAAACGCAAAAGAAGTCTTTGTTCGACAAACTTCTTGAAACACCTTCGCAACTCCTATAAGCCGATTTACGCCAAATAAAAAACCCGCATAGAGTTCATCGAAAGCAACACCAGTCACCAATGTCCCACCAATTCCTCGGGATAGGAAAGTCTATGAAAGTGCTCCCAAAACCTAGACCCCTGCAAAAATAACCACAACATAGTGCCCAGCCAAAGCCACCACTCTAGTAAAATGAGGAAGGAAATCACAATGCCCTTGAAGCACGGTCAAAGAGGGCATCAAATGCAGCAAGCGTGCTGATGAAACCAACTCAACAAACAAATCAAAACAGGTAAAAACTCAATGTCTGTGCAATAGAATGGAAAAATAGTGCGACAGTAAAAATTTGAGGATGAGGCAGCCTCACAATACGGTTAATGATTAAGCAATAAAAGAATAAAAAATCTCCCACAAGAACAACACACGCTAAAGACCATGTAATCCCTGCGAAGAAAAATAAAATAGTAAAATGAAATGAAAAATACTTTGGATCACACTTATCAATGAAAATAAGTCACGACTAAGAACAACAACCACCAATGGCCAAGAACTCGGAATTATCCACCCTACCCACTAAGCGCTGAAAAGGGTAGCAGTTATCCGTCCAACCGTCACGGCCCCGCAGAGGGAGAATATGGTAGATGGAGGAGATCACCATAGCGCGGAAGGGAACTTACTGGGAAGGCAACGTCGGGATGAAGAGACAAGCGAAGCTAGAAAAACCTTATCAGTGAGAATCAATGCAACGCTTAAACCAACCAAGAGTTGGCCCGCCTCATGTGGCTCAACAATAGCCAACGAGCCAAGCAGTGGTAATTATGAATAATAAAAAAAGATAACAAATATTAAAGCACCGAAAAATGGAGGAATTTTACAATACTATATAGTATTGGTGCTATAGGTTTTTATCTTTATGGTGCAACTTGAAATTGTACATTCAATGTTATGGTACAGTTTTAGATTATACCTACACGGTTTTGTACATTTTCTTTATGGTACAACTTGAACTTGTACCTTTATGTGATGGTACAACTTCAACTTGTAAAGTTGTACCATAACATAAGAGACCAAATTCTTTTATGGTACAACTTGAACTTATACATTTAATGTTATGGTAAAACTTCAAGTTGTACATTAAAACACCAATACTTTATAGCATAGTCAAATGGCTCCGAAAAATGCAGCTCGGGCTTTGATCTTCCAACTATCCCATTTATTGTGAGGCACTCTAAAATGCCTATAAAAGGCAACGAGTTTGGCATCTGAAAATCATTCCACACCATTCCATCTTCTCCACTTCCTTCCTTTGTATGCTCTCTAAGCTATTTCTTTTGTGGGTTTTTTTTTGTAGTGAAACGTTTTCACTACCACGGGTAGATAGGAGATTTCCTTGTGAGTGAAATAGTGAGGTTATTTGGGAAACACTGTGGGTTCTATTTCTTGTATCGAGAAAATCTCTGTAACCTACCATTGTTATAGTAAAGAAATACACCGGAGCTGCTGTTCCCGTGGACTGGCCCAAAATCAGGGTATACCACGTAAATCCTCGATGTCATTTATTATTATCTATGCTTTTTGTTATTTTTGAGAATAGTCGTAGTATATTGCATTATTAAATTACCGAAGTAAATTGATCTAAGTAAGATGGTTACCGTAATTTTGGAGGCTCTGCCACCAGGTTCAACTTACATGTGAACTTTTTACAAGCGTGTGATTTCTTAGTGCAAAATATTTACCCGCTATTCTCACCCGCTGCGCCCAACAAGTGGTATCAGAGCCACGTCCAATGGAGGCAAAAACAAGCAAGATGATAAGTCTGAATGGCTCAAACTATCACATATGGAGAAACAAGATGAAGGATCTCCTACTCGTGACGGAGTTGCATTTGCCGGTGTTTAGCCCAACTAAACCTGATGGCAAAACTGAAGAGGAATGAGAGTTCAAGCATGAGCAAGTATGTGGCTACATTCAACAGTTCGTCGACGATAATGTATACAACCACATTAGCGGAGAAACTCATGCCAGAACTCTGTGGAACAAGCTGGAGGCACTCTATGCATCAAAGACAGGCAACAACAAATTATTTTATCTGACCAAGTTGGTCCAGATGAAATACAAGGAAGGCAAATCCTTGGCGGATCACTTGAACGAAATTCAAGGGATCGTGGATCAGTTGTCCGGTATGGGCATAAAGATGGAAGATGAGGTGGTCGCTCTCCTCGTTCTGGCTTCCCTTCCAGAATCTTGGGAGATGCTAAAAATTTCACTTACCAACTCTGCGAAAGATGGAGTTATCAACATGGAGATCGTCAAAATTGGGGTTCTGAATGAAGAGATGCGGAAAAGATCACAAGGTGCATCCTCATTATCTTTCCAGTCAGACTTTTTGGCGGTGGATTCCAGAAGCAGAGGAAGAAGTGAAGCGAGAGGCTCGAAGCAAAGAGGCAAAAGTCTAGGGAAGTCCAACAAGTTTGCCAATATCAATTGTCATCACTTCAAGGAAAAGGGCCACATCAGAAGATTTTGCCCAAAGTTCAGAAACGAGAGAAGGAAGGGCAAACGAGATGAGAATAGTGATGATGATGGTGCAAACTCTGTTGATGAGTTCAATATTGTCTACGAGGAAGATATTGTCAACCTAACAACCCAGGAGACAAGCGGGTGGTTTATAGTGGTGCTACCATCCACGTGACGTCCAAGAGAGAATTTTTCTCATCTTACACACCAGGTAACTTCGGTGTGGTAAGAATGGGAAATGGTAATCTTTCCAAAGTTATCGGAAAAGGAGAAGTCTGCTTGGAGACGATGAATGGTACGAAGCTACTAGTGAAGGATGTCAGGCATGTTCCAGAAATGCGCTTGAATCTCATCTCTGTAGACAAGTTGGATGAGGAAGGTTACTGCAACACCTTCCACAATGGGCAGTGGAAACTCACCAAAGGCTCATTGGTGATGGCCAAGGGCAAGAAGCTGTCAAAGCTGTATGTGACGGAAGCCAAGATCTCCCTAGAGATTGTCAACTCAGCGGATAATGGTGACACAATTGAATTGTGGCACAAACGGCTCGGTCACATGAGTGAGAAGTCCATGGCAAAGTTGGCCCAGAAGAAAGTCATAGTTGGGTTGGATCATGTTCATTTAAAGAAGTGTGTCGATTGCCTTGCGGTAAAGCAAAACCGAGTTGCTTTCAAAAGTTCCATTCCTTCAAGAGTGAAGAACATGTTGGATCTAGTTCACTCAGATCTCTATGAACCCGATGTCAACGTCAAATCACTTGGAGGTGCCAGATATTTCGTGACATTCATTGATGACCATTCACGGAAGACTTGGGTGTATACCTTGAAGACCAAGGATTAGGCCCTAGACGTTTTCAAGCAATTCCTGGCCCTAATGGAGAGGGAGAATGGGAAGAAGCTGAAGTGCATCCGGACTGACAATGGTGGAGAGTACAGAGGTCCGTTTGCTACCTTCTGCAAGGAACATGGAATTCGGCAGCAATTCACACCACCAAAGACCCCGCAATTGAATGGGCTAGCTGAGAGGATGAACAAGACCCTGCTAGAGAGAGCCAGGTGCTTGTTATGACACTCGAAGCTACCACAATCTTTCTGGGGGGAGGCACTGCTTGCAGCAGTTTATGTGTTGAACAGGTCACCCAGTGTGCCACTGAAGTATGACGCTCCAGAGAAGGTGTGGACAGGAAAAGAAGTTTCCTACAAACATTTGCGGGTGTTCGGTTGCAAGGCCTTTGTCCATATTCCAAAGGATGAAAGGTCAAAGTTGGATTCCAAGACGCGACCGCGCGTATTCATTGGATATGGTCACGATGAGTTTGGCTATAGATTCTATGATCCAATCCAGAAGAAGCTTATCAGAAGTCGTGATGCTGTGTTCATCGAAAATGAAACCATCGAAGATGTTGTTGCTAGGAAAGAAGTTCCTAGTACTAATGCTAGCCAGCCAAACCTTGAGCTAGTGCCTCCAACACCAGCGCCTACAGAAGATGGAGAAGAAGTACAACATGATCAGCCTGAGATAGTTGAACCAGATGCCCATGTGGAAGTTCAACCAGAAGATGCTGATGACGATGGTCAACCATCAGCCATAGAAGGTTCTCCTGTTTGAACAACAAGATCTGGTAGAATTTCACGACCGTCACTTACTGACGGGGGAGAACCAGAGAGCTTCATAGAAGCTATGAATGACGAACACAAGCAGAAGCGGATAGAAGCTATGAAAGACGAGATGGATTCCTTGTATGAGAACAACACATTTGAACTAGTGAAGTTGCCAAAAGGCAAGAGAGCTTTGAAGAACAAGTGGGTGTTCAAGATCAAGCATGATGAACACAACCGTCAGCCACGCTTCAAAGCCAGACTAGTCGTAAAGGCTTCAGTCAAAGGAAAGGCATTTACTTTGACGAGATATTTTCACCTGTGGTGAAAATGACACCCATTCATACTGTGATGGGACTAGCAGCAAGTCTTAACCTGGAGGTTGAACAAATGGATGTGAAAACCGCCTTTCTTTATGGTGATTTGGAGGAAGAGATTTACATGGAGCAACCAGAAGGCTTCAAGAAGGAGAAAAAGGAGGACTATGTGTGTAGGCTCCGTAAGAGCTTGTATGGCATGAAGCAGGCACCAAGGCAGTGGTATAAGAAGTTTGAGTCTGTTATGGGGGAGCAAGGCTACAAGAAGACTACTTCAGACCACTGCGTGTTCGTGAAGAAATTTCCCGATGGAGATTTCATCTTACTTTTGCTCTATGTGGATGATATGCTAATTGCTGGGCAGAATGTCTCAAAGATCAATGATTTGAAGAAGGAGTTGAGCAAGTCTTTGCCATGAAAGACTTGGGACCAGCAAAGCAGATTCTTGGCGTGATGATCATTCGGGATCGAGGTGCCAAGAAGATATGGTTGTCACAAGAAAAGTACATTGAGAAAGTACTTCAACGTTTCAACATGGATAATGCTAAGGCAGTTAGCTATCCTCTTGCTAACCACTTTACATTGACATCCAAACAGAGCCCGTCTACCGAGAAGGAAATGGCGGAGATGGATAAAATTCCATATGCTTCAGCAGTGGGAAGTTTGATGTACGCTATGGTGTGTACAAGGCCAGATATTGATCATGCAGTTGGAGTTGTCAGTCGGTTTCTTTTCAAACCAGGAAAGGAACATTGGGAAGCTGTAAAGTGGATCCTCAGATACCTTCGAGGTAGCTCCAAAATGAGTCTATGTTTTGGAGATGGTGAACCTGTCCTTGTTGGCTATACAGATGCTGACATGGCAGGTGATGTTGATTCGAGGAGGTCCACTTCTAGGTACCTGATTACCTTATCAGGGGGAGCAATATCGTGGCAGTCAAGGCTACAAAAGTGTGTAGCTCTTTCCACAACAGAAGCTGAGTATATAGCAGTAACGGAAGCATGCAAGGAGATGATATGGATGAAGAAGTTCCTGAATGAACTTGGGTTCCTACAGGAACAACCACAGTTGTTCTGTGACAGTCAGAGTGCTATTCATCTTGCGAAGAATGCTTCATTTCATGCTCGATCAAAACATATTGATGTTCGATATCACTGGATACGAGATGTGCTTGAAATGAAACAACTACAACTGGAGAAGATCCATACTGACGAAAATGGATCGGACATGTGTACCAAGACTCTTCCAAGAGAAAAGTTTGAGTTCTGTCGATCAGCTGCAGGGATGATGAAGTCGCCCATGTAGTCGGGCGGGGGAGAATTGTTGGCCCGCCTCATGTGGCTCAACAATAGCCAACGAGCCAAGCAGTGGTAATTATAAAAAAAAGACAACAAATATTAAAGCACCGAAAAATGCAGCTGGGGCTTTGATCTTCCAACTATCCCATTTATTGCAAGGCACTCTAAAATGCTTATAAAAGGCAACCAGTTTGGCCTCTGAAAATCATTCCACACCATTCCATCTTCTCCATTTCCTTCCTTTGTATGCTCTCTAAGCTATTTTTTTTGTGGGTTTTTTTTTGTAGTGAAATGTTTTCACTACCACGGGTAGATAGGAGATTTCCTTGTGAGTGAAATAGTGAGGTTGTTTGGGAAACACCGTGGGTTCTATTTCTTGTATCGAGAAAATCTCTGTAACCTACCATTGTTATAGTAAAGAAATACTCCGGAGCTGTTGTTCCCATGGACTGGCCCAAAATCAGGGTATACCACGTAAATCCTCGGTGTAATTTATTATTATCTATGCTTGTTGTTATTTTGAGAATAGTCGTAGTATATTGCATTATTAAATTACCGAAGTAAATTGATCTAAGTAAGTTGGTTACCGTAATTTTGGAGGCTCTGCCACCAGGTCCAACTTACCTGCGAACTTTTTACAAGCGTGTGATTTCTTAGTGCAATATATTTACCCGCTATTCTCACCCGCTGCGCCCAACACCAAGGAACAAAGAGTATAATTGTCAAAGCATTATCCCCAAAACAACCGATCAGACATGCAATTCTAAAATAGGCTATCACTAAGAATTAATTAATAGAGGCAAGAACATCACTAAACGAAGAATTGCGGCGGCATGGGCATAGATGAGAGACGGTGGTGAGATATCAAAATCACAATCGAAATTTGATTCCATCAATTCCGCCAAGTGTCTGTATTTAGTTGACCACGAACCTACAAAAAAGATTAAGAAGCCACCACAAGAGCGAATGTCGATGATGGCGGCGCACAAGGGCAGAATGACCAGTATCGGCGAGCCACATAAGAGAGATTGTAACCGCCAAAAACGATCAGCCTCCAGAATTCTAATCGGCGGACTTGAATCTGACGGTGATAGTCCAGCAAGAACGCCGAAGGTCGAACAAAATCTTCTGTGAACACTGACGAGGAAGCCGAAATTTCAGGATGACCGAAAAAGGGGGCAAGGGAGCGACCTTCTTCCCCGGTGAAAATCCCTAATCGGTGGAATGTCGTACGACTCTCTCCATCGGCGTTCGCAGTCCTCTCCTCCGGTGGCCCAATTGATCGACCATAAAATTTGTCATTATATACCTATGGGGTTAATTGCATGGTTGGTTACTGAGATTACAAAAAATGTTCAAGTTTGATCATTCAAAATATTTAAATCCATTGGTGGTACTTTAGTTTACTGAAACCATTCACGTTTGGTCACTCTTGGTCCAACTCCGTTAACTTTTCTGATGTGTCAGTCAACTCTCAAAGTTGACTCTTAACATAGTGACGTGGCAACTAAAAATTATTAAAAATAAAAAATAAAACTTTATATTTTCCACTTCATTATTACATTCATTAAAAAATAAAAAACCTAATTTCTTTTCTACAAACCTCATACCCGACCCAACCTTCACCGTCGTCGCGGAATTCGACCATCGTAGCAACACTCCCCACCACCTGACTCCGACTCCTGCCCCATCCCTGTCCCTCGGCGCCGACTCCAATCCCTCCTCCCACTCCTCTGCCGCCGCCTGCGCCGGCGACATCCAATCCAACGACAGTCAACTCTCAAAGGCAGGTCCTCCAATCCAACGGCAGCGGGCTAGAGCTGCAAGACCACCGCACTCTTCGCGACTGTGATATCACCAAAAACTCCGAGATCACTGCCACCGCCCGTTGTCCAATCCCCGCCCCATCTCCTCCCCCCATCTCCGCTGCCCCGGAACCGCCCGACCCGGTTGGAGCCGATGCGGTGGTTGCCGTCGCATTCAAGGAACCTAATGCTGAGACAAAAGCTCAAAAAGGGTAAAAGACAAAACTTTAAGAGTTTCAAATGGAAATTGCATTGGATCCCTAGTATTATGATCATCAACAATAGATAGCCCCAAATACTGAAACAAACAGGGGAAACAACACAGAAAACCAAATAGCCGGCCAGCATAGCTGAAGTTCCACACTCACTCACATACCTGAGACGAGATCTACTCCAAGGTTGTTCATAAGCCCTTCTATATCGATTCAGTATCTCATCTTCTGAGCAATTCACTCCGTATTTCTCCCCAATATGTTTGTATATCTATGGAATCAACAAACAAACAAAACAGAAACCATCGATCACCACGATGTTCGAGCAATTGAAAACGTAAAGATTGCAGAAATTGAAGCAGAGAAGTCAGGGAGTCCCCAATTTTTCTCACCTGAGCCATGGGTTGGGAAGGAACGACGAGAGTGTCGACGGCGTCAACGAGGAGAGCCTTGTGGGTGACGCGGCGGCGGTGGAGGTTGGGTCGGGTAGGGTAAGGGGGTTTGTAGAAAAAAATTAGGTTTTTTATTTTTTAATGAATGTAATAATGAGGTGGAAAATATAAAAGTTTACTTTTTATTTTTAATAATTTTTTAGTTGCTACGTCACTAAGTTAACGGTCAACTTTGAGAGTTGACTGACATATCAGCCAAAGTTAACGGAGTTTGACGGAGAGTGACCAAATATGAACGGTTTCAGTAAACTGAAGTACCACCAATAGATTTACATATTTCGAGTGACCAAAGTTGAACGTTTTTTGTAATCTCAGTGACCAACCATGCAATTAACCCTATACCTATATATATCTTTAACTTATATTTTAGTTGTTTACTTGTATTAGAGCAACCTAATATACACAATTTTTATGTTATATTTTCATTTTAACTTCTTATAATGATTTATTAATTATTTTGCTAAAACCTATACCTAATGCGTTCCTGTAGTGGTTTTTT
This sequence comes from Linum tenue, assembly GCA_946122785.1. NCBI lineage: Eukaryota > Viridiplantae > Streptophyta > Magnoliopsida > Malpighiales > Linaceae > Linum > Linum tenue. Next base: position 40,505,224 of record CAMGYJ010000002.1, read on the forward strand.
TGTCCTCCCGCCGGTACGGTAAAATTTTGAAAATACTAGTAAGAAGTTAAAACTAAATTACTATCCAAATTCAAAATAAAAAAAAATCCAAAAATAACTGTTATAAAACATTAGACAAGAGCATGTGATCTATGATACTATAAATATGTGGACTGATATAATTATATTATAATTTTTTAAGAAATATAATGATATTTGTGTGTCCTTATTACATTAGTTAGAGATAATATTATGAAGTAAAAATGATGAATTGCTAAGTAAAAATAATCACTCTCATCGGTTCATGTGACATTTGCTCTGCTGTAGAATTATTAAAATATACCAATTTAGTTTAGCCATGTGTCATCAAAATACATTTTTCCCCCCGGTAATTATACATTTTCATTTGTGTAAAAATGTTGCAGATTGTCTTGAAAAATATGTTCGTATATTTTTTCAATCAAATTCACTTGGTCTAACCTTAACGCACCTTTGGTAAAAGAAGTATCCAAGACATACGTTTAATTTGTCTCTATGGATTAAATTTAGCATTCAACACTTATTTAAAGTAATAACATTACGTTTTTCTTATGTAATTCCAATTTCTTTATGTTCCCTTTTTATTTCTTTGCATCATTCCTTTCTTTTTTCTTCCTTCCAAACACTTTTATTAAAACCCAGTTTTTACTTTTTTTCCTAATGCAATTTAATTATTTTTCTTCTTCATATTTGATATAATTCATTTTATTGTTTTGGGTGTCTTTTTTATTTTCGAGTGATATCAAGAGAGAACAAGAGTTATACAACAAAACTACCCAGGGATTCCTTACAAGCGACACCCTAGAAGATTCAATTGGACATAAGTCAAGGATCTAGAGGCGACGAAGGTGATAGCATATCTTACTTCTAAGAGCTCTGCCAGGTAAGGATTGAATACTCCCTGGTGATGCAGACCTGCTGTCACCACCACATGCCCGTCTGAGCCACGGATAACAAGACCACACGAGCACCCTGAGTCGCGAATTACATCGAACTTGATCTTCAAATAGTCGTTTGCTAGAGGCTCCCAAGCGATGGGAGGAGGATTTGGGAGGAGCGATCTGGGGGCGGAGGAGGGGGGAATAAACTGGAGACTTCGAGGACCTAGTTGTAGAATTGTCGGGCTAGAGAACGGACATGAATGAGGTTGGTAGAATTCAAAAATCGCTTTATTTCTAAACTTTCAGATTCTCCAGTGTAAAACAGACACACTGGAGAATGTTGAATGGGGGAGATCTCAAATATCATGACAATGTCGCCACCATAGACTAAAATTAGTAGTCGGGGGGCGGAATCAATGATGTTGCTCAATCCCACTAAGGTCCACAACTTGGTGGCAAGGGGGAATCTAAAGAATAAGTGGTTAATACTCTCTTGATGCATCCTTCCTTACTTAATATTATAGGGATTCAAAACCAATGTAATGCCACATCAGCACATGGCTGCCTCTCAGCCTCTCTCGCATCATTGGGGAATAAATGAATCTTCCCCAATTTTATCCCTTCGCCACCCAAAAGTCCTCGTCAATTGGCCATCCCTATATGAATAATTATCATTTTTTATGGAAAATTTATCCCCATCGTTAGTGGCCTCTGAAACTATGCAGAGTACAAATTACTTAATCTCTCATGTTATTAAATTACATATAATAATTAATATTCATTTTACAAATGAGCTATTTCATACTTATTCAATGTTTACATATCCGAATCGGATGCTGAATCTAAAAATTATTGGTTGATGGTTTAATAGTTAATTCGTATACAATCATTTGTTAAATGTTGATAGAACCTATAATGCGCTATAATATAAAAAACACATATAATCTTTAATTTATGAGTGAATTTATCAGTAACCATAAAAATTCCTAATCCATATCGTCTATCACCAAAAAGCTCTAACAAAGCTTTCAAACTATCTTAGAAAAAAAATCATGCTCTCTTAATTAAATTCAAGTAATAAGAGTAGCAATCCATAGTGAACCAGATTATTCTGACAAGGAAGCTAGAAATGAATAAAAAAACATTAAAAAAATAGTGATTAAGGTGGGGTAATCTTAGATTACGTTAACTTCGTTTTCATAATTTTTAATATTAACAAAGTGAAATAAAGGACAAAAAAAAACTGAGGTGGTCATCTGATTTCATGCCAACCCCTAAAAAATTATTTGGTCCATCTCTAACCGTCCAATCAAATGAACCGAACTGCTATTATAACAACTTTAGTGATTCTACTGGTCCAATCATTAATCCAGTTTGATTCTTATAACAATGCCTAAATATTAAACAGTTGACAAAAACTAATTAAACAAAAACACTTCTTCAAAAAGCTAAGCTAAGTAAATATAAAAATAGCAACCAAAATGTCTCTCATGTGAGGTTTAAAAACTCGATCTAATAATACACGATGCCTCATGTTTCAAACACAATTAATATGATGATAATAGAACAACTTTATCTATAAAAAAATAGAACAACCTTAATTCCCAAATTTAAACATGAAGGAAAACAAATACGAAAGAAAACAAAGAAGCAATATAAAAGATTAAAAATACAACCACTTCATACACCCAAAACTAAAAAGAAAGAATATGACAATAAGGAGCAAATACAATAACCAAATAAAACGCAACGCCTAATGGGCGGGCAGATAACTAGTACTTATAATAAAATTTAAGCATGTGATAGATCTAACAGTTGAAGCTAAATAATAATAAAAATTAATTACTTCATTTTATCAATCATGAGTATATAAGTTTGTTTTAAATTAGATTTTAAAAAATTTATGAGGAAAAGAATTAATTGTGATCAATGAAAGATATTCATTTCGATATTTTAAAAAAAATCAATAATATATACCACCATTGTATATGACATCTCCATTCATGTATTTCTTGTACCAATATCACATTGAATGCCATTTTTAGTATAAATTAATTCAATTGATATTAAAAAACCCATAGTTAAAACGAATGAGATATATCTCGTTAAATATTCATGCGAGAGTGGTTATGCATTGTGCAAAAATTGAGTCATTCACCTAAACTGCTCCCGACAATTTTCACAATAATTATCTTTTTATTTTCAAAAAGTTCATAATAATTCGCTTACCTTTGGCGTATTTTGACTTCTCTCAACCTACTTCCGTTCAAAAATTTAAATTTTCTATCATTTTTCCTCCATCAAACACAATCGTTTTCTATAGGCATTTGTATTTTTTACTCTGTTTGGATCCATGTTGTCCTTAGGTTCATTTAATTTCATTCCATGCAACATTTTCCTTCTACTTCATTGTTGGTTTGGGGATGATTTGAGCAACCAAGCTCACCTCATCTCCGCAAACATCTGTACTTCAGCTTCACTCAAGCCACCATTATTCCCAAATTTATTCGGCATGGCCAACTTAGTGGATTTGCACAATCTCTCATCTTTAATCAATTCTAAATGGTAAAGTTTCGTTTTCCAATCAAAATAAAAAATACATCAATTATTTTATGCTTACCTCTAACTAAGTTATGTGATATGTTTGTTATAATGTCAATGAGGGAACAAAGTTGCATGATGCAATGAGAAAACTTGAGCCTGCTTAGTTTTAATGATGGTGGATAATATAGCTACAATGAGAAACATTAGAGCTTACTTCTCTCTCTTTCTTTTTTGCTCTGACCTCTCCCTACATTTTTCTGTTTTCTACTCTTTTACCCAGATCTTCTGGATGTTTTGTTCCCTCCTGCTGTGAGATGTATTGATTCCTTCTTAGCCCCAGCTAATGGAGATGTACTGAGTGTTATCACCACCTACAAAACTTCTACTATCTAGCTCTGCTCTTCAACCATTTATTGTTGCATACAGATTGAGTTGCTTTCTGATGTTTGCCAGCTATTGGATGGATTGTGCCTTGTTGACAGCCCCTTTTCAATTGTATGTCGACTAAATCTTTTTGAGGGATCTCATCAACCTTTAAGAAGCTTAGAGAGTGCACCTATAACCACCAGATGGAGTTAATGACCAAGAGCATATCTGCAGAACGGAAGGATGCAAGGTTCAATAGCATTAATTCATCCAAAACAGATACAAGTATATTCAAGCCTCCATTATGGTGGAACAGAGGGTTTCTTGAGCCCGTCAAGACTGTTGAGACAAGCATGAGAAGTGCAGATAGAAGAATAGCAATTAAACCTCGTCAAATCACACCAACTGCCAAGCTCAGGGAAATTGAATGGGAAGGAGGAGAAATAACAAGCTCTATATATGGTTCCCAACAGACAAAGCCTAATACTCATCCTATATTCACCCTTTACATTCATATTCTTACTTGGGGTGCTGTCAAACAAATCAAAGTTGGGAAAATGAGTATCAATGATCTCATTAACCAAGCTGGGGAATGGGATCTAGAGATGGTACCAGACACAGAGAGAGTGGCTAGGCGCAATACTCTGGTGGGGAAAGTCTTCTCAGAGCGTGAGATCAGCCTCCGTGCCCTGCGAGGAATGATCAGAGTGGCCTGGGTTGATCACCACAAGCCGAAACTTCAGGAGATGCCCAAAATCCAACCTTTGGAGGATAAGACCTTTGAGTTCGACTTTGAAAGCAAGAAGAAGATGAAAGCAATCTGGGATGACCGCCCCTGCCCTATCTCAGGAACATTGATGCAACTGAAGAAGGTGACTGGAGTGGAGGATGCCCGAGATGTAAGTTTCAAATGTGTTGAGTTCTGGTTTCAAGTTCACATCTTACTAGAGGCTTATAGGATTGAGGGTAACTTATCAATGGTGGAGAGGATGTTCCATAGGGTGATTGAAATTGATCGAGCTGCCCTCCAAGCCTAGATCTACAGAAGGTATGTGAGAGCCGGAAGATCCAAGAAGAAAACCTTCATTCTCCTCCGATGATGCAGAGATGGGGACCTTGGACCAGAGCGAGCTCATCTGTCTTCTCCCCAAGAACGAACCAACAACATGATTTGGAGGCGGCGATTAGCCGGGATGCGGCTTCTTCTTCGAACTCACCGCGCAGGCACCAATCCTAGCCGCAGGCGACTGCTGAGCTCCGGAATGCCCCAATCGGGAACCAGGTGGGCCACGTTGCCTCGATTTTCTCTCCTCACACCAATCAATCCCCCATCTCGAGCTCTGCGCAGAACTTCAACTTTGCAACGGATATATTCCAAAACACCTGTTTCCCCAATCAAACACTCCAAAATCAATCTCCCTTTTCCCTAAACCCTGATAAGAATGCCCCAACCCCACAAGGTACGACTGTGGTGAGGAACCTTTTTGGAGAACCCACTAATACCAACCAAACCACTTTTTTCTCTAATACCACAGATCACCATCCCACCTTTTTACACCCAGGCTTCTCTTACACCAACCCTAACCCGATCCCTTCCCAGGCCCAAGCAAATTATATTTTCCACCAAAATTATTTTCATTCAGGGCCCAACTCGACCCAAAGGGGAAATAGAGCTTCTGCTCGTGGACATGGGTCCCGAAACCATTCAACAAGCCCATTTTCCCAGAAGAAGAAAAGAAAGGGAAATATTCAAGAGAATGAAACCGAAGAAGAAGAACATGGGACTCCCTCCTCTGCGTTCAACCAAGCTGAAGAAGGAGAAGACATGAATGATGAAGACCCAGTCATCCCGCCAGGATTTGAAAACTCTCTTGTTGTGGTACCGGTGGCCGATTCCAAGCCACTCAGAGCACCATGAATGCCCTGGTGTGGAACTGTAGGGGATTCGGGCAGACTCCTACAGTTCGCCAGTTGAGGAAGATGGTTAAGAGGTTTAGCCCATCTTTCATTTTTCTGTCTAAGACTAAGAAGAAGGAATCTTACATGGAACAAAAAAGAAAAAGTATGAAGTTTGCAGATAAGTTCTACGTGAACCCAGTTGGGAGAGCAGGAGGACTAGCCCTGTGGTGGGTGGATGGTCTCCCTATCAAGATTCTGGATAGCAGTAGATTCTTTATCGATGCTTTTGTTGATGTTAAGGGGGGATTTTTCATCACTTTTGTTCATGCTCCTTCTGATCCGGCTGTCCGTAGGGAGTTTTGGGATCAGATTAGTAATCTTAGAACTAATATGGAGGATAAATGGCTTGTAATTGGGGATATGAATGATGTGCTATTTTCGGATGAAAAGAAGGGAGGAGGGCCTCCTATAAACGAATCTGTAATGTTACACCCCATCTTTGTCTAAGTCGAAATGACGGTTATGCTCTTGGTCCAAATTTGTCAAATTTCACCGTAATGTCGAGGAGGACTAAAACTGTGAAATATCATTTCAAGCGGTGTCGAATTTTGACATAAAATGAGAAAGTTACGGACATTAATTGAGTTTCGTATTATGCGTGTGAATTTCCACAAAAACCCTTTGACTAGTTAAAACCCTAGAATCCTTGCCCAACCCACTCGGTCTCACCACGAAACCCTCGCAGCCTTCCTCCACCGAAAGAAACTTGCTCTCGGGAAAGCAGAGCAAAGTTTGGGAGACAGGGTATAACCATTCTCCCTACTACGTGAGCTGCGCGCATCGAGGAAGACCGAGAGCAGCTTGACTGGCGACCTAGGTCGCAGGAGGCAGCGTCCCCGCCAGTACGAGAGCAGCTTGCTTGTGGGTGGAGGAGGAAGCGGGATTGAACCGAGAGTAGCTTGCTAATTGAGGGAGATCGCCTCGGTGTTAGCTTAAGCAAGGAGGCGATTTCCGCGGGGGGGGGGGGGGGGGGGGGGGGGGGGCTGTTTGGGACGTGATTGCGTGGCCACCATCGGATGCCTCTCTACTACGTCAAAACAGGACCATTATCGGGCATTTGGGACGTGATTGCCGTTAGCGGATGCCTCTGTACTACGTCAGCTGCCTTGCTGAGGTGGGCCGTGAGCGGTTAAGCAAGCAGGATGGATAAAGATCAGAGCCAAGCAGGAGGGATAAAGCGATCGTCGTCGGAGGGTGGTTAGCTCAAGCCAAGTCGACCTGATCAATAAGGTGAGTGTAAAGGGGGTAGATTCTACGCCTTACGTATTCTTTCAAGTATTAGAGTTTTCAGTATTTTTGTGAAGTATTGCTATGGTTGTTTATGCTCATGATTATGTGCTTGTTTGAGTTGTGGTTTATAGTGAATGTGTGATGTTTGCTTTAAAGCTTTACATTTATGAGTGATTGTTAAACTTAAGAACAAGTCCTTTTGTTTTAAGAAGTACTTCACCTTCAAGAAGGTGAAGTCGTTTTAAGTGTTTTTAGTCGCTAGCGCCAGTCCGTTGCCATTTGAGATTTTCAAATAGAGCAGTTGTTATGCTCTTGAGATATTTAAGATGAGCAGCAGTTATGCTCTTGAGAATCGTGGTGAAGAGCCACCACGACAAGTTTAAGATGTTAGGGGGATGAATCGTTACGACTCCTCTAACTAAGTTTAAGTTTTAGGAAAGCTTGGATGGCTTCTCATACGTATGAGTTGGGCAACCGGACTAGCTAGTGAGGGATTCCCGTGTCAGTCAAGAGATTTAAGTCAAGTTTTGAGCTTTAAGAGAGGAGAGTAACTTCAACTCCCTCAAAGTTTAAGAGTTAAGATTTTAAGATTGGAAGTACAAACAACTTCCACCAATTTAAGTAAGTGTTTTAATTAAAGTGCTAAGTATTAGAAGTTTAAACGTAAGGGCGTAGATTGACCCCAACTCACTCACCAGTTTGATGAGGAAGGAGCAGTTAGAGAGCAGCGAGATCGAGAGAAACAGTTCGAGGGAAGCTAGCTAGAGAGGACGGTACAAGCGTCACAGAGGATGTCTAGTCAGAGTTTCACACAAGCAGCAGCACTTGAGACTAGTTAGTTATTATGTTTTATGATTATGAGTATAGACTGGAGATCAAGCTGAGTTCTTAAAGTTTGAGTTAAGTTGCCCACGTGTTAGGGCGTTTCTTTGAACTACAAGAGTGGTTTTCAGAAATTTATTTATGAAAAATTTTCCCATTGCAGTTTAAGCTTTGAGTGTTTTAATTTTCAAGGACATTTTGGTAAAATGAGTACCCGGCCGGGTTAGGGTGTTACATTTTGGTATCAGAGCCGGTCTTTCTCTGTTTCTTGGTTTCCAAGGAATACTGGAATGTTGATCTCGGTTTTTAAAGGTTTTGTTTTAAGGGAAAGGAAAATGAGTCACGGGTCTCCTTTTAAGTGTCTATAGAATCTCCAGTCTACTCTAATCGTATTAAGATAAATAACTTTAGTCTTAATAAAAAGTGTGCCAATCGCGAAGGGATATCCGAGGTATAAGTACGAGGATTCGAAGGAGTTGAAGGAGCACTACGAGGAATTTTCTACTTAGCCACTAACAAATGATCTAATAGGTTAAGATAAGCAAATAGGAGAACTATGAATCTCCAAAGAAGAGCTACAATCACTTGATGTTAGTAGCTATAATGATGGGAGAATTTTAGGGTCCTTGACCCTAAGTAGTGGCGAGTTGAGAAATAAAGAGGTACCACGAGAAGTCCTTCAACTAGTTTTAGTGGTCAACGCTATTACAACACAGTGACAAGGAGCAGTGGAAAGCTTAGACTTCAAGAGAAGCTAGTGTAGTATAAATGAAGTCAAGGAGGAAGTAAGTAGGTTAGAGGGGGTCTGAAAGGACGTCAATAAGTCAATAGTTAAGGAGGAGAGGAGGCATAGTCCTTTACATATGACGAGAAAGGAACCCTTATAGATAAAGTACGTCACTAGAGAAGACGGTACATCACCCTGGGGAGTTAGGCTGGTAGCAAGCCTTTAAAAGGAACAAGACAAGTGTCAAGATGATCGAGGTAGAGAACGAGCTTGGATCAAGAATAACAATGTGCTAGTGAACAATGTCGAGCTAGAAAGAGGATGTATTGGGATATGAGAGACCCTACAAACTACCCATATCACAAAAGGTCAGGAGGTCGTTGAGACCATTGAAAGGGGAATGCAAGAGTTCACGATGATCTCTTTTGGGATTGTCCTATCCTGAATGTAGGGAGCACCTAGCCGTCTAGGGTACATGAGGGGTGACAGAAGGAGGAACCTCTGTAATAAGTTGGAACTAGAGGCTAAGAGCTAGAGTCTCGGAACCAGCTATAGGAGTAAGTCATTCAACCAACCGAGTATAGACAAGGAAGTAGAACGTTTAATGGAAGTTCGAATAGATATTAGAGAATTTGAGGAGAAGTCTCAACGGTCGTAATAAAGAGAGTTTGCGTACAATACCAGGTAAGAGCAAGAAGGCTAGAGGAAGGTTGACGAGATTTCAAGAAGTCAATTGGTCAAGTATCAGGTGGGATTTGCAAGTTTCTTTGTGCGAATTTATCGTTAAAATTTCTTAATGATTGGTAAACAATCTAGAAGTAGTACCGGACTTTGGGAAGTCGTTAGGAGCATAACTGTGAAGTGGCAATAGTGATGTCGTAGGGTGTATGGAGTCGAGGAAGGACATGAAAGTACCTAACGAATGAGTGGGAATATGCGTAAATGACTCTAGTTCAAGGAGCATGCATGCATGGATGAAGGTAGTGAGGAAGGGTCAAAGCAAGGATATGAAGGACGACAAGGAGAAGTTAAGTTGATTGCCAAGGAGAACAATTAGACCATAGGATGTCGTCGAGAATTCAAAAACTCATAAGAAGGTGAAGGTGTCGCCGTCTTGATATGTCAAGGATATAAACTTAGCTTATAGGTCCAAAGATGTAAAGGGAAGAGAACACATAGGAACCTGGAGGACTGCATTGAGAGCAAGGAACATCAAGAAGAAGAGTCACGAGTAATAAATTAAGAGGGATATATGTTTAGGGAACATCATAATATTTGAAAGGATCATAAGTTTGGATGCATGTTAGGGAAAGATGCAGGGGATACTTCTAACGAGTATAGAAATTAAAAGCAGTGGTACGAGGATTTCAACGCTTAGTCATAGGTACAAGGAAATGATCATGTAGAGTAAGATTAAAGGCTAAGACGGAGTATTAAGGAACGAAAGTAAGAGATACAAGCTAGGAGGTACAAAGACCTAGGATACTAATGAGGGATTGCAGTTAAGCGTATGTTAAATGGGTCCCGACCTTACTAGAAAGAGTATAAGCCGCCATCAATAACCTGAGAATTCGAAAGGGGTGTTAAGGATATCGATAAGGAGGTGCAAGGGATTGACTTACACTCAAGACATCATATATGGTGAATCAGTCATCAAGTTGTGTATCAAGTGGAGTTACCTAGAGGAGAAAAATGAGGTCTATAAAGGGGGGAAGAAGCGATACTAAGGATCCAACATAGGTGTAGGTGACACGCTAAAACACAACACCTAACAATGGCCAAGTGTAACCAATGAAAGGGACTGCAGTATAGGCAAGTTTAATTATCAACCCGGGGTCTAGATCTACTGCTTACTCCGTGATTCTCTATTATCTAGCAAACTAAGTCGAGTGATTGTTGTGAAAAGTAAAAGCAACAAGAAAGCAGTAATTTGTTCGGGTTTCTAAAGCAGGCAAGAGTCACTCGGGATTGAGTCCCCCTAGCCCCTTAGTTAGGTTCAATTGCAATTCCCTGGGTTGATTTACTGTTGATTAAACTGCGGAAGATCCGACAGTAGCTTGGAATCTCTTAAGCTGACCAAGCCCTCTCAGTCTAACTACCCGGCAGACGACTAGTCTTCACCGGGATAGAAAGCTGAGGCTATGAACACAGAACTCCACTACTGGCGCCAAGAACACCAGTACAAAGCAGTAAACTGGCTAACTCTCGTATAGCCAATCTCCTACTATCGAATGAAGAGGCTCTAACAACCTAATCAGATTCTATCTATCTCAGGTTGCAGCAGAAATTGAGAAAAGCTGATCAGACTCAAATCAATTCATTAAACATGCGTCATTCGATTAAAATCAAACAGTAATATCATCCCAAGTCATTACAATCAAATCCCTAACACAAGGAACTAGGGTTCTTCATACCCAAGTGAGAGAAGGGTTCTACTCCATAGAGAGAGAAGAGAAAACAAGAATCGGATTAGTCATACTCATAACGATGAGGATATTCTGCTCCGGGACGATGATTTCCACTCCTATGACGATCTCCAGGCTCGATTCGATGAAATCCAGCTCTAGGACAGCTTCTAGGATGTGTTCTTCGCACTTTCTCTCTCTAGGGCTCTGTTTTTGCTCTGAAAACGCGATTCTCCCACTTCTGGCTCGGATTAGGCTTTAAAACCGAGTTTCCCCCGAGTTGCACGGCCAGGTGCACGGCCGTGCACATCACCATTCTGGCCGTGCACCCTGGAACGCGCCGTTTCATTTAGTCTGCCTTCGTACATCTTGCACGGCCAGGTGCACGGCCGTGCGTGGCCACACACAATCCCATGCGTGCCCACGCACAATCCCGCACGGCCAAACTGGTTACTTGCACGGCCGTGCGGATTTCACTTGTGCCCGTGCGTGCCCACGCACAATCCCGCACGGCCAGAATTACATGTTGCACGGCCGTGCGTGGCCACGCACAATCCCGTGCGTGCCCACGCGACTTCCTCAGAACCTCGCCATGCGTCCGATCCTTGTCCAATCGACCTCAAACTCGCTCCCAAGCCTCCATTCACGTACTAGGACCTGAAATATCATAAACAAGCACAACCTAGCGTGAAATCGGCCCAAAACACGAGAATCAACACCTCAAACGGTGTAAGAACGGGGGTAAAAACATGTGTAAATGATGGTCTATCAGTAGGTAATTAAGCAAACCAGGCACTCAGTACGTCAAACATTCACCACATAATTCTATGTCAGGAGATTCGAGGAGAGGCACATCAGTCAGCATTTGGAGAACGGAAGCCAAGGCCTGAGCGCGTTATGAACTGAATCCACAATGGGTCATGTCCTGAATAGGGCTGGCTAAGAATTTATCTCATTGATGTTTCTTATGGAAATCCTAAGTAGAGACCCTAGACAAACCATTGAGAACAATATGAAATAAGAAACCATTATAGTACCAATGGCGTTTATGAAAGGGGAGTGCCATAGTGTCATAGTTGCCTTGAGAAAGTAGCTAGCCGAGTAAGTGATTTGTGAGAAATGGGTGAGTTATAAGTCGGCCAAGTACCACACGAATTGGAGGCAAGGGTTTATAGCTCCAGGTTGTATAAGGTAAAGGAAGTATAAGTCCTTGCAGCAGAAGGATTACCTCAAGTGAGACTGTAGGTTATCATCAATGAACAAATTTCGAGGTTGAATTTTTTCTTAAGGAGGGAGGAAATGTGACACCTCGAATTCGATTTAAGGTTCAAAAACAAGTACTGAATGAGTTGGACCAATAAATCGACTCGAAATGTTGTCCCGTCACGCCTTATGCCCAAGTGGGGAATTAAAAAGGATAAGTAGCCACTCAGAGCTGCCCGATGCTAACGAACTTGGTGAGAACCCCTTCTATGGTCAAGAGGAAATATAAGAAGTGAGGTAAACTATACGGGACAAGCAACAGACATCATCGAAGTACATTTAGGTAGAGTAAATTCTTGAGGCAAGGAAGTACAAAGATGGTGTAGAATGAGGAATGAGTTTCAAGCAAATTTCGGGGACGAAATTTTTATATGGGTGGAGGAAATGTTACACCCCATCTTTGTCTAAGCCGAAATGACGATTATGCCTTTGGTCCAAATTTGTCAAATTTCACCGTAATGTCGAGGAGGACTAAAACTGTGAATTATCGGTTCAAGCGGTGTCGAATTTCGACATAAAATGAGAAAGTTACGGACATTAATTGAGTTTCGGATTAAACTCACCACCAAGTGTGAATTTCCACAAAAAACCTGACTAATTAAAACCCTAGAACCCTTACCTAACCCACTCGGCCTCACCATGAAACCCTCGCAGCCTTTCTCCATCGAAAGCAACTTGCTCTCAGGAAATCAAAGCAAAGTTTGGGAGACAGGGCATAATCATTCTCCCTACTCCATCGACATGCAACAGCTGCGCGTATCAAGGAAGACCGAGAGCAGCTTGATTGTCGACCTAGGTCGCAGGAGGCATCGTCCCCGCTACTATGAGAGCTTGCTTACTGAGGGAGATCGCAGAGGCATTGGGGACGGAGTGGCATCGACGTGGGGCTGCTTTTCCCCGCCAGTACGAGGGCAGCAATCGGGGGCGGCAAGCCAGGCAGCTAGCTTAAGCAAGGAGGCGATCCCCGCTACTAAGAGGGCAGCCTGCTTAGGCAAGCGGCGGTACCTACTCCCTCTACCACGAGAGGTGCTAGTTCAAGCAAGGAGGCGATTTCACTGGGGGCGTTTGGGACGTGAATGCGTGGCCATTATCAAGGAAGTCCGAGAGCAGCTTGATTGCCGACCTAGGTCGCAGGAGGCATCGTCCCCGCTACTACGAACAGCTTGCTTACTGAGGGAGATCGCAGAGTCATTGGGGACGGAGCGGCATCGACGTGGGGCTGCTTCTCCCCGCTAGGAAGAGGGCAACAATCGGAGGCGGCAAGCTTAAGAAAGGAGGTGATCCCCGCTATTAAGAGGGCAGCCTGCTTAGGGAAGCGGCCCTACCTACTCCCTCTACTACGAGAGGTGCTAGCTTAAGCAAGGAGGTGATTTCACTAGGGGCGTTATTGCGTGGCCATTATCAGCCACACACATCAAGGAAGACCGACAGCAGCTTGATTGCCGACCTAGGTCGCAGAGGCATCGTCCCCGCTACTACGAGCAGCTTGCTGAGGGAGATCGCAGAGGCATTGGGGACGGAGTGGCATCGACGCGGGGCTCCTCTTCCCCGATAGCATGAGGGCAGCAATCGGCGGCGGCAAGCCAGGCAGGTAGCTTAAGCAAGGAGGCAATCCCCGCCACTAAGAGGGCAGAGCGGCGCTATCTACTCCCTCTATTACGAGAGGTGCTAGCTTAAGCAAGGAGGCGATTTCACTGGGGGCGTTTGGGACGTGATTGCGTGGCCGTTATCGGATGCCTCTCTGCTACGTCAACTACCTGCTTAAGCAAGCAGGACCATTATCGGTGCGTATGCCGATGAGGGCGTTTGGGACGTGATTTTCATATAGAGTAGCTGTTATGCTCTTGAGATATTTAATATGAGCAGCAGTTATGCTCTTGAGAATCATGGTGAAGAGCCACCACGATAAGTTTAAGATGTTAGGGGGATTAATCGTTACGACTCCCCTAACTAAGTTTAAGTTTAAGGAAAGCCAGGATGGCTTCTCATACGTATGAGTTGGGCAACCAGACTTGCTAGTGAGGGATCCTCGTGTCAGTCAAGATATTTAAGTCAAGTTTTGAGCTTTAAGAGAGGAGAGTAACTTCAACTCCCTCAAAGTTTAAGAGTTAAGATTTTAAGATTGGAAGTATGACTCACTCCTACTGTCACTCTAGAAATTGGCCAAGTGTAACCACTTCCTAAAGCATAGTATAGCGGGTTTGGGTTTTAATGTCAACCCGGGTCCTAGATTTGATGACTACTCAGTGAATTCTTGTTATCTAGCAGTGAAACTTTAGTGCGAGTCCAAATTAACAAACAAACTAAGAAAGTTAAACGATTCTCTTCAAGTCGAGAGAGGTCACCCGGATATGGTTCCCCCTAGACTGCCGTTAAGCCGGATTGCAATTTACCAAGTTCAGTTTTCAGGAAAGTTATATTGCGGAAGGTTCTTAAACAGTCTGAAGTCTCGACTAAAGGTCCCCAGACCCTCTCAATCTGAGTCTCCAGCGGGCGACTAACCTCCACCGGAGTAAACAGATTGAGGCCCTAACGAACCAAACCTCCACTGCCGAATTGAATTCGGTACAGAATAGTGAATTGGCTCCTCGACTAAAGTCGCCAATTCACTACCTTCAATTAAGGGTGCTCTATCAACCTAGGCAGATATTCTCTTTCTAGGTTAAAGCAGAAACAATAGGAATTTGATCAGGATTCAAGTCATTCAATCATTCAAACCTCAATCGAATATAATCAACTCATAAAATCTGTACTTGGGTTCATACAATCAGACCTAACATACAAATCTAGGGTTCTCCATACCCAGATGAATGGGAAAACTACTCCATGGAGAGAGAAGCAAAAGCAGATTCAGATGCGGAAATCATACTGTGAAGAATGAGTTTCTGCTCCTGGTCGTCGATCGGCACTTCTCCAAGCTCAAGTCGGGCTCCAATGGTGATTTATGCTTCACGACCGGGACTCTGGTTCGTCGCTTTCTCTCTCTAGGAATCGCTCTGTCTCTCCAAAACTTGGAACCCTTGATTTTTGGCATTCTTTTCCTTTAAAAGGCTGACTGTCGCGATATGCGGTCGAAATACGCGGTCGGGTATTTTGGGTCGCGACCGGGTATAATTGAAATGCGCCGTTTTGCCTCAGGGGAAATCCCCGGTTTGCTCCAATAATCCCCAACCGGGGATTTATGCTTCACGACCGGGACCCCTTCTGTTCCTCAGACGTCCAAAACGATAAATACCCGGTCTCCTCAAAATAATACCCGGCCGGGTATTTTTGGTCATGGCCGGGTATTTTTGTCCTCCAGCACACTTCGACCCAAACGAGCTCCTTTCGACCCGAAACTCGTTTCTTCGCCGCGATTCCAACGCCAAGTCCTGAAATATGACATAAACGCACAACCTAGCGTGAAATCGGCTTAAAACACGAGAATCAACATCTCAAACGGCTCAAGAATAGGGGTAAAAACATGTGCAATTATCGGTCTATCAAACTCCCCCACACTTAACCGTTTGCTTGTCCCCAAGCAAACCTAATTCAAACCAATGCAACTCTCCAGACCTCTATAGCAACCAACAACCCCGATCATAGGTAGAGGATTTCCTAGATCATTTAGCAGCTTACGAGGTCAACCGACGCACAAGTCATCTCACAACTTCTTCGGCGAGAGCGCTAGTCTCGAGTCAGCATCATGGCAAATAGTGAACATAGGACAAATGAATCGTGGACGAATGGACTCTCAAAAACAAAAGATCATGGACTCACCTTTTTAAGGTGCTCTATTTTCTTCTTGAAGATGGTTGGAACCCCTTTTCTTTCTTTTTTGCTTGTTTTCCTGTTTTATTTTTCAAAGGTTCCAACCAGTTTTTCAGAAAATGGGGGCTCCCACCTAGCAGAGGTTTTGCGGGAGCCCGGTTCTTACCGGCCATGCCAGGAGCGAATTTCTCGAGCCTCGTGCGGGGGAAAGACATGTAAGGGGGCTGGAGATAGTAGGTGGAAATTGGGAACGGATTCTCGTCTCCCCTTACACACTTTCGCCCTATTCGCACGGGAGACGTTATTTTAAAGCACATTTTCGAGCACCTGTTATTTCCAAAACATGATACAGGAGTCCATGACAGGTAGAGAGTCCACAACACCACACAATTCAAGGGTCCTAAGATCACTAATTCACTCAATCAACCAACACAATATAAAGAAGAAATGAGAATTCTTAAATGCATCAACATCCTCCATAGTGCTACACTACCTCCCTAGGTTGCAAATTACTAAAGAGGCTGTCAATTCAAAGCATACTGAGCAGGCAATTGCAAGGAACACGTACTTGGAGCCCTCAAATTTAAAAATTTGGACAGTGGACTAGGCTCCAAGCACACAAACAGATCTAATGCAGTCAAAAGATAAACATCCCCCCCCCCCCCACACTTAAGATTGACATTGCCCTCAATGGAGAAGAGGGAAGGAAAGGGGAATGATGTTACCGGTGTGCACGGACTGCAGGAGACTGGAAGTGGACCAGTCGGAATGAAGCGGACTGGAGAGAGGACCAGTCAGGAATAAGCACAACTAAAGGAAACCAAAGAGCTCAAACACAATACGTTAGGTCCAATGGTCAGCCCAATAGTACAACATCCAAAATAAAAAAGAACGAAACTAAACCGACACAAGACAGTTTGCATGCTGACAAAAACAAAAACACTCAAAACATGCCACTAGGGCCCTCCTAGACCGGGGAAGTCGATCTGGTTCATAAGGTCATCGTCGCCATCCTCCGGTGGTGGTGGTGGTGGCGAATGATCCCACCGGGTGGTCCAGTGGTGCTCCTCTGGTGGGTGACAAGCCTGGAGCAGGTGCTCCGAGTACTCCATCAATCGGCGGCCTCGATCTCTCTCCCGCTCGATGAGAGCACTAGTGACTCCCATATGGGTCTCTAAGCGGCCGAGGCGCTCGTCAACAACCGTCAGCCTGGACTGGTACTCGGCCTGGTGGGCCGAATACTGCTGGTAGAACTGGACCTGATGGTCCATGAGCTGCTGGTTCTGAAGGCCGAGCTGCTGGAACTGGAGCCCCATCTGCTGGAACTGCTCTGTGAAGAAGTCCATCGACGAGCCAGAAGCCATCGACGGACCAGAAGGACCAGAGGAAGACTCACCTCTCTCTGATCTCCGTTGTGGTTGAAGGTCCCCTGGTGGAGATAGCGGGGGCTCCGGCTCATCGGCATCCATGGCCCCGCCATCATTATCATCCTCCTCCTCCTCCTCCTCCTCCTCGCCGGAGTAGTCAGCGTCCTCCTCGTCTTCATCGAGTTCACATCCTCCTCAGGAGGCATGGAAAGCCCATCTACCCAGGTGCGGGTGTCATCAGTGGCCAGGAGGAGTGCGTTGTGGAGCACTTCCCAGCTGAGGGGGGTGGAGCTGCCCAGGACAGAAGAATCATGGAGTCCCTGGAAGCTGATGTCGAAATGGCGCGCCAAACGGGTGATCAGAGGGGACCACAGTAGAGATGGTTGGGCTTCCCGTGGCACCGGGAGAAGGTGGTGGCCACGAAAGAAGCCAAGTGGAGCAGGTGCTCCGGGCGCCCCATCGAGTACATGGCATAGAGCACCCGCTTCGGAATCTTGTGCGAGCCGGTGACGTTGGGGACGATGGAGAGAGTGATGAGCAGGTTCAGGATGTGCCACTGCGGCTTGAGGGTGCGGACGTATGTCTGGTCAGGGTCAAAGTAATCATGCCAATAGGTCTCCCTGGCTATCTGGCGGTAGAACCCGTCCTGGTGCCAGTCGGTCGGGTTCGGGATCTCGATCTCGTGGCAGTCGAATGGGTGGTACTCGATCCCCAAGGCGTAGGCCAACCCGTCAATGGTCAGCTCCCGAGGGTAGCCACCCAGCCTGAATGTCACTGCATAGGAGTCCCGGGCCGCTTTGTTGTCGTACTTGAACGTGGTGTAGAATTCCCACACCAGCTCAGTGTAGGTGAGCTCCTCTATGGCCAGCAGCGTCCGCCAATCGCGGTGGCTGATGGCGGCGGTGAGCTCCTGTATGCAGTGGAGCTGCTCGAACACTGCCCACTCTAGATGGTGGTGGCGCTCCAACTTCCCCCGAATCACCGCGCGGAACTGGTCCGCGTAATCCGGGTGCAGGCGCAGGCCCTGCACAAACGGATGGTCGAGTGACATGCTCCTGCAAAATCAACAAACCAAAGGTGGAGCCAAGAAATAACTTGTCAGGACCAACAACATGGGTTCATCACTTCCCCCACACTTAAGGACCACCTAGGCTAACAGTTTTAAGCACAGCCGGTTGAATCGCAAGCAACGCAACCGGAATCAGGGCAAGAACCACAGAACCCACCACATCAATTACACGGGCAGCACACACACCATATATATAACCATGCATACTCAAAGCATCCCTCACCCTACTCTAAATCATGCATGCAAATACAGTTCTCGGTCCTACAATCTACAGTTCGATTTTCCAGGAAAAGAGCAGTTAATAAGAAACACACCTGGAAACTCAAGTAGAACTGTAGCTAAGGCTAAAAAACGGGTGAGGGACGCGAGAAGGAGGCCAAAAATGACCCGGGAGGCTCGCCGAAAAATGGTCGGAAAACGACCGGCGGCGGAGCGCGGCTGCCGGTGGCGCTCAAGAAGAGAGAGAGGGGAGAGGATTTGGAAGGAAGAGAGAGAGGAAAATTTTGAAAAATGAGGGTAGAGAGAGAAACTGACCGGGGGTTTGCTATAAATAGCAAAAATCCCCGGCCAGGGCTCAAAAATACCCCGTCGGGTATTTTTGATCCCACGCCGGGGGTTTTGACAAACGCAGCGTTTAGTGCAAGTAAATCACCGGCCTTGAGCCAAAAATACCCGATCGGGTATTTTTGGGTCAAGGTCGGGGGTTTTTGAAACGCTGCGTTCCAGTCCTGGAAAATCCCCGGCCTTGAACCAAAAATACCCGGTCGGGTATTTTTGGGACAAGGTCGGGGGTTCTCCTTTTTTTCACCCCAAGAAGCAGAAGGAGTCTCGATCGTGGACCAAGAATACCCGGTCGTGTATTTTGTCCCACGACCGGGTATTTCCCCCTTCCGGCCAAAAATCTCTTCGCCCAAATTTACGACCTCTCCTGCACGAAAACACCAAATCGAGGCATCACAGACGACCGAACTTCACCACAGACATGCAACTGACTCAACATGACACAAAAACTCAGAAAAAAGGGAAAAAAGAAATGCAAACCGTGGTGGGGTTGCCTCCCCACAAGAGCTTCTTTACCGTCTTTTAGCTGGACGCCCATGGCGGAACTAAGGGTCCGTGAGTTCCACCACCAACTCCGCACGTTCGACCTCGTCTCCCAGGTAGAGCTTGAGACGATGGCCATTCACTTTAAACGACTCGGTTTGCGGGTTGGAAATTTCA
Organism: Linum tenue; assembly: GCA_946122785.1. Lineage (NCBI taxonomy): Eukaryota > Viridiplantae > Streptophyta > Magnoliopsida > Malpighiales > Linaceae > Linum > Linum tenue. The sequence continues at coordinate 40,524,846 of CAMGYJ010000002.1, forward strand.
ATCGTGCCATACGTGAACACCTGGGTGACCGTGAACGGTCCAGACCACCGGGAACGGAGTTTTCCGGGAAAGAGCTTCAGGCGAGAGTTATAGAGGAGAACTCGATCACCAACCTGAAACTCTTTCGGACCCCGGAACCGTGCATCATGCAAGCGCTTAGTACGCTCCTTGTACAGCTTAGTGTTCTCATAGGCGTGGTAACGCCACTCCTCCAGCTCTAGCATCTGCATTTTGCGCTCAACACCTGCAACACTAACATCCAAGTCGAGCAGCTTAAGGGCCCAGAAGGCCTTGTGCTCTACCTCCATGGTCAAATGGCATGCCTTTCCATAGACAAACCGATATAGTGAAGTACCAATGGGTGTCTTGTAGGCAGTGCGATACGCCCAGAGAGCATCATCAAGCTTGGTGGACCAATCCTTGCGGGACTGATCCACCGTCTTCTCCAGGATCCGCTTGAGCTCCCGGTTTGTCAGATTGGCCTGGCCACTGGTCTGAGGGTGATAGGCCACGGACACCTTGTGAGTTACACCATAGCGCGACAGTAACTTATCAAACTGGCCCTGGAAATGGGTGCCTCAATCGCTTATGATGGCTCTAGGTGTCCCGAACCGGGAGAATAGTTGCTTCAGAAAACCACAAACACGTCTAGCATCATTAGTGGGCAAAGCTTGCGCCTCAGCCCACCTAGAGACGTAGTCAACAGCAACCAGGATATAGGTATTGCCAAAAGATGGAGGGAAGGGGCCCATGAAATCGATACCCCAGACATCAAAGATTTCACAGGTTATAAACACATTCTGGGGCATCTCATCACGGGCAGAGATGTTACCTGACCTCTGGCATCGGTCGCACCAGCGTGCGAAGGCGTCTGCGTCCTTGAAGAGCGTGGGCCAGTAGAAGCCCGATTGGAGCACCTTCCTTGCCGTGCGGTTTCCTCCGTGGTGACCGCCAGTAGGTCCCTCATGACAGTGAGATAGAATGCCCTCCATCTCACTCTCCATAACACAGCGACGGATGATCCGGTCGGCTCCGATCCTGAAGAGATGAAGGTCATCCCAAAAGTAATGCTTCAGGTCGGAGGAGAACTTCCTCTTGGTGTGAGTTGTCATCCCCTTGGGCAGCTGCTGGCCCACCAAATAGTTCGCAAAATCGGAATACTAGGGGGTGACACTCTCCACCAGGCACATCATCATCAGTCTCTCATCTGGGAAGGAGTCGTTGATCTCCTCGACGAGGTTGTCCACATGAGGTGCGTCCAACCGGGAGAGGTGATCAGCTGCAACATTCTCCGCTCCCTTCTTGTCCCGAATCTCAATGTCAAACTCCTGCAATAATAAGATCCATCATATGAGCCTAGGGTTGGCATCGGCCTTGCTCATCAGGTATCGAATCGCGGAGTGATCTGTGTACACGGTCACATGGGACAAGACCAGATAAGGACAAAATTTGTCGAAGGCAAACACCACTGCAAGCAGCTCCTTCTCTGTAGTGGTGTAGTTCTCCTGGGCATCATTCAGGGTCTTCGAGGCGTAGTATATATGTCGGAAGTGTTGATCTCGCCTCTGCCCCAAGACAGCTCCAACAGCAAAGTCACTGGCATCGCACATCAGCTCAAATGGTAGGGACCAGTCAGGGACAACCATGATAGGAGCTTGGGTGAGCTTCTCCTTCAAGGTTGTGAACGCCGTTGTGCATGCATCAGTGAACTGAAAGGGGGCATCCTTCTCAATAAGCTTAATCAAGGGCAAGGCGATCTTCGAGAAATCCTTGATGAACCGCCTGCAGAACCCTGCATGGCCTAAAAAGCTCCGGATCCCCTTAACAGATGTAGGGGGAGGCAGCTTGCTGATAGTCTCGATCTTTTCTCTGTCCACCTCAATCCCCATCTTGGAGATCTTATGCCCAAGAACTATGCCTTCTCGAACCATGAAGTGACACTTCTCCCAACTCAGTGCCAGGTTCGTTTCTTCACACCGTTTAAGGACAAGCTCCAGGTTATGGAGACAGTGAGAGAATGAGTCTCCATAAACCGAGAAATCGTCCATAAACACCTCCATAATCTCGCCGACCAGACGGTCAAAGATGGCGAGCATACATCGCTGAAAAATGGCCGGGGCATTGCATAGCCCGAATGGGATCCTCCGGTAGGCAAATGTGCCGAAGGGGCAGGTGAAAGTGGTCTTCGCCTGGTCCTCCGGTGCTATAGGGATCTGGAAGTACCCGGACATCCCATCCAGGAAATAGTAGAACTCGTGCCCCGCTAATCTCTCCAGCATCTGGTCAACGAACGACAGCGGGAAGTGGTCCTTCCGAGTGGCGTCGTTGAGACGCCGATAATCAATGCAAACACGGTACCCAATCACCGTGCGCATCGGGATGAGCTCATTCTTCTCGTTAGGCACCACGGTCATCCCACCCTTTTTGGGTACCACCTGGGTGGGACTGACCCACTCGCTGTCGGAAATGGCGAAGATGATCCCCGCGTCCATCAGCTTCACGATCTCTGCCCGAACCACCGCCTCCAGGTTCGGTGTCAATCTTCTCTGTGGCTGTCTCACTGGCCGCATCTCATCCTCTAGCAGTATCCGGTGGGAGCAAAAGGAGGGGCTAATCCCCAGGATGTCTGTGATCTTCCACGCTAGAGCTCGCTCGTACTGCTTCAGCAAGGCCACCAGTCTGTTCTTCTGCTCGGGTGTGAGGGTCGAGCTGATGATGACTGGCAGCTTATTCCCCTCCTGGAGAAATGCATACTCCAAATGAGGAGGGAGGGGCTTAAGCTCCAGGTCTGGTGATTCCGCCAAGGAGGTAGTGATGCGGGTGGAGGATGAGATCGGTTTGAACAGCCTGTCGCCTCCAAGAATGGGCCACTCTCCAACGCGGCCAACTGCTCCGCCAGCTGCGGCTCCTGCGATGCCTGCTCACCTAGCAAAATACAACGCTCAAGAGCATCGTTAGTACCCGCACTCGTTATGGCGAGTGCGGTCTCAAAATCAGTAAGCACATCACAGTAATCTATCTCATCATGCAAATGAGAGTGTTTCCCATTCTCAGACACAGAAAAAGTAGCATGTTCATCACCAGCACGCAGGATCAATTTACCACTATGCACATCAATAAGCGCCTTGGCGGTGGCGAGAAACGGTCTACCCAAAATCAAAGGCACATCCACATCCTCATTTATATCCAAAATAACAAAGTCAACAGGATATGTGAATGCACCTACATTAACAAGCAGATCCTCAATGACACCCCTAGGATGCACGATAGAACGATCAGCTAACTGAATGCTCATCCTAGTAGCTCTAGGCTCACCTAGGTCTAGCTTTTTAAACAATTTATAAGGCATGACATTTATGCTAGCGCCTAAGTCCGCCAAGGACTTTCCTACATGCATGCTGCCAATAACAAGAGGGATAGTGAAACTCCCTGGGTCTTTGCGCTTTTCGGGTAGCTTGTTCTGCAGGATAGCAGAACACTCCTCGCTTAGCATCACTGTCGAAAGATCCCCAAGTTTCTTCTTGTTGATGAGGAGGTCTTTCATGAACTTGGCATACTTGGGCATCTTCGACAGTGCCTCCACGAACGACATGCTGATGTTGACCTGCTTCAACATTGCCATGAACTTGGCAAACTCTGTCTCCAGCTTGTCTTTATGTAGGCGAGTGGGGAAGGGCAGCTGGGGTACATGATCCTTAACCACAGGCTGCGGCTTGGGAGCAGGTGCTTCTTTGCCTTCCCCCACTTCTGCATTATCAGCCGGAGGTTTTGAAGCAGGTAGTGGCTCGTCTCGCCCGGGCTGGGCAGGAGCAGCAGAAATGGTCTTGCCACTCCTGGTAGTGATGGCATCCAGCTGCTGGTGAGGTTCACGAGGGTTCGGAATAGTGGTGGCAGGCAGAGTCCCCGGTGCCCTGGTGGTGTTTTGGCGAGCTAAGCTCCCAATATGATTCTGTAGATCTTGTAGAATGACACCTTGGTTCCTCTGGCCTGCCTCCAGTGAGGCTATGTTCTGATCCATCCTCGTGAAATTCGCCTGGCTGGTGGTCATCAACGCCTGCAAAATATTTTTCAGATCCGTCATCTGATTATCTAGAGCTGCAGCTGCTGAAGGCTGGGCATAGTGACGCTGGGGCTGCTGGAATGGCTGCCCCTGCCTAGGCTGGTAGGGCTGCTGCTGTGGTGGTGGCCCCTGCCTAGCCTGGAAGGGCTGCCTCTGCTGAAAACCACCCGCTGGTGCTGGAAAACCAGGTGGTTTAGTGGTGTTGCTGTTCCAGGCAAAGTTGGGATGATGGCGCCACCCCTCATTGTACGTATTGCTATATGGGTCAAGGCGCCAATCATTGGAGATGAATTCCACCTGTTCTTGGGGAGTAGAGGACTCCCGCATAGCCTGACGGTCCTCCACCAGATGATTCGGGCTCTCACACCACTGACACTGAGCTACTAGAGGCGTAGCCGTACCTCAGCCCGGAATAAGACTGTTGGGCTGCTTCAATGTATGCACTAACTCGACCACCTGCTGCTCGAGCCCGTACCTGGCCTCCATGGCGTGCACACCACGGTCCCGCGAATTTCTGCCTCTGCTGCTCTGCCCCCAGGAATGATGTCGGGCAGCCAAGGTACCGATCATCTGGTTCAGCTCGGGTGGATTCTTAGTGAGAATATCCCCTCCTGGGCATAGAGACTCAATCACCCTCTGGCTGTCCGGGGAGAGAGCACTGTAGAAGTTGCCCACTATGAATGCATCACTGAAGCCATGATGGGGACACTGCCAGAAATATCCCATGTACCGCTCCCATGCATCACGAAGTGACTCGTCTGGCTCTTGGCGGAAGTGATTGATCTCCCACTGAATCTCTGTGGTCTTCGATGCTGGATAATACATGTGCAGGAACTTGTCTGCCAGATCGTCCCAAGAAGTGATGGACAATGGGGGCTGGGTCTCCAACCACCTCTTAGCATTCCCCTCCAGAGAATGGGGGAAGAGGTGAAGGCGGATTGCGTCATCAGGGACACCGTTTAGCTTGAACCCGTTCGTCAGCTGCAGAAAACGGGAAAGATGCACCCTTGCCTCCTCATCCTTCAAGCCATGGAACTAGATAGAGGATGTAATGAGTTGAATCCAGCATGGCTTGATCTCGAAGTTGTTCGTTGGAATGGGCGGATAGAGGATGACCGGGCGGATGTCAACAATCCGTGGAGTGTAGTAGTACTCCAAGGTGGGACCCGACGACGGTGGATGATGATGAACCCCATCTGCCTGGGGTATGGGGTTGTTCCCCAAGAGTTGATTCACCGGGGGCACCTGGAGAGGATTCCCCGGGGTGGGTTGTGTTCTCCCTCCATCACGTACTCATCCTCGGACTCGCTGCTCAAATGGCCGTCTATGCGCTCTTCCGTAGCCAGTCTAGCTCACTGTTGTCTCCTAAGTTGGCGGCAGGTGCGTTCAAGCTCAGGATCCAATGGCAGTAAACCTCTTGACTGGCTACGGGTCATGCACTATCTGCACACAATCAAGCAATGCAAACCCGTGAAGGCACAAGTGGGAAAGAACAAACAATCAATGCGAAAATGAAAATGCTAAAGTAACAGAAATCACTTTTCTTCAACAACCTAGCCGTCCCCGGCAACAGCGCCAAAAACTTGACTCACTCCTACTGTCACTCTAGAAATTGGCCAAGTGTAACCACTTCCTAAAGCGTAGTATAGCGGGTTTGGATTTTAATGTCAACCCGGGTCCTAGATTTGATGACTACTCGGTGAATTCTTGTTATCTAGCAGTGAAACTTTAGTGCAAGTCCAAATTAACAAACAAACAAAGCAAGTTAAACGGTTGTCTTCAAGTCGAGAGAGGTCACCCGGATATGGTTCCCCCTAGACTGCCGTTAAGCCGGATTGCAATTTACCAAGTTCAGTTTTCATGAAAGTTATACTGCGGAAGGTTCTTAAACAGTCTAAAGTCTCGACTAAAGGTCCCTAGACCCTCTCTATCTGAGTCTCCAGCGGGCGACTAACCTCCACCGGAGTAAATAGATTGAGGCCCTAATGAACCAAACCTCCACTACCGAATTGAATTCGGTACAGAATAGTGAATTGGCTCCTCGACTAAAGTTGCCAATTCACTACCTTCAATTAAGGGCGCTCTATCAACCTAGGCAGATATTCTCTTTCTAGGTTAAAGCAGAAACAACAGGAATTTGATCAGGATTCAAGTCATTCAATCATTCAAACCTCAATCGAATATAATCAACTCATAAAATATGTACTTGGGTTCATACAATCAGACCTAACATACAAATCTAGGGTTCTCCATACCCAGATGAATGGGAAAACTACTCCATGGAGAGAGAAGAAAAAGCAGATTCAGATGCGGAAATCATACTGTGAAGAATGAGTTTCTGCTCCTGGTCGTCGATCGGCACTTCTCCAAGCTCAAGTCGGGCTCCAATGGTGATGAAGATCAAGCTATGGCACTTGGGAACTCTGGTTCGTCGCTTTCTCTCTCTAGGAATCGCTCTGTCTCTCCAAAACTTGGAACCCTTGATTTTTGGCCTTCTTTTCCTTTAAAAGGCTGACTGTCGCGATACGCGGTCGAAATACCCGGTCGGGTATTTTGGGTCGCGACCGGGTATAATTGAAACGCGCCGTTTTTGCCTCAGGGGAAATCCCCGGTCTGCTCCAATAATCCCCGACCGGGGATTTATGCTTCATGACCGGGACCCCTTCTGTTCCTCAGACGTCCAAAACGATAAATACCCGGCTGGGTATTTCTGGTCATGGCCGGGTATTTTTGTCCTCCAGCACACTTCGACCCAAACGAGCTCCTTTCGACCCGAAACTCGTTTCTTCGCCGCGATTCCAACGCCAAGTCCTGAAATATGACATAAACGCACAACCTAGCGTGAAATCGGCTTAAAACACGAGAATCAACATCTCAAACGGCTCAAGAATAGGGGTAAAAACATGTGCAATTATCGGTCTATCAAAGTACATACAACTTCCACCAATTTAAGCTAGTGTTTTAAGTAAAGTGCTAAGTATTAGAAGTTTAAACGTAAGGGCGTAGACTGACCCCAACTCACTCACCAGTTTGAAGAGGAAGGAGCTAGAGGAGCAGTTAGAGAGCAGCAAGATCGAGAGAAACAGTTCGAGGGAAGCTAGCTAGAGGAGGACGGTACAAGCGTCATAGAGGATGTCTAGTCTGAGTTTCACACAAGCAGCAGCACTTGAGACTAGTTAGTTATTATGTTTTATGATTATGAGTATAGACTGGAGATCAAGTTGAGTTCTTAAAGTTTGAGTTAAGTTGCCCACGTGTTAGGGCGTTGCTTTAAACTACAAGAGTGGTTTTCAGAAATTTATTTATGAAAAATTTTCCCATTGCAGTTTAAGCTTTGAGTGTTTTAATTTTCAAGGACATTTTGGTAAAATTAGTACCCGGCCGGGTTAGAGTGTTACATGTAATCCCTTTCAAAGCCTTTGTTGATGATAATGCATTAATGGATATCGAATTTAAGGGCTACCCTTTCACTTGGAAAAACAATCAAGAAGGTCAGAGAAGAATTGAAGTTAGACTGGACAGGGCTCTGTGTACAGCTGCCTGGTTTGCCATGTTCAGTAATACTATTGTGTTTCATGAGCTGCCACTAGAGTCGGATCACAGCCCCTTGAGAATTGAATTCGAGGGTCTTAAATCTCGAACAAAGACTCCTTTTTGGTTCGATGCTAGATGGCTCCAAAAAGAAGAATGTCATGAAATTGTGAACCGAAATTGGGACGCAGTAGGTTTGTGTGAGGATAGAATGAGGAAATGTGAAAAGGAACTGGAGACTTGCGCTAAACAAATTTATCAGGTTCAAAATAAGAGATCGATGGAAATCCAGAAAAGGCTTGAGGAGATTCTCCTTAATGATCGAATTGATGATATTGTTAAGGACGAGAAATGTCTTATGAATGAGCTAGCTTTGATTTGGAAGGATGAAGAGTTGTTTTGGAGCCAGAGGTCGAGGATTAATTGGCTCCAAAAAGGAGACCAAAATACCAACTTCTTTCATCATCCACTGTGCATCGGAAACAAAGGAACAAGATTGTTTCAATGAAGGATGAGAAAGGAAATTTATTCTCACACCCGGCTGATATTTCATCACATGTCACTGGTTTTTACCACTCTTTGTTCACTAAGTCTGACAGAATTGAGAGCTCTACCATCCAGGATTTTCCTAAGCTGGTGACGCAAGAAATGAATGATGAAATGTGTATCATGCCAACTGTGGAGGAGATAAAAGCTATTGTGTTTAATCTTGGGCCGACAAAGTCCCCAGGACCAGATGGTTTCACGGGAATGTTCTTTAGGAGATTTTGGTCCAAGGTTGGACCCAATTTCTGCAAGGAAGTTCAGGGATTCTTTCACACGTCGATCATGCCACAAGGATGGAACGATACCCATATCGCTCTCATAACTAAAGTCCAATCACCGGAAATGATTTGACAATTCAAACCTATTAGTTGTTGCAACTTTAGGTACAAGATTATATCAAAGATCCTTGCTAGCAGGATGAAGAAGTGGCTGCCAGGTTTAGTTTCTGAGATGCAAGCAGCTTTTACGGGAGGGAGAATGATTCAGGATATTATTATCATTGTCCATGAGATTCTTCATCAATTTAAGAATCGTCGAAATGGGGATTGGGATATGATGATCAAGTTTGATATGCGTAAAGCATATGATCTGGTTGATTGGGAGTGCCTGGACACTATTCTTGAAGCTTATGGTTTCTTAGAGAAGTGGAGAGGATGGGTCAATGCATGTATTAGAACTATAAAGTTTTCTATCCTTTTGAACGGCAGCCCAACAGAGTCGTTCTTTCCCACCCGAGGCATTAGGCAAGGTGATCCAATCTCGCCCTTCTTGTTTATCCTTATGTCTAACGCATTGTCCTTTTTGATGGATAAAGCAGTGTCCAGAGGCGAGATTCGTGTTATTAAACTTAATCAGAATTGCCCAAGAGTTTCACATTGCCTTTTCGCTGATGATACGGTGATCTTTGGTAAAGCAAGTGTCAATGAGGCTGATCATATACAGAGAATGCTGAGACATTATGGAAAGGTTATCGGGCAAGAGATTAATGCTTCAAAATCCTCAATTTTCTTATGCAAAAATACACCAGAAGCAATTCGGAATTTGGTGACTAATAAGTTTGGTTTTCCCCCGTCTATCTGTCATGATAAGTATCTGGGAGTTCCATCTGAGTGGGGAAGATCGAAAAAAGAAACTTTTCAGTTCTTCTTGGATCGAATGGAGAAGAAGGGAGAGTCATGGAAGAGTCTCTTGTTATCTCCAGAAGGGAAGGAAGTGCTACTAAAAGCTGTAATTCAAGCAATCCCTTCTTATATCATGAGCGTCTTTCTTCTTCCTTTATCCCTTACTTGCAAGATGGACTCTATTCTTAAGAGGTTTTTCTGGTCGGGATCCATGAAAAAGAAGTCAATACATTGGTGTGATGCTCGAGTTCTAGAAAAACCGAAGGAAGAAGGAGGAGTGGGTTTCAGGAATTTCCACCTGTTCAACATGCACTTATTGGTAAACAAGTATGGCGAATGCTTGAGAACCCTGATGCATTATGGGTACAATTACTTAAGGGTCTCTACTTTGCCAATGGGGACTTGTTTGCAGCTTCAAAATGAAGAAAAGGATCATGGATTTGGAATGGCTTCTGTGATGCCAAATATGCTTTAAAGATTGGATGGGTTAAAGGGATTATGTCAGGGGAAGGAACGAAGTTTCATTGTGATCCATGGTTACCATCTATTCCATCGTTCAACCTCAAAAGCCTTAATTTGGAACCATCACGAGTTTGTGATTGGATTTCTCCCTCAACTCGGGAATGGAATGTGGAGGCTTTACAAGAGGATATCCCACACGAGATGATTAAGGCTATCAAGAGTATTCCAATCGGACCATCTACATCTAAATATAAGTGGTTTTGGAAGCACACAACCACAGGAGCATACAAGGTAAGTTCAGCTTATAGATCTTTACGTGAAGCTAGAGACCATTCTCCTTTGTCTTTGTCTGCAGGTTCAAACGAGGCTCACCCCAATAGGCAAGACTGGAAATGGCTCTGGTCTCTTTCAATCACCCCAAAGCTTTGTTTCTTCATCTGGAAGAGTGTGAAACATGCAATTGCGACTCGTGCCCGTCTTTTCTCTAGGATGTGTTCGACTGATCCGATGTGCCCCATATGTGAGCAGCAAGTGGAGTCGATCATGCACATGTTCTTTCATTGCCAGCATGCTGAGAGTACATGGGAGTGCTTTGGAGGTCTGTCCACCCCACTGACTCCCGAGACTACATTCGCTGAGTGGTTCTTCTCTCTTAGAGAGAATGTGTCGGATGAGGCGATCAAGAGGATTATATGTTGCTTTTGGAATATTTGGATCGCTCAGAATGGGTTCACTTTCGAGAACAGGGCTATTTCCCCGCCCTCAACGACTACTTTAGATGAGAGAGAATTTCTAGGCTTGACTGAAGCTAGAAATTGTGATCGTTCTAACTCTTCTATACGTCCAGCTATGGAGCCTACTCAACCTAGGGGATCCCGATCTAACCCCTCGCCACCGCCTAGTGCCTTTCATAGGATCGTGCACTGTGATGGTTCCTTTGTTTCTGAATCACAGATGGCGGCTTGTGGGATTAGAGTTGCTAATTCCCATGGTCAGGTGTATGACGGCAAGGTTGAAAGATTCTTTTTTCCAGTTCGATGCAGGCGGAAGCTTATGCTATTCTCATTGTAGTGATCTTGGCGGCTCGGGAACAGAGCTCAGCTTGTGTCAAATCTGATTGTCAAATGTTGGTGAATGCTCTTAAGCTTGTTCAAGACCTTTGGCCTTGGCAATGTCGGGCTTTACTTGCTCGTGTCTCGACCCTTCTCGTTCCGGCTCCGTGGGTGAAAGTGATGTTTGTTCCTCGACGTCACAATCTGCTAGTCGATTGGGTTGCTCGTAATGCTAGATTAGATGCTCTCCCACGATATTGGATCGTTATTGTTGATCTCATTTCTCCACTGTTGTAATCAATTGTACTTCCACTGCTTCGATTTGGAATAAAAGTGCCACAATTTGTCAAAAAAAAAAGGAGAAACATTACGCTTGTTGTCGCTGCCTATTTTGGGCTTCATTTATTGAATTAATATTGGATGATAATATGAAGTGGAGGTAAGTGTTTCCATAACTAAAATTTTATTTTAATATCATTCATAAAAAGTTAAAGGTAATGCATAACTATAGTTGTATAGCATGACAGTGTAGGACTATAACTACATCTTGAATAAGTTCTCATGAGACGCAATTGTTCAACCTTTTTTGGTTTATCTAAGCCATATTTATTACTTGGTCACTTAGTTACCAAACATATTTATCTTTTACTCTTAGACATTCTTCAAGTAAATGTCATTGTTCTTTCTAACGGTTAAAGTAAGATGTCATGATATAAATGTCACAAACTTATATAGTTCGGTATATGAATGAAATATTGAATAAAATAGAACACAAATGAAATTTTTCTATAGTTAGGGTGTTGTAGTGGTATTAGCCTTAAAAATAAAATAAAAAATCAATCAAAATGGACTAATAAAGAGTTCAAATGCACAAAAAATGATTTTCAATGATCAATCATGGTTAAACTACTAAGACATTATTGGTCTTATAGAGTACCGCACATGATTCTCGTTGGCAAATCATAACAATATAGATTAAAATTGGAAAAAATAGAAAGATACCCTATGAGCTTCACAAAGGTTGGTTAGAATTATTTTTAGGTAGAGTAACGACTAAAGAAAAGTACTCTTGATGGGGAAGATCAACGTTAGCCGCAACCTTAGAGCATACTTGACTTTGCTTTAGTAATGGAAATGAGAGAGAGAAGAGAAGAGTGGGGACTGGAGTGGTGTGGTTTGGGTGGAAGGGAGGGGAGGTATTTATAGATTTTTTTAGAGGGGAGGGGTTCCCTGTCTAGACACGCGAACAACATTGATCGCGACAGAAGATGGTGTGGTGGTTTGCTTGCAAACGAAGTGATCCGCGTCCTCCTCTCTTCGCCAAGGGAGTGGTTCTCCCCACAACCACGCGATCTCCTCACGTGTCGTGCATCGCGACAAAGTGCGTGATTTGTGTCAACTGATTTCGACCAAATGCCGCGAGCCATGTGGCTCGCTTCTGAAGGAGGCACACAAGTAATGGTTCGCTCCCCTACCAAGCGAACTGCTTAGTGGTTCACCTTACTGTGCAACAAACTGCACGAAAGCTGGTAATTTTGGAAATTTATTTTAACTACAGTATTGTGGGAATTTTTTTCGTAGGGTAGTTATTTGTGGAAATCTTCCGATTTACAGCAACGCCCCTCGAAGTGCGCACACTATTGAGGAGCGGTTGACGTAACAATATACTTTCTCTACATTGCCTTATTGTTATGTGCAGATCATCGTCATTATTATTATTGTCAAAAACTGGTATGTTCCAAGAGTATGATATACTCCAAGTGATCTAACCATTATATATACTTTAATAAACTCCAACTAATGTTAACTGTCATTTATTCTTTATATAAAATTGAACTTTGGATTTGACTTAGATAATTGGGACTTGGGGTTTATCTACAAGAGGTTACTAACCTAATTTTAATTCATGTTCTAGATAGAGATATCTCACTACTTCAGGAGTACGCAAGTCTGACCCTATTATTATTATTAAAAAAATGTGAGTTCAAACAAAGGTCTACAAAAAATTAGTGGGCAGCCAAGATACAATCTGGGCGCCCAATCCCTTAACTACAACAAAGTTAAGTCTAGTAAAAATGTAAGCGGCCACCCGAGCCCCCAGATCCTACAACACGGAGAAATTCTGGATCCGCTTGAGCAAAACCACAGTTGTCGTATCCAACTCTCCCACTGAAGAAAAATTAAAGGTCAGAAAATCATAACCAGCCGCCATGCACAAGTCCCAATACTTGGCACACTTTCGCTAAAGCACCAGCACCAACTCGGCTTGGAACAAAATCAGTCATCCCAGTTTGAATCAAAGGTGAAGACTCAATCAGATTCATTCGGGCCTAATTTCACATGTTTTGCCCCCGTTTTACTTAGATGTTTGTGCCAAATTCGCTCCTAAAAGGTTGGTTTTACGCTAGGTTCTTCGTGTTTGAGTGTGTTTCAGGATTTAACAGGTGAAACTAGCCTCGGAGTCGAAAGATTGGCGAAAAGGATCGAAAACCGGGAGAAGAGGTGAAAAAGAGCCAGTTCACGGCTAACTGAGGGAGTTCATGGTCATGCAAGACCGTGAATAAGAGGAGTTGACCGTTAATCAAGAGGCGTCCATAGCCAAAGTGAAGGTTACTGACGCAAGGTGAGTTCACGGTCACTAAGACCGTGAACAAAGGCAGATGAACGTGAACAGACGTGAGCGATGCAGTGCGTTTTGGCGCACGCCTGGAGTTCATGAACGCTTTTCATGGTTCACGGCCGTGAACTCAGCTCATCTCTGGTTTAAAAGATGAGTAGAAAGGAGGAGAGAGGAAAGAGCCCACTTTTGTGTGCAACACCTTCTTCAGAATTCTAGTGAGAGAAATAGAACTAAAGGGAAGAAGAAGGTTAGGATTTGGCTTCAAGGAAGATTTCCTCCAAGGAAAGCTCAACTCAAGGGCCAAGAAGACTGAGAGCATCCTCAAAGATGATTTCCACCTTTTTCCCTTTTGTTTTCCCCACTTCTAGCATGGAGTAGACCTCCTTTCACTTGGGTGTAGTGAAACCCTAACTCTACCATGTAGTTTTCTTGTATGTGTCTTGGATGATTGTCATTGGGTATTGTTCAATTCAATGATTGAGGCATTATTTATCATGATTGTGCATGCTTGTGCTTAGCAACCTAGAGGTTGTGCATGTTTTGTGCTTAGCATCCTTAGGTTTGTGAATTTAGGTGCTTAGCAACCTAAGGATTGTGCATAATTGTGCTAGCACCCCCTAGGTTTGTGCATTTAGGTGCTAGTAATCTAATTAGCTTTATTAGCCTAGCTTAGAGAGGAAAATCCCCCTTTCAAGGGAGACTCAATCGAGTTGGTTTTCCTTCCGCTTTCTAAGCCACCTAAACTAGGTTAAGTTAGGTCAACCCTCAATGTTGAGTTAAGCAAGTCGATGTATCGTGATTAAGCCGTCCGACCTTAGAGTTGAGTGAGGGAGTAAGTCAATTACCGATTGTCTAAACCGAGAGGGTCGAGCGACACGGCCTTTCATCCTTACCTCGGTTTAGCAATTGAGATTGCGATCTCCGACCACAGATGCATCCCTCTGCGGTTCGCGATTATCGTTCCCAAAGGCATCGTTCCAATTCACATAGCATGGTAGCGGTTAGGGGGAAGTGACACCCGAGTGACTTTCCCACAAAAGAGTTTTCAAACCCAATCACATTTGCTTTCTTTTATTTCAATTAGCAAACCTTTAAACCAAAGTTTTGTTGCTAGATAATGATTTCAACAACTGAAGTAGGGGTAGACGGACCGGCCTGGGTCGATATCTAAATACTTGCCATATACTGCACCCGATTAAAGTTTAAAAACTTGGGCTCTAATTGGGATTTTATTGTGGTGTAGTTTCGTGCGAGTCACAGATCGACACACACATCTCGCCCCTATTATTATTATTATTTTATTGCTGTTGTCATGTGACAATTAATTGTAGCTAGTCCAGAAATCTCTTTCCCTTAGACCACGAGCTTGAACGAATCTGTCGCTAGTTCAAGAAGGCACTGAAGGCACGACTGGATGCGGAGTAGAATCTAAAACATACTGTCTGATAGACCGTCATTTACACATGTTTTTACCCTCATACTTACACCGTTTGAGGTGTTGATTCTCGTGTTTTAGGCCGATTTCACGCTAGGTTGTGCTTGTTTGTGTTATTTCAGGTCCTAGTACGGGAATGAAGGCTTAGGAGCGAGTCTGGGGTCGATTGGACGAAGAACGGACGAAGGGAGAGCTTTTTGGGGAGTGCACGGGCAGACCAGGAGGCTGCACGGCCGTGCACTTGAGCCATTTGGCCGTGCACCTCATGTCGAGGCCATGCACGGGCAGGCTTGAAGCTTGCACGGCCGTGCGCCTGGCCGTGCAAGGTGGATGAAGGCCGAATAATTGATACGGTGCGTTTTGAGGGTGCACGGCCAGAATGGTGTTGTGCACGGCCGTGCACCTGGCCGTGCAACTCGGGGAAACCGGTTTTAAAGCCTAATCCGAGCCAGAAGTGGGGGAATCGTGTTTTGAGAGCAAAAACAGAGCCCTAGAGAGAGAAAGTGCGAAGAACACATCCTAGAAGCTGTCCTAGAGCTGGATTTCATCGAATCGAGCCTGGAGATCGTCATAGGAGTGGAAATCATCGTCCCGGAGCAGATTATCCTCATCGTTATGAGTATGACTAATCCGATTCTTGTTTTCTCTTCTCTCTCTATGGAGTAGAACCCTTCTCTCACTTGGGTATGAAGAACCCTAGTTCCTTGTGTTGGGGATTTGATTGTAATGACTTGGGATGATATTACTGTTTGATTTTAATCGAATGACGCATGTTTATTGAATTGATTTGAGTCTGATCAGCTTTTCTCAATTTCTGCTGCAACCTGAGATAGATAGAATCTGATTAGGTTGTTAGAGCCTCTTCATTCGATAGTAGGAGATTGGCTATATGAGAGTTAGCCAGTTTACTGCTTTGTACTGGTGTTCTTGGCGCCAGTAGTGGAGTTCTGTGTTCATAGCCTCAGCTTTCTAACCCGGTGAAGACTAGTCGTCTGCCGGGTAGTTAGACTGAGAGGGCTTGGTCAGCTTAAGAGATTCCAAGCTACTGTCGGATCTTCCGCAGTCTAATCAACAGTAAATCAACCCAGGGAATTGAAATTGAACCTAACTAAGGGGCTAGGGGGACTCAATCCCGAGTGACTCTTACCTGCTTTAGAAACCCGAACAATTTACTGCTTTCTTGTTGCTTTTACTTTTCACAACAATCACTCGACTTAATTTGCTAGATAATAGAGAATCACGGAGTAAGCAGTAGATCTAGACCCCGGGTTGATAATTAAACTTGCCTATACTGCAGTCCCTTTCATTGGTTACACTTGGCCATTGTTAGGTGTTGTGTTTTAGCGTGTCAAGTTTTTGGCGCCGTTGCCGGGGAACCTCTAGGTTATTGGGGAAACGTGAGAATTTGTTACTCTAGCTTTTTATTTATTGCATTTTTTTTCTTTTCCACCCTTGCTTTTCACTTGGGTGTTATGTTTTTGTTGGTGCAGCTCTGAAACATGGATCCTCATGGCTTCTCCAACCATTGGGGGTATCAACCACCATCCGTGTGGTATTACCCCGAGACCCCCTGGAGCAATCAAGGAGAAGAAGACTATGGATTCGGGTTTCAGTACCAACCCCCATCCTACGAAGAACAATCAGACCCCTGGGTATTTCAAGAACAATCTCCTTATCAAGAAGAATTCCTCCATCAGCCAGATCCAAACTATCACTTGAGGCTTCTCGTGGAGCAGATTGCTCGAGTACCTGAGACATCCTTTCCAAAGATGGATATCCCAGACAATGCCCAAACTGGGTTCTCCTACCGTGAAACAGAGGAGACCCTCCTGAGCATAAAGAAGAGCCTCGAGGATCTTGAGAAAGCTTATGCACAACCTGCTCAAGATCACCCTTCTGCTATCATACTAGAAGAGGAGGAGGGTGACAAAGGCTATGGGGATGTTGAGGAGCATACAGAAGTTATCACAGAGAACTCCCATGATAATCATGATCAGGAAAGTCCTCTGGTTGCAGATCACACAATTCCTTATTTCTGCTCTAACATGCTGGGCCCGATCGAGGAAATGCACGATGAGCTCATTGAAGAAATTGCATGGCGACTTGCTCTCCAATCTGTGCTAGAAGAAGAAGAGCAAGAAAGGGTGCAGAAAGAAGTTGTGGAGGATGAGGAAGAAAGCAAAGAAGAGGAAGTTCTCGATCATTTCCCAGGGGTGATACCACTCGAAGAAGGAAGGGGGGTTGAGGAAGCAATTGGCGTCCAGGCTGAGGATGAAGTTGCGGTGGAAGAGGCCTGCACCGGCCATGAGTTACATGTGATATCTCCACCAAACTTCGAGGAGCTGCTTGGCAAGGACCCATTTGCAGTGTCTCTTTGCCAGACCAAAGCCACATCGACATCGGTCCCTCTTGGTGGACGCGATGGTGGCCAATCGATGCTGTCTTATCTGGTTTGGGGCAATGAGACAAGAGCAGATGCGAAGGAGAGGTCTCGTGAGTGGAGACTTCATCTTCCTCAAGGTCACGAGCCGTCTTCATCACCTATCACTTCACTTGCTTGTGACTTGAGACTCCATATTATCGACGAGAACCTCAACTTCAAGGAGGTTTTGGGGTGGACCGAAACCTAGGAGCCACCGTCTAGCTAAGACGTAAAAGAAGCGCTTGTGGGGAGGCAACCCCACCAAGGTTTGTTTTGCTTTCGTTTGTTTTTGTCGGTTTGTCCACTTGGAACTATGGTTTCTATCACCCAGTGTGTTTTGCTGATGCTAGCCCGCTGACTGGTCCACTTCCAGTCCCCCAGCAGTGTTCTTACCCGGTAACATCGTTCCCCTTATCTTTCCCTCTACTCCATTGAGGGCAATGTCGTGCTTAAGTGTGGGGGGATGTTTTGTATCGGTTGGAATATTTATGATGGTGCTTGGAGCCTAGTCCGCTGTCCGAATCTTACGATTTGAGGGCTCCAAGTACTGCTGTTTGATCATATTGGCACTGTGTTTTGATGGATGAATTGATTGGTTTTCGGATTAATGCATGACAACTTGTTTGCGACTAGGACAACCTATGATGAGGACTGAGATGTGCAGTAGAACGATGTAGGGGTTCAGTTTTTCAACTGTTTGCTTGCCAACTGTGACTTGATCTGACTTGATCTGATTACTTGTCCTTGACAGTCGTTTATGCATCTAGTTCAGGGTATCAGAATGTGAGATAGAGCATATAGGTAGCCATGTGAGATTTGAGCCTGCTCGTTTCTTTCTTGTGCGATAGATCCCTCTTCCATGATGTGTAGCATTCACGTTGTCCCTAGCAAAGATGATGGGGGCATAGGATTAGCCCACGCCCAAAAACTGACTGTCCTGATGTGTCATATCCCCTAGTCAGCCCCTTTGAGCCGTGTGTTATCCTTTCTTTTGGTCTATAATGAAGGAAAAAAATCACCCTTGTTGCATCTTTTAGAAGGTTCCACAGAGTGGTTTTTATATATTCTCTGCTGTTTCTACTAAAGTCTATGTGAGTGTTGGAGGTAGTGCTTAAAAGTTGGGCAGGTGTTTGAAATTTATGCAGAAGTGGTGGATCTCTTAAGAAATGAAAAGAAAAATAAAAGAAAAACAAAGAAAAAAATTGAAAGCAAAAGAGAGCCACTACCAAAAATCTGAATAATGCCCAGTAAGCAGTGTTTCTTAGCAGTCTGGCTTGGAAATGCTGATGTTTATGCCTCCTTCGCTCTTGTGCTCTTAAGATATTGAGTAATGCAGGATAGTAGAAAGAAAATACCGGTTTGTTTGACTGTGATTGTGTGTTTGGGAAATGTGGAACCTTTTGCTATGAATACTTCCACCACTTAAAAGGCCTTTTCCCCATGTCCAAGACCCTAGCCAGTCATTTGAACCTGTGTCTAAGACCTCCTGATTAGTTAGTGGTGACACCCCATATGTGAACTCTAGCATTTAGAGGCTGCCATCATGGTGAAGAGATGATAGGTATTGAGAGAAATAGCATGCGCATCTTTCGCATCAAATTGTCCTGACCCCACTGGTCGAGAGTGAGTGATTCATTTTCATTTTCTATGTGCTCTTGTACCTCGGTGAGGACCTAGATTGCTCGGTCTCTATTCTGATGTCTTGAGTTGGATGCATGAGTTGACTGTTTTGAGTGAGTGGTTGAATCAAGTCTAGGTTGGCCAGTGAACAGAAGGGAGACTCTTCCTTTACTCGATTTGCTGCACTCGAATGTCCTTTGTGGTGGTTGTCCAGGTTGTTATTGAGGTTGTGCATGTGTTGATGTTTGAAAACCAGTGCGATTCACGTGTTTTGTGCCTTTATGACTTGTCCCCAATGTTGGTTGATTGAAATATGTAAGCTTACCTAGTGTCTGACTTGGTTTGCTTGGGGCAAGCAAACGGTTAAGTGTGGGGGAGTTTGATAGACCGTCATTTACACATGTTTTTACCCTCATACTTACACCGTTTGAGGTGTTGATTCTCGTGTTTTAGGCCGATTTCACGCTAGGTTGTGCTTGTTTGTGTTATTTCAGGTCCTAGTACGGGAATGAAGGCTTAGGAGCGAGTCTGGGGTCGATTGGACGAAGAACGGACGAAGGGCGAGCTTTTTGGGGAGTGCACGGGCAGACCAGGAGGCTGCACGGCCGTGCACTTGAGCCATTTGGCCGTGCACCTCATGTAGAGGCCATGCACGGGCAGGCTTGAAGCTTGCACGGCCGTGCGCCTGGCCGTGCAAGGTGGATGAAGGCCGAATAATTGATACGGTGCGTTTTGAGGGTGCACGGCCAGAATGGTGTTGTGCACGGCCGTGCACCTGGCCGTGCAACTCGGGGAAACCGGTTTTAAAGCCTAATCCGAGCCAGAAGTGGGGGAATCGTGTTTTGAGAGCAAAAACAGAGCCCTAGAGAGAGAAAGTGCGAAGAACACATCCTAGAAGCTGTCCTAGAGATGGATTTCATCGAATCGAGCCTGGAGATCGTCATAGGAGTGGAAATCATCGTCCCGGAGCAGATTATCCTCATCGTTATGAGTATGACTAATCCGATTCTTGTTTTCTCTTCTCTCTCTATGGAGTAGAACCCTTCTCTCACTTGGGTATGAAGAACCCTAGTTCCTTGTGTTGGGGATTTGATTGTAATGACTTGGGATGATATTACTGTTTGATTTTAATCGAATGACGCATGTTTATTGAATTGATTTGAGTCTGATCAGCTTTTCTCAATTTCTGCTGCAACCTGAGATAGATAGAATCTGATTAGGTTGTTAGAGCCTCTTCATTCGATAGTAGGAGATTGGCTATACGAGAGTTAGCCAGTTTACTGCTTTGTACTGGTGTTCTTGGCGCCAGTAGTGGAGTTCTGTGTTCATAGCCTCAGCTTTCTAACCCGGTGAAGACTAGTCGTCTGCCGGGTAGTTAGACTGAGAGGGCTTGGTCAGCTTAAGAGATTCCAAGCTACTGTCGGATCTTCCGCAGTCTAATCAACAGTAAATCAACCCAGGGAATTGCAATTGAACCTAACTAAGGGGCTAGGGGGCTCAATCCCGAGTGACTCTTACCTGCTTTAGAAACCCGAACAATTTACTGCTTTCTTGTTGCTTTTACTTTTCACAACAATCACTCGACTTAATTTGATAGATAATAGAGAATCACGGAGTAAGCAGTAGATCTAGACCCCGGGTTGATAATTAAACTTGCCTATACTGCAGTCCCTTTCATTGGTTACACTTGGCCATTGTTAGGTGTTGTGTTTTAGCGTGTCACTGTCATTTTAGAAGGATCAGAGACTGACGAAGAAGAGATGCTGACCCCAACAATCAAGCGGGGAATCTGGATGAGGCTCAACCACAATCGGATGTCCGGACTATAGGGTATTACCTAACTCCCATGCCCGAGGGCTGAGGACTTGAGGCCTAGTATCCAACACCCTCAAGTTGCTGCAAACAACTTTGAAGTGAAGACACTTCTGTTATTCAGATGCTAAAGACCCCATTAGTGTTCAATGGGTTGGACGACGAATGCCCACGACCACGAGAGCACCCGAGTCGGTTCAATGAGTTGACCGATGGGATAAAAATCAATGGTGTATCTCAAGAAGCGATCCAGCTTCACTACTTCACTTTCTCTCCAGACGGAAGGGCTAAGATGTGATTGGAAAACCATCCACGAGGGTCATGCATAATTTCCATTCAATGTTTTTTCTTCCTAGTTTGCGTCGCTTTTTCATATATATTTACTTCTATAAAAAAATGGTTCCATATACTTATCTTCTACAAAATATATAAAGGAGATTTATGGGTTAAATTTCCAACATTTTGAAAATGAAGGTCGAGTAATTTTCGGATCGGCCTCTACGTCATTTCACAAGTCCTTTAATTATACTATGTGTTTTTGTTTTTTAGTCCAGTTCCACCTAACGTGCCTCGATAACAAAGAAGTTGGGCCTTTTGCTCTTCCTTCTATATACCGGTCGTCCTCACTTAAGCCTCATATATTAACCGTGGGTTGCTGTTTTATAGATTTAGCTTAATCGTCTATTAACGACAAGTATAAGGAGTGGGCAATGGGCGGGTTGTGTGGATTTTGATCTCAAATTGACCCACCTGCTTACTAGCGAGTTGGAATAATTGTGACTCGCAATCCACCCACATACTTCTGCGAATTGTGGCGGATGGGTGCGGTTGGGTCACTGATCAACCCGCAAAAGCAACTCTACAACTAGCCATTAACAAAGTTGGCTAACATTTATAATAAGCTCATAGCAAATTAGTAAGGTTGTATCAATCATTTGTGATTTTGATACAATTAATAATTTGTACTTTGCATCCCAATATTTAATGGATATTAACAATAATTGCATACCAATATCCAATGTCTAGTGGATATTGCACAATACAATAACCAATAATAGTAGTCAAAACTATTCTTTATTCTCCACATTTTGAAGTATATGGTCAGACTGTAGTGCAGTTCGAAAATATGATGAATATTCGATACTATAAGAAACAACATTTTTCATGTAAAAATAGGATGTGAGTTATACTAATACAAGTGACCCGCAATCCACCCACCATCCACCCACATAAGTGCGGGTGGGAGATTTATCAATCCGCAATCCTAAATGCACAAACCTAGGGGGTGCTAAGCACAATTATGCACAATCCTTAGGTTGCTAAGCACCTAAATGCACAAACCTAAGGATGCTAAGCACAAACATGCACAACCCCTAGGTTGCTAAGCACAAGCATGCACAATCATGTCTCAATCCCTATTATATGAAAGGCGTCCGTTAAATAGGTTGATTTATTCAATTTATTTACTTTATCCCATGAAAACATGTGTATTTTTGGGAAGCATTACACGTTTTTACTTTGGTGAAAAAGCTCAAACGAAAATAATTTATAGTTTGACGGTCAAAAAATAACTAGAAGTGCTAAGAGTTGTGAGGTTCAGAGGTACTTTCGTCATTCATGATAATGTAATATTCATTGATTCGAAGTATTAAATATGTAGAAGCTATATTAATTAGTAACTTACTGTCAATTTCTTACATGAAGCAACAATACTTTTGTGCAAACTATAAATGATCGGTTCTCTAAAAGTTTTTAGTATGGTTAATCACTAAATCTTAAATCTCTTACTGGTTCAGCACGATTGTACTCAACAATCATGAGATGAAATTGTGTTTGATGTACTGGTGCATTCCATTGTTTTTTATATGTTAATAAATTTGTTGGGTGAGGTTAAGTATCTAAGTAAAGGTGAATATGATTATACATTTTATTTTTTAGATATATAAAATAGTTTAAAGTATGAACTAACTTTACCCTCTCTTGTTTTGTTGAATGAGTTTTGTTTTATCATTTATATTACTAGATTATTTTGTGATATTTGAAATCGTTTATATATGGTTTAGAAGTATATTTATTATTTATGCCATTAATGACAATTGCTTGAAATGTAGTATTTCACTAGGTAGTCAAAGTCGAGTATTGAGTATATTTATCAAGTGTCTTTCAGTTTGGTGTTTGGATCGGGTATAAACATATTCATTCAATTACGTATGGATATAAATTTTCAAATATTCATTTATGTTAAAATATTTATGTATTATCTAACATTAAGTAAACATGGCTATTTCTCCCTGAAATCATGAATCATTTTATGAAAAATTTTTTTGGCAAAATACACTTGTATAACCAAAACTTTCACGTTTGTGACAATAATAGCCAAATTTGAAGAAATACCACTTATAGCCATTTTCGTTCAATTCTTTAACGATGTTAGTGTTAAGTCTGACTGGACAAACGGAGATGCTGACGTGGCGAGCACTTCCAGCCAATTTTGTCTATGAAAATCCACGTGGGTTTAGGGAATGAAGGGAAAAAAATGAAAAATGGAGGTTGCAGAGCGGAACAAAAATCAGCTACATAATAAAAAGAAAAATCGACTGTTCTTATATTCTTGTAAGGTATTAAGAATGGTTTTTTCTTCTCTGTGTATGAACAGAGAGCCAGGCGGGTGAAAATGGTGTTGGCAACAAGGAGCATTTGGAACTGAATCAGAAACTCAATGGAAGAGTTCATCACGAAGATCATTCTACTACATAGAGCTGCGCATCCAAGAACTGGCGGCTAAGGAAAGGTTGAACCGGGTTGCTGCCGCCTTCAATTTTTTCTATGAAAATGGAGGTTAGTTCCATCGACTGGCGGCGATTGAAGCTCTGGCGACTGATGATTCCACCAACCCAAACTTCCAACAATTCATCTTCCCCAAATCGCCATTTCCAGATAACAACCTCCAGATCCAATCCCCCCTAAATCTCAGTCGAGCACTCGAGCTATACCCAATTTATTTCAAAAGGGTACTCGATCTACAACACCCAAGTCTCCTTCCCTTCTTCTTCCCTCGGCCTAAACCAGATTACTCAGTCTCAAATGCTCTAGATCCAAGCACAATTCTAGCTCCAGCAAGCAAGCAGAGGATAATTTTCTCCCCCATCGATGCTAGGCAGACATGGTAATCCTCCTCGTACCTTCTGCCGCCGTCAAATTCCTTTCACCCAACCCAGATCTGATTAATCTGACTTGTCACCAGCTCTAGCTTGGGCTTTCGCGATTTCGGTACCTCTGGTTACCATGACTCGTCATCGATCTAATTGATTCCACAAGCGGACGAATCAAAGAAACCCCTCTAGCGATCGATGCATCCTGCATAATCACCGCACCATTCAGAGCTTGGACGTATTGGTGGCGAGGTGCCAGCGGTCGACGACAGAGAAGCGACCAGGTATGGCGGCGGCGATGGAGGTGTTGAAGGAGGATGAACTGTGTAATACGGCGTTGGTGGCAGAGGAGGATGGATGTTGGAAATGGAGGGGATCAGAGAGGGTAAAGCAATTTGTTGTCGGCGGCAGCGGTGGGAGAGTAAAGGGGAATTAGGGTTCCAATGACAAAGGGAACGACAGTAGACATGGGAGATTTTTTACTTAATATTATTTTTAATATGTGAATTTTTCATTTGTTTTTAAGTTAAAAATATGACGTGTCACCTACGTGGCGAATTTGGCTGATTTGTCGCTGACGTGTGCGATGATTTGGCGTCCTAGTCAGCCTAACTTTAAACTAACTGACGGATTCTCTAACACCGTTAAAGTTTGTAACGGAAATGGCTATATTTGGCACAAAAGTTTCAAAATTCTGGCTATAAGTGGTATTTCTCCAAATTTGACTATTATTGACACAAGTGCCAAAATTTTGGCTATACAAGTGTATTTTGCCTTATTTTTTCACAAGAATGGATTGTATGTTTGGTATACCTTCTTAATTATTACCTCTAAATGATTGTTGGCCATAAAACCAAAATCTAGTATATGGTGAATTTTATCCTTCCATATTACCGTTTGGCCAATTCCTTTGAGTTTCTAATGACTACTAAGCTCGATATTTAGTTTGGTGTGATTAGTTCTTTACTTCTTTCCATTAGGGATTGGGGTATCTCTTGGGAGTTTGTTAGTTTCATTGAATCTCTAATTCTCGTCACAAATGTTTTTAGTGAGAAGCAGTCGATATTAGAGTAGTTGTAGGCCAATTTGGAAATTATCTTAAAGTTGTTTTTAGGTTCTAACACCAATACTGTTTTACTCTCTTGAATGAAAAAATTTGAATTTTGGCCTAAGAATATGTTCCCCATATGCAAGAAATTCAGTAAGGCTTGATAGATTAACCAATTCATCACTTAGTGGAACCATTGAATTGTTGGTGCTCCTATTAGTGCAACAACATGATAAGAATTTGTCTTTGAAATTACTGAGTAAGATAAGTAAATGAGCTATTATTAGTGTGAGTAACTCATTTATTTGAAGTACCATATCTTTATATGCTTCATGTTTTATTCCTTTAACGTTTGAACTTATTTTGAGGCTAGCTTTTGCGAATCCATTTATGGCGAATTGAAAATTACTTAGGGATTTCATTGTGAACTTATATATCTATGGAAAGTTACATTATTGTTGATTTAAAATGACTATTGATGAACTTCCATCAAAATTTGGTTATAGCTAGCTTGGTTAATGTGCTTGATAATTTGTGACATCGAATTGATTGGATACATTTAGTTAGTTGTAATACTAAGTAAACATGGTGGTGGTTGTATTGTTCTTAGTTACCAAATGAGTCCATAAATATGAACTTAAAGCATAATTTTGGAATATGTGGCATCTAAATAGTTAAATGGAAATTCAATTTTGATTAATCATAAAAAAAGTTAAATGGGATAAAGTTATACCTATACATATAAGTGAGGAGTAAGGAATGGATATGGTCGCCATATTACGTGAAATTTGAGTTCGTTTACTTATTTTGTGAGAGTTAGCATCGATAAATTCTTCTTTGTACCAATTTTTCAAATAGTCATTTATTGAAGATATTTGAAAGCGTGAACAACCATATTTTTCTGACACTTAGATAGAGTTCAAAATGACTTACAAAGATAATTTTTATGGACATTGTATATAAGCAACACTTTATTTATAAACATATATGCTACTATAAGTCACATATCTTTGTTAGTCATATTTTCTTTCCCATATTTTCAATATGTTCCATACATATTTGAAGTAGTTTGAGTATTTGCCTAGATAGTTCATAAACAAATACCAAACAAAACCCACATGATAGGTGTTAATTGCAAATACAACTTATATAACTATCAAACTCTCCTGTCAATAGGCCGGGCCTTGTGCTAGTTATATAAAATCAAGTTTCTTTTCATGGTTGGGTCATTTTTCTTACTTGCCTTGATAATTAGATAAATATCAGAAACAGGGAACTCACCATATAATATAGATTTCACGTGTATGTGTAATGTAATGTTATAACATTAATGAAAGCTTTTAAATGTAAATTACAATTATTTAACAAAAGTTTGAAGTTCATGATGTGGAGAGATTACCGTTTTTATTGGTAAAATGTACTGCACCAACGTCCAAACTTTAGAGAATACTATGATTTGAGTATAGAAATAAATTGATTCGTATACATGACAAAACAAAATTTGTCACTCTCTTTAATTTACTTGCAAAGTTTAAATTAATTCAAGTGCACAAATTAATGCTAAACCATTCTTCGGCCTAATGTACAATTATCTATAATTGGATTAAAGTCACATAAGCGAGCATCGAGATCGTATACAAGAGACTAATAATAATTTTGAAAGAACAAGTTACTCACATTTTGTTTACGCCTAAAATATTTTTGGCCTAAATTCAATGCCGTAATAATGAGTCTCGGCATTTAATTCGATATCGCATGGCCAAAACGATGTCGTATGGAGTTAAGCAATACCGCGGAGAATTTAAGCGAGACCGTGAAGAGGCTCGGCGGTACCGCGGTACTTGAACCGACATTGGTTGCAGACCATGTGTGAGTCATGCGCAGGGCATGTGTTGTTGTTGGACAAGGAAATTTTTTTTTTCTCCTTGTCGGAGGAGGAGAGTAACAGCACCGTTTGGAGTCAAACAATGCCGCGAAGAGATAAAACGGTGTCGCGAACCTCAAAGCTCGACGACATCGCGAGACTGTGAAAACGGTAGCGCAAGGAAGCTCACCGGTACCGCGGACCAGAAAAACGGTAGCGCAAGAAAGCTCACCGGTACCGCGGACCAGAAAAACAGTACCGCAAGAAAGCTCACCGGTACCGCGGCACTGGAAACGACACTGTTTGCCAGAAAACAGGATGGGGCCGCGCGCGTAGTATTGGTGTTGGAAAAGGAGTTATTATTATTATTATTCCTTGTCGGAAGGGGAGAAGCGGTACCGCATGGAGACAAGCGGCATCGCGGAGAATTAAAACGGTACCGCAGATGTAAAAACGATGCCGCGGGAGGCCTTGATAAGCGGTGCCGATTAAATAAATAAATAAAAAACCATATCGGGTAAGTGAAGGGACTAATTCCGCCCAGCCCAATGCGAGTGCAAACTCTCGAAAGTTCAATGAATTGGAATTTTTGGCTATGTTAGCGGTGTCGTTTAATTAAAAATGGTACCGCGAGTAAGCCAAACGGTACCGCTGTAGTAGCAAATGACAGTGTTTAATATAAAACAATGTCGTGGAGTAAAAAGCAAACAGAGCTGTTTGGGGAAGAAAACGGCATCGCGTGAGATTCACACCAACCCTAGCGAGGAGGAGATCAAGACGGTTGAGACACGTGGGAGTTCACAACGGAGCAGTTGAGGAAGCGGTTCCACCTAGCGTGAAGACTACGAAGCGGTTTTTCGAATAAAAGCAGTGGAGCAAGGAGAAAGAAAGGGACAACCAAATCAACAAAGAAACAAATATGTCAAACTTTATCTTTTTTCTCTGTAACTCCTTCGCGGAGCTCTCCTTCCAGGAAGGATCTCCATAGTCGTAGCAGTAGTCGTAGTCGCGGAGCTCTCCACAGAAATCTCCATAGGAGTAGTTTTAACGTAGATTCCCCAAAAACTCAAACACCCTCGTTCGAACGTAGTTTGGAGAGGTGTGAACCGTAGTAACGGTCGTTCTTGGTTAGAAGTCAGAGGTGCATCGATCAAATCAACGGCGCCGACATTCGACGACGGATATTTGACGGTCGTCTCGATTTCAGCAATCAGCGGTGCATTCGATCAAACGGCACCGCAAGAGTTTCCATCGTGAAACATCAAATCAACATCGCCGGAAACAAATTCGGCACCGGCGGTGGCATTTGGTTTTCCCGAGGAAGC
Organism: Linum tenue; assembly: GCA_946122785.1. Classification (NCBI taxonomy): domain Eukaryota; kingdom Viridiplantae; phylum Streptophyta; class Magnoliopsida; order Malpighiales; family Linaceae; genus Linum; species Linum tenue. Next base: position 40,552,916 of record CAMGYJ010000002.1, read on the forward strand.
ATTTTGTCACGCCCTGTGGGACACGTGTGTTTGAAGTGAAATATGGCTCTGCGGCATGAAAAAAACAACGTTGATCTTCCACAAGAATCTGTGAAGGTGGAGCGTGTGGTCGACATTGAAGTTGGCGGAGCATATGAGGCGGATAGACATATCGGGGTGATGAAGGAGTGGCCCCAATCCATGTCGAGCACTGATGGGCATGCTGCACTCCTGTCTCTTCGTCGATCTATAGAGGAATATTACCGGCAGGTAAATCTCTATTTTATCTCTTTAAATAAGCCTTGTGATTCTCTTGGAAGACATATGGATAAATTTTTTGAGATGATAGATGAACATGTTTCCGGTATTGCCAATAAGGATTCACTTAAACTTGTGGCTAAAACAGTGGCGTTAGGGGCCAGCAAATCTCATGTTGGTTCTCCTGTGAACACTATTGTTTTGAAGGACATGAAAGTTAGAGCGGTCTTGCGAAAGCCACAACAAAGAACAAAATTTAAACGTGTTTATAATAAGTTTCAGAAAATTAGGAAGAACAACTGTGATATCTTGAAAGATGACAAATTTTACAATGTTGTTCAATCTAAGCCGCTCGGGGGGCATGTCATTCCATATCGTGGTAGATTGAAGGAGAAACAACACCATAAGTGGCAACTAAGTTTGCCGCATCCACCTTGTTCTAGGAAAAGTCAAACTAGGGTCACCACAGACACTACTCAAGATGGAGGTGGTGATCACGTGAACCAACTCAATGCCGCGAAAGTTGGTATTGCTCAACCCATTCCTTCGTGTAAATTGTCCCCAAAGGCTCCACTGAGTGGAAAGGGGGCAAGTTTAATCGAGCCCGACATAGAGTTGTCACGCCAGTGCCGGCAGGGACCAAGTCTGCCATGAATGGTGGACATGGGGGCAATTCCACTGTCCAACAAACTCCACAATCATGTGAGAGTTCAAAAGAAATAATGTGGTTGTGTGGTAAGTGTCGTAGTAAACAGCGCAATCACAAGAGTGTTGGTGAAGCTCGTGAGCATCGGGGCTCATACTCTCAACAACATAGTGAGAGCGTGCAACTAACAAAATCAGACCGGTCTAGGCAAGCAATGCTGCATGGTCGACTTGACAAGACAAAGATGTCAAAAAAGGTGAATGTCTTGCCGAAAGCAAAGGCCACTGGTGATTTCTCATGTTCTCGAACAAAACTGATGGTTGAGATGAAGCCAAATCGAGCTCGTGGAATTTCAAACAAAGGTGTTCAAGCTCGACAAACTGGGGAGTTGCAAAGCAACATTGATTCCAAAATATCAAAACCTACGTGTGTGAAACCAACGAGTCAGGGAATTTATGGATGGCTTGTTTGGTTTGATATGTGGAGTTGGCAGTGGGTTTGGACTTTTGGTAGGATGGTTTATGCCAATGCCAACCCTGTTTTGTTTAACTACTATTAAAATAAATATGTGGCTAATTTAGGCCACGTAATATACAAAAAAAATTATTATTATAAAAATATAATCAAGCGACATTGTTAAGAAGAAGTCGGTGTTGTTGATGGTTCAAGATGGCAAACGGTGTTGTTTTCTCTTGTCTCAACAGTGATAGAGGGATAAACAATGTCGTTGAAAAACAAATGCTAGCACCACCGAGCCTAAGCGATAAGCAGTGATGCAGTCCATCGTTGTTGGCTGATTGGTGGCATCGAATAATAATAATGGAACATTGTCGTTTTGTTCCTTTGAGCAACGTTGAAAAAAAATGATGGAAACGCTGTCGTTTGGACTTTGGAACAAAGCGGCCAACGACGTTGATGATATTTGGGACTCACTTTGGGCCAAGTTAAAAATAAATGAAGAAAAAATCCAAACAAAATTACAAGAGCAATGTTGCTGAAATACCAACGTTGTTGGCCATATAGCAAATAATAAAATATATTTTTTGTTGAGGTTTTGCGACGTTGTTGGCACTGGTTGCTGGTTTGCAGCAAGGAAGATAAAAGGCCAGCGGTGATGAGGGTTAACAACCACATTGGTGGCGATGTAATTTTAGTCGCCACAGCAATGAGCAAAACAAATCTAAAGCGGCAGTAAAAAAAAAGGGTTTAGTTAAACGCAGCTGTTTCAGCCAAAACAGCATTGTGGCAAGTAGTTCAATATTGTTGCGGAAAAACAACATTGCGGAGCTGCCAGCATAGGTGACACTAAAAACATACGGTTGTTTGATATTTTTGTTTAAATAAAAGAAAATTCAAAACACTACCGTTTGTCCTTGGCAATGCTGTGGGAGTCTACAAAAGCAAGTCTGTTTTGGGCTAAGGCAGCGCTGCGGCCGCTGCAGGGTTGTATAGGAGATCTAGAGTTGTTGGGTGGGAGACTATACTATTGCCGTGAAACAACCTTGTTTTACTCTGAGTGTCTCTCCCAAAGCAGCACTGTGAGGCGTGAGCAAGGTTATGGGTGCAAGTACACTAGTCGGATTTTTCTTGTGGCCAAAACGTGGTTGAAATTTTGTTGGCGTGACTGTTAGTTGGCCAAATATGAATTAAAAAGAAAACCCCAACACAATTGTTTTGGCCAAAGCGGTGCCGCGAAAGGGTTGCAGCGGTGTGGAATTTCTTTTTGTGTTCTGCTCCTATCCTAGTGCCCTGGACCAACAACACTGATCTTGTGAGGAGTGTAGAAAAGAGGGAAACGAACCCGTTTTGGGACAAGCAGTCTTGTGGGAATAAAAGCAACGTTAACGTTGTTGGAATATTGTGGCCAAATAAAAAATATATAACATATAATTTTTTAATGGCCGCATATAAAAAAAACAATAAATAAATTTGGGCCAAAACAGCGCTGAGAGGCCTCACAACCGGCCACAATAAAAAAAAAGAGTTATTGTCGCCAGAGCAACGTTGTGGCGAGAAAGAAGAAAGGAATCAGTGTTGTTCGAAGAGGTAGCTTTGCGGGAAGGGGAACAATATATATAAAATAAATAAATAAAAATTGCAGCACTGCTGAGGCAACAACTACGTTGTTGGGGATTTAGTTTGGGCCTAGTAGAAAAACAACGCTGCGGAACAAAGACAACGGAAAGAAAAAACTGCTTTGTTGGGCTATGCGCTGGCGTGGAGTGGCGAGAAGGTTGAGTTTTTGCAGGCTTGTAGTACTGCTGGTCCTCTTTATTCTTCCGTCTCCGTCTAGAGAAAGGTCAGTAATTCCTTTTATTTCTAGGCAAAATACACTTCTATAGCCAAAACTTTCGCGTTTGTGCCAATAATAGCCAAATTTGGCGAAATACCACTTATAGCCATTTCCGTCCAATTCTTTAACGCTGTTAACGTTAAGTGTGACTGGGCAAACGGCACGGCTTACGTGGCCAGCACTTATTTCCCTTTTTCTCTCAACTTGGTCCACGTGGATATAATTAATTAAAAAATTAACTGAGAAAAAAAACCAAAACCCCACATTTGACCCACCTCCTTTTCCCTGTCTTATCGTCTTCTTCGAACACCCACCCTTTTCCCTATCTGAGAAAGACGAAGGCGACCATGTCGACGATCTGCTCCGACAACCCTCGTACCCCCTGCTATTCCTTCCTCCACCATCGATATACCCCACAAATGCAAAGGAATGCAATCGAGAAAAAACTGGGGAAAAACATAAACCCAACTCAGCCTCCAACTGTAACAGAAACCCAGTTTTCAAAATCCATCAGAGAAAAAACTGGGGAAATCAAAGACAAAAAATAAACTTTACCTGCCTGTACCGGTGAAGCAACAAAGATTGAGGAGGAGTCGTTGTCACCGATAGGAGTGGCGGCGCGTGGGGTTGTGGATTTAGCGTCAATAACTGTCGATCCATTGGTATCGAGGTTGAAGGGAAGACTGGGTATTGAATTCGAGTGAACGGGGCGGTGTGTCTTTGTGGAAGAATGTTGAGCCGCCGCAAGGTGGAGGAGCTAGGGATGTCGATTTATAGGGGAAGAGGATTTGTTAAGTAATTGTCGAATCGATTAGAAAGGGGAATAAGATTCTTGGGGAAGAACCCTAATTTTGAAATCAGCCAAAAGTTGGGGAAGAAGGGCCGTGACTCGTGCGAAGCAGATGGGGAGGAAAATGAATGATGGGTGTGAGACCTAGTGATAGCGCTCCCGAAAATTGCTCCGGGGACGAGGATGGCGGAGGAGAAGCTTTACCCGAAAGTGAGGTGGGATTACGAGAGTGCGGTGGCGAAATGCAAGCTGAAGCTCAAAGGCCTCATCGCCGAGAAGCACTGTGATCCAATTGTCCTCCGATTAGCGTACTGATACATACACTGAGATCATAGTCCAATCTTTTTGTTGGCGTACCTCCGATCAGGAGAAAAAGTTGGCTTTCCGATCCGGCACCGTAAAGAATGGCGACGCCGCTTGGGGGAGGGATTGCCGAGGCGGAGAGAGGAATGGTGAGAAGAAGGCAGGGTAATTTTTTTATTTAGGTATAAATAATAAATAATAAATAATTTAAATATCTGATGTGTCATTATTTGTTTATTTGGCGCTGACGTGTCCGTTGAGTTGGCGCCTGGTCAGCAAACCGTCAAATAAGTTGACGGTGTTATTAACACCGTTAAAGTTTCTAACGGAAATGGCTATATTTGTCCTACAATAATTTTAAAAGGTGGTTATAAGTGGTATTTCTCCAAATTTGGCTATTATTGGCATAAACGCGAAAGTTTTGGCTATATAAATGTATTTTGCCTTATTTCTATCGTTGTTGTGCATGCCAAAGACAACTAGAGCAGGTTTGTTCGGCTGCTACCGGTCCAGAGTAAAAACAGGGTCATCATTGTTATTGCAAAGTCTAAACCACAACGTTGCTAAGGCCAAGACGCATGAAAACCAAAACACATGTATGTCTAAAGTGAACATTGCATTGCATGAACTCTCGGTGGGTTTTAGTTGGCTAGGGTTTGGCTAAGCATATGCCAAAAAGAAAGAACCAAATGGCCTTCGAGTTGGCCTAACCAAAGATACTGCATGCATGCAATGAGAATTTGAATCCCATGGTTTGGCAAATTGTGATTGCATGACAAACCAAATTCCTACAGTAGGCCAACGTTGGATCTTCACCACAATACTACTGCAGCCTCAAGTTCTCTTCCAACGAGCTTATTTGTGGTTAATTTTAGACAATATTTTAGGTGAGGTGATTAAATTATGTCAACAACTTGGTTCATAAATTCTTATAAACCAAGTTGTGGGGCATTGTTTACACCTAAAATATTTTTGGCCTAAATTCAATGCTGTAATAATGAGTCTCGGCATTTAATTCGATATCGCATGGCCAAAACGATGTCGTATGGAGTTAAGCAATACCGCGGAGAATTTAAGCGAGACCGCGAAGAGGCTCGGCGGTACCGCGGTACTTGAAACGACATTGGTTGAAGACCATGTGTGAGTCATGCGCAGGGCATGTGTTGCTGTTGGACAAGGAATGTTTTTTTATTTTATATTTTTTTTCCTTGTCGGAGGAGGAGAGTAACAGCACCGTTTGGAGTCAAACAATGCCGCAAAGAGATAAAACGGTGCCGCGAACCTCAAAGCTCGAGGCATCGCGAGACTGTGAAAACGGTACAGCAAGGAAGCTCACCGGTACCGCGGACCAGAAAAACGGTACCGCAAGGAAGCTCACCGATACCGCGGCACTGGAAACGACACTGTTTGCCAGAAAACAGGATGGGACCGCGCGCGTAGTATTGGTGTTGGAAAAGGAGTTATTATTATTATTATTTTTATTTCTTGTCGGAAGGGGAGAAGCCGTACCGCATGGAGACAAGCGGCATCGCGGAGAATTAAAACGGTACCGCAGATGTAAAAACGATGCCGCGGGAGGCCTTGATAAGCGGTGCCGATTAAATAAATAAAAAAAACCATATCGGGTAAGTGAAGGGCCTAATTCCGCCCAGCCCAATGCGAGTGCAAACTCTCGGCAGTTCAATGAATTGGAATTTTTTGGCTATGTTAGTGGTGTCGTTTAATTAAAAACGGTACCGCGAGTAAGCCAAACGGTACCGCTGTAGTAGCAAACGACAGTGTTAATATAAAACAATGTTGTGGAGTAAAAGCAAACAGAGCTGTTTGGGGAAGAAAACGGCATCGCGTGAGATTCACACCAACCTAGCGAGGAGGAGATCAAGACGGTTGAGACACGTGGGAGTTCACAACGGAGCAGTTGAGGAAGCGGTTCCACCTAGCGTGAAGACTACGAAGCGGTTTTTTTCGAATAAAAGCAGTGGAGCAAGGAGAAAGAAAGGGACAACAAATCAACACAGAAACACATCTGTCAAACTTTATCTTTTTTCTCTGTAACTCCTTCGCGGAGCTCTCCTTCCAGGAAGGATCTCCATAGTCGTAGCAGTAGTCGTAGTCGCGGAGCTCTCCACAGGAATCTCCATAGGAGTAGTTTAATGTAGATTCCCCAAAACTCAAACACCCTCGTTCGAACGTAGTTTGGAGAGGTGTGAACCGTAGTAACGGTCGTTCTTGGTTAGAAGTCAGAGGTGCATCGATCAAATCAACGGCGCCGACATTCGACGGCGGATATTTGACGGTCGTCTCGATTTCAGCAATCAGCGGTGCATTCGATCAAACGGCACCGCAAGAGTTTCCATCGCGAAACATCAAATCAACATCGCCGGAAACAAATTCGGCACCGGCGGTGGCATTTGGTTTCCCCAGGAAACACATTTATTAAAAAACATAAATTCTGTAAATTTCTAAACAATTCAATACAAATATAAATTGATCAATAAATCACGCGACCAACAAGCCGGGCCAAAACTATTATAATATAAATGCTATTAAATAGAGTTTTTTAATAAGAAAGTGGTTAAGTACCATACATGGGCCTGTATAAGATCCATCATAACTTTCTCCCAACAATTCGAGTTATTGAGACCAACTAGTTATGACATGGTATCAGAGCTAGTTTGTTCTTGAGGTCACGTGTTTAATTCCTCACGGCCCCCAATATTAACCGCTCCGTCAACACGCTCCGAGAAAGCTTGCAGCTCATCGTCGCCGGTGAATCGAGCGTTGTACCCATCATCCGACTTCGCCATCGTTGTCCTTGTCACTGCTGATCGTCATTGGCCTCAACTCGACGTCGTTCCTCTTATCGTGCTCGTCGTCTGCGTCCCGACATCGCTGAATCATCATCGTTGCCATTGACAGGTGAGGCTGCTAGGATCTGAGCTCCCGCCAATGCCTCGCCGAGTCAGTCAAATTCATTCTACAGTCTCATTCAAGCATCGTCGATAGCTCCTGTCTCGCTGGTCCACCAAAGTTCTTGTTCCGTTCGTGCTGTTCATGCAAGCAGTCAACGTTCCACGAAGGTCAAGTTGGAGCTATATGTTTGCAGGGTTTCACCCCTAAGAAAATGGTTCTTACAGTCATGGTAATGGGCATTTTCATTCGTAGATTGAGAAGGAAATACCCACTTCACAATGTCTGTGCTCACATATGGATTTTGTGATGTTTTATGGTGCTCCTTTCCACTATTGCTAACTCTGCTCAGTCGTGGAAAGGTATCAGTTGTTGAATTCTTGTCGTACCATGCGACTCAAGCTCAGCCTTCCGGTCATAGTTGTTGGTCTTGTGCATTGATGTAGACGTTTTTGTTTACTTTCAAGCGGGCATTCACTACGTCATCCCTCAGCTTGAGGGGGAGAATAGGGTATCATCATACGTGGTCAATCAGTTCAGCATATCGACCACGGTGTATCAGTCAAGGAGGTTCCCTATTCTTATTCAAGAGAGACGATAGTCAGAACTCTCTCAATCTGTCTCATTTAAGAGAGGCGCAGTCAACAGGCTCTCGATCAATCTCATCCACGTAGAGGCGTAGTCAACCATCTCCGTCACGACGTTCAAGAAGACGCAGTCACCATCTTCGTCAGGTTGTTCAGAGAAAGAGTCAGTCATCTCCAGATCAATCTCATCCAAGATGTAAGGAATTTCGCCATGCTGAGTTTACTGTCAAAAGAACTGGGTCAAGCATGGAGTAGTTTCATCATTTGTCTACCCCTCCCGCAAGCGAGCAAAGTCACAGCCTGTTGGATCGTTATTGCCAGCAAGAGGTTCTTTGAGTGTTGTTCTTTTTCAAGCTCGACATTCTTGTCATTCATGTCTTCGCTTGATGGGGAGTGTTGAGGATATTAATTACTTAATCAAAAAGTAATTAATTCCTTGTTCTACAAATCCCTAGTTTTCCTTGTTCAAGTAAAAGAAGGAAACTTGGTTGTCATTAGGGTTTTAACCCTACGTTTATCTCTATATAAGTTTAGCTACGAGATTGTCGTAAGCAAGCCGTCACAATGTAGTCGTTCATTAAAACGTCAGCTGTGAGCTCTTCCGAGCTCACCGTGGATTAGTCTCGATCAATCAATCGATCAAGGATACCACGTAAAACTCTTGTGTTCTGTGTTCGTTTCAATTCCGCGATATCAAATTCTTCATTCTTCTTCCTCATTTCGGTCCCTAGCCCTCCAATTTGAAGTGGTCACCTCTATAGTGAATTTTCATTTCCTTTTCTACTTTCTCTTTCTTTTCCTCTATTCTAAAACAAGGGAAAATTTTTGTGGGAACCTTATTTTCTTCAATTGTTTCTTCTCCTAACTTTCCATATAAAGAAAAGAGGGCAGGAATTTTTCCCATCATAATTCACACATCTTATCCGCCATAATCCAAATAGTTAGTTTGAGAAAAAGAAAAGCAGAGACTTTCGTGCCAAATCCTTAGTTAGCCCTATTGCATCAATGATAGTTGGGTCTGTCATAAATAATATATATTTTTTGAATAAGAGTTGTATCAGTTTAATATTTTTATTTATTTATGATTGAGTGTTATTTTAAGGGATCTAAACACGAGATCTCCAAATTAACGACTAGTAACATTACAACTAGACCACACCGTTTGTTCATGGGCCAGGGTTGATAATTTGATTAATTTCTCATCCTAAAGGGGCGGGGGCACCCCATTTGCGCACCACCAGCAAAGCAATTGAGGTAGAGGAACACGCTCATGGTCATCGAATCATGCAGCTTCAACTATACCGTTAGCATTTAGCAATATCTACACCACTTTTCGACGAGATGCTAGACCAGAAAACATCATCATGTGTACCGTCCCAATCAATGAAACAGACAGCCATACACACTCGATACATATTCCTTCCTTTAGTCTATTCACTTGACCAGTTTTCCCACCCAAAAGAAAAGAGTTCAATGAACCTGTTTCTACTCCAACTATAATACTTTTGCCAATCATGTCTTCTGTCTTTTCTCGAACTTCCAAAGCAAAACAAAAAAATAATGAATGAAGATGGTAAAGAAGAAGAAAAACCTCCTCCCTCATGCTTTGAGGTCGGAGGCTGAAAGAGAGCTTCCCATAATTACAACAACTCCCATGAGAATTACAAGGAAGACTTGTACAGCATCACTGAACAGGAACAAAAGCAACACGGGAAATAAAGGACAGAAGTTGTTTTAAACAACTGGTAATTCCCTACAGAAAATGAAAAACTGCTTCCATGATGCTGTTTCCTGTCCTGTTGTCTTAACTAACGACAAATATGACACATGATGATGATGACGATGATGCAGAGAGGGGTGGGTCCACCACCCCATCGTGTCTAAGCTCCTCTACTTCTGTGACTATTATACACTCCAAATCCAATGCTGGGGGTTTTGGATTGGTGAAGAAAGAAAGAAAGAAAAGACCAGCTAAGAACCCTAAAAAGAATCATATGTTGATTCTAACCCTTGTCGACACCTTTGTACCTTCCTACAAGTTTGTCTCCATCCATCTTCCTTTGCTTTTTTACACCTATATGGAAATATATATAATACAGTTGCCAGATCAACCTCCCATGGCTTCTGGCATCCCGGCCACATGTACACTACTACTGCCAACAGGAGACTCTCCCTGAGCTCTGTAAGCAGCAGCAGCATGACTGGAGGGCATTAGGAAACAAGGACTGATTTCTCTGTTCCCAAATTCCCCCTTTCCTCCCACATTCCTTCCTTCTCCACCACATGGAGCGACTCGGGACACACGATGATGGCTGTGAACATCTATGGTGAGCATGACTATGTATGACCTGCACCAATCCACACACCTAGCAGTTTAATGCCAATCCTCACTGTGCTGATTGGTATATATGGATAGGTGTTTAGCAGTTTCGTACCTCTAGAATGCAAAGTAAAATGGCTTGCAAGGCTATAGATTCGAAGCCCGCCACTCAAGTAGCAGTTCCGCTGCTCTTAGTCCTGCTGCAGTCTTAAGGAATACCTGTAGACAAAACGAAAGAGAAGACACAACATACCTTTAAACATCGGCATCAACTTGGAGACATGGTTCCCGGACAATATTGCAAGCTCTAGGTTGTCATCCACTCACCTGGATCAACTCCTCACCCAGCTGTTTGGTCAGAACCGCTGCCTTGCATATACTGAGAAGGAGAAGGAACCATAAACTGTGGTTGTGCAGGAACATGTGTTGCTATCCCTGAATAACCATTTCAACGTAGCCAAATAGGTCTGCCTACGTTAGCAGTTCATGCTTAATCAATATTTCTCACCCCCCTCAAACCCAACTCCACCAAAAAATGCATAAAACCAATAACAATTAACGTGAGTGGTGCATGTGTGTGTTTCCACTTAGAAAATCTCGTATTACCATGGACGGAAGTAGATGATGACTGTCATAATATAAACCTTTGAACCAAGCTTATGATGTTTAACGAGGACGAAAGTGGGGATGCTATGCATAGATAATTGACGGTCATAAAATTTCAAGAGTTTAATATAAACCTGCTGGATATGGTGCTTGAATTGAGGGCATAGCTGAAGTCGTCATACCACTAACGCTGGGAGCACCAAACTGCACCAGCTGATGGCCTGGCATGGCATATCCCTGCATTGCGGGATATGAGTGACCACCATAAACTGTTTGACCTACCTGTCCATAGGGATAAACAGTTGTGTTGACCGCCCCGGGTACTCCGTATATCTGAAGGTACTGTTGGCCAGAATAAGGGTTGTAGACACCCTACAATAAATTTAATAACAAATATAAGTCTTTGCTAAATCAATAGAAGAAGATACAAAATGAACGACAACTAGAGTTTCTATTAAAGTTAGGGTTACCTGTGGGTAAACATATTCAGGCCCATAGGCTGCATAGCTGCATAAGTAGGAAGAGAACAGAATTGATGATGTCGGAAATGTTGGTAGCAACAAGTCTTGAGATATTAGAATGAGTAAATAGTGCATTCAATATCATTTCACAACAAGAGAAGTGATGTTACTAAATAAACTACATGTCCGTCCAGGGTCAAAGAATAAAGAAATAGATAATGCAAGGTGAGGACCAATGAAAAGTAAAGGAGCCTAACATCTGAAGCCTAGTTATCTGGGCTCTATTTCCAGGTTGGATAAAACCATGGTTGTGATCTTGCCTGTTAAATAAACATTGAGCTGACGCACATATCCACTGGAACTACGTTTTTGAATTTCCTGCAATTACCAATCACATGACATCACTTCTCTGGAGAACCTAAGAGCCTTGGTGTCATGACAGTGGATGTCATTAGCATAGACGAATAGCCACGAGACGAGAAAAGAGTGAACTATTAGAAAGCAGCTGCAGAGGACATGTACTCAATCTAGGAAGAAACGTCAAAAGCGCAGAAATATGAATGGAAGATCAACCAACACTATAATTGCGTTCACGGTACTGATTATTAAAAAATGCAAACGCGAATGCAATATCTTGGAAACGGACAAAACAAACTGCCCAGAAAACAAGGAACACTTAGAAGTCCGGGATATTCCCAAAAGTACACCAGCAAGGAAGAACACTTTATTTTCAAATACCAAGTCAGCATCTCATAGCTACAGGCAACCTATGTAATTTGTTAGGCACTGTAATTGAACCACTCACCCATATGGATGATATACCAATCCTTGCTGGTAGTTATAAGGAAGCTGCTGCTGGTAGCCAACACCTCCAACATAAGCTCCCCTTCCAGCTTGCACATTGGCAACATATGGGGTAGCTGGTCTCAAGCGCCCTAAAATAAAGCCCAGTAGTGACAGGAGTAAGCACGAAAGACAGACAGAGTAGAAATACCAAACATATAGAAGAACAATCAATTTTCTACCATTAAACAAACGTATTAAGTGGACAAAGAGATGGGGTATTGCCAATGTAAAGCTTCTGGACTTTGAGTTTACACCTTAACTCATGTTGGAACACCCACCCATAGATAGTAGAGACACCTACCGTAAGACATTGGCTGCCGTGGCCTCCCAAGCGATGCCAAATTGCAGTTTGCTCGTCTGCCATCAATGACTGGGGTGGGATCGGCACAGGCCCTCCTAGCAGACTCTGGATCCCGGAAGGTCACCTAAACCCTCCAGGCAAATACAAGCCAAGAAAACGTCATTCTCGAGGAATGAGGTGAAATAAAAGACAACTTTAGAAGAAGGAAAACAAATTGACATTGCCCGGCTGCGACCATCACAAGATTGACAAGGGAACCAATCAAGTGGCAAACAAAACAATCACTAGGCAAGCAAGCACGTGGAATCACGAAGACAACCAATCAATGAGCAGGGTATGCGATAGAATAGCAAACAAAGGACAGAAGGGGGGAAAGACGGGAATGATACTCACAAAACCGTAGCCCTTGGATCGGCCGGTGTTCTTATCGGTGATGACTACCGCCTCAAGAATGTCCCCGAACTGGTCAAAGTAACGGCGCATGGTGTCGCTTTGAGTTTCCCAGGCCAGGCCGCCGACGAAGACCTTGGTGTAAGTGGTTCCCTGCGACAAGCCATGGCATCAAAGCAATTAAGAAAAGGAAATGAAAACAAACAGTCCGCTCTGGTCCGAAAGCAATAAGAAGTCGTAATCCTTTTCACGGATATGATTACAGGTATAGAAACAAACCGAGAAAGTATACTCAATTTCCACATCCACAGGTCAAAAGCGAAAAACAGTTCAAGCATAAGAGAATTGGCAATGGCTGCAACGTGATCTACTCCACCTAACCCTCCCTCAGTATCCGGGGGTTCTCTTTTTTTGTGTGGAATCAGTATCCGGTTTTCGTTACAGTAAGCAGATCTATCCTCAGGAAAGGCCGATCTGAGCTAACATCGATAGTAACGAAGGAAGAAGAAGGCAGACTAGAAGAAAGAAAATTGCGATGAAACAGAGAGATAGCAAAGGGCTTCGGGATGGGCTCTAGCGGAACAGAGGACTGACTGTGTGTGCGAGTGAAACTGAAAAATGGAGAAGAGGAGGAGGAGGGAAAGCACTGAAGCCATGACATCAACTTCCTATGTGGTGGTGTTTGTTTACTTTAGCTGTGTTGAAGCAATTCGTACTAGCCAGTTGGCTGAGCTTCGGGCTGTTTGCGATTCTTTTGATATACCATTTGTGGTTATGGGGGATTTCAATGTTACTATTAAGGCTAGTGAAAAGGACGGGGGTAACGCTTGGAATGCCAACCAAGCGGCCGGGCTCCGGAACTTTATTTATGACCTAGGTCTCCTTGACCTAGGATTTCAGGGAGACCCGTTCACGTGGACCAATAAACGGATGGGGAATGCCTGCATTAGGGAACGCTTAGATAGAGCTCTCTGCTCTCAATCTTGGACAGCGACCTTCCCAGACACTCTTGTTAAACACTTCACGGATCAGGGATCGGATCACCGCGCCTTGCTTCTCTCAGACAAACCCTATGAGCGTCGAAGCAGACCTCTCTTCCGCTTTGATGCTCGATGGGCGCAAAACCCGGAAGTTCGCGCGATGGTGGCTTATGTCTGGCAGGAGGAAATCTCAGGTACCCCTATGTTCCAGCTATGGGAGAAACTCAAAAAGTTAAGGCATTTGCTTTATGACTGGAGTAGAGCAGGCACGACTAATTCTCTACGGAATATTCGCACCCTGCAGAAGGAGATTGATCGAATCAAATCTTGTTCTCCTATTGACTGGGATTCAGTGCGTGATTTGGAATCAGAGTTGAGTAGGCAATGGGAGGCCGAAGAAATTTATTGGCAATAGAAATCGAGGGTTCGGTGGTTAAAAAAAGAGGACCAGAACTCCTCTTACTTCCATACAGTAACGCGGACCCGCCGAAAACACAACTTTGTGGCTGGGCTTCGCAATGATGAGGGTGACTGGATCACAGAGGAGGAAGGAAAGGCTGAAATTGCTACTGACTTTTATCAGAACCTCTTCACGTCTGAATGCCAAGTGAACAACATGTCTGAGCGGGTGGATCAACTTCCTATTGATTGTCGTGTCACTGAGGTTATGAATGCGCGACTTACGGCGGTAGTCGTGCCGGAGGAAGTTCGGGCCACTGTTTTTAGGATGGGTTCCAAACAGGCCCCTGGGTCTGATGGATTCACAGGCAAATTTTTTAAAACTTTTTGGGATATCGTTGGACCTTCAGTGATCGAAAGCTGTTTGCTCGTTCTTTGAAACGAGTAGGATGCTTCGCAGCTTTAATCACACTTGGTTAACCTTGATCCCGAAAGTGGATAATGTGGAATCTATTCGACAACTAAGGCCTATAAGTCTATGCCAGTTCGTTTACAAGATTATTACTAAGATAATGGCGGAAAGACTGGCTGCTTTCCTCCCGGAGATTATCACGGAAGGGCAGAATGCCTTCATTCGGGAGCGCCAAATAGTGGACAATGTTCTGCTAGGTCATGAACTAATGCACTATCTAAAGACCAAAACGCGAGGGAAGAAAGGGTATATGGCTCTGAAGGTTGACATGGAAAAGGCCTATGATAGAGTTGAACGGCCCTTTCTACTCGCGGTAATGGCCAAGATGGGATTTAGCTCCATTTGGTGCGATTGGGTCCACGAATGTCTCAAATCGACGTCTTTCTCGGTTATGATGAATGGGAGTCCGAAGGGGTACTTCTCGCCCTCCCGGGGCCTTCGCCAGGGTGATCCCCTTTCTCCCCTGTTGTTCGTCTTATGTACAGAGGGGTTTGCGGCCCTCTTGAGGAAAGCCATTACTGAAAAGAGATTGCAAGGAGTTAAAGTGGCGCCGCGGGCACCACGTATCTCCCATCTGTTCTTTGCGGATGATTCGTACTTGTTTCTCCGTGGATCTCTCCAGGAGTGCGAGAATCTGATCACTGTCTTGAATGAGTATGAGGAGCTGAGTGGTCAGAGGGTCAACCTAGCCAAATCGGCAGTTTATTTTAGTAAGAACATTGTTGTTCCGGATCAGGAGTTCCTGGGGCAAGTGCTGGGGGTGGGGGCTATTGGTGTCCATGATAAGTACCTGGGATTACCTACCCTTATAGCCCGATCTAAAATGGAGACGTTTCGCTATTTGGAGGAGAAGCTTCTTGCTCGGTTACAAGGTTGGAAGCAGCGTACCTTGTCGTGGGCGGCGAAGGAGACTTTAATCAAATCAGTGGCCTTGGCGCTTCCTCTCCATGTTATGTCCTGTTTCAAGCTCCCACTCTCACTGTGTCGGCTCTTGGATAGACATATTGCCCGATTCTGGTAGGGGTGGAGAATGGACATGATAAGGTGAGATGGATGTCTTGGCGCAATATGTGTCGTAGTAAGCATGAGGGAGGGATGGGATTTAGGCGTTTTGAGCACTTTAACCAGGCCCTGTTAGCTAAGGTTTGTTGGCGCATCTTAAGTGAACCTGATTCGCTTTTAGCCCAGGTGTATAAAGGGAAGTATTTTCCTAGGAGTGGTTTCCTTGAAGCGCATGCGCGGTCTCGGCCCTCCTGGGGGTGGCAGAGTATTCTATTTGGGCGACAGCTTTTGAGCCAGGGCCTTCGTTGGCAGATTGGTAATGGCCAGACATCCCCTCTTCTCCAGGATAGCTGGGTTCCCAGTCTGCATCCTTTGGTCCCTTCGTTTAACCCTTGTGTGCTGCCTGAGAATGAGGTCTTGCGGGTGGCATCTGTCATTGATAATGAGGAGGGCTCCTGGAGCGATGATGGTTTGGCTCGATGGTTTGACCCTCGCACCTGTCGGCTCATCAAGGAGATTCCTCTTCCTCGTGGCAATGTTGCGGATCGGCTTATTTGGCATGGAACGCAGGATGGTGTTTTCACTGTGAAATCGGCTTACCACCTGGCGGGGCATTTGGAAAGGATGGAAAACCGGAGCCGGTCCTCGGTCAGTTGGATGGACAAGCCTAGTTGGATTCGCGTTTGGCAGGCCCCTGTCCCCCCAAAGCTTCGGGTCTTCCTCTGGCAAATTCTGAATCGGCTCCTTCCAAATACTGAAGCGCTGATTGAGAGAAAAATCCAAGTGCACCCCCGTTGCCCTGTTTGCTGGGCGGAATCTGAAACTTTGGAGCATCTGTTTCTGGAGTGTCCTGTGGCCCGAGCCATCTGGGATTACGCCGGTTTGGAGTATCTCGGGCAGGGGTTGCCTCGCCACACTTTTCCCTTGTTCCTGAAGAGATTGTTGAACCTCCTGAAGCAGGACCAGTTGATTATGGCGGTGACGGCAGTCCTCTGGCGAATTTGGAGGTCCCGGAATTGGGTAGTGTTTGAAGGGAAACAGTTTGGGATTCCTGCTTTGATGAGACAGTACCACCAGCAGTACCAGGAATGGATTGGTCTACCGAAGGAGAAAGCCCAGTGTGTTCCTGTTGCCCCGGAGGTTGAGGTTCCACACTGTCCTCTGATCTGCTTGTGGGATGGGGCTACCAGGGCCGCATCGCACTCGGCAGGAGGGATGGTGGTGGTGAATCACTTGGGGGACATTCTGATAGCCAGAGGCTTTCTGTTTGATGGCATTGAGGACCCTTTGGTTGCTGAAGCGCTTGCTCTTCGTGATGCTGTTCTCTGGTGCCGGGACTCGGGGATTGTGGAGGTGCGTTTTGAGGGGGATGCCAAGGTGCTGATTCAGAAGATTATTCAGTCAAACACTAGGGATAATAGAGTGGGGGCACTTCTTGAGGAGATTGTAGGGATGCTGGGTTCGTTGGGAGGTTTCTCTGTTCGGTTTGTAGGTCGGCGTAGCAATAGGGCAGCCCACTTGGTGGCTAGAAAGGCTCTTTCTTTGTACCCGACTATGAGTCGTTGCTTTAATTTGCTTGCCTGGCTCAATGTCAGGATGTAATTACCTATGTTTTTTATCAATATATCGATTATCTTTTGACAAAAAAAAAACATCAACTTCATTCAACATGATTAGAAAGAAAAAATTAGACATGTCTCCACAAACATAAATAAGATTAATTGTTTATAATATTAAATATACCGAGAAAATTAATTATATAGGTGTGGGCGGGTACCCATGGGTCGGGTTTACCTAAACCCAAACCCAACCCAACTCGGTGAATAGTGAACGAGTTTAAACCCAAACCCGGCCCAAAACCCGTCAACACGAATTTTACCCGCGTTGACTGGGTTGGGTCCGGTGGGTACCCGTGGGTTCGGGTTTTGTTGTCATCCCTATTCTGTAATACACTATCTATTACCATGACAATTTTTTTTTTTGGGCCACCAGCTATGAAGCAATCTGTTCGGCCCATAATTAAGCTAGCCAGCTGAAACTAGAGAGCCCAAAGCCCAAAGGTAGTGGGCAACCCCGCTAAGAGAGCAGGAGCAGCGAACACAACCAAATCGTGGGAAGTAGCCAGAGCCATAGAAGCCTGGACCGACTTGGATCGGAATATGGCGGTTCTGAATTTTTTGCCCTAAAAACGAAAAACCCTGATAAGCTATCCCCACAATCCACACACAGCCCGTCTCAGTGGATCGACGGAGGCCTCATTACCGACGAACAAGTGAACGGAGAAGAAGGAAGCTTCCGACAAAGCTAAGCTGCCAGTCTCGACTGAGTGAGGTTTTAGCTTCGTCAAATTAAACTGCTCGGTGAGTTAACTGGACCTGTTAATTGCCTTCTCCCATTGTTTGCATCTGTTATCTGTTTTTGCTTGTTCCTAATTGATACGCGCTCTCTTTCTTTCGTTTAGGGTTTGGGTTTCTTTCCGGGGATTATCTCTGCTGCTTGTCGATCCTCTTCGGTTATAAAGGTTAGGGTTTTCCTTGTTTTATTGAGTTTTGGTTTTTTTCTTCTTCCTGCTTGCTGTTTTCTCATCTGTTCCAGATCCAACTGTTTCAGTTCCCCCGCAATGGCTCACCTCGGTGGTGGCGCAGAAGCTCATGCTCGATTCAAACAATACGAGTACAGAGCTAACTCGAGTCTTGTCCTCACTACCGACTCCCGTCCCCGAGATACACATGAGCCCACGGGCGAGCCCGAGTCTCTCCACGGCAAAATCGACCCCAGGAACTTCGGTGATCGTGTCGAGAGAGGCAGGCCGCCTGAGCTTGAAGAGAAACTTAAGAAATCGAAGAAGAAGAAGGAGAGGGACAACCAGTTTGAACCTGTTCCAAGCCGCCAAGCTAAACGTCGAAGAATCCGGCAGGAGAGTGTACTCTCCTCAACCGAAGAAGGAGTCTACCAGCCCAAGACCAAGGAAACCAGAGCTGCATATGAAGCCATGCTTAGTGCCATTCAATCCCAACTGGGTGGTCAGCCTCCTAATATTGTCAGTGCTGCTGCTGATGAGATTCTGGCTGTACTTAAGAATGAGTCCTCGAAGACGACTGACAAGAAGAAGGAAATTGAGAAGCTGTTGAATCCAATCTCCAGTGATTTCTTTAATAACCTGGTTACTCTTGGAAGTCTTATCAAGGATTACCAAGATGGAGCTGATGCTGGTGGACCTACTGCTGTTAATGGTGAAGATGCTCTTGATGATGATGTAGGGGTGGCGGTTGAGTTTGATGAAGACAATGAGGACGAGGAAGAAGAGAGTGATCTTGATATGGTCCCAGAGGATGAAGAGGATGACGATGATGATGATTTGGTTAAGCGTGATCGTGGTGGGGCTATGCAGATGGGTGGTGCGATTGATGATGATGACGTGGGGCAGGCAAATGAGGGTATGAATCTTAATGTTCAAGATATTGATGCATATTGGCTCCAGAGGAAGATCTCCCAGGCTTTTGAACAACAGATCGACCCACAGCAGTGTCAAACACTTGCAGAAGAGGTGCTAAAGATTCTTGCTGAGGGAGAAAACCGTGAAGTTGAGAATAAGTTGGTGTATCACCTCCAGTTTGAGAAGTTCAGCCTTATAAAGTTTCTCGTGCATAATAGGCTGAAGATTGTGTGGTGCACCCGTTTAGTTCGTGCCAAGGACCAGGAAGAGAGAAACCACATTGAGGAGGAAATGACAAGGTCAGGTCCTGATTTGGCTGCTATTCTGCTGCAGCTTCGGGCGACCCGAGCTACTGCAAAAGAGAGGCAAAAGAATTTGGAGAAAAGCATAAGAGAAGAGGCTCGCAGACTGAAGGATGGGACTGTTGGTGGTGATGATGATAGGGATGAAACTATGCTTGTTGAGAGAGATGCACACAGTAGTAGCTGGGTGAAAGGACAGCCGAAGTTGCTTGACCTGGAAAATATTGCTTTTGACCAGGGTGGTCTATTTATGGCAAATAAGAAATGTGACCTTCCAAACGGTTCTTACAGACATCAGAGCAAGGGGTATGAAGAAGTTCATGTGCCGGCTCTGAAACCAAAACCTTTAGGTCCTGATGAGAAGCTTGTTAGGATATCGGAGATGCCGGAGTGGGCACAACCAGCTTTTAAAAATATGCAACAGCTGAACAGGGTGCAGAGTAAGGTCTATCAGATGGCCCTTTTCGGTGCCGATAATATTCTCTTATGTGCTCCAACCGGTGCAGGAAAAACTAATGTTGCAGTTCTCACTATACTTCAGCAGCTTGGTATTTATAGGGACAAGGATGGTTCATTTGATCATAATGGCTATAAAATAGTTTACGTGGCACCCATGAAAGCTCTTGTGGCTGAAGTTGTTGGTAATTTGTCGGAACGTCTGAAAGATTATGGGGTGAATGTAAGGGAACTAAGTGGAGACCAGTCACTCACTCGTCAACAAATTGAAGAAACTCAAATAATTGTAACAACTCCGGAAAAGTGGGACATCATTACCAGGAAGTCTGGGGATCGCACCTACACCCGACTGGTTAAGCTCCTTATCATTGATGAGATCCACCTTCTTCATGATAATAGAGGCCCTGTGCTTGAAAGTATTGTTGCTAGAACTGTCAGACAGGTTGAGACAACGAGGGACCATATCAGGATGGTGGGATTGTCGGCTACTCTCCCTAACTATGAAGATGTGGCGCTGTTTTTAAGAGTCGATGTAGGGAAAGGGCTTTTTCATTTCGATAATAGCTACAGACCTGTCCCTCTTTCACAACAGTATATTGGTGTCTCTGTCAAGAAGCCATTGCAGAGATTCCAATTAATGAATGATCTTTGTTATGAGAAGGTAATTGCCGTAGCTGGAAAGCATCAGACTCTTATTTTTGTGCATTCCAGGAAGGAAACAGCTAAGACAGCCCGTGCAATACGAGACACTGCACTGGCTAATGACACTCTTGGGAAATTCCTCAAGGAGGACAGTGCTAGCCGGGAGATTCTCCAGGATCAGACTAATATTGTCAAAAGCAATGATCTTAAAGATCTTCTCCCCTATGGCTTTGCCGTTCATCATGCAGGTTTGGCGAGGGCTGACCGTGAAATTGTTGAAGCTCTTTTTGGCGATGGGCATATACAAGTGCTAGTTTCTACTGCAACTCTAGCTTGGGGTGTCAACTTGCCTGCTCACACTGTGATAATCAAAGGGACTCAGATCTATAATCCAGAAAAGGGAGCTTGGACTGAACTCAGTCCACTTGATGTTATGCAAATGTTGGGTCGAGCTGGTCGGCCTCAGTATGATTCGTATGGTGAAGGTATTATAATCACAGGTCACAGTGAACTGCAGTATTATCTGTCCTTGATGAATCAACAACTTCCAATCGAGAGCCAGTTCATATCCAAATTAGCCGATCAGTTGAATGCTGAAGTTGTGCTTGGTACTGTTCAGAATGCAAGAGAAGCGTGCAATTGGCTTGGTTATACCTACTTGTATGTACGGATGTTGAGGAATCCCACTCTTTATGGTTTAGCATCAGATATTCTTACAAGGGATATCACGCTGGAGGAGAGAAGGGCTGATTTGGTAAGTAGTATTTAACTCTATGAATAATTTATTGCCTTTTAAGTAAAGTGCCTGACCAGTGGTAATCATGTGCATCTCTTCTCATGGATTTAGTTTGCAATCGCTGGAAGTTTTGCTAAAATGCTTGATACTAGGTCCTGTCGAGTTGAAATTGATTGTTTTCTGTGAATGGTGGTTTATTAACGTGAATAGTGATCTGATTGCTAAGGCCAGAGGCTATGCAACTTGGATGCTTGTGCTAGTGTTGATCAATAGTGATCTAAGCTAGAATGCACACATCCTACATGGATCATTGTTTGAGACCTAACAATGTCACTTTTTACTTCTGCAGATTCATTCAGCTGCAACAATTTTGGACAAGAATAACTTGGTCAAGTATGACAGGAAAAGTGGATATTTCCAGGTTACTGACCTTGGTCGTATTGCGAGCTACTACTATATTACTCACGGCACCATATCCACCTATAATGAGCATCTGAAACCAACTATGGGGGACATTGAGCTGTGTCGCTTGTTCTCGCTAAGCGAAGAGTTTAAGTACGTAACTGTTAGGCAAGATGAGAAGATGGAACTAGCGAAGCTTTTGGACCGCGTTCCGATTCCTGTGAAGGAGAGTCTGGAGGAGCCTAGTGCTAAGATCAATGTTCTTCTGCAAGCATACATTTCACAGCTGAAGCTTGAAGGCCTGTCATTGACTACTGATATGGTTTATATAACACAGGTATTTTCTTGGTCCTTGTACTATTATTATCTGTTAGTAGCTCTTGTTGGATTTAGACCTACATATGCTGAAGCTTTAATTTTTTCTTAATTTATTTTCTTTCTTTTGGATGGTGCAGAGTGCAGGTCGTCTTCTTCGAGCACTTTTTGAGATCGTCTTGAAAAGAGGGTGGGCGCAGCTGACTGAGAAGGCTTTGAACTTGTGTAAGATGGTTAATAAGAAGATGTGGAGTGTCCAAACACCCCTTCGCCAATTCAACGGGATACCAAATGAGATTCTTATGAAATTGGAAAAGAAAGATTTGTCGTGGGAAAGATACTATGACCTCACATCACAGGAGATTGGTGAACTCATTCGTTTCCCGAAGATGGGTAGGATGTTGCATAAGTTCATCCATCAATTTCCAAAGCTGAATCTTGCAGCTCACGTGCAGCCAATAACTCGAACTATTTTGAGGGTGGAGCTCACTGTCACCCCTGATTTTCAGTGGGATGACAGGGTTCATGGGTACGTGGAACCATTTTGGGTAATTGTTGAGGACAATGATGGCGAATATATCTTGCACCATGAGTATTTCATGCTAAAGAAGCAGTATATTGATGAGGATCACACATTGAATTTCACTGTGCCAATCTATGAGCCGTTGCCCCCTCAATATTTCATCCGTGTCGTATCTGATAGGTGGCTTGGATCGCAGACTGTTCTTCCTGTCTCTTTCAGACACCTAATTTTACCGGAGAAGTACCCCCCTCCAACTGAGCTCTTGGATTTGCAGCCTCTTCCTGTGTCGGCTTTGAGAAATCCTTCCTATGAGGCTCTCTATCAGGGTTTTAAGCATTTTAATCCGGTCCAGACACAGGTCTTCACTGTCTTGTATAACACAGATGACAATGTCCTGGTTGCTGCCCCGACTGGGAGTGGGAAAACGATATGCGCAGAGTTTGCAGTGTTGAGGAATTACCAGAAAGGACCTGATAGCATCATGCGAGCCGTCTATATAGCCCCTCTTGAAGCAATTGCTAAGGAGCGATATCGTGATTGGGAGAGGAAGTTTGGTAAAGGCCTTGGCTTGAGGGTTGTGGAACTAACTGGGGAAACAACTACTGATTTGAAACTCATCGAGAAGGGTCAAATAATTATCAGTACTCCAGAGAAATGGGATGCACTGTCCCGTCGGTGGAAGCAAAGAAAGAATATTCAGCAAGTGAGTCTTTTTATAATTGATGAGCTTCACTTGATTGGAGGCCAGGGTGGTCCAGTGCTAGAGGTGATTGTCTCCAGGATGAGGTACATTGCAAGTCAGATCGAGAACAAGACAAGGATTGTGGCCCTTTCATCTTCTCTTGCTAATGCTAAAGATCTGGGGGAGTGGATAGGAGCTACCTCGCATGGTCTCTTCAATTTCCCACCTGGTGTCCGTCCTGTTCCCCTAGAGATACACATACAAGGGGTGGATATTGCCAATTTCGAGGCAAGGATGCAAGCCATGACGAAGCCAACTTACACAGCAATAGTTCAGCATGCAAAGAATGGGAAGCCTGCCATTGTCTATGTGCCCACGAGAAAGTATGTGAAGGCCACGGCTGAGGACTTGATGTCGTACTCTGCAGTTGACGGCGGTGAAAATCCTGCATTTTTGTTGCGACCCTCCATAGAGCTAGAGCCTTTTATAACTAAAATTCAGGATGAGACTCTGCGGGTCACTCTAACCTTTGGGGTCGGTTTCTTACACGAGGGGTTGACTGATTTGGATCAGGAGGTTGTCTCGCAATTGTTTGAAGCAGGTTGGATTCAGGTTTGTGTAGTGAGCAGCTCGATGTCTTGGGGAGTGTCTCTGTTGGCGCACTTGGTAGTTGTGATGGGAACTCAGTATTATGATGGGAGAGAAAATGCTCACACGGACTACCCGGTTGCTGATCTGTTGCAGATGATGGGCCACGCTAGTCGACCGTTGCTCGATAACTCCGGGAAGTGTGTAATCCTCTGCCATGCACCTCGTAAAGAATACTACAAGAAGTTTCTCTACGAAGCCTTCCCTGTTGAGAGTCACCTGCACCATTTCCTGCATGATAATTTTAATGCTGAAATAGTCGCTGGAGTTATCGAGAACAAGCAGGATGCAGTTGATTATCTCACCTGGACATTCATGTACAGGAGGTTGACTCAGAATCCAAACTACTACAATCTGCAAGGCGTGAGTCATAGGCATCTCTCTGATCATCTGTCAGAGTTAGTTGAGAACACGTTGAGCAACTTGGAAGCAAGCAAGTGCATTGCAATTGAGGATGACATGGATCTTTCTCCCCTCAATCTTGGCATGATAGCGTCTTACTACTACATCAGCTACACAACCATCGAGCGCTTCAGCTCGTCTTTGACTCCCAAGACAAAGATGAAAGGTCTCCTGGAGATTCTGGCTTCTGCCTCGGAGTATGCACAGCTTCCAGTACGACCAGGGGAGGATGAGAAGCTCCGAAGGCTGATGAATCACCAGAGATTCTCGTTTGAGAATCCCAGGTACAGTGATCCTCATGCAAAAACCAACATTCTGCTTCAAGCTCATTTCTCGAGGCAGACAGTGGGAAAGAATCTAGCACTCGACCAGCGGGAGATTCTCCTTTCTGCCAGTAGGTTGCTCCAGGCAATGGTTGATGTCATCTCAAGCAACGGATGGTTGAACCTTGCACTTCTTGCAATGGAAGTTAGCCAGATGGTGACACAAGGGATGTGGGAACGGGATTCCGTGCTGCTGCAGCTTCCCCACTTCACGCGGGAATTGGCCAGGAAGTGCGTGGAGAACCCTGGGAAGAACATAGAGACTCTGTTTGATTTGGTGGAGATGGAGGATGATGAGAGGCGGGATCTGCTGCAGATGTCTGATCCCGAGCTGCTGGACATTGCCAAGTTCTGCAATCGGTATCCGAACATCGATATGACGTATGAGGTTCAAGGCGGGGAGAATGTGAGGGCTGGAGATGATGTGACCCTACAGGTCGTGCTGGAGAGGGATCTGGAAGGAAGGACAGAGGTAGGTGCGGTGGATGCCCCAAGGTACCCTAAGTCCAAGGAGGAAGGGTGGTGGCTGGTGGTCGGGGACACCAAGACGAATCAGCTGCTGGCAATCAAGAGGGTATCTCTGCAGAGGAGACTGAAAGTTAAGCTTGATTTTGCGGCTCCTGCTGAAGTTGGAAGGAAGAGTTACACGCTCTACTTCATGTGCGACTCTTATCTGGGTTGCGACCAAGAGTATAGCTTCACGGTGGATGTTGAAGGAGCAATGGAAGATGGCGAAAGAGACTGAATGGCTGCCATTTTTGTATGGCGGCGTGTTAGAGAAATGTTACGCTAGTTTGGATTTGAGTGAGAACATTTTGCATTCGTAGCTTAAAACAAGAAAGACCTGAGCATTGGTTTCTTTATCGTGATGTGTAATTTACGCTATGTAACCTAACTAAACATCTGGGCGAATTGACAGATGCCCTTGAATGTATGCTCTGCTTTATTTTGTTTTGGTTGGATGCCGCTGCAAAAGCGTTCTTCTCCTTATAGCGTCTCTCTTATTTTCAGTCCACATAATTGTCCGCAACGGTAGAGGCTCTACCTACCGCCATTTTCTGCTTGCAATCAACAAGCAGTAGCTATGGATTCCGATTTCAGCCGGAGCTCTCTGTCTGCCTTCAGGTTCCTTCCTCCTCTACTCCATTTGTCAGTACCACTCGCACGCGCAGTCAGTCCTCTGCGATCTCCCTGTTTCATCGCAATTTAATTCCTTACTGTCTGCCTTCTTCTTCCTTCTTTACAATCCATGTTAGCTCAGATCAGCCTTTCCTGAGGATAGATCTGCTTAGTGTAACGAAAGCCGGAGATTGAGGAAGGGTTAGGTGGAGTTGGCACAAGTAGATCTTGTTGCAGCCATTGCCTTTTCCCTTCTGTAAAACGATTACGACTTCTTATTGCATTCAGACCAGAGAAGACTGTTTGTTTTCAGTTCTTTTTCTTAATTGTTTTTGGGGTCATGGCTTGTCACAGGGAAGGGAACCACTGTGAGGATGTAATTTGGCGATGGTACCACAGCAGCTGATCCAGCCTTTAGCCCACTTCCTGAGGGCAACTGCTAAAGTTCCTGATGCTCATATCATCACTGAACATCCACCTTACAAGTAACAAGCCTAAAGTGATAAGCATTGTGATCAAGCCCAGCCCAAAAGAGAATGGAGACCAATACCATCAATCCATCATCACAATTCACAATCCAAAGAGTGTAAGGTTTTGTTTTTGTATCAGACCCAAAGAGAAGTCCAACTTTTAATATCAGGTTTACTTATACAGTTATACGTATAATTTTATCCTTTAATTACGAATGCAAGGTTCATATTTATGGAAAAATAGGTTACTCTGAGTTCGCTACTTTACTGTCTCGTACGGTCATCTATAATAGGGGATTAGTTATAATCACTCACTAGCTTTTTACCCGCCCGTTGGCTGGAGATGTTCATTTTATCATTGATATTAATTCAATTTATCTATATGTTTAAACTATTTTAGACCTTCTAAATTTATTATATTTTGTATTGATAAGTGAGTATGTGGTATGTCTATATATTGAAAATTCTCAATACTTAGCACATTCACTTATACTGTTTGAATTCTCTAATAATAAACCATGTCACAAAGGTATACCACGTCCATGTACAATTTTTTCTATCTTATATGAATCCATGTTGTTCAGATGAGGACATCTTACGGAGAGTTTCTTTGTATATATATACTTTATTATTGGATAAATTTCTTCATCCCAATTTAAAGTTGACACTTTGAATGTTCATGAAGTTTACTGTAAGATCTTATTTGTTTTTAGTCTCTTATACAATATGTATCAATTGCTAATTTCTGAAAATTAATTTGGACTAATTGAGACTCATTATCGTTGTTTACATATTGTTTTAGAATCTCAATTCAAGATACTCACATACGCATTTTGATCTTAATATGGTGTGTTAGTGTATAATTTTACAACTTGTACAACCTCCATTTGCTAAAATTTATTTATGTTTGGTATTTGTTTAGAAATAAAAATTTCATTACTTATACTAATATATGCATTTTTTTATATTGCCACATTTATTGTCAATATATAAGCATATATATTAAAAAGAGTTTAATTATTTTTAAGTGTAATTAACGCTTGTTTTTTACCGGGATTTGTAAAATGTTAGTAAAATAAAGGAAATATGAACAATTGTAAAATAAAATAAGGGATGGAAGGACATATTATAAGTGAGAGAAAAGTTATTCTTACTTATAATCTTCATTTATCCAATGAGGTGATCTATTCTTGTTCCATTGAATTTTTATCGAATTATTTTATTTCGCAAATATATTATTATTTATGCATGTGTTTTATTGCAAAAAAAAAATGCATGTGTTTTCTAAGAAAGATCATACCTCTTACGATAATTAACTTCTCTAATCTTGCTTCATAGGTCAGTGGTTGATGAACACATGATGTTTAACATACAGTTTAGCAAATATTCATCTAACTTTCACATGTATCATTTTTTAATGTATCTCGTGTCTCATCTTAAGATATGAAGTCAAGTTCATCAACAATCATACCGAAGTCATTTTAAAATTTTTTATTTATAATCCTTGAAAATTTATTACTGCAAGTCTGAAAATTAAATTTCTTAACATATGACGTAAAACTTCAGTAGAGTTTGTTAAATTCAAAGTTCTAAAAGGCGCTGGGCGTAAGGCAGGCGCTCGACTCCTGACTTGCGCCTTGCCTGATTAGGCGTTCACAGCATAAATGGAAAAAGTTCTCAAATATTTCCTGTTTTCTGGAATAATTCATATAATCCAAGTGCATATAAAATTAGCAATGCCTAGTACTTAACAGTAAACACTTAACATAACAAATAACAAGCAAATAGTGACCACTTCCTAGAATCACAAGTTCATAAAATGTCAAAATACTAAACAATAGTCACTAAGTTCATAGGAAAATGTTCATTCTTCATCATCCAAGTAGGTCCGTCCAGCCACCACTTCATCTTCATCATTCTCAAAAGCAATCTCCTCACCATCCTCCTCTTCCTCCTCTTCAGACTCTAATTCTTCATCATGGAGCTCTCTCACTTGTGCACTCCTGCGAAGCTCACTCTGTTCACCCGCCATTGCATCTATAACAGTACTCGAGGGTGCACAATATGATTCCTCATCCTCATCTACGAATACATACATAGCATGGTCATCCCCTTCCCGTGTTTCTGATTTTCTAGGGCAAGAGGCAATTTTATGATTTTCTAGGACAAAACGAAGAGTATTGGGTTTAACCTCCTAAGCTCGCCCAGGAACGCCCAGGCACGCCTTCTCTCCACTAGGCGCAAACTAAGCGCTATTCCTACCTACTAAGCGCTACCAGCGCCTTTTAGAACGCCTATGGCCAAGTCAAGGCGATCCTCCACCGCCTAGCGCCTAATTGAGCCTAGGCGTGCGCCTAGGCGCGCCTTCTTGAACCCTGGTTAAATTAACACGATCTAGAGCAAAAATGCAAAATATTAGTAATTTGAACTTAGGATACATTGTAAATTATTGCACCTATGATTCATATTTTTTCAATTAATTAGAATGAATAAGGTTTTTGTTTAAGAAATAGATTTTATTGCTTGGTCAAGTTTCTATTCAAACGTTTCTTGTTTTCTCTCTTTAATTTCCATCGTAATTTTGTCGCGATAAAATGTTATTATGTATGTGTGTTTGTATAAATTGTTCATCAAAATGTAACATATTTGTAAATTATTGTAAAAGTGAATTAAAAATTTACTTAGTGAGCTTTAATAAGATATTTGTTTGGTTGAGAAAAAAGTTATATGTGTGACTCAAAGACATTAGTCTATTGTTGCGTACATCTATACAATGCAAAAGTAAAAACAAAAACATAAAGGAAGTATTGGAAAAGAAAAATAAATATTAAAAAAGTTAGAGATAACAAATGTAATATATGTAACTTTTCATACATTATTTATTATTGTGTACATTGATATAATACAAAAAAAGATAAAAGGAAAATGAAATATTAATTGAAGAAAGAGATAGCTCCATAAATATATCAATAACTATTTTTTTTTTTTGTAAAAATATTGTCCACCTTGGCAATTTGTGAGCTCTCCAAGTGCTTAGGTGGCAAACAATTACTTTTGAATTGTCATAATATTATTATGTATAGATAGATAGATATTTCTGTCTTACCTCTATCATATGGGCAACTATGGTTCTGTTTCATTCAATGCAATCGTCACGTGTTGAAGCTCCGCGTCTTCTAGCCCTACAGGGTTGGACTAGTCCTTTGTGGCAGGCAGTCGCCAGATGGACATAATGTCATATGGGGTCTTCACAGTGCTCTCAAGACTCATTATCCTAACAGTATATTGCCTGGATTTCTGGGTAAATCATTCTTGTTCATTTCTTTGATTTCTGATTGAGGTTTTGGAGACTTGTACAGTTCAGAATCAGTCAGTCAATCAACCAAAAGCTAAGCATGATGTAACTGCTCTTGATGGCTTACCAAAAAAAATTGTTGGATGATGGTTGGTAATATTTTTTTTTTGCCAACATCACTGTTTGTAAATTAATGATTCCGTGAACGAAACAAAAGCCTTCAGTTGAAGGAGTAATCTTAGATACACTGCAATTGATGTGCTTCATATGACAATATTCTATTGACAGGTTGGTCCGAGGGATTGTTTGCACAGAAAACTCTTGAAATCGCTGACAACATTCTCTCTACGTACAAAAATCAAGGTACCTAATAGAATCATGTAACAGTCATGTTGACATTGTCTATTCTCAAAAACCTATCCAGTTTGAGTAAGTTGTTCTATGATCGCACTCTGCAAAGTGGGTATGATTTGCTTGGAAGGACCAAAGATCAGATATGAACAACTGAACAAGTTAATGCAGCGTTGGCTGCCTGCACAGATCTTATGTTGGATGCCCTTGCTATCATTGGAGGTAGGGTTAGTCCCTAAGGTTACGTCAACAAAACATGATGAACTTTGAAGTATTACTAACCATTCCTGCTACGCATATCCAAAGGGGTTAAATCAAATACGGATGCTGCTCAACTTGCTGAGATGTTTGCAGCTGCAGGGTGTCCAACCAAGGTACATTTGTATGCATTTTAAAGCTGAATTGAGATGCTAGCTGTTCTGTCCTTTAGATGCTTGGTTTAAGATTTTCCAGTTTTCTCATTACTTCAATAATTGATGCTTTTGCACTTTGCAGGTGGTTAGTGTCCCTGTTACTTTGAATGGAGATCTCAAGAATCAATTTGTGGAAACTAATGTTGGGTTTGATACAATCTGCTAAGTTTGGTTACTATAATGCTTCATCTTGTACTTTTTTGAAAACTACTCTTCATGTTATGCTAAACAGTGAAACTCCGGTTCTCAAACATTGAATGTGCAGTCTCATTTATTTTCATTCTGCAGGTTAATTCCCAGCTCATCAGCAATATGTGTACTGATGCTCTTTCTGCTGAGAAGGTATACCAGTATTTTTCTTATTCACTGCTCTGATGGTAATTGATAAACGAATTCTCTCATATTGCCTTTACTCCCAGTCATTGCAAAGATTTTACCCTGTTGTCTCTTCTGCAGTACTATTATTTTATTGGGTTAATATTTTCGTATGGCCTGAACTTTGACCAAAGTAAACATCCTGGCCAATCTTTTCGATCTATAACATTCTAGCCCGAACTATACACCAAAGTAAACAATTTGGCCAAATCAGACTTTTGACCGTTAACTTCGACGGTCAAACGCGTTGACTAACGGTCAACGCGCCATGTCACCGCCAACTCAGCAATAAAAAAAAAATTAATTTCCTCTCTCTTTTTTATTTCCCCACTCCTAATCTTTCGCCCTCATGCGTCCGGCGCGTCACCCTCGCCGCACCGACACCTTCCCCTCTTTTACCCTCTTCTCTCTCTCT
Organism: Linum tenue; assembly: GCA_946122785.1. Taxonomy (NCBI): domain Eukaryota; kingdom Viridiplantae; phylum Streptophyta; class Magnoliopsida; order Malpighiales; family Linaceae; genus Linum; species Linum tenue. The sequence goes on from CAMGYJ010000002.1 coordinate 40,583,764, forward strand.
TTTCTCTCCGTTCAATCCCCCTTCCCCTCTTTTCCAATCTTTAACCTAGGTTTTCCACCACCGCCGCCCGCCGCCCGCCGCCGATCGATTGATTCCCCTTCCACCGCAATCCATCCTCCATGGGCGACCTAACGGATTCCGGCACTCCCTCCAGCAACCCTAACTCCCGCCCTCTCCCCATCAGGGAGGACTGCTGGAGCGAAGAGGCCACCGCCACGCTCGTCGAGGCCTGGGGCAACCGCTACGTCGAGCTCAACCGGGGAAACCTCCGCCAGACCGACTGGAAAGAGGTCGCCGCCGCCGTCAACGCCATCCATGGCCTCACCAAGAAGACCCACCGCACCGATGTCCAGTGCAAGAACCGGATCGACACCATCAAGAAGAAGTACAAGGTCGAGAAGACCAGGATCACCGCCTCCAACGGTGTCCTCACCTCCTCCTGGCCCTTCTTCGACCGATTGGACGGCCTGATCGGATCTAATTTCCCCGCCACCGCGACCAAGAAACAGCAGCAGCATCGCCACCCATCTCCGTCTCTCTCCCCTTCCCCGCCGGTGGCCCTGCCGCTCACATCCTCGTACCGCCGAACCCCTTCCTCGAACCCACCCGTGGCGGCGCTCGGCCAGAAGAGGCCCGCCGCCGATGACATCTATTTGTGGGTTTTTTTTTTCCGTCTTCAAATTGAGAAAAGACCTAGGTGGAAATTAAATGGGCTAGGTGGAAATTAAAATTTTTTTTTATTGCTGAGTTGGCGGTGACATGGCGCGTTGACCGTTAGTCAACGCGTTTGACCGTCGAAGTTAACGGTCAAAACCCTGATTTGGCCAAATTGTTTACTTTGGTGTATAGTTCGGGCCAGAATGTTATAGATCGAAAAGATTGGCCAGGATGTTTACTTTGGTCAAAGTTCAGGCCATACGAAAATATTAACCCTATTTTATTCGACTAATGGGTCGTAAAAGCTTCTCATGTTGCCTTGGAGTGCACTCCTCAATCTCATCCCAATATGGTTAGGATTCATTGATTCACTAGTTTCTTAGTTTCATGTATTTTTATATGATACTAGAATCAATACCCACGGCTACGCCGCGGGGACACTTTTATCGTATTTGGCGTCTTTGAAAGGCGTATACTCATAACACAATAGTTAGAAATAGAAATTATATGCATACATCAAATAGCACTTTTTTGTTCAAAATATTTCTTGTTATGCAAGACAAACCTACAATCATAATGATTATTTACAAAACATAAGTTTGAAAAGAGTTACCTTAGACACCATGAAAACTCTTCATTAGCTTGTAAGTTCTATACCAAACCTACATCGAGGAAATACCTATTTACGGATGAGGCTCATTATTCCAAACATAAAACCAATCCATACTCGCATTATCTTTTGATAAAATCCGAGAAATTTTCTTAGTGGAAATAGAAGAACTCGTCATCAATCTGTACCAACGAAACTGAATTAATCTTTAAAATATGTGGGAGAAAGTCACTAAAGTACTCCTATACCTAAAAAAATGCTACTTACAACAGCGAAAGTAAACAAATTAAAGGTGCACTCCCAATCTGTCACCATGGTATTAAAAGAATGGTTAATCGTCAATATAATTCAATGTTTAATTGAAGAGAACTAAGGTCACTGGGATCTTTCCTTTCCTAAGTCCATAAAACGACTAAAAGATCATATAGTAAGTACTGAATCAGGATCAACGACACTTGCATGAATTACCTTAATTCTTAATACTACAGCAGCAAGAAAGATAATATCCTCCTCCATCTCACTTGCACTCATTCATCGGTAAGAGCAAGCCCAGCAGCAATAGTTACAGTGACACCGACAACGACATCATCAAGATCTATTTGTTTCTCCAACACTGCCACCTATATGTAATGGTACATAACTGCAAATGAGAATCAAAACTAACAACATGGCGCAATTAAAGTCCAAAAGTTCAAGTTAAGGGACAAAAACTATACCTGAGTTGCTTTGGAGTCGAGCCCGTCCAAGAAAAGGACACATGGTGCTGCTGTCTAGCATTGTCAAAGATTTCCATGACATTAGCTTCACTCTCTCTAAACCACATCGTCAAGAGCTCAGTTAGTTTGCTTGGCTAGCTACTGAGCTCATTGACGAAGATACATTTGATAATGGACACTTCCTCACAATGATTTGTTCTAGGAATACCCCTTAGTGCTCACCAACTCGTTCACATTCTTGGTCCAAGCTAGACTGCACACCTAACCATAAACCAAACCCACATTAGCACGTCACCACATAGTACACTTTAGGGGAAATGCAAAGCACTGCCTTTGATGAAATTATGTTCTCACTCAATCACGGCAAACGATGTATTTACTTGGATACAAACAAAACTAAAGTAAGAGCTGACTTTAAACCTGCATCAAATCCACAATCCTTGCAGCAGTCTTCTTCCCAACTCCCATGAACTCCGACAGAGACGTTTTAGATGGTCAACCCGCTTCCCTTTTGTAGTATATCCTTCCTAAAGGCGTGGGGATCGAATGATGAATGAATCTTCTCCTTTAATGAAAAAACAGTTGGCCCGCACCTGAAAGAGATTCTCACTTGAGATATATAAAGCTATGATGAACTAAACAAAAAATAACATTTGCAATCTTGCCCTTCTTCAGGAGAAACCAAATCTTGCACATCCAATGACCAGCATCTTAAAGCAACAAACCAACAACATCAAGAAGTAAAGGTATATAATGAAGGTGAACCTAGGTCAGTTTTGCTGTAAAAGGACTGATCAATCTTTTAAACCCAGGAGAAAGTAGAACTACACAAAAATCATTATTGATAAGACGGATGTGAGCTTAGAGGCGAGAGAAAGTTCAACACATCATAATGGATAAGACGGAACACATTGTAGCAGGCAAAATCTTATACGCGAGAAGGAAAAGGGAAGAGATACATAAACCAAATAAACCCTTATAGAACTTTTGTATATCGTGAAAATGTATTGCCGGAAAGACACATGGATAAAGAACGCAAGCTTATGAGTAGCCTAAAAATTTCGAATCAAACCACTTAATAATTCCCTACCTCACATTCTTCTAGTAGGCATGCCAATGAAAGCAACTGGTGGTTTAAACATATAAAAAATTGCAGCAAAGCATTTCGTAAGAATTAACATAAGCACACCCAAATTGATGTCACCTTTGCCTATTAATCTCACTACTCACAATGGATACTCTAAAACCACACTCGCAATGTTAACTAAATCAAGAATCAACATATAAACATGAAGACAGACAAACTCGAATGGCCTGAAATTAAACTGGCAGGATAACCACAACCAACATGGATATGCAAAAACATATTTTGTTGTGCGGAAACAACCGCTGAGATAAGCACCGCCATTGGGTAACCAAATCTAGAACTGTTTATCAGGTTGAAAAGCTGCGCAAGCCCAGGAAAATTAAAATATGAACAACCTATATAGGGACTACTCATTTAGGGGGGGGTGGGGGTGGAATTGTATGGCAACATGGAAGATAATTAGCACTCTGAACTCAATGACATGGTGATGCAGCTGTTGTGGGATTTCAAGGGGTAGATGAACTGCTGAGAGAGGTCAAGTTCAAGTGTGGGGCAAGCTTCCGTGTTGTAGCATCTAATTTCTAATCACCAACAGAAATCTCGTTTAACTGTAATGCTTGGGCGATATGCAAACTCGACTAAAATTTTCTCATACAGTCAGCCAACAAACTAACAATAAGGAGAATACGACATCGAAAACAACATTGTAAACATCTAGAATCACTACACCATAAATAGAACCCAAATCTGACTACGGTTAATAGTAAAGGTTCAAACTTCAAAGTACAGGGGGAAACAAAAACCTTTAATGAGCAACTTACAATGAAAAGGAGGCCATCGACCAAATGCTTCTAGCTTGCAGATCGGTTCCAAAGCCCTTCACACCATGATCCATAGAACCATTAGAGTATGAAGGCATATCTGTTTAAGAGGCTGGGACCACGATGTTGAGAAGAAGATAAAAGGAAGGCTGCTGGGGCTATTGGAACCGATGATTTCTTGGTGGTCTTTATTGAAGGGCCAACTGCTCCATCATCGACCAATGACTCCATGGAAGGCGGAGCAGCAACTCAGAAGCCAGAACTGGAAGGGAAACACAAAGGGAGTGATTGATTACATGAGAAGCCGAGGTTGCAGCCTTTGAACAAAAACCATCCTGAGAATTCTAAACGGCAACTAATTAATTGTACTCATTCATTCGTTCCCACGCCAAAAAAAAGCACATTCAAGTAGGAAAACACAAAACCTTCCCTCCCAAGAGCTAATATAAGATTTCCTCATTCATGGTAGTGAAAACCGTACTTGTAACTCTGTCGCTATTGCGAGGTGAAAGTCCCGACAAAATCAGTCCAGAATTCATTGAGCGTCTTCATTTCCTTCTCCGACCTCCGTGATTTTCCTTTTCAGCTTCGCCTGCTGTTTCGTCTTCCATCAGCAAAACAAAGAGAGATGGGGAATAAGGTGAGGAACACTTCCAGGAGGCGAGAGCGGAGATGTACTCCGCGATGGCACCCTGCCTGGCAGATCCCCTTTCTTCTCGTCGGCTTCATTCTCAGTGTACTCCTCTTCCAAATAGTATTTGATCTCGTATTCCACCACGTTCGGGTTTCACGACTTCCGACGATAGAGGAAAATTTTAGGGTTGGCGTAGGAAGATGGAGGGGGAAGCAAAGATAAAAAGCTGGTGGATGAATTGGGGGAGAATCTGGGAATAGAGAGAAAGAATACCAATTCCAATTGAAGACCAAAATGAGGTTGAAAGATTGAAACCGCAGAAGCCCATGTTTCCCTCAGTGCACAATGGAGTTGTTGATTGGTCTGTACCGTACAAATGATTGGCTGGTGCCATGTCCAAACAGCTGTGTACAGTCGACATGGGCGGTAGCGTGCGCGAGCGAAGAAGAGGTAATGTGGAGAAATAATTTTGGTCAGAGGAGCAGAGGTAAAAAGCATGGTAGGTAGCTGCAGCAGAAACAGAGAATGTCTTGCTGGGTTGGGGCGGGCAACAATGCCGGATAGGAGAGGAGCTTTCCGCAATAAGCTGGGCCAAGCCATTTTGCCGAGGAATTCTGAAGGGGCACTAAATGCCAAGAAGTGAAACAGTAACATAGATGTTGGCCAATAAAGTGTACCCACCTTAGAAGGAGGAATTCTGAAGGGGCACTAAACGCCAAGAAGTGAAACAGTAACATAGATGTTGGCCAATAAAGTGTACCCACCTTTTATATATAGAAGAATCTTTTGTAGTGCAGTGTCATTCTTGCTTGTTCACATTACTTTCCTGTTTCGGGTCATTCTTGGTGAAGAGGTAGCAGCATCAAAACTTACTTTGTTTGACATCACTAAGCAGATTTGTGATGCAGTCCAAGCCAGAGCAGAACAAGATTTTGAACAATTTTGAAAACCTTTCAGATCTCTCTCAAGTCATCTTCTTTTCTTTATGTAATATAATCCAACATGATTGCACCAGATAATAACCACAGAGTTATTCTACTACCAGAGGGTCTAATTGGAAGTATTCCTAAGGTGTATGCACTACTGAAGGTACCTAGCACTTCTAACAAAATCGGAATTGCTTCTATTCCACAAAGGATAATGTCTTTACTTTAGGTTTCTTGAATTGGTTTATGGTTTCACATCTTACACTCATAAGCACAATTGTTTCTAAAGAAAGATGAGTAGTCACACTCACATATGCTTACCATATTCTTGCGGCAGATTTAAATGGTTACATGGCAACTCTTACTAACTTCAAGAACCCTGTGAATAAATGGCGTTGCGCTGCTGCCCCAATCACAGTATTTCTACTTCCATCTATTTACTTTCTAATTTCTATTTGATAATGCTTGTAGATGGCAGCACCTTAAGATCTATCTTTACTTGGTATATTGCACTGACTTCCGTGATCTGTGAATTTTAGGCAATGTCGACTGTGAATTGATGGGCACAAAGTCCCGGAGCATCTTCAAGTGGAAAACCTGTTATTCACCCAGCTACTGTTTACTTGAATGGCAAAGCATATGGGTGAGTGTTTCCAACTTCCTCTTTTAATCCCCCCTTGTTTTCTGTATTGAGTTAAAACATGGAAATAAGGATTACAACGTGGCTTCTACATGGTTGTTGGTTGCTGAGACAAAATGCAGTGAGATTCTTGTTGGATGATCTGTACAGAAACCCGGGGCCGCTTCAGTTTGACGGTCCAGGGCCAGATGCCAAAGCTGTGACTTCGTGCGTTGAAGACCAAGATTACATGGGCAGAATGCAGGAATACTTGGAAAAGGTGAGTTGTTATGTTATTAGATCACACTTCGCTCTCAGTTCCTTTTCTTTCATTTTGTTTCCTAGTGCTCATTTGTATAAAGTCATAGTGGAAGCTTTAATCAACAGGTCATTGCTAAACCCGGTAATGAATGCTACTGAATTAGAATAGATCGCACCTTCTGCCACATTAGTTAATAATGATTAGCTAATGGAGTGGGATTCTCTGTGGATTATGTACTTTAGAGGATTTAGAAGTTGACATTTTGTTTGTATGTAGGTTTCCAGGTTCGTACCATAGTGAAACCAGGTTGTTCGCCTGAAGTTCTCAAGGCTGCTTTGAGTGTAATGGCTTCAGTGACAGAGGTTCTTACCACCATGTCATAAACTCCATCCAATGGCCTCATCTCCTTGTAGACAGACTGTCCTTTCTTGCGGTTATATTCTCTCTTTCTGCATATTTGGGATGGAGTTTTCGAACAGAGTGACAGAAGAACACTTGCCTTTTTTTCCTTGTCATTTCCTTTTTTGAGAGGCAGAAACTTAGTTTGTTACTATATCATTATGGTAGACGATTATGGATGATAAGCCGGGTGAGTGGGGATGAGTTTTTACTTTTAACTAACTGTTTTGGTTTTGTTGTTGGTAATAAAGGCTGCCATTTGCTGGGAAATTTTAGGATGCCTCAACGATGGTCTGAAGGGAAGCTATTGTTCTATCATTCTTTCTATATATAAAAGCTAGGTTCAATTACTGTATCACATTTTGTCGTTTAGAGGTTTCCAAAGGCCTTCACAACAAATAAATTTTCCCACTCACCTCTTCCTCTCGCCTGCATGGTCTCCCCCAATTTCCAAACTTCCCAGTTGATACCCAATTTCCTGTTTTATGTCTTATTTTTCCTTTTTCGGGCTGTACTACCTTTAGACCAAGTTTGTTCCTTTACCTCTTTTGTAAGGCACTGAACACTTCCTCCTCTAGCTATTTAAGCAGTGGATGGTAATGAAACAATCTAGGTTTTTCTCTTCCAACAACAAAGCGTTGTTATGGTATCAGAGCCTACACAACCCTAGCCGCCATGGAAGTGCAACAACAAGCTGGGAACAACAACCAGCAAGCTACCAACAATGAACAACCTGCTCCCGCGGGCAACAACAACAACAACAATGTTAAAGTGAATGTCGATCCTATGGCAGATCCTTATTTTTTCCATGGATCTGAGCAACCAGGGTTGTAGCTAGTGGGTGAGAAACTAACCACCACTAACTACAACGACTGGAGTAAAGCTATGTTTAATGCACTAGGAGCCAAGAACAAGCTCGGCTTCATCAATGAAGTTTTGACAGAACCAGCAGGAGATAGTCCCCTACACCGGTCTTGGACCAGGAACAACATCATGGTACTTGCTTGGATACAGCAGGCGGTTGAACCTGGAATCAGGAAAACAATTATGTCCTTCGTGTCAGCCTATGAGGCTTGGAGAAGCCTTCGTTCCAGATATGGACAAGGAGACATGGTCAGAATCGCTGAAATTGTTGAAGATTTGGCCTCTATCAATCAAGGTAATCAGTCTGTTACAGAATATTATGGCAATCTCATTGCTTTGCGCGATGAGCTTGATAACTATCAGCCCCTTGAACCTTGAGACTGCACCCCTACTAGCCACACTGATTATAGGGCTATGAAACAAGTATTCTTCTATAGAGATACTAACTCTGTCATTCAGTTCCTCAGAGGATTGAATGATAACTATACAACTATTAGATCTCAAGTTCTTTTTGGAGATGAACTACCTACAATTGATAGGGTTTTTCAAAGGGTTCTCCAACATGAAAGACAGATCTATGGGACACAACTAAGTAAGGCCCTTGCTGCTGATTCTACTGTTTTGGCTTCTCAAACTTGAAACTTACAGAACAGGAGGGCTAGGCCTTATTGCACTCACTGCAAACTCCATGGTCACACTGAAGATGTGTGTTACCATAAACATGGCTGGCCTCCTAGTATGAATCCGAGGACAAGCACCTCCACTGGCAAGGTTCTTGAATGCACTCACTGCAAACGCCAAGGCCACACTGAGGATAGGTGTTTTGTGAAGCATGAATACCCACCAAACCCATGAACCAATGTTAAGGGCAGATCCTATGCAAACACAGCTGCAACATCACCACCTATTGACAATCAACAAGAGATCAAACTTACCAAGGCTGATTATGACAAATTCATGCGCCTCCTTGCAGACAGCAGCAACCAGAAGCCTCAAACCAGTTCTGGTCCTTCCTTCTCAGCTGCTGCCTTCACTACTACTGATTTCTCATCCTCAGGTAAATACTCCTTCAGTGCCCCTAATAAGTTGCCTTATCATCATACTTGGATTCTGGACACGGGTGCATCAGACCATATAGTATGTTCCATTGATCATCTTGTCAATCCTAGACCAATACACAGTGTGTATATCACATTACCAACAGGAGAGCAAGTCCAAGCAACTCATGTTGGAACTGTTACCTGTGTTGCTGATCTAACCCTTGAGGATGTCCTATTTGTCCCCAAATTCAGTATTAACCTTGTTTCTGTAAGCAAGCTCACCAGAAACAAGTCTCTTTCCTTAACCTTTCATTTCAATACATGTTTGATCCAGGATATGCAGTAGAAGAGGATGACTGGTTATGCTGAATTGTTCCATGGACTCTACCACATCAACAACATTTCCCTCCCTAAAAAACCAAAACACATCATAGCTCTTAGTGCACAGTCTTTTGATCTTTGGCATTTTCGCCTTGGACATGTTTCTCATTCCAAAGTTCCACATTTGAAACAGATTTGTAATTCCATAGAAACTGATAGGTCACTACCCTATGATGTTTGTCATTTTGCAAAACAAAAGAAACTTCCTTTCCCTTGTAGTTCTAATGTTACTACAAGTGCTTTCGAATTAATACATGTGGACATATGGGGACCCAACCCTACTCCAAGTTATGATGGTTATAAGTATTTTTTAACCATTGTAGATGATTTTAGTAGGATGACATGGATCATCCTTCTGCAAACAAAAGCAGAAGCCAGAACCAAACTTCAGCAGTTATGCCTTCATGCTGAAAGACAATTTCAAACCTTTGTTAGAAAAATTAGGAGTGACCAAGGCAGAGAGTTCCAAATGAATGATTTTTTTAACCAAACTGGAATTTTTCATGAACTTTCATGTGTTGAAACCCCTCAACAAAACAGTAAAGTTGAGAGGAAACACCAACATATACTTGCAGGGGCCAGCCACTCAAATATCAGACCAATTTACCTGTAGGTTTCTGGGGGGATTGTGTGAAACATGCAGTATTTTTGATTAACAGGGTTCCTACCATTGTCTTGGGAAATAAAACCCCATTTGAACTCCTTCATTATACCAAACCAAACCTCACTGAGCTTAAAGTTTTTGGCTGTCTGTGCTTTGCCAGCACTTTGACAAATCACAGATCCAAATTTGATTCACGAGCTAGAAAGGGTGTTTTTATTGGGTACACTCCAGGAATTAAGGGTTATAGAATTTATGATCTAGCCACCCATGACATCTTTGTCTCAAGGGATGTACAATTCTATGAGAACCATTTTCCATTTCAAATCCCCACTGCTACTCCTCCCACACCTGCAATATATAGTCAGCCTACAGCTCCTGCACTTTTTGATGATCCTAGCCCTTCATACCAACCCAACCAACACACCCCTAGACCATCTGGCCCACCCAATTTCATCCAAGACCTCCACAATCACACTGACTATGAGAGTCCTGATTCTGCAGAAGATGCAGACTCAGGTTCATCATCCCCACCACCCTCTCCCCCCCCCCCCCCCTCCTCCTCCTCCTCCTCCACACCCACTACGTAAATCCAATAGACAAACAAGACCCCCTCCTCATCTACAACAAAACCATTGCAACCTAATTCAGCAGGCTTCTTCTTCCAGCCATCCTCCTATGCAGCAGTCTCCAGGTATGACATATCCACTCTCCTCTGTAATCTAGTATGATCATTTATCTCCCTCCTATAGACATTTTGTACTCAGCATATCCTCCCACAAGGAACCTGTCACATATTCAGAGGCAATCCTCTCACCCTATTGGAATGCAGCTATGATTGATGAACTTCATGCCCTTGACAAGAATCAGACATGGGATGTTGTTGAGAAGCCTGAAGGGGTCAGATTGATCGAGAACAAGTGGGTTTATAAAATTAAACTGCTCCCTACTGGCAGTATAGAAAGGTTCAAAGCCAGAGTTGTTGCTAAGGGTTATAGCCAGCAAGAGGGAGTTGATTACTAGGACACATTTTCCCCAGTACTCAAAATGACCACCATAAGGTTGTTTCTTACACTTGCAGCAGCACATAAATGGCATGTCCACCAACTGGACATCAATCATGCTTTTTTACACGGGGATTTAGAAGAAACGGTCTACATGAAACTACCCCAGGGTTACAAACCACCACCAGGCATGACTAACCCTATTTGCAGATTTAAAAAGTCATTGTATGGCCTCAAACAGGCTCTCACCAGTGGTTTTCCAAGCTGGCTGATACATTACACACCCAAGGCTACACTTCAAGTAAGGTAGATCACTCTCTCTTCTACAAGTCTACTGATCAGTCCTATACCTACATTCTTGTTTATGTCGATGACCTGGTCATTGGTGGTACTGACCTTAAAGAAATCAATCATCTCAAGACTTTCCACCACCATGAGTTTAGCATTAAGGATTTGGGTGAATTAAAGTTTTTTCTCGGCATTGAAGTTGCAAGAAGTAGTAAAGGGATTCACATTTCACAAATGAAATATACACTGGAACTCCTACAAGATGCTGATGTCCTGGCTGCTAAGCCTGTTACCACACCCATGGACTACAAATTGCATCTATCTGCTCACCATGATGACCCTTACCCTGATCCAGAGGCTTACAGAAGACTAGTAGGGAAGCTTATCTACCTAACTACAGCAAGGCTAGATATCAGCTATGCTACACAGCAAGTAAGCCAGTACATGTCCAACCCATCTACCACTCATTACAAAGCAGTGATTCAAATTCTGAAATACCTGAAGTCTGCTCCATCGAATGGAATCTTCTTCCCTTCTTCTGCTATCCAGCTCAAAGCCTTCAGTACTCTGACTGGGCTGCGTGGGTGGACACCCACCGATAAATCACTGACTATTGTGTTTATCTCGGGGATTCCTTGATTTCCTAGAAAAGCAAGAAGCATACCACAATTTCTAGGTCTTCTTGTGAGGCGGAGTATCACGCCCTTGCGCACACTGCTTCTGAAATCCAATTGTTGATATATCTTCTGCAGGACTTCAAGATTCCTCACCCGCAGCCTGCCACAATCTACTGTGACAACCAATCCGTCATCCACATCGCCGAGAATCCAACCTTCCACGAACCAACTAAGCATATCGAATTAGATTGCCACTTCGTTCGTGAGAAGCTCCAATCCAACACGATCAAGCTTCTCCATGTCTCCACACTGCATCAGCTCGCTGACCTGTTCACGAAACCACTTCCTCCATCGACATTTGCAGCTCTCTTCTCCAAGCTTGGAGTTCACAATTTGTGTCCTCCAGCTTGCCGGGGGGTATTAGGGAAAAATTCAAACTTGAATTTCCAACACTCTCTTCACGTTGATCCGGTGTCGTTGAAGGAAGGAAGATCTCCTCAAGCCGAAGCGATGTCGTTGCAACTAATGACTAAACGATCGTGGAGCGATGTCGTTTCTGGTGGAACTGACAAACTTCCCAGTTGATACCCAATTTCCTGTTTTATGTCTTTTTTCCTTTTACGGGCTGTACTACCTTCAGACCCAAGTTTGTCTCCTTTACCTCTTTTGTAAGACACTGAACACTTCCTCCTCTAGCTATTTAAGCAGTGGATGGTAATGAAACAATCTAGGTTTTTCTCTTCCAACAACAAAGCGTTGTTAGGATCTTTGTAAGATCTGACAATGTGAGTTCTCATTTTTTAGATTCTGTTTTTGGTGGTGTTCTCAGAGACGTCGATTGGCCAACAAAGTGTTCCTTATATATATATATTCTTTAAACCATAAAAGGTGACTACGCTTTATTGGTAAAAAATGCAGTGTTACCGTATATTATTTTGTCGCTTCCTAGCTTCCCTTTGCTTCCATTTCGTAGATGAGCCCTGCTCGGCTTTGCCCACCGTTTCCCTCACCTCCTTTGTGCATAGCAGTTGAGAATGTACTTTGTCCCCAATTCCCCAGTTGAGAATGTACTTTCTCCCCAATTCCCGGATGTACAGCTCCTTTCCGTCAATCCCCCCTCTACGGGTTGCTTCTCCGACTCGATGGCTCCTCCCACACGCCAACGACCATGCTCCCTGTCCATCTTCTGGCCTCGGAATGCGCGCAGGGTCTTGGTTTTGTCTTCCAGCCTTCGTTCAAGCTAGCCTTACTTCCCCATTCCCCAATTTCCTCTCCATTCAACTCTCGTCTACCCTTTCTTTCGGAATCAGAACCCGCGTAGTCCTGGTTTCTTCTCCTACAGTGCCCGTCGAGCCGCAGCTTAGCCCCCGTCCCCCTGTTTCCTCTTCATTGATTCACCGCCGTCATCACAATGGCATCTTCTTCTCAACCCACCATGAATTACACCGTCCTCTCCAAACTAGCGTGGACCGACAACGCGCCGGTTCTGAAATTGCGCCTTCTCCATACATGGATTGCCGGCAATCCATGGCGCGGGGATGGCTTTGTCGAGTTTGCGACGTTGTGGACAGATGAGCTGGTGAGTTTCGTCTCTTCTCTGCTCCCCACTCACTGTGTACCTCGCTAGCTCTTACTAAACGGTTTCCTTTTTCTCCTAGGGTAAACTGGTGGAGGGCCTTGCAGCGCGTCAGCTGGCTTCACATCTTACCTGCCTCATTGTCGGGGAGGTCTACTTTGTGACACACTTTACCCAGCGTGAATCGCGGAAGCGCTGGGCAGCCTGTTCCAATGAGAGGACCTTGCATTTCACTTCCAGCACTTCGTTCGTCTCTCCGTCCAGAACGAAGACAGCTTCTGCGCTGATTCCTTTGAATTTCGCAGCTTTGAGGACCTCCCTGCCATGGCTTTTCAGCCTACTTCTTTGGTTTGTAAGTTCCCTTTGCTTCCACTCCGCAAATCGAATGCATTCCCCACTTGAATCCTCACACACTTCTTCACTGTAGATGTTGTGGGCCGTCTGGTGTTCGTGACGCCTGTCACTTATTTCCAGAAACAAGAACGTTCTGTTAAGAAACAGACTGTTGTTATTGAAAATGAACGGTATGCTTTCTTTCTTCCATATGATTTGGACGCGAATGCCCTGCAATGGTGTCTCAGCTGGACTATCCACCTGCAGGAATTGTCACCTCTCCATCACACTGTGGGCAGACTTTGCGGACAAACTACCTCTCGCTAAACTCATTCAGGTGGATGCTGCTGCACCTGTTATTGGCGCGTTTACCAGCCTCAATCTGTCACTCTGGCGTGGTACGATGCTCTCTTTTCCTTAAACTTAAACTCAACACAGAATGCATTAAGTGGATCTGGTTTGCATTACAGTTGTCTGACATGAATATATGTTTATTATGCTTTTATATTTGCTTGCCTCTCTAAACTGAAATTTTGCCAAATAGAACTATAGTGGGATTGTGGTCTTCTCGGCCAACCTTTTACTTTCTAAGCTTTTGAACCGTGGTTTTGAAACATTAGTTAACACTGCTCACGATCAGCGTGTTGCATTGTCTTCATCATAAACCTTGGATATTTTCTAAGAAAAACCAAAACTTCATGAAAACCGGAATCTACCCCTACCACAGAATGCTTCTTATCAAAAGTAGAACATATGTAACGTAGGCAATGGTTATATGTATGCCTACATTGCAAAAAACAAATATAAATTCAGTTCAGACCAACAAACTACTCCTACGCCAGTCCTGATCACACTGCGATCAAGTACTTTCTCCTTTGCAGCTCCAGTAACTGAGTGTTGGAGTATATATTCATGCCATGCTTTTCTTTCATAGTGAAAAGTTCCAAGACGTGATTTCACTTGCATAGTTAGTTTTAACGATCTAAACCATTCCTTGCTGTTTATATTTACTCCTCATTGTCTCACAAACTTCCAGGAGGAGCTGATTGAAGGATACACACTTGTCTGCCTAGCAGGAGAAATACCAGACTTTTTGCGCATCGATAAGATTTACATGATTCCCTCTGTTGTCACAAAAAGATGTCGTCGGTCCCTACGTTCTTGCACCTCACAAGTGCGCATTCTGCTGACTGAGACAACCGAACTCCGTGAACTACCAGAGGACCCAGACTGCCCATGGTTCCCAAAATCTGTCTTCTTCCCAACACCCTTCACTGCTCTAAGGAATCATCTGTATTCAAAGACAGACTTTAGAGATACGCATGTTCCCTGAAAATGGCGACAACATGTGCCATAGGAAAACCTAACATTTTACAAATGTGGTCTGTAGATGTTGTGGGACGGCTGGTCAGTGTTTCGGAGACAGAAACCGGAACCTTTGGCATGCCAACTATCTGTGCACTGCTGGAAGATTCAATGTAAGTACCTCTGTTCTCACCAACTGCATTCCAACTATGTCTTCGCACATTCTTATAGTTCCACCTTTTCCATTTAAATTGACCGTGGTTGCAGTGGGAACACTATTATGGTCAACTACAAATCCCTCGATCATCAGCTATCTCAGGCATCAATAGTGGAAGCAGAAAAGCATGGCCCTGTTCTGCTTGCCTTCACGAGCATGGTGGTTGTCGCATCATCAGGTACAGTAAATAGAAGAACATCCTCATTACATGTCTTCATTGCGTAAGCACACCATAATTCCCTCTTTGATTTGGGTGCTTCTGATGTGTAGGACGTCTGTGTCTGTTAAACGCGGCTGCAACAAGGGTGATCCATGGAGCGTATCAGCCACGCTTCCGGCACTTGAGAGATGCGTAAGCATGCCAAGAACCATCTGTTTGAAATCAAAGTGTTCCCTCGGTGCCTGGATTTTCCCCAAAAATGGTTCTTACTGCCCTCACGAGCTCAAAATAACATTTTCATGTTCTCACATGTCCACAACCCGGTGGTCGTCGGCCACTCCCCCACTCCTTAGCCTGTGCACATCCGCTATAAACTGCCCGCCAAAACGACTCTGATCATGAAATTGGGAGCAGCTGAGAAAAAACTATTCCCCTCATACAATGTAAGCTACCTCAATCTTGGTGTTTTAGAAGAATAAATAATTGATCATTGCCTTGCTTTGCTGTGCATCCTCAAAACAGTCTTCAGTTTGGTGCCTCATTACAATAGGAAGCATTCCTACATGTACAAGTCACTGTCACTATCCCTCTGATGACATCACAAACACTGCAAGGTGCGTATCAGAGTAACAACACTAACAAGAAACACAAAGATTGGTCTCTTTTAACATTCATGCCATATCGTTTTTCAGTTTCCAGTTCAATGTCCTCTGTCGCGACACCTCCACTTCCGCAATGTTGCTCTTCAACAATGATGCAGGGATCTCCTTGCTCCAAAAAACAGCAACTGAGTTCTTGGCCCTCACGAACACTGCCAGGAATGCATGCCTTCAATCTGTTAGCGGGAAAACGTTCACAGTAGAGATTGACACTGGAGAAGACTCAGACATTGCAAGTTCGGTGTTTGCGGGCGCACCATATGGGATCCACTTGCATTTGCCATTTAGTGTTCCAAATTTCGCCCTATCTTAGGTTGGTGAAATAACAAACTTAGCCTATGGCCCAAAAATGTGTTCTGTCTGCATCTTTAGCTCTGCCGTTCTCCATCAGCGGCACCTTCTGCAGTAGTTAACTTCCTTTTGTACAATGAGCTGCTTGCATTTTGTAAAACACAACACTCGACTACCCACTTGCCTACTAATTTCAATTCCCAGTTGCTAAACATGACTATGTAATGAGTTTCGCTTTCCTCTGATGCCTCTTCTGTTTTCTTCTTCTTCTTCTACTACTTTTATTCCCTTACTCGAGCTGCTATGTAATGAGTTTCGCTTTCCCATTTTGCTCCATAACCTATCTCTGCGTGCAGACTGTACTTTCCAACACTTTCGTCGCTCTATTGGACTGCCTTTCGTCTGCTTATCTCCATTGTCCATGGAAGAACACCGGCTAATTTTGTGCATATTGGGTTGTTTGTAGGTGGCGTTGCAGTGGGTTCTGATCCGGTCGGCATGCGCAAAACAGTGGCCATTTTGCTGTCCAAATATGTAAGCCCGAATAATCTCCAGAACCTCCATTGCTGCAAAATAACTTCCCGCGGCATAGCGGCGGGTATTGATTCTAGTATATATAAAAGCTAGGTTCAATTACTGTATCACTTTCTGTCGTTTAGTGGGTTTTCAAAGGCCTTCACAACAAATAAATTTCCCACTCACCTCTTCCTCTCACCTGCATGGTCTCCCCCAATTCCAGCAAACACCCATCCCTTCTGTACGCCCGCTGATGCAGACATCGCTTCTCCTGCACAGCAACCCTACTGAAACCTCTGCAAAACACGCCAGCGGCCATGAATCATACTATACTTGCTTTGCTGACCTTGATTAGGGTACTGGTACTCCCAACCCTCAAAGCCGGATTGCTTAGTTCATGGTCCTCTCTCACCTCAGTTTGTGCCCTATTTCATTTTCGCGTTCTCTCCCTTTCTCTCCCACCTCCGTCCAGTTCTCGGCTTCCGACGTCTCTTTCCAATCTACGCTCCTCCTTTCACTAGCCTCATGGAATCATATTGTCCTTTCCAAGCTCACATGGACAGAGGAACAATGCCCGGAGAAGAGGGCCCTTACCTAGGAGGAAGAGGCAGACCCGCCGGTGGGTGGTGAAGACGACGGTGAGTGGATTTTCTCTTTATTGTTTTCTCCATCTTTTTTAGCAGTAGATTTGAGATAAGTCATGTCCCAAGTCCGGATCTTTGTAAGATCTGACAATGTGAGTTCTCATTTTTGGGATTCTGTTTTTGGTGGTGTTCTCAGAGACGTCGATTGGCCAACGAAGTGCTTGCCTCCATGAATGTTGACTGTAGCTCAGAAACGGATGAAGATTTTGTGAGTTTGGTGGAACTTTAATTTGGTGGTTCTATCTTTGAGTGACCTTTAATATTGTGTTATTGTTTCATTTCTGCTGCAAGCATGTTGGCGCTTTGTTCCATAAGAAGGAGACGACTGCCATAAAGGTTCTGAGAATTGACGACCAGCCAAATATGAACTAAAAGACTGGCTTATCTGGTTCTGTCTACTATGGCATATCTCCTTATGTGTACAAAACTGGCTTATTCGACAAATACAACATGCTTTTGGTGCTCTTCACAACAGATTACTACTTGCTACTATCACTATGTGTTTTGGTTGGTCCTGCTCATGTTTGTTGATAAAAGAACCTTGATTTATGTCATTAGTTTGGTTCTTTGTAGCTAGGCTTTGGAAGCCGATAAACAAGTACCCTTTTGACATCTGCATATGCTGCATTTATGATGTCAATCAGGCCAAATCTTATGACCCTTCAGGGTTCCCACCTCCCAATTCCACCACCTCTCTGGTATCTTTCTGCAAAGGAGAAGTACGACGGGTTCGAGTTGGAATTCAGTTCGTTCTCCATGGAACTCTAAAGCAGTAGTGGGACGGCAGAAGGTATGGATACGAGAGGAGAAAGCTTGATTGATTTGTCTGCTTCGAATTGAGGATGGAAGGAGCGTTGCTGCAGGGAAGTTTCATGTTCGCCCCATGCTTTATTTTGTTGGTATCGATTTACATGTAAAAAAGGTTCAATGTTAACTGTGGGCTCCATTTTTACATTTTCAGGGAAATGCATAGAGGAGCTTAGAGCTACTACCACGGCAATAACAGTGGGTGGGGATGCTACACTGAGGACCAAATAAAGCAGATTCTATTGAAGCATACGGAGTTTTAGCACAAGGATGCCATTTCCCACCTTTCTGCGACGGGCTACAATGAGGAGACTATTGAAAGTGGTTCTGTGTACTGAGTATCCAGTTTGGTTTCTCTCAATTATATGATTGCTTCAACTCAACATTTGTTTGTACTGTGCTGTTAAATCATTTCATATTAGCTTATTGGTTTGAAATGATTGATTGTTTCAGGTGCATTTTTGGGTGATTTGTGGAGGATGCAAAGGCCTTGGCAAAGAATGGTAACTTTCTTTGGGGGTTAGGGATTCAATTGGGGAAGAACATATAGTCTCCATGCCTTTGTTTCCAACAGATAGTAAACTCAAGTTCAATTTTGCAACATCGGCAACCTGATTCATTATAAGGGTTGTCCAGAGAGGTAGAGAAAGTTAAGAAGTATAATGACACTTCAAATTCAAGTTGTTTTAAGGTTTTTGAACCTAGACGTGGCATACATGATCTTATAAGACTTTAATTGTTTGTCTGTTATAAAGACACCAACTAAGGAGTTAATTTCATGTCACCTATTCTAACTATTTGGAGTCTCTAATGCCATATTCTGTTATGTTATACTTAAGTTAATTAGAGCTTAAGGCCATTGCAAGATAAATTAATGTGAGCTTCTCAATCTATATTATTTGGATTGATGTGCAATTTTTTCTTGGTTGTGTGCTTCTGCAGCAACTTCTCCCTTGTCGTGCTGTCACGTTGAAATGGTATCCGATATGTGTATGCCAACATCATGACACCCCATCTCTTTTTGCAGTTCTTTGAAGAAAAGTTCTGGAAGGCAGTAGCTTGCTGTGATGGAGAAAAGTTTGTTGCAGAATCTGATGAGTAAGCAACAAAGAGCTGGGATCAAATGCTAATATAGTGTCTGGATAATGCAAAACAGGTATGTTCACCAACAGGTATGTAGGCTGAGAATACTTATGGTAGTGATCTAAAAAACCCAAGCTGAATCGACAGAATTTGAGAGCATCATGCTGTAAGCAACTCTCCTTGAAATGATGTGATTATTTCTGAGTTGTTTATTTCTATTAAGTTTTGTAACTGTTGAGTTCATGGAAAATGTAAAGCTTTCCATCTGAGATCTTCTTCCTTCCTATCATTGTTTGTGTTTGTCTAGAGATGTAACCCAGTGATCATCATCTACATAGCTTCCTCTTCGACTACTCAATCACTCGCCACTTTATATAAATCCAGTAGCAAACCTGTTGTTGGGGCTCCAATGCAACATGTCTCGACCTTATTTGCTTCACGTGTAGTTGTTCTGCATCGAATTTTATCATGATAGTTGCTTTCTGTATTTCTGCCTTGATCTTTAGTTGCTGATTACTTCATGTTTGTGCATATCTTCTTCCTTGACTTATACAAAATATGGATGTGTATGTTTTTTTACCTTAATTAATCAATTATTCAAATCAGTAGTGGATTGAAATAAGGTTTTGTGACTTCAGAAGGTCAGTTCTTCCTTTTACCTTTTTCGTTTGTTTCACTTTGTCAATTTTCCTCCAATCTCGAACGGTTTGTGTTTATCCATATTACTTTTACCATCTGGCTTGCAACCTAAACCAGAATTAGATCTGACCTCTGCGCATAAACATCCTCTAAAGTAACCAACCTGCAACTTCTAAACTTTATCTTTGGTCGAAGTGAATTAGATCATTACAGAAATATTAATCACCAAAGTTTATGCAACTTATTGTTGACTTATTTCTTAGTCAATGTTCTTGCTGGTGTTATCTAACTCGATTTACATCACCATGATTAAACCTACTAGGAGGGTGCTCAATCATTAGAGTGTGTGCTTTCTATAATACTTTCCTTCTCTTGCTTTTGAACAATTATGCTCACTGATCATCACATGTTTTTAAAGGTTGGAAACAATCTGATGCAGTTATTGTTGGTTGGTTCTTTGTGGTTGTGCTCTACTGAATTCATGCCCCCCCCCCCCCTCCATTTGAGCAAAATATTATGTACATTGCTACTCTTTTTGCAGTTCCAATCCGGTTCTTGCTATTTAGAGTATAGGGTTCGTTGCTTTGCAGGTGACAGTTTTGGAACTGGGCCTTTGTGTTTCACTCAAATCTTCATCGGGCGGTTCGAGAGCATACAGAACCAAGAACGACATGTTCTTGCACGTATTATGCTGGAGTGTTTGGTTGGAAAGAAATGCCAGGATCTTAAAAGACATTGCTGAGACTCCACGATGATATACTTCGAAATTCGGCAACATATGTCCAATTGGTTGTGCGCTTCGAAAAAGGTTGGGAATGCAGTGGTGTATGATTGGATGAGGACTCTGAGACATTGCATATTGCCAAGATCGCCAGGAACAACGCGTAACCATGGAAACTTCCAGTGATCTGAAGGCAACTTACAACAACTTCCGATTGAGAGCCAATTCCTGTGTGGCTGGACTTACAGCAACTTCCGATCTGCAGGCAACTTACAACAACTTCCGATTGAAAGCCAATTCCTGTGCAGGCAACTTACTGCAACTTCCGATTGAGAGCCAAGATCGCCAGGAACAACACGTATTATCCTGTACTGTTTGGATCCTTTTTCCTGTTTGTAATCTGTCTTTCCTTTTCTTTGCTTTCCTCAGTGGCCTGTTCAATAGGAGAGGCTTATCGACCAAAATTTAATGTCGTTCTGCCCTTGCGTGGGTTGGAAAGATTGATTAATCCTTTTACTGTAGCACTGGTTTAGTTTCGCCTTAATTATTTACCTTTACCTCTTGATTTTGTTGGTTTGTTAATTTTAAATGTTGGTCATTGGATGTGCAAGATTTGGTTTCTCCTCAAGAATGACTATTGCAAATGTTAATTGATGTTCAGTTCTGCATAGTTTTAGTTATCTCATTTCAGAATCTATTTCACGTGTCAACTGCTATATGTTGATGTTGGTCAATGTGGGAAAATTTTCAGTACTTATTATGATCTATTGCTTACGTTGACTAATCGGCCAAAAGAATCACGTGTTGTTTTGTTGGATTCTGGAAAGGATGGAGCACAATAAACTTAAATGGTTAACCATTTTTAATACCATGGTCACAGTTAGGAGTGTATCTTTTATTTGCTTACTATGTAACATTTTTTTTACGTAGACGGAGTACTTTAGTGACTTTGTTCCACAATTTTTGAATTTCTTCGATATGTTGGGTATAGACTAATAATGACTTATCTTTTTTACAAAATTTGTTTGAATTTTTTCAAAAGATAATGTGAGTATGTATTGATTTGATGTCTAAAATAGTGAGTTTCATATGTACAAAGGTATTTCCTCGGGGTAGGTTTAGTAGAGAACTTACAAAGTTAATGAAAAGTATACATCGACCTTAACCTCTTTACAACTTAAGTTTTATAAATAATCATTATGATTGTAAGTTTGTCTTGCATAATAAGAAACCTTTTGAACAAAAGTTTTTATACTTGCATTCTGCATATAATTCTAACCATATCCATTTTAAATATATGATTTTTAGAGATGTCAAATACAACTAAATGTTCTGCAGCGTAGTCGCGGGTATTAATTCTAGTAGCATTTAGTTACAGGTTCTGCGTACCTGAAATTGAGTGTGATTTCGTTTTGCTTTAGATTTTGTCAAGACTGTTGAGAAATGGTTAGCAACACAGAAAGGTCTAAAGGGCAAAATGTGTTGCGAGACGTATCATTTCGAACAATGCTTGTATTCTCCTTCACTCATGTATATGAATCGATATAAAGTTCGTCTATACAAGAATACAACATAAGAATAATTGAAGAATTGAAGCAATGGGAATCTAATATCTATCACCCTCGTCCTGCATTCCTCAAAGGCTCTGCTTTCTGCCTCTGTTCCTACTCATAAAATGGAGGGTGTAAAATTTTTTGGTATGGTGCAGTAATACTACTACTAATCATCTTTTTGTTGTTCTCTTTTTGGCTACATTACTACTACTAATCATCATCACCAAGATAAGATGTTCAAGAAGAGGTGACGAGCCACATGAAGCAAGTGGACCAAAGGGTGAGGGAGACGGAAGCCAAGGCGTAAGTCCAGAGCATGATGACGGAACACTCGGACTCCCCTGCTCCAAACAACTGGGTGATGATGCCGATGTTCATCGCAGGCGGGACGGTGAACTGCAGGAGGAGAATGAACTGATAGAGTGGGTCGTTTGCCGGGATGAACCCTAACCGCAGCGCCCCTTTCACCACCACGATCCCGACCAGAGGAAGGGCCACGTATCTGGCCAGCACCACCCCTATTATCACCGTCTTCTTCACGCTCGACCCTTTCAGCCCTACATGATTGATCACCAAACAAGCACAAGAAGACGAATTTTCTTATTAATCTAATCTTTTATCATGTTTTATAGGATGATGATGAGTACATAAATGATGATGTTGAGTACCTCTGAGTAGATTAGCTCCGACAAGCAGGGTCAGAGTCGGGATGGCTGCCTGTCTGCATAAACCCAAACCCAAAATTGCATTAATAAAATACTGTACTATACGATGATCAAAGTTGTTTGTTTATTTTGAACTTATGATTACATAATCTAATAGGCGCGTGGGGGCTTGTGGCCTTACCCTAAGAGGACAGCGGAATCTTGAATAACACGAAGAGGTGCTTCGTCTCCCACCAGCACATTCTTTATTGGTGGAGTCAGCCCGATCGCAAATCCTATAATCTGCACATAGAAAAATAATGTATTACAAACCAAAGAATGAGAAGACTATAGGACTTGTTAATGGTGCATGTTTAATAAAGTAGTTAGCGTGAGTGTTACTTACCACACCAATGGTGGAAGGTGCAAATATGGTCTTCCAGTTGACATTTCCCAGCGTTTTGGTCAGCCCTTGCTTTACCTTCTGAGGGAAGCTGCTGATCTCCCCACCTGCTGCATTCAACTGTACAGAAAACAAGAGTTAATTATCAATCACGCGTACGTACAAGCAAATCGCAGGCCGTCTGCTTGGTTTAATTAGGCACAAATTAAGCTTGTTTACCTTATTATGGTTCGAAGTAGGTGATGCAGGTAGAAGAAGAGGGTGTTCAAGGGAGTTTTCAACAGTTCCAGTCGTAGTAGTATTGATGATGCTGACTGGAAGCTTCTCTAGGTCATCGCCGCCTTCTCCTCCTGCTGTGTCTACTGTGGTCGATGCCCTCATAATACTGTAAACATAGGTCCATAGATACACTGCTCCCAACTGCAACAAATTATATTAATTTTGAAGTAGCATCAATCTCGGTTCATCCGCATCATGATATATGTAATGTAAGCAGACATGTTTGTTTCTAAACGTACGGCCATGGAGACGGAGACATAGGCCAAGCCGTAGGACTGGCAGACTTCAGGGGAGCCAAAGGGGCTGCCTTTCTCCTTACAGATGGCGGGTATCATGACCATAAACATGTTGCCCAAGTTGCCTGCGGCGGTGCAGCCGATGATGAGTCCCCTCAGCTCCTTGGGCGGCCTGGTGAGCTGTATGACCATCCAGCCCAGGACCGAACCCACCACGAAGGTGATGAGGACGTTGACCGGCATGAACCAGAGCTTCACCATCTGCTGGAAGGTTATGGTCTGGGAGAGGCTTCCCACCATGAGTGCCGGGTTGAACACATAGAACACCACCTGCATCCATGTACATTTATGGTAAGTTAGTACGCGGGCGGGCGCGCACACATTTATACAGTGGCTGAGCCAGAAATCTGAACGACGATGAAGGTAGAGTGATTGGTACGAGTTAGTTACGTTGTTGACGTGTTTTCTGGCATCGGCCCCCAGGACATCGACGCGGTCAAGGGCGAGGAAGGTGCCGAGTGCGGTGATGACGAGAACCTTGATGACCGGAATGGTTGACGCCACGAAAAGATCTAATACCCCCATCTATCTCTGCACAAGGAAAATAGGAAGATGTTCAAAATTTGAAGTAATTAATTAGTCGCCATGACACGAGCAGCAGAACAAGTGGGAACATAATAAGTAGAAGCAAACAGGGGATTTGGTTTGATTAGTGAGTTAAATCTGTGGTGAATACGTAGTTAGGTAGCTGGAGCATTCAAGTAAGAAATTTCTTGTACATCATATCTACAATCTATATCTACCCTACCCTTTGTAGTTCTTGAATCGGGTATCTAATTCTAATGTATGTTTGTTTGTAGAATCGGTTGCGTTGGATGGTTTTGGGGTTCAACTGGGTGTCGACCTTGATTTTCCAATCCTGACGTCGTTGCATCATCGGTGTCTTATTATATGATTCTTTTGTACTTATGTATATATAATATTTAATTAAATAAAGAACAGAAAACAAAACAGAATGTATGGACAAGCAAAAGAACAAGAACAGCAGCAGCAGGGGAAACCAAAAGAAACGGAGAAAAAGCACAAAATACCTTTTCTATCAGACCCAAAAGAAAAACAGAAAAGCATGCAGAAGAAGAAGAAGAAATATGGAGGATGAGATGAGTTACCCGGCCGATTGATATGGAGCGAGCGAAGAAAGGATATATATAATATAAATGGAGCGGGATAGCTAGCTAGCAAGCGGGAGCAACGGGGCCACTCGCAGAATTATAATGTCGGCGCCGGCCGGCCGGCCGGGGTATTGAAATTCTGTTTGATTCGACGGCGTACGTACGTCCTAATGAATTCACCGGAGGACGATGCTAATGACTTTTCTTCCCTGGGTTGATCGAGGTCAAGAGAAAATATGAAATGGCTGATACGGATTCTAGGAAGATGTGTATGCAGCGTAGAGAGAGAGAGGGGGGAAATGAAGCCGCGTCCACAGAGAGAGAGAGAGAGAGAGAGATGCGATGAAAGGAAAGGGAGCCGAAAATGGGGGCGAGGTGAGGTGTATGTGTTGGGCGTTTCTGTATTTATTAAGTTTTGGGGGGTTGGGTTTGGGTTTGGTTTTTGATTCGGTGCGGCGGGCGAAAGATGAAAATGAAAGAATGAATTAGCTGCCGGATGGATTGATTCTGTAACCGATCTGACTCCGGCGCTGCTGACCAGAATTCGGCGGCGGAACAGAGAGAATTGATTAATGGCAGGCCGGAAGAAAGAAAGGAAAAGCTGGTGGCGGTGGTGGTGCAGATAAGAAGAAGGAAGGAAAGGGAATTGTTGTGGGGATTTATATACTGTGTGCAGCAACCTGGATCCCCACCGCAAGTTGGCGCAGCCAATCTTGGGTTTTGGTAGCTACCCGCAGCCGCCCCCACAAGACTACCAAAAAAAAAAGTCCCTCCGACTTCTTTCCTCCTGGTTTCCTATAATAAAGAACATCAAAATGGAATTTCAACACTAAAATTGTAAGCCTCAAGAGAGGGAGAGAAGACGGAGAGCGGATCTGGTGACTAAGGGGGGGTGCTTAGTCACTTGACTAAGCCCCTCCCAGCCCTTAGATCTGGACACTTCAATCTAATGGTTAAAAAGTGGGAAGGGCTATTTAATTAATGACAGGGGTAGTTTGGGTATTATGGAAAATTACGAAGTATACAAACCAGATTTACAATCAGTACAAACCATACAAACATACGAACAATACAAACTAGAGCGACAAAACATACAAACAGATTTACAAACATTACAAACGTATGAACTGTACAAACAATACAAACAATACAAACTAGACCGACAAACAATACAAACCATACAAAAAGAAAAAACAACCGGGTTGACTTTTGAGGCTCCATCCCTATATAGAGGGGCTCCTTCCCAAAGTCAACCCGGGTGTTTTTTAGACATACAAACAGTACGAACATGGTGGACAAAAATTAAAAACTAGACCGACAATCCATACGAACGGGAAAAAACACCCGGGTTGACTTTGGAGGCTTCATCCCTATATAGAGGGGCTCCTTCCCGAAGTCAACCCGGGTGTTTGTTAGACATAAAAAACATTACGAACATGGTGCACAAAAATGACAAAGTTTACAAACATGGTGCACAAAAATAACAAAGTTTACAAACATTACAAAAAAACCGACAAACATTACAAAATAACAAAGCATACAAACATTACAAAATATGTCAACAAACATCACAAAATTAGCACTGTCGCCGGGAAATTCTTCTCCGGCGACGATGTTCGCCGGAAAAATTTTCCGACCAGAAAATTTTCCGACAAAAAACTCTCTCTCTCTCTCTCTCTCTCTCTCTCTCTCTCGTACTCTCTCTCTCTCTCTCTCTCTCGTAGTTGAAGTGGGGAATTCCACAAGAGTTCCCAGCACCTCTCTCTCTCTGGGGAATTCCAGGGAATAATGGCGGATGATGGGAGCAATTTCTTGCCCAGGAAATTGGACGGAGACGAAGCGGCCGTCCCGGAAATTGGACGGAGACGAAGCGGCGCAAGGGACGGGCCGACGCGGACGCCTGTTTTTTTTTATTTTATAATTAAAAGAAAAAATTAAACATGCAATTACTACAATGCCCTTCATTAAATTGGATTAATAGGAGCCCTTAGATTTTAATGAGGTTGAGTGGTTGAGATTCACTTAGCCATGTGACTAAGGGGACCCCCCTTAGTCACCTGATCTTAGCCCAGAGAAGACGAGGACGGCGGAAGAACAACAAGAATAATAAGAAGCAAGGAGAAGAAAACTCGTATTTGGCGACTGCACTGCACTTGTCTGGCTTACGCCTCCAAAACCAAAACCAAACCGTCTTTCTTCTCTCTCTATCTATTCCGCGTCTTGCGAGCGCGCTGACTGCCTTGCCTTGCTGGCTGGAATTTGTTTTGGTTTACCTTTTTTTCCTTTTCTAAAATTTATCCCAACCCTTAATTCCTGGGACTGAGGTTAAGGAATGAGCTTCCCTAGTTACTTCAATTCCCGTTTTTCCTTCCTGTTTCTTTCTTTGGATTTCTTTACCATTTCTCGCCCTTTGGTCTCACTGATTAATTCAAATGAAATTTCTTATTACCATTACTAGCATTTTCCCCGACCCGTTGGTCGGGTTTGATTATTCGATTCAACCTCAATTTGATCTTCCATGTCAAACTTGGATTATTTAAAAAGCGTTAAAAATCAAACCTTAATTGTATTGTTCGATAAATATTTCATTTGAATTAGTAGTGAAGAATTATAGGGAGGGTAAAGCAAGACTATGAAATTAAGACAATCAAAACCTAAATCCTTAAATGTAAGCAAGATTACAATAACTCACTAAAATTCCAACAACGTAACGTAAATAAAATATGTCAAACTTGGTGCATAGTTTAGGCTAGAATGAAAATTTCATGAACGATGGGGCAAAGTAGTAAGTTTGTGTACATTTTATGGATTGGTGGATTGATCCATGAATCCAAATGACATGTAAGCCTTGGAACAATATGTAAATTTTGAAAAGGTTAGGTACTAAAAAATCATATTGAAAATTTTTAATTACCAAAATGTAATTTTTCAATGACATTTTTCTTATAAAAATAAAATTCAGGTACCAAAATATAAAAATATATAAGTACAGGTACTGAACCCTAATTTTTCATTTGGATCCATGTATTAATCCATGAATCCACCAATCTAATTGGATTTGGATAAAATGGATTGGATTTAAAAATATTAGATTCACCTCTACTAATAAATCATCTCTCAATTCCTTAAACGATTAACATAATTTGCCTGAACTATAAGCCAGTATGAGTATGTTGTTTTGTTATCTATTTTATTTTTATCAATTTAAGGCATTGCCAACACATGTAAGCGACGATTGTCACATATTTAACACATAAAAACGTTAACATAGGACCATCCAGCTATTCATTTGGCGCACTTGAATCTTGATAAACATTCTTAGCCAAATTCTATTTAGCACCCAGTTAGAGCCCGTTTGCGTACTAAATACTTCTAAAGCACTCAGTCCTTTATTATTGTAAAGTTGTCTCATTTTATAGAACATTTAAGACTTATTTTAAGAATTAAGTTTATAAATTAATGATTTCTTATACTCATGTTCACTTTGAAATTTTCAAAATTCGGGAAAATTATAACTAATGAAAGACTATATCAAAGTTTAATGGCAAATTGATTGAGCAGTAGGGAATAATTCAAACTTCATATGTGTTCATTGACACTAATACCCTTTCGAAAATTACGTATTGCTTTGGAACAGCTGATGTGGCAAACTTCATATATGCACTTTGATTCGCACCGTTGGGGAAGCGAAGCGGGACTCTGGTATGCGATAATCACATTCAAAAATTGGGGGGAAATTTGTTGGACTCCATGGATGAGTTTGTACTAAGACGGTCTGCCGGAGGATTGGAATGGCCTGCGGCGATTGGGATCGTATCGCTACGGGAGATTGGAAGCTGGGCCTCTTCTGCGGAGAAACCGTGTCCAGAAATTGGGGAGAATTGTTTAGGAGAAAGGGAGGTTAGAGAGAAGCAACGAATGACTTTATTTCGGTTGCATTTTTGTTTCAGTGTGAACTCAATCGGCCCAAATTGACACGCCCAAATTTTTATTAATATATAGCTATGAGTCTATCTTTGGGCGCTAGCAGGAACAATTTTTGTTAGCCCATTTTCACTTTTTTGTCTCTGAACTGTTTGACAAAAACACCCCTCCGTAAATCCCTCAATGTTTTGCACTGGCTGACGTGGCAGTTTCCACATATATGCTCCTCTATATATATATGGGTTGACGATTAGTTAATTTGGGCGGTGTCCTTTACCGCCACCTCACCATTCGATTAATTATAGGCTTAATACCCTAGTTTGGCCCGAAATTTGGCGTAAGTGTCAGTTTTGGCCCGAAGTTTTCAATAAGACATTTATGGCCAATTTTTCAAATTAATAGACAAATTTGGCCTGCTATTTGAATTGACCGTCAAAACTGACAGTTAACTATTTTTTCCGTTAGTGAGTCAGCACAGCTCATCCATGTCACATTTTTTCTTAAATTAAAGAAAATTTGAATTCAAATAAAAAATAAAAATAAAAAGATAGAAGGGAGGGGTCACGAGGGGGTTCACGAGGACCATTGTCTCCTCGACTCCTCCCCTTCCCCATCGTTCACGCCTCCATCGAACTCTCCTTACCCATCCATTCCCAACCGAGCGAGTCCAGCGATTCTTTCGTCGGCCGCCTGCCTTCCGTACTGCCTCCGCCACCTGTCTTCTTCGCCAACCTCACCGCCCGTCATCTACGCCATCCCTCGCCTCGCCGCCGGCCATCTCCGCCAGCCCTCGCCTCGCCGCCTTGTGTCCCTCGTCGCCCTTGCCAGACAATCAGCCTTTGATTTTCGATTCATCAACAGCTAGAGCAGAACTAGAACTGGTGAGTTCGGTCTCCCTTGAATCAGCATTGGGTTTCCAATTTTTGAATTGGCGTGGCGGCGGCGAAAGCCGGAGGAGAAGCAGTGTTGCCGTCGTAGAAAGGAAGAAGACGAACGGCCGCGTAGAAAGGAAGAAGATGAACAGCGCCGGGTGGGAGGTGGTCGCAGGGATGGGTGGGCTTTGGGAATGAAAATTGGGGAGAGAGTTTATGTGGGCCCATTTAATTTCATATTTTTTGGCTTTCCATATTTTTTATTTTATGGAATTTTGGGAAATAAATATAAAATTGAGAAAATAATTTTAGCTGATGTGGACGCCACTTCAGCACTAGATGCTGAGTCACTGACGGATAGATGGTTTGACTGTCAATATTAACGGTCAAAGAAAATTTTGGACCAAATGTGTCCATTAATTTGTAAAGTTGGTCATGATTGTCTTATTAAAAAATTCGGGCCACAATCGTCACTACCGTCAAACTTCGGGCCAAAATGGGGTATTAAGCCTTAATTATATAATCCCCTCAAACAGTAATATTAAT
Source organism: Linum tenue (assembly GCA_946122785.1). Taxonomy (NCBI): domain Eukaryota; kingdom Viridiplantae; phylum Streptophyta; class Magnoliopsida; order Malpighiales; family Linaceae; genus Linum; species Linum tenue. The sequence continues at coordinate 40,613,870 of CAMGYJ010000002.1, forward strand.
ATACCACACGACGGTAAATAATCCGGGACCGGCGGTAATAAAGGACGGACCACCACCTAGACCAGAAAAGAAAACAACATGTAAATAACATGGGCCTTTTTTCTGGTCACCACTTTTTGCTTGACCTTCCGTCCATCGGTTTAGAATAAATGGGCCGACAAGCCAAACAATGGACCACGTGACACATAACATACAATCAACCTCTCTCTATATATATGAGCCAATATAAGGTGACTAGGTCACTTAGTCACATGACTAAGTGAATCTCAGCACCTATACTTTATTAAAATTTAATGACTCAAATTAATTTAATTTAATGAATGATAATATAATAATTGTAAGATTATTTTATTTTATTTACCAATTAAAATAAAAAAATACAGCCTGCCACTAACAACCGTCGCGGGCATCAGCTCCCTTCTCCGGCCCGACGACATGGCCTTTTTCCCAGTCCCGCCGGCGGTCCTTTTCTCTGACGCCGACGATGTGGGAAAAATTCTTCGGCGGCATCCGGCGTGGGCATGTTCCTAGGGGGAGGGGTGGCCATTAATTCCATTTTCCCTCCAAAGCTCTTGTGAGAGAGAGAGAGAGAGAGACCGTCTCCGTCCAATTTCCGGCCAGGGGAATTCCTGGGCAGGAGAATTCTTCTCCCCTCATGCGCCATTATTCCAGGGGAATTCCCCAGAGAGAGAGCTGATGGGAATTATTTGGATGGGAATTATTTGTTGGCGCGCGGAGAGAGAGTTTTTTGGTGACCAGAGGAAATTTCCCGGCGACAGTGTTGGATTTGTGATGTTTGCTTACCTATTTTGCAATGTTTGTATATATTCGGTTTGTATTGTTTGTCATTTTTAGTGATATTTTGTACGGTTAGTATGCTTTGTACTGTTTGTCGGTTTATTTTGTAATGTTTGTACGCTTTGTTATTTTGTAATGTTTGTCACTTTTTTTTTTTTGTAATGTTTGTAAACTTTGTTATTTTTGTGCACCATGTTTGTAATGTTTTTTATGTCTAAAAAACAACTTGGTTGACTTTTGGATGGAACTAGGGATGGCAAATTAGAAATTACCCACCCATTGGTAATTATACCCAAATCCAAGTAGACCCATTGAAAATGGGTTGCCTATGGATGAAGTTAGGGGTGGCAGTCGGTCGGTTTCGGTTTAACCGAAAACCGAAAACCTGGTTATCGGTTAAACCGAGCCACCTCTTGTAGATGCCGACCACCGACCGAAGAGAGGTCACGGTTAGCCGGCCAACCGACCGGTCGAATCCGGTTTTAGGCTCGATTAGCCGGCCAACCGGAAAATACATTTTCAAGAAGAAAAAAAACTAAAAATTAATTAAATAAAACAAAAAAAAATATCCACCACACCTTCCTTATCTCTTCCTCTCTCCTTCATTATCCATCCGCCAGCATCGTCAAGAAAAAAAAAACTAAAAATTAACTAAAGAAAACAAAAAAAATATCCACCACACCTTCCTTATCCTTCCTCTCTCCTTCCTTATCCATCCGCCAGCATCGGCCTCCTTCTTCTTCTCTCACCTTTCTCCATGGAAACAGATCTGGAGCCTGGAGGGGTCGCGGCGACGGGCGGCGAGGCGCGGCGAGAAGGGGGAAGGGCTGGACTCGAGGATCGGCGATGCCGGCGAAGGGGGGGGGGGGGGTGATCCCGGCGGCGGCGATGCCGAAGGCGCGGCTGCCGCGGCGGATGGAGGAGAGCTCGAGCTCGAGGCCGACGAGGAAGAGGAAGAAGAGGAGGCCGATGCTGGCGGCGGACTCGAGGATCGGGGCGCTCCACTTGGGGAAGACCCGGTGCATGTAGTGGTGGTTCCGGCCGAACGCCGACGGCCCGAGGAGGATCCCGCCGACGATCTCGGCGATGACCTTAGGCTGGCAGAGGGGCTTGAGGAGGAAGGCGAGGGAGCGGCTGACGGCGAGGATCAAGATGGTCTGGAGGATGAGGAGCGGGAAGGCGAAATCGAGGGGATTGTCGCCTTGCCATGCTCCGTTGGAGGAGGTTTTGATGGAGGCGGCGACGATGTGGAGATGGCAGCGGAGGTAAGGGAAGGATTGGAGGGTTGGTCGATGGTGAGAAGGGGGAAGGGTTGGTCGGTGGTGAGAAGGGGGATTTGGGGGAGGAGGCTGTGACTCGATTTGGGGGCGGAGGTTGTCGACTGATTTGGGGGCGTGGGCGGCGTCGTTTAAGGGGGAAGGGCAGGGGTCGGTTAGCCGGTTAACCGCCGGTTTCCGACCCCGGTTAGTCGGCTAGCCGGCCCCCTGATAATTCCCACCGCCAACCGACCGCCCTCTTCGGCATCGGTTTTTTGGCTAGCCGAAAACCGGTCGGTTCGGTTGAAACCGGCCGGTTAGCCGCTAACCGGAAAACCGTCCGCCAGCCCTAGATGAAGTGCATATGTATTTGGGGGCTTATAGATGAGTTTGGGTAAGGTATGAATATTACTTCCATAATCTAAATGGGTATGGGTTGGATATGGATATCCATTTACTTGAGGGTGTTTTAACTTCACATGCAAATATTGGACGTATTTGTAAAACTTGAAAATTTTAGGTACCAAAATGTAAGACCAAAAAAATTTAGGTACCAAAACGTAATTTTCCATCGATATTTTGAGGACTTATATGCAAAAAAATTAATTTTATGTACTAAATATGCATATCTATTAAGTTTGGGTACCAAACTGTAATTTGTATTTGGGCATGGGTACAAACCCAAATCCATTTGATATAAACCCAACTCAACCCAAAGTAAATGGGTATGGGTACAAACCCATCAAACTCTACCCATATCCATCTATTTGGATTTCATACCCAACCCAATTGGGTTGGATAGTAAGAAACCCATGGGTATGGGCAAAGTTGCCATCCCTAGATGGAACTCCTCTCTATAGGGATGGAGCCTCCAAAGTCAACCCTGGTGTTTTTTCCAGTTCGTATGGATTGTCGGTCTAGTTTGTCATTTTTGTCCACCATGTTCGTAATGTTTGTATGTCTAAAAAACAACCGGGTTGACTTTGAGACAAAGCCCTCTATATAGGGATGAAGCCTCCAAAGTCAACCCAGGTGTTTTTCCAGTTTGTATGAATTTTTGGTCTAGTTTGTCATTTTTGGCCACCATGTTTGTATGTCTAAAAAACACCCGGGTTGACTTTGGGAAGGAGACCCTCTATATAGGGATGGAGCCTCCAAAGTCAACCTGGTTGTTTTTTCTTTTTGTATGGTTTGTATTGTTTGTCGGTCTAGTTTGTATTTTTTGTGCAGTTTATATATTTGTAATGTTTGTAAATCTGTTTGTATGTTTTGTCGCTCTAGTTTGTATTGTTCGTATGTTTGTATGGTTTGTACTGATTGTAAGTCTGGTTTGTATACTTCGTAATTTTCCATGATACTCAAACTACCCCTGTCATTAATTAAAGATCCCTTCCCACTTTTTAACCATCAGATTGCTATATCCAGATCTAAGGGTTGGGAGGGGCTTAGTCAAGTGACTAAGCATCCCCCCTTAGTCACCCATCCTCTCTCTATATGCGGATTCAGAATGGGTAGATTATTGCACCACATTTGAATAGAGGCAAAGAAGGTTGGGTACGAGCACTAAAATGAATATTTAAAATTGAATTTTTACAATTACTATACTAGATTTGGATCAAGAGGAGGGTTGGGCAATGGCCCAAGGGCGGAGTGTCGGAGCTAGGGGTAATTGGGGGTGTCCAATTTTGGGAAAAACGATTATCCAATCTCGGCAATAGTTTGCGTATGGGTAAAAAATATATGTATAAATGGTATACTAGGTGAATTAAATTAGGACACTAATAGTATTAGCCAACATGTTATCCATTAGACCACAACACATTTGTTATTGTATTTTAAATACAAGTCTAATAGTAAAAAATGCTATTCATTTTCCCAATTGTTTTCAAAATCTAACAATTAAACCCAATTACGTGCTATCCTAATTCCCTACATTCGATCATATCCGTTTATTTACTTGCTTCTCAAAATTATTGATTTTACTGATTTCAACTGCAAGTGTTGAAATAACATTTCGGCTTTGGGATACTTTAAGAGCAAGTTTCGAAATTGAATAAGCGATCAGTTTGTGAATGATTGTATAGTAAGATAGAGAGATTTGTTGAGCCGTGTAGACACTGAGTGTATTTTACAACTTTTTCAGAATATGAAAACACATCATAGACTTTTGCTATACATGCGTGGCCCTGGATCCGCCATTGAATTACCTTCTCTCTCCCCCTTGTTGGGCGAACCAACTCTCTCTATCTATATACATGGGCCAACAAACGCAATATGTGCTAGTAGCTAGGGAGGGGAGCGGATCCCATCAGTAACTATATGGTGAGTCAAGGAAAATATACAACTCTCCCTTGTTTGAATTTTCCTCTTCCTTCTCTCTTGATTCTACTTTCCACTCTCCAGGGGGAGCCGCCGGCTTGACCTCTGAGTGACCGGCGACAACCCAAAATTTTCTCCCTTTACATTCCGCTTTTCATTTGCCAACTTTTTATGGGTTTCACATTTCTATTATACTTCTTTCCCTTGTGGATTTTCTCATGATCTTCTCCTTGGAGATAGTTCATTTTCCACACTTCAGATCTGTTTACAGATCTTGAAGTCGTTCTCGCATGGTTCGGTCCTTGTTGGTGGTTGCCAGAGGGAGCCATCATTGGCGGTTTGTTTTCTCCTTTCATGTTTCTAGTATCTACCTCCACACATTTCACCCATAAATGGGGGTGAATCGGAGATGTAACGACTTGATTTGACAAACATACGTATTCATGGGGTTGAGAGCAGGGATGACATTCTTGCTGAAGAGTTTTTCGTCACTTGCTCAGTTTGGTGGGGGCTTCAGTTGATTGCCTTTGACACCTTTCTGCTTGTGTATGGGGTTGCTCATATTCTAATGTTTTGGATGTGTTTTGTGGTTGCTCTTCTTCGAGCCTTGCTGCTCTGTTTGTTCGGGTTCCAAGGAGTTGCTTTCTGGTGGGTGTGTGAGTGACTCTACCGTCGATCCTCCCATGTTTTCCTTCTCTGTTGTGGATTTCTGTTGGAGGAGCCCTTCCTTTTTGTTTGTTTCTTCTTCATCAGTCCATGCATGTGATGTTGATCTTGTGGCTGGGTTTGATTATCTCTCCTTTTTCGTTTCCCGGCAAAAGGTTAGCTCCGACGGCAAGAAGGGAGCGGAGAATGGTTGTTGGGTGGGGATGTGGGCGCCGACCTCGTGCTGTTTGTTCTATTTTTGGGCTATTTTCGAGTGTGGGCTTTTGGTTTCCTTTTCAGGCTTTGCATTTGGGCTTGCTGCTGGTCTCTCGTTTCTACACATGTGTTTTCCGACTCTTGAACTTTCCTTCCATTTGTGTTTCACGAACTCATGCTTTGTTCTCAGTGTATGGTTTTATTATCCATTAATGAAACTACTACTCTGTAAAAAAAAAAAAAACTCTATGGTGAGTAACCATAAAAAGAATCCGCCACATCAACAGTCCTCTCTCTTTCATTAAAAGTCTTTATTATTTAACAGACGATTTCTCTTTCGTTTTAAGTCGAAATTAAAAAAAATTAACACCGTTGACCGTTAGTCAACACACCATGTCATTGTCTCGTCAGCCCAAAAATCATTAATAAAATTTAAATTTAAATTATTTTCCTAATTTCTATTATTTTTCATTATCAAATTAACCAAAAAATAAAATTATAAAATATATAAAATAAAACTCATTTTTTATTTTTGGCAAATTTTGAAAATCATAAATTTTATAAATTAACCAAAAATTATCAAATAATTTTAAATGTTTATTTTTTAATTTTTTTTATAATTTGAATAATAATAGAAATTAGGAAAATAATTTGAATTTGAATTTTTTAATGATTTTTAAGCTGACAAGGAATGACATGGCGTGTTGTGTAACGATCAACTGTGTTGACCGTCCAAATTGACGGTCAAACCATGTGTCGGGCCAATTGAGTCTATATGCTGCATATTTGAGGATGTTAATTTCTGAAATCACATGCCAAAATTGATAATATGGTTATAGTTCGGGCCAAAATAAGGTATTAACCCTAAAATGAAAGCATACCATATGGTATAGACAGCGTACCACATTAGTATGAACATACCAAGACTGTAGGATAGTTGAATACATGATAGTAGAACGATACTAAAAACTAATTGTCATTTACGACTTTCAACATTGTGTACCACAAGGTAGGGGTGGGCAAACGGTTCGGTAAACCCGAACCGAAACCGAAACCGAATTAATGCTATTCGGTTCGAAATTCGGAAGGAAAATATGGATAGTTCGGAAATTAGGGTTCTTTCAACCGAACCAAATTTCCGATGAAAAAACCGAAATACTATAATTGCAAGCTCCAAATGGTGGATTTTTACGTTTGTAGTTGTTTTTAGACTTAAATATTTGAAATGTTTTGTGACTTATGTGTTGAAAAGTTTGGTTTTATCATTGATGATGCATATAATTGATATTTATTGTTTATATTAGGGGTGAAAAATAATTTAAAAGTGAGAAAATACAAGTAGCTTCACAAATTCGGTTTTGTGCGAAAAACCGAACCGAATTATAATTCGGTTCGAATTCGGTTTGAAGTTTGGGAGAATTCGGAGACCCGATATTCATAATTTTGGTTCGATCAAAACCGAACCGACCGAATGCCCACCCCTACCACAAGATAACACCCCCATACCAGGGTGGTATTGTGTGGTATTTTTTGGTCCTCTATTTTTTCACCCATAAATTTATAGATCTAATAAATCATGATGAACTCGTTCCTTCTATGCAAAAATTTTACCATGACTTAAAAACGAAGGAGATACCATATGGTATGAAGCTGGTAATGATAGGTATGAAATTGTTTTTCTCAAAAAATATTGGAAATGGATATAATTTTGTAGAGCACAACAAACTCGTTTCATCTGTATTTTTTTTTAATTCTAGTTACAACGAAGAAGATAAGAGTCGATTAAGAAAACTAGAAAAAATTAAATATTTCTAATTCTCGGCTCTTAAATCTGAATTTTCTTGGCTCACTAAATAATAATGAAGTTCAAATTTAGTTATACAACAATGCATAACCACCCTAACTTGAGCCGCTGGAGAGGGCCATCAACGACGAAACTTACCATTCGTACAATAGTCATCATTGATTTCACATTAAAGATAGTCTTATACTAATCTATCACAAGAGCTCACAGTAATAAATAACTCTATATGTACGTATGCGTCTAACTTGCCATTTCTACAATAAACGACCTAAAATTAATTCAAGGCTACTAGGCTCAAGTTAGGGTGCATAACCATGGGTTATGCACCCATCAATAACCAAATCTGGACCTTTCATTTAGAAAATCCAGATTTAAGGATGGAGAATTAAAGCCCATTTTTATTTTCACTAGCTTTCTTAATTGACTCATATCTTTTTCGTTTTAACTCGGATTTTAGTTTTTTTTGCACAGATGGAACGAGTTCATCGTGCTCTACAAAATGAGATCAATTTTCAATATTTTTTGAGGAAAAAAATACCGGCCTCTCGGTACCAACTGCATACCATATGGTATCTTCTTCGTTTTTAATTCGTTTTTGAAAACGTTTGCACAGTAGGGACGAGTTCATCATGATCTATTGGATCTACAAATTCTGGGTGAACAAATTACAAGACAAAAAAATACCACACAATACCATATAATACCACCCTGGTACGGGGTGGTATTTTATGGTATCTTATGGTATACAATGTTAAAAATCGTAAATGACAATTAATATATTTCTACTATAATGTATTCAACCATCCTATAGTTTTGGTTTGTGTCATACCATCATGGTACGCTTTTCAAACCATAGGTATGCTCTTATTTCAATACCAGTCAATACCATATGGTATAGACTGGTATAAAATGACTCGATTTTTTTTGTTCGAAAAATATATCAAAGTGGATATCATTTTGAAGAGCACAATTAATCTGATCTAACTGTGCAAAAAAAATTAAATTTCGACTTAAAACGAGTGAGAAATCATCCGTCAAAGATTAAGGAGGGGAAAATTAAAGGCATTCCAGGAGAGAGAAGATGCTGATGTCATGCTGATGTGGGCGGGTTACTCATAGTTACTCACCATAAGGTTACTGAGCTGATCCATTCCCAGGCTACTATGGCTCAAGATAGGGTGCATAACCATGGGTTATGCACCCATCAATAACCAAATCTGGACCCTTCATTTAGAAAATCCAGATCTAAGGATGGAGAATTAAAGACTATTTTTATTTTCACTAGCTTTCTTAATTGACTCATATCTTTTTCGTTTTAACTCGGATTTTAATATTTTTTGCACAGATGGAACGAGTTCACCGTGCTCTACAAAATGAGATCAATTTTCAATATTTTTTGAGGAAAAAAAATTCTGGCCTCTCGGTACCAACTGCATACCATATGGTATTTTCTTCGTTTTTAATTCGTTTTTGAAAACGTTTGCACAGCAGGGACGAGTTCATCATGATCTACTGGATCTACAAATTTCTGGGTGAACAAAATACAGGACCAAAAAATACCACACAATACCACCCTGGTACGGGGTGGTATTGTATGGTATCTTGTTCGTTTTTAATTCGTTTTTGAAAACGTTTGCACAGAAGGGACGAGTTCATCATGATCTATTGGATCTACAAATTTCTGGGTGAACAAATTACAGGACCAAAAAATACCACACAATACCATACAATACCACCCTGGTACGAGGTGGTATTGTGTGGTATACAATGTTAAAAGTAGTAAATTACAATTAATATACTTCTACTATCATGTATTCAACCATCCTACAGTATTGGTTTGTTCATACCACCATGGTACGTTTTTCAAAACATAGGTATGCTTTTATTTCAATACCAGTCAATACCATATGGTATAGGCTGGTAAAAAATGGCTCAATTTTTTTTGTTCGAAAAATATATTAAAGTGGATATCATTTTGAAGAGCACAATTAATCTGATCTAACTGTGCAAAAAAAATTAAATTTCGACTTAAAATGAGCGAGAAATCGTCCGTCAAAGATTAAAGAGGGAAAAATTAAAGGCTTTCTATGAGAGAGAGGATGCTGATGTCATGCTGATATGGACGGGTTACTCATAGTTACTCACCATAAGGTTACTGACCTGATCCATTCCCTATACCATGCATGCGTCACACATGTATGTACGAGCTAGGCTTCCAAAAATGGGCTACTAACTAGAGTGGAAAGCCGTTTTCATTATGTTTGTTTTTCAACGGGAGGTTAGGGGGACGACGACCTCGCCCTTCATGCCATATATATCTACTAGCTTTTACCCGACCCGTTGGTCGGATCAATTTCATTCTATTTCGTATAATTTATTTTATCAATATTTATGATTTACTTGATTTGGGATCTTTAATTTTATATGATTCACGAAAAATATTTGTGGTTTTAAGAGTTGACAATGACGTAAAAGGATAATCCAAGCTATTATATTGACCAAAATCTCAAATATTTGAAGTATTTATTTGAAATTTTATTAAATAAAACACTTGTTGATTCAAATATACAATCGTTTGTCGTGGAAATGGGATTTTATGAAAAAAAGATTCATGACTTCATAAAGAAAGAAAACCAATTTGATATTCAATAACAAATGTGAACATCGTTTGGATCAAATATTTCAGTTATGTATTTGGTATCTAAATTCAACACATGCGAGATTTGTCTAACTCCTAAATTTGGAAGTAGGTGCTAAAACTCTAATCAAATCAAAGGTCAAGGATGAAAAGTTTTGCTATCGAATTTGAAATTTGTTGGTCCCCATTAATTTGGAATAAGTGACATCCATAAATTAGATTTGTAAATCGAGCATTCAAAGAGACCTATGGGAAAGACATAAAAGTAAAGAAAACAGTAAAACCATCCAAACAACAAACCTGGGAAGAATTATCATGGTGCCATATTAGCCAACATACAATACATTATTAGTAGTTGATTAAAAATATGTCATCTTCAAGATTCTCTGGCAATCTCATGGTTTATTGATTAAAACGCGATTCCCAATATGAGAAATCTGTATGTGATCTGGTCACAATTATCTTTTCGCCTATGTTGGTCCTTGCAATTAACAACCCATAACAAAATGAGCTAGCATGTGGCATAGTTATAAGGTATATGCACAAAAGTGAGTTATTAAATGTCAAACGGATCAGGAAGTAAACATTAATAACCCACTTAGCAATCCTCCATATTAGCACAGAACATAGTCATCGAAGTAGCTGTTGTTTTAAGAATTAATTAGTGGGTTGAAACTAATATTAGTGGGTAGAAACTAGGGGTGGGCATACGGTTCGGTAAAACCGAACCTAACCGAACCGAACCGAATTCAAACCGAACCGAAACCGAATAATATTAATTCGGTTCGGAATTCGGAAGAGAAAAGGGTATATTTCGGAAACCAAGGTCCTTTCGACCGAACCGAATTTCCGAATTCCGAACCGAATTTCCGAATTACTGTAATTGCAAGTTCCAAATGGTGGATTTTTATGTTTGTACTTATTATGAGACTTAAATATTTGAAGTATGTTAGTGTTTTATGACTTATGTGTTGAAATGTTTGATTTTATCATTGATGATGCATTTAATTGCATATTTATTGTTTACATTAGTGGTGAAAAATAATTTAAAAGAGAAAAAATACAAGCTAACCTCACAAGTTCGGTTTTTCATACAAAACCGAACCGAACCGAATTATAATTCGGTTTGAACCGACCGAACCGAATTATAATTCGGTTCGAATTCGGTTTGAGGTTTGATGGAACTCGGAAATCCGGTATACATTATTTCGGTTCGGTTTGAACCGAACCGACCGAATGCCCACCCCTAGTAGAAACTAATATTTCTCCAACTCCCTTCTGTATCCCTCCACCGATGAAACCCAGCCGTCGCTAGGGATGGTTGGGGCGGGTTTGCCTAAACCATCCCCATTCCCATTACCAAATACCCAAACCCATATCCGCCCCATACCCATGCAGAGGGAGGTTTTGCAAACTCATCCCCATACCCATGATTTTCGGATACCCATGGATAATACCCGTCTCGTATAAAATATTATTATATCTAAAGTTCAACATGTATGTCTTCAATTATAACACAAAACACACATAATAAATAACAAAAATCAACATAGTTATAGTATTTCTTAATAGGAAAAAGCATTCAATCCTCAAATAGTGTTTAATGAATAAAATTTGTTCCTCAAACCGCGAGGTCTGGAAGATATAAAATGGAGCCAAACACATCCAAACCACCATTAATGGCAAGCACTTGATTAATAAGTTGAACTCGGCAAGTGAAAGCTTCCTAATGTGCTATTTGGAAGGTAAGTACCCAAAACTGGCATAAGCTCATTAACCTGCGAATAAATCACAAGAAATTAAACAAAAACAAAAAACAGAAGCAAAGAGAAAAGGTCACCACCAGGTCGATTTCGTTATTCCTTCACAATCGTAATAGAGTTCTTCACCTTTTCGATTTTGTGCGTCTTCTTATTCCTCCTTCCACTGCCGTTCTCTTTGCCTTCTATGTCTTTGTAAACTGCGACCAGGGGATTTGACCAGGGAAAATTAATTCTCTGCTGTTGCTTCTTCTTCTTCTTCTTCTTCTTCTTCTTCGTCTTCTTCCTCTTAGCCTTTTTTGTATTAATGAAAGTCCTCATATGTTGACCAAACTAAGACTTATCACAAACACCCAATCAAACTGAAAGGAAGTCGCCAAACTTGAACTACCTGGCTTTGCCTTCTTTCTACTCCACTAACTTAATCATCCTTATTCTTTCCTCTGCAAACCCAACGCTCATTTTCCACTTTCTCCTGCCATCATCGAGTTCTCGTCGTCGTTCCTTCAATCTGAAAGAACGGGCAAAAATGATGAACCAAATCCATGTAGTATAGTAAGGGAAAATCATAACGTAGACCCAAAAATCAACACACTAAATAAGAAGTCAGAAAGTGAATATTAACGAAAGAGAGTCAGAAACCCACCGCCGCCGCTAACCCATCCCTCGCCTTTTCTCCTTATGCGAATACAAAGCTCGTTTTCTTCTTGTATGGTTCACTCTCAGTAATCATAATTTAGTTTCGTCGTCGTCTCTTTGATCAGAAAAGAATTGGAGAAGATGATGAACCAAATCTATCAAGTACGATGGGCTAAACCCAAATTTAGAACTAAATATCCGGAACAGAAAGGAGACTGAAATGGAATATCAATGAAAGAGGGCGAGAAACCTACCAGTTGCAGCTGGGATCTAAACCAGAGCTCAATTATTTATGCCTTCTTTGGAACTCGGCTCCCCTGGTTTCCCCTGTTTTCCTTGGCTTCGAGGGGCTTGTAGTCGCCGAATTCGCCGAAGACGTGGTCTCCTTCTAAGCTGCGATAAGGACACAGGAGGTACATGAAGGGTTGGCCTATCAATTTAGCTGGGTACACATGGAAACTCAATCAGATAAAACTAACGATAAGCGAAGTAAATGATGGAAACAGTAATAGGTAATATGCAGATCAGACTACCAAATCCAATTGCGAATAGAGGAATTGCGGGCTTCCCCAAAACGCATATATACCAGACTAACAAATCTGACAGCGCAAAGCAACCGGGCAAAACAAACAGAAAAAATTACTGACTCCCCTTCAAATCGTCGGTTGGCTGGCAAGGGTTCAACGCAGAACTACCTAATCCGGATTGAGAGAAGCAGCAGGAGCAAACTAACCGAAACAATCTCGCCTCCCCTTCAAATCGGCGGTTGGCTGGAGAATCGTTCACCGCATAACTACCAAATTCGATTGTTCGAATCAGCGGGGGTAAACAAATACCACAAATCATGACTCACCTTCGATTCGCCGGTTGCCTGGGGAATTCACCGTCAATTAGCTGCAGGTCTTCCTCGCTCAATCAGGTGTTCGCCGCTCGTTCCAAACTGCAGAATCTCGGCACGGTAAACTCCACATCAGCGGGCCGTCAATGCCTTCCTCCACTGAGCAGCAAGCGTCAGTCCCTGTTCCCAAAATTGTCCGCTGAGAAATGGATATCCTGCCGTGCTGCGGGAAGGAGAAAGCAAAACGTAGATAACCCCGGAAAAAATGGAAGATGATTTCAGCCGCAAAAAAAGTAGTGGGAACCGACGGTTTCTTATCTCTCCTGTCAGGCGGGAATTTTTAATTTAATCCCGCGTAACCACCCTGCCACGTCAGACTCCTAAAATCACTCTATGCGCAGGAAAATTTGAATGGGGGTTGCGGTTTTACTTTTCAGCTATAAATTATACTGTTGACTAGATTGGCCCCGGGCCGGAGGAAGGTGAGGTATGAAATATCATTATGTAATGGGGTGTATAGCTTATTGTTGTATAGTTTTTTTGGGAAACACGTGATAAAAATAGTGAATTTTAGTAGGAAAGAGACATGAATGATGCAACGAATCAAAAATCAGCCTTATGAACCAAAATCAAGTACCTATTACCTTGTGAAACAATATTGTTTCTGGTAATATGATGAGGTGGAGTAAGTTTTATAGAAACCGAATTCCAGAAAATCGAATAAAAAATCGCATATCCCGCCGGTTTTCGGGAAATGAGCATCTCACAATCGTTGCTAGCTTTTACTCGGCCCGTTGGTCGATTAATTTGCTTTATAAAACTTTCAACTTGTCATCATTGTGCTTTCTGGTTTTTTGCCAAGCCATGATAAAATCTAAAGAAATCAAGAATGAACAACACGATTTGGGATAGGAACCACCGTTCCTGTATCCCTAGAAAATGGTGGTAAACACGGACTCACCTGCCAAACTGGTTTGGATTGAGATTTTTATCAGGTATCAGGGAACCATGCGATTATAAATTAGACTTGATCAAAACGGGCCAAAACTTGAAATTCGGCCTGTTTGACCGACCCATGCCAAACTCTAATTATTCTTTACTTTTAAACTTTCTATTTGAAAATAAAAAATAATGAAAGAAAAGAGATGACTGCAATTCGCCATTTGCACATCACTGATTCGGGAATAAAACTATAGAATTTCGAAAGGAAACTGAAAATATTTAGGATCGTTTTAATGTTAAAAATAACCAAATAGATCTTTCTGTTTAGTTTTTTTACTAACAAATACCAAACGATTACCTATAATATACACTATAATTTAATCATTATGATATTAAATAATTACATAATATATATTTGAAATGATAAAAAATGGACTAATAATTGGGTTGGTCGAGGTTGAACCATTGAATAACTTTAAAATACATTATATTTTAGCCACTAAGATATAATATAATAGCATAATATATATTATGCTAGAGAAAATAGCTTGTTTTAGAATGGCAAACCCATGATGTTCATTTGTTTTACTTGATAGGCAAATCCCGTGTAGGTCATGCCCATTCAACTCTTTTATTTTATGATTAGCGGTTAGCTCATTAGAATCCATACATTAGTTTATTGATAATTTTTTTTTCTTTTTAGCAATAAAAAGGAGTATTATTTTTGCCTTTTCATATATATTTTACCACCACGGAGAAATTAAAGGACTTAAAGAAAAAAAATTGACACTCTTGGACCCGTTTAAATCCGCATGTGTACGGTAAGCTGGCCCGTTCCACAGAGGATAAAAAAAAATTGACACTCCCTATTCTACCCTTCCTACAAACGCTTCTAGAGCAGGGAATTTGAAATGGGGGTAGGTTTTTTCTTCTCTGCGATTATATGTTTTTAATTTAAAAAGATACAACAAATGTACTTAGTGTGATTGGTTATGATCTTTGTTTTTCTTTAAAGTGGTCATTGTTCGAATCCTAGTGTTTTTTTAATGAATAAAAAAAAAGTAATTGTGAAGACCAAAATGTCCTTCCTACTTTCACTCTGGATGCAGGAAATTTGAAATGGGAGTTCAAGTTTTCTCATTTGGATTTTATTTATTGTGTAGATAGATTTAACGAATTGCACTCTTGAATGTGTAGAAGCGATGTAGAATTATTAACATAGACTTAATATCTTAAAGTAACGATATTTTTAAACACATAACTTTTTAGTGAATATAGGGCACATGTGTCTTTATGAGAGGGGTAAATATGAAAAGGTTGAGTGATGTTGGTTTATCGAACGCGGATGGAAAATACACTACTAATGTAAACATGCCTAAATAGTTCCTAGATCTACTAAACGCTCAACCATCACCATCTCTCCAACCTAGAAAATGGTAGTAAACACGGACTCACCTGCCAAACTGGTTTGGATTGAGATTTTTATCGGGTATCAGGGAACCATGTGATTATAAATTAGACTTGATCAAAACGGGCCAAAACTTGAAATTCAGCATGTTTGACCGATCCATGCCAAACTCTAATTATTCTTTACTTTTAAACTTTCTATTTGAAAATAAAAAATAACGAAAGAAAAGAGATGACTACAATTCGCCATTTGCACATCACTGATTCGGGAATAAAACTATAGAATTTCGAAAGAAAACTGAAAATGTTTAGGATCGTTTTAATGTTAAAAATAACCAAATAGATCTTTATGTTCAGTTTTTTACTAACAATTACCAAACGATTCCCTATAATATACACTATAATTTAATCATTATGATATCTAATAATTACATAATATATATTTGAAATGATAACAATTGGACTAATTGGGTTGGTCGATGTTGAACCATTGAATAACTTTAAAAAACATTATATTTTAGCCACTAAGATATAAAATAATAACATAATATATATTATGCTCGAGAAAATAGCTTGTTTTAGAATGCAAACTCATGATGTTCATTTGTTTTACTTGATGGGCAAATCATGTGTAGGTCAGGCCCATTCAACTCTTTTATTTCATGATTAGCGGTTAGCCCATTAGAATCCATGCATTAGTTTATTGTTAAATTTTTTTCTTTTTAGCAATAAAAAGGAGTATTGTTTTTGCCTTTTCATATATATTTTACCACCACAAAGAAATAAATGGATTTAAAGGAAAAAAATTGACACTCCTGGACCCGTTTAAATCCGCATGTGTACGGTAAGTTGGCTCGTTCCACAGAGGAAAAAGAAAAAAATTGACACTCCCTATTCTACCATTCCTACAAACGCTCCTGGAGTAGGAAATTTGAAATGGGGGAAGAGTTTTTTCCTCTCTGTGATTATATGTTTTTAATTTAAAAAAATACAACAAATGTATTTAGTGTGATTGGTTATGATCTTTGCTTTTCTTTAAAGTGGTCATGGTTCGAATTCTAGTAAGTGTCTTTTTAATGAATAAAAAAAGTAATTGTGAAGACCAAAATGTTCTTCCTACTTTCAAAATTGATGCAGGAAATTTGAAATGAGACTTCAAATTTTCTCATTTGCCTTTTATTTATTGTGTAAATATATTTTATGTCATTGCTGACAATGCTATCAAATGGAACGGTAATTTCGCCAAGTAGTCATCTCCTGGCGAAAGGAGATCCCCCACTTGAAAAAATAAATAGGGTTATATGTGTAGGTGTTTATTTAGTATGAGTAGTTTACGAATTTGGGATGCCGTCGTTACGAATTCAACTCTCGATAATATATAATATACATAAATAAATAACACTATATCGATCCGTGGACATTGAAAGTTCTTAACTTTCTAACTCGTAATTAAGAAAATCTCTCTTCCTGTTATATGTATTAGAAAACCCTCAAAACATATTTGTTTTATTACGATAATTTTTTTATTGTCATAGAGACATTTTATGATAGGTTTATAATGTGTTTCATTATTAGATAGATAATGAAATGTCACTTTTCAATTATGAATTTTTCAAGAAGTGACGCAATCGAATAATTTATAATTTGTGAATACCTATTTAACCAGATATATTAAAAAAATAAAAAAAATACTATATTATTATATAATTTATTGGTAAAATTAACCCCACTAAAATCAAATCCGGACTATACCACTATCTCTAACTATCGCCTCCGCCTCATCTGCCTCGCCTCCTCCGCCCTGTCTCGATTAATTACTTAAATTACTTCCTCGACGATTGACTTACTTAGCCACAATGTAATCAAATATAAAAAAGAGAACACGCCAAACACGCACACCTCAAGAAACAAGTGAGAGTTTATCCACCCCATACATAAGCTCGCTGAATTAAACTTTATCTTCATGAGCAGACTTATTAATTAATTTCACCTTCTAGAACACCCAAGATAAATTAAGTATATATACAACATTAATTCTACTTTTCTAGTTTCTAAAAAATTTGATAATTTATGCAGGGATGAGCATTGGGCGGTAAGTGGGTAGATTCAAATATGATACACACTCATCAAAACATACAATACCACGGGTCGTTTGGAAGTTGCGATTGTTAAATAGATGTATTGTTGAGAATGCATGTATAATATTATACATGTATTATCGAATTTGATGCATTGTAGAATACAACGTTTGGTATGTGTGATTGTGTATGTCGCATCATCTAAAAGCTGAGACAAAACAATTCAACTCAACTATCTCAACAATCACAACTAAAAGTTGAGATATAACAATCACTCAAAATGAGTGATAGTTTCTGTCACATCATAGAAACAATCCATGTATTGTTTCTGCTAAAAAAATGATGCATTGTAAACAATACATGCATAATGACAATCTCAACAAAACAATCGCAACTTCCAAACGACCCCTGAGTGGATTGATGTGGTCTGTATATAGTCCTGCAAGCAACTTACGTCAGATTTCATGGTCGATCGAGTTTTTATCGGGTGGATAGGGTGGGTTCGATGGAATGACTCGCCTAATGCTCATCTCTAGCTAGCAAAATGAATACTATTTTAATGGCTAAATTGCAAGTTTGGTCACTTGAATTACTAGTAAAATTTACGTTAGCCACTAGAATTACTTTATTCCATCCGTAGTCACTTAAATTATGTTAACAGTCCAAGTTTGGTCACTGGCCGTTAGTCTCCGTTAACTTTTGCTGATGTGGCGGTCAACTCTAATAGTTGCCCGTTAAATGAGTGACGTGGCAATTAAAAAATAATAAAAAATAATAATTCTTTTATTTTTAGCTAATTATTATAGATTAAAAAAAGAAAATCCTAAATTTTTTAATTATTATTTTTCTGACGCCCTTTCATCTTCTTCCTCTCTACCCAAACAGGGGATTTATATTCTACTATCCATCCCCAAATTGAGAGCAACAGAGAGAACCCCATAAGACCGCAATCTTGAATCAAATTATCAATGAGGGTGCAAAATCAAATAATTCAACCACTGATTGAGCATATGCAATTGACACAGTGGAAGAAAAGAAGAAGATATAATATTGTCCGTTGCATCCAGATCCAGTCACAATGGCCGACAAGTCTAATCTTCCTGGAAACAATAACCCAATAGATTCCCGATCCAAAACCCTCCCATCGACAAAAGCATCGATCGATGATCTGTGTTCCTGTGTCTCGTTTCTGTACCCAGCTCCACACAAAACCCGCCGACTATGGGGAAAAAGTCTACCTGGGTACTGTATATCTTGCTCTATATTGAAATCTCGAGATATATCTTCCCCCGCTGATCTCCTATGCTCTGTCCAGCCAGTACTTAACATCATCGGAGTCACGGAGCTCTGCAACAACACTGGCGCGATGGCGAACCCGAACACCGAGAAAGCCACGACGAAGTAGAACAAATAAACCTCGCAGAACGCGAGCCAGCTCTTCCGATGCCCTCCTCTCGCCCCGTGGTGGTGGTGATGCCATCTATGTCAATTGCATATGTTCAATCAGTGGTTGAATTATTTGATTACGCACCCTCATTGATAGTTTGATTCAAAGATTGGGGTCTTATGGGGTTCTCTCTGTTGCTTTCAATTTGGGGATGGATAGTAGAATATAAATCCCCCCTGTTTGGGTCGAGAGGAAGAAGAAGATGAAAGGGCATCAGAAAAATAATAATTAAAAAATTTAGGATTTTTTTAATTTATAATAATTAGCTGAAAAGGAAATAATAATTATATTTTATTAATGTATTATTTTTTAATTGCCACATCACTCATTTAACGGTCAACTATTAGAGTTGACCGCCACATCAACAAAAGTTAACGGAGACTAACGACCAGTGACCAAACTTGAACTGTTAACCTAATTTAAGTGACTACAGATGGAATAAAGTAATTCTAGTGGCTAACGTAAAATTTGCTAGTAATTCAAGTGACCAAACTTGCAATTTAATCCTATTTTAATACTATGTAAAGAAAAGAAAAAAATTATGATGAGTCCAACTTCAGAATTTAATTTAGAAAGAACGGGGGCAGGGGCTTACCGCCGCTCGAATATAATCCAACTAGGGCTGCAAACGAGCCAAGTCGAGTCGAGTTTTTGCTTAGTTTGAGCTCGCTCGTTTATAAATTTTTTAGCTCGAGCTCGGCTCAAACTCGAATTTTGATCATCCAACTCGAGCTCGAGCTCGACTCGATTAAAAATAATCCAGCTCGAGCTCGGCTCGATAGAGCACAGTAAATGCTCATTAACACAGCTTGTCAAGCTGAGTACAAGCTCGACTCAAGATAAGCTCAATTTGAAACCATTCTTGCTGAAAAATGTGTACAAATAAGAACATTAGAAATTAAAAATGATAAAAAGAACACTAGAACCTAAAAATAACATCTAACTTCTATACACATCCTTATTAACAAAATAATTTTCATGTTCAAAAAAGTAATTAATAATCCTTCCACAAGCTTTAAACAAGCCAGCTCGCGAGCTTAGCTCAACAAGCCACCGAGTCAAGCTAGCTCACGAGCTTATCAAGCCGAGCATGGCCTAGCTCAAGCTTGGCTCGTTTACTAACGAGCCGGTCGTCGAGTATCGAACGAATTTTTTCCGATTCGAACGACGAATTGCTCGCGAGTGACTTGGCTCATTTGCAGCCCTAAATCCAACTGGCATGGTGAGTCAAATTTGCCTACGGGCTACACTACAAAACTGAACATATTAATATATTAATTAATAATAAATACCTTTAATTCCTCACGTCACTATGTGGTTGTTTGCAATTTTGTCTCTCTTAGTCAAATTAATTAGAACAACTTGGGCAATTTGCAGCAGGAACCGAGTTTTTCTTAGTTTACGCTCCTCCTCTTACGTTAACGTAGGTTTGTCCACTTGTCTGTTCCCCACACGAATCTCGCAGTAGTACGCCTATTTTCCCACTCCCCCTAACAGTGGGTAACCCAAATATGGTCATCCGAGTAGGAATGATAATGGACAGGTTTGATATGGGTATCACGATTCGCTCCGTAGCAGGTTGGATTTAGGTTGGGTAATTTATCAGGATCACGGGTTGGGGCAGTACGGCCCAATGTGCATGCGATTTATATGAAAAATATTAGAAATATTTGTTAACTTCATTATAAGACCAATAAAACAAACCATATTATGACAAAATGTAGTTGAATTATTAGAGAAATTGATTTTCACTAATTTAAAACTTTAGTATAGCTAAAATATGATGTAATAAAAGGAAAATCCTAAGTATTTTGACTAAGTTTTTTTTTTAGATAAGGGTGATATAGGTTAATTTTTTATTATTAGGTACTACTTAAGGGACTTGAACCTGAGACCTCCAGGTTCATGGCTAGTGGTATTACCACTAGACCAATCCCTTGTTCGTTTTTTTTACTAAGATTACAGGTAATTTAGGCAAGTACAGGTCGAGAATGGGGCGGGTCAGGGCAAGTTGAATCGATTAGAATACTCATGCCCGCTCCGCCTACAGGGCATGGTCCATGAAACCGTACCGGAGACCGTACCGGGAAAGTCAGCGATAGGGTATTTTATGGTAAAATCGTGCTTTAATCGTAGTTCAACCATTGTACCGTTAAATACCGCCTACCGGTTTAGCCTCCGATACTGGTATTTTGTGATTGAACCACCGGTACGGTACGGTTTCATGGACCATGCTACAGGGCGGGTCGTACCCACCCAAAAACAGGCCAAACAGGTTGGGTAAAAGGGGTCAGGTCGAAATTGTCATCCTTACATCTTACTGGTCATTAAATAGTTGGACGGCTGAACATTGCCCTTGTTTTTCTTTTATCGCTCTAATTTAAAACATTAAATTACTTAATTAACCTTATTAAACCAAATAAACATAAGCAAAACAACGCTGGCAAAAATTCCTAATAATCCTCTACCATCTTCGTCAAAAGAGTATCGCCGCCCTCCCAAAAACGTCCATCGCAAGGTTCCTTCGGGCTCATATATTCCCTCCCTCTCCTTTCAGTCGAGCAACTTCGTTACTTCGGGCTCACATTGTTAGCGAACTAACCACTTGGTCCCAATAACTCGAGTTGTTGGGAAAGGGATAGTTAAGCCTTTTAACCTCTTATACGCCCCCTCAAACGAAAGCCGATGCCGAATTGTGGATTTTTACGGTTTGCACAGGTTGAACCCTTGTGCTGCCAAACCACGAGGCTTTAGTTTGCACAGGTTGGACATACCATTCCTTGTGCTAAACGAATTGGCATGAAATGGGGGTCGTTATGAGGATTCGAAACCATGACCTTTTGGTTTTAGGCTCTGATACCATGTTAGCGAACTAACCACTTGGTCCATCAAATGTAGTCAAGTATCAGGTCGAGGCATTCACGATCCATCAAATGGTCGTCCCCTGGCGTTCAAAAGGTAGTACGATCAAAGTGGTAATCGTCCCTTCATCGTCCAGCTGGAATTCACGATCCAAGAAATGGTCGTCCCCTCTTCCGGTTCAGTATTGGGCGCATATCAATCATTCATCGCTTTTCAAGCTGGGCATTCACGTTGTTCATGCTCCAGCTTGAGGGGGAGAATAGGAGGTCAACATACGTCGGTCGACTAACTCAATCATCAGGTCGACCGCGATGTACCAGGTGTGTTCAAGTTCAAGAGACGCAGTCAATCGTCTCCATCATCAGGTTGTTCAGAGAGAGTCAGTCGTCTCCAATCAACCTCGTCTGAGATGTTATTCATCTCGAGTTTTGTGGTTCAAGCCATCATGCTTGTTCTTCACATTTACTTCTTCAAGCTCGACATTCTTGTCATTCATGTCTTCGCTTGAGGGGGAGTGTTGGACTCGTTGGAACTAATCTCAGTTAGTTACAAGTCCAATTGGAGTAAGAACTCTAATTGTAGTAAATAACCATTAGTTCTCCTTGTCCATTATGGTTTTGTATTCCTTGCTTGTCAAGCCAAGGTCACGGCTGTGCAAGGATTAAAGCCTAAACCTTTTCTATTTAAGAACTAAGCTACCAAGTCTTGTGGTAAGCTAGTCGGTCACAATTTAGTCGTTCAATAAAACGTTAGCCGTGAGCTCGTTCGAGCTCACCGTGGATTAGTCTCGATCAATCAATCGATCGAGGATACCACGTAAAATCTCGTGTTCGTGTGTTGTTCCAATTCCGCATCATCAAATTCTACACACATATGATAAATCTTCGTCCGAATAGAGGGCTTTCAGCGCCTTGAATTCCCATAATAGCAAAATTCCACCCGCTCGTCCATTGGCATCCGAAATATAATATTTTGTCAAAGCACCCAATTGGATGACTTATTCAGGGAAATGGGTGAGGTCGAAGCGACCAAGATTTCTTCTGGACCTTTGACCTAATAAACCATAAGTGCGAGGAAGAACGTGCATTGACCCCTATTTGATTTGAGTTTTTGAGCTGACCCTTGATAAGGAACATGGCCTAAACAGTTTGAAAGAACGTCAATCTTCCACCTCTGGAAAGAAATCACTGGTGCTGCCGCCAAGAACTTGTTTTTTTAGTGACAATAACTTGTACTTCAAAACACCTTCATCATAAGAACTCTAGAGTCAGAACGTCGCTCTGCTGCCGATCAACTAAAACTCAGGGTATTCGGTCTCGATGATTACATATTGGGTTTCTTAATCGGAACTCTCTGAACCGTCTTCCCTTACAATCCCTAATTGTGTTTCATCTCCTCACAACGAGAGCGGCGGCGGCCCTCCTCACTGTCTACGCTGACCACATGTCCTGCCATCATCAGACTCCTTTCCGGGCGGCAATCCCTCCAATTCCCTGCCGCCATTCAACCCCGGTTCATCTGACTAGCGACGAACCCTCATTCTCAGTTGGCTTCATTTTCTGGTGGCTGACGCCGCTCTCCATGTCGCTTTGATTAATCGCTCCTTGTTATTAGTTCTGCTATTAGTGGGGCGCATTCAAACCCATATCAAACATAATTGAAGATTTTACTGCTTTAATTTAGAAGGGTTAATAGTATAATTTGCCCATCTACTATGGACTTTTCTCAAACGTGCCCCTCTACCATGTTTCAACTCAAATATGCCCATCTGCTTTGAATGTATCCCAAATTTGTCCTTCTGTTAGATTTTTCATCCAACATCTGTTAGTTTTGAAAGACGAAGTGATATACAAGGCGACCAAGATAGATCATAGTGGCGCTGGTTAGGTAGAACTTTAGGGGTAAAATTGTCATTTCAATTGAATTGGTTAATGGTTCAACCGAAACTAACAAATTTGGGATGGAAAATATGAGAGAAGGGTATGTTTGGTAAGAAATTCGAAGTAGATGGGCATATTTGACGTGAAACATAGTAGAGGGACACATTTAAAAAAGGTTCGTAGTATAGGAGCACATTATGCTACTAACAAAAAAAAAATTAAATTGTTAACTTTACTATTATTTATATATTTATTTATTTTTAAAATAATTAATCTTATATATTTAAGACTATTAAAGTACTATTAAATGTAACTTTAGGTTAAAGATGAAGTATAATACTCATACATATTTCATACATAAATTTTCCGTACCATATTTTACTAACCATGTATTTAGTATTATTAAATTGTTAAACCAGTATAAATATCAATATATCATATCTCTTACTTTTCATGTAACCCTTGTTTTTCGAGGAAAAATAGCTAACCGACAAAACAAGGCCGATATTACAGTGCCGCGCTAAAAAGTGTGGCACCGGTGACGCCATTTCTGATTGGGCCACGTGGCGCTGACATGGCCTGACTGATTTATTTAATTTGAGCCCAAAGCCTATTGACCTATTGGAATTGGCCCGAACCGACGTCGTACCCAAACGGACGGATTCTTTCCGTTAATTTTTTTCCCATCGTTTTTCCCCATATTATTTTGTTAAGTTTTATTTGTTTTTTTTCCTCCAGAAACCAAGGAAACGAAGGGAAAGTCGAGCAGTTTGGTGTCGATCTCCTTCTCTCGGTCGAAACTGCTCCGGCGAGAATCAAAACAGCTCCGGCGGATACAAGACTAGTCCAGGTCGGAGAAGGGGAGAGAAGCCTCCTTCACCGGCGGTCCCTCCCAAATCATTCCTGCCCTCGTCGTCGATCCCATCTACAGGGTCAATCTTACGCGTCGATTGCGGCGAACCCGACCCCTGCATAGTCAGTCCTCTCTATTTTATATCAAAACTTCCCTCACCCACTCATCTGTTGGCCAGGACTAACCTCTGCCATGAGAATCTCTTTGCAGCCTCGGTAATTTCAGTTGGATTCCTGCTCTTGTAAGGTAAGGTAAGGTATAGCTACTTTCAGTTGGATTCCTATGCATAATGTCTTTGCAATATATATTAACTTCTCGTAGAACATGATATGCATATCGGATTGAGGAATCTTTTTTTATTAGAAGTTAGTATGAGCAACTCGGCATGGAAAATGGCATGAGAAGGTGGTGGCAGAGTAGTATATTTTGAACAACTCTCTGTAATTGATATGGAAGATGAACTGGGATAGGTAGGTTGTAAGCCCTTTTTGCATTGATTGAGCGTTTGTTATCATTTGCAAGGTTGTGTATCCGTTTACTTGTGTTTATAATTATGCATAATTATCTTTTGCAAGTAGTTCTCGTGGCTGCAGATGTAGTACAGCCGCGTTGTGAGAGGTGGTGACACCTACATCTTGTCATGTTAATGCTGAACCCTTCCCCGCTGCAACAACGGTAGCCATTCTTTTTCACATCTAGCTGTCGTAGAAGGGACCGGATACGATAACAACACCATATTTGTTGTTATGGTGATAACAATATAAGGCAGCCAATGAGAAGCGACCCTTTTGCATACTTTTTAGTTTTATGAGTTGACTGAATTTCTGCCGGCCAAAAATTGAAGGAAGGGCATAATGGTCATTACATTTTTTTCTACCCATGCCACCCGCGTGTATTGAGCGTGCTTTCTTAGAGTAGGGCGCGTGACCTGCACTTATCTGTCTAAATAAACTTGGAAATTAATAAATAGGATCTTCTTATCTTATGAATGAATGTGATCCGATTTATATAAATTTATAAATTAGTCTTGAGCCTCGTCGTTTAGTCGAAATACGAAAAAAAAATTTAAAAGAACTTTCTCATATCTGATAGCAATGTTGCGATACACATGAAAGTGTAGCGAATTATTATATAATGATCATTGCTCGCGGGAGTCCAGTCAACTATCACTAGTCGCCGGATTTTGTGGTCTGCATTATAGATTTATAATGTACTTTCTCGTGTTAATTGTGTGTTTTTATGGTTTGATTTCTCGTGTTTCTTATATTTTTTTTAGTTTGCTTTCTCATGTTTTTAGTTTTTTTGTGGTTTTCTTTATCGTGTTTGTGGTTTGCTTTATAATATTTGTGGTTTGCATTAAGAGGTTTCTGGTATTCTTTCGAAATATTTTTGGTTTGTTTTGTGGAGTTTCTGGTATGTTTTAATAGATTTGTAGTCTGCATTAGAAGGTTTCTGGTTTGGTTTTTGTGGTTTGTTTTACGGTGTTCGTGGTTTGGATTATGAGATTTCTGGTGTGCTTTTGAAATTCTGTGGTTTGCTTCGTGGGGTTTCTAGTATGTTTCAGGAGACGTGTGGTTTGCATTAGGAGGTTTTTGGTTTACTTTTTGTAGGTTGCTTTATCGTGTTTGTGGTTTGCATTAGAAGATTTTTGGTGTGCTTTAGAAATATTTGTGGTTTGCTTTGTGATATTTCTGATATGTTTTAGGAGATTTGTGGTTTGCATTAGGAAATTTGTTGTATGCTTTTTGTGGTTTATTTTATAGTGTTTGTGGTATTCATTAAGAGATTTCTTCTATGTTTTAAAAATATTTGTGTTATAGTATCCGCGGCCAAACTCATATCAGCCACGACTAAACATTTCATTCAAAATACTTCATTGTACATCAATATAGTTTATTTACTATGGTTTGTTTTCTCCAACCCTCAGAACCAATACGAGAAATTACACTATAAAATGACCAATCCAAAATGCATGGGAATGAATCATTTCCCCTAGAACGTTTTTTATAGAAATAAAATGGGAGCAAATCTATACACATATTGGTACATACTGATACTGTCTCTTTCTTTCATTTCTTTTTTCCCCTTTGGATATAATGTTGAGCGGCAGCTTTATAAAAAAAAGAAGAAAAAATGTTGAGCGGCAGCAGTTACGAACGCGAGGAAGGAAGAGGTGGTGCTACCACCGCCTCTCGCGACTCCACCGACAGAACTTTTCCTTCACCCCTTGTCGCAATTAACAAATCAGGCCGTCAATCACCATTGGCACCCTCTGCTTCCCATGTTCCAAAGAGCTCTCCATCTCTCCCGTCTTACCTGCAATCCCATCGTCACACTTTACAGCCTCCTCTGACACCACTATCACCGCATCCCACGACTTCATCGGAACAACTTTCTCCATTACCTCCTTCATTGCATCGTACGTCCGAAGTTCCAAACGAGTTCCAGTTCTATCGACAAAATCGCAAGCCCCATTCCCTAATTGATTAGTCACTTGTCGGACCGATCTTGGGAACAAGGAAGGAAGCTGCTTCGACCTCACCGTCGGTCATGCGGAGAAAGACGTCCACCAACTGAGACAGATCGAACTTAGGGTTTGACGTTTGAGAGAACGGGGAAGGATTTTGGGAGTGCAACATCTTTATGATTTATTTTAATTTTATTACTTCTTAGTATGTTTACGGTTTTGCCCTTAATGAAACTTGTTGTTATTATAACAACATAAAGAGTGTTGTTATACTATCCGCACCCGTCGTAGAAAGTATTGTTGGGCCAGAAATCTACATGCTTTGCAAGGTCATCTCATAAAAAGACCAGTGCAACCTGAGTAGTTTGATCATCCTTACTCGCAAGTATTGAGTTTGAAATGAATGGTACAGTTTGCTTACCTTCTAGCATGAGCAAGGCAGTTGTACCTGTCGGGAGTCAGTTTTCCTGCAACTACAAGAAGCATAGAAAGAAGTTAGTTTCACATGATGGTAAAACCGTCTATTAAGCAACTCAACATGAACGGAAATTGAAATTGATGGAGTGGTCATGCCAATTGTAAAGGTCACAAATTTTCAAGCCAGGGATATAATTGACACCAGAAAGACTCCATGGTCCTGCCTCTCAGGTTATAGGTCTGTTAACTGTATCGTCTAGCCTCTCTCTTTCAAACAAACCTTAAAGATAAACAATAACCTTACCACCTGTCAAAGAATACAAGAATATGATATGAAACGTCATAATCAAGCTAACAAATTGAACAAAATGCACCAGTTGAATTAAACATTAACTAAACTCCAATAGACTAAGAAGGAAAACAGTCTCATCTTGCTACAATGGAGGCCAAAATCTAATATATATCCATTAGCTTTCTCATACACCAAACTGTACATATATCTAGAAATTGGTACCCTGTGTTAGATCCCTTCAATACACTCGATAATCCACATCTATAGGAGAGAAAACTCCAAACACATACAACAAGCTTTCTAGTGTATTTCCATGCATGAGTCAACACATAGTTGCCCATTCATCTTGTCTTGTCCATACTAACATCCAATCAAAAAGATTCCTCACTCCAATATCCATATCATGTTCTGCGAGGACTCTATATATGTTTCAAGTCATGATGCCTAGCCTTTCCAACCATTCAAAGGAAACGTATAGTGAGAAGAAGCGCAATATTAAAGTAGCTATAACTTACTTAGAAGAGCAGAATATCACCTCAATTTCTCGAGATAGGAACAAATTCTCTCGGCAGAGGTTAGTCTTGGCTGACAGATGAGCAGGCGTGGGAAGTTTAGACAGTACAAAATAGAGAGCACTGACTCTGAAGGGGTTGGGTACGCCACAATCCACGCGTAAGGTTGACCTTGGAGATGGGATCGAGCACGAACTAGTGATGATTTTGGAGCAACCGCCGGTGAAGGAGGGCGTCTCTCGATCCGGTACTTGGCGGCAGCGCTCTTCGATGATAATAGAGGCCCCGAAGATACAGATTTCTTCGCCTTTGAACAAGCCATCGGGATGATTTTGGAGATGGGTATTGGCCACGAACAAGTCACTGAATCGATTTTGGGAGAACGTCGGAGAAGGAGATCGAGGAACAGCTTTTCGTTCGTCCGTCGTCGTCCCCTGTTTACCAGTTTTCTCAATCGTCCGGAAAACAAACTAATTCAATTTTTAATTAATACAAATATAAATACAGTTTGGCAAAATAAATAAAAAAATGGTTAATTGCAAGGTTGGTCATTGGGTTTATTAAAAACGTTCACATATGGTCACTACAAATATTTAATTCCAATCGTGGTCACTATGATTAGTTCAATAGTTCAAGTTTGTTCACTCTCCGTTAACTTTTGCTGATGTAGCAGTCAACCTTTATAGTTGACCGTTAAATGAGTGACGTGGCTATTATAAAATAATAAAAAAATAAAATTTAATCTATCAAATTTCCACCTCATTACAAATTCATTAAAATATAAATCCTAATTTCTACTAATTGCCCTCCACTTTGGTTTTGTCCACCACCACCAATCTCCACCTAAGAACCCTCTTTGGCAGCTTCCTCCTTTTTTCCAGTTGAGTTTGGAAGACCCCTGTTCAGTCAATTTCCATTTTCCGGGGATGGACAAAAAGTCCCCCAGAAGCTTAGTCGACAATGGAGTTCGGTTGAGAATTGTGGACGAGATTACCGATTTGAGCGATCATCATCATCCCGTTCGGGATTGGACATAATTCTCCCAACCGGCTATTTCGCTGAAATTCAGTCCCATCACGATTGTGTCCCTGGCGAGGCTGCCGGCCGCCAATTTCAATTGAGGGGTTGGCTTGTTGCAGCATGCCCTCAAAAAGAAGGGTGTCTTGTTGCTCCTGTTCAATTGAGGGGTTTCAATCGAACCCACCACCGCTACTGTTCTGCATGGGTGTCTTGTTGTTCCTAGTCTTCCAACGAAACTGCCGCCACCGCAGCAGCAGAATAAGAAGACGATGAGCGAGCATCGAGGGTTGTTGAAGAAGGGAACATCAGTGAAAAGGGTAATCGTGGTGTGTTGAATTATCAGGGGTGATTAGGATATTTGGTGTGGTTCCGGGATTGGATTTTTGGTAGTTTTGCTTCCGGCCGCGGAGGTGATGAGGAGGAGAAAGGTTAGGTTTGGGTGTTTATGGAATAATAGGAAATTAAGTCTTATTTTTTAGGGCTAATACCACTACAACACCCGAACTATCGCGAAAATGCCACTTGTGTCCTATTGTTTCCAATATTCCATCTGTGTCCTGAACTATGATACTTTGTGTCATTTGTATCCTGTCAATTTCGTTGACCGTTAAAGATAACGGTTGACCAAACGGTGGTCAACGCGAAGTTGACTTTTGTTGACGTGGCAAAAAAAGAGGCTGCCACATAGGTGCCACGTCATTGACCTAATATTTTTTAATTCCAATTAAATAAAAAATGAGTTAAAATTAAAAAAAAATGTAAATTCAATTATGTTATTAAGCCAAAATTTTAAAACAAAATAATAAAAAACTCTTCTTCTCTACCGATTCACACTCTCCCTCTCTGAAAAATCTCTCAATCCGGCTCAGATGCGCCGGTGGCATGTAAATCCCAACTGAACAACCTGCGAGCAAAATAGATCAAAGATAACCCAACTCGCCAATCTTTCATCGTGCCGCTACTATGGCCGGAACCCAGAGAATGGGGTTAATTGAAAATCAAAATCCCAAATCGGGTAATCGCCAGAATCCAAATCGATTCTTTTGAATCCAATCATCGGAGACAGAGGGATTCTCAGCCCATGATTCATGTTCAATGATTGAAGATTTTGGCGATGAATCTAGAGAGAATTTGCGTAGGCGGTGGTTAATCTTCCTACTCTCGCCCATGCTCGATTAAGAAAGAGAAAGGAAGAAGATGGAAGTTGTAGTAGTGGGGTGGCTTGGGGTTGGGATCCAACATAGCCGCCGCTAAGATGGGGGAGGCAGCTTGGCGTTGTTGATTTGTGCCTATAATTGCTCTGTCCGCCATTTACAGAGACATCCAGATTGGAAGTCGAGAGAGAGAGAGAGAGAGAGAGAGAGAGAGAGAGAGGGAGAGAGAGAGAGAGAGAGAGAGAGAGAGAGAGGAATCCATTGTTGCTCGATGAAGCAGAGAAGCAGCGAGAGGGAGTAAGTGGAGGCGGTGGGAGAAGGGGAGTTGCTAGGGGAGAGGGAGTGAATCGTCAATCTGGAGAAGAAAATCGGCGATCTGGAGAAGAGAAGTAGGTCGCCAGTGGTGAAGGGTTACCAAAATTGGGGCTGGGAGGGCTGGGCAGTGATAGGAATGAAGCTACTTAGGGAAGAGAGAGTAGTCGGATTGGGATTGGGGAAGAAGAGTAAGGAGCGATGGTGCCGCCGAGCTACTGGCTCCAATCGATGGCGCAGCCTCCAGATCCTCGAAACCCCTTCAGCTTGCTACGTTCGTGTCGGCTGTGTTGGGGAAGAAAGGAAGGAGCGATGGGGAAGAAAGGCTGTGTTAGGTAGGATTTTTATTTTATTTTATATTTTAATTATTTTATTTTTCTTATTTTATTAATATTAGATGGAAAAAAATTAATATTAAAAATTCCACGTCAGATGCCACATCAGTGCTGACTAGATTTTCTGTTAAAAACTAACGGTCAACAAAAGTCAACACTAACGGAATCATAGTTCAGGACACAGATGGAATATTGAAAACAATAGGACACAAATGGCATTTTCGCGATAGTTCGGGTGTTGTAGTGGTATTAGCCCTATTATTTAATAGTTGTAGAAATGAGGTGTAAATTGTAAACATTTAAATTTTTTTATTTTTTTAATAGCCACGTCACTCATTTAACGGTCAACTATAAAGATTGACTGCCACATCAGCAAAAGTTAACGGAGAGTGACCAAACTTGAACTATTGAACTAATCTTAGTGACCATGAATAGAATTAAATATTTATAGTGACCAAACATGAACGTTTTTGTTAAATCCAATGACCAAACTTGCAATTAACCCTAAAAAAATGAATAAGCGTTTAAGTTGGACGGAGAGGGAGTCTCTGTTAGTGTGGGAGAGCCGGGTTGGTTTCAGTTCTGGTTACTCATGGGCTTTGGGTCGCGCTAATTAAACCAGTCACTGCCACATCAGCGCCACGTGACCCAATCAAAAACAGCGTCACCGGTACCGTAGCATTGGCCACAAAACAAAGGCAATGGTATTTTGGGCTGAGTGTAAATGAAAGGACCGTGGTCCATCAGTGGCCCAGTTTCTTTAGCTTTGGATCCCCCTCAACATTTTGGGCTTTTCTTTGGAAGTATTCTTTCATCATCCCCTCAGTCTTCGCCCGCCCCCAAAAAAATTAGCGCAATCTAACAGCCATGGCTTCCACAGAACCTCCTGCCGCCGTTACACCGCCGTCCTCCAAGCCCAACCTCCTCCCTCTGGCCTCCCCCACAATTATCACCCCCTCCGCCGCAGCGTCCGTCGCCGTCGCTCCAACCGCCTCCTCTTCCTCCCCCGCCACCCCCTCAGTCGCAACTCCTCGACCTAT
This sequence comes from Linum tenue, assembly GCA_946122785.1. Taxonomy (NCBI): domain Eukaryota; kingdom Viridiplantae; phylum Streptophyta; class Magnoliopsida; order Malpighiales; family Linaceae; genus Linum; species Linum tenue. The sequence continues at coordinate 40,645,801 of CAMGYJ010000002.1, forward strand.
CCCCTCCGACGCCGAAGTCTTCCACATCCCTAGCTACTCATGTAATCTCCCTCTGCAACTTCAGCATCTCCCATCGCTTCCCTTCGCAGCCATGAGAATAATTGTCTAGTTCCTTTCCCTTTTGCTTCTTTTCTCTTTTCAGGCTGGTTCTCCTTGGGCGACATTAGCGAATGCGAGATTCGTTGTCTGCCGGAGTTCTTCGATTCTCGGTCCCCTTCGAGAAACCCTAAGGCGTACAAGTACATCCGTGACTCCATCGTCAAGCAATTCAGGCGGAATCCTTCCTCGAAGATCACCTTCACCGAAGTCAGGAAGACGCTCGTCGCCGACGTCATCTCCATCCGCAAAGTTTTCGATTTCCTCGACGCATGGGGCCTCATCAATTACTCCCCAGCTGCATTGAACAAGCCTTTGAAGTGGGAAGACAAGGATTCCAAGTCCTCCCAACACGCCGCCGATTCGCCGGCAGGGCCTTCCTTGGACTCCACTCCTCCCGTCAGGGAAACCTCAAAGCGGCTTTGTGGTAGCTGCAAGTCCGTCTGCAGCATAGCTTGCTTTGCTTCCGACAAGGTAAATCTCGCCTCCTCTTTTCACTGTAATGGAATCCATACTATTAAGGGAAACCCGTCTGCAGCTTTTCTGCGCCATCGCTAGTCTGGAGCATTGCTCAACTAATTTGGTCCTGATTGTATTGAACCAGTACGACATAACTCTTTGCGCACGATGCTTTGTGCGGGGGAATTATCGGGTGGGACTTAGTTCTTCAGATTTCAAGCGGGTCGAGATCAGCGATGAGATGAAAACAGATTGGACGGAGAAAGAGACTCTGCAACTTTTGGAAGCGGTTATGCACTATGGTGATGACTGGAAGAAGGTTGCACAGCATGTTGGTGGTAGAAGTGACAAAGACTGCATCACCCACTTCATTAAGCTTCCCATGGGGGAACAGTTTGCTTCTTCCGCAGAATTTGGATCCAGTATCAACAAGCTAAACCAGATGAAAGATGATAACAATATTAGCTCTTCCTCCTCCCCTAGTAAACGATTGTGCCTTTCGCCTCTTGCAGATGCAAGCAACCCAATAATGGCTCAGGTACATTCTAATTGCATCCCTTGCTTTTTCTCGACTCTTTTTTGTCTACCATCCTGTAGGATTTCATGTTTATTATTCAAAAACATTTGGCAGGCTGCTTTTCTATCGGCTTTGGCTGGCACAGGGGTTGCTGAAGCTGCTGCTCAAGCAGCTGTAACTGCAGTGTCTGAGATGGGACAGGGAGAACCCAAGGCTGACATCAGAAGTCTTCATGGGGTTCAAGGATTGCAAGGTAAGAGGGGATTATGAGGACAATGTCATGAATATCCATAGAATTGTGTAAAAGCAACCTTTTGACAATAGTTGTGTGTCTTGGATTGAACTAATTGTGTCAAAATGCTGTTCGTTTTCTGTGTTACTTGAGGGTTGAAAGAAAAAGTAATGATTTTGTATTTGCCTCTATGCAGATGCCAGTATTACATCCAATGGTAGTGATGTACTCAAGTCTGTAGAAGAGGCTCATTCAGGTGTAAATCCAAAGCCGGAGGAGAAGAAGGTAAATGTTGAGGAAGTTGAGGAAGAGATTCGTAGAGTTGCAGAGGTACAGGTAAAAGACTTCCCCCCCCCCCCCCCCCCCCCCCCACCTTGCGAAACTCCTTGAAGTGAAAATGAAATTGTATATGTTTGCTGAGAGTAATCCTTTTGCAGATGAAGCAGATCCAAGAGAAGATCGTGCACTTCGAGGAGGTTGATTCACAGATAGAAAAAGAGTGGAAACAGATGGAACAAATGAGAGATATCCTGTTTTATGACCAGTTGAACCTCTTAAAGCACGAAAGAGCAATCCGGAAAAGTGGTCAGCAAGCAGCGGAGGGAGTGAGAACACAGGGTGATTATGTCAGTTAATGTATGTTTCATAGTATCAGAAAATTCCCTGAGTTTGTTTCAAGTATTTTGACAAGGTAGAAGAAGAGTAGATAGTTCACTCCACTGGATGATGTAACAAAATTAGAGAAGGCTATGCTTGCCGCTGTTAACTTACTCAGTTCAGTTGTATCAAACGTAACACAAATGAGATGTATTTATAGTCAACAGACAGCTGATAGCGCTATGAATAATAATCATAGATAGCTGGAAAAGAAAGCAGGGAGCAAGGAGTGCGCATTCTTGGCCTTCAGGTGAATCTGAAGGATGAGACCACCTGGGAAATGGCAAACATACCAGGAAAGAATGCAGAAGTTAAAAAGAAATCTAAGGACCCAAGCCATCAATCTAACAGGAATTCGAGACGAGAGTACTACCTTCTGGATTTTGGATCCGTAAGCCTGTGATTCTTCGTCAACGAACTGGCCTGAGATGGTGTAGAGTCTGTTGTACCAGCCATTGGAAGCCATTCCAAGTGCTGTATACAAATGCTTTCGACTCTCGCCTGGGTTTTGAAGCGTATACTCGATGTAGTACAACCCTACGTCCATTCCTAAACTTTAGAAACAATGCATAAAGAAATGAAATCCAGGCTGCTTGAATTTACCTACCCTTTGAAGATTTGCAGTCAATCAATTTTGCTGCAACACCAGGAGTCTTCTGCCAGCTTCTGTCCAGTCCACTCACTAATGTCTCGGCGAACTCTTCAACCTTTCCAAATGACTCGATTCTTGTAAAATCAGCTCCCACCCCTGTGATCACCACGCTGACTGTTCCGACAGATCAATACATTATTCAGACGCAGCAAAGAAACGCTCAATTTTTATTGGCATCAACATTATGTGAATTTCAGAGTTACCACTTGCAGCAGCAGAAGCTTGTTGTGGATAGAACGCTGTCACGGATTTGAAGCCGCTGGGCTCTCCAGTGCCCACTTCCCAGTCTGGAAAAAAATGCAAAGAGTCAGCAGCATTCGCAGATCGCAGCACGCAATGTGCGAGTCCTTTAGCTTTTGAGGCGATACGAACGTATTTAAGTAATTGCCATTCTGTAAGACCATTTTAGGATGTATCGGTCAAAAGAGAGTGAAAGGGTACCCAGTGGAACTGATATCTGAAATTTGTTGACTTCGTCTGTGTAAACCCGGAAGTCTTCTGAAACCGCCAAAAGAACAACAGGCACCCGTTAAAGCTTACAGTTCATTGCAACTGAATTAAGTTGTTGCCTTGTTGAATGTTGGGCCAAGGCAAGCGATTACCATTCTCCGCACGGGAGGATTTGGAAGCTGCAGTGAGAGTGGCAGCTGCTGAAATGAAGCCCAAAACCAAACTTTCTCTTCTACCTCGAGCTCTCAACTCGCCTCCCTCGCACAATCTATGCCCAAAAACTGGAATACCATGAGAAAGAACAGAGGGAACATAAAAAGAGAAAAGGGCAAGCTGCAAATACACACACTGAATGGAAGGAAACGCCGATTACATTGAAGGTTGCTCGCGGGAGCAGAGGACGAGACTTAGCTTTCTCCCTGTGCTACTGCTGACATTGGGGTGGAAAGAAAGGAGGGGAGGAAGTCGAAGAAGATTCGAGCTTGAGCTGAGATTACTGCTAGGCAGTAGATTCAGCACCGATGGAGTGGCAGAGGAAGCGGATAATGATGATATCTTCATGTCCACTCCCTTAATTTTCCCCCATTCCTTTCCCTTTATTTTCCAATCCAAGAAGTAAACAAATATGTTGAATCAGGAAATATTTGTGGTTCAGAGACGTCAGTAGAGAATCAGGGTCTTTCCTTTTAGGACCATTCCTTTTAAGCCGATTTCTTTCACAACGGAACTTCATATCATTACACAAGCAGAATTTTTTCCAACACTTTCATCTTATTACATTTGCCAGGAAAAACTACACTAGTTCTGGGCTCTTTTCAGTAGGAAACGCAATGAGAAGAACCCGAGAGCGAAAGTCTGCCAAAACCATCCCTTGGCATTGGCAGGATCTACTTTCTTCGCCAGCTTCCATGCATACATAGCCTCGAACAGATGTGCAGCAATAGCTAACACAGCTACCAGCCTAATCACGAACATGGACCTCATGTACAAGAGACAAATAGCTTTCATCAGGGACACAGGTCCGACATCCGGCAGAAAAGCAGCACACAAGACCATACCCATTCCAATCACACAATACAGCCATGCATATATTGTCGGTCCATCCAACATTTCCCTTTTCTTCTTTTGCCAATACGAAATCGTTGCAGCCATCCCTTCCCGGGGGGTCACCAGAGGGACATACCCGAGTTCTTCCTTGGCCTTCAGGTACGAGAAGTAGTGTGTCACTCCAACCTGTTTTGACATCATAAGAGACGCCCAAAGGTTACATATAACTTAAGTTCTCAGGTAAAGAAAGTATCAATTATTACATGAAACCCAAGTTCTTAAGGTCTGAAGGCTTTTTTCAGCAGACCTTGTAAACTTCAGCAGGAAGGATCAATGGTTGAGGAAGCCACCAATGCTTCAACCATGGGTACAAGATTGTATAGACAGCTGCCAAAACCTTGCCTATAGTAAGAGCCTGAGAGACAGGCAAAGATCCCTTCGGTATGTCATAACCTACACTTTTTAGAAGAGGTTGAAGGAATTCAAAACTGTTGACTGGAGAACCTGCAAGAAAAAGCTGATTATTTGTCACAGCTGGATCAGTTAGTAAAAAAAAAAAACGTTAAGAGAAACATGCTTCCTAGACGTTACCATCACATATGAAGTAAGCTTGGCCAGAGGCGACTGGGCGTCCTTTTCTGCCTGGAATGTCATCTAGAAGTCCCATGCTGGCTTGGATAAGTGCAAGGACAAGGTTATCACAGTACACCCAATCTGTTTTCACATTCGGATCACCAATTCTGAAAGGCATGAGACCCAACTTAGCAAGGGACATTATCCTGGGAAGGTGCCTCTCTTCTCCAGGTCCATAGATTGCTGCTGGACGAATAGCACAAGTATATAGCTGCCCACTATTGATCTTCCTGGCAAACCACATATAAAAAACAGATGAAATCACATTCGCAACACAAGAGTTCCGTGCAACTGGATCATTAAAGATTCTGGTACTTACTTGAAGGACCGACCATTATACTTCAGCACTAACTGCTCAGCAATTGACTTGGAGCGGCCATATGTATCAACATGATCATCAAGAGGGAAGTAAGTCAAAGCTTCGTTCCCATTCACTATCTCTTTTCCCCCAAAAACGACATTGTAAGTACTGACATAAACAAGCCTATTCACTCCTTGGTCAAGGCAAGATTCCAAGACATGGCAGGTTCCATTGATGTTAACCTCATCCACACGACCAAACTGAAGCATTTCTTTGCCAGACATGCCGTAGGAAGCTAAATGGAAGACACAATCTGCACCACGAAGGGCCTTCCCCACATCCTTCTGATTGGTAATGTCTCCTGTGCAATCACAGAAATGAAGTTGAAGGAAAGCATTATGGATAAAGTAAAGTCTAGCTACAGGAGTTGACTTGTTTCAATCTGCATCCTCAAATCAATCAAAATTCGCTTCCTTCAAACCAAAATGAGCTTTGGACTCAGGCCAACACAGTATGATAGGCAATCCAGCAGGTATAATGATGACATTCATTAGAGGATTGACCAGATTGAATGAGACAGCAAATGAAAGAGGCGATCTTTCACAACATAGGGAAAATGGGTTGTGGGAATTTACCTTGGATGCATTTGACACCTCTGGAGCTGAGAGAATCAGACCAGGGAGAATTGGTTCGGAGATCAAAGGCGCGAACTTGGCGAGCTCCTCTACGAACCAGGTCGAGACAGAGGGCGGAACCCACGAAGCCCAAACCGCCGGTGACTACGAACACTTTGCCTTCTACCCCTTCATTCTCGCTCAAGTGCATCTTCTTAGATTCTTCGATTGATCGCTTAAGCTAATTTATCTACCAGCTTATTTCGGAATTGAATCCCAGCACCGACGACTGGAGTTCTCGAATAAGAACGTCTAGTCGTCTACCCTTCACTTTCACCGTGTGTAAACGGCTGGATTAAAAATAAATAAATAATCAAAAAATTGTCGTTACACTGGGCCGAGCAGCTGGGCCTCGGCCCACAGACCGCATTTTACTTGGACTCGACCGCGTATTACTTTTCTTAGTATGCCGCCGGTCTCCCTCTGTTCCCCTCTCTCAAGACTTCAGCATCTCGCCGCCGGTTGCAAGCTCCCGACTTTGGCTTCTTCCACAATCTCCGATCAACAACTCTCTCTCTAGTGTTGTTGCGATCTGTGAGAATCGGCTGTTTGAGTAATCGTTGACTACTATTTTTGTAAGTAGAATTTTCCTACTGCTTAGCAATTGAAATGGTGACACTTTGTAGATGGATGCGCTCAAACATCCCGGCGCCCCGGAGTTCAAGCCGACGGTGACTATAACAGGAACCGCCTCTGAAGGCAGAGCAGGCCCGCAACTGGGTTCCGTCGACATAGGAGTCAGCCACGAAGCTTACCTCTTCCGGGTAACACTTCCTGGCGTCCGCAAAAATCACGGTCAGTTATTTTTCCCCCATTTCCCCAGCTACTCGAATCAGTACTGCTTTACTCGTTCGTTCCCATAGGGTCACTGGAAGATTGAAGAACGAGAGGATAAATTAGGCTGCGATCTAATCAATTTTGTTGACTGCCTCCTGCTCAATCTGTATATAATTAGGCTGTGACCTAAAAATAATGAACTCCAGATCAATCTGTTAGAAATGCGCTGAATAAACAAAAAAAATTCGCCATTTTTGGTGTAGGGGATGTGAAATGCAGGATCCAGCGAGATGGATCTGTGCAAATACAAGGGGTACGGCCGCCCACTTCAGATTTTCTGGGTAGCTTCCCTGGAGAATTCATGCTCAAGGTTGAAGAACTCTGCCCCAGCGGGACCGTTCGGATTGGGTTTAAGTTGCCTGGACCGGTTGAACCAAGGCTCTTTGTTCCTACTTACCGGGACGGGATACTCGAAGGTGTGGTGATGAAATGCAGGATGCCAAGTGCTGCTTCTCCTCTAGATGGCTCATCAAAACCAAGTGATGCTTCTCCTCTAGCTGGTTCATCGCAACCCGATTTCAAGCTTTGAGGATATGGCCAAGACCTCGATGGATCTCGCGACATTTGTTCTGACCAACAAGCATCCAACCCATTAAGTTAAAGGGTAATGCATATGATATGGTATGATATGAACAATGTACCCTACTTCCCTTGATGTCTTTGACTAATTACTCCATTCTATTCTTACAAATTAGCCGGTGACTAGTTGTGACAAGAATGCAGTGTGTTCATTTTCAGGATGAGATATTGGTTAACCCGTTTAAAAATTCCTTTAGCCTTTGTGGATCATAAGGCGTCTCCATAGCCTTGAGTTTGAATTTATATTTGCAAATTAGGATATGAGAAACCAGGCAATGCTGATGCAGCTGACTGTGTGGTGAATGCTTGATTAGCTGATATCGCTGAAACTCAGCACTGTGATTCATTTCCAATCATATCAGATGATAGCACACAGCACAGGCCCTTTGATGAGATGCTGTGGAAAAGTCTGCTAATGTCGATATTCTATTGATGAGATAGCTTTCTAGAATGTGAGGTGTGTGTTGGACTGAAGGAGGAATGTGCGAGATATGGGCGGTCCAAGGTTTGTAATTTCGTTCCAGTTATGAACTGCAGGGTGGAAGGAAATGGAGGAAGGTTTGAAAAGTCTTTGGAAAAGGACATTTCTCAGTAAGCTTGCTGAGATTTGAGGGGTAGGATTGCGAGCGAGGAGGGTCATCTCATCCCTGACCCGCCATTGTCCGCAAAACATAAATGGCGGTGACCGGAGGAGCTTTGGTTTTCCTTGGTTGATATTCGTTTTTATCTGCTAGAGGAGAATCTAATTTTTCCATGAAACCAAGGGATTTCTTTTCATTGTCTCCTCTCCGGCTTGTCTGATCCAAATTCCAATGGGTCCCATCGTCGGCGCCATGCTTTGGTAAATTTTGGATGGTGGAGAACGGTTAAATTTGAACCCATGACCTCCAAAATTTAAGCCTACGCCTTTACCATCTCCACCATCCTTAGGTAATTTTATACTCTTATGTTCGGGTTGCAAAGAGATGCATATTCTTCTGCAATTATATCGATGGCCACATCTGTCTTCTACCATAAAATCATCCATATATGATATATCTGTATTTGATCAATAGCAAATCCTACCTGGAATTCAATATGCAATTGTAAATGATTGCACCAACCAATGTAGTAGGCACTTACAAAGATGTAATCTTGTATTTGATGAAATTCAAGATGCATGTCACATATATAGGAGGTGACTACTTCGGTGCACTCACAAATATGAATGCGTTCAATGCATCCAACTCAAAAACTAGTCTTAAGGTGTCGGATTTTGAATTTTAATTTGTAGAATTAGTGTAATATGCTGATATAACATATGATAACAACTAATTAGCGGATTACTCCTAAGCCCTAGACCTCCAATTTTGATTTCTATCCCTAAACCCCAAATTGTAAACCCTAACCCTAACCCTAACCTCTAAACTCTAAATCCTTCAAAATAAAGTAAATCTTCAATGATTTTTGTGCAAATACATGTGTGTTATTGTTCATCACATAATAAGTGATGATTGACATCATTTTGACATAAATCGCATGTTTAAAATGACGGTTATGAAGCGAGTGCACTGAATGCACCCAAAAAAGTGGGTACATCGAAGACGCCACCTATATAGGAAAATAAAAATAAAAATTTATTATTTTTCTCTTCATTTATCTGTTTGTTTATTATAAAATCACTTGGATACATCACATTGCAAGTGAAATGATTTGATGTATAAACAATGAAATTAAGATGAGTTAGATTGCACAAATTATGATGTGGCAATAGGAACATCAATTAATTTTACAATTGCAGTGATATGGATGCTCTGAAATGAAGAAATCGTATAATCTAATAAGCACAAACGCGGAAAACACACACTGATTTACGTGGTTCTTCTCATTCGATGTGAATGAGCTTACTCCACGGAGAAATTATGCTATCTCAGCTTTTTGCATTAGGGTTTTCGGCCATCACTTACATAATACATATACTCGTATGCAACAGGGAACACGAGCTAGGGTTAAGCAAGTGGAAAAGACAGAAACACCCTTAATACAATAATACATATCCGCTATACTCCCCCTCAAGCTGGAGCGTGAAGGTCACGAACACCCAGCTTGGAAAGAAGTGCGTGGAACCGGTCGCTGCCCAAACCTTTAGTAAAGAGATCGGCCAACTGATCACCAGTAGAAATCTTGTGAGGAAGAAGTTCACCCGATGAAACCCGCTCACGAACAAAATAGCAATCCATCTCCACATGCTTAGTGCGCTCATGGAACACAGGATTAGCAGCAATATGCAGAGCTGCTTGATTATCACAGTAGAGAGGAGTTGGGGTCGCCACAGAAACACCCAGATCCGTGAGCAAGGAACGAAGCCAAATCACCTCGCTAACAGTAGTAGCCATAGCCCGATACTCAGCTTCAGCAGACGATCGCGCAACAACACTTTGTTTCTTGGTACGCCATGAGACAGGGGCACCTCCCAAAGTAATAAAATAACCAGATGTAGAACGACGAGTAAGATGACAACCTCCCCAATCAGCATCGCAGAAAGCACGTAACTGCAAATCCCCATCACGAGGAATGAAAATGCCTTGACCAGGGGCACGCTTTAAATAGCGTAGAACACGATCAGCTCCAGCAACGTGAACAGCAGTAGGAGCATGAACAAACTGGCTCAGAACATTGACTGCGTAGGTGATGTCCGGCCTGGTGACTGTGAGATAAAGCAGACGACCAACAAGGCGACGATAAGCAGCAGCATCCACAGGAGAACTATCGGAAGACTCTGGGTCAGGATGAGTAAGACGATGATTCTGCTCTATCGGGAAAGAACTAGGGCGACTACCAGTGAGCCCTGCATCATGCAGAATATCAAGAGTGTACTTGCACTGCGATAAAACAATCCCTTGAGACGAGCGAGCAGCTTCTATCCCAAGGAAATATTTCAGTGGTCCGAGATCCTTTATCCCAAACATACCATGTAGAGTGTCCTTGACATGCTGCATAAATGTCGGATCATCACCAGCAAGCAAGACATCATCCACATATATTAAAGCAACCACATACGACGAGGATGTACGCCGAACAAACAACGAGTAATCGGCCCGGGAATGAGTGAAACCAAGAGAGGTCAACGTGGAAGAAAACTTCGCATACCAGTTACGAGAGGCCTGTTTAAGACCGTAGATCGACTTCTGCAACTTACATACCCGAGCCTCTCCTTCCTTGGCAAACCCAGGAGGAATACGCATGTAAACTTCTTCAGTGAGATCGCCGTGAAGAAAGGCGTTGTTGACATCTAACTGATGTACAGGCCAGCCACGCTGAGCAGCAACAGTGAGAAGACAACGAACAGACACGAGTTTGGCTATCGGAGCGAAAGTGTCGTGGTAGTCAATACCTTCAACCTGTGTGTACCCCTTTGCTACAAGACGAGCCTTGTACCGTTCCACTTCACCGTTGGGACGATACTTAATTTTAAACACCCATTTACAGTCTACTAAGCGCTTGCCCGGCGGAAGAAAAGATAAAGTCCATGTCTTATTCCCTTCAAGAGCGGCAATTTCCTTGCGCATGGCGGCTCGCCAATGTGCATGGCGAACAGCCTCCCTGAAAGACGTGGGTTCCCGCTCTCGTGACACAGCTGCAAGAAAAGCACGGTGAGCTGGGGAAAAAGCATGGTAACTAACACAATTTGACAAAGGGTACGTAGCTGCATGGGAGGACTTGGGAAGTTGAAGGTCATAGTTCTCTTGTAGATATGCAGGAGGACGGCGAACTCGATCACTGCGCCTGGGAGCAGGGGGCTCTACGACCGACTCGACCAAGGGTGGCTCCACCGGCAGCTCACTAGGTGAAACAGGAGGAGAAACGGGGGACGTGGTATCCGTCGGAGTTGTCTCAGGATCCGAGACATCAACTGGGGGTTCCATTGCGCCATCGTCTTCATCGGGAGCAACAGAAGTAACAGGGGTACTATGCGATGATGAGGGACAAGGACAAGAGGACGACTCCTTATCAAAAGGAAAAATTTTCTCCTTGAACACTACATCCCGGGTCGTAAACATCTTGTTTGTAGCTAAATCCAAGAGACGATATCCCTTCTGTTGAGCAGGATATCCCAAGAACACGGAACGTCTCCCCCTTTCACCGAATTTGTCAAGGCCTTTATGATTATCTCGAGCATATGCGAGACACCCAAACACACGAAGGTGAGCATACTGCGGTGGGCGTGAGAACAGAACTTCATACGGAGTACGATTTTGTAAGACCGACGAAGGCAAACGGTTGATAAGATACGTGGCCGTGAGCACACACTCCCCCCAGAACCTGATCGGAAGACTAGCCTGAAATCGGAGAGCCCGAGCCGTTTCAAGAAGATGTCGGTGCTTTCGTTCAGCTACCCCATTCTGCTGCGGGGTATCAGTACACGATGTCTGGAGAATGATCCCGTGAGACTCATAAAATGACAGCAAATTATTTGTTTGAAACTCGACCCCATTATCCGACTGCATCCGCCGAACCTGACTGTTAAACTGAGTACTAACCAGATTGATAAACATTAACAGATATCGCTCTGCATCAGACTTATAACGAAGGAGATAAACCCAAGTAGCTCGACTGTAATCATCAACAATCGTAAGAAAAAACCTGGCACCACTAACCGACGGGGTTCGATAACCTCCCCATAGATCTACATGAACCAATTCGAAACAACTCTTAGTTCGAATCTGACTGCTCGGAAAAGGCAAACGAGTCAACTTGGCTCGCAAACAAGAGTCACACAGCTCAGTTTGACATTTATTGTGAACAAAAGAAAACAAATGACGAGCCTTCTTCTCAGACGGATGCCCCAAACGGGAATGCCATATAGACCCCATATCCTCTTGATGACCAGTAGACGTCAGTGCCACAGCGCCGCGTTCACCAAAAAGATCGAGATAATACAGCCCGTCTCGAAGCTTACCCGTCCCAATCAGCTTCTTCGAGTGTAAGTCCTGTATAGCGCAAAAATCCCGCAGAAAGATCAATGCTACGTTGAAATCTCGCGTAAGACGGCTCACAGACAGCAGATTGCACTTAAAAAAAGAGGGATGTTCAAAACGTGACTCAGCTTCATCCCATTCCGAAGTTTGACACTTCCTACACATTCAACCGGGATACTCTCCCCATTTGGAATTTTCACAGGCAAAAAAGACGCTGAATTATCACTTTCACCCAGCAAATTTCTATCATTCGTGATGTGCTCATTACATCCCGAATCAATAACCCATTCTGAAGTGAGAAAAGACGTACCAGCCATATTTGTTGTTGGTTCAGAAGGCGTCGAAGGAAGGTTTCCGCCATTCTGTCCCAAGAAAGCCACCAGCTGCTGAACTTGGTCACTCGTCAAGCCCGGAATAGAGATACCTGCACTTACTGTGGAATTTGCAGCCCGCTGTCCAGACTTGGTATTGCGTCTCCCATTGTCACGCTCCCGATCAGACTGTCGAGATCCTTTCTCCGGCCACCCGATCAGGTCAAAACAGCGTTCCTTCGTGTGGCCTGTTTTGTGACAGTGTGTACACTTGAGACGTTCACGATCGCGATCACGATCGCGATCACGGTCACGATCTCGACGCTCATCAGGTTTTTGCAACTCCAAACCACCATCCCGATCACGTCCTCCATTGCGATCACGACGGGCTTGAAAGGCAGCAGCCTCACTAACTGGCCTGCGAGCAGCTGAGATGTGCTTATGTTGTTCTTCAGTTGACACTATGTTGTATGCTTCCGAGAGGCTTGGGGTGGGTTTCATTGACAGAATTTGAGTTTTTATTGTCGAGAACCCTTCATCCAAACCCATCAAGAAGTCAAACAAACGTTCGTTGCTTTGAATATCACGAACCTTGCGCTCTATATCGCAAGTACACTGACCGCATGTACATCTGGGAATTGGCGTGATAGTTTGCATCTCTTCCCAAACCCCACGCAACTTTGTATAGAAAGCAGACACGCTCAGCTTTTCCTGGCGAAGAAAACCTAGCTGTTGACGTAGTTCATAAGCCCTAGGCGCCATACCCTTTCCAAAACGCTCTTGGAGATCAACCCAGATTTCCCTAGCACTCCGAGCATGGCGAACGCTGGAGCGGACTTCCTTCTCCATCGCTGTTTTTAACCAGCCTCGCACCATAGCATCACATTGTGTCCATGCTTTGGCTTCGGCAACACTCGCGGGCTTCGGCACTGACCCATCAACAATGCCCATCTTATTCTTTGCAAGAAGAGCCTCTGTCATGTCGCTAACCCACTCACTATAATTCTGATCATTCAATAACTCACCGACGAAGAGTTGGCCAGGGTTGTCGGAGGAATGGATTCGCAGCACTGCCGCCAAGCTAGAGGGATCCTCACCAAGTCCACCACTGCCAGCGCCGCTGCCAACCACGGTACTCACCGTTCCTCCGTCAGTTCCACCACTCATCTCCACTAGATCGATTTATAAAACCAGCTCTGATACCATGAAGAAATCGTATAATCTAATAAGCACAAACGCAGAAAACACACACTGATTTACGTGGTTCTTCTCATTCGATGTGAATGAGCTTACTCCACGGAGAAATTATGCTATCTCAGCTTTTTGCATTAGGGTTTTCGGCCATCACTTACATAATACATATACTCGTATGCAACAGGGAACACGAGCTAGGGTTAAGCAAGTGGAAAAGACAGAAACACCCTTAATACAATAATACATATCCGCTATATGAAAACACATTCATATGATATGGCTCCAAATTGTACAAGTCAACTCAACACTAAACAACTTAAATAATCGCTAGCTAGCTAGCTATCAAGGTTATATGTGGAGAATGGAAAATTCAAAACTGTATAAACTCCCCTAACTTGCAATATTCCAACCGGACTTCTTTGTAGAAATAAGAAAAATGGAAAATTCAAAGGAATGGAGATGACAAGATGGCAAGTCTTGCTAATTAGCATTTGCCCGTAAACTACTCATTCTCTTCTTAATTGTAGGGTTGAAACTTTGACCCTAAAAACCCATCGATCAACTCCGCTCCGACCCGAACAGACGGTTGAGTCGGGTCAATCTGTCTATAGAGTCAAATGTGTGTCGTGTCATCTCCTTGACCATATAAGTAGGGGTAGACATATGGGTGGTTAATTCACAAGTTGCCATCAATCCACCAATAAATAACCCAAATTGTAGGTAGTGGGTAGTTGATGTGGGTGGATTGAAAAATCTACTACCCGCACTTATGTGGGTGGATGGATTGTGGATTCACATGAATGACTTGCACCATATTTTCACATGACAAATTGTTGTTCCTTATACTATTGAATATTAATTATATTTCCTAACTGCACTACATAGTGACCATTTACTTCTAAAGGTGGAGAGTAAAGAATATGATTGGACTACTATTACTGGTTATTGTGTTGTGTAATAATCATTAGATATTGGGATGTAATGATATCAAAGTGGCAAAACGCGTCAGTTTTCTCTATTGATGAAGTAATAAAAATCTTGATGCAAATATTACTTAGATTCACATGAAATCATGTGTGAGTTTTAAAATTGATACAACCTTACTAATTTGTAAGTAACTGATTATAAATAATGGTAGACAACTTTCTTAATGGTTAGTTGGAAAATTGTATTCTGGGTTAACCCACAACCCAACCGCACTCATCCACCACTTAAACAACCCAACATGTAGAAGAATGTGGGTGGATAGTAGATCACAAATATACTAATTCGCTAATAATCGGGTGAGTCAATTTGAGATCAGAACCCACCCAACCTGCCCATTGCCATACCCTACCTATAACTATCGGGTCAAATTACACTATGACCCTATGATCCGAACAGGTCAGGGACGGGTCAAGCACGAGGCAGACAAATTTTCAACCCTAATTATAAGATCCACATGAAAACTAGTACGGCACAAATAAAAAGTCACTACTGAATCTTAATCTCCTCACTTGCATTTTTGTTCATTTGCCTTGGGCCTTGCATTTTTGCCTACTCTCCTTCCAAATTACAGAAATTCGTCTCTCATGCTTGTGTATTTCCTAGTTAGCACACATTATTTGTGCTAATGAGCCCCATAAATCTATATGTTCATTTACTCTATTGCATTATCCATTGCTGAAACGACAATTCCAGTATAGAGCTATTGTAAGTATATTCTTTCCATCCATCCATTTATCCATCCAGCAAGAGGTGAAAATTTCTATGCTAGCTCGCTCGATCTGTCCAATTGTAGTTGTCCATTTACGTACATGTTAAATCCTTTTAAATTTTAACCAATCCAATTTCTCCTTTCTCCTAATTCCTTGTTTGTGTTTTGTATTGTTTTTACAGTCCACACAGCTATATCTATGTATATAAAAATACTAGAGCCAATTAGATCAGCTGTGGATCTCCACATGGCAATTTATTAATTTTTAGTTAATTTCTCTAATGACGATTGTACTTACTTAATCTTCAACTTCCCGTGCCCGGCCTCCTAATTAATATTATTTATTGTTTGGGCCGGGAACGAGAGGGATATTCCGAATCTTGATAGGAATCATTGGACTGAACAAACCTACGAATTCAACTAACTAGCTAAGCTTCTCCGAAATTTCCTCATTATCATATGTAGGAATCCTTTTCGGCTATTAAATATCCTGCTTCAGGTTGCATCAGATTATTGTACATACTACCTATGCCTGTATATAGTCAAACCAAACATAAATTTTATTATTATTTAAGCACAACATATACGGGGAATGGATCAGGTCAGTAACCTTATGGTGAGTAACTATGAGTAACCCGCCCACATTAGCATGACATCAGCATCCTCTCTCTCCTGGAAAGCCTTTAATTTTCCCCTCCTTAATCTTTGACGGATGATTTCTCACTCGTTTTAAGTCGAATTTTTTTTTTGCACAGTTAGATCAGATTAATTGTGCTCTTCAAAATGATATCCACTTTGATATATTTTTCGAACAAAAAAAAACGAGTCATTTTATACCAGTCTATACCATATGGTATTGACTGGTATTGAAATAAGAGCATACCTATGGTTTGAAAAGCGTATCATGGTGGTATGACACAAACCAAAACTGTAGGATGGTTGAATACATGATAGTAGAAGTATATTAATTGTCATTTACGATTTTTAACATTGTATACCATAAGATACCATAAAATACCACCCCGTACCAGGGTGGTATTGTATGGTATTGTGTGGTATTTTTTTGTCTTGTAATTTGGTCACCCAGAAATTTGTAGATCCAATAGATCATGATGAACTCGTCCCTACTGTGCAAACGTTTTCAAAAACGAATTAAAAATGAAGAAGATACCATATGGTATGTAGTTGGTACCGAGAGGTCAGAATTTTTTTTTCCTCAAAAAATATTGAAAATTGAACTCATTTTGTAGAGCACGATGAACTCGTTCCATCTGTGCAAAAAAAAAAACTCAAATCCGAGTTAAAATGAAAAAGATATGAGTCGATTAAGAAAGCTAGTGAAAATAAAAATGGACTTTAATTTTCCATCCTTAGATCTGGATTTTCTAAATGAAGGGTCCAGATTTGGTTATTGATGGGTGCATAACCCATGGTTATGCACCCTAACTTGAGCCACATTTACGGAATCTAGCAAGGAATTTTACAATGCTATATAATATTGGTTCTATAGGATTTTGTCTTTATGGTACAACTTGAAATTGTACATTTAACGTTATGGTACAACTTTAGATTATACATATACTTTTTGTACATATTCTTTTTATCTTTTATGGTACAACTTGAACTTGTACCTTTATGTGATGGTACAACTTCAAGTTGTAAAGTTGTACCATAACATAATGATACAAATTCCTTTATGGTACAATCTAAACTTATACATTTAATGTTATGGTACAACTTCAAGTTGTACATTAAAGAACCAATACTATATAGTATAGTAGAAGTGCTCGAATCTAGCTACTTGAGTACGTCGTATAGCGAACTCTGGTAATGTTTGGGGTAAGCCGTAATGGGATAGCAAAAAAATACCCACTTACATTCGTGATATTCCTCAAATTCGATTTGATTGTGTAGGGTAAATTTTGAATTAAAAAGATTTTTAGTGGACATGTAATGATGTAAATATCGAATGTAAATATTACGAGTAATGGGTGTATATGATTTTTTTGCTATCCAATCCATCAATTGTATTTTTCTGGTGTTCGATTACCAGTGTCGAGTTAGCTGGAGTGGAGCAGGGACTGAGGCTTGCTTGGGAGGCAGGGGCTCGGAAGGTGCTTCTGCATACATATTCGACAACAGCCATCACACTCATTGAGACGGTCACACCGCAGCATATCCACTACACGAGAGTCAACCAGATCAAACAACTTTTAG
The DNA here is from genome assembly GCA_946122785.1 of Linum tenue. Lineage (NCBI taxonomy): Eukaryota > Viridiplantae > Streptophyta > Magnoliopsida > Malpighiales > Linaceae > Linum > Linum tenue. Next base: position 40,663,311 of record CAMGYJ010000002.1, read on the forward strand.
CCAGAGATTGGCAAGTCAGACTCACTCATATATCTATAGAGAAGCAAACGTCGTAGCCGATTTTTTGGCCAACCTAGGCCACACTCGCTTGTTGGGAGTCCATAGAATTCATGTACCAGATAATGCTCTTTTCCATTGGTTGTACCATGACTATATTAGGGTTGAAACGACCCGGATGATTTCTAAATAAAGGTTGGGACTTGGGATGCCCTTATGCGTTCCGTTTTACAACCCTAAAAAATATTTGTTTTAAATGTACAATAGTTTCATCCAATTATTTTCTTGTTTACTATTTTCTTAGATTAGGTGATTTTTTGTAGCACTTTTACACTTATAATGTTAACAAGTATACTTGTTGATTTGTTGGCTGAAGTTAAAATAATAGAGAAAAAAATTATTTGTGGATAGTCGTGAACACTCAAAATCCGATTTGGTATAAACATGATTTTGATTTTTAACTCGATTCTTGTGTGGATATGAGTATTAGTAAAATCCAAACTATTTTAGATAAGAAATGAATATTTTTTTCCCGCTTGACCCTTTGTCATTCTTAGGGGTGTTCAAATGGTAACCGTGGTAATAACCAAACCAATTAAGCCTAAATTTCATTAACCATGGAATAAAATATCTTAACCAAACCGTCCAAATTAACACGAAAACCAAATTAACCAAACCAAAGTTTAATTGGTTTGGTTAATCGGATTAACCAAATAACATAACATTACATGAGAACAAACATAAACTATCATTTTATATAAGCAATAATAATAAAATTAACCATCCATAATTATCATCATCATTCGAGTTAATACATCATTCGTCATCTCTGCACCTAATATAGGTAGCTTACAACAAACCCTTTAACATAAATACATATCAATACCCCTCACCAGTAAGTTAAAACTCTCCTACAAAACACTTAAACTATACATAGTTTGAGGTGGTTGTCATGATATTGTACGTAATCCTAAAGTCTAGTAATTGTCCAAAATGTTTTGGTTTAGTAAATATAAGCAGACCCATTTAATTTTTGATCCATAATGTTTTGGTTTGTTGTGCACATGGAAATAAAATAGGAAATCACGAAAGTTTGGTTTGGTTGGTTACATGGAAGTATAAATAATTTTGTATATTAGGTGTATCATTAATTGGTTAATTGGTTTCATTGATTAGCAGTGTTGAAACCAAATAAGCTAAATTTTTTAACCAAACCAAACCAATTATCCAAATTAACCAAACCAAATTAACCGAATGCTACCGGTTAATATGGTTACCACGGCAACCAATCCGTTTGAACACCCCTAGTCATTCCTATGATGTGCTTCTAAACAGTAGGTCATGACACATGGAAAAAAGTCGTATAAGAATCATAATTTACATTCTCTCAACAACTCGAATTATGATACCAAACGGTTTTGACTAGATCAGTTATGCGATTTGGTTATGGGTAAATGATTAACCAGTTAGCAGATAACCATTTTGCCTCTCTCGACAACCAAACCGATTAGTTAAGGTTAATCAGTTATGGAAGGGTCAATTAGTCGGCTAATCGCCAAACACTATTGCTGAATGCTGGATGTTTTTATTATCCCTCTCATTTTTTTTTTTACAAAAGATAATCATATATAGATTCAAGATAGGTACCGTTACATCCTGGAAATCAGCCAGGCCTGAAAATTAAAAGAGCGACACGTAGACGGGTACAAAGCAAGGGCCTTTCTAGCCACCGCATGGGCTACCCTATTGTTCCTTCGTCCTACAAATCGCAAACTAAATACAGAATTATTCACCATACATTGTCGGATCTCCTCCAAGAACATCCCAATCCTACTATCTCTAGTCTCAGGTTGATTGATTTTATCGATGATGACCTTGGCATCTCCTTCAAACCTCACATCCTGGAATCCATTGGCTACACACCACAAGATAGCTTCTCGGAGGACGAGCTCTTCCACCACCAAAGGATCATCAATGGACCCAAACTGAACTCCCTGAGCTCGGAGGACCTCCCTATGAGGATCAAGAAGCACCATTCCGCCAGCAGAGTGGGACCCAGCTCTCGTAGCCCCATCCCACATACACACCATCGAGGAGCCCCTGGCCAAGCCCGGAGGATGGAGAATGGGATGCAGAGCCGGATCTACCCTATCTGCTGGAACCCATTCCCATTCCTCACACTGTTGATGAAATTGGCGCAACAAGGCAGGGAATCCAAACTGCTTGACTTCAAAGACAACCCAATTACGCGACTTCCAAATTCGCCAAAGCACACCCACCACAGCCATGATCATTGGAGGGTGGTGGATTAAGGCAAACAGCCGTTTGAGAAACAGGGGAAAAGTATGGCGAGGAAAGCCTTGTCCAAGATGTTCTAGACCTGAATAGTCCCATAAAGCCCGAGCCACTAGACAGTCCAGGAATAAATGTTCCATAGTTTCTGATGCTTCCCAACACACCGGACAACGCGGAAGGACAGGAACACTTTTCTCAATGAGGCCCTCAGTGGTAGGGAGGATACGATGAAAAATTTGCCACACGAACACATTCAGCTTGGGCGGAATGTCAGCCTCCCAGAGCCAAATCCAACTGGCCCTATCCATCCAACTAGCCGTAGCCCTCCAACAACCATTCCTTCCGTCCTTCATGTTCATGGAAATCAAGAAATCATTCGAATCCTATGTTGTTCATGTAAATAACAACAACTCCAGTTCAGCAAACACGTTCAGTTCAACCAACTAATGTCTTTAAAACCTCGTCATAATATACAAAATTTTAAAGCTACCTACTTTTAGTTTCAGATAATTTAATACGCGAAGTACAAAAGGATAGTAAAATAAACTGTATTTTTAATTTGTTTTATCCAAAAAACAAACTGACAATTTTTCATACAAATTCCCTAGACCGGATAGGATGCTAACATCTCTTAGTGTTAGCACTTAGAATCAAGCTAATATAATTATTAGGGTATTATGATAAATACTACTATGCATAGTAGTTACCCACCACTTCCACCCTCAGTTTTTTTCCACCATTGCATCTCATCTCATCTCCCGCTCCTCCACTTTCCCCTTTGGTAAAAAAAAGTATTTTATATAAAAACATGTTCTGAGATGCAGCGAGTAGAGGAGGCGTTTTACAAGCAGAAAGCAAGAGTGTAGGCATTTTTGGAACGTGATCTTAATACTAGTTATTTTCATCAATCCTTGAAAGTACGACAACATAGAAATACCATTTCTATGCTTCGGAAGGATGATGGGACTGAGGTCATAGATATTGAGGAAATTGGGGGATATCAGTTGAGTTTTACAAGACTTTGTTGGGAAAGAAAAATGAAGAGGTCAAAGAGGTAACAGTAGATGCACTAAGAGAACTACTCTTTCATCACCTTCCTAATTATGAGGCAGAGGATTTATATATGTAAACCAGTTTCAAAAGAAGAAATCAAGGAGGCTATGTTTAGTATGAGTCTTAATAAGGCCCTAGGGCCTGACGATTTCCCTGTGGATATGTATAGGGTTGTTTGGGATGTGGTGGGAGCAGAGGTGAGTCATGCAATCAGTGGTTTCTTCATCAATGGCATTATGCATAGAGAAGTGAATTCCATAGTGTTGGCTCTTATACCTAAAGTAGAACATGCTGATCATATGAGGCTATATAGTCCAATATCCTATTGTAAAGTACATAAGTGCATTACAAAGATACTATCACACCGATCATCTAGAGCTCTCACCTGTTTGATTTTGATAAGCAAGAATCAATCTGCATTTGTGCAAGGAAGAAGTATAAGTGACAACATTCTAATGGCAGCAGAGTTAGTCAATGGATATAGTAAGAAGAATATATCCACCAGGTGTACTATGAAGATTGACTTGATGAAAACGTTAGACTCGGTGGACTGGAATTTTTTACTAAACATTATGAGAGCTATGGGGCCGCCGGAGAAGTTTGTGGGATGGATTGCTTCGTGTATTACAACTCCAATGCTCAGTGTGGCAATAAATGGAGGTACGTGTGGATATTTCCCAGCAAAGCAAGGTCTACGCCAAGGTGATCCTCTATCTCATTTTCTATTTACTTTGACTATGGAAATATTGAGTTGTCTATTGAAGAGACCTGCTAATTCTGGAACATTACCATATCATCCACATTGCAAGAACCTAGGGATTACTCATTAGGCATTTGCGGATGATCTATTAATTTTTTTGAATGGGATAGAAGCTGCAATTAGGGGTGTGTGTAGTGTATTAAATCAGTTTTATACGTTGTCTGGACTCTGATTCAATCCCGAAAAGAGTCAGTTGTTTTGTGTTGGTATGCTAGAAAGTAAACATGAGGAATTAGCTGATATTGTTGGGTTTCAGAAAGCGTCCTTTCCTGTTACATATTTGGGAGTCCCCTTAATAGCTGGAAAATTAAATGGACATGATTGTAAAGCTTTGGTAGATAGGGTTACAAAAAGGATCACTGGCTGGAAACCTCGGATGCTGAGCTATGCTGATAAGGTACAACTGATTAACTCTGTGATTAGTAGTATGATGCAGTATTGAATGAATGTTGTCATTCTTTCAATATCTGTTATCAAAGAGATTGAGACAAAGTGTAGTAATTTTTTGTGGGTATAGATGAAAATTCAGCAAGGAAGAGGGTTGTGGTTGATTGGCATAAGATCACTATGCCTAGAAAAGAAGGGGGTTTGGGAATTAAATGTTTGTGTACCTGGAATTTAGCTTGTTCGACAAGACACATATGGAACATCCTAGCAAAGGGTGGATCCTGGTGGGTAGCTTGGATAGGAATGTATAGACTGAAGCATAAAACTCTATGAGAAGTTACATCAAAGTAGTGAATGTTCATGGTTTTGGAGGAAGTTGCTCAAGACTAGGGATAAAGTGGAGACTTTCATAACTTGCTGGGGGAATCAGGTGCTCTGGAATTAGCAGAAAATGGTACGATATTCTGTTAAGAGAGTTTGGGAGGATATCATAAGCAAGAAACCTGCAGTGAGTTGGTACCAACTGAACTGGGGGTCTTATATGCTGCTGAGGCATAGTTTTCTGAGCTGGATGGTTATCAATGACAAAATAATCACTAGAGATAAACTCTTGAATTGGGAAAAATCACTTGTGCTAATTGTTTGTTCTGTGGAATGGCTGGGGAAACAAGAGCACACTTATTTGTTCTGTGTGTCTTTTCTGCTGCAATATTGACTGGTAGAATGAGATTGATTAAGGTTAGTTGTAATGCTCGGATGAGCTTTGAAGATCAGTTGAAGTGGGCAGAAAAAGTGTTTGTAGGCAAGAAACCAAAAGCTAAACTTGGGAGGTTGATATGGAACCTAACAGTGAGCATGATTTGGCGAGAAAGGTGTGGCAGACTTCATGGACAAACAGGTCTAGACCCTAGGGGGATACTAAATTGTCTGCAAAGTGTTTCGGAGTTGGCGATAGCATGAAACCAAGCTATGAGCATCGATTGGAATCAATTATTGGTAGAATTAGTATTATAGTGAGTGTTCTTGGTAGCACAAGATTAGTGTATAGAGTATTTTTCTGCACATTTGTGTAGTGTGGTTTTTGGTTCACCTCTCTACAATGAGCATTAATAAAAAAAATTGATTGTCCATAAAAAAAATATTTTATTATTATAAACATTATTTTTATCATTATAATATATTTTATTACTGGTTCTCCTTTATAGTGTTTCTGGGTAGCTTCGTGAGGTTTATGGTGTGGTTTCTCGTCTTTCTTGTCTGCTTTATCAGAGTTCTAGTATGGTTGTTTGTATTTCTGGTATGCTTCAGGGAACTTTTAGTCTTATTTTATTTATGAGAAATCTGGTTTGCTTTAGTGAACTCGTGGTAACCTTTATGAGGTTTATGGTCGGCTTTATGAGATTTCTAGTATGGTTTAGAGAATTTGAGGTATGCTTTATTAGGTTTCTCATATATTCAGGGAACTTGTGGTATGCTTCATGCGGGTTTTGGTATTATGTTTTATAAATTTTGTGTTGTGACGAGGTTTTGGTATGTATGAGGGATCCCGTGGTCTACTTTATGAGGTTTGTGTTTGCTTCACATGACTTGTAATATGCTTTATGAGGTTTCTCGTATACTTTATGAATTTTTTAGTGTGGTGAGTTTCCAACTTGCTTTATAAGGTTTATGGTATATGATTTATGTTATTTGTTGTGTGGTTTGTGTGTTTATGGTATGTGTTTTGTCGTCTACTTCATGATACTTGTGATGAGGCGCGAAACGTGAAATTAATGAGCAGCGCCACATGCGTGTGCCCCACAAGAATTTTCATAATGGCAAGCATGCCCCTCTGTTAGAAATCAGAATTAATTGCGGTAACCCCTTGGACTAAGAAGCCATCATAACGAAATATTCATATTGGGTAGAGCATATGTTAGCACCATACTAATAAATAATTTAATACCCGTCACTCAAACTGTATTAATCGTCCAAGTTTTACTCCATAAAATAAGACCAATACAAATTATTAGGCAGAAAAAGAAAAAAGTTTGAGGTTCATTTCCTTGAATAACCACAACTCTTACATCAATAACCACCAAATTACATTAACAAGTACCAAATAACGTAAATAAACTCTACAATACGTGAATTAGGTGTTGTAGCATCAAACCTATTTCCAATATATAAGTGTAGTAAGTTTTGACTTCAACCTTAACTATCGAACTGCCACAGTATATATATGAGGGATTCTGGACTCATTGGGTTTCGAATTCCATCTTTCCCCAGCAGATTCTCTTCCTTCCCCAACAACACAATTTCCAATTCCCCCAAAAACAAAAACAAAGCAAAAATGGCGCTAAAAGTGCTGTCGGCGCTGGACACGGCCCGGACGCAGTACTACCACTTCAAGGCCACAATCGTCGCCGGCATGGGCCTCTTCAGCGACGCCTACAGCCTCTTCTGCATCCCGCCAATCACCAACATGCTGGGCCGGATCTACTACCCGCATCCCCACCATTCCTCCCAGCACCACCTCCCAACCAACATCTCCCTCGCCATGATCGCCGCCTCCCTCCTCGGCGCCGCCGCCGGCCAGCTCGTCTTCGGCTGCCTCGGCGACCGCATGGGCCGCCGCGGCGTCTACGGCCTCTCCCTCCTCATCATGGTCGCCGGCTCCCTCGCCTGCGGCTTCTCCGCCTGCACCACCCGCGGCTGCGTCCTCGGAAGCCTCGCCGTCTTCCGCTTCGCCCTCGGCGTCGGCATCGGCGGCGACTACCCGCTCTCCGCCACCATCATGTCCGAGTTCGCCAACAGGAACACCCGGGGGGCCTTCATCGCCGGGGTGTTTTCGATGCAGGGGTTCGGGATTCTGGCCAGCTCCATGGTCACCGTCGTGGTTTGCAAGATTTTCGCCGTGGGCAGCCGCGCCGGAGGAGGGTTGTCTGATCAGCACACGCCGGCCGGGGCTGACGTGGCGTGGAGGGTGATTCTTATGCTGGGTGCTGTTCCCGCGGCGCTCACGTATTATTGGCGGATGTTGATGCCGGAAACCGCCAGGTAATTGCTCTAACACTAAGCTCTGTGGTTTACTATAGCTCGCCGGCTGGCAGGAAGGCATTAATCTCTCTCGCTCTCTCTCTCTCTTTTTGTGTGGTTCTCATGATTGTGATTGGTCGTCGTTTTGTGGTGCAGAGTTTCAATTAAGATAATTTGTATGAATTTAAATTGCTAAAATATATTAAAATTAATTTAGACAGTTGATTATCAAAACATTGGTAATCGATGTTGCCGGTCATCACTTATTACTTATTGACCTTTTACAACTGTAATGTTACACGCACATCTATAGCGTAAAGGTTACAAAATAAAAGTTCCTTTTTACACAACATTTAAATCAGATGCGTTACGTAAGACTTCTGTAATAACTTAACATTTTACATAACAGTAAGACAAGGTTAATTTTTATTACGTAAAAGGACCATACATTACATACAGATCCCGTAATGACACTTTACAACTTTTACATAAAATATATATCCATTAAGTAAAGGATACAAAATGATAGTTATTTTTTAGGTAATAGTTAAATCAAAAACGTTATGTAAGACTTTCGTAACGACTTAACACTTTATATAATGGGAGGTTAATATTTATAATGTAAACGAACTGTCCATTTTGTAAGACTTCTGTAATGACCTTTACCAGCGGCGGATCCAGGATATGACTTGGCCGTAACTCGACGAGCACTAAAACGAATACCTAAAGTCGAACATTTACAATGACTATACTAGCTCAGCATCCAATGGAAGGCTGGGCCGTGACCCGGGGCGGCCCTCTAGATCCGCCGCTGACCTTTACAACTGTTATATAAACATAAACATATAGGGATCTCCTACATTAACTTGGATATAATTTTAAGTTAGGTAACTTGCATAGATCTAAACCGTTAAAATTGATCACACTTATTTTAAACTATTGATTAAATAAATAAAAAAATAACTATAAAAATAAATGGCAACATGAGTTGCCGGTCACCACATACCCAAGTCACCTTTTTCAATTTTTTCTTTCCTATTTTCACATTTAGTTGTCTTTCCATATTTTAACATTTCCTTTTTTAATTCTTATTGAATTAGAAGTGTTACGTAAGGCTTCCGTAATAACTTAGCTCTTTACGTAACACGACGTTAATATTCATTACGTAAAGAGACCTTCTATTACGTAAGGCTTCCTTAATTATATTTTACAACTGTTACGTAAAATACACATTCACTACGTAAAGGTTACGGAATGATAGTTATTTCTTACGTAACACTTAAATCGGAAGCGTTACGTAAGCCTTCCGTAATGACTTAGCACTTTACGTAACTCAAGGTTAAGATTCATTACGTAAAAAGACCTTCCATTACGTAAAGGTTACGAAACGACAGTTATTTCTTACGTAACAGTTAATTCAGTAGCGTTACGTAAGGCTTCCGTAATGACTTTGCAATTTACGTAATGCGAGGTTAATACTCATTACGTAAAGACACATTCTATTACGTAAGGCTTCCGTAATGACCTTTTACAACTGTTACGTAAGATTATCATATGTTACGTAACCATTACGTAATGCTTATTGTATTTTACGTAATACAACCTGTGAAACCTGCTATAGTAGGTACAAAAATTCAAGTTACCTTACTTCAAGTTACCATAGGAAATCCCAAACATATATCACGTAATCATTACATAATGTCTATTAGATTTTACGTAATGCGACCTGTGAAGTCTTTCTCTAACAGATTTAAAAATTCAAAGTAACTTATTGTAGTAAATCTCTATGTAGATATATATGTCTCTTTCCTTCGATCTCATAATATTTAATTTGGATTTATTCGTTTCTTGTTGTTAATAAGCTATTAAATGGGGCGCAGTGCGCCCTCGTTTTACCAAAAAAAAAAAAAAGCTATTAAATGGGGTGGAAATAATTGCATTGGCATGGAAGACTTTTCTCCGGCCAGGCATGTTTCTTTGGCGACGGAACAAACAGTGTCGACGCCCTTCAATAATATGCTAAGAGACAGAGTGGTAAAATAAAACAAACAACTTGAAGTGACAATAAATAATATGAACCAAACTCTACCTTTTTTATAATAATTTGAAGAAGAAAAAAAACTCCACTTTAAACGTTCATGTGAGGCATTTTAATTAATACGCATAGAAAAAAATGTGAACAAAAAAATACATGTCTCCATGCACAGTGGAGGAGCCACCTTCAAGAGAAATTATAGTCCTCCTAACTCATAAAATCATGTAACATTAATTTGGTAGTAAATTTGAGAAATATAATATTTTATAAGATTTTAAATTTTAATCACTTCAAATTCTTTGAGAGTTAAATTTTTATTTCCACTCATTTAAATTTCTCACTCGGTCACTATATATGCAGATACACAGCACTAGTGGAGAACAATGTGTTACAGGCAGCGCGTGACATGGAGAAAATCCTAGACCTCCCACTCAGCCAGATACAAGAAGACAAGCCACTCGACGACGACGAATTACCACAGCCAACAACCATGGATTCCCCAGAATACCCTTCCTCCTCCACCTTCCCGCTCCTCTCCACCCGCTTCCTCCGCCGCCACGGCGTCGAGCTCTTCTCCTGCGCCGCCACGTGGTTCCTCCTGGACGTGGCCTTCTACTCCAGCAACCTCTTCCAGTCGCAGATCTACCAGCAGTACCTCACCCTCGACGACTCCACCGACGTCTACGAGGAGGCCATCAAAGTCGCCGGCCTCCAAGCCCTCATCGCCATCTCCGCCACCATCCCGGGCTACTACTTCACCGTCTTCTTCATCGACCGCGTGGGCCGACGCAAGATCCAGCTCATGGGCTTCACCCTCATGGGCTTTCTCTACTTGGGCCTCGGGATCCCGTACTTCTTCTGGAGGAAGCACAAGCACGCGGGCTTCATCATCCTCTACGGCTTGACTTTTTTCTTTGCCAACTTCGGGCCCAACACGACCACGTTTATTGTCCCCGCGGAGCTGTTCCCGGCGAGGCTGAGGTCGACGTGTCACGGGATATCCGGGGCGACGGGGAAGATCGGGGCGGTGGTGGGAGCGGTGGGGATACAGAGGGCGTGGGGGAGCAGCGGGGAGTATAACGAGGGTGATCCGGATAGTAAGCTGAAGCCGATGAGGGCGGCGCTGGTGGTGCTTGGCGCCGTTTGTTTCTTGGGGACGGTGGTGACGTATGCTTTCACGCCGGAGACGATGAGAAGGTCGCTTGAGGAGAATGAGAAGGAAAGGGAGACGGAATCGGATGGCCCGGCCGTTGCACTGTGATTATAGTTAGTATATATGATCTGAGGTTGATGTAGTTTATATATGTATATGGTTTTGTGTTGTCTTTCATTCGCTCACTTTTTTTTAGCGCTTAGAATAACGTACCTTATTTATAAATATAATTATCATTTTCAGTAGTTGAATCACGTAAAAAGGATGTTAATCATGGATAAAGAAATGTATGAATTGTTGAAATTTTTCTTTGATCGGAAGAATTTAGAGTTTAGCGTTTAGAGTTAGGGTTCAAAATTGAAGGTTTAATAGCACTTAGAATACTAATACATTGATTAGTTGTGATCTTCAGTATACCATCATATCATACTCATGTTATCAATTATAATCCAAAATTCAATGTCTTAGAGTAAACCTACTTTTAGACGTGTCCCCAGTATGCACTTTATTTTTTGTGAGCCGAAAAAAAGCACTATATATAATAATTATTTTTTTTTTTTTTTGTATGTATCGGATGTAAATTCACAGTTTTACTTTTAGAGAACACACCACCACATGCACCCACGTACAGGCATGCATGTCACTGACCTATAACATGGTGACTCATCTTGAAGTAAATTGAGATGAAAATGATTGGAAAGCAGCAGTGTTAATCATTATTGTTTTAAAAGGGTGAAAAAGGTAGGAAATGGGAAAGTATTGATTAAGGAAACAACAATGAATTGGTAATCATTTGGATTTGGTAGGGTAGGAAGCCATCTTGTAAAGCCCACACATCCTCTCAGGCTTGTTGGTGTTCCTCTTCATCCGGATGAAGCCCTTCTCCCCCCACTTGGGTCCCCACGAGTTCTTCACGATCACGTAGTCCAGCCCCTTCTCGCCCGACCCGTACCCGACCGCCGCCACCCCGTGGTCTAAGCTCGTCCCGCAGTGCCCGTCGAACACACCCCCACTGTAGAACTGGAAGTCCCTCCCGGAGGCGTCAATCGCCACGCTCAGCGGCTGGTTCGCCAGCGCCTTCAGCAGGCTCTGCTCGTTGTTGGCCGGCACGTCCTTGTACCCGCTAATCGTCACCACCTTAGCATCCGCCGCCTGCCAGCTCGCTCCACGTCAGCTCACATTCTCTCACTTCTCAAACTTAAAAAAAATAGTACGTAGCTATAGGATTGTGTTACGTAATTTATTATTACGTACCTTGGTCATCTCGCAGGTGCCTTCTTCCATGATGTAAGGGTAATCCTCCTCCTTGTGGAGCCCACCGGTGGAGGCGATGTAGGCGAAAGCGTAGTCCATTAGACCGCCGTTACACCCATTGTTGTAACTCGTGTCGCAGTCGATGAGCTCCTTGTTATAAACGCGCTACTACGGATCGGGAAATCGCTGGAATCGACAAAGCAAGAATACGAAAGCAAGAATCGAAAACACGACACACGATTTACGTGGTTCACTAACACGATGTGTGTTAGCTACGTCCACGGGCGAGAGAGAGTCAATTTCACTATATCGAGGAGATTACAGATTACAGAGGAGTATGAGAAGTATATATAGTACTTCTCCATGTGGGTCTAAACCTAATCCAATCTGCTAAAGGAAACGGTTACAAACCAGGCCCGAACCCGAACCCAAATAACATTGAGCCCCGTCGTAGCGGCTGATAGTCCGATTCAAGTCACATTACCAGTCGTATCAGACCGTACTCCTGCTCCGATAACGCCGTCAGGTTCCCCGTCACGATCTGGTTGATCCCTTCGATGGCCGCGATGGTGGATAAGGCCCAGCAGCTGCCGCACGACCCTTGGTTCTTCACGGGGGTGACCGCTCCCTTCTTCCTCCAGTCCACAGCCTTGGGAATGTTGCTCCTGATCTCCACCGTTGACAAAGAGGAGGAGGAGGAGTCGTTGACCGTGTCCCTTCTCGTGTTGACTGGCTTGAGGCTGAGGTAGTTGTTCTTGAACTCCTCGTGGGTGAGGTCGGCGAACTCGTTGAGGCCGAGCCAGTAGTTGGCGGCCTTCTTGTTGGTGTCGTCGATGTGGAAGAGGTTGTCCTTGAAGATCTCGAACCTTAGGAGCTTCTCCTCGATGGTCTCGTAGATTCTGGAGTGTCTCTCCATCCAGGACTCGAACAGGTCGACCAGCTTGTCGGTGGAGGTGAGGTCGGAGGAGGAGTAGCCCACGATGGAGAAGTCGCGGCCCGCGGCCAGGGACAGGAGGGAAGCCGACGTGGCGATGATGAGGAGCAGGAGGACGGTTGTGTTGGAGGAGGAAGCCGCCATGGTTTTGTTGTGGAGTTAAGAGATGGATGAAATGGTTGATGAATGGAAATGGGGTTTTGAGGGCTTTATATATAGGTGAATATATAGGGTGTGGTAATGGTGTATATTAAATTGGTGGAGGATGCTTTCAAGTGAAGTATGTGGTGACAGGGATTAGTATAATTGCACGCTTTCCAGCTTCCAACTGCCTCAATACTGAGACTTTATGGTTGGTTCTTCACAATGTTCTCATATCATGAGAGATGTGTGTGAGAGTTGCATGTATACCTTTCCATTTAAGCATAAGCATTTTGTCCATCGTCTTCGTTCCTCACCATTTTCCTTCGGCGGAAATTTGGCTGCTTACTGGGTTGCAGGACACAACTACTACCAGCCCACGTGGGCCGTGGCTATCGTTTATTGGTCCAATTAATTTAATTAATTAGTAAATGGATAATATTTAGCTCCAACCCGGGTTGGCGGAGCTGCCTGCAACCAGCTACGTGGGTGATAGGAATTGGCTCAAAATTCAATAATATGCTTTCCATTAGTAACGGAAAGTAAACGGTAATTTTTTTCTTTTTGGAAATCCAGCCCCAAATAACAGAGAACAAAATAAACTATTTATATTTTGGGTTCAAGTTATGATATGGCTAATGAATTTAGTGTGTACCATGTCCACGGTAAAAAAATGTTATGCTAATTAAATAATTTATTAATTGAGAAATTTGAGTATAGTACAATGCTCTAATTTTATTGGGTGAATCCTAAACTATAGTTATATAACCACGAAACCTAAATAAACCAAAAGATAATAATTAATTGATCCGCTGAAGTAAATTAGAGTTCTTCCAATAATTATATTGTATACTGTTGGGGGTGTTACTAAATACTCCGCACACAGACTAAGTAGTAGGGCGCAAAATCGGCGATACGCGCTACAGGTATATAAGGGCTTGAAACCCCCCCAAAGGGGGAACTCCTCCTCTCTCCTCACTTTCTACTTTTGACTATCTCTCTACACCTTATCTCTCTACCTTATTCTCTCAACTCTCTCCACAAACATAAACTGACTTGATCGTCGGAGCTTAATCCGGGGCAACCCCGGCTCTTTCACAAGTTTCTTCCCTCCCGACGAGATCAGACGAACGGATCGTGAGTCAACCCCACACCAACAAATATCATTGTTCATACCGGAGCTAGATGGTACAAACAATTGGCGCCCACCGTGGGGCCTGATTTCTACATTCTGTTCATCCTATTTCTAAAAGGAGGAGGAGATCTGTGTAAGAAGAAATTGATTCTCCCCGCTGCTACAACCGTCGACAACAAGTTTGGTCAAAGATACTCATAAGAGCGACCATAACTGCCAAAGAACGGGAAAAGCGGAAAAGCATTCTAGATCTCCAGCGAAGAAGAAACCTTACAGTCGATGAGTATCACAGATTCTGGGCAAAGAGGAGGGGAATCCACCACAAGTCCGACTATTCCTCCGCCAATCGCTACAACAACCGCAAAAGTGGGTAAAATAAATAAAAAAAACTGTTGGATCTACTTCCTGGTGAAAGCTCAACTGAATGGAGATAGAAGTTATACAAGAAAAAAAAAGCAGGGGAAAGATAGTTCCAGGTTTCACCACTTTTGGGAATGAAAAAAAAAACTTTCCCCAGCACTACAAACAGCGACAGCCGCCAAAGAAGGATGAGTGAAGAAGATCCAATATGGATTTCAATAGCAGCTAACGGGAATGAAGGAAGATATAACCCAACCGGATTCCGACGACGTTTTTTGCCGGATCGGTGACCGACGCCGAGTCTCCGAAGAACAATGAAGAAGAAGTCTTGTCGCTGTCTTCATCGACTTTTCTCCTAAAAACATGCTACCTCTACCTCCACTCCTTGTCAGAAAAAGCACAGGGCACATAAATCGAGATGCACAGTAATCGACGCAAGCAGATGGAGTTATCGGCGCTCGGTCCGCCCTGACCTCCTCTCTCGTAGATCGCCGCACAACCAGAGAAGTCTTCGTCTCTATTGTGGGTCAAAATCAAAATGCCAAAAAGTAAACGGCGGCGGCGCGCCTTGCTCCCGCTCTCATCAACAGCAACTGCACGCTTCCAATTTCTCCTTCTTGCGTCACGCAAGTGCTCTGCTCTCTCTGCCGCTTACCCCGTCATCAACAACGGCCGCGCGACAAGACAGTGAAGATGAGCTACTCCCTAGACTGCTTCCAACTTCTCAACGCGCTTCACCCTCTCCGGCGTCTCCGCCCCTGCCAAGATCTGCTCCTTGCTTATGCTCACATCGACAGTCGCGCGACAGACGGCGTTTCTCTATGCGGGAGCGCGACTAGATGACGGCGCCTCTGTCGCTCTCGTCGCCCAACTTCTCTGGCAGCCTTGCTTTTTCTGCCCCTCCAGGCTGCCGGCGCACTGCAATTCCAAATAAAATAAGAGAAAAGGAAGAATGTGGGAGGAAGAAGGGTAAGCATTCTCAGACGCGACCCAAATCCAACCAGAGTTTCAAGCCCGTCGGGTTTGACACGCTTAAACCCAACACAACCCAAGTCCGCGTCACATAGGCCCACCTTCAGTCTCTCGGGAGGGCCAACCCCGATCTGTGCACCATCTACGCGCGACCCAACAACACCCCGCTCCGTCTCAAGCTTTGATTCACGGCCCACACAATTGGCCCACGCGGAAGTCCCAACTCGCGTGCCTCAGCCCGCTCCGTTCAAATGTGGCAATCCCGCCAAGCCCTGACATGGAGCTTATTAAAAAGATATTATCATTGCCAGAGCTTGAACCCGCGCCCTGCCTTCACCAAATAAGCATACTGACCAGCGGGCCACATACGCACCTTGTGATCTTTTGGCGCAACACTCTTATTTAACTCTCATCCGCTATCCAGCGCGGACTTGTCCAACTCCAACTCGCGGTCCGCATCAAGGCCAGCCCGCCTGGCACTGAACCCGCGTCGACGCAAACCCACTATCCGTCTCGCGGCCCAACGACACACCACCAGTCCCGCTCCGCCTCAATCATTGCTTCACGGCCCGCACAACTAGCACACGTGGGCCCAGGGCCCAACTCGCGGATCGGCTACAACTCCTTTTCCCGGACCAGCTTCGTTTCGTCTCCCGCCAAGCCCAACATCGTGGTCACCCCAACTAGCGGTCCATCATGGCTCCACTCGCGTCAAAAATAATATTGTCAACACCAGGATTTGAACCCGCACCACCATTTAGGAAGGCCAGCAAGATTACCAGCAGGCTACAAGCGAGCCTTGTGTTTCAATGGCGCCCACTTAGTTCGAGTCTGATTTGAACTCGCGTCTGATTTTTAACTATTCGCGCCAACTCAGTTTGCCAAAACAAAAAATAGCAATAGTCATGCACTATTCGCGCCCACTCAGTTCGACAGAACAAAAAAATAGCAATAGTCATGCACTATTCGCGCCCTCTCAGTTCGACAGAACAAAAAATAGCAATAGTCATGCACTATTCGCGCCCACTCAGTTCGACAGAACAAAAAATAGCAATAGTCATGCACTATTCGCGCCCACTCAGTTTGACAGAACAAAAAATAGCAATAGTCATGCACTATTCGCGCCCACTCAGTTTGACAGAACAAAAAGTAGCAATAATCATGAATTATTCGCGCCCACTCAGTTCGACAGAACAAAAAAGTAGCAATAATCATGAATTATTCGCGCTCACAAAGTCCTTCAAAAAAAAAATCCACTGGGTTTTGAACCCAGGTCGTGGCCCACTTCCGCTCGGCTGCTTAGCTCGCGGCCCATCCCGACTCAACCCCCGTCACACCGAGCCCGCCACAAGCGCACTGCAACTTGGCCCGCGCCCAAGCGCATTGTCCAACTCGCAGCCCGCACTGCAGGCGGCCCAACTCGCGGCCCGCATTCAACAGGCGCACTATTTAAAAATAATGTCGTGGTCGCCAGTCCTCGAAGCCGCACCACTATTCCGCCAGACAAGCAACTCTACCAGTAGGCTACATACGAGCCTTGCATTTCAATGGCGCAGCGCCTGCCTTTCATCTGCTCCTACCGCCCTTGTGCCAATATAAAGCTAAGTACCCTATCGATTTTAAATATTTTACTTTCTTGAGCGTTAATGGCGCTAATGGGGGGCAAGGCGTACCCAAAAAACGGGGGAGATAAGAAACTCACCATGCTCTCGACGCCTTGAAGACTCCAAACTTAGGGTTAAAAACCCCGACGAGGAGAGGGCACATTATCTCGAAGATCTACAAATAAGTCTCAACGAAGCACACAAGTAAGACTTCAATAAGAGCATCGAAAAGCTACAAATAAGTCTCAACGAAGCACACAAATAAGACTCCATAAGAGCATCGAAGACTCCAAACCGAGGGTTAAAAACCCCGACGAGGAGAGCTCCAAACTGAGGGTTAAAAACCCCGACGAGGAGAGCTCCAACTGAGGGTTAAAACCCCGACGAGGAGCGCTCCATGAAGAATCTACAATGGGTGAAGGCTACACGCCTTAATGAAATACACCAACTGGGGGGCAAGACGCAAGAAGCTGGCACCGCGTCAGTCAAACGCGCCACCAGCTGGGGGGCAAGTGGGGTACATAGGGCTCCACCCAAAATCACCGACGAAGATTTTTTAAAAAAGTAATAAGCTAGCGATGAGTTAAGACTCGCCACCAGCTTGGGGGGGCAATTGTTGGGGGTGTTACTAAATACTCCGCACACAGACTAAGTAGTAGGGCGCAAAATCGGCGATGCGCGATACGCGCTACAGGTATATAAGGGGGGGAGACTCCTCCTCTCTCCTCACTTTCTACTTTTGAATATCTCTCTACACCTTATCTCTCTACCTTATTCTCTCAACTCTCTCCACAAACATAAACTGACTTGATCGTCGGAGTTTAATCCGAGGGGCAACCCCAGCTCTTTCACAGATTTCTTCCCTCCCGACGAGATCAGACGAACGGATCGTGAGTCAACCCAACACCACCAAATATCATTGTTCATACCGGAGCTAGATGGTACAAACATATACGTATGCTAGCTAGATGTGCACGGAAAAGCTAGTATAATATAATGAAATATTTGTTATTAATTGGATACTAGGTTTTTAGTGTGTATTTTGCCGAGGTAAGAAATAATAATTTAATTGAAATCAAATAATTCATAAAATTATTTATATAAAATACTAAATACATTTCACGTAGTGGTTAATCATTACGCATAATATATGTAATTTGATTGCTTAAGTGATATTCATACATAAGGTTTACGTAGTGTTTAATTATTGTTGTTGTAAAAAAAAGTGTTTAATTATTGTAGAAGACTTTTATAATATTTTTGTAATTGATACATGCAAAATGATAATTTGAGTTTAGTTTTAAGGAATTAGGTCGTAGAGTTTGTAAAATTTATGATATAGTATTATATCTAATTTTTAATTAATTTATGATAATGTCATACGATAATCTAAACAAAATTCCCATGATTTATTTTGTTCTTGTATATTGTTTGTTTGGAGTTTTAATAAAAAAGTAGAAGTGGGAATTGCCGTTTGCTTTCCGTACACACCACAAGTTATAAAAGAAAAGCTTGTTAATGGATTCGAGCCAATCCCTATCGGCCACGTAGCTGGTTGGAGACAGCTCCTCCAATCCGGGTTGGAGCTAAATATTATCCTTAGGGTTCGTTTGGAAGTTATGATTCTAGATGAATGATTCTTTGAATTCATGTATTCTGGAGAATCCATCATTTTTTTGTTCCAAACGATTGGAAGTTATGATTCTAGATGAATGATTCTTGCGCGGTTGTTTCGAGAACTTCCAAACGATTGGCGTGGGTGCTCATTCCGGGCTCTGATACCAAATGGTAAGGGCTGAAATTGTAAGAGTGGATAGCTCCCTTTTCTTGGCAGGAGTAGACCAGTGCTCTAATTTCTTGGCTAGACAACCAGTGGGTTCTTATGACTGAATAATTGCTTGCCTTTTACTCTCCCATACGAAACCTTAAATACACGAAGATGATGAAATTCAAAACAGCATGCTAAGTGGAACTACCACTCAATCCTACCCAACTGATCCTATTCTACCTCCACTTAAGGTGGAGATGATCCTTATTCCAACTACTGCAACTACTGCTCCCTAACAACAGGGGCGGACTCAATCAACAACTAACAATAACAACTCAACGGCAAGATTGTGACTCCATCTTGGCAGCTACACGAAATCGCTGTAGCGGGAGTTGGGTTGTGGCATTCGAGCTGAATGGCTGCGGGCCTTGTGGGCCTATCATTGCCACCCTCAGAAGAACCGACATTGCCCTCAATTCCCAGCTGAATGAAACGGTCATGGAACACAGAAGCTAACTCCCACGTTGCATCCTCTGCTGGCAGATCCTTCCACTTAACGAGCAGCTCTTCGTCCCAACGCGACCCGCGTTGAACGTGACGAGTCCCGAGAATAGCCTCGGGAAGCAGGAGGAGCGCTCCATCGTCGTCAATCGGAGGAACGTCGGTAGGTGCATTGGACGTCGGATCGGGACAGCGCCGCAACAAGGAAACATGGAAGACATGATGCACACGGCTGCCAACTGGTAATGCTAAGCGATATGCAACCGGGGCAATGCACTCGGTAACCATGTATGGCCCGAAGTAACGCCAGGAAAGCTTCTGTGAAGCACGCCGAAATACTGTATGCTGACGATATGGCTGCAACTTCAAGTAGACCCAATCCCCGACGACGAACTGAACTTCACGGCGGTGTAGGTCGGCATTCTGCTTCATGCGGTTACGCGCCATTGCTAAATTGGACTTGAGCTCATTCAGAAGGTCATTCCGGTCAATTAAAGCACAATCAACCTCATGGACGGAAGTGGTACCAGGATGATAATTGGGGACATCCATAGGTAACCGGCCGTAAAGAGTTTGGAAGGGAGTCATCCCGGCCGAGCTATGAAAGGTCGTGTTGTACCAATACTCCGCCCACGGAAGAGCCGCCAACCAACGTCGCGGCTGTTGATGGGTAAAACAACGCAAGTATTGCTCCAAGCAGCGGTTGACAACCTCGATTTGACCGTCGGTTTGAGGATGGTACGAGGAGGACATGCTGATTGTGGTTCCGGATTGGCGATGTAGCTCCTGCCAAAAGTGGCTCATGAACACTCGATCGCGGTCACTGACGATGGAACGAGGAAGACCATGAAGCTTGACGACGTGAGCGACAAAACTATCCGCCACGGAACGACCGAATAGGGATGCGAAAGAGGCACAAAGTGTCCATACTTGGTCAAGCGATCAACGACGATCAAGATCACCGTTTTGCCACCCGAACTCGGCAAACCATCAATAAAATCGAGGGAGATATCTTCCCAAACCTATTCCGGGATTGGGAGAGGTTGGAGTAGGCCGGCGGGGGTGAGCATTGAGCTTTTGCGCGGAGGCAGACGTCGCAGCCGTTGACGAAACTCTTCACGTCATCCAACATCCCAGGCCAAAAGAAGAGAGAGGATAGTCGTTTATATGTGCGCTCGATCCTTGAATGGCAGCCCATCCGAGTCCCGTGGAACTCCTCGAGGAGTTGGCGGGCATGGTGAGAGCGGGGCGGAACGACGATCCGATTGCGATAGAACGCCATGTCGTTGCGGATGGTGTATTGGCCGGGGTTAGGAGACTTTTCACGGGAGAACACCTGCTGCATATATGGGTCAGTGAGTGCCGTGGCTTTCAGGGATTCCCACAGCGACGTGTGCGGAATGGAGACTGCGAAAATCTCTGCAGCTGGTGGCCGACGGCTCAGGGAGTCTGCTGCTTGATTCTCGCGACCCGGCTTGTAAATTATCTCGTAGTCAAAGCCCAATAGTTTAGAAACCCATTGTTGTTGTTCGGGGGTCGTGATACGCTGGTCAAGGAAGTGTTTCAGACTCTTTTGATCCGTGTGGATACTAAACTTTCAGCCCAATATGTAGGGGCGCCATGTTTGGACAGCTTTGAGGATTGCTAACATCTCCTTTACATAGGTGGAGAGTGTTTGCTTTGTTTTCCCTAAAGCCCGACTCATGTAAGCAAGCGGCCTGCCCGACTGCATTAAGACTGCCCCGATGCCGTGGCCCGATGCATCAGTTTCGATGACAAAGGGTTCTTCAAAGTTGGGCATGGCGAGTACCGGTGTGGAGGTCATAGCGGTCTTCAATTGTTGGAAAGCTTCTAGTGCTGCCGCATCCCATACAAATTGACCCTTCTTTAATAAATTGGTGAGAAGACGTGCAATGGTGTCGTAGCCTCGGACGAACTTGCGGTAATACCCCGTAAGTCCGAGGAAGCCGCGCAACTCGGTGATGGTGGACGGAATGGGCCAGTCGATCATTGCTTGGATCTTGTGCGGATCCACTTTCACGCCGTGAACGGTGATGATGTGCCCCAAATATTCTATTTCTTGTAAGCCAAAAGCACACTTAGAAAATTTAAAGAAAAATTGATGGTGTTGAAGGATGGAAAAGACCTGGCGCACATGGTCGAGATGAGACTGCCAATCAGGGCTGTAGATCAAGATGTCGTCAAAGAAAACCAGAACGAACTTGCGAAGAATCGGTCTGAAAAGCTCGTTCATAATGGCTTGGAAGGTAGATGGGGCGTTGCAGAGACTAAACGGCATCACGAGATATTCATAATGGACGTAGTGTGTTCGAAAAGCCGTCTTATGGACATATGCACCATCCATTCGAATTTGATGATATCATGCACGGAGATCGAGCTTGGTGAAAATAGGCGGCCCCGTGTAACTCGTCCAACATGTCATCGACGGTAGGAATGGGGAAACGATCTTTGACGGTCAGTTTATTCAAAGCCCTGTAATCAGTACAAAATCTCCATGATCCATCTTTCTTCTTAACCAGTAACACCGGAGAAGAAAAAGGGCTTGTGCTCGGGCGAATTAGTCCGGCGGCGAGCATCCTGTTAACCTGAACCTCAATCTCAGCCTTCTGGAAATAAGCATAACGGTAGTGTCGAACGTTCACGGCATCGGTGCCGTCCTTCAAAGTGATACGATGGGACACCTTGCGGTGTGGTGGAAGCTGAGTTGGATCTTCAAACAATGTCCCGAATTCCCGGATGATATCCTGCAAGTCGGCGGGAACCTGGCGAAGAGGCTCTGTTGCCGGCGGTGGAATGCATATGACGCGGAGTCCGGCCGCGTCGCGGGATATCTCGCGGATAGATGTGGATCTAATTTCGGGCGTGGATATGCCTTTCAATTTATGGGGTCTCCCTTCCCATTCAAAAGCCATTTCCAGGGTCTTCCAATTGCTCTGAATGGTTCCTAAAGTCTCCAGCCACTGAATGCCCAGTACAATGTCAAATCCAGACAAGGGAAGAGCAAAAAGGGTTACCGAGAATTGAATGCCGTGTATATTGAGAGGTACACTCTCGTGTTTCCCTTGGTACTTTAGAGGGGCACCATTTGCGATTTTGACGTTGAAGGCCGAAATAGGTGTTCCAGGGAGCTGGAGAGTGTCTGCTGTTCGTGCGTTGATGAAGTTGTGGGTGGACCCACTATCAATGAGCGCCACGAGCTTGGTTCGGCACACTGAAACCCAGACTTTCATCATTCGGCCCCCAACTTGCCCCGCAATGGCGTGAAAGGAAACCTCTGCCGCTTCGAGGGTTTCTTCCTCATCGTCCACTTCGTCCAGCAACATCATCAGTCGTGGCTTCGCACATCGGTGAGTCGGCGTGAATGTTTCGTCGTAATTGAAGCATAAATCAGCTGCCCGTCGGCGATTGATCTCTTCGTATGGTATTCGTTTAGCTCCCGGCGGCAGTTGTGGTCGATTCCGATTCATCTGCGGTGGCTCGGCGACCGGTCTTGGCCGAGCGGCCAATTGAGCATCGAAGGTTGAAGATGGCTTCGGTCTCGGGGGAGTCGTGTAATCCATTGCTGAGCGAAAGGGTTGGCGGGGAGGGCTTCGGTATCGGGAGAGCTGGTCATCTCGAGCGCGTGCTAGATTGATAGCATCCTTGAGAGTTCTGGGCCCGAAGATGCGGATCCCATCAGCCACTTCTGACTTGAGGCCGCCCATGAACGTACCCACCAGCGCATGTTGAGTCCAGCCGTGGACCCGATTCCCAAGTCGTTCGAACTCCGTGAGGTACTCCGTAAGAGTCCCCGTCTGACGGATGCGAGAAAGAGCTTCGTCGAAACCGGTGCCTACGATGTCTCCGAAACGAGTCCACAACTCAGAGGAGAAGGTTTCCCATGTGATTCAGAGGCCCTCGGTCCGATAGGTACGACGGAGCCACTGCCACTACTGGTTGGCGTCGCCCTCGAGGTGATACGAAGCTAGGTTCGCCCTTTGCTCTTCCGGGATATCCTGGAATTCAAAAAATTGTTCGACCCGGGAGAACCAGACGGTGGGATCGCCGCTGGCGAAGGTGGGAAATTCCAATCGCGCGAGCTTCGTTTCGAAGAAGGGTTGCGGATCACGTTCTTCTTCTTCCTCAGCGATCGTCCTGCGATGGCGGCCATTGACAGATCCGCCGCCTTCAACGGAATGCTGATCCTCGTTCCGGTTGGTTCGCTCTTGTGCGATCTGCGTCAATGAAAATTGCACGGCAGCCACCTGATCGACGAGAGCCTTGAGGGTAGCTTGTTGTTCTTGCGCGGTTGTTTCGAGAGCTTCCAAACGATTGGCGTGGGTGCCCATTCCGGGCTCTGATACCAAATGGTAAGGGCTGAAATTGTAAGAGTGGATAGCTCCCTTTTCTTGGCAGGAGTAGACCAGTGCTCTAATTTCTTGGCTAGACAACCAGTGGGTTCTTATGACTGAATCATTGCTTGCCTTTTACTCTCCCATACGAAACCTTAAATACACGAAGATGATGAAATTCAAAACAGCATGCTAAGTGGAACTACCACTCAATCCTACCCGACTGATCCTATTCTACCTCCACTTAAGGTGGAGATGATCCTTATTCCAACTACTGCAACTACTGCTCCCTAACAACAGGGGCGGACTCAATCAACAACTAATTATAATAACTCAACGGCAAGCTTGTGACTCCATCCTGGCAGCTACAAGAAATCGCGGTAGCGGGAGTTGGGCTGTGGCACTCGAGCTGAATGGCGTGCGGGCCTTGTGGGCCTATCAAAGAGCTTCACTAGTAAGGGTCATTGAGTAACTGATAGACAAGTTGCTGAACAAGCCATTTACTAAGCTGAAGACCAGCTCTTTCTATACGAATCTTTAGTTTTTTTTTTTTTCTAATGAAGGTTGCTCAAATAAGATAACTTGGGTATGGATTGAATTAATATATGAAATAATGAGTTTCGCCTATATAAAAATGTATTACTTTGGTGTAGTTTCATTGTAGATTTCGAAAACTGAGGAAGAGTAAACATCGCTAAATCTCCCACGACGTAGCAGTGGGTATTGATACTATTGTGAGTAATTAGTTGGTCGGTTAGTTGCTAATCTTTTTGAGCGAGGAAATCTCATGTGTATGGACATGCTGATGAAATAAATGCAGAGGTGGCGAAGCTGGGGGAGGAGTGGTACTTCTTCAGCCTGAGGGACATGAAGTACCCGACGGGGCTGCGGATCACCGGCGCCGGATACTGGAAGACCACCGGCAAGGACAGACAAGTCTACACCACCACAGGACGCCAGAAGAGCAGTAGCAGCTTGCTGTTGGGGATGAAGAAGACGCTGGTGTTCTACAAAGAAGGGCGCCCAAAGGCGAGAAGACCAAATGGGTCATGCACGAGTACCGCCTACAAGGACATTTCTCCTACCGCCACCATTCCACCTCCAACGATAATGGCGACCTCAAAACCATATTAACCAACCCAATTAATGTCGATGATTGTTTTGGTGGTGATCACAGCAAACCTCGTCTTCTCAGACAATGCAAGACGGAGCTGGCCGCCAGCGCAATTGATATAAATGATCAGCTCTGGTCATCCTCGTTATCACATGATAACTTTCAACTCCCTCCATCTGCTGCTGCTGCCGCCGCCGACTTCCCCAACTGGGGATGCTATCAGGATCATCGAAGAATGGCAGCGATGACAAATAATAATAACACAATGCTGCAGCAAAATCCCTTCTACAGCTTTTTTAATCAGGACGATGACTCCACTATCAGCGACTACACATCATCATCATCAGCCGTTGCACTTCTCGGTTTCCAATCTCTTGCAGCTCCGCCTAATATCGCTTTCAACAAGTCATCTGGCACCGGTGCTGTCAACTTTAACACGATGATGTCAGATACGGCATCAGCTCACACGGCTACTCGATCACGTCTTGGAGATTCTTGGTCATCGTTAATGGCCGACTGTCACAACAGCTGGCCATAGTGATAATTAACTTGCTCTCTAGCTAGCTAGAAGATTTAGAAGTAATATTCTTACAATCTACGATGTGTCTATAAATATGATCACTGTTCTAATGTATTGACTATGCGCTTAAGCATGGTGCTAATTTGACTCTATCGGCTCATTTAGAAGGGCTATAATGTTTCAGAGCAGCTGCTATTTATTTACCCCAACATATAACAAGGCTCAACACTGGCTGCAACCTGAAGCTACAGGCAACATCCAGATAAGAACTCCCAAGCTATCACCCTATGTATGCTAGTGCCTCATATCAGAGTACACAAATTAACTTGCAATCTAAAAAAAAAACTAATCTGCAGGAATGAACATCGATCGGGTGAATGTTATCCTTACTTCTAATTGCGATTGCAAGTAGGTAGCTTCTGGTGTGTATACCACTCTAGCTATAGTTCTTGAGTGGCATCCATCTAGCCCCTGAAAAATGGATCTATTTGAGAAGCCACTGTTCCATGGCTGGATGCCAATAATCACATTTTCAAAGCCGATTGACAAGTCCAGCAGAAAGGAGGATAATAACACAAACAACACACTTTCATTCACGATAAAACTGCTAGCTCACAAGAAATCCAATTATCACATCCCCACTACAGCTTTTATTCCATACCTAACATTATCAAACAGGCTGCGCATCCGTCACTTATAATGGAAATTCGCCTGCACAAGACAGAATGACTTGCGGTCAGCAATGTACTAAGGCCTTGTTTACAGTAAATCATTGTATCATGGTACATCTCTGCTTTGTTTGCTTCTCAAGACATGAGCCCTCTATTAGTTTTACCAGCTGCATAACAGCAAAAGAAGAAGAAGTGCAAACTTCTGCGTATGAAGGTGCAAAAAGAACGTACAATGGCACAGCCTAGGTCCTAAAATTGATCACTGTAGTCAGTATACAAGACTCAGGGATGAGGCACCAGGCTTACTTACTATAGAAGTAGTCTCTGATTCAAATAATCATTAGACGCACAGAACAGAGATGTTGCAGGAGGCAAAAAATAATAAACATTCTAAACAGAAAACGAAATGCCGAAAATAATTTTAACCTAATCTCATCGTAAGAAACAGATAGGCTCACAAATCCTAGGACATCCTCATGATATTCACCTCAAGGAACTGCCTTCAAATTCTTCAATCGAAATACGATGAATAAACAAGCAAAAGGTGGCCCGAACCCATATATATCCCACGCTAGCTCTCCTCTCCACACTCAAATCATTTGTAAAGAAAATCCAAGTTCAATTTGGATTGATCCAATTCAGAGCTAAACAATATCCTATAGCAGCGAATTGTGGGGAGGAGAATTCAAGTAGCTTCGATTTTGAGCGAGTGTAAGAGAACCATCCCTATATCTGAAAGATAGCTGAAAGTTACGTGGTCGTCTTCGAACAACATAGGGATTGGGTGATGGCTACTAAAATATCCTAAATGTAAAAGATACATGAAACATGCCAGTAGCCATTAGCCAAGCCAATTCTTTGCAACTAAACATCACAATAAACGAACACAGCCATCGCGGAGAAACTAAACGAAGCTAGATTACCAATAGCTATCACTGCCGCAGACTCATAGACTAGATGGAGCGAATTTGGGGAGAAACAATAGATTCGAGAGGTTCTCGATGCCTAAACTGACATGGAAGAGCAATTGAATCAAGCGGCGAGAAGAATTAAAGGGGAGGAGACAAAGGCACTATACCCTGACGATCTCATTTGGATGAACCGGAGGTCTTGGAATCGGAGGTGGAGGAAGATGAGGATCCATAGCGCGGCGGCGAATAGAAGAGAGCGGCGATCATGGCTCCCGGCAGAACCACGTATTGCGACAGAGCAGACAGCTTGGACAACAAAGGCTCTCCCCTCATGAACGCCATTCTTAATTCTTTTCTGTTTCTCCGCCCCCTGCTTCAATTTGTCTTCTTCGTCAAGATCGGCAGCTCGGCGCTCTGGGGTTTGTTCTCGATTGCTTCCTCGTCTTTGCGAATCCCAATCACCAGAAGGAGTGTGGGCGGATGGGGGATGCGATCCGGTACTAGTAACACTTACGGTAAGCTAGAAGTTCGCCGGGGATCATGCGGCTTCACGGCATGGCACGTCATCATTCAGTTTCCATCTGACGTTGGGGAGCGAAAGTGATGATGGAAGAGAGAACACGAGCCAGTTTTGTTCGGGCCCGGCCCGTTCACTTTAGTCCGAAACGGCAAGTCATTGTGGAGCTTATGGGCTTGAAACTGAGTCTGCCCGCCACATGGGAGAGTTTAGGGATATGATTGGATATGAACATAATCCACAATCTAATCACTCGTTTGCTTCTTCTTACATTTGGATCAATTTTCACTCATTAAGGATTTTATAAAATTTTGGTTATTAAAATAAAGTTCCAAATTCATGGGTCCATCAATTTGAATTTTTTTTCTTTCCAGCGGTATGAAACAGTTGAACTACGGTTTTCAACATAAAATACTATACCACTGATTTTTCCTGTACGAATTTACGATCCTTGGTTCAAAATTAATCACAGAGATCTCCTCAAATTCAACCACCTCCACATTGCAATTTAAAAACTCTCAAACTTTCAAATTTCATAAAGTTCAATTGAAGAAACGATTATCAAAACAATCTCGATTGAGTCGATGAAATTGTCATGTTGAAACGGGCAAGTGCATATTAAAAGTGGTGGATAATGTACATTAGTTCATCAGCCATTTTGGATGAAGCATCACTATTGCAAAATATTTAATTTTGAGAGGCAATGTGACAAAAGAATTTGATAGAAACATCTTCATCAAATTAAGCTTTTGTTATGGTTAACTAAAAATTTGTGTATGCATTAATTTAATTCATTTGTTACATGAGAATGAACTTTGATTATAAATATAAAAAAAAAAGTCAAGCTTCTGATAATACATAAATAGATACATGAATAAGTGGATTACACAATTAAGAACCTAAGACAAAAATCGTCAGCACCAAAAAGAAATCGAACATTTTAGACATAGGCACATAGCTTATCATCACGAAAAATGCGAAAAAATGCAATAATGTAGCATGGACATGAATGGAAGCAAGGGAAGAGGATAATTAATTAGGACGATTGGCCGCCCTCGCCGGCTAGAGTGGGGGTTGCGCCGGCGCCGGAGGGCGTAGGTGCATCGGTGGCGCCGGGAGTCTGGTTGGGGTTGACGGGGAGGTGGCCGGTGGTGCCATAGCCTTGGCCCTTGTAGTCCTCCAGATTGGAGTACTTCACATATGGACTGCTCTCCATGGGAAGCCCATCTACGTTGGGCTTGGATTGGTCGGCATTCTCTTCTCGCCGGGCCTGGTTCCCGGCCTGGCTCTCGCTGTCCCTCCGCAGTTGCAGGCTGTTCCCACTGTTCAATAGATCTTCCGCTCTGTCCATCGGTTAATCAACTGTTAATCTCACCGTCAATTATTATTATATAATTATGATAAATGGATGTGAATGTGTTCTTGGTTTTGGTTTTGGGAGAGCTCAAGGGCTACGTCTATGTATTCTGCATTTATACCATTTGTGATTTACCCTCTAAGAGCAATGCCGATGGTGTAGGAACTAGGAAGGGGGAATGATCAATGTCCACCAATTTGTGTGTGGTAGCAAGACACATCATACATAAGAGTGTTGACTTCTTCAATGCACTTCCTACCATGTTTCCACAATTATATAATTTGTACGGCCCTCGTTATCCATTTTAAGAAGTCAATTTGACTCAAGAGGAAAAAAGAAGAAAATAAAAGGAGAATATAGTATCCCGTAACACGAATAAGATTGTTGGTGCAAGCTGTCATAAGATTAAGATTACGAACAACTAATAAAGTGTTGTAAGTGTATAAAGATGTTATATTCGTGAAAATAAGTTGGTTTTGTGATTAATTAATAAACTTACACTAAAAAAATAAAAATGTTTGTGTTTCAACGTTTCTCGTTACAACCAGTTCCAAGAAAACTGTTAGTGTTGTGGTATATGATCCACGATTGAACCTCTCCCAACAACTCGAGTTATTGGGATCAACTGGTTCTTGACATGGTATCAGAGCCTTCTGTGACCGAGAGGTCTTGTGTTCGATTCCCGGTGACCCCCATTTGTTAAGCACGTGGTATTCTTGTCTTTAGACCAGTGCAAACTTCAAGCTCTTGTGAGTGCCTTTCGTTTGAGGGGGCGTGTGTAGTATTGTTGTATATGATCCACGATTGAACCTCTCCCAACAACTCGAGTTATTGGGATCAACTGGTTCTTGACAAAAACACCATTAACGCTCCCAATCACGGTACGAGAGTGGAGAGCCATCGATGACTCTTCATGTTTTTCGAAGGTCACATGACATATGCAAATAGTTTGGCACAAAATGACAATTAATGGGCTCTAACTTGCCCATCATGTGATGTTCAACAAGAATCTAAAGCTCACCATGTGCCTCTCCCGACGTTGCTCATGCTCATCCATCTGTCGACTCTAGTAATTACTTCATTTCCCTGCCCTAGCTTGTACACTTAAATCCAAAGACATCAATAACCATCGTATAACCAGTTGATTGCAATAAGGTTTGAAGAGATTTAATTATAGATGATATATTATTTATTAACATGTCCTCTCAAATGAAAATCACTAAATATGAGTTTGAAGTTTGCACAAGTTTGATTATAATGTATTAAAAAATATATGGAAGTCATTGGGATTCGAACAAAAAACCTCTTGATCACAAAAGACTTTGATACCATGCCAAAACTTTATCCGCTTCCCACTCTACCCGAACCCATAAATTAAAACGATATTGTGTTGTATCTAACCTCAACAATATGGATAATTTATAGATGTTATTAGTTTTTATGTCACTGTAATACTAGTAACATGAATAATTTATGGATGTTATTAATATTTTTGGCAATATACTTGTTGGAAAATTCTCAATAATAAAGAATGTGAGTGCGAGGAAAAATTATTTGTAGTTATATCCATCAACCCATTGGTGTGTTTTTTTTCTCTCCAACATATAGTGGGTATTTCACTGGGTTTGTACGCGGATGCATCCACAATGTTGGGTTTGGAGAAACTCGATTTAACCAGACCCATTATCATCCATAACCATGGTGGTATATACAAATATACCATGACGGTAGGAATATATCATGGTGCAAAATTGTGGTACATGTTAGTATGAATATACTAGCCACCATCTACCGTCATCCTACTACCACTATGGTAGATGGCGGTATAGTTGATCCAAAAAATTTGTCCCATACATATTGATGTAACAAATCGACTTATAATGCGTGCTTTCGCTTCGTTCCACCAACTAATTAATGAAGTGCAATGAAGTAGCACATCATTAAGTGTGAGCCTCTTGAGCTATAACAATGGTATATGGTATTGGAGATCTTCAAGCATCCCAAACATCATCATCATTCAAGCCTAGAGGGTTGTACCTTCCGTCTATACACGTCAAAATCCCTCAATTTTTTCAAAATATTGTCAGACACATAATTGTTATAAAATTCGGAGCACTCTGATAAATTTTGGTGAAATCTCTCACCACAATCCCCTATCCAGACTACTCAAAAGTGGTTTTGAAGCTAAACATTTACACCAAATACACAAATGCACTATTTAGATTTGCTGCTTCTCCTTGATTGGAAGTAGGCCTTTGATGCAGTAGGAAAACAACAAACAAGAATTACAACCATAGTTGTAAAGAAGATGCTGACAAGTACTTTAGCTCAACTTCACTAACTTCAATTATGAAGCTAAGATTGATATAATATCCAAGTGATGATTGCAGCATTTAAACTAATAAACACTTCATACTATCTCGTTCGTCCATCATGTATCTCACTTTAACTTTACAATCTCAAATAGGGGTGGGCATTGGGTGGGTCGGGTGGATTTTGACCATAAAATGCACCCACCCGCGCTTAAACGGATTGATAATTTTTAACCCACCACCCACCCACATTTAGTCTCGGGTTGGGTCGGGCGGATGGTGGATGATGCGGGTGGGTTTGTGGGTTCACCCACATCATAATGTATATAATATAAAGGAGTCAATTTGACATGATAATACGTGAATAGAATCATCGAGGGAAATAAGAAGTTGAAATATGGCGAAAAATGTCGAATTAGTTCTTAAATTGGATAGAAATTCTATTATGAAAGTGTTTTCTATAGATTGAGACGATTATTAGGTGCAAGGAACTAAGAAAAATAATTCCACAAAGGAAAGAGAGGTGATCTAGGCACAAGAATTAGAGGAAAAAGTAAAGGGAAGAAGAGGGGATCTCTATTTGGAAGGTTGGCTTTGAGGTTCAAACTCCAGGAGCAGTCCGAGTTTATATCTAACTTCTCCACTCTCCTCTCTCTAGCGCCAACGACTTTGATCTCTTTGTTGTTGGGTTGAGCGGGTCACCCGCACACTCATCCACAACCCACCCACCACCCGGTGGATGGCTCCCAGCGCAACCCGTCACCCACCCACAGACCCACCTACTTAGCAAAATTCGGGTCAAATGCGGGTTGGTCGGCCCAAACCCGCGGATGATCCGCCCGTATGCCCAGCCCTAATCTCAAATATCTTTGTTTTTTTATTTCTTTTCCGTTGTTTCCTCTCACTATTCCATTCAAAACAAAACTTACGGAAAATATCTATTCACA
This sequence comes from Linum tenue, assembly GCA_946122785.1. Classification (NCBI taxonomy): domain Eukaryota; kingdom Viridiplantae; phylum Streptophyta; class Magnoliopsida; order Malpighiales; family Linaceae; genus Linum; species Linum tenue. Next base: position 40,695,379 of record CAMGYJ010000002.1, read on the forward strand.
AAATTAATTCAACACTCGTACACATAATCTAATAATTGATGGCAAAATTTTGTTTTCGAGGAACGAATTCAATGCCAATGTTCGAAGTAGACTCTACACCATATGGTCCATTCTTGGACTATCATTCAATCATATCCCCAAAATTTCACATTGTGAAATCATGTGGATTCATCCCATCATAGGTAAGCTTGCAGAGAGAGTATTGGACAAACAATCAAATAATGAGACGGAGACACATTCACCTTCCCCTCCATGATATATGCTAAAGAAAACGTACCATTTCCTTTTCTCCTATGATGAAGTAACATATATTTGTACTTTTTGTCCCAATGCACAAAATATCTATTCCAGCCTTTCGCCATCGACCCTTTTTTCCACTTTTCATCGTCCCACTAATCAAGGGGAAGAAACAGACACAAACCTAAAAACATAACCAATCCCACGAACCCCTCCAATCACTTGCCGCCGAGGGTTCTCTTCTCCCCCCACTTGGAAGCATTGTGTAATAAACTGATAATAGAGTTATTGGGTTTAATTAGTTGGTAACCTTTTTGTCATCATGCTTCTTAATAGTTGGCTAAGCAACAAGGATTGTAGTTTACTATCTATAATCAAACATCAAGTGTCAAGATTGTAGTTTTACTCGAAGCTTTAGTTTTAGATGTGAAGAAAACTAGCTATAGTTTGCGGCGGATTCAGGATATAGTAGAGTACTGGGTCGCATTTGAATAAAAAATGAGATATCAACTAACACTGAATTGGAAGAGATGAACTGGGTCCTGGCCAAGAGAGGCCTCCTTCTAGATCCTCCACTAGCTATAGCTATTGTATGCATCAATTCATCCATGTCAATGTGACTCAAAAAGGGTCACGTAGAAATTTGTAATTGGTTTTTCGATCAACCAACTATCCAATTTAATTCAATCCAATTTAAATTTAATAGTTTTCAGTCCCGAATAATATGAATGATTGTGACCCATAATTATTATTAAAATTTATATACGTTTTGAATTTATAATAAATTTCTCGATCACGACTTTATCACTGCAAGTGATCGATAATATCTCTACCGTTGAAACATATATATTAAAATATATGAGTAGATTTGGTTGGAAGGCACATGACAAAAGCATAGGCATATAATAGATTCACTAGGTAGCCAAGGTTCTCCATCCCCACAACCTTGGCCTCTCCCTCTTCTCCCCTCCATCCATACTCTCATTATCTGCACTTTCCTTCAATCCAAAAACCAAAACAGAATAAAAAGTAAAAACACTTTCCTTAAACAAAAAAGCTTGGTTTTTATTTTTTTCATTTTCGAGACAGATACAGACAAAGTTCCCCTGTTCTAGCGCTCTCTCTTGTCATTCAGATAGCATAGCGCCTTCAGTACTTCAGGCCGCAGTTCCATTCAACTGAACTGAAAAGAGAGAAAAGCCAGCGCTAGGCTTTGCTCTCTTGAAGTCAATTACAAAGGCTTACCACTGTTCATCCTTGCTGCCCGCGTTGAAGGTTTGTTGGCGGGTAACTTCTGGATTTTAGGATCGCAGTTTTTCTCCCGTTGCTTTAGCTTGGGCTAACCATCTAAATCTCGCCGGCAATTCAACGCCAGAAGGTAAAGTGTTCATAAAGATGCTTGCTTTCCTGCCTCTTATTAAGAAAAACCCATTTTCCATTTTCCAAAGCTTTCTCCTAATTTAGTGGGGGGGTTGAAATGGGTATGCATGGAGAAAGTCTTTTAAGGAAGTCCTTCGATTTATATCGGTCTCTGTCATTTTAGAGTCATCTACTGAATAAGAGAAAACGTTGGGTTTTCTGTTCTTTTCTTGGCAGATCCACCAATTCAACTGCGGCGTCTCGTGAAGTTGTTCGTGGTTTACTGATAAAGGTTGCTACTTTGCCTTGTAGTTTTGTGGTTTCGAGTTAGAAAGATGAACGGAGCTACCCTCGTTGCTATTGCTGCTTGTATCGGCAACTTCTTGCAAGGATGGGATAATGCTACCATTGCCGGTAATGCCCATTTACAGAATACACGAAGACTGAAAATAATTGTTAAGAAAAAAAGCGTTCAACTTTATCAATTTGTCCTTTCTTTTCCTAGGGGCAATTGTTTATATCAAGAAGGACCTTAATTTAGACAGCAGTGTGGAAGGCCTAGTTGTGGCAATGTCTCTTATTGGTGCCACAGCAATCACAACATGCTCAGGACCCATCTCAGATTGGCTTGGCCGACGGCCGATGCTGATCATTTCATCATGTCTCTACTTCATAAGTGGCCTAGTCATGCTGTGGTCGCCCAATGTTTACATCCTGTGTTTGGCTAGGCTGCTAGATGGGTTTGGGATTGGCTTGGCCGTGACCCTTGTTCCGCTCTACATATCTGAGATCGCCCCTTCCGACATAAGAGGGCAGCTGAATACTCTCCCTCAGTTCACTGGCTCAGGTGGCATGTTCCTGTCGTATTGTATGGTTTTCACTATGTCGTTGTCGGCTTCACCAAGCTGGAGGTTGATGCTCGGGGTTCTTTCAATTCCCTCGTTGTTGTACTTTGCATTGACTGTGTTTTACTTGCCCGAATCGCCTCGTTGGCTCGTAAGTAAAGGGAGGATGCTTGAGGCAAAACAGGTTCTCCAGAGCCTTCGTGGCATGGGAGATGTTTCAGGTTAGATTTTGCTTGCTTGTTAAGTTTAACGTTTCCTGATTGTGATAGATTTTGTAGCTGAAAATTGAGAATGTTATCTTCAATGTTTAATTGTTGCTTAGGGTCTAACCAATTCGCAGTCTTCATCTAACCTACAATGTGATGTATTGCCATGGTCATGATTATGTGGAATGAATTGTGGATGTGGGAAAGAGTATTTCTTTTTAAGCCTCCCATCACAAAAGACCCTTTTGGCCTACTCATTGTGTTAAATTTTGTCGATGGAATTGAAAAGTGCCTCTAAACCCAAAATGCAATCTCTTGTCATGAGTATGCTTATGTTAACTGAACTCTATGTGGTTAATTGTTCCGTCAATCATATTCCTTGGGATTAAAAGAACATTCTTTCTTTGATCCACAGGTGAGTTGGCTTTGCTAGTTGAGGGACTTGGTCTAGGAGGTGAGACATCAATAGAGGAGTATGTAATAGGCCCAGGAGATGACGATGACCTTGCTCATGATAATCAGGCACAGGACAAATTCAGGTTGTACGGCCCTGAACAAGGACTATCATGGGTTGCCAAGCCAGCGACCGGACGACAGAGCTCCCTCGCCCTCCTTGCCTCTCGCCAGGGTAGCATGGTGAACCAGAATGTGCCTCTCATGGACCCTCTCGTGACCCTTTTCGGTAGTGTCCACGAAAAGTTCCCCGAATCAGGAGGAAGCATGAGGAGCATGATCTTCCCAAACTTCGGTAGCATGTTTAGCACTGCAGATCCCCACCCTAAGCATGACCATTGGGATGATGAAGAGAGCCTGCATGGAGAAGGTGAGGACTACAGGTCAGAGGCTGGAGGTGGTGGAGGGGCAGATTCTGAAGATGAATTGCACAGTCCATTGATCTCCCGTCAGCCCACCAATGTCGAGAAAGACAGCAACTTGGGGGGCGTGAGACGCCACAGCAGCCTCTTCCAAGGACAAGGGGAAACGGTGGGCAGCACTGGGATTGGAGGTGGGTGGCAGCTGGCGTGGCAGTGGTCCGGGAAAGAAGGCGAGGGTGGTGGTAGGAAGAAAGAAGGGTTTAAAAGAGTGTACCTGCATCAAGAAGGTGGTGCTCCTGGATCTCGACGTGGGTCACTTTTATCAATCCATGGCAGTGAACCAGTTGGTGATTATATTCAGGCAGCCGCTTTAGTAAGCCAGCCAGCTCTTTACTCAAAAGAGCTCATGGACCAGCAGCATCCGGTTGGTCCGGCCATGGTTCACCCTTCTGAGACTGCTGGTAAAGGCCCGGTTTGGGCTGCTTTGCTCGACCCTGGGGTCAAGAGTGCACTGTTAGTGGGCATGGGGATTCAGATCCTTCAGCAGGTGCTGATTGATGTGTTTAATCTCCTTTTTTATCTATGGTTATTTCCTTGGCTGAATTTTGCTTTGGTGTTCTTTGGTTGCAGTTTTCTGGTATAAATGGAGTTCTTTACTATACCCCGCAAATCCTTGAAGAAGCAGGAGTAGAAGTTCTTCTTTCAAACTTGGGAATCAGTTCAGAATCTGCTTCTTTCCTCATTAGCGCCTTCACAACGCTGCTGATGCTTCCATGCATCGCGATCGCCATGCGGCTGATGGATATCTCAGGCAGAAGGTATCAGGATAATGTCACCTTTTTTTCTTCTTATAGTATAAATGGTCACTAAACTTTGGGGCCGCTAACAAATCAATCAGTCCCTAAAATTTGATCACGGAACTCTTCACTTCATGTTCGCAGAACGCTGCTCCTCGCCACTATCCCAGTGCTCATAGTCTCCCTCATCATCCTAGTCATCAGCGAGCTCATCAACCTGTCCTCCGTAATCCACGCAGTCATCTCGACAACCTGTGTCATAGTTTACTTCTGCTGCTTTGTGGCAGCCTATGGGCCCATACCAAACATCCTCTGTGCCGAGATCTTCCCCACCAGGGTACGGGGCCTATGCATCGCAATATGCGCACTGGTTTTCTGGGTTGGTGACATCATCGTGACATACACACTGCCAGTGATGCTGAGCTCAATCGGTCTGGGTGGTGCATTTGGGATCTACGCAGTTGTTTGCGCAGTTTCTTGGGTTTTCGTGTTCTTGAAGGTGCCAGAGACCAAGGGCATGCCGTTAGAGGTCATTACCGAGTTCTTTGCAGTTGGAGCTAGACAAGCTGCTGCGGCCAAGAACGAGTGATGAAGATTTTAGTAATGTTGTAACTAAAGTGATAGAAAGATAGGTTCTTTTTTCGCTGATTCTTAATAAGGCAAGAGCCATGTAGTTAGTAGTATAGGTGAAAGTTCATAGAGTCTGAGTACTCGATTGAGGTGATGCTGTATCATTGACAGAGAGCCTTTGTTGGTTCCACGGTGGTGAAAGGTCACTCTCCCCGCAATTTCAATTGCAACAGTGAGAACGAATCTCTGAATTTTCATATATACATTTCCATACAACTGAGCTAGTGAAGCTACAATCCCATACAAAAGTGAGCTACAGCAATTGAAAGGACAGCTACACGGCTTCACATAGCGAAGGACCACAGTGGATTGCAAAGAAACAAAACGGATAGCGCATAATTGGTAAATGGCAAAAGCTACTCATAGTTTCTGCGGTTCATCAGAGGGTGAAGTGCTGTTGAAGGAACTCGACGAGCTGTTAGAGCTGGAGGGACTCGAGTTGCCTTCTTGATTACCCGAGGGATTTTGATCAACGGCTTCATTAGACTTGGGATGTAACTTCAATGATCTGTCGTACTCTTTAGCATTGCCACTATCGATGAAGAACTTATTGAGCTTTTGATCCTGCAGAAGGAAAACCACTCTAGAGTTTATTGAAGACTCAAAGCTCGACAAATGCCTTTAGTCATCCATAAATAACCCACTTTTACCTGTTGCAATGCTCCTAGTTTCCGCTGCAATGCTTCATGCTCGGCCTTAATACGAAACGGAACACCATGCTTTTGATACACGTTAGTTTGAGCCATGCTTTCATCAATATCACTTGCAGTAGTCGCAAAAGGATGATTCGCAGGGATCCATCTAACTGAATCGGGATCAACATCAGGTGGTATCGAATCGCCTTCCTTGAGGAACATCGTCGGCCTCTTCCACTCATAAGCTCTCGACCTCCTCCTCTGATGGATAGCTTGCTCTTCTGGGGTGAGTGTAACTGGGGACAACTTATAAACCTTGCCACACATTTCCACCGTGGAGTTGCTCTTGCCGAGTTTCACATAAGGGTTGTTGAACGGGTCCTCATATTTCAGACTGGAGATGCCTTGTGCTGCAAATGGTACAAAAAAGAGTCTACGTTCAGCTTACGAAATTGGAGGAGGATTCGAAGTTAAGAGTCAGCATCAGTGGGGAGAAAAGGGTCTGGAACCATACATGCCTCTTCTATCAGACCTCAGCTGGCCACGTCTAACAAGATCAGCCACAGTTCCTGGACGATTGTGCTTCGATTTTCGAGTAACCCCAATGTGGACTCTCACAGCAACGAACAATAAGAATGCAGTTGCAGTGGATAACCAGATTACGTTGCTATGACTTCCAGCATATATTTTCATCTGAGACAACCCACGAAGGCAATTGTTACTTGTTAGGAAAGTTACGAAACAAGAATTCTTGCGTTGTGATGATATCAGAAATGTTTACCGAAGAGACGAACGGCGAAAGAGGGGAGATTGCCGCCTGCAATTTGGCGACGAAGACGAGGGGTTTGGAATCCGGGGAATCATTGGCGCTCTCGCTAGTAACAAGAACCTTCTCGTCCTGAGAATCAGGCGGAGAATCATTAGCGCTATCGCTAGTAACAACAATGTTCTCGTCCGGAGAATCAGTTGCTGCTCCTTCCGTCGAGCTACCCGAATCGCTAACTGCTCTCACTAAGCGGCGTCTAATCATCAGGGAACCAGATTTTGGAGGATTGCGCCTCGACGGACATTGGAACATCACGAATTCGGTCATGAGCTGCGTAGTGTTTAGAGATACACGGTGCTTTGGGAATGGCGGAGATGGCTACAGATGAAAGAATGCAATTGAGAACAATAGAAAAGGAAGAGAATCAAAAGCGAAAGGGGATAGTTGCAGTAAGTGTACCTGAATCGAGAACGAAGGCAAATGGAGAGCCGCCATTTCCATGCTGGGACTGAGACTGAAGAAGAGAAGAGCGCCGATTTGGGGAATACGATAATCATTCACTCTTTCAGCGAATTCAGAGCTCTACCAAAGACGAAAATGGGGGATTAGGGTTTAGGAAAAGGATTACCGTCAGGGAGGATGAGGATTGAGGAGGAATGACGAATTCAGCTGCTTGCAGCTTCTCGTTCCTTTCAGAGCCGTTTCTCCTCTAAAACTAGTTAGTTATTCCTTTACAGAAGAAAATATAACAACAAGTGGATCCGTGGCGCAATGGTAGCGCGTCTGACTCCAGATCAGAAGGTTGCGTGTTCGATTCACGTCGGGTTCAATTCCCCTTGAATATCCACTTCTTTTTTCCCCCTATTTTTCCCGACTGATAGTGATTGGGCTGGGCTTTTGTTTTTCAGAGCCGAACCGCTGGGCCAGAAGATGAGACGCCCATTGACTATTGGGAATATGTATGTATTTATTTAGCTTATTTTTATGCAGAAGTATTTATTTAGCTTATCAGTGATATAATGGTTATATTATTATAATTAAAAAGGGGATTTGGGAAAATTGATACTCACTTGCTAAAGGCCATTTTGGACAGCCTCAGGTGGTAATTTATTTAATGTTAATTGGACGGCTCCCAAGGAAATGGAATAAAGAGGGGGGCTCCAAATTATGATTAATTATAGGCTAGCAAACATATGCTATTCCCTGCACCAACACTATCTTTTGTTAATGTTAGGTCAAGACAAGAAGAAGAGAAGAAAGGGACGATTAATAAAAAAAAGATGTAAAATGATGGTTGAGTAGCAGTTGGGAAGAAGATTGGAGAAGGAAGGAATGGGAGGTTTGTACTCTTTTGAGCTATTTTGTCGGGCTTGTTTTTCTATAATTAGTTATTGAAGTGACCAGTGAGAATTCCTTGACCTTACTAATGGAAAGATGATTATTTAGCAACGAATAGGGAATCATTTTAATGGTTTTTGATTGATTTATAAAATGTATCACTACGTGCCATTCAATTCGATCTTGGGGATAATCTCGGTTTATAAATTGCAACACAATACAATGGAATAAGTTCTATAATTTGTTGACCCAAACTTTGTGGACTAAGTGAAGTGGTTGGTTGCTCTTTTTTTCTTTTGTTTTTAAGTTAGTGGGAGAGTTCGATTTCGTGGCAATTAAATTGTGTTATTGTGTATGATCTTTGATATGACAAAGTTGCATTTTTCATAAATCAATTCGTCTTTTATAGTTTTTTTTTACAAAAGATAATCATATATTGATCAGAACAAAATAGATAGTTACATCCTGGAATTCAGCCAGGCCTGAAAATCAAAGGAACGACTCCTAGCCGGGTACATAGAGAGGGCTTTGCGAGCCACCAAATGGGCTACCCTATTACAACGCCGACCTACAAATCGAACACGAAACCTAGAATAGATGTTTAAATAATGCAGAAGTTCCTCCAGAACAGCACCAACCCGGTTATCCCCAGCATCTCTCTGATTGATTTTATCAATAAGCACCTTCGCATCACCTTCAAACCTCACAACCGAGAGTCCAACCTCCACGCACCACAACACTGCCTCCCGGAGGACAAGCAGTTCAACCACCATAGGGTCATCCATATACGGAAGTTGAATCCCTTTAACCAGCCAAACCTCTCGCAAGGGAGTCAGAAGAACCAACCCACCAGCCGAGTGCGACCCTTTCCTCACCGCGCCATCCCACATACACACAACAGCATTCTCCCCAGCAAGACCAATATTCGTATTCCCAGACAGACCCTCCATAGGGGCAATGGTCATGGAGACCCTATACATAGGCATGCGGACCCACTCCTCATACTGTTGGTGGAACTGACGCATCAGAGCAGGAAACCCGAATTGCTTTCCTTCAAAAACAACCCAGTTTCGAGATCGCCAAATACGCCACAGGACAGCCACCACAGGCATCAGCAAAGAAGGCTGGCGAATCAGGGCCAAAAGACGTTTAAGGAACATGGGGAAGGTATGCCGAGGGAGCCCCTCTCCTAGATACCCCAAGCCTGAGTAATCCCAAACGGCACGAGCCACGGGGCATTCCAAGAACAAATGCTCCATTGTTTCCGCACTAGCCCAACAAACAGGACAACGGGGGTGTACCGGGACACGCTTGTCGATAAGGGCCTCCGTGGTTGGCAAGATACGATTGAGGATCTGCCAGAGAAAAACTTTGAGTTTCGGCGGGATGTTTGCATCCCATACCCGAACCCAGTCCTCTTTATCCATCCAACCGACCGTATTCCTCCAACCTCCCCTTCTCTTATCAATGTCAACCGCTAAATGGTATGCGGACTTAACGGTGAAAACCCCATCCGCCGTACCATGCCAGATCAACTTGTCCGAAAGATTCTGCCTCGGAAGGGGGATAGCTTTAATGGCCTTACAGGTAGGAGGATCAAACCATTGACCTAGCTTTTGCTCATCCCATCACCCAACTTCTGGGCCCATAACCTCTGCAACAGTAGGCTCCCCCCCTTCTGGCAAGATCCGAGGATTATAACAAGGGGGATCCATCTGGAGCTTAGGGATCCATCTAGAACCAAGCAAAGACGCAGATTGCCCATTACCAATTTGCCATCTTAGCCCCTGAACCAGCAACTCCCTACCAAAGAGAATACTTTGCCATCCCCACGAAGGGCGAGACCTGGGTGAGGCATCAAGAAAAGACCCCGTGGGGAAGTACTTGCCTTTATAAACCTGCGCCAACAAGGACTGAGGTTCCATCAGGATACACCACCCAATTGTTGCCAGCAAGGCCTGATTAAATTGCTCGAACCGACGGAATCCCAACCCCCCTTCATGCTTGCTACGGCACAGATTTCGCCAAGAGACCCACCGGAGCCGACAATGATCATCAGCATCACCCCACCAAAACCGGGCCACATGCCTATCCAAGAGGCGACACAAAGAAAGAGGCAGCTTAAAACAGGACATAACATGTAATGTTAATGCCAAAGCAACCGACTTAATTAAAGTCTCTTTAGCAGCCCAAGACAAAGTCCTCCGCTTCCAACCCTGGAGGCGCTCAAGCAGGTTCTCCTCCAAATACCGAAAAGTAGCCATCTTGGACCGCGCAATAAGCGTTGGCAGACCCAAGTACTTATCATGGACCCCTACCGCACCAACCCCCAAAATTGCGGCCAAAAATTCCTGATCTGCCCGGATAATATTCTTACTAAAACACACCGCCGACTTGGCCAAATTCACCCGTTGGCCGCTCAACTCCTCGTATTCATTTAGGACCTCAATAAGATTTTCACACTCCCGGAGAGTTCCTCGCAGAAATAAATACGAGTCATCAGCAAAGAACAAATGCGAGATCCGCGGCGCACGAGGGGCCACTTTGACCCCCTCCAGCCTTTTGTCCAAGATAGCCTTATGAAGGAGCGCTGCAAAGCCCTCAGTGCAAAGCACGAACAGAAGCGGGGATAGAGGATCCCCTTGCCTTAACCCCCGGGAAGGAGTGAAATACCCTGCAGGAGTCCCATTCATAAGAACTGAAAAAGAGGAGGACCTGAGACATTCATGAACCCACCCTCGCCAGGTAGAGTTAAAACCCATCTTTTCCAAAACCGCAAGGAGAAAGGGCCATTCGACTCTATCATAGGCCTTTTCCATGTCAACCTTTAGAGCCATGTACCCTTTCTTACCTCGTGTCTTGATTTTAAGATAATGCATTAACTAATGTCCCAGAAGTATATTCTCAATAATTTTGACGTTCACGGATGAACGCATTTTGACCCTCTGAGACAATTTTCGGCAAGAGGCAGGCAAGACGTTCCGCCATAATCTTCGTAATGACCTTATAAACAAACTGGCATAAACTAATCGGGCGCAGCTGGCGCATGGATTCAACATTGTCGACCTTGGGAATCAGTGTAACCATGTATGATTAAAACTCCGGAGCATCCGACTCGTCTCAAAGAAGGAACACACCGCCGAAGTGACCGACTCACCCACGATATCCCAAAAAGCCTTAAAAAAATTTCCAGTGAATCCATCCGACCTTGGCGCTTGCTTTGACCCCATAACAAAAACCGTTTTACGCACCTCGAAAGGGAGAACTTCAGCCGTAAGACTGGCATTCATCTCTGGGGTAACACCACGAGCTATAGGCAGGGAAGCCACTCGCTCTGCCATATTACCCACCTGATTTTCTGTTGTAAAAAGGTTTTGATAGAAGGAAGTCGCAATGCCAGCTTTCCCAATTTCATCCGTTATCCAGTCATCATTCTCATCACGGAGGCCAGCCACAAAGTTCCTTTTACGCCGAGCCCGGGTCACCGTATGAAAGTAGGACGTATTTTTATCCCCTTTCTTCAACCAGTGAACCCTGGACTTCTGCTGCCAGTAAACTTCCTCCGCCTCCCATTGTCGATTAAGCTCCGTCTCCAAACTCCCGGATCACATCCCAGTCAATAGGATGGATCAACTTGACCCGCTCGATTTCACTCTGAAGGGTACGAATATTCCGCAGGGAATTAGTAGTGCCTGCTCTACTCCAGTCGTACAGGAGATGACGGAGTTTTTTGAGACGCTCCCAGAGGCAGAACATAGGGGTGCCCTGAATCTCCTCTTTCCAAACATAGCTAACCATGGCCCGAACTTCAGGATTATCTGCCCAGCGGGTATCAAAGCGGAAGAGAGGGCGGCTATTAGGACTATAAGGTTTATCGGATAAGAGGAGAACTCTATGATCAGAGCCTTGATCCGTGAAATGCTTGACCAAGGTTTCAGGAAACCGATCAACCCAGTGCTGGGAGCAAAGGGCTCTATCCAACCGTTCACGAATACAGGCACTTCCCATTCTCTTATTTGTCCAAGTGAACAGGTCCCCTTGGAACCCCGGGTCATGGAGCCCCAAATTGTGGATAAAATCGCGCAAGCTCGCAGAATTATTAGCATTCCAGGGACTACCCCCATCTTTTTCACTCGCATTAAGGACCGAGTTAAAATCACCTATAATCACATAGGGGAGGTGAAACGCAGAACAAATCTCTTGGAGATTGGCCAATTGAGCAGTTCGAATTGAAGCAGAACAGCTAATATAAACACAAACCACAATATAAGAAAACTCAACTTCATTAATTTGGGAGCAAATACAGAAGCTGGACGAATAAAAAACCGAAATATCAACTTTCGGAGACCACGCTAGCACTAAGCCACCCGACCCTTCAATAGCATCAATAAAACAACAACGAGAAATATCAAAGCCTAAGCCCCGCATACGACGGGAGACGACACGCCGGCTCGATCGCGTTTCAGAAAAAAACACGAGATCCGGTTTATTCGAAAAGACCATGCCAACTGCCGATTGGAATGTGAGGGATGGTCCAATGCCTCTCACATTCCAGGCCAAAAGCTTCATTTATCTGGTTGGGGCCACTCCAGGCTGGCTTCCTCCACCTTATCAATGACATCAGCAACTTCCACAAATTGCTTTTTAGGCGTTGGTGGGGAGCCCACCTCCCCTTCAATGACTTCCAAGGGTCGCTTATGCAACCCAGAAGGCGGGTTGAGCAAGTTAGACCCATATTCATCAAGCATCCTCACACCCATCCCAGTGGGGCCATTGGTATCATTGTCAGCTCCAACTTCTTTGTCACCAGTCCAGGCTGCCTCCACCACCTCATCAGCAATCGTTAACCCTGCCTCAAACGCAGCCACCACTTGGTTAACTCGACCCTTAGCAGGCAGGCATGTTGTCTTCAGGGCCTCCAATGGGGATCGCTTTTTAATGACAAAGCTATGGGTGTCCTCACCAGAAATTGAATCATCCGAACCATCTCCCTCCATTTGACCCGCCACTCTGTCCACATCCGCGAGCTCGGGGCCAGCAAAACCAGGTCCATTATTTTCCAAAATATTAGTGGCGTGGGCCGATGCCTTTCCCACCTCCTGCAGTACCAGCTTCGCAGTTTGGGCTTTCCCCACGCTGCGAGCCTTAGCCTGTCTCATCTTCCGAGGCCCACTCGAGGGCGAGTGCTGAGAGATGCCCCGACCGCCAACTGCCCTAGGTTGGACAGGGGCCAAGCCTTCCGGTCGGTTTTTGCACGCCGGAGCCTCCTCCTCACCGGCTTCTCCACTTCTGCATCCCGATGGATAGCGCCAGCCTCCACCGCACTTGAGGATCCCAATTGCTGGGTACTATGCACCATCTCCTGACCAACCATAGGCTTCACGTCCTCCATGTCGTCGTCCGAATCCTTCTCAAGGAGAAGGCGACGTCGCCGAGAATGCTCCTGTATCATGGTTGGCGTATCCCCACTCGAAGGCGGATCCGAGGTCAGGCGAGTGGAGGATCGAGGCCGAGGAAGGGCCGTAGCATTGCCTGGGGAATCAAGAGCAGCCCCAGTCATCCTCTTACCGGATTTCTTCGGCCGGTCATTTCCCAGGCGGACTTTGGGGGGGCGAGTCAGAACAAAGCCCCGCGGGCTACCTCTCGCCTTAGGTGACATCCTCCCCGAGCCCTGCGCCTGCTGCAAAGCCGGTTCATCACGCACCGCCAAATCCTTCATAGTCTTCGATTGAGCAGAGATCTTCATTCTTGTCGAGGACTGAGGGTGGCCTCTAACCCCCCTAGATGGTTCATCTTTAGCCGCCGCCGTAGGATTTCGTTGCTGGCGATTGATCCAAACTGACCGCCTCGACACTCCCAAGACAGGAGCCTCACCATCTTCCTCATAGATTTTCCTTCTCAACTTCTTAGTCGACATGAAGGGGCCGAATCGCTCTTTGCCCTGAGGTGGATCAAAGGCATAGTCACGGCGAGCATGGCCAACTCGCCCACAGTGGAAGCAAAACGTCGGTAGGAATTCATATTTGAGGCCAACCCAAAAGTTATCGACCTCCTCACTAGCTGCCAAGAGTTGTGATCGAAGAGGTTTGGAGAAGTTAATAATCGTGTTCACTTTGATAAATCGCTCCCCGATTTCCTTGCAAGCGAAGAGACCGGCATCCAAAACTTGACCGATCGCTGCAGACACCATTTTCTGCCCAAAAAGCTTGGTGCAGCAGTCTTCATTGATTCCCCATAATTGGATTCGGAATGGGGCCTTCGCCATCTCGTCAAAGGTCCCTTTTTGAATCACCAGAGACCAGGGGCGAAGGATAAGCAACCGATCCTTAATGATCCAAGGATTCCGGTAAAGAGCCCATTTCTTAGCCTCTTCATTAGGCAGCACGATCTCGAAGAGGCCATGCTTTGCGCGCATGACCCTAAGCTGACCACGGATTTTCCAGGCATCCAGCAGTTCCTCTCTCAATTCCGCCGTGGTAACTTGGTCATTAGTGAATAGGCGACCCAGGAGGGACCGAGAGGCTCTGAACCGGGTCGATTGCACCTCCTCTAGGGAGAACTGGACAATCTGATCTTCTGTTACGTGCGACATCGTGCTCAAGTCCTGGCAATAAGAAATATAAGTCGCATCAGAATCCGGTAATTCGCACCCTAACACCTCGTCCAACAACGGTTTGCAATTCCAGGATGGCATGGGGCAGGGGTGTATAACAGGTGCGTTACGGGATGGACTAGCGAGACAATAATGAGGAGAAGATTGATGATGCAAGATATCCCAATTACCTGGGCAGCTCCGAAAGGGTGATAGTAGGGACTAGGGAGAGAGCGCCAGCAGCAACAGTTTCTCCTCGACGTCGAGATTTTTTGGTAGTTACTGTAAATCGCCCAGGGAAATAGGGTATAAATATAGGTAAGGGCCCTCTGTCACTGTATAAACTAGAACGCAGAGGCACGATTGATAGAGTTAGAGTCCTAGTAGGATTATTATTCCCATTCGAAGGCAGATCAGCTTCCGATGTGTTCCGTTAGGCAGGGATACGCGTAGATCCCCTCAACCGTCCCGAGAAAACAGGGGAAAACAATCCCGGATCGACCGCTAACTGTCTTCCCAAATCACCAGACTTGGGGGATAAGGTCCACGTGGACAAGACCGGTTTTTCAACGGCAGAGCCGCCGGCTGCACTCACCGGAGAATATCGTCGCTGACGATTGACCATCAACTTGCGAACAGCTGCCGCTTCCGCAACAAAATCTCGAGCCTCTTGGCCGAGCAGAGCTTCTATTCTGTCACTAAAACCACCAGATTCCTCAGTAATCCCATCATTCATGGATAACAGCGATTCATCGCCTACCAGATCCGATGTCGGGAGACAAAATCTCCATTCAAGCAATCGAACCAACCTGCGCTTTTTCACAGGGAAAGAGATGGAAGGATCATTTTCCAGTGATAGTTGTTTCATCTCTCGAGTCACTACTCGTTTTCGCTTTTTGAGTGCCCATTTAGGGTTACCACTCACTTGTTG
The DNA here is from genome assembly GCA_946122785.1 of Linum tenue. Lineage (NCBI taxonomy): Eukaryota > Viridiplantae > Streptophyta > Magnoliopsida > Malpighiales > Linaceae > Linum > Linum tenue. Next base: position 40,710,530 of record CAMGYJ010000002.1, read on the forward strand.
GGGGCCTCGATTAAGTCTCGGGGATCTGAGTCTCCACCGTGGTCCGCTGGCCACCGCAAATCCACGATCAGAACCGTGGAGCTGTTCATCCTCTACGACGCTCTGGTTTACTAGGCTGATCCGGACGACAGATGAAAGGATTTCCAGCATCCAATTACCAAGCCAATCCGCCCAAGCGAGGAGAGAGGAGAGAGCTCCTCTCATATATATTTTTTTTTGTTATGACGACCAAATTTAGAATAAATATGATGCACAAGATATTAAGAATACTTGATCCTTGTAGAAGGTGGAGCGTGATGATTCACGTAATTAGGCTTATGTGGGAGCTTGTGTGAGAAGAATTGGAAACTCTACATAGTGGAATGCGCGAGATTATCAAAAAATTTATAGAAAACAAGAGGTCTAGAATTATTTTTTTATACGTCAAATGTAATATTTAGTTCACAAACTCAATTATTTGGGTAAATTCAACAATAATTAAGTCATCGTCATGAGTAATCTACATATCTAGGATAAGATTGATAATATGATGAACTCTATCGGATTAACAAGGTTCGAACTTCTGACCCAACAATTAAAGAAGAAGATTAGTTTTCAGGTTCAACTCTAATAGGGATGGCAGGCCGGGGTCCATTAGCCGTTACCCGCCTGAAGCCCGACCGAGAAAGGCCCAAGCGGGCTGGCAACACAGGCCCATCAACAGGTGGCGGGGAACCCAGGATCCGTCAACCTTGGGTTTCGGGTGGGGTTGGATCGTCCACTATCCGCCCCATAACCCGCCCAATGGATTACCCGTGCACCAGAACGATGCTGTTTCACCCCATATATATATATATATACATATATATATATATATATATATATATATATATATATATATGGCAAAGGCTAGCGTACGCCCGGGCGTACCTTAGACTACCGTACGCCCGTTGAGTTTTGCTATTTAGACAATGAATTAACCAAAGTTTGGGACATGATACTATATCCTAACCCCAAATGGGTGAACCCCAGTTCCCAATTCATGAACCCAAAGCATAATATTCATTTAATCTTGAAGTGAAAATCAACGGTTCTGATTAGTCAAAATTATTGTTGATTTACTTTTTAAGATTAAACGAATCTCATGATTTGGGTTAGAAAATTAGGGGCTGGGGTTTACTCATTAGAGTTTAGGGTATAGTATCATGCCAAAAACTCCGGTTAATTCATGATCTAAATAGTAAAACTCAACGGGCGTACGATAGCCTAAGGTACGCCCGGGCGTACGCTAGCCTGAACCATATATATATATATATATATATATATATATATATAACCATATATATATATATATATATATATATGGTGGCTTCTATGGTACCCCGGGTGAAATCCAGGGTACCGTATACCTTGAGTATGAAAACACTATCTAGACCTCGAATTAGCAGAATTTTTGGACTTGATACTATACCCTAACCCTTAATGAGTGAACCCTAGGTCCTAATTATCTAAATCATAAACTATAAACCCTAAGATGAAGCATTCATCTTTTTGCCTATATTTGGACGAATAATAGCCATCGATTCTTGTTTCTAATTAAATTGATCTTGGGGTATAAGATTTAGAGAACTAAGACCTAGATTTTGATCTTTAAGAGTTAGAGTATGCCATCATGTCCAAAAGATCAATCAATTCAAGATCAATCAATTCAAGGTCTATATATATATATATATATATATATATATATATATATATATATATTTGTGTTACACGTTGAGAAACCCTAACAGCCTCCCCTCATTCCTCATTCTTCATTTCGCAGACCAAAACTCCCAAACCCTAATTTTCTTCTTTCTCTCTGCCTCCTCTCTGGCGATTAGCAATCAGATTGCAAGATAATATCGATTTTTCGTCTTTTCTTCTCACCAAATCCTCGAATCTCTCCTAGTTTCCTTAGGATCTCTCTTCGATTCCTCCAATCAATCAATCGTATGGCTGGAAGAGCAACCATCCGACGTCGATTTCGTCGAGCACAGCCCAAAAACGAGTCGTTTGGAGTTAAAATCCCTGATTGTTCGTCGTTAATAAATAAGTTAATTCTGGATTCTTTTCTTTTTTTCGATTATCTTCGTTGTATCCTCAAAATCTCTACTGACTCTTGACTCGCGTATGGCTATATATAGGGGGATTTCAGAGGTCGTTCCTCACCAGTCATGAACTCACCATCCTCATCTTCTCAAAATTTCTACCCATAACACCCAGACCCAGTCCACAGTGAGCAAAGACAGAGAGATTGCGACGAGTATCCAGACAGAGTCCAGGTCTCAAGGGTAAGGATATTGAACTCGTCGACTTTTTCTAGGTTAGTGGTGTTAATACAGACATGCATGCTTGCCATCTTGTTCTAACTTTGTTTTTGTTCGTTGTTCACTCTTTTTTGGCTAGGTTGGACTCGTTTGAATCGGCATTGAAGGACTAAACTCTGGAGAGCAACTGAGCAAGCGATAGAGATCATCAGTGATTAGTCTACTGTCATTGGGTACTCGATAGTCCTCAAAAAAACTCAAAGACAAGGTAATCACGTTCTCCTCTCCTAAACCCTACCCAGTAGGCAGTAACCATTGTGTTTGTTGTGTTTTGAGACTTGTTGTGACTATGGCTTGCTTGCTAATGATAATAAGTTAGTTAGAAGACGTAAACTGTAATGGTGAAATTGTTGAAAATGGTGTCTTGTTTGTTGGTTAGAAGAATTCTTGTTCATTTAAGTAAGAAAAAAATATAAAATGAAGGTCTAATCAGTGATATATAACTTGATTATGTTCATATGGAAGGTGCTACTGCTAATGCTATGAATGTTGACAACATGTCCCTAAAAATGGTGTCCAAGTCCAACCTGAACAACCTGCTCCTATTCCAAATAATCCAGTTAATGGTAATGGTAATGAGGAAAAACTGGAAGCACAAAGTAAGTTAACCTCTAATGTGTGGCCTCACTTCCATAGAGTTATGATTAATGGGTAATGAAAGCTAGGTGCAAGTATTGTTGTAAACCCCTTGGTGGGGAAAAAAGTAATGGAACTTCACACCTGAGAAACCATATCAAAACATGTATCCAGAAGAGGATACATGATGATTCTCAAAAAATACTTGGCCCCAACTACCAACCTGTTGGAAATCCTCAACTCTCTGCTTCTCAATACAATTATGAGGTTTCTAGAAAGGAACTGTGTTCGATGATTCTGGTCCATGAGTACCCCCTCAGCCTTGTTGTTCATGTGGGTTTCAAACATTTTTGTTGTTCTCTTCAACCTCAATTTGCTGTCCCTTGTAGAAACACTGTAAAAAAGGATATTTTGGGTCTGTATGGGGTTGAAAGGTCTAAATATCAGACCATGATTGATGATAACTTGGGAGGATTTCAGTGACTACTAATTTGTGGACTGCCACAAATCAGAAAATGGGGTATATGGCAGTAACTGATCACTTTATTGACAACTCTTGGAAGCTCCGTAACATAATGTTGAGGTTTATGTATGTTCCAACCCCTCACACTAGTCAAAGACTAGCTGATAGGTTGTTTGATTCTCTTCTGGATTGGAACATTGATGGTAAATTATCCTCAATCACACTGGACAACTGTACCACCAATGATTCAATGATATTTTATATGAGAAATAAGCTTGTGAGCAGTGATCTGTTGCTTGATGGTAAATTGGTTCATATGAGGTGTTCAGCTCATATTCTGAACTTGATTGTGAGGGATGGTTTGGATGCAATCAAAGATGTTATGCATTTGATTAGGGAGAGTGTAGTTTACTGGAATTATACACCTAAGAGATTTCAAACCTTCTTCGAAGTTGTTAAGCAACTAAAGTTGACCTTTGAGAAAAAAGCTGGTACTTGATTGTCCAACTAGATGGAATTCCACATACCATATGCTCTTTGTTGCTCTTCAATATAAGGATGTTTTCTTTCGTTTGAGCTTGAGGGACAGTCAATACACATCTATTCCTTCTAGTTTTCATTGTGAATTTGCATTTGTTGTGATTGATAAGCTGGAAATTTTCTCTGAGATAACTGAGTTATTCTCTGGTTCCAAGTATCCGACTGCCAATCTTTTCTTCCCAAAGATTTGTGAGTTGAGACTGAAACTGAATGAGTGGGGTCTTGATCCCAACCCTGTGATTTTTGGAATGGCTAGTCAAATGTCTGAGAAGTTTGATAAGTACTGGGATGATATTCATCTTGTACTTGCTGTCTCGGTTTTTTTGGATCCTAGATATAAGCTCCATGTGATTGAATACTATGCTGGAAAGTTTGGGAATACGGAAATTGATTTGGTTGGTGAGAATATCAAGAAGATTATTTGTGGTTTGATTCTTGATTATCAAACCAAAGTCGAGAAGAAGTCTAGTTCTGAAACTGGAACTTCTTCTGTTAGTTCTGGATCTCTCTCGGCTACTAATCTTGATTTTGAGCTCTTTGAAGTCAAAGGAAAAAGAGCAAGAGTTCTTGGATTACTACTGAGTTGGATATGTATCTTGCTGATGATATTATTCCTCGGACAGAAGACTTTGATATGCTCTTATGGTGGAAACTTAATGGTCTCAAGTATCCCACCTTGCAAGCAATTGCAAGGGACTTTTTGGCAATCCCAATTACATATGTTTCTTTTGAAAGCGCATTTAGTTCTGGCGGGAGTTTGTTAGACCCTCACAGGAGGAGGCTTCATTATTCAACTGTTGAATCAATGATGTGCACACGAAGTTTGATTATGGAAGACATGCAACGAGGTAACATGCAACTAAACCTGTTCTTTCTAGTACAACTAATTTGTTTTAAGTTAAATAATAATTTTACATTTCTATTTGCAGATTCAGAGGCTGATGCTGCTGTGGAGGCATTGGAGGGAGTCTTCTCAACCCTGTCAGTCGAGGATACGACTGTGGAGGAGGCAAAACCTGGGGGTAAGAAAATCACTTCTCCTTTTCTAAATTTTCTGACCTAGATCATTGAGATTTGAGGATGAACTAATGTGATTTGCTACCTAGTTTTCAGGTCTAGAGATGGTGTTCTTGAGATCACCATTTGGCCAGGAAGACTGATCCATTTGCATCTGTCGATCCAGGTATAACTTCAAATCATCTTCTCTTGTGTTGCAAGAACCTCGAGGTTGTTGCTGATTGTTAGGCTTAGTAACTTAAGAATAAGAATGTTTACTTGAATGTTTGTGCAAACTTGCAATTGATTAATCTTGACGGTTGCTACTTGCTTTGGAATAAGACAACAAAAGTTAGGATGGCTTGAAGCTGCATCTTGCTCGAAGGAAGGCTGCTGTTACATTTGCTCTCAATAGTTATGATGGCTTGGAGTTTGTTTTACCTTAGTCAGCTAGTTGTTCTTGCTTTTGAATAAGACTCGGCATCATGGTGCTGAGAATGGATGTTTTTTTGTTGATTTCAAGTTCGGATGATTTAAGTTGCTGTTGATTGCAACTTTGTGAGTTCATGAGTTCTTGTTGCTCACAGTTTCAGAATTCAGACTATCAATTATTCAGAATAAAATTAAATGTTCATATTTTTTATATATTAAGGTTTCTTTATTTTATTTTAGCAGGTATCTTAGACCCGCGGACACCCGAAAAATCCAACGGTAACGGGGCTGGTGCCACTACCAGACCTACATCACCGTTTGGGCCGGGAACGGATAAACCCAAAGCCCATGATGTGCGGGGGACTAATACATGGTACCAGGTCCGATCCGCCCCGTTGCCAAGCCTAAACTCTAGGCTACAATTAAAATTAAAATAAGGATTACAAGTGATAAACCCCATTCATCCACGTATGCTAGTTATATTATAGAATATATATATAGGGCTTGTCTTGTCTAACCCATATACTAGTCGCCTCATGCCTTCCTCGTTCTTTCGGCTTTAAGGCCGCCACGAACCGACATAACCCACTTTGGATTGATCGTGTTTTATGTATCTTTCCCCCAATTTGCAGAAACATATGAAAAACAAAGGGAAAGCCCTCAAACTCCTCGATCAGAATGACAAGGAAAAAAACCCGTAAGATGCAAAAGGAGGAGTATGGTGCAAAGCCCAAAAGATCAACCCATTGATTAGAAAGATCAGCAACCAACCGAGGTTCCACTCGAGACTCTTTGCACATATTATCATACCTGCAACTGCAATTAGCCAACAGCAGTCCTCACCGGCGATTCCGCCGGCCGGCCCAAATCCTTATTTTCAATCTCCGTTGGGCTCCGTCCGTGTCTACGGATGTTTTCGCCGCGTATTAAACAAAAATATAAAATTGAGTCGAATTCAGCACTTATCAACGGAAGGCAACCAAATTTTTTGTCAACTCTCTGCCCCCACCCACCACTTTCATTAGTCAGTGGGTTGGAATGAATGAAATGAACACTTTTTCCATACAACTCACAGTCTTGATCAGTTAGTGGGTTGAGGAACCACCCGCGCCGTTTCCACAGCTCCCTAGCTAAGTGGGATTCCCCGCCTTTTCCACGTCTCCTTCCCATTTTCAGTGGTTGCCTCGCTTCGTTTCGGCTTCGATTTCATGTATTAACCGCAAGGTTACGTTTTGTGATTAATGGTATGGTGAAATTTGAGTATTATACATCCAAGATATTACAACTTACAAGTATACATATATTTTTACAAACCGATTAAGCAGCCAACCAACTTCTAATGTCTAATCGCTAGCTACGTAGTGCCTGAAATCCGAACCGGCATTGCGAGAACATGACATTTTTCTCCCTTTTTTTTTCCCGTTCCTTCTTCCACCTTTCTAATTGCTCTAACTAATTAACATTTTACAGTTTTAACCACCCCAAAATAGAAAAAAAAGGAAAGGAGAAAAATAAAAAGGTAAATAAACCGCGCGAAAATAGGGAGGAGGAGGGGGAGAAAATCTAGGGCAAGAATCGATTCCCGTCATCCACATCTTCTCGCGCCTTCAATCTCGCCTCAGTTTCCGCTCCACCTCCTCCTTCGGGGACGGCGGCGGCGGACGAGGAGCTCGGGGGCACGCCGCCGCACTTCTGACACCGATTGACGACGAGTATCTGTCGGCAGGAAGGGCAGGATGAATGGTTGCCGAGCCAGGTGTCGATGCAGTCCACGTGGAAGCCGTGGCCGCACTGCGGGAGCACCCGGAACTCATCCCCGACCGCGAATTCGACGAGGCAGATGGCGCAATCGGAGAATTTGGCCGCGGTGTCGGTGGAGAAGGTCTGCTTGGGGAGGGCGCGGAGGATCTTCTTCTTCACCCCCTTGTTGGCCTGCGAGGAGCTCGGGGCCGGCGGAGCCCTGCCACCTTCCGCCGCGGCGGCGGATCCGGAGGAGAAGCGGCGGATCCAGGCGCAGCGGGCGACGGCGACGAGGCCCAGGACGCAAATCAAGGCGCAGAGGAGCGCGGCCAGTATGACGACGAAGTCGGAGTCCACCGGCGGAGCGGGTGGCTCGGAGGAGTCCCCGGCTGTCGTTGTCGGCGAGGAGCTCACCGAATCCAGAAGTCTGAATGGACGAGTCATGTGAATGGAATGGGGAGGAGCTGTAGAGAGAGAGGGGAATGGGAAGAAGGAAATGAAGGTTTAGAGAGAGAGGGGGAATGGGGAAATTTGGGGGATAGGGATTTTGGAATTGGGGATTTTGGGGTTTCATTTAATGGGTTTAAATATGAACTTCCCTTCCTCTCTTCTTTCTTTCTTTCTTTCTTCTTCTGTCTTTTTTCTTTTTTTGTTTAATGTTCTTTTTTTTTTGTTTAATGTTTCCTCTTTGTCCTGTATTGCAATTAGATTGGAATACAGGAGCTGCTGGGAAACAAAAACAGTTTCTAATGAATCGTTTTCAGTGGTTGGTTTGATTTTGGTGTTAAGAAGAGAGGGGGAGAAGAAAGGGAAATTATTTTATAAGAGAAAGGGGTAATTACAGCAGAGATTTTTTTTAATTACACTATTTATTTATTTATTGACACTTTTGTTTTGCTGCTATATTTCACTGTTCCTTCCATTCATTGCGCTCCTTCTCCACCACCACCTTTTTACCTTCTTTATTTAAACATATTTTTAACTAATTCATCCAATCTAGCAAGATCATAGTTTCTAGGTTATAACGCCTTTGTAGTTTGTAATCAAATCCGTCTTTGTAGTTTTGTTTTGTATTGGTGAGTAGAGTATAAGTAAGGTTTACTATTGAGCAGCCAAATATTATATATATACGATACTCCGGGTGAAATCCGGGGTATCGCATATTTTGAGTATGAAAACGTTATTTTGTTCTCAAATTAGTAGGATTTTTGGGCATGATACTATACCCTTATCCTCAATGAGTGAACTCTAGGTTAATTATCTAAATCATAAACTATAAACCCTAAGATGATGCATTAATTTTTTTGCCTATATATGGACGAATCATAACCGTCGATTATTGTTTCTAATTAAATTGATCTTGGGGTATAAGATTTAGAGAATTAAGACCTAGATTTGATCTTTAAGGGTTATAGTATAGTATCATGTCCGGAAGATCAGTCAATTCAAGTCCGGGATAGCGTTTTCTTATTTAAGGTATGCGGTACCCGGGATTTCACCCTGGGTACCATAGTACTCCCATATATATATATATATATAACGGACAAAGATAATGTCGCTTAAGATCTTTGTTTGCAGGTTAACAAAAAAAATGCATTTAACTTGAATTGTGAGATTCATGACAAAATGTTTTATAATTTATTTGCAAGAGACAGATTTGTTTATGTTTATGCCTCTTCTACAAATGACAAATTAGTATTGGTTAGTAGGGTTAGAGTTTGCACTTTGCACAGATCTATCATGATTTAGGATTTAATTCAATTCATTAGTTAAAGGATTTTAACATTCAGGGTGGACCCTTTTACTATCTGCAATAGTTCTGACTTCTGATCCTAGCTAGTTATATCAAAGATGAATTTTTGCTATGATAACTCAAGTCTTTGTCAGAAAAATGCAAAAATTGATATTTTATTATTCCATTATTCCTTACTTGCCATCCCTCAAATTCAAAAGATCATTCACTGATAGCTCAAGTTCATATATGAAATGAACTCGCTATTGATATCGTATCAATGCGTGTATTAATTTAACTCTAAAATCATTAATAAAAATCATAGGCTCTTACAATCCTCTTGACTTATACAAACTTCAAATACATAAAGCTATGTAAAAATATGCCCCTATGAGATCCAATACGCTTTGAATTTCTCCCCATTCAAGCTACATGACAAAATCAGTTTGTTCACAACACACACACTAGCATGGCAATTTGGTTTGCTTTAAGGAAACTAATAACTGCCCTGCGCCAAAGTTGCAACAAACATGAGAAGGAGGTGGTGATCTGATCATCAGAGACTTGTCTATTTTCTCTTCTTCTCTTCTCTTCTCCACTCCCTCCATGGCAATCGTATGATTCTACTTTGGTCCCAGTAAAGCCAAGAGTTTCAGTTACTATTTCACTTGCGTTGCCCACCAATCCACGCCACCAACGGATTCCTTGCTTGTTGGGGATGACATATGATGCATCTAAATTATGAACTAAAGTACTCTGTACTACTGCCATTTTTATCCTTTCTGTATACGTCTCAACTAGCCTGCGTGAAGCTCATTACCCGCTTCTGTATTTTGCTGATCACTACTCTCAGTCAGATCAATCAGTCCAGAAGCAAGCAACCCTTTTTTTCCACAGAGGTGTTGAGGCCAGAGAGAGAGAGAGAGAGAGAACGAGGTAGACAGGAATAATATCTCCAACCTCCACCCACCATGTGAGTTTCAGAAGGAAGGAATAAAACTGATGGACTAGACTTCAAGTTGGGTCAAAAGGGGGAGCCATCCTATTCCTTCCTACCGTCGTCAGTTCTTCACAGTAAGCCAGAGATTCCACCCCCAATACCCACCATCCCTTTTTCTAATCTCGATTCAAGGAACTCAAGAGCAGGAAACCCAAGATATTTAGGATTAAATTAGGTGCTTAATCACTGTGGGGGAAATATACATCTAATTAAGCAGGTAAAAGTGCCTGGTGGAAAGCGGGCAATTGGGCTGATCTCAAGGTAATGCGGTCCAGCCAGCCAGCCAGCCAGGCTCTGCCTACCAAGAATCAAGATTCTATTAATCCTTAATCGCAACCAAATCTGTGGAAACCAGCTTCGAGACACGTGGAAGGACTGGAACAACGCGTGGCAGCACTCTTGAGTCTTCTTGACTTTGGTCGGCTGGTTTGGATCAGGATGGAAGGAGGCGGCCCACCCACCTTGTCCCTTTTAGCACACAAGATGCACGACTCGCATGACCTCGAAAAAATGTTATGGGTTCGATTTTTGTTCTTGGCTTCAGACTTATTGACTTGGTAATACGAATGATCAAAAAGAAAAAAAACTACTTTTTACCTGCTTAGAATTAGGTGAAAAAAGTGTAACAGATTCAATCACTATTGGGAAGTCTTATGATAAAATCATTGCTCCAACATGGTTTGGCGGCCACTAAGGCCCGAAGGGATAAGGAAGAATCATGAACCTTGACCTCTAAAACACAGGGTTGGCCATCCCTTTTGCATTTGCCTGCAATTTCAAATCAACGTGAAAACAGAGTTCTGGTTAGGGGACTAAGGTTCCACACAAGTGTGAAGGTAACAGAAAACAAACCCAAGCCTGTTTCTTTACCTCATAGATCGAATCTCACGTTCCATCTCCCCTTTATGTCGGCGTTGAAGGTCCAGTTGTTCTCTCTAATTTGTAGATATGGCAGCTGTAACAAAGACCAAAAGATTGGGAGTTAACTAGCTGGACCAATGTAACAGTCACATTTGGAGGTTGGCACAGCATGGACTATTAACAGTCCACACAAGGGCGAATGGAAGCAGAAAGTAGGTCTAGTATGGGCAGAAAAAGAAGAAAGTAGGTCTAGCTGACTCAGGAAAATGGAAATGGTTCTTGGGATTGAAGGGCTATTACCCCTCACATCACTCGGAACATCAACAGTCCATACAAGAGCGAATGAAAATAAGAAAGTAGGTCTAGCTGAATAGAAAAAACAGCAAAATCCAAGATCAGCATTCACGTTCCTCGAGATATTAGATATTTATACCTTGTCGATGACCTCATATCCAACTTTGATCCTCACATCTTGGTCTTTCTGAAAATTGAATATGCTGCAGGAGAACTCGGTTGCTGCTGTTGGTTTGCTCTGTCATGTTATAATGAGAATAATAAGTTATTCACCAGCAAATTGCTATCTAACTTTCATGATGACCATTGTTGCAATAGACTAGACAACTACAAGGACTCTCAAAGTAAACCAGGCACAAAGACCACAATGTCCAATGGTGATGAAATGAACACGCCAATCCTAACCCAGATTACCAAGTTTAAAGAAGGGGAAATAAAGCAAGAAAGCAACCTCCTTGAAATCTTTGTCCAAGTGGTAGCGACCCTTGACATTGAAGCTGAACAAGCCGTCGCTGGTGATGGGGAAAGCCTTCTTCGCACGTAAGCTGTACCGAAGCTTTTCTTGTCTGTCATACTGCACTCCCGCACCCAAGCTAGCACCCAACTGATAGTCAACAATACCAAACAAGGTTATGTCAGCAGCAAGGGAAGTTGCTTAAAGTTTCAGTTGAGCAAATGCCAAATTAGCAGTGATTATAGAACGTACGTCTGGGAGGAAGTGTCTTAAAATTGCACTGACATGACTTGGCGCTCCAATCCTTGTATCTAGCTCTCCATGAAACTAGTAAAGAATCGAAATTATGACAGAAAAGATTTCAACATCCATACCCTAGAAAGCACAGGTCTTCCCTTATCCTGCATTCCCAATTGAATTCACATACTAGAGAAAGCACCCAGAACCATAAAGCATTCAACTTTATTACTTGCGGAGAAAACTATGACTGCCGCCAAATTAAGCAGATATGAAGGGGATACTTGGCTCAATTAAGAGAGAAGGTTCACCTGCAACTGGGTTTTAGGATCAAAGAGGAGCTTCTGCTTGGCATGAATCCTCAGGGATTCTTCTCTCAGGGTTCTTTTTGAGCCTCCGCTGTATCTCAGAGACGTCTCCATTCGACAAAAGGATATTCTTTCTTTCTCTTCCAACTGACAATTCAACCCAGTTCTCCGCAAACCCAAAACCCTGGCTGCTTTCAGTCTATCTGTTTGAGTCAACAGATACTCAAAATGAGAGAAGAAGAGAGATAGCTCGAGCTCCCGCAAAAATGGAGGAGATAATTTGCGGCCCAATATACAAAGGAATCAAGACGGGCTTTCCTTTTTGTTCGGCCCAATGTCATGGGAGTCTGGCCCGCTTGGAAACACAATTATGGAGTTCTGACTTCTGAGCTACGTGCTGAAAATGGGAGAACAAATCGGCACCAGTGGCATTGAGTAATAGCGAAGAAGGGAACGATCCACTCTCACTGTGTACGACGACGAGGGAGACCTGAGAAGAAGAAGAAGAACAAAGAACAGCCGATGGGGCTTGGGCTAGGTGTTATGCGTACGATTGAATTTCTACTCTTGATAATTGCGATTCTCTCGGCTCCTGTACTCTCCGATCTGATCCTCTCAAAAGTCGAGCGACGGGTAACCTCTCTCCCTCCACCCCTTTCATTTCTGCTTAGTCCTTCTGTAGATCCGGCGACGGGCTGAACTGGGTACATGAACAGAAATAGAGACGAGCCCTCATTGTAATTGGATTTTGATTTGTAAATTTGAGCTGTTTTGTTTAACTTGTCTATCAATGGACGTCTCTCTGTTCTGTTTTACAGATTGATTTGACCTCACAGATCGCACGCATCGCCTCTACAATCAAGGTGCTTCAACTATGCTTCTCTATTCGTTCTATACTTAAAAAGGTTGTGTCTTTGTCGTAATGGGCATCTTCTCATTTCTCATTCTTCATGTTCTGCCTTTACTCTGTGATATCAGGCGGAGAATGATGGTTCAAGTTCGGTTTCAGAGATTCTGCTGTCCATCCCTGAAGTTCAGGCAAAAAATCTGGCTTATTTGACTGCAAAACTTGTTGAAGGGAAAGGGAAAGCAAAAACATCTGGTGTTGCTCTCGCGGTTGAACCTGCCAATCCTAAAGGGATGCCACCGGCTTTGAGTTTCTACACAATGATATTACCCAAGCCTTTGGCTAATGGCGATAGCGTGACCTTAGATGTTTTGGCTGCATTTACCCATAGCTTGAGGCCATTCCCCGAGAAGATCACTCAGGCTGACATTCAGCTCGTGGTGTTCCAAGATACTGCACACTATCTCTCTCCTTATCCAGTCAAGGTTCAATCCCTCACTCTGAAGCTGCCCGACGCTAGGATCGAGTCATACACAAAGCTTGAGAACACAAAGGGTCTTGGTTCGGAGATCAAATATGGCCCATATGAGAACCTCCCTCCATTCTCATACTCTCCGGTTGCCATACATTTTGAAGCCAATCAGGCATTTGCTGTTGCTCGGGAGCTCGTGAGAGAGATCGAGATCTCCCACTGGGGGAATGTACAAGTCACTGAGCATTATGACATTGTCCATGGAGGTGCCATGAGTAAGGGTGAATTTTCCAGGTGAACTTTCACCGTTAACCCTTTTTTTGGTTCTTACCGTAGATCACATGCTAGAATTCCTATTGCATTATGGTCATGAGTGTGGTTGAAGTCTAATGTTTACTTCAGTACTTCCACCCTGCAGGCTTGACTACCAGTCCAAACCCCAAATCCGTGGTGCATCAGCCTTTAAACATCTTGTTGCTAAACTGCCTCCGAGGGCTCATTCTATTTATTACAGGGATGCGATTGGAAATATATCAACATCCCACGTCAGGGGGGACTCAAAGAAGGTTGATATCCCGATAGACGTGATGCAAGTTGTTCGAATTGATGGCTTTGATTTTAACCTCAAGATTTTCTTTGCTTGCAGACGGAAATTCTGATTGAGCCTAGATATCCACTATTTGGTGGTTGGAAGACTGCATTCACTATTGGATATGGTTTGCCGCTACAGGATTTTGTGTTCGAGTCAGAGGGGAAACGTTTCTTAAACTTCTCCTTTGGTTCTCCTATGCATGACTTAGTAACAGATAGCATCACTTTGAAGGTTTGGTTGATTGATGCATGAATTCTCCTTTCTCTGCTTGCTTACCTTGCCTTTCCACTGAGGGTGTGGTTGCTTATGTGATTAGATTTATATCTTGCCACATTTCTCATGCCTATACAAGGCTCTTAAGATGACCAGATTAGGCATGTATTTTTTTAATTTAAATTGGCCTAGTGACCTTTCTGATTTGTCTGCAAAACAAGGCTATTGGGAGCTGTGTTTGCAAGTTTGTTATACAGGTGCAACCTTAATTGTTGCTTAAACTTTTCAACAGAGCTATCTGATCTGCTGATGTTAAGACTTGAATTTCAGGTAGTATTGCCCGAAGGATCCAAATATCTCTCTGTTTCTACTCCATTTGTTGTGCAACAGGAAGAAGAGGTATTGGGAACTAAGAATTAGTTTTGACTCTCTTTTATGTTTTGCTCTTGATTCCATCAAAATTTTGCATTGGGCAGCTTCTTCTTTTGCTGAATGATGACTGCAATGACCTATGCAGATAAAAATGTCTCATCTAGACATATTTGGCCGACCTGTTGTTGTGCTGAAAAAGGCCAACGTTGTGCCAGAGCATAATCAATTTTTCCAAGTAAACGTTACTCTCCCTTTTCATTATGATAAAACTTTATTTGGGATACTGATAGATTCATGAGATATGAAGGCCTCCCTTACCATCCATATAGGAGAAAATTAGAATGCCAGACAGATTCAGGAGCGTTTTCTGTCATTTACATGATGGTGAGAGCTTTTTGCTTCGCTTAGCTTAAAATATTGACATTGTGGTCATTGTGCAGGTCTATTACCAGTTCAATGCACTTGCAATGCTGATGGAGCCATTCATGTTGATCACTGGAATCTTCTTCCTCTTTGTCACTTGCATAATTTATGTGCATGTTGACTTATCTATCTCCAAGTCTTCAGCTTCGTATCTAGCAAAACTGCAGTGGGATGATGTACGGAATCTCTTTATTTTCTTTCACCTTCATCTCAATTCGAAGATTGGAACTTATAGATAGGAAAAATTAACTTACATTTCTACAGGTGAGAGCAACAGTGCAGCAGATTCAAAATACCGTCAACCAGTGCCTATCCACACACGAAAAGCTAGAGGCATCACTACGTGATCTCTCCAGAACAGGAGATGTGCAAGCTTGTAAAGCCGCACGCAAGGCAACTGATGGCCTGTTGAAGGAGCTGTCGAAGGAACTGAAGCCCTTGATCTCATTCTTGCAATCTTCACCTCCTGCTGCTCATATTTTGCCCAAGGTTCATTCATGAACAATTTCGCTAATTATTCATCATAGAAAAGGCTTTATGTCTCGACTGATATCGGCTTTGCATAACAGGTAGAGGAACTGGTAGCAAAGGAGAGGGAATTGCAGGAGAGGCTGATGGCCAAGCACTCGACCATAGTTGATTCCTACGAGAAGAAACTTGGAGGTCGGGAAACCGAGAACCGGGTTGCTTCCGTGCAACAGAAGATTGTAGCTTTGAGACAGGACATTGAAGATCTAATGGAATACATTGACGAAATATAAAAAGGTTGGTTGCAGGATAGAATAGATTGCCCAAGTTTTGTTACATTGGGACTGCAGAATTATGCTAGTAATTTGTATTATAGACGTTTCCTCTACCGGCTGCGAAATTTTATAGCTATTAGAAGAAGAGAGCATTGAGGGTTGTTTTACTGAGAACAGTTTTCCAGAAGCCGAGTTAAAAACGGCAATGTTCATTTGCTCTTCAACAAAATCGGGCAGCAACATATAGTATGCACCACCACAAAAAATTACAGAATCGTCTCTATTTTCCACCTTCTGGCATTACTCTCAAGAGCTCAATGTTAAGCTCAAATGTGCCTCCTGGCTGCAATCAAAATATATAACAGAGTCAACAGAAAATACCACGGCCGGAAAAAAAGAGATGAAGGGAAGGAATGAGTTGAGTTATGTGCATACTGGAATCTCATACAATCCCCTGTTTCCATAGCCAGCCTCAGGAGGAACGATTACAGTCCTCTGCAATGTGGCAAATTTGAGGGTTTATATAAAGAGAACCAATCAAACAGGGAAGAAGAAGAAGAAGAAGAAGAAAGCCAAAAAATGGTAAAAGAAACATGAACTGACCTTGCCTCCGACTTTCATCCCCTGGGTGATTGTGTACATAGCCGGTGGAGGTTTAGGAGCAGCTTGTGCAGAGAAGAGACCATTTGGGTTGTCTACAAATTCTCTCTTCCTCTCTTTCCCAGGGATGGCTCCTACTTGAAACGCGTATGGCTATCATCAAAACAATCAGCCTTAACCCGAAAGTGGCTCGCCGCAGCATAGCAGAATTCAGGGGGTACGAATGCCGTACCTGAGAAATGATGCGATTTCCAGCTAGCAGCTTCGATTCTCGGCTCGACACTGCCGTCACTCCCCTGTATATGCAGTCGAAATGCACCTGCCCAGCAATCAACTTATAAGCTACTTCTCCAACTTGAAATTTACATCAGAAAAGTGGAAATGGTACCAACCAGAACGGTGGTTCCTTTCTCGGCGACGGGGCCATTCCCTTCCTCGATGTCGAAGTATTTCAATCCTTCAGCTGTAGCCAACATGGAAACAATGGCGTAAAATTGAAATGGGTTTCGGAATTTATCCATGGAACGGAAGAGTTCAGGGTAGAACGGAACTAACGGCTAGTGAGGTAATCTTCCATTGGGATCTTCTTCCGGTTGCGTCTTTCTCTGGCCTCCGACGGAAGAACCACCAGGCCCAGTAACGACGGCAATGTGGTGATGAGAATCGCGCCTCTTCTGGAAGTCGAATTGCAGGAAACCGTTGACAAATCCGCTTGCACTGCCGTCGGCAGAAGTTTACGGTGACCGTGATTGTTACTGCTGGTCCCGGCTAGGCTCCATCTCTCTAAGCTTCCCCCAATTGGAATGGAAGCCATGGCTGAAACAGAGGAATCCCAAGGAAGCAAAACAGGGGAGAAAGGAAAACCAACGAAAGAGACGGAATCAAAGCATCTATCCACTCTAAGCAAAATGACGGCCCTGTCCTTCCACGAACTCCTTTTGCTTTTAGCGGAAACAAAAGTGGTTAGCGGAAACAAAAGTTATCGGTTGTTTACTTGTCATTCCATTTCCGTTAGCTGTCATTAGCAGGGATTTTTCCAGAAATAATATCTATTAAATTTTTTTTACAAAAATAGTATCCAGCCCACAACATTTACAAAAATAACACTATTTTTATCAAACCGCACTTCCAAGGTGTGTTTTATAAATAATGCACACCCTCCAGGTGCGTTTTATTTATAAACCGCATCTTGTGGGTGCATTTTAGTCCACGTCAGACTGGAAACCGCACCTTGGAGGTGCGGTCTGTGTTTGGTGGGCAGCGGCCTTGGAGACCGTAGGATGAGGAAGCGATCCAGTGGCGGACCGCTTGCCACCTCAGCGATCCTTGCCACGGATTGAAGACCGCAGCGCCAGGGAGCGGTCAAGCCTGGGGAAATGTAAACCGCCTCGGTAGGGTGCGGTTTGACCTGGGGAGAAATTACCAGACTGCCCCTGGAGGGTGCGGTCTGATGGGTATAAATACCATGGACCAGGAAACCGGATCGTACCGGCAGGTTCAACCGGGAATTCGACCAATAGCGATACGGTATGCTGGTTGGTATCAGAATATCGGACCGGCCGGTTTTTCCGGCTTAACCGATACAAAAGGAAAAACCGGCCGGCTTTGGTCTGACCGGCGGTAGGTTTACACTAGGGAAAACGTCGCCGTTTTATACTAAAAAATAAAAGGCCAAAAACGCATAACCTAATTTGGGAGCCTTCCTCTCGTCGCATCTTCTTCCCCAGCGCAGCCCCGCCCGCCGCTTCTCCTCCTCTCCTCTGGCCGTCTGGCGATTGGCGACTGCAGTGGCGACGCACGACCGGTGGTGACACGCAACCCGCGACCACCTCTCCGGCTCTCCGTCGCTCGTCTTCTATTCTTCTCTGGCGACTGGCGCCGATCCCTGCGCTCCGCCGCTCCTCTTCTCTGATGTCCTTCCTCGTCTGAGGTCTGGGTTTGGTGGCAGGAAGGAGCTCGCCAAGTTCTCTCCTCCTCAGGGCTCAGGCGCGCCGCTGCTCGATCTGCTCAAGCCTCAAGAACGCCTATTAGTTTCCATTGGCAAAAGGGCAATTAATCCCACTCCACCATCAATCCCTTTCAACTTCTCTGTCCTTCTGTCACTCCCTCTCTCTCTACTTAGTCTCGAGCGGAAGCAGGGCAGTGTTGAAGAAAAGGTAAAGGTAAAGTGAGCAGACAGATTGTGATTTTTGACAATAATTACATATGCTTATTTAGTTTATTCATGTTTGTTATCCGGTATATTCCGGTTTTATTCCGAAACGGTATCACAAATCTGCCGGTACGGTTTTTTAACAAAAAAACATTATTTAATTACAAAAACGGTATTTTGCCGGTTCACAACGGTTGAACCACGGTAGTACCACAAAATACCCTACCACTGGCGGAGCCGGTATGACTTCCGGTATGGTTTCCTTTACCATGATAAATACCCCCTCCCCCCTCTCATTTTTTCACACCACAACCATTCTCCACTCTCTCTCTAGCATTATCTCTCTAACCCCTCCCCTCCCCTCCCCTCCTAAAAGCCTAGGAAATAGTGGTCTGTTGGTTGCGGCTAAGTCCGATCTGCCATCATAAAACATTTCTTTGGTTTTTCCCTCAAAACTCGCGCGCCGAATTTCTTTCCGACTTTCGAGGGAAAATGGACGAGTGGTTCCAAGGAGAGGGAGTTTATTATGATGAATTTCAAACGGTACATACTCATTATTTTGGTCAATTTTTGTTTTTGTTATAAGCTTTTTAATTAATCTATGTACTAACCTTGTTGTTATTCTCTCGTAGGTTGGGGACGACATGAATATATACAACCAACGGTACTATTTGGATCAAGGGCCTATTGATCCGACCGACTTGTATAACCAACCCAACCATCGTTCAAGGGATGTTTGGAACGATCACCCGGTACATACAATTCTTCATCATTTATATTTCTTTTATTTTGCTAATGTACTTAGTGGAATATAAAATAAATTTGAAATAATTTAATCGTATTGGTTGTTTTCAATAATTTAATCGAATACATAGCGCCACTTACTTCGACTCTTTATAAAGAGATGCACGTCTAAGGAAATGAGGTTTTAAGCGATTATCATGATCCTCCTATTTCCTGTGAAAATCGGGTATTAAGAGATCCTCGGATCCCCCCTTTTTCTGTCAAAAAGGCTGCGTTTCTAAGAAGATGTATACCTCTTCTAAGAGTCTAACAAGTGTTGCATTGTATTCGATTAAATTATTTAAAACAACCAATACGATTAAATTACTTACCAAACAACCAATACGATTTATGTTTATGTGTACTTAAATGAATTTATTAATTTTAAATGTTTGAATATGTATGTATCTCTTTAAATTATTATTCATTTAGAATGTTATTTATGTCAATTAATTTAGTATGTTTGTTTTATGATAATATGTATATATCTTGGAAAAAACCGCAAATTACTTAAATTTTGATTGTTAATAATATAATTATATTCGAAATTAAATTATTAATTTTAATTAATTTAGTTATAAGACTAAACTATTACTAATATATCATAAATAATTTTAATAATGGTTGAAATTAAATCATTAATTTTAATTTATTTAGTTATAAGACTAAACTGTTACTAATATATCATAAATAACGTTGAAATTTTTGCTAGGAGGCACAACAAATACTCCGCTACAGGGGTACGACCAATGTGCTCCCATGGAACCCAGTTATCTTGCCCTATCTCAAAAGGGCACGGTTGGAGTCGATTAGGCATTTTGTAGGCATAAAAGTCGATCGCCAACTCATTACCGCATTGGTGGAGAGATGGAGAAAGGAGACACATTGTTTCAACTTTCGCGAAGGAGAGTGCACCATCACAGTCAAGGACGTCGCCATCCTAACTCATCTGCCTATCGACGGCAAAGCGGTGTGTGAGAGTGATCTGCCCATCAAGATTTTAATAACACAATTTTCCTTAATTTTAGCTTATTTTAATTGAGTATATTTTTATTATCGTCTTATTAATAAGGTGGGTTGGAGCCTCAAGATGCGACAACCTTGCCCAACACAAGTTGGCAGAGTATCGGAGGAGGCTAGAGCGACTTTGGGAAGGAGAGGTAACTATAAAACTTCTAAGTGCTATAACTTTTTTTCATGGAGTACATGTATTTTTCCAATCAGATTTAACTTAAGTTACTAATATTTTTTTTGTAGATCAAATTCGATCCATACCCGGCGAACATCGTTCATTGGCATTTACAGCAATTCCCAGAGAATATCGGGCAATGGTGCACGAGGGTCCCTCTCATTTGTTTAGGGACCGTGGAGTGGCACCTGCCGGATTGATGCCTTCGTCAGTTTGGTCGGGAGCAGTGCATTCCGTTGGAAGTCCCCGAGAGTCAAAGGGCGTTTCACGGTCGAGATGGTCGGCAAGGTACTCACGATTGGCCCACGAAGTTGGCGGAACTGATCGCGGTATGGGTGAACCGAAAACTTCAGGATATTGTCACTCCAACAAGTGTGGGTCGAATGGGGTATCATGACCCATACATGGATAGATATCGGCAAACATCGGTTCGGTACGTGACTCTGGAGGGTGCGGCCGATGGTGCATTGGTAAGTATATTCCGTCTAATAAGATTAAATTTATTGCTTGTTTCATTCTGTCACATCATTAGTCTTATCTTGCTAACCTTTTTTTGTGATTTAGGCTGATGGGATCGAGCGGATCAAAGCGTTGACCCATGGGAAACATGAAATGGGACATGAAGATGTGAGCTTCATCAAGAGGATGACAAACAGTCTGCTTGGCTGTATCAGAGCACAAGGTTGTGATCATCATAGATACCCATCCATGCCCGCACCGGTGCCACCTCCGGTAAAAGTTGATGTCCCCCATCCCTCACCACCATACGAGAGAAAGAAAAGCAAGAAGGTTCGGGAAAGACCTCATGAGCCCGAGATAAAGTCGTTCGAGGTGTGGAGTGTGCCGACCCCCTTTGTTGTGGCACACGGTGGCGGTCCGAGCTCACATCAAGATCCCCGCCCGAACCACTATGATCCTCGCCCGAGCAATTCCCAAGCTCATACCATGATCCCCGCCCGAGCTACCATCAATCCCCTCCGAGCTACCATCAATCTCCATATGATCCCCACCCGATCTCATACCACGATCCCCGCCCATCCTACTATGATCCTCGCCCTACATACTAGGATCCCCGCCCTAACTTCTGCAACGAACCCCCCACATCCTCGGGTACTTGGCATGATGGTTCTTCCATGATTGCACATCACGACTTCAATCCCATTCCTCGCCCAAATCAGCAGTGGCCTCCTACCCCTCATCGTATGAGCGTCGATGTCCCCCTCTCGACCCCGGAAGCGCCGCATACCATGGATCGACGCCGACACAGCACCGACGAGCGCCCTAGCACGACCCAGCGAAACTTGCCACCGCAACCACCGATGGTCACTCCCGTCGGCCGTCGTACAAGGAGCCAGAAAACTTTGCAGCCCCATGAGTCCCAGGGACTTCCTTGAGATGGATCTTTAGTTTTATCATTTTAAGTATTGTTTTTAGTTATGTTTTATTTTTATGTACTTGAAACCCTTCTATTTTAGTTTCTTTAATTGAGTGTTGTTTTAGTTTTTATTTTAGTTCTAAGTTCTTGGCTTTCTCTATTTTTATCGTGTTAGCTTAAGGCTTGAGTGTTAATTGAGGGTTATTTGAAAACACGAAAGTTCCAAGCATCATAGCTCTAACTCTGACAATAATTGAAAACATACATAACAAGTACCAACAAATGAAAACCGCAAACTATGTCGCATTAGCTGACTCCCCCACATCAGACCCCGGATTTTGCGGACCAATCGGACCTGGACAACTTTGTTTATCATGCCCTGGAACTCTGCATACTGAACATCGTCTTGGGCCTCGTGGTGGTCTTCCACTTTGATCCATTTCGTTTTGAATTCTCTTTTTCCTCGGTCGACCTGGTTCACGCCTCTGTCCGAACGGCGGGATTATCAACTTTCCTGCGTAGACCGGCCAGTAAGCTTCATCAGGCAATGCACGGAAACTACATCCATAGCTATTTTTGAGTGAGTCGATATTGAAGAATGGACTGACGAAGTGACGGGGGTCTTTGCTCCTGTTTTTAATTACAACCATTGCATGAGAACATGGCCACCCTCTCCCCTGATATTTCTGGCATGAGCACTCACCGAGATGGGTCCTGAAATTTACCAAAACTTCATGGCGATGGCCCCTGCGTCTACCATCCTCACGGTGTCCGGTCGTCACGCTAAACTCGCCAGTTGCCCGATTCATAACGGTTACACTTTGTCGACTACTCTTCCGATTGTCATGCTCTAGTATTTATGTGACTTTATTGGCATGGACCTTTCCCTATGCCTCGTTCGTCCTTGCCCAGTGTAGTCGATTGACGAACCATCCATTCGTTTTCCAGAAAGTCATCTCCACAATGGCAGAGATTGGCAGCGCCCGAACACCCTTGTAGGCAGAATTGATACTCTCTGATGAGTTCGTTATGGCCATACCCCATCTTGTACCTCCGTCTTTATGAAATGTCCACATGGATAGGTCGTGTTCATCCAGCCACTATGCCCCTTCAGGGCATAACTCGCGCATCTTCTGCACTTCTCCTGGAATTTTTTCTCCTGGTATGCAACAGTTGAGGTAATCACAATTAAGTATTACGTTAGTAATAATGCAGCAATTTATTACAATTTGAACAACAAGAAGGTACTCTCGTTAGAATCTTAGGAGATGTTTAAATCTTTTTAGAAACGCAGCCTTTTTGGCAGAAAAAGGGGGGATCAGAGGATTGCTTAAAACCCGATTTTCCCAGGAAATGGGAGGACCATGATAATCGCTTAAAACCCCATTTCCTTAGGCATGCATCTCTTTAGAAAGAATCTAACAAGTGTACAATTTATTTGATATAAGATATTGTTCTTCTCCAAAATTAAACAACCAATAGAGAGCTTACCAATCCACCACAAATTATCAGCAAGCTTCTTCCGCTTGAAATGATGGTTCCAGTTGCTCTTGAAGTGTCGTATGCACCACCTTTGGGACCACTTCCAGGCTGGATCCAAACCTAAGATGGCAGCTCTAATCCCGGCGTGCCGATCAGAGATTATTGTCAGGTTCTCTCCCTCAACAATGGCAAAGACTAACGGAAAGACTTGTTTGTTTGCACCCGCCCCACTAGCAATCAGTAGAGTGCCCTTGTACTTGCCGGTAAGGAATGTACCATCTACTTGGATCACAGGGACAAAGAAGCCAAAACCATCAATAGATGGCTTGAATGCCCAAAAAAGTCGTCTGAAATGGCGTTTGTTACCTGGCTCTGGCGGTTGTACCTCTTCATCTTGGTATCGAGGGGAGAAAACAGTGCAGGGTTAGACGCCTCCAGTGCCAAAATCAACCTGGGAAGGAATGCATATGATTCTTCCCAATCACCATATACTGCGACAGAGCTTTCTGCTTTCCATGCCACGCCTTCTTATAGTTAATCATATAACCATAACGACTTGCAATGTCAGCGATTATGACTTTCACCTTCAGGTCAGGATCTTGCTCAATTAGATGCTTGATAGCCGCAACAACCACCCTGGATTTCAACTGTCGATGGCCTTGGGATGTTATGGATGACACACATGTGTGTGTGTTCACCGCACGGGATATGACCCAATGGCCGTGTCTCTTGCTGTTGATGGCCCGAATCCTAACATTGCATCCCTCGTTATGATTGCGACATCTGACTATGAGCCTTTCGTGTTGGAATGAGTTGTGTGCCATTCAAAATGCCGAGTCATTGCTTCAGTATCAATGGCGTGCCGCACCTCCTTCTTCGAGCCAAATTGTTGGCCCTTCATAAACCCATCGAGTAGACCCCATATTGAAACCTCCGGCGGTTCCATGTCGCTGTCGACCATCCAATTGCCGTATGGAATGTGATTGTAGTAGGGGAATGGTACACGGTCATGAGCCACCTCATCATCATTATCTGGGTCTGACTCTGGTCCTGAATCATCAGCACCTTCAAGAGGGTCGAAGCTGTCTGCACTGACGTTGTTCTCTCCTTCTTCATCGGAGGGGTCACTGACTGGTGCTAACAGGGCATCTTCCATCTGATCCAGCTCATGAAAGGCACCTTCATCAGCTCCATAATGGTAGTTGTGAAAACTACCACTGCCTGATTGGAAGTTGTACTGGGGTGGGTTGGCATGGTCCGGTTGAACTTCTTCTTCATATGACGGGTAAGATTGATGATGACCTTCACCTTGCTCTTGGTACTGAAAATAGGAATGAGGATCATGGTAACTTTGGTAGGGATGATCTCCATATAATTCACCTCCATCATGGATACCAGATGTTTGACCGTCTCTAGAATGACCTCCAACGCCTACGACTGGCTCAGTGTAAACGAACATCTCGGCTCTGGAAAGATTGTTGGACCTCAAGAATTCGAGCATGGCATCTACCTCATCCTGAGTGGTTATGAGGTATTCCTCGTGCCACAATGGCCCGCCTTCTCTGTTTGGATATCGGTACACCATACGATCAACTCTTCTCGTGCCATCCATGCAAGTAACGTTAGTACACATTTGATAGAGGTCTTCAAGCATCGGTCTGGTAGCGACCTTTATTTTCTGAAAATTGCCACCGACGTAGGTGACCCCCTTTCCGCTCTCTTCCGTGTAACCATTCCACCGTAACCCAAGCGTGAACTTTTGGAATGCCATCTGCAAAAAAAAAAAAAAAAACAGTAGTTCAACTAATATCATAAAAATCACAAATCACAATAAAAAGTAATACAAAATAAAATTACGAGTTAACGTTAACCGCAAAAACACTAGAGAAATAGGGAGCTACAATAGAAAATTGAAAAGGGAGAAGGAGAGGTGTGAAGAGAAGAAGATTTCATGGGCTGCCTTTTATAGGAAAAATCATCAATGAAAACCGCACCTTAGAGGTCCGTTTTTCATCTGCCATGCAGCCCCACGTCTGTGAATCTGCATGGCTGCTTGTCTAGTGTCTGAAAATAATTGACACACAAACCGCATTTGGGGGGGGGGGGGTGCGGTTTGTGTTGCCAAAACCTCACCTTGAGGGTGCGGTTTGTTTTGGAGAAGCAAAACCGCACCCCCAAAGTGCGGTTTTGCTAGGTCAGGCCTAGACCGCATCTGGGCCATGCGGTTTGGTTAGGTCAGACCGTAAACCGCATGGCCAAGATGCGGTTTTGGCCCAGAAAACTAAAACGCACCCCCAAGGTGCGGTTTAATGAAAAAACGCACCAGGGGGTGCGGTTTACATGCAAAACGCACCCGGGGGGTGCAGTTTTTTAAAAAAGGTTTGTTTTTGTAATTTCTACGGAATGGGTGTTATTTTTTTAATTTTTTTAAAGGTGCTATTTATGGAAAAATCTCTCACTAGCAATGGGCCCCGCCCGTTGGCCGGAGGAGTATAAATCGGTTCGTATACTAAGTTGTACTATATTGAGTAGTGGAGTATAAAATACTCAAGCAATTTCATTTATTAACTTCAACCATTTCATCAGAAGGCATTGGTTATGAATTCCATCTTTAAGGTGCTTTATGCTAACTTAATTATCATGAGTGTTTCCGTAAGAATGTTAAACGAAGGAATTCATCCATCCAAGCTTTTTTAAAAGGTTTCTGTAAGCAAGGAGACATTGGAAACTCTGTGAAACTATTAGATGAGATTATTGAGATTTGCTTATCTTGACCTAGCCCATAAAAACTACTGAAACAAAGAACATCTCTAGGATTAATGACATAGCAAATGCCTAAAACCATGAAGTAAAATCTAAGGGGTATGACTTGATAACCCATTGGAAGCAATAAGCCTACATGTTGCAGCATCATAGGCACGTGAAATTCAAATTGATGTTGTCCAAAAGTGATGCACAGACTTGCTGCTAAGATTGTCCCTCCAGCAGTATGAGTACTTGGATTAGTGCTGCTGGTTTCCTCCAAGATTGGAGCTGCCTTTGTGAGGGACTTACGTGATGCCTCGCTCAATTGCTGCAATCAAATTAGAGTAATAAAAGAGATTGAATAGTTGAAATTAAGTTGGTACCAATTAGCTAAATGACTTTAAGTACAATTGAAATGTTCTTCACTTACCCAAGTGGATCATGATCCACTCTTACCACAAAATACTCAACTTGAGGATTCGATAAGTTAAACTCGGTAAGTTTAACATGTAATTTGAGTCTCATATTACTAACTTGTGGAGCAATGGGTTCTTTCTTCCTCTAATTTGATTGGATTAAAACACAAGCCATTACTCCGAAGAAACACAGACCTTCACGCTCCAAAATGGAAAAAATCAGCTTCACCAGTATCATCTAGCAAATGGAGTTTCATTCTATACCTACAATGAACATAGAATCAAATTGAACCAAAGTTCTGAGTTCATATGCCTATTCCATAATATGAAGTAATATCATAATTCCTGTAACAATGTTGTAAGGTTTACTTCTAATATGGAAAAGCAATCAACTTCTTTGAAATGTATTCAGCTTAGCATCTAAGGATGATGCGTCATAGCATTTGACACTCAAAATTTGGACGCATTTATAAAAGCTCTTACTTGTGCATCTAAGAGATCTTGCTTGCAAATTTTTTTGGCCATAACAGAAAAAAACAGAGAAGGGGATTTGTAGCCTATGTATATTGGAACTGAAGACCGAAAGTACATCACACAACAAAGAACTCATTCACAAAAGAAACTCTAGTTGTACAATAAAAAAATGAAACTAAGCAAAGTGCAGGAAACCAAACATTTAAAAGCTTAAAGTGCACCGCTTTTGCCCATCACAAACTAGTTTTACGTATATCATGCTTAGAGGTTAGAAGTAATCAAGTAAGAGTAACATGACATCTCAGATCATGCTATTTCTCATGACAAACTGCACTATTTCATTACTTATAAATCATGCTTATAAGTTAGAAAAATTCATAACAAATAAAGACCAAAAGTTCATCACACAACAAAGAACTCATTCAGAAAATAAAATTGAGTTGTACAATTAAAACAAAATGAAACTAAGCAATGTCCAGAAAACCAAAGCATAGAAAATCAGTACGCCACTTTAGAACAAAACCAGCGACGCATAATAGATATCGTTTGGATTGAACGCCCATTAGAGAAAAGAAAAATACATGAAAGAAAAGCAGCAAGGAAATCCAATTAACAAATTCGGAGAAGCCAAAATACAAAGAAACCAATATGAGGGAACTATAGCTTCGATTAGGCAACTATGTGAGGTTTCTCAACTCTGCTCTGCGAGAGCAAGAGAGACGGGTTATCTAAGATGGGTTGGGAATTCTTCGTCGCTGGAGAGAGATCACAGAGTGGGACGGACAGAAAGAGCGACAGATTGGCAGCATGTGGGAGACACACAATCGACGTCAAAGCAGATTGGCAACAAAACACCGCGGCCTAGAGCAAGAAATTCAGAGACGACGATGCTGGGAGAATGAGCGGTCTTCTATTATTATGTTCGGACAGCGAGTGAGAGGACTTTGATTTCCGTCAGGGCTTGGAATAGAGGATGTGCAGGGACGGCGAGAGAGAGCGAGAGGGGTCGACTTCCGGTGGGAAATCGGAAGGAAGACAGAAAATGCGCCAAAGAGAAGGGTTAGGGAATTTACGGGAAAGACCCTCCGAAATGTCCGGCTGTTCCAGGAGTTAGTGACGTGGCAAATGCTGTATATTGACATTGCCTTATAGTTTTTTGTAGATAGATAACAGAAAACAAAATGGAAATGAAAACGAAGTTGTCATTTCCTGAAAAAACCTTGAGAATTTTGGTGAGTTCGGAAACTGAATAGTGCAAATGAAAACCTATTTAGTTGCTTCATTATGTTTTCTAGTATTTGATTATCACAATTTTGTTCATTGAGTATCATACAACCTTAGCCATGATTATAATTTTTAATTTGGATTAAATAGTTTTTATACCAGAAATAAAGACAATACAAGTACAACATCTTATATTAATTAAGTACTAGTACAACATAAAAATTCTAATAAGTCCAGCTTTAAAGTCATCCCACAACTTGTTTGCTATTCCATCTCGTCATACATCCATTGCTCGAGTTTGGCTAGAACTATGATTATATGCTTCTCGTTCTTGTCCTCCTTGCACTCCATTGGCATTCTACTCCATGCAATGTGATGCATTATAGTTTCCTGCATCGGAAATTTCTAGCTAAATTACTCTACTACTAAAGAAACATAACGATAAACTGGAGTATTCTTCTTCTCATTATCATAACTGAACCACCAAGTACATATTTATAGGAAAACGTAGGAAAACCTAATAGCTAACCCTACCCCACTCTAACAAGGTAACTAATAACATACTCAACAAGACACAATAAACTAATACGAATATCCTAAATAATCATAATAATATGACAATTAAATAATAATAATACCCTAACGACTAAGCCCAACTGGGCACCAAGGCCCACGGGTGCTATAATGCACAAAACCTCCCCCATTTGAAGAACTTTGTCCCCGAAGTTCAGGCGACTTCTTAGCCCGGATCGATGAAAAAGAAGCTTCCACGCAACTTGTGATGGGCGATGGTGAGTTTGGAAGACGGCGCTCACGCTTGCGATACTTCCAATTCAATATGAGAAAATCAGCTGAAATATGATCCCGTCCAACACGAGCGCATACCTTCTCGATGGTAGATTTGGAGACGTCGAAGTGAGGAACCATCTAATGTTGATGGGCGACAGCAGGGGCGAGACGACCAGGGGTGCAATGGGACTTGGTCGCGACTGTTTGCTTCTAATGACGGCGACGGTAGGTGGGGCTACGACTTCCGGAGGTGGCCTTGGAGTGGGCAGCCAGGTCGGCGTTGCTTTTGTGGTGACGGTGGGGACACTCGAATGGGACCGAGCAGCTGTGCTGGTAGCGTGCGGCGCTTCGAATGGCGGCAACGGTATGATGAAGCTGGGTGCTGGCAGCTATATGGTGGTGGGGGCGACGAATGCGGTAGCTCTGTCACAGGTCGTCACGAGCCTTCCGCAACAAGACATGGCACTTTCGGTCAACCGGATCAACCGATTGAGGTCATCCCTGGAGAGCCATTTGGTGCTCATAGCCTCGTAACCAGGCTCTGATACCAATTGATGCATTATAGTTTCCCGCATCTGGAATTTCTAGCTAAATCACTCAACTCTTAAAGAAACATAACGATAAACTGGAATATTCTTCTTCTCATTATCATAACTGAACCACAAAGTACATATTCATAGGAAAAGCTAATGGCTAACCCTATCCCACTCTAACAAGGTAACTAATAACTTACTCAACAAGACACAATAAACTAATACGAATATCCTAAATAATCATAATAATATGACAATTAACTAATAATAATACCCTAATGACTAAGCCCAACTCGGCACCAAGGCCCATGGGTGCTATAATGCACCACAATGATTTTGATATTCTTCAAACAGGGCGTCGTCACTAGAGTGGATCCTAATGAAGTTATGTATAACACAACATGCAAGAACAATGTGTGATTGTTTCTTGAGATCAAAAGGATGCATATGCTTCAAAAATGGGCAATCTAGCCTTCAAAACCCCTAAACAACGCTTGATAACATTGCGTAGGGATGAATGATAATAGTTGAAAAGTTTCTTAAGCGTTTTTGGTCCACCTCCACGATCGATATCTTGAAAATGACGTGCTTCTTTTGTCTTATATGGCGCTAGAAACCCATGAATGTTTGCATATCCAGAATCAACAACATAATACTTACCTATAAGATATAAAAGTTCATTAGTCATATTAGATGTGTACAATAATTACTAAAATAAAAAGACAATCATTTCATACCTCGTGGTGGCATTGGAAAGTTTTTATATGGGTTGGAAATTATTTCAGCAAGAATTCTTGCATCGTTTGCTGTACCCTCCCATCCAGCCATCAAAAAGGTAACGAGCATATCAAAGGAACAAACAACCATTACATTCTAAGTAGTCGTCGTCTTCCGTCCTCGATATAGAATCTGCTCACCACTCGGAACCACTGCGTCAATATGAACTCCATCTATTTTTCTGATGCAATCCTAAATTCATAAGTGAGTAGATGTCATAATTAAAGTGCATTCAAATATTAATTCTCAATCATAAAGAGAATTGCTTACCTTGAAATACATATAATGTTTTGAACCAATTATTCTTTTAGGAACAATCATGTAGCACATCGAAAGCCTTCACAAATACATTAGCCTCCACCTCCATGTCATCTAATACATTCATGCATTCAATCATAATGTCAAGTTCCTTATCCTGTGAAGATACAACATGCATAGGTCCTCCAACAGAAGAGGCGGCCTCCTTGGCTTCACAACTCTCACTCTTCCTTTTGGAGTCTTCAGTCAAGCTGCTTATGGCATTCTCCACTGCATTAGTAAAGCCAGATCTAGCTGCTTTTCTCTTCTTTCCTTTACTCTATACTTTGAGCACCGTCTCCTTGGCACAACCAGAGACTCCATCCACATTTTCTTCATCATCAAGATCCACATATTTTGCTTTGCTAGGTCCACCACTACTATCTGAGACCTCGTGAGTAGAAGCAACAACATTCACACCAGACTTAGTTGTATCACTAAATAATATGCATAGGTTTCCATACTCTGGACATCCATGTTTCCTAATAGCCCATCATCTTGGATCGCTGCAAATGCAACATTCTAATAAGTTCTTCTTTCCTAATTACTACTTTCAATTCAATCATAATGACGAAAAATGCCAATTACCTCATTCCACACCTTCCACTGATCATCAGAGGCAACAATCCCTCCTGTTACAGCAGAGTAACTAATTCCAGTCTGACTGATTAAGTCCTTGAATTCCCGCTGTTTCCTCCTCATCAAATTAAATGTATTCTTCAACTGATCGGGGACATAGTTCTTGTTGAACTTAATCTTCAACTCATTTTGGATATTGGACCATCCCAATTTAGTTAAAGTTGTAGTATGTTTGTTTCCCTTCTTTACTTCTTCGAGCATCAAATTGAAATACTCCACGACCTTATCAGGCCAAACCTCGCTTCCCTCAAGTATGACACAATCACTATTGTTTTCGACATCATTATCACCCATTGCTTATCTCTACTACAATTCAATACGAGAGAAGAGATCACCAACAAATTGACATCAAACAAACAAAAGACTAGAACATATTCTACAATCAAAACAATATTCTACAACAAATAGTTTTGAATTGGCCAGCCACAAATCTACAAACATGACAGATCTTGGTCTGGCCAATTGTACAACCTCGCTATTTCCATTCAAACACAGAGCATAAGAAAAATATGACCACAATCATCCTAAAATCATCCTACAAATCAATCTATCAAATCCAGCATCACAAGAAAGCATCAATTATGTCGCTGAGGAAGAACAATTACCTGGAATGGTCTCTAGTAGGAGGAAGATGCGCCGGCTGGAGCTTCTCTGTTGGAGGAAGACAGGGCGCCGAGTATTGCTTCTACGTAGAACGAGTTGCTAGCAGGAGGAAGACGAGGCACCGGGTGGAGCTCCTCGGTTTAACACTCGTCGATGCTGCTTCCCATCTTGGATGCGGGCTCGTGGTTGTCTGGAGGGAGAGGAAGATGATGGCACCGTCTCTATTGCTGCTGCTTGAGTACTCGGATGCGGCGTCATTGCCTGGAGGGAGAGGAAGATGTTGGTGGCGGGGTGTCTGGGGGTAGGGAACGGCGGGGCTTGTGGTGGTCTCGGGGAGCGACGGGGCTGGCGGTAGAGCGAGAGGTCGAGCACGAGGTAGAAGGAAGTGGGAGGAGAGGTCGAAGTCTTCTCTTCTAGGGTTATGGTGTAAAAACGGCATCGTTTAGAAGCACGAAGGAAAAAGAAAAAAATGTACCCGTTGTGAATCGAATGTGTGTCCATTTTAATTAATGAAGTACGTTTTCCACTGGGAAACGGGGGATAACATATCCCCTTGTTTCCGGGAAATAAGTATTTATCATTTTTCAATAGCTTTCTCATTTATAATAATTGGTTTTTTTTAGCAAAAACGGAATGGACAAGTGAATACGTTTTTTGTCATTTGTTTCCTGATTTTCATTTTTTAAACAGAAAATGAAATGGGAAGTGAACAGGGCATTACCCGCACTTTCTAGTTTTTTTTACACATGAGATATGCTTCTGGTAAGAATATCGAAAATCTTTCATGATAAGCGCCAAAGACTCAAAAGATCAAGTACTAATTACTGATCAAATAGCATAATCACGTTCAGGGACAATAGAATATTTGAAAAATGCCTACCCTATAAATTCCTTCTCTCATTAGTAACAAAATTAAATGAGGCAAATCAGGCAATTATAAACCAGATAGTCCTAGGGAGGTAGGGACCACACAAACCTCTGAGTGTATGTCTAAACATCGATCATCTAATGTTAGTCTCTAAACATTGGCCCTCCAAATGAATCTGACTATATCCCTCTGAGAAGTTTACGAATGTCGACTTCAGAATGTCCTTCAAGTGTGACACAAAAGAGGTAGATGTTTTGAATCAAGAGTAGACCATCTCGAGCAACTAGCAGCATGGGTTATTAAGGCCTTACGTGTGGGCAATCACAAGATGCTAAACACCAATGGTGAGGTGCAGATGTTAATTTGCGAGCTTTGTCACCAAACTAGTAGCACAATGTCGGTAAGGATGATCAGCTGTGTTGACGTAGAGTTTGGAGCGATCAGGTGGTGAAGGAGACTAGGTTGGAGGCATTGTAAGGAGGGCCAGAAGTGGCGGAGGAAGAAGAAAAAGATTTGCAGACTAGAATTCTTCAACTTGGTGAGCGAATTGAGTAGTGAAGATGGTGGTCTGTGGCAGTAGTTGAGTACCCTTGAAACTATTGTATTGCGTGATTTCCAGATTGTTTCATAGTAAGCAAATGAGTTTGAAATTTATGTTATAATTGTATATAAAGTACATTAATCTCCACCACCAAATATAGACATTTTATTGCCCGAATTGATTTAAGATATAAGCCAACTCCACCATTTGAAGCAATGCAAATACTATTCCAGTCAAAAAATACTTAATGCCTTCATACTTAATACCTTCCTTAAAACTTTACTGTAAAAGTAGGTTTATTCAATACACTACTACATACACCATCATAGAATTAACAATCTACAACAACACTTTTATCTCCTTAAGTTTACCATCAACAACAACAGTGAAGTCGAGTTAGTCGAAAGACAGGTCCTATACGCTACGACCAAAAAGAAAATATGCACGAATCAAAACGAAGAAAAAAGTTATTGTATCTAACTCAAAAGATCACGTTGACCATGTTGACCCCCATTGATATCCACTGTCGCCATGATGTTGGCCGATGTACCATCTGTGTCATCCCCTGCGGTATGACTTCGGTGATGAATTCCATCATGGGTGTGACCATCGTCTTCTGAGTGCTCCTTGTGGTGCGGGTGATCAGATTTCCCATCATGCGCCTTCTTGTGCGCTTTTTTATGCCATTGCATCAATGCCTTTGATGTTTGCTCGTCGAAGATCGATCGTTTCATTGTCGAACCCATCTACAAAAAAATAAAAATGAACAAGATATCAGATAGTTATATCAATTATGAATATTTGAAATTATATTCGGGTAAATTTCAATTTGATTAGAACCTGAGTGACAAGGGCGTAAAGAGGGAGCGTGATGTAACTGCATAGAAATTGAGCTCCAATCCTGTTTATAAACTTCACATTTGTCAGACTATCATCAAGTTTAGCTTATCTATCCATCTCTCTATCATTGGCTAACTCTCTACCTATATATACATCAGCTGAATCATATTGAAAGATGGGTTTAGGCTTTTAATTGTTTGTTTTACCCGATAGTAACTCTGATCACTGGGATTACAAGGTGTTCGTGGAAGCAAGAATCCCACCCAAACTCGTACTGCACGACAATCAGGAAGGGTAAGAAACCCCCCCGATATGATTTTGAGCAAGGCTTCAATTCAAATCTTACCCATATCCAAAAGGAATAAGTGAGCTCAAGCGCATTCTGGAACAGAGTAAAGTGGATGAGGTAAAGGATCAACTGAGGCCAACTGAACCAAAAATGTCTGTCAGAGACCTGCACAAGGGGAATCCCTTGTACCACAGCATGCCTTTCTGTGATCTCAATCGCCATCTCCGTTATGATTGCTTGAAGCTTTGTTCCAACTGCCAATATCACCTTCACAACCGCCAAAATAGCCACAATCAATACCTTCTTCTAGTCACTCAAAGTTTTGGGTTCTACTTCGTTCATCATCATCATCATCAACAACTTAGTCTAGCAAAAGATTATAAGGAGAGAGGTCCTTACAAATACTGGAAGCAAAGAAAAGTAGAACATCACATGCCATCCTGAAGAAAAAAAAGGTGTTTGAAATGGTTAAGAAATGGAGAAGGAGTTGAAATGATGTGAAGTGACTGAATGAAAGAACTTTCACTGACCATGAACATTCAGAAGCATGAACAAAACCACAGAAGCCCATAGCAGTGGACTGCCACACAAACAAAAGTTTCAGTTTAGAACGGAAGAAATATTAGAAACCAAACCAAGAAGCTAATTTTACCAACCTGATTCCCACAACCACCTTGAAATCATCTTCCAGAGATCTCTTGATGTACTTTTGGAAATCGAACTTAGTCCCAGGTGCCAAATGAACCTGCACCAGATCAGTTTCACTCCATTGTTCAATGATTTCAACAACAAACATGTCTCAGCAAGTTTTTAAAACCTGCAATTCCTTCGATTTAACTCACAGAGATGAAGCCGTGACGCATTGTCAAGTAGTCAGCTCTGCTGACTGACCTAAAGAACTGCCTGAAGAAGCATACCTTCACAGCACAGCAAAACACCAGTTGATTTTATTTTTTTCTTCCACCATTGAAATTGTGCAGAAGTAGAAGTCCCCTTTTTGAATAAGTTCCTTACCACATAGAAGGATACTGGTGTTTTGGTCCAAAAGCTAGTGTGGGATTTAACAAAGGATGTCTCATGAGTAAGCCTGAATCTCGTTGGATCTGCGTGAATGATAATCAATTGAGGTGAATAAGTATCATATTTGATTGATGTATGTAAGCATCAAGTTCTTACAGAAGAAGAGTTTTTACCATTCAAATGTTCGTGCTCCTGTGCACCTATAGCTTCCCATTCCTTCCACCCACGAATCTAGCACACACAAAATTAACACCGAATTTTAGCTCCTACCCAAAAGCTAATTGTGAGAGCTCAAGAGCAAGGTTCTGTAATGGTTTAATTTAACCTTTAATCGCCCAAGCATCATGGTTATGGCGCTGTAGATAACATGGAAAACCGCCAGGAAAAATATGAATATGTGCAGTTGGTGAAGCCCATTCACTGAAATCATCGGCATTTTTCCCTGAATGAAACGTGGGGAAGGGCCAAAAGGAGCAAACTTTTTAAGAACCCAATTGAAAGTGTGAACGCAAATTTGGTTAATTGATGGATTAAGGCATCACATGTCCACAATGTATAGGTCCGCCATGCCCACTGAGCTCTCTCCGTTCAAACCAGAGCAGCTTCCGGTGATTCTCTGCGGCGGCAGCTGCGGCGACGGCACCCTCGGCACCTTCTTCGGATTCTCCGCCGCCGGCCTTTTCCGGGCTAGCAGTTTCGTGGCCGGCGGTGTGACTCAAGTCGCAGGGCAACATAGAGTTGGCATATCTGGAAGCCACGCAGATTTGGGCGATGTAATTTTGACTGAACGTCAGGGTCAGTGATATGAATCCCAAAACCATTAACTCTGTACGGAAAACATTAACCAAAAGATGCAACCTTTTTACCACAGATCATTGATCTTTCTTCTTTCCATTTAAACAAACCAAAATTTATTCGTTTACCTCCTTTGATTTTGGCTAGAGCTTCCACCAGGGCTTTCTTATGCCTCTCGTGAAACCACTGTGAATCAACACATTCGATTAGAAACAAGATCTACGGAGAAACATTTGAAATAGAGGGTTGATTAATCGTTAACATCATTGTTACCTCTTCAGTCAAATGGAGGAATTTTTCCAAGACGATGGAGATTACGATGATGGCAGCGCAAACAACTGCGACGGCCCACGTCGGCGTGGCGTCGAGCTCCCTCGGTCGGGCTTCTCCTGCTCCACCTCCTCCTTCCCCGCCTCCCCCCATCTATCTCTAAAGCTGCACCCAATTCCTACTTAACAAATATAAATAAGAAGACGTGGTTGTTCGGATTACAGAGGTTAGAATTTGTTCAGTTCTGGTGGTAAAAAAACAGAGTCTCTTTTGCTCTGTTACGCAATATGAAAATTGGAGGGCCAATAACAAAATGGAAAGAAGAAGAGAAAACAGAGCACAAGGAAGGAAAGTGGGAGAGAAAGGATCGTTCTTCTTCTTCTTTGCTATGCATTTTTTTCATCTGTGATTTATCGTAGACTAAAAATGGCAAAAAGATTTGGAAACAGAGGGAGAGGCAGAGAGGAAGAAGTTGGAGAAGGGACCGGCTGTCATTCAACGAAGCTATGTTCCCGTTCTCTTTCCCGCTTTCTCCATTACTGACACTTTGCGCCCAGCCCATGATACTGTTTTTTGGGCTTTTCACTCCAACTCTAAGCAACTAAGCAAGCCCAGCTGGCATGAAAATCTACATCACCATTTCATTTCATATATGCTTTTGGTAGAATCATTCCATTAGTAATTTAGTATTGAATTATTGATTATTATTTTGTTCTCTGGTTGGAATATCATTTTATGATAATTTTATGTGTGTATTCTTACACTACTAAATGATTCATTCATGACGCGTAAATTCCATAACAAATATAAATTTATTAAGTGGACGAGTAAAATACTACTGAGTTTCATAACAAACAAATGCATCGTAATAAAGAGTTTCTACTCGTGGTGCTATATAGTGTGATCTTATTTCATTAAGAATGAAAATAATAACTCATCAAAAATGGATCCACTAACTATCAAGTCGACTCATTAATCAATAGATCTAAAAGTTTAACTTACTTTTTCCCTATTTCATGCTAATCAATAGGTCTAAAATTTCTAAAAATCTAATGGTTGAGATTAAACTCGAGTTTTGAAAATACATAAACAAATAGATTAATTTTTATATATAAAACGAATTTATTTTCTTTATATGTCGAGAAATAATTTTTCGAATCACATATACATACAACTATGGTACATTTCATATCAACATGACTTGTTGCAAATTTACCATGATATAATTTACCATATAACCATGCTAAAGAATGTTTTTAAAAATATCAAAGTGGATATAATTTTTCATAATTAACGTGGATTTAATTTAGTAGAACATAATTAATTTGATTTTTATATAATTTTTAAAAATTTAAGTTAAAATGAATAAGGAATAGTCGTTAACCTTTTTAATCAAAATATGCTAATAGTCCTTAACAATTAACAATGAACTAGTAATTTTGGTTATAGATGCTGTATAATATAACGTTGAAACAATTGAAGAGTAATGAATTCTATTTCGAACGGATAAACACAATCATCGAACCTACAATAATCGGCTTACAAAAGAAAGGAACACACAAAATGAAGACACAGAGGAGAAAACAGGAAGTCGAACCATAGAAATTAAGAGGAAGTATAAGCTAATAACACTGATACAATAAATCCATTCCAGGATAATTATCAATTTATCATAAACGGTTACACAACTTGTTACTTAGTACAAAATGATTATCAAAGTTTAATTTTGCTAGTTCCAATAAAATACGTTTGGACGAATAACAAAATTGAAATTCCGTACATTTCCATCCAAAATTTTGTTAACTTTGTATATTCAGCCGTCCATGAACCAAAAATATGAATAAACAATTCATCTAACCATAAAGTTTAAGCAAACCATCCAATCCGGACTACAAGGCCGCTACGTTTTCGGAATCCGAATCAGCTACTAGGCCAGCAATGAGGACGAGGACGGGGCTCCACGGTCACCTCTCAGAAGAAGCTCTGGTTCACTGAAGACCAGTCCTACGAGGACGAGGATGGGAGCATCACTCGACTCTTAATATTAAAGTATTTAGGATTAAACATGTAATTTTTAATGTAACATGGGTAGTTTATGTAATTTGTAGTGTAGGTACTGTAGTAGTAATTTGGTCAAATGTATACAAGACAACTTTCACATTTATGAAAAAGTAGTAAATATAGATGAATATTCTCTTTCGCAATATCTGAATCTGCCATGGTATCAGAGCTACGCGCTCGTTCTTGATTTCTTCGTCGTTTCGTTTTTTTCTCTCTAGTTCTTCAAGTTTCAATTCAATGGCAGCAACTCAGCAAGGAGTTGGTCTGATTCCTCCGACGATCAATCTTGACGCCAATCATCCATCTTTCTAACTCGCACCGAATGCACCACAATAAAACTCCCAATTAAGGCCCAAGTATAAACCTTAACTAGGTGCAGTTGATAATGATGTATTTGCACATGTTTGCACCCTTAGTTCTTATCCATTTTTGACTCATAGTCGTGTATTTTTGGCCTATTTAGGGTTGTGCTACTTCGTCACATTTCAAGTCCCAGACGTCGAAGGGAAGGCTAGACACGAGTTTCGGGGCTTTTGGAGGTCATTCGGTCGAGCAGAGGACAAAGCACGGGCTGCACTAAAGAAAAGCACGGTCGTGTCTCAAACCGTGCTTTTTATGCCGAGGGTGTGTTTTTGGAGGCTGCTGAGAAGACCAAAACACGGGCACCACTGGAGTAAAACACGGCCGTGTTTTAGGCTGACACAGGCATGTTTTCAACACGTGGCGAGAACACGGACGGGCAAAAGAAAAACACGGCCGTGTCCTCGACCGTGTTTTGCCCAGAATCGGGCTTTTGAGGCAGATTCGAGCCAAAAGAGAGGAAATCGAGTTTCTGAGCAAAAAAACAGAGCTTTAGAGAGAGAAAGTGCGAAGAACAAACCCTAGGAGCTATTTGGAGTAGGGGTGTACATGGGTCGGTTGGTTCGGGTTTAACTATTTTAATCACCCGACCCATGCACTACGGTTTGGGAATTATCAAACCCAAACCCACGCAAAAATATTTAAACCCTACGGTTTGTTTCTAATTGGGTTGGGTCGGGTTGACAATATTTTTAAGTAAAAACCCAACCAAATATAAAATATATATAATTATTATACATCATAAAAATATTTTATAACTAATTAAAATTTCAAACGAATAAACCGAGGTGAAAGGTATCAAAATTCACAAATGTTATTTGAATTTTAATAAAATGTGATTTACTTCAACATATGTCTAGTTTTTTTCACGATATTTGTTGAAATAGGCTAAAAAGGTTATAAACAAACACATTCATAATATATTATTCTATTAAAATTGTACACAAGAAAAATGATTATGTGAATCATAACTATATTCAATTTATGCCTAAACTTGTAGTCGAAGAATGCATTAGATTAGGGAGACCATGATAGGAAAACATGGCGAAATATCTTAATTTTCTCATAAGTATGTCTATATAGGACATAAATATTTTTAGATACGAACTCATACTAATAGTTGGAACACGGGTTGGGTCGGGTTCTACGGGTTGTGTAATCCAAAATCCAAACCCAACCCAAAAGAGGCGGGTTGTACAAAAGAAAACCCTCACCCAACCCAAAACCTTCGTTTTAGCGATAAATACGGGTGGGTTGGATCGGGTTGGACGGGTGGGTCGGTTTGCGGGTGTGTTTGTTCACCCCTAATTTGGAGTGGATTTCTCACCATTGAAGCCCAGATTGAATACCCAGGAGTGAAGATTGACATCCCAGAGCAGATTACCCCCATCTTTATGAGTATGACTGCTCTGATTTCTGTTTTTTTCTCTCTCTCTCTCTCTCTCTATGGAGTAGAACCTTCTCTCACTTGGGTATGAAGAACCCTAGTTCCATGTGTTAGGAATCTTAATTGTAATGACTTTGGATTGATATACTGATTGATTTTAATTGATTGATGCATGATTCATTGAGTCAATTGAAGTCTGATCATCTTTTCTTGATTTCTACTGCAACCCGAGATAGATAGAATCTGATTAGGTTGTTAGTGTTTCATCAATCGGTAGTGGTAGATTGGTTATATGAGAGTTAATCAATTTACTGCTTTTTACTGGAATCTAATTCCAGTAGTGGAGTTCTGTGCTTATTGCCTCAGCAGTCTATCCCGGTGAAGGCTAGTCGCCTGCCGATTAGTCTGCCTAAGAGGGTTTGGCCAGCTTAAGAGATTCCTTGCTACTGTCGGATCTTCCACATTTTAATCAAAAGTTAATCAACCCAGGGTAATTACAACCTTGACCTAACTAAGGAGCTAGGGGGAGTCATTCCCGAGTGACTCTTCCCTTGCTAAAGAACTTTGAACCATTTCTTGCTTTCTTACTGCTTTTGCTTAAAATCACAATCACTTGACTTAGTTTGCTAGATAATAGATAATCACGGAGTAGGCAGTAGTTCTAGACCCCGGGTTGAAAAATAGAACTTGCCACTAGTCTGCATTTCCGTACTGCGATTACACTTGGTCGCAGTTTGGTGTTGTGTTTTAGCGTGTCAAGTTTTTGGCGCCGTTGCCGGGGAACTTCTAGGTTATTGTGGAAACGTGAAAGTTCATTACTTTAGCATTTTCTTTACTGCATTTTCTCTCTTCCACCTGTGTGCCTTCACGGGTTGCTTTTGCTGATTGCGTGCAGGTAGTGCATGACCCGTAACCAGTCGGGAGAGTTACTACCATTAGACCCAGAGTTTGAACGAACTTGTAGGAACTTCAAGCGGTCTTTAAAGGCGCGACTGGCTGCAGAGGAGGCTCTAGCACAGCTGCATATCACCAAGGAGGAAGAAATGGGCGAACCACAGAACAATGATGTGGTCATTCCCAAGGAGCAGACCATGGGGTATTACTGGACCGCCAGAGCCGCGGACATGAGGTCGCCCATCCAGCACCCTCAAGTTCCGGCAAATAACTTTTAGGTGAGCACCTCTGTCATCACCATGCTGCACGGCTCGGTGGTATTTCGTGGCAAGGAGGGGGAGTGCCCCCGATCACACCTGAGGCGATTCCACGAGCTCATCGATGGGATCAAGATAAATGGGGTCCCAGCCGATGCCATCCAGCTGAGGTACTTCCCATTTACTCTGGAGGGGCGAGCCAAGGAGTGGCTAGGCACTCGACCTCCATGCTCGATCACCACGTTCA
Source organism: Linum tenue (assembly GCA_946122785.1). Classification (NCBI taxonomy): domain Eukaryota; kingdom Viridiplantae; phylum Streptophyta; class Magnoliopsida; order Malpighiales; family Linaceae; genus Linum; species Linum tenue. The sequence goes on from CAMGYJ010000002.1 coordinate 40,752,077, forward strand.
CCAACTGACTCACTCCTACTGTCACTCTAGAAAATGGCCAAGTGTAACCACTTCCTAAAGCGTAGTATAGCGGGTTTGGGTTTTAATGTCAACCCGGGTCCTAGATGTGATGACACTCAGTGAATTCTTATTATCTAGCGGTGAAACTTTAGTGCAGGTCCAAACTAACAAACAAGCAAAGCAAACAAAGAGGTTGTTTTCAAGTCAAGAGAGGTCACCCGGATATGGTTCCCCCTAGACTGCAGTTAAGCCGGATTGCAATTTACCAAGTTCAATTTCTATGATAGTTATACTACGGGAGGTTCTTTAACAACCTGAAGTCTCGACTAAAGGTCTCCAGACCCTCTCAATCTGAGTCTCCAGCGAGCGATTAACCTCCACCGGAGTAAGCAGATTGAGGCCCTAATGAACAAAACCTCCACTACCGAAGTGAATTCGGTACATAATAGTGAGTTGGCTCCTCGACTAAAGTCACCAACTCCCTACCTTCAATCAAGGATGCTCTATCAACCTAGGCAGGTATTCTCTTTCTAGGTTAAACAGAAACAACAGGAATTTGATCAGGATTCATGCCATTCAACAATTCAAACCTCAGTTGAATATAATCATATCAAAGAATCTGTAGTCTTTCGCACGGTCGACCCTTATTAGTCGAGCAAGAGCAATTTCTGTACCTCTGGCGCTCGCCAGAGCACTTCTTTTAACTCCTTTACCTCGACTCGTCTGGAGGGTCAATGAAATTAAGGGGGGTCGGAAGCTCTATCCGTGCTCTTAAAAACACATCCTCGAGTAGGCAAACCGTTCAACGGGTGAAAATTTTATTTGTACTAGAGACAACTTAGCTTCACCTTGTAGGAGTACCCCACTAAGGATCACTAAAATCTCTTCCAAAACCCGATTTTGTGCAATGAACGGTGCCACACACGTTGGGCTTTCCCCATGTTTACGATTTTGATGATTTCGACATGGAGGACCAACTGCTTTTCAATTCTCACATGAGTACCCTGTTCGATACACGAGTCCACAACATAATCCAAAAGAGTCCACATTACCACATGAATTCAACAGTCGTAGCTCCACTAATTCACAAAATCAACTAGCACAACAGAGAGCTAGATAGGAAAAATCTTATACTTCAACATCCTCCATAGTGCTACACTACCTCCCTAGGTTGCACATTACTATAGAGACTGTCAATTCAAAGCATACTGAGCAGGCAATTTGCATGGAAACACGTACTTGGAGCCCTCCAAGCACACAAACAGATCTAATGCAGTCAACAGATAAACATCCCTCCCACACTTAAGATCAACATTGCCCTCAATGGAGAAGAGGGAAGGATAAGGGGAACGATGTTACCGGTGTGCACGGACTGCAGAAGACTGGAAGCGGACCAGTCTGAGTGAAGCGGACTAGAGAGAGGACCAGTCAGGAACAAGCACAACTAAAGGGAACAAAAGAGCTCAAACACAATACGTTAGGTCCAATGGTCAGCCCAATAGTACATCATCCAAAATAAAAAGAAAGAACATAAACCGATACAAGACAGTTTGCACGCTGATAGAAATAAAAACACACAAAACATGCCACTAGGGGCCTCCTAGACCGGTGAAGTCGATCTGGTTCATGAGGTCATCGTCCCCATCTGTCGGTGGTGGTGGTGGGGAGTGATCCCACCGGGTGGTCCAGTGGTGCTCCTCTGGTGGGTGACAAGCCTGGAGCAGGTGCTCTGAGTACTCCATCAATCGGCGGCCTCGATCTCTCTCCCGCTTGATGAGAGCACCAGTGACTCCCATCTGGGTCTCTATGCGTTCGAGGAACTCGTCGACAACCGTCAGCCTGGACTGGTACTCGGCCTGGTGGGCCGAATACTACTGGTAGAACTGGACCTGATGGTCCATGAGTTGCTGGTTCTGAAGACCGAGCTGCTGGAACTGGAGCCCCATCTGCTGGAACTGCTCCGTGAAGAAGTCCATCGACGGGCCAGAAGCCATCGACGGACTAGAAGGACCAGAGGAGGAATCGCCTCTCTCTGATCTTCGTCGTGGCTGAAGGTCCCCTGGTGGAGAGAGCGGGGGCTCCAGCTCATCAGCATCCATGGCTCATCAGCACCCGCTTCGGAATCTTGTGCGACCTAGTAGCACAGGGGACGATCGAGCGGGTGATGAGCAGGTTTAGGATGTGCCACTGCGGCTTGATGGTGGAAACGGAGGTCTGTCCGGCGTCGAAGAAGTCTTGCGCATAGGCGCTTTTCGCTATCCGGTGGTAGAACTCGTCCTGGTTCTAGTCCGTCGGGTGTGGAATCTCCACCTCGTGGCGTGAGTACGGGTGGTACTCGATCCCCATGGCGTAGGCCAACCCGTCAATAGTCAGCTCCCGTGGGTGGCCACCCAGCCTGAAAGTAACAGAGTATGAGTCCCGGGGCGCCTTGGAGTGGTACTGGTAGGTCGTGTAGAACTCCCACACCAACTCCGTGTAAGTGGGCTCCTCTATGGTCAGCAGTGTCCGCCAATCCCGGTGGCTGATGGCGGCGGTGGTGGATGATGAATCCCATCTGCCTGGGGTATGGGGTTGTTCCCCAAGATCTGATTCATCGAGGGAACCTGGAGAGGATTCCCCTGGAGTGGTTTGTGTTCGCCTTCCATCTCGTACTCTTCCTCAGAATCCCTGCTCAAGTGGCCGTATATGCGCTCCTCCGTAGCCAGTCTAGCTCGCTGTTGTCTCCTAAGTTGGAGAAAGGTGCGTTCAAGCTCCGGATCCAACGGCAGTAGACCTCTCGATTGGCTACGGGTCATGCACTATCTGCACACAGTCAAGCAATGCAAACCCGTGAAGGCACAAGTGGGAAAGAACAAACAGTCAATGCGAAAATGAAATTTCTAAAGTAACAGAAATCACTTTTCTTCAACAACCTAGCCGTCCCCGGCAACGGCGCCAAAAACTTGACTCACTCCTACTGTCACTCTAGAAAATGGCCAAGTGTAACCACTTCCTAAAGCGTAGTATAGCGGGTTTGGGTTTTAATGTCAACCCGGGTCCTAGATGTGATGACTACTCAGCGAATTCTTATTATTTAGCGGTGAAACTTTAGTGCAGGTCCAAACTAACAAACAAGCAAAGCAAACAAAGAGGTTGTTTTCAAGTCAAGAGAGGTCACCCGGATATGGTTCCCCCTAGACTGCAGTTAAGCCGGATTGCAATTTACCAAGTTCAATTTCTATTATAGTTATACTACGGGAGGTTCTTAAACAGCCTGAAGTCTCGACTAAAGGTCTCCAGACCCTCTCAATCTGAGTCTCCAGCGAGCGATTAACCTCCACCGGAGTAAACAGATTGAGGCCCTAATGAACAAAACCTCCACTACCGAAGTGAATTCGGTACAGAATAGTGAGTTGGCTCCTCGACTAAAGTCACCAACTCCCTACCTTCAATCAAGGATGCTCTATCAACCTAGGCAAATATTCTCTTTCTAGGTTAAAGCAGAAACAACATGAATTTGATCAGGATTCATGCCATTCAACAATTCAAACCTCAATTGAATATAATCATATCAAAGAATCTGTACTTAGGTTCATACAATCAGACCTAACATACAAATCTAGAGTTCTCCATACCCAGATGAATGAGGAAGTTACTCCATGGAGAGAGAAGCAAAAGCAAGCTCATATGCAGAAATCATGCTGTGAAGGATGAGAATCTGCTCCTGGTCTTCAATCGGCACTTCTCCAAGTGTAAGCCGAGCTCCAATGGTGATGAAGATCAAGCTAGGGCACTTGGGAACTCTGGTTCGTCGCTCTCTCTCTCTAGGAATCGCTTTCTTTCTCTAAAACTCGGAACCCCTCTATTTTGGCCTTCTTTTCCCTTAAGAAGCTGTCTGTCGCGATCCTTGGCCTGAATACCCGGTCGGGTATTTTGGGCTGAGACCGGGCATTTTCAAAACGCAGCGTCGGGGTTAGGGGAAAATCCCCAGTCTACTCTAATAATCCCCGACCGGGGATTTATGCTTCATGATAGACCGATAATTACACATGTTTTCACCCCTATTCTGAAGCCGTTTGTGATGTGGAATCTCGTGTTTTAAGCCGATTTCACGCTAGGTTGTGTGTTTATGTCATATTTCAGGTCCAGCGTTGGAATCGAGGCGGAGAAACGAGTTCTGGGTCGAAAGGAGCCGAGTTGGGACTAAGGGGGCTGCAGGAGGAAAATACCCGGTCAGGTGGCCATATACCCGACCGGGTATTAACCAATTTTGGGCGCCCGAGAAGCAGAGAGGGGCCCGGGCACAGCAGTTAAATCCCCGGTCGGGGATTTTGGTGGTAGACCGGGGATTTTCACCTATTGTGGAACGGTGCGCTTCAATTATACCCGGTCGAGACCCAAAATACCCGACCGGGTATTTCGACCGGGTATCGCGAGGGCAGCTGATAAAAGCCGATTTTGTGCGTTTTTGCAAGAGAGAGCTGGGTTTTGGATCCCAAACACCCAAGGGACGAACCAAAGAGAGAGAGGGCGATTTGAGGGCATTCTCGGAGTGGAATTGGAGGATTTCTTCGCCTTGGAAGCTCGAGGAACAAGCCCGGACTTGAAGACTGATCATCTGAAGATTCTTACTGCAGTCTCTCTCTTCTCTATGGAGTAACTTCCCTTCACTTAGGTTTTGAGGAACCCTAGCTATGTTTGTTTGATTGGATGATTGTATGAGTACTCTGACTTGATAATCTTGAGTTCATATTCAATCTATGCATGTTTTCACGATTCAATTCTGCTTTAGTCGAGATTATTGATTCTGCTTTGATCCTATGAGAGCGAATACCTGATTAGGTCAATAGAGCACCATAGATTGATAGTAGTGGATCGATTGCTTTAGTCGAGGGTTGATTCACTGCTTTGTATCGATTGAGAACCTCATTCGATAGAGGGAATCTAGTTCAGAACGCCTTGATCAGTTGTTCTAGAGAAGGATACGTCCCTCTAGGCAATTGACTCAAGAGGGCCTTGTTCCTTTAGTCGAGACTCAAGGTCTAGTCAAGGATTCTCCGCATTGTGAATGAAAGTGAAACACGTTAGAGATCATCAATCGTTAATCTGGCTAGTGGCTAGGGGGAATCATACCTAAGTGAGTTCCCAACCTGTAATTAGATTAACTTTAACTGTAGTTTGCTAGAGTAGTTTTAGTTCTTTCAACTTAAGCTGTTTTGCTAGATAACGAACTGAAGCTGAGTAATAGTAACTCTAGAGACCCGTGGATTCGATATTTATTACTTGAGCCACTATACTGCAGTCCCTTTCATTGGTTACACTTGGCCATTGTTAGGAGTTGTGTTTTAGCGAGTCAAGTTTTTGGCGCCGTTGCCGGGGAATTTCTAGATTATTAGGAAAGGCAGAAGTTTGTTACTTTAGCGTTTTTCTTTTGTTTTCCACCCTTGCTTTTCACTTGGGTGTTTTTGTTTTTGTTGGTGCAGATCTGAATCATGGATCCTCATGGCTTCTCCAACCATTGGGGGTATCCACCACCATCCGAGTGGTATTACCCCGAGACACCCTGGAGCAATCAAGGAGGAGAAGACTATGGATCCGGGTTCCAGTACCAACCCCCTTTCTATGGAGAACAATCTGACCCCTGGGCATATCAAGAACAATCTCATTACCAAGAAGACTTTCTCCCACAACCAGAAGGGCCATCAGCGTTGGAGTTACCCATGGCGGCCTTCACGGGCCATTCTGCAGAGCCATGCTACACCCCACAGCCAGATCCAAACTATGAACTGAAGCTTCTCCTGGAGCAGTTTGTTCGGGACTCCGAGAGACGCAATCGCAGAATGGATCTTCACATCCAAGCCCTCCCCTTTTCCGATCCCTCATATCTCCGTGATATGGAGGAGGCTGTTCAACGCTCAGCGAAGCAAACAGAGTGGGTTGAGCAAGTTTGTGCACAACTTGCTCAAGATCACCCTTCTGCTACCATACAAGAAGAGGACGAGGAAGAAGAAGGCTACAAGGACATTGTGGAGCACACAGAAGTTGTCACGGAGAGCTCCCGTGATGATCATGATCAGGAATGTCCTGTCGTAGCCGACCACCCTTTCCCACATCCCACACTGCGCTTTGAAGAGGTGGGCATGAGTGAGGAGATGCAAGAAGATCTCATGAAAGAAATTGCTTGGCAACTTGCTCTCCAATCCGTGCTAGAAGAAGAAGAGCAAGAAAGGGTGCAGAAAGAGGTTGTGGAGGATGACGAAAGCAAAGCAGGAGGAGTTCTTGATCATTTCCCAGGGGTGATACCACATGAAGAAGGAAGGGAGGTTGAAGGAGCAATTGGCGTCCAGGCCGAGGACGAAGTTGAGGTGGAAGAGGCTTGCACCGGCCATGAGTTACATGTGATATCTCCACCAAACTTCGAGGAATTGCTCAGCAAGGACCCATTTGCAGTGTCTCTTTGCCAGACCAAGGCCACATCGACATCGGTCCCTCTTGGTGGACGCGATGGTGGCCAATCAATGCTGTCTTATCTGGTTTGGGGCAATGAGATGAGAGAAGAGAAGAAGAGGTCTCGAGGGTGGAGACTTCATCTGCATCAAGTACACGAGCCTTCATCACCTGCCGCACCACATGCTCGTGACTTGAGACTCCACCTCATCGACGAGAACCTCAACTTCAAGGAGGTTCTAGCATGGACCGAAACTTAGGAGCCATCGTCCGGCTCACGACGTGAAAGAAGCGCTTGTTGGGAGGCAACCCAACCAGTCGGTTTGCATTTCTTTCCCTATTTCTCTTCGGTTGAGTCAGTTTTGTTCTTTGATTTTAGAGTCCATAACTCAACCTTTGTGAGATTTTGTGTGGTGTTTGTGTTTCGACCACTCTCTCCTCATGGAATGCACCGCCTGCCTCGTCCACCATCATTCACCCTTGACCCGGTAACATCGTTCCCCTTATCTCTCCCTCTACTCCATTGAGGGCAATGTCGTGCTTAAGTGTGGGGGGATGTTTTGTATCGGTTGGAATAATTACGATGGTGCTTGGAGCCTAGTCCGCTGTCCGAATCTTACGATTTGAGGGCTCCAAGTACTGCTGTTTGATCATATTGGCACTGTGTTTTGATAGATGAGTTGATTGGTTTTTGAATTAATGCATGCCAACTTGTTTGCGACTAGGACAACCTATGATGAGGACTGAGATGTGCAGTAGAACGATGTAGGGGTTCAGTTTTTCAACTGTTTGCTTGCCAACTGTGACTTGATCTGACTTGATCTGATTACTTGTTCTTGACATTCGTTTATGCATCTAGTTCAGGGTATCAGAATGTGAGATAGAGCATATAGGTAGCCATGTGAGATTTGAGCCTGCTCGTTTCTTTCTTGTGCGATAGATCCCTCTTCCATGATGTGTAGCATTCACGTTGTCACTAGCTAAGATGATGGGGGCATAGGATTAGCCCACGCCCGAAACTGACTGTCCTGATATGTCATATCCCCTAGTCAGCCCCTTTGAGCCGTGTGTTATCCTTTCTTTTGGTCTATAATGGAAAAAATCACCCTTGTTGCATCTTTTAGAAGGTTCCACAGAGTGGTTTTATGTATTCTCTGCTGTTTCTGCTAAAGTCTATGTGAGTGTTGGAGGTAGTGCTTAAAAGTTGGGCAAGTGTTTGAAATTTATGCAGAAGTGGTGGCTCTCTTAAGAAATGAAAGAAAAATAAAGAAAAAAATTGAAAGCAAAAGAGAGCCACTACTAAAAATCTGAATAATGCCCAGTAAGTAGTGTTTCTTAGCAGTCTGGCTTGGAAATGCTGTTGATTATGCCTCCTTCGCTTTTGTGCTCTTAAGATATTGAGTAATGCAGAATAGCAGAAAGAAAATGCAGGGTTGTTTGACTGTGATTGTGTGTTTGGAAAATGTGGAACCTTTTTGCTATGAATACTTCCACCACCTAAAAGGCCTTTTCCCCATGTCCAAGACCCTAGCCAGTCATTTGAACCTGTGTCTAAGACCTCCTGATTAGTTAGTGGTGACACCCCATATGTGAACTCTAGCATTTAGAGGCTGCCATCATGGTGAAGAGATGATAGGGATTGAGAGAAATAGCATGCGCATCTTTCGCATCAAAATTGTCCTGACCCCACTGGTCGAGAGTGAGTGATTCATTTTCATTTTCTATATGCTCTTGTACCCCGGTGAGGACCTAGATTGCTCGGTCTCTATTCTGATATTTTGAGTTGGATGCATGAGTTGACTGTTTTGAGTAAGTGGTTGAATCAAGTCTAGGTTGGCCAGTGAACAGACGGGAGACTCTTCCTTTACTCGATTTGCTGCACTCGAATGTCCTTTGTGGTGGTTGTCCAGGTTGTTATTGAGGTTGTGCATGTATTGATGTTTGAAAACCAGTGCGATTCACGTGTTTTGTGCCTTTATGACTTGTCCCCAATGTTGGTTGATTGAAATATTTAAGCTTACCTAGTGTCTGACTTGGTTTGCTTGGGGACAAGCAAACGGTTAAGTGTGGGGGAGTTTGATAGACCGATAATTACACATGTTTTCACCCCTATTCTGAAGCCGTTTGTGATGTGGAATCTCGTGTTTTAAGCCGATTTCACGCTAGGTTGTGTGTTTATGTCATATTTCAGGTCCCGGCGTTGGAATCGAGGCGGAGAAACGAGTTCTGGGTCGAAAGGAGCCGAGTTGGGACTAAGGGGGCTGCAGGAGGAAAATACCCGGTCAGGTGGCCATATACCCGACCGGGTATTAACCAATTTTGGGCGCCCGAGAAGCAGAGAGGGGCCCGGGCACAGCAGTTAAATCCCCGGTCGGGGATTTTGGTGGTAGACCGGGGATTTTCACCTATTGTGGAACGGTGCGCTTCAATTATACCCGGTCGAGACCCAAAATACCCGACCGGGTATTTCGACCGGGTATCGCGAGGGCAGCTGATAAAAGCCGATTTTGTGCGTTTTTGCAAGAGAGAGCTGGGTTTTGGATCCCAAACACCCAAGGGACGAACCAAAGAGAGAGAGGGCGATTTGAGGGCATTCTCGGAGTGGAATTGGAGGATTTCTTCGCCTTGGAAGCTCGAGGAACAAGCCCGGACTTGAAGACTGATCATCTGAAGATTCTTACTGCAGTCTCTCTCTTCTCTATGGAGTAACTTCCCTTCACTTAGGTTTTGAGGAACCCTAGCTATGTTTGTTTGATTGGATGATTGTATGAGTACTCTGACTTGATAATCTTGAGTTCATATTCAATCTATGCATGTTTTCACGATTCAATTCTGCTTTAGTCGAGATTATTGATTCTGCTTTGATCCTATGAGAGCGAATACCTGATTAGGTCAATAGAGCACCATAGATTGATAGTAGTGGATCGATTGCTTTAGTCGAGGGTTGATTCACTGCTTTGTATCGATTGAGAACCTCATTCGATAGAGGGAATCTAGTTCAGAACGCCTTGATCAGTTGTTCTAGAGAAGGATACGTCCCTCTAGGCAATTGACTCAAGAGGGCCTTGTTCCTTTAGTCGAGACTCAAGGTCTAGTCAAGGATTCTCCGCATTGTGAATGAAAGTGAAACACGTTAGAGATCATCAATCGTTAATCTGGCTAGTGGCTAGGGGGAATCATACCTAAGTGAGTTCCCAACCTGTAATTAGATTAACTTTAACTGTAGTTTGCTAGAGTAGTTTTAGTTCTTTCAACTTAAGCTGTTTTGCTAGATAACGAACTGAAGCTGAGTAATAGTAACTCTAGAGACCCGTGGATTCGATATTTATTACTTGAGCCACTATACTGCAGTCCCTTTCATTGGTTACACTTGGCCATTGTTAGGAGTTGTGTTTTAGCGAGTCAAGTTTTTGGCGCCGTTGCCGGGGAATTTCTAGATTATTAGGAAAGGCAGAAGTTTGTTACTTTAGCGTTTTTCTTTTGTTTTCCACCCTTGCTTTTCACTTGGGTGTTTTTGTTTTTGTTGGTGCAGATCTGAATCATGGATCCTCATGGCTTCTCCAACCATTGGGGGTATCCACCACCATCCGAGTGGTATTACCCCGAGACACCCTGGAGCAATCAAGGAGGAGAAGACTATGGATCCGGGTTCCAGTACCAACCCCCTTTCTATGGAGAACAATCTGACCCCTGGGCATATCAAGAACAATCTCATTACCAAGAAGACTTTCTCCCACAACCAGAAGGGCCATCAGCGTTGGAGTTACCCATGGCGGCCTTCACGGGCCATTCTGCAGAGCCATGCTACACCCCACAGCCAGATCCAAACTATGAACTGAAGCTTCTCCTGGAGCAGTTTGTTCGGGACTCCGAGAGACGCAATCGCAGAATGGATCTTCACATCCAAGCCCTCCCCTTTTCCGATCCCTCATATCTCCGTGATATGGAGGAGGCTGTTCAACGCTCAGCGAAGCAAACAGAGTGGGTTGAGCAAGTTTGTGCACAACTTGCTCAAGATCACCCTTCTGCTACCATACAAGAAGAGGACGAGGAAGAAGAAGGCTACAAGGACATTGTGGAGCACACAGAAGTTGTCACGGAGAGCTCCCGTGATGATCATGATCAGGAATGTCCTGTCGTAGCCGACCACCCTTTCCCACATCCCACACTGCGCTTTGAAGAGGTGGGCATGAGTGAGGAGATGCAAGAAGATCTCATGAAAGAAATTGCTTGGCAACTTGCTCTCCAATCCGTGCTAGAAGAAGAAGAGCAAGAAAGGGTGCAGAAAGAGGTTGTGGAGGATGACGAAAGCAAAGCAGGAGGAGTTCTTGATCATTTCCCAGGGGTGATACCACATGAAGAAGGAAGGGAGGTTGAAGGAGCAATTGGCGTCCAGGCCGAGGACGAAGTTGAGGTGGAAGAGGCTTGCACCGGCCATGAGTTACATGTGATATCTCCACCAAACTTCGAGGAATTGCTCAGCAAGGACCCATTTGCAGTGTCTCTTTGCCAGACCAAGGCCACATCGACATCGGTCCCTCTTGGTGGACGCGATGGTGGCCAATCAATGCTGTCTTATCTGGTTTGGGGCAATGAGACGAGAGAAGAGAAGAAGAGGTCTCGAGGGTGGAGACTTCATCTGCATCAAGTACACGAGCCTTCATCACCTGCCGCACCACATGCTCGTGACTTGAGACTCCACCTCATCGACGAGAACCTCAACTTCAAGGAGGTTCTAGCATGGACCGAAACTTAGGAGCCATCGTCCGGCTCACGACGTGAAAGAAGCGCTTGTTGGGAGGCAACCCAACCAGTCGGTTTGCATTTCTTTCCCTATTTCTCTTCGGTTGAGTCAGTTTTGTTCTTTGATTTTAGAGTCCATAACTCAACCTTTGTGAGATTTTGTGTGGTGTTTGTGTTTCGACCACTCTCTCCTCATGGAATGCACTGCCTGCCTCGTCCACCATCATTCACCCTTGACCCGGTAACATCGTTCCCCTTATCTCTCCCTCTACTCCATTGAGGGCAATGTCGTGCTTAAGTGTGGGGGGATGTTTTGTATCGGTTGGAATAATTACGATGGTGCTTGGAGCCTAGTCCGCTGTCCGAATCTTACGATTTGAGGGCTCCAAGTACTGCTGTTTGATCATATTGGCACTGTGTTTTGATAGATGAGTTGATTGGTTTTTGAATTAATGCATGCCAACTTGTTTGCGACTAGGACAACCTATGATGAGGACTGAGATGTGCAGTAGAACGATGTAGGGGTTCAGTTTTTCAACTGTTTGCTTGCCAACTGTGACTTGATCTGACTTGATCTGATTACTTGTTCTTGACATTCGTTTATGCATCTAGTTCAGGGTATCAGAATGTGAGATAGAGCATATAGGTAGCCATGTGAGATTTGAGCCTGCTCGTTTCTTTCTTGTGCGATAGATCCCTCTTCCATGATGTGTAGCATTCACGTTGTCACTAGCTAAGATGATGGGGGCATAGGATTAGCCCACGCCCGAAACTGACTGTCCTGATATGTCATATCCCCTAGTCAGCCCCTTTGAGCCGTGTGTTATCCTTTCTTTTGGTCTATAATGGAAAAAATCACCCTTGTTGCATCTTTTAGAAGGTTCCACAGAGTGGTTTTATGTATTCTCTGCTGTTTCTGCTAAAGTCTATGTGAGTGTTGGAGGTAGTGCTTAAAAGTTGGGCAAGTGTTTGAAATTTATGCAGAAGTGGTGGCTCTCTTAAGAAATGAAAGAAAAATAAAGAAAAAAATTGAAAGCAAAAGAGAGCCACTACTAAAAATCTGAATAATGCCCAGTAAGTAGTGTTTCTTAGCAGTCTGGCTTGGAAATGCTGTTGATTATGCCTCCTTCGCTTTTGTGCTCTTAAGATATTGAGTAATGCAGAATAGCAGAAAGAAAATGCAGGGTTGTTTGACTGTGATTGTGTGTTTGGAAAATGTGGAACCTTTTTGCTATGAATACTTCCACCACCTAAAAGGCCTTTTCCCCATGTCCAAGACCCTAGCCAGTCATTTGAACCTGTGTCTAAGACCTCCTGATTAGTTAGTGGTGACACCCCATATGTGAACTCTAGCATTTAGAGGCTGCCATCATGGTGAAGAGATGATAGGGATTGAGAGAAATAGCATGCGCATCTTTCGCATCAAAATTGTCCTGACCCCACTGGTCGAGAGTGAGTGATTCATTTTCATTTTCTATATGCTCTTGTACCCCGGTGAGGACCTAGATTGCTCGGTCTCTATTCTGATATTTTGAGTTGGATGCATGAGTTGACTGTTTTGAGTAAGTGGTTGAATCAAGTCTAGGTTGGCCAGTGAACAGACGGGAGACTCTTCCTTTACTCGATTTGCTGCACTCGAATGTCCTTTGTGGTGGTTGTCCAGGTTGTTATTGAGGTTGTGCATGTATTGATGTTTGAAAACCAGTGCGATTCACGTGTTTTGTGCCTTTATGACTTGTCCCCAATGTTGGTTGATTGAAATATTTAAGCTTACCTAGTGTCTGACTTGGTTTGCTTGGGGACAAGCAAACGGTTAAGTGTGGGGGAGTTTGATAGACCGATAATTACACATGTTTTCACCCCTATTCTGAAGCCGTTTGTGATGTGGAATCTCGTGTTTTAAGCCGATTTCACGCTAGGTTGTGTGTTTATGTCATATTTCAGGTCCCGGCGTTGGAATCGAGGCGGAGAAACGAGTTCTGGGTCGAAAGGAGCCGAGTTGGGACTAAGGGGGCTGCAGGAGGAAAATACCCGGTCAGGTGGCCATATACCCGACCGGGTATTAACCAATTTTGGGCGCCCGAGAAGCAGAGAGGGGCCCGGGCACAGCAGTTAAATCCCCGGTCGGGGATTTTGGTGGTAGACCGGGGATTTTCACCTATTGTGGAACGGTGCGCTTCAATTATACCCGGTCGAGACCCAAAATACCCGACCGGGTATTTCGACCGGGTATCGCGAGGGCAGCTGATAAAAGCCGATTTTGTGCGTTTTTGCAAGAGAGAGCTGGGTTTTGGATCCCAAACACCCAAGGGACGAACCAAAGAGAGAGAGGGCGATTTGAGGGCATTCTCGGAGTGGAATTGGAGGATTTCTTCGCCTTGGAAGCTCGAGGAACAAGCCCGGACTTGAAGACTGATCATCTGAAGATTCTTACTGCAGTCTCTCTCTTCTCTATGGAGTAACTTCCCTTCACTTAGGTTTTGAGGAACCCTAGCTATGTTTGTTTGATTGGATGATTGTATGAGTACTCTGACTTGATAATCTTGAGTTCATATTCAATCTATGCATGTTTTCACGATTCAATTCTGCTTTAGTCGAGATTATTGATTCTGCTTTGATCCTATGAGAGCGAATACCTGATTAGGTCAATAGAGCACCATAGATTGATAGTAGTGGATCGATTGCTTTAGTCGAGGGTTGATTCACTGCTTTGTATCGATTGAGAACCTCATTCGATAGAGGGAATCTAGTTCAGAACGCCTTGATCAGTTGTTCTAGAGAAGGATACGTCCCTCTAGGCAATTGACTCAAGAGGGCCTTGTTCCTTTAGTCGAGACTCAAGGTCTAGTCAAGGATTCTCCGCATTGTGAATGAAAGTGAAACACGTTAGAGATCATCAATCGTTAATCTGGCTAGTGGCTAGGGGGAATCATACCTAAGTGAGTTCCCAACCTGTAATTAGATTAACTTTAACTGTAGTTTGCTAGAGTAGTTTTAGTTCTTTCAACTTAAGCTGTTTTGCTAGATAACGAACTGAAGCTGAGTAATAGTAACTCTAGAGACCCGTGGATTCGATATTTATTACTTGAGCCACTATACTGCAGTCCCTTTCATTGGTTACACTTGGCCATTGTTAGGAGTTGTGTTTTAGCGAGTCACTTCACGACGGGGACCCATCCTGTTTCTCAGACGCCAAAACCACTTTTCCCCGGTCCGCTCAAAATAATACCCGGCCGGGTATTTTTCTCCTCCAGCATACTTCGACCCAAACGTGCTCCTTTCGACCCGAAACTCGTTTCTTCGCCTCGATTCCAACCCCGGGCACTGAAATATGACATAAACGCACAACCTCGCGTGAAATCGGCTTAAAACACGATAATCAACCTCTCAAACGGCTCAAGAATAGGGGTAAAAACAGGTGTAATGATTTGGTGGTATCTAAACTGGTTTCAGCCATCGATCGGTCTGGAATGATTTCAAGTACAGGACAGCAGCAGGTGATGCACTGCCAGTGGTGTGAAAGCTCCCATCACACTGTGGAGGACTGTCAAGCGATAAGGGAGTCGACTACTCCCAGGAGCAGGTGGACTTCATCGGTAATGCCAGACTTTTCGACCCCTACAGCAACACTTACAACGAGGGGTGGCGCCAGCATCCCAACTTCTCCTGGGGTGGGACAAATCCTAGACCACCAGTCTCCCAGGGACCACCAGGCTTCCAGAGGCCTCCTTACCAGCATAGACAAGGGCAATTTCAGCAGCAACAACCTCTTTACCCGCGCAGACAGGGGCCAGTTCCTCCTTAGTCACAGGTGCGGCCATTTCAGCAGTGAGGTGCAGCCCTCGCAGCCCCCAGTACAGAGTGATCCGATGGTCAATTTGCGAGATCTGGTGGGTTCTCTGGCAACCTCCAGTGCGAATAAGTTCAATAATATTGAGCAGTTCATGGAGAAGGCTTCAGGTAAATTCTTGGAGCTAGAAGCTGGCCAGAGAAACACGCAGGCTATGCTGTGGGATATCCAGATCCAGCTTGGGAGTGTGGCACAAGTTGTAGCCCAGAGGACTCTTGGTACTTTACCCGGTCAGACCATCCCTCACCCGCAGGACCCAAATGAGCACTGCAAGGCCATTACTACCAGGAGTGGCAAGGTGACTACTGATCCACCTGTCCGGGCACAGGAGAGAGAGACCCTTGCTTCAGCACTTCCTGCTAACGAAGAAGAAATTGAGAAGGAGGTTGAGGTGCCTGCAACCAGTGGTGAAGGAGTATGTACCGCAACTTCCCTTTCCTACTCGGTTGCACAAAGACAGACTGGAGACTAAGTTTGCCAAGTTCATGGAAATGCTGAAGCAGGTAAACATCAGTATGCCTTCGTGGAGGCATTATCGAAGATGCCCAAGTATGCTAAGTTCATGAAGGATCTCCTCACCAACAAGAGGAAGCTTGGGGAGCTGTCGACGGTGATGCTCAATGAGGAGTGTTCTTCCATCCTGCAGAACAAGCTACCAGAGAAGCGCAAAGACCCAGGGAGGTTTACTATCCCTTGAATGATTGGTAGTTTGCATATAGGAAAGTCCTTGGCGGATTTAGGCGCTAGCATAAATGTCATTCCATATAAACTGTTTAAAAATCTAGGCCTAGGTGAACCCAGTAATACTAGGATGAGTATTCAACTTGCTGATAGATCCATTGTGCATCCTAGGGGCATTGTAGAGGACTTGATAGTCGTAGTAGGGCCATTCTCATATCCTGTTGATTTTGTGATTCTTGATATAAAGGAGGATGTGGATGTACCTTTAATACTGGGTAGACCTTTTCTCTCCACCGCCAAGGCGCTTATTGGAGTGAATGATGGGAAATTAATTTTGCGGGCTGTGGGTGAACAAATCACCTTCTCTGTTTCTGATAATATGAAACAACCCCAGCTCAATGATGATCTAGACTACTGTGATGTTATTGCTGATTTTGAGACCGCACTCGCCATCCTCGAGCGTTGTCTTTTGCTAGGGGAACAGGCATCGCAGGAGTTGCAGCAGGAGGAGCAGCTCGTGGAGCTAGACGGAGTTGCGATCGAGGGGCGAGAGAAACCATTTAAGTCGATCCCTATCTCGGCCCGGATCGCCAGATCATTGGAGGAGCCACCAGAGCTGGAGCTTAAGCCCCTCCCCTCTCACCTAGAGTATGTTTTTATCCGGGAGGGGAATAAGCTCCCGGTCATTATCAGCTCGGATCTGACACCCGAGCAGAAGAACAGGCTGGTGGCTCTGCTGCAGAAGTATGCCCGGGCCATGGCGTGGAAGATAACAGATATCAGAGGCATTAGCCCATCCTTCTGCTCCCACAGAATTCTGATGCAGGATAAGGTTAAGCTAGCTAGACAGCCGCAGTGGAGATTGACTCCTAACTTGGAGGTAGTGGTCCGGGCAGAGATTGTGAAGTTAATGGATGCAGGGATCATCTTTGCTATATCTGATAGCAAGTGGGTCAGCCCCATTCAGGTGGTCCCGAAGAAAGGCGGGATGACTGTGGTCCCGAATGAGAAGAACGAGCTGATCCCGTTGCGGACCGTGACTGGCTGGAGAGTATGCATCGATTACAGGCGCCTGAACGATGCCACCAGGAAGGACCATTTTCCCCTACCTCTCATTGATCAGATGCTGGAGTGGTTGGCTGGCCATGAGTTTTATTGCTTCCTAGATGGCATGTCTGGTTATTTCCAGATTCCTATCGCGCCAGAGGATCAGGCGAATACCACAGTCACTTGCCTCTTCGGTACTTTTGCTTAACGGAGGATTCCATTCGTCCTGTGTAATGCACCAACGACCTTCCAGAGATGCATGCTGGCGATCTTCGACCGACTGGTCGGAGAGATCGTGGAGGTCTTCATGGATGACTTCTCGGTTTACGGAGACTCCTTCACTCATTGTCTCAATAACTTGGAAATCGTTCTGAAGAGGTGCGAGGAGACTAATCTGGCACTTAGCTGGGAGAAGTGCAATTTTATGGTTCGTGAGGGGATTGTGCTCGGACACAAGATCTTCAAGCAGGGGATTGAGGTAGATCGCGTGAAGATTGAGACGATGAGCAAACTACCTCCTCCCATTTCTATGAATGGGCTCCGCAGCTTTCTGGGCACGCAGGTTTCTATAGGCGGTTTATTAAAGATTTCTCAAAAAATGCCATGCCTCTGAACAAGATACTAGAGAAGCATGCACCATTCCAGTTCACTCCTGCGTGCACAGCTCCATTTGATACATTGAAGGAGAAGCTTACCCATGCGGTCAGAGCAGTTATGGGCCAGAGACGCGATAAGCACTTCCAGCCCATCTACTACGCGTCGAAGACCTTGAACGATGCACAGGAGAATTACACCACCACTGAGAAGAAGCTACTGTGGTGTATGCATTTGATAAGTTCCGACCATATCTGGTGCTCTCCCATGTGGTGGTCTACACAGATCACTCGACGATTCGCTATCTGATGAGCAAGGCTGATGCAAAGCCTAAGCTCATCCTCTGGATCCTGCTTCTGCAAGAATTTGATATCGAGATCCGGGACAAGAAGGGAGCCGAGAATGTTGCTGTAGATCATCTATCACGGTTGGAAGCCCTTCCGGTGGACAACTTCATGGAAGAGATCGATGTCTCCTTCCCGGGTGAGCGATTGCTGGCGATGACATTGGTGGACAGCATGGCCCCTTGGTATTCTGACTTTGCCAATTTTCTGGTAGGCAAGTAGCTACCGAAGGGGATGGCCACTCATGCAAAGTGAACGTTCTTCTCTGATCTGAAGCATTACTTATAGGAGGATCCTTACCTCTTCAGGATGAGAGCAGATTGCGTGATCCGGCGCTGCATCATGGAGCACGAGATGGGAGACATCCTGACTCAATGCCACGAGGGACCTACTGGAGGTCACCATGGAGAAAACCGCACGGCGCGGAAGGTGCTATAGTCAGGCTTCTATGGCCCTCACTCTTCCAAGATAAAGACACCTTCGCACGACAGTGCAACCGATGCCAAAGGACAGGTAACATTTCTTCCCCGGATGAGATGCCGCAACATGTATCTGTCGTTTGTGAAATTTTTTATGTATGGGGCATCGATTTCATGGGCCCATTCCCTCCATCCTTTGGAAATTTGTACATACTGGTTGCAGTGGACTACGTCTCGAGGTGGGCAGAAGCTCAAGCCATGCCCACCAATGACGCAAGACGAGTCTGCTCATTTCTGAAGCAGCTTTTCTCCCGGTTCGGGACATCGCGCGCCATCATAAGTGATAGAGGAACCCATTTTCAAGGGCAATTCAATAATCTCCTCTCTTGCTATGGTGTTAAGGATAAGGTTTTGGTGGCTTACCATCCCCAATCAAATGGCAAGCCGAGCTGACGAACTGGGAGCTTACAAGAATAATCGAAAAGATGGTGGATCAGTCCCGCAAGGATTGGTCCACCAAGCTTGATGATGCTTTTTGGGCATATAGGACAGCCTACAAAAACCCGCTTGTTACTTCACCCTATAGGCTTGTCTATGGAAAGGCGTTTCATTTGCTAGTAGAGCTAGAACACAAGGCATTCTGGGTCCTTAAGCTGCTAAACCTGGATTTGAGTGTTGCAGGTACTGAACGTAAGCTGCAACGGCTGGAGTTGGAGGAATGGAGTTACCACGCCTACGAGAACACCCTGCTCTACAAGGAGCAAACCAAGCGTCTCCACGACGCTCGGTTGAGGGGCCCGAAGGAGTTTTAGGTAGGAGATAGTGTTCTGCTCTTCAATGCACGCCTGAAACTCTTTTTGGGCAAACTACGTTCGAGGTGGTCGGGACCCTTCACGGTCACCCCAGTATTCCTGCACGGTGCGGTGGAGATCAGCAATGCTCAAACTTAATCGTTCAAAGTGAATGACCACCTATTAAAGTTGTACTTGGGAGGTGCTGTCGAGCGCGCAGAGTGCTGATCCAGCTCGTGGACCCTTAGTTCCTCTACTTGCGTCCAGCTAAAAGACGGTAAAGAAGCACTTGTGGGGAGGCAACCCCACCACGGTTTGTATTTCTTTCCCCTTTTTCATTTTCGATTTTGTCAGTTTTTGAGTCTTTGCTTCTGTCTAGAGTCTGTCTGGAAAGTATTTCGTGCCCTGGGCGGTCTGTTTTAATCTGTGGCTGGGTATTTTTCGAGCCAGGGCACAAATGAGTTTTGGTTGTTTGAAATCTTGGTGTTGCAAAAGTGCAGAGGCAGGCTCGGCATAAAAAACACGGGCTCCAGGGGTAAAAAACACGGCCGTGTTTTAACCCCTGCCCGCTCGTGTTTTGCCCTCTTTCAGAAAATGCTCTTGGCTTAAAAAAATATGGGCGCTAGGGGTCAAAAACAATGCCGTGTTTTAACCCCTGCCCGCCTGTGTTTTCAAAAGGGAGGAGCAGCGCTCTCGGCGTTAAAAACACGGGCGCGGAGCAAGTAAAACACGACCGTGTTTTTGCCCGCCCTTGTTTTATCCCCCCTATAAATTTCAAAATCTGCTCCCCTCTCTCTCCTCAACCTCATTTTTTCAAAAAGCTCTCAACCTCCCCTCGCCGGAAAATCGCCCTTCCCCTCTTCTCTAGTGGTTTTCTGGCCAAATCTCCCTCCCCCGACATCCAAATTAAAAATCGCGACCACCACTACGTTCCTGGCGACAGGGAGCACATTACCCAGACGTTTGGTCCTATTTGGCGGAGGTTGGGTTGCAGCGGTGAGTTCTCCGGCGAGTCTCCAGCGCGATTTTCGGCGGTCTAGGAGGGCTTGTGCTCTTTTTCTTCTCCTTCCCATGGGTATGTACTTGCGTCTCCAGGTCTATTCTCGTGTCTCTTAGTAAAATCTTTGGAGAATTGATACCTAGGGTATAGGTGAAGAATTTGAGATTTTGGCATGAACTTAGGTCGTTTTGGTAGGCCGATAGGGTCGTAGGCCTAAAGTAATTATTCTCCTGAATTGATTTTGTCGGCTTACCATTTGCATGTTGGAATTGTAATCATGCATGCTTGTGTGGACTATGTGTGGTGAATGGCCGATTGGTGGATATTCGGGATCAGATTATGTGTTTGCACCCACCGGGGGCCTAGTCCACTGTCCAAATCGCTCGATTTGAGGGCCCCTAGTGTGTTTGTTTTTGTGGGATGATTATGGTTGTGATTGGCATGCTTGTTCCACCGGGAGCCTAGTCCGCTGTCCATATCATTCGATGTGAGGGCCCCCGGTGTGTTTTTGCCTAACATTGACCCAGTTTGCTTGTGTGGCAATTGTGCGTCCTTTTGCTTTGCAGGATCATGGAGGCCTACCTAGACCTCTTGAGTATCACTCAGTGCCACCTGCTGTGGACCATCCACGCCCGCCATATCTCCGAGCACCTTCATCTGGACTTTGGGGTGTTCGAGGCGCTTCACGCCTGGCCGCAGTTGGAGGCCGTTGTTCGCGCCTATGGTTGGCGACGCCTTCTCTGCTTCGTCGAGCCGAACTAACAGGAGCTCGTCTGGGAGTTCTACGCCTCCTTTTCTCACTCCTAGAGGAGGTCAGCCGACCATGCTGACCTAGTACATTTCACCCTCGGCGGGGTAGAGCACTCCATTAGTTACAGGGAGTTGGCCACTGCACTTGGCCTCAACTCCCCTCACCCCAGCGATAATCCCTTGATCGTAGAGGTGTCCGATCCCACCACATTTGGCGACCAGGCCTACTTTAAGCGCATCTGCCTCCCGGAGTATGCGGATGAGCGGCACATTGCCAGTCAGAAGCAGGCCACTCTCCTTCCTCTGGAGTGGAGGATCCTCAACCACCTGCTTACCCAGTCCTACACTCCCAGCCGGGGCTCGGCCAACCCGGTCACCCTCCGGACCTTGTACTTCATGCACGCGATGGGTCGGTCGGAGGACACTATCGAGCTAGGCTCTCTCATCGCCCGTACATTCACCAAGGCCTGCGCTAGCCAGGATCGCTACCTTGTCTGTGGCCCGGTGATCACCGCCCTGGACCGCTACTACGAGGTCGACACTACTGGGATGACACTGGTCCGCGCAGCTACCCCATTCAGTGAGGCTACCCTCTGACATCAGCACCTGCTTGCGCGGGAGGGGCGTTTGGCATGGATTGCGGGTCACCCAAGCCCCCGCGGGTCCATCCGCCGATGCTCCCGGATCTTACATCCTCGCGATCTCCATTGCTGACCAGTTGGCAGCCATTGCTCAGTAGAACGAGCGCATTCTGGCCGGACAGGAGATCATTCACACCCGCCTCGATCATGAGCGGGACCGCGGCCATCGTCTCATGTCCAGCCAACACTACATCATGACCTACCTGGGCCTGGATCCGAACTAAGTCCACTACCCCTTTGTGCAGTCACCAGGGCATGAGGACGACTACCCCCCACCCACCGGCAATGGTGGCGATGTGTTCTAGTGGCGAGTGGCGGGTTATGTACTTCATTGCTTTTCCACACTGAGACTCCATGTCCTTTGTTGTTTCTTTCTGTTTTTTCCTTTGGATTGTAGACATGGAACTCCGGTTCTTTCACCCAGTGTGTGTGTTTTGATGACTTTAGCTCTATGCCTTGGACTGGTCCCTTTCCAGTCCCCTGCTCTTGACTGGTCTGCCTTCCAGTCTCCGTTCCTGTTCTTCATCTCACGGTAACATCGTTCCCCTTCCCTATGCTCCATTGAGGACACTGTCGCATTTAAGTGTGTGTGTGTGGGGGGGGGGGTGCTTTGTATTTATTGGAACGTATATATGTGTGCTTGGAGCCTGTCCAAATCTCGAGATTTGAGGGCTCCAAGTACTGCTGTTTGCTTGATCGTATTGGCACTGTGGTTTAATTGATGAATCGAATGGTTGTTAGAATTGATGCATGATAACTGGATTGTGACTAAAACCTATAATGATTACTGAGACGTGCAGTAGAGTTGTGTAGGGGTTCAGTTTCTCAACTATTGGCTTACCAACTGTGACTTGGATTGATCACTTGCTCTTGACAGTCGTTTATGCATCTAGTCAGGGAATCATAATGAGAGATAGAGCATATAGGTAGCCATGTGAGATTTGAGCCTGCTCGTTTCTTTCTTGTGCGATAGATCCCTCTTCCATGATGTGTAGCATTCACGTTGTCATTGGATAAGATGATGGAGGCATAGGAATAGTCCACAACCAAATTGACTGTCCTGGTGTGTCATACCCCCTAGTCAGCCCCTTTGAGTCGTGTACCTTCCTTTCTTTCGATCTACAATGAAAAATCACCCTTTTGCATCTCTTAGAAGGTTCCACAAAGTGGTTTTTGCTTGTTCTCTGCTGTTTCTGCTAAAAGTAATGTGAGGGTTGGAGGTATTGCTTAAAAGTTGGGCATGTGTTTGAAAAATGTGCAGAGGTGGTGGTTCTCTCAGGAAATGAAATGAAAAAAAAGAAAAAATGAATGAAAGCAAAAGAAAGCCACAACCAAGAATCTGAATCATGCTCTTTAAGTAGTGTTTCTTAGCAATCTGGCTTAGAAATACTAACATTATTGTGACCTCCTTCGCTCTTGTGCTCTAAAGAATTTGAGTAGTGCAGAATGACAGAACGAAAGTAAGTGGTTTGATTGGCTGTGAATGTGTTGGGTTTGGAACTATGGAACCTTGTGCAATAAATACTTCCACCACCTATAAGGCCTTTTCCCCATGTCCAAGACCCTAGCCAGTCATCTGAACCTGTGTCTAAGACCTCCGGATTAGTTAATGGTGACATCCCTTATGTGAACACTAACATTTAAAGGCTTCCATCATGGTGAAGAGACGTTAGTATTCGAGAGAATAAGCATGCGCATTTTTTGCATCAAATTGTCCTGACCCCACTGGTCGAGAGTGAGTGATTCATTTCCTTGGTCTTTATACTCTTTACCCCGGTGAGGACCTAGATGGCTCGGTCTTGATTTTGATGTCTTGAGTTTGATGCATGCGATGACTGTCTTGGCTAAGTGGTTGAGTCGAGTCTATGTTGGTTGGTGAACAGAAGGGAGACTCTTCCTTTACCCAATTTTGTTGCACGCGAATGTCCTCTGTGGTGGTTGTCCAGGTTGCTGTTGAAGTTGTCCATGTGTTAATGATCAAAAGCTAGTATGATTCACGCGTTTTGTGCCTATGTGATATGTCCCCAAGGGTTGCATGATTAATATGATTGAGCTTACCTTGTATCTGACTTGGTTTGCTTGGGGACAAGCAAACGGTTAAATGTGGGGGAATTTGATAATGATGCATTTGCACGTGTTTGCACCCATAGTTCTTATCCGTTTTCGGCTCGTAGTCGTGTAGTTTTGGCCTATTTTACACTGAGTTGTGCTAATTTTTCACATTTCAGGTCCCAGACATCGAAGGGAAGGGAAGGGAAGGGAAGGGAAGGCTAGGCACGAGCCAAAAGAGAGGAAATCGAGTTTTTGAGTAAAAAAACAGAGCTTTAGAGAGAGAAAGTGCGAAGAAAAAACCCTAGGAGCTATTTGGAGTGGATTTCTCACCATTGAAACCCAGATTGCATCTCCAGGAGTGAAGATTGACATCCCAGAGCAGATTATCCCCATCTTTATGAGTATGACTGCTCCGATTTTTGTTTTCCTCTCTCTCTATGGAGTAGAACCTTCTCTCACTTGGGTATGAAGAACCCTAGTTCCATGTGTAAGGAATCTTGATTGTAATGACTTTGGATTGATATACTGATTGATTTTAATCGATTGATGCATGATTCATTGAGTCAATTGAAGCCTGATCATCTTTTCTTGATTTCTGCTGCAACCTGAGATAGATAGCATCTGATTAGGTTGTTAGAGCTTCATTAATCGCTAGTGGTAGATTGGTTATACGAGAGTTAATCGATTTACTGCTTTGTACTGGAATCCAATTCCAGTAGTGGAGTTCTGTGCTTATTGCCTCAATGTTCTATCCCGGTGAAGACTAGTCGTCTGCTTGGTAGTCTGTCTAAGAAGGATTGGTCAGCTTAAGAGATCCGTTGCTACTGTCGGATCTTCCGTATTTTAATCAACAGTTAGTCAACCCATGGTATTACAACCTTGACTTAACTAAGGAGCTAGGGGGACTCATTCCCGAGTGACTCTTCCCTTGCTAAAGAACTTTGAACCATTTCCTGCTGTCTTACTGCTTTTGCTTAAAATCACAATCACTCGACTTAGTTTTCTAGATAATAGATAATCACGGAGTAGACAGTACATCTAGACCCCGGGTTGACAAATCGAACTTGCCACTCGTCTGCATTTCCGGACTCCGATTACATTTGGTCGTAGTTTGGTGTTGTGTTTTAGCGTGTTAGGAGTACATGGCAAGTATGTTTAAATATCGAACCGGGTCGGTTCATGTACCCCT
The DNA here is from genome assembly GCA_946122785.1 of Linum tenue. Lineage (NCBI taxonomy): Eukaryota > Viridiplantae > Streptophyta > Magnoliopsida > Malpighiales > Linaceae > Linum > Linum tenue. The sequence goes on from CAMGYJ010000002.1 coordinate 40,776,604, forward strand.
ACTTTGATTGCTTGAAACATTATCTAGCATTCAATATTTGGTGAAAACAACAATCTAAAGCTAAAGAATTTGCAAATGTAAATGGATTTGACACTAATTGAGAAGGCTTCACCTGGGTGTTGCTAACAATTACGACTTGTTGGATCGAATGGTCATGTGTTGTGAGGGGGTTGTATACCGTAGGGAAGTATAAAAAGTTGTCAAGCGCCACTCTCTTAGTCTCTAGGTCGAGGGAAGGGGATACAATCCAAGCCACCAACGTGACTCTCTCGACCTATTGACTCAGGGATATTAGACTTCACCCTCGAATCGTAGATCGGACGCCCACCCAACCAAACCCTAGGTGCTAATACGAAATAAAAGGTTTGCCCTGCATTAACCTAGATAGGAGACAATGAATTGCCTAAAAAACCCAACATTCAAGCCTCTTCCAAAGAAAGGAAGGGGGTTTTCTCTCTACCTAGGTTAGAATGGCAATTAGATTGATAGGCTTTCACACAATACGGTCATTCATGAATAATACCTCCACATTCACATTAAACACAACCACACACAAATCATTCAATCCATACAAGCATTCACATAATTGTAGCTAGGGTTTACAAACACCCAAGTGAAAGAAGGGACTACTCCATGCTAGGAGAAGGAATAACACAAGAGAGTAGTAGGAAAACCATCAATGAGATGCTAGCTAATCCCAGTTCACGGAAAATGGCCTAAGTTCACGGTCTTACGACCGTGAAGTGACTTGTGTCCAGTGAAAGCTATTTGTTCTCTGGATGCCTGGCTGGTCACGGTCTTAGTGACCGTGAACAAATAGCTCAAACCGTGATCTGCTGCTGTTTCCACCGTTTGACTTGATTTTTCACCATTTTGTCCAACTTTCGACTCCGGGGTTGGTTCCACCTGCCATAGTCTTAGTGACCGTGAACAAATAGCTCAAAACCCGACGTAAAACCAGAACTCCCTAAGTAAAAATGCTCTAAACAACTAAGCAAACTGGGGGTAAAAAGTGTACAAATGAGCCCGAATCAGTCACCCACACTTAGACGTTTGCTTGTCCCCAAGCAAACCATTTTCGACCTAGGTGATATCTCAAACTAACAAGATAACTTAGGGACAAATCAAAAGGCACAAATCGGTGAATCTCAATGACTATTGGGCATCAACAAATGAATTGCCTCAAACAATACCGGCATCCGCCACAAACGACATTCGATTGCATCAAGAATGGGCAAATGAAAAGTTCTCACCCTGTTCACACATCAATGCAAGTTTCGACTGAACTACTCACCAACCACAACTGACCATGCATAGAACTCAAGTCCAAAGAACAGACAACGGGGCAACATAGGTCATCACCGGGGTAAGATATGAACATGCAAAACAAGAATGAATCACTCACTCTCGACCAGTGGGGTCATGACCTTTTTGGTGCAAAATATGTGCACAATCATCAACACTCAGCCCTATCTTCTCTCCACCATGGCGGCAACCTCTAAATGCTAGAATTCACTAGATGGTTGTCATCACTAGCTTCTCAGGAGGTCTTAGACACGGGTTCAAATGACTGGCAATTGTCTTGGAAATGTGGAAAAGGCTTTTTGGGTGGTGGCAAACATGGTACGAGGTCCGACATCTTCAACCTATAACCCAAGGTTCTATGGTCTCGACTAAGAACCTTTCCTACAAAAAAAGGCCACTAGCATCACCCAAAAACCACACTTCTCTTCTTCCAAACCACTACCAATCACGAACCACATTCAAGCACACTTCTTCGGCCTATCTTGCTATTCACATTTCAAACCTAGTAGTGAAGGTCATCAATCAATTCAGGTGTTTCAATGGCTGGAGAGCCAAGAAACCCTTTCTAGAGCATACACTTAGACTTTTGTGGCCACTCTCTACTTTTATTTACCCCGTTTTATTACCTCTTTTTCGCTTCTTTTCTTTCTTTTTGTTCTTTCTTTCTTTTTCTTTTTTCTTTCTTCGAGGGGGGGGGGATAATAGAGAGCTAAACACATGTCACTTCTTTCATTTAACGAACAATGTTCTCCTTTTAAGAACTTTCCTCCGATACTACCTTCTCATTTCTTGCAAGAACGGCGCAAAACCACCTATGTAGAACCTCAATGCAGCTCAAAAGTGAGAACTCCGAGACACTAGGACGAATCACACTTTGAAACGAAGAAAGGATGAGTGGGGGTTGTTCTTTCAATCACCATTAAGCTCATCAACCACAAAGCTCCTAGCATTAGAACGACCCACAAAGTCACACGGCGCAAAGGGGTTGACTAGGGGATAAAATGTTTCGGGACAATCAACTTTTGGGCATGGGATAATCCTATGCCTCCATCATACTCACTAGTGACAATGGTGAATGTTACACACCATGGAGAGAGGGATCTATCACACATGAAAAAGACGATCGACACAAAACTCACATGGCTACCTAGCCGCCCAATCATGTATTCCAAAACTTCAATTCATGGCAATTGTAATCAAGAAGTAACCAAGTCAAGACATCCATTAATTTACGCACACATGAGAACTAAGATTTTGCACAAACCTAATGCATTCTCAGTCATCATAATAGGGCCCACTCGATTACAAGCAACAATTCAAGATCGATGCCAAATAATCACGAGATTCACCCACCAACCGACCGTTTTGATCATGCATTGCTTGGAGCCCTCAAAATTTTCAAATTTGGGCATACATCAAGGCTCCAAGCATTCACTCACACACACAAGCATAATAGTAAACTACCCCCCCCCCCCCCCACACACACACACTTAAGCTCGACATTGCCCTCAATGACGTAAAATAAGGGGTAGAACGATGTTACCACATGGCTTGGAGAATGAAAGTTGGAGAAATTGCTGGGGTAGGATGTTTGAGCTTTAAAGGAAAAAGAAAACCAAACACACGCACATTATCGCTCGAGGGGAGTTTATTACACATAACAAAGTTTCACAATATGATTCAAAATAAAAACTCAAAAGGTACTAGTTCACACACTAATTAAGGAGTAAATAAAAATAAAAAGAAAAAGAGGTTAGAGTTTGCAAGTGGAGAAGTGGGGCAAAAGAAATCGCCTCTACCACATGTCTCCCTTGACGGCTACCTTGTCGTCGGCAAGATCACTCCTCGTCATCTGAAAGGACTCCCTGGTGTCGAGCCATCCTCTCAATGAGATCGGCGGTTCGGTCGATCCGAGCAGTGACTCCCACATAGTGTGCCTCGATGCGATCCACTAGCTCCTCGAGGTGGAGTCCGGAGGTAGAGGCTTCGACCCCTGATGTTGATGATGCAACTGATGATGGTGGTGGTGTGGCACGCTGGCAGAGGCCCGGAGCTCTGGTGGGCGACTGCTCATGGGGAGGAACTTCTGGTGGGAGGGCGAGTCCCTTAATATAGCGAAATGGTCCGAAGACTCGGAGCAACTTCAACGCTCTTAAGGTGTCCTCCCCAAATCCCATGGAGCACCCTTCCTTTTTGCAGTACTCGAGGTTGACATTGAAGTGTCGAACCAGGTGGGTGATGAAGGGGCCCATAAATGTGGTGTAGCATCGACTGCCACTAATGGCTCTGCTGAAAGAGGTTGCTAGGACCGTGCCAAGGTGAAGTTGAATGGATGGGTCCATCATGGAGGTGAATGCTAGCAATGCTCTCACGGTGATTGATTCGGGGCTAATTGCACATGTTTTGCCCCCGTTTTACTTAGATGTTTGTGCCAAATTCACTCCTTAAAGGTCGGTTTTAGGCTAGGTTCTTCGTGTTTGAGTGTGTTTCAGGATTTAACAGGTGAAACCAGCCTCGGAGTCTAAAGATTGGCGAAAAGGATCGAAAACCGGGAGAAGAGGTGAAAAAGCGCCAATTCATGGCTAAAGGAAGGAGTTCACGGTCATGCAAGACCTTGAAGAAGGGGAGTTGACCGTGAAGCGCAAGGCGTCCAAAGCCAATTTGAAGGTTACTGACGCAAGGTGAGTTCACGGTCACTAAGACCGTGAACACAAGCAGTTGCCCGTGAACCGATGTGAGCGATGCAGAGCACTCAAGCCGTGAACTTAGCTCTTCTCGGGTTTAAAAGCTGAGCTGCAAGGAGCAGAGAAGGGAGAGCCCACTTTTGTGAGAGCAACACCTTCTTCAGCATTCTAGTGAGAGAAAGAGAACCAAAGGGAAGAAGAAGGTTAGGGTTTGCATTCAAGGCATATTTTGGGAATATTTCCCCAAGGAGATCTCAGATCAAGGGTCAAGAAGAGAGGAGGCATCCCCAAAAGATGGTTTCCACCGTTTTCCATTTTGTTCTTCCCTTCTACCATGGAGTAGACCTCCTTTCACTTGGGTGTAGTGAAACCCTAACTCTACCATGTAGTTTTCTTGTATGTGGTTTGGATGATTGATATTGGGTACTGTTCAATTCAATGTTTGAGGCATTATTCACCATGATTGTGCATGCTTGTGCTTAGCAACTTAGGGGTTGTGCATGTTTTGTGCTTAGCATCCTAGTGATTGTGCATAATTGTGCTTAGCACCCCCTAAGTTTGTGCATTTAGATGCTAGTGATCTAATTTGCCATCTTAGCCTAGTTTAGAGTGGAAAATCCCCCTTTAAAGGGAGACTCAATCTAGTTGGTTTTCCTTCTTCTTTCTAAGCCACCTAAACTAGGTTAAGTTAGGGCAACCCTCAATATTGAATTAAACAAGTTGATTAATCGTGGTTAAACCGTCTGACCTTAGAGTTGAGTGCTGGAGTCAGTCGATTACCGATTGTCTAAACCGAGAGGGTCGAGTGACATGGCCTTTCATCCTCAACTCGGTTTAGTAATTGAGACTGTGGTCTCCGACCATATACGCTTTCCTTTGCGGTTCAAGATTAATGTGCCCAAGGCAATCGTTCCAATCCACGTAGCATGTTAGCAGTTAGGGGGAAGTAAAACCCGAGCGGCTTTCCCACAAAAGAGTTTTCAAACAAAATTACATTTGCTTTCTTTCATTTCAATTAGCAAACCTTTTAAACCAAATTTTTATCGTTAGATAATGATTTCAATAATTGAAGTAGGGGTAGACGGACTGGCCCGGGTCGATATGTAAATACTTGCCCTATACTGCACCTGATTAGAGTTTAAAAACTTGGGCTCTAATTGGGGTTTAATTTTGGTGTAGTTTCGTGCGAGTCAAATTTTTGGCGCCTTTGCCAGGTACAACGGTCTGTTATTCTGAAAAAGTTTTTGGTTGTTAATCTAGCTTATAATTTCCAGTTTTTTAAGTGTGTGTGTTCTTTGCTTGTGCTAGACTTGGTGTTTTCCAATTGTGTGTAGGAGGTGCATGACTCGGAGCAACCCGACACCCTTGGTACCACTTGACGAGGACATAAACCGAACTCTTCGACTCCTAGCAAGGGAGAGAGAGCTAGCCGAGGCAAGGAGAAGGAGTGAAAGAGGGGGACAACAATTTGGTCCTGGTGTTAGTGGAGAAGGAGTTGAAGAAGTCAAAGTTGAACCCGTCATTGAAGAGGAGATGGCGGGGAACCAAAGACAAGAAGGAGGCGCTCAAGCCCGCCATATGAATGAGGCGGCGGGAGAAGAAGGAGCCCCAAGGATGATGGGGTACTACATGGCCCCAAGGCCAGCGGAAATTCAATCGCCGATCCTACATCCTCCGGTGGCGGCAAACAATTTTGAGATCAAGCCGGCTCTAGTGACTATGATACAAAGTAATGCTCTCTTCCACGACCATGAAAGCGAGTCACCAAGAGAGCACGTGCATAGATTCTTGGAGCTCGCGGGGAGCTTGAAAATTAATGGTGTGCCGGTCGAAGCTTTGCAACTAAGGCTTTTCCCATACTCACTCTCGGGGAAGGCACTTAGGTGGCTAAACAACCGCCCACCTCGGTCTATCACCTAATGGGACGACCTCCTCAAAAAGTTTATGGCTCGTTATTGCGCGCCTTCGAAGACGGCGGAGTGGAGAAAGAAGATTACACATGTCGAGCAAGAAGAGGATGAAACCTTGAGGGATGCTTGGGAGAGGTACTCTGATTACTTTCTTCAGTGCCCTCACCACGGGTTTGAAGAACAGTTTCGGATGGAGACCTTCTACGGAGGCCTAATGCAAGAAGATAAGATCCTCATTGACTCCTTGTGTCAGGGGAAGTTGATGAATATGGCTCCGCTCCAAATAACTGAGATCATAGAAGACATGGCCCTTAGGGGGTATGATTGGGGGTTAACTAGAAGTGGAAGAAGAAGCAATGAAAGGGGAGTGAGAAGCGTGGGAGCCAGTGCTCCGCTTGAGGCAAAGTTAGATAAGTTGCTTGAGGTTATGCTTGAAGATAAAAGGCAAGGAAAACGGGCGGTAATGTCGTGCGACTGGTGCTCGAGTACTAGCCACGAGATGGCGGGGTGCCAAGCAATGAAGGAGGCAACCACTCCGGAGGAGCAAGCCAACTTTGTGGCAAATGCTAGGGTCAAAAACCCGTATAGCAATACTTATAAACCCGGATGGAGGAACCACCCCAACTTTGCTTGGGCATCACCGGCTAATCCAAGGCCCCCGGGTTTCCAAGGCCCCACGGGGAACTTCCAACCTCAGCCAACCTTCATCCAATAAAGGCCCCAACTCCAAGGCTCAAACTTTCAACAACCGTACCAACCAAAAGGTGCCCTAGGGTTTCAACAACTACATCAACCCAACAAGTTATCCAAGCTTGAGGACCTAGTGAACACCTTTGTGAGTACGAGTAGCCAAAAGTTCGAGAAGATAGAGCAATTTATGGATGTGGCGAGAAGAAGCCCTCAAGGAATGAGAGGAAGGAGGCAAGGAAGACATTGTCGGAGGATGGATATGTGCAACCTCTTCCCTATTCCACAAGGATGTACAATGAGAGGTTGGACAACGAGTGTGGAGGGTTCATGGAAATGCTACACAACCTCCACCTCAATATCCCATTCCTAAAAGCCATGGCGCAAATGCCAAGATATGTAAAGTACCTCAAAGTATTTCTCGTTAAGAAGCCAAGGCTTGAAGGCCTCGCCAACATGACTCTTGGCGAGGAGTGCTCGACTTTCCTCCTCGACCGCTTGCCCAAAAAGTGGTCCGACCCAGGTAGCTTTACTATCCTCTTGATATTGGTGATCACCATATAGATAATGCCTTGGTGGATCTAGGAGCTAGTGTGAATGTGATGCCCTACAAGCTTTTCTAAAAGTTAGAAGTAGTTGAACTTAAGACCTCTAAGCTTAGCGTCACCTTAGCCGACCGTTCGGTCATTAGCTCGAGAGGTATAGTGGAGGACATGATGGTGAGAGTGGGAAAGTTTTTGCTATCCGACCAATTTAGTGATTCTCGACATAAGTGAGAACTCGGATATGCCCCTCATCCTCGGTCGTCCCTTTATTACAACCGCCAAGGCATTGATAGATGTTAATGAGGGAACCCTAATTTTGAGGGATGGTAAGGAGAGAATCAAGCTTGAAATTGATCCTAGGGTGAGGAGTGATGGAGTGAAGGGGGTAGTTTCCAATGATGTGAATGAGAGTGGAGGAGAGCCTCTCAGGGCAAACCCCACCGTTACCTATGTTGTCTTTGATGATGTTTAGCAGGAAGTTAAGAAGGGTCCTAAGCCTAATGGACCAAGATTGAATGCTTGGAGAAGAAGGATGAAGGGAGCTTTGACCCGGAATATGGGGGAGCCCGAAACAATGTTGGCCAACCAAGAGGGCCAACTCAAGGAGCCTAAGATGGGAGGCTACAAGCCTCGCCCCGAGAGTGTGATGGATCCGCCCTCGGTGGCATCACGTTTGAAGTCGTGATTGATCCCCAACCGTCAAGCTAATGACGATAAACAAGCGCTTTTTGAGAGGCAACCCAACGGAGGTTTGTTTTCTTTTCCTTAGTTTTCGTTTTAGTGTCTTGTGAAGGGTTCGAGTGGTGAAGTGGTGTCCCCGTGCTGAGTGTTGTGATTTTGTGGTTTATGGTTGTGTTGTGATCGATTAGGAGGCACGGAGGAGTAGGTTGAGTCAATTTTTTTTTGCAGAAGTGCCCTGTTTTCACTTGAGTTCACGAACGGATTGCTGAGTTCACGGTTGCTAAGACCATGAACAGGAAAACGCGTCCGTGAACTCGGCGTTGATGCATGTTCACCACCTGTCAACCACTCCGTGTTCACGGACGCATTCGCGAGTTCACGGTCGCTAAGAGTGAACTGGGCAGCGCGTCCGTGAACTCAGAGTTGTGCCTATAAAAGGGGCGTGAACGCGACCCTTCGCTTCACGAACAAATTCTCGCCGAAAAACTTTGAATCTTCGCCGGAAAACGCAAAATCCCGTCGTTTTTTTATTTTCCCCCAAATCCGGCGAGCAAAACCAAAAACCAATGTCATACCCAGTCCCCTGTCCTCAAAACAGGCCTGTACTGTGAATTTGGAAAGATTTGGACCACATTTTTTCCGGCCAAGTCACCAGCGGCGAGTCTCCGGCGAGCTTTCAACGAAGCTCCAGCGACCCCTCTCTGGTCAGTTTTCCGAAAAGTTTTTCACCTTCCTCGCCCGCACCTCACTTCCTCCCTCGTCCTACTTGAGTCTCCAGGTTTGTTTTTCAACTTTACCTTTGTGAATTGTGGAGAATCGGATTAGGTAGTGAAGTGAGGTTGAATTTTTGTAATTGGTATGATTGAATCTAGTTAGGGCGAGGACTTAGGTGAATTAGGTCGTGTGATTCATGGATGGATTATTGCATGAGCTTAGTGAGCCTTGGTGGGCGTGTTTGAACTGCATTGTGTTTATTTTTAGAATTTGCCCACCAAGTGCTATGTTATGAATGCAAGTGGAGTTTGTTTTTGATTGGTGGATGATAGCCACCGTGGGGTTGTGGTTCTAATTTCTGTGTGCTTGAACCGTGAAATACCCACAACCATGCCACCTTGGTTTGAGCTTAAATGTTTTAGCCTTGGTGGAAAAACAAGTGTGGGGGGAATCTATTTTCCTCCCAATGGGCGGTATATGACGATTATTTCCACGTATGGTGTGTGTTTGTGTTTGTGCAGGATGGTTAACATGGATCACCCATATCTTGTAGTGCTAAGGAGCAGCCTCGAAATGGAGCAATAGGCGTTGTTTTGGGCATCCTCAAGAGTCGGTAACCATTGGAAAATCGACTAGCCAAGTTTGAAAGGTTTCATTGCGGTGATGTTATGAGAGAGGCAGTGGTGCACCCCCAATGGCGCCAAGGACTTAATCTTGAAGTTGGCACTTAGGAGGAGCTTTGTGTCGAGTTTTTCAACACCTTCGCCATACGCAAGAGCCTATACCTACTCAGTCATTCGGTACGCCGGGTTGAATTCTGATTGGGAGGGGAACCTCGTGACTTGAGCTACGATGAGTTAGCCAGAGCTCTTGGAGTGGAAGTCAACCGTAGGGACGAGTGGGAGGAAGACGTCATCGAAATTTTGACGCAGATGCCGCGTTTCTGAAGATGTGTCTTCCAAAGTACCGGAGGACGAAGTTCAAGTTGGCCCTTACAACGACATCCACACTCTAGCCCCAGTGGCGGGTCATGGTTGCACTCCTGGCTCGTTACCTCTACCCGGCCTACCACAATAAAAAAAAAGATTACCGAGAGAATATTACTGGCGTGTGCTTGCATGGCAGACCGGTCAGGCACATTGCACCTGGGTTCGGTCATAGCCACATCTTTTGCTAGGGCCAAAGGGGGGGGGGAGGGCGTAGTTACGTCACGTCCATGGGTCCGTACATCACCCGCCTTGCTAGATACTTCGATGTCAGCCTCTTAGGGTGCTCGAAAGAGGGAGGTACTCAGAGATTTGACGAAGGCACTCTGACTCAATCCATGCGGTACATCGAGGGATTGAGTCCCGACCCTGAGGTCCCACCAGCAACAGAGCAGCCACCTGCTCGTGCAATCGGCCGGCGCCGGCGCACAGAGCTCCGACGCCCTGCGCAACAGCCACCACCACCAGGAGCAGGCGATTCCCTCGTCCTGAGGGTGGATCACCTTGAGACGGGCTTCTTGGGATTCTCATCCCGCCTCGAGCGACAGTCCGACATCCTCGAGCTCATGGCTCGACGCTAGGGTATCCTACCCAATTTTGGAGAGGGTCCATCCACATGAGAGAGGTAGCCGTCGAGAGAGACATGTGGCAGACTGGAGTCCTTTCGCCCCACTTCTCTACTTGTAACCCTAAACTTGTTTTGTTTTCGTTTTTGTTATTTGTGTGTGTGACATGAACTACTACTACTATGAATTGTGCTTGTAATAACCTTGCCTTGAGCGAGTCGTATTGTGCTTGTGTGTTTTTGTTGTCTCTCCTTGAAGCTCAAATTATCCTACCCTGGTTCGATTCCTACATTCACTCACCAAGCCCAAGCGGTAACATCACTCTACCCCTTTTTTACGCCATTGAGGGCAATGCCGAGTTTAAGTGTGTGTGTGTGGGGGGGGGGGGTAGTCTACTAGTATGCTTGTGTGAGTGAGATGTTGCTTGGAGCCTTTTGTATGCCCAAATTTCAAAAATTTGAGGGCTCCAAGCAACGTTTGCATGTTTAAAGTGACCGAATGGTGGGAAATTCTCATTTTTGTGGCATTGATCTTGAATTGTTGCATGTGATCGAGTATATCTTATGATGATGAATGAGAAGTTCATTAGGATACGACAAAATTTTAGTTCTCAAGTGTGCATAAATGAATGGATGTCTTGACTTCATCACTTGTTGTTTACAATTGCCATGCATCGTGTTTGTGAATTGGAATAGATGGTTGGGTAACTAGGTAGCATGTGAGCTTTGAGCCGTTCATTTCTTTCGGTGTGATAGTTCCCTCTTCATGTCCAAACATGAGTCGCCCGTGTGTCCCGGAGCTCTTACCTTTGAGTTTCCATAGAGGTTCTACATAGGAGGTTTGTGTGTGATCCTTGCTAGGGATGAGAAAAATGAAGTGTAGTGTTGGATGAGTTCCTCAAAAAGAGAGCATTGGTCGTTAAAAGTATAGGTGGTAAGCGTTGTTACTCTCTAGTACCCCCCCTCGAAAAGAAAAGAAAAGCGAAACGAAAAAGAGTAATAAAATGGGGTAAATAAAGAAGAGAGTGCCACGAAAAATCAAAGCGCATGCTCTAGGAGGGGTTTCTTGGCACCCAAGCCATCGAAACACCCACATTGTTTAGAACTCCTTCACTACCAAACCTTAAATAAATAGCAAGAGTTGACCGAGGAAGAGTGCTTCAAGGTAGTTCATGATGGGTGATAGTTGGAAGGGAGAGATAAGGGTTTTTGGCCGATGCTAGTGGCTTTGATTGAAGAGAAGGGTTTTAGTCGAAACCATAGACCCTTAGGGTTTAGGTTGAAGATGTAGAACCTCACGTCATGATTGCCAACACCCAAAAAAGCCTTTTTCCCATGTCCAAGACAATCGCAAGTCATCTGAACCCGTGTCTAAGACCTCCGGACGAGCTAGTGGTGACAACCATCTCGTGAACTCTAGCATTTAGAGGTTAACGCCGTGGTATTGAGACGATAGGGCTGAGAGCTTACGATTGTGCACATCTTTTTCACCAAAAAGGTCCCGACCCCACTAGTCTTGAGAGTGAGTGATCCATTCTTTTTTTACTTACCATTTCATACCCCGGTGAGGACCTTCGTTGCCTTTCCATTTGTTCCTCGGGCTTGAATTCCATGCATGGTTGGTTGTGGTCGATAAGTGGTTTTGTTGAGACTTGCATTTATCCATGAATAAATTGAGAACTTTTCGTTTGCCCATTTTGGTGGCTTTGAATGTCGTTTGTGGTGGATGTCGGTATTGCTTGCAACGGTTCATGTGTTGATTGTCAATACACATCGAGAATTCCCGCTTCGTGTCCTTTGAGTTGTCCCCAAAGGATTTGTGTAGGTTGAAATATTACCGTGTGCGTGAAATGGTTTGCTTGGGGACAAGTAAACGTCTAATTGTGGGGGAGTGATTCAGGCCTAATTGCACATGTTTTGCCCCCGTTTTGCTTAGATGTTTGTGCCAAATTCGCTCCTTAATGGTTGGTTTTATGCTAGGTTCTTAGTGTTTGAGTGTGTTTCAGGATTTAACAGGTGAAACCAGCCTCGGAGTCGAAAGATTGGCGAAAAGGATCGAAAACCGGTAGAAGAGGTGAAAAAGCGCCAATTCACGGCTAAAGGAAGGAGTTCACGGTCATGCAAGACCGTGAAGAAGGGGAGTTGACCGTGAAGCGCAAGGCGTCCAGATCCAATTTGAAGGTTACTGACGCAAGGTGAGTTCACGGTCACTAAGACCGTGAACACAAGCAGTTGCCCGTGAACTGATGTGAGCGATGCGGAGCATTGGCGCACACCTTGAGTTCACGGACGCGTTTTGTTGGAAGATGGCAAGCTTGTGTCAGGCTCCATTTGAGAAAATTGATTGAAAAGGAAATTCCACTCTCAGATGAACAACTAAGGAAGGCGCCTTCAAATCAGGATCAAAGCAGAATCAGCTTGATTGATTGTGTGAGAGTTAACGGCTAGAAGAACATATGTATAAAGAGCTAAAGGGATGGGTAGATAGTTTTTTGTCCTTTTCGAGAGAATCAAAACAAGAACAAAAGAGTGTTGTCTGGGTTTTGATTAGAGAAGGAGAGTGCTGTCAGGGAGATAGCTGGAAAGGGTGTAGTTAGCTTGAACTACAACAGGGAGCAGTAGGTTCAAAGAGGTTCTGATCAGGGTGACAGGGAGTCACTGTGAGATCAAAGCTGTACACTGTAATCCGAAATCACAGAACATAGTATAACGTCGAAGGTCTCGAATCAGAGATCCTTCGACCGTGGATTAGTCGGTGTTAGGTTCAATTGATTGCCTAACACCGGATACCACGTAAAAAGATCGCGTCTGAGCTTATTTATGTTTTACTGTCTTTCATCTTATTCCCAGTTATTCCTGAAGTTCTTGATCTAGTGCGAGTGTGAACTATTTGCACAACAGGTTTGATTCTCTGGCTCGAGGAAAGGAGAAGGAAGGTGTGTTTTCAAAACGCAGAGTTCAACTCAAGGCAATTGGGCCTATCTAACATCAACTATCAGATAACAACCAAAGCCCAACCCACCTCAAGTTACTCGCTGTCGTTTTTGACAAACACAAAGAGAGAAGTCCCTTTACCCTTTCCCTCGATCTGTTTTCAGTTCATTTCACTCTCTTCACTTGACCTTGCCGAAATCGTAGTTAGGGTTTTTCAGATTCCCAAATTGTCGAAGAACAGGGGAGAATTAGCGCCTGAGTCTCGCGCTCGACTCAACCAACACGTGGTATCAGATCCCGGCTCCGGCAAACGAGGGTTAACTACCTGCGGAGGAAATGAGTTCGAGCACAAGCAATGGCGGAGTATTCATGGCGGATGGTTTTTCCCAGACCAGACCTCCTAGATTCGAAGGAGTTCATTACGGCTACTGGCGCAATCGCATGGAGCTGTTCATAGGGTCAACTGATCCTGATCTCTGGAGTATTGTACTGGATGGACCACTTGAAGTGAAGGAGACACGAGGGAAATGGACGGACGAAGAAAAGCGAAATTTCCAGTTGAACTCCAAGGCAACGAACCTCATGTACTGTGCGCTAGGTCCAGAAGAGTATCATAGAGTCTCAGGCTGCAAAACCGCCAAGGAGATCTGGGACAAACTGCAAGTAGCTCATGAAGGTACGAGCCATGTGAAAATATCCAGAATAAATCGGTTGAAGCAAGAATTCGAGTCATTTGTGATGAAGCCCGAGGAAACCATCAAGGAGATGCACGATAGGTTTACCACAATTGTGAATAGTTTGAGGAATCTGGATGTTGAGTACAGTAGGGCTGATCTGGTGAGAAAAGTGCTTTGGGCTCTCCCGAAACGTTGGACTCCCAAGGTCACTGCAATCGAAGAATCGAAGGATTTAACAAAGCTTAGTTTGGATGAACTCATGGGTTCATTAGTGACACATGAAGAAAAACTCAGAAGAGAAGAAGGAGAGGAGGTACGTAAAGAAAAGAAGAGCATTGCGTTCAAGGTATCTGCATCAGAGGAAGAACTTGACTGTCTGGAAGACATGGAGGATGAAGAACTGGCCATGCTAAGCAAGCATGTGGCCAAGCTACTTAGGCTGCGAAGAGAGAAGAGAAAAGGAGGCTTTCCCAATCGCACAAGGGAAGGTGATCCAGAAAAAGAGCAAATGAAGACGTTCAGGGCTAATCCAAGAGTCAGGCGAGAAGTAGTCAGCAATGACAACAAGGCTGGTTCATCAGCAGGATGCTTCAAGTGCGGGAGAAGTGGGCACATCAAAGCAGATTGCCCTCAAATAAAGCGAGAGAAAGCTTACACTGCCACCTGGAGTTGCAGTGAAGATGAAGAAGAAGAGGTCGAGCCCAAATATGAAGCCTATATGGCCGTTGATGAGAGTGAAGATGATATGGACGCATCACAGGTCAGAAATCCTAACTATTACTCACATTCATGTGATGAAGATAGTCAACTAATAGAAACTATAAGAGACATTCAGTCAGAATTTGAAACTGTCAAATCAAAACATATTAGAATGAAATTGGAATTTGAAAATCTGCTTAAAAGTTACAATAAACTGAAAAGGGAAAAAATGGAAACATATGAAAGGTTGGAGGAAGCTTTGAGAAAAAATGCAGAACTAGAGGCAGAAATTGCCAGAAGTAGGAAAGGTTGTAGGAATATGTGTGGACAACATAATAAGCCACTAAGAACACAAAAGGCTTATAACAAGACATCTCTTGAATGCTTTTATTGCCACGAGTTTGGACACTATATCTCACACTGTCAAAAACGAATAGCCAAGGAAACTAGGCTAAAAGGAACAGTATGTTTTTCGTGTCATAAGAAGGGACATATGAGCTATAACTGTACTGAGTATAAAATGAAAATTGGAGTATCCAAAATGGTTTGGATGCCTAAAAACAAATAAAATGTTTCTATGTCCAGGTCTGCTTCCAAGTGAGCATGGAAGACAGCGAATGGATTCTGGATAGTGGGTGCTCACCACATGACTGGTAATGAAAAACTCTTTTCTAAACTAACTAAGGGTAAGAAAGGTAAGGTTTACTTTGGAGACAATTATAGTACTGATGTTCTCGGTAAAGGGGAAATAGGCACTGGACCAACCATAACTAATGTAATGTGGGTCGATGGCCTTAAACATAATTTGTTTTCAATAAGCCAAATGTGTGGAGAAACTAATAGGGTGATCTTTGAACCTAATAAGTGCTATGTTGAAAATATTGAAAGTAAGAAAATCTTGTTCACAGGCAGAAGAAAAGGGAAACTATTCTGTATAAATCTGAATAACAAAAATGATTTTAATGAAATGTGCTTAATAACAGTAAACAAAGATGAGCAATTAGATTGGCACAGAAAGTTGGGGCATATTAGTGTAGGATCCTTAGCTAAACTGATTAGCTTGGACAGTGTAATTGGAATTCCAAAGATAAGCAGTAAGAAAGAATTTTTCTGTGAAGCTTGCACAAGAGGGAAACAAGTTAGGTCTTCATTTAAGAGTAAACCTGTAATCTCTACTTCTAAACCATTGGAACTGTTACATTTAGACCTTTTCGGTCCAAGTAATGTAATGAGCCTTGGTGGAAAATACTATGCCTGTGTGGTGGTAGATGATTACTCCAGGTTTACCTGGGTGTTATTTCTTTCGAATAAATGAGAGACCTTTGTGCATTTTAAGAATCTAGTTAAAAGATTAGAGAATGAAAAGGGTTCCAGAATTGTGAGTATAAGAAGTGACCACGGAGGAGAGTTTATCTCTGACAGCTTTGATAAATTATGTGAAGAAACAGGAATATCCCATAATTTCTCTGCTCCTAGAACTCCACAGCAAAATGGAGTGGTAGAAAGAAAAAATCGAACATTAATAGATATAGCTAGGACTATGTTGAATGACTATGGATTACCAAAATACTTTTGGGCAGAAGCCATAAATACTGCATGCTATATTATTAATAGAGGTTTAATCAGGTCTAAGCTAAATAAAACACCCTATGAATTATGGAAGAACAAAAAACCAAATGTGGGATATTTCCATCCTTTTGGATGCAGATGTTTTGTTCTCAATACCAAAGACAATCTAGGAAAGTTTGATTCTAAGTCTGATGAAGCAATCTTCCTAGGATACTCTGTTCATAGCAGGGCCTACAGGGTATAAAATAAACGGACCCTCAAAGTTGAGGAGTCCATAAATGTTGTATTTGATGATTCTCCTAGTAAGTGTGCAGATCAAATCGATGAAGATGATGATCTTGGATTAGGAAACTCACATAAATCTGATCAAGTAGTACAAGCAGAACAGGAGATGAGGAATAAAGGCTCTCAAGAACAGACAGGTGAAGAAGAAACAGCAGAAACAGATGTCACCAGAGTCAAGGAAGCACCTCTGCACATTCAAAAACGACACCCACCATCTCAGGTCATAGGTGACTTAAAAGAAGGTATGGTTACTCAGTCTAAGCTGTCAAACATGCATACTGCTTTTGTGTCTCAATTAGTACCTAGGAACATAAAAGAAGCTCTGAATGATGAATTTTGGGTTGCCTCTATGCAAGATGAAATGGGGTATTTTGAAAGATTAAATGTTTGGGAACTGGTTCCAAAACCTGAAGATAAACCTATAATTGGAACCAAGTGGGTTTATAAGAATAAAACTGATGAAATTGGTGATATAACTAAAAACAAGTCTAGACTAGTAGCACAAGGATATGATCAGGAGGAAGGGATAGACTTCGATGAGTCATTTGCTCCTGTAGCTAGACTAGAAGCCATCAGGCTATTGTGTGCTTTTGCTGCATCTCAAGGATTTAAACTTTATCAGATGGATGTTAAAAGTGCTTTTCTCAATGGAGAGTTAAAAGAAGAAGTTTATGTTGCTCAGCCTCCTGGGTTTGAAAACCACAAATTTCCTAATCATGTATATAAACTGAACAAAGCTCTTTATGGATTGAAACAAGCTCCTAGGGCTTGGTATGATAAACTCAGTAACTTCTTAATAATGGATGGTTTTCGTAGAGGCTCTGTAGACAAAACTTTATTCATCAAAAGTCAAAATGGTCATACTATGCTTGTTCAAGTATATGTAGACGACATAATTTTTGGTTCCTCTAGTCAAAAGATGTGTAAACAGTTTGAGTCAGCCATGAAAGGAGCATTTGAGATGAGAGTAATGGGAGAATTCACTTATTTCTTGGGTCTGCAAGTTCAGCAGACTAGCAAAGGTACATTTATTAGTCAGACTAAATACTTAAATAAAATGCTCGAACGTTTTGATCTTAAGAATTTGAAATCTGCAGTAACACCAATGGGTTCCACAGTAAAACTTTCTTTGGACGAATCTGGAGAACCAGTTAGTGATAAACTATATCAAGGAATGATAGGATCTCTTCTTTATCTAACTGCCAGTAGACCTGACATCATGTACAGTGTATGTGCATGTGCCAGATTTCAGAGTAATCCTAAGACTAGCCATCTAACTGCAGTAAAGCGTATTTTTCGTTATCTCAGTGGTACTGCTTCCCTTGGGCTGTGGTATTCGTGTGAATCGAGTCTTGAATTGCTAGGATATAGCGATTCTGACTATGCTGGATGCATAACTGATAGGAAAAGCACCTCTGGAACGTGCCACTTCCTTGGCACGTCACTAATTTCTTGGGCTAGTAAGAAGCAAAACTCAGTAGCATTATCAACTGCTGAGGCAGAATATATTGCAGCAGGGTTAGGCTGTACTCAACTGATGTGGTTGAAGTACCAACTTCAAGACTATGGTATTAGTATAGGATCGCTTCCTATCTTATGTGATAACACAAGTATAATAAACATGACGAAAAATCCTATTCAACACTCGCGAACTAAACACATCGAAGTACGTTATCACTTTATTCGTGATCTCGTTCAAGATGGCAAAATCCATTTGGAATTCATTAACTCAGAAATGCAGTGGGCCGATATCTTTACTAAACCCTTAGGTGCTGATAAATTTTTACCAATTCGAAATGAACTTGGCATGTTTACTCAAGAAGACATTAATGCGATTTGATTCCATTTCATATATTCTCTTTCCTTGTTTTCATTGATCTTCCCACTCATCTTCTGATTCTTTCCCTTCCATCCGAAGAGTTTCCCTGATTTAATGCAGTCCACTGGCTATAAATCTACTTCCATCTCACTGTTCCTTCACCACTGTCTCACTGAAACTAATCACAAAAAAACTCCTCCATCCTCTCGAAAATGGCCCCTACCAACCTTCAGTTGCAGTCCTCAGTGCTGTTCAAAAATCAAAGTTTCCGCAATGCTGCTACCTATTCTAGGTATCTGCGTCGCTTTCGTGATCGACCTCTCTATCCCTCCTTCTCCATTCAGCCTACCACCTTCTCCAAATATGATATGAATATCCCTGCTTATCTCAAGAACTTAGGATGGGAGTCACTGGTCACCAATCTGCGATTCAGTCAGTGTCCCGAGGCTGTTCGCCTATTCTATGTCAATCTTCGTTGTGGGCCTGGAAGTGATCCTGATTTCTTCACCACGCTAGTCTATGACTATGAGATTAAGGTGACGCCTGCGTTGCTGGCGTCAGTTTTGGATCTCCCACATGCTGGAATTCAGGCTGGAACAGACAGAGAGTTCTACCAGTTTGGTTTCCGGTTTGATCATGCTCTTGAATCCTTGGCTCGTGACATAGGAAGCTGGTTTCCATCCCAACTTGCTGCTGGCAGGTTGCCCGATGATCTCAAAGTGCTTTTCTTCTTCCTCACGCGCTGGTTTCTGCCTCGTGATCTGACCACCACTGATCTCATTCATACTCCTGACCTTTGGGTTCTCTTTAATGCACGAGCTGGTCGTCGTATTAGTTATGCCTCCCTCATGTTTCAGCACATGGTCAAGTTCGGGCGAGAATACTACAGTGGTCTCTTACCTTTTGGTCCTCAAATAACGAAGTTTCTCTATCGCTTGGGCATTGACCTCCGTGATAAGGTTATCAACTGTGATGTTTTGGATGATCTACGTCCTCAACACGTTCTTGCACGTCTTGATGCATTAGTTGGTCCCCGTAAGCCTGTCACTGGCTCAGGGGGAGTGAACAGTCATCAACAGGCTGCTTCCACGGCTCTTGTTAATGCAGCTGCTGCCGCATTTAAACATGATGCCACAGCCAAGAGTGGTCCAAAGCGGAAGCTAATGCTCGAAAAGGATTTGATGTTACCAAAGTTTGTATATGAGTCCAATCAGATCAGTGATCCGATTACTCCAGACTCAGACTCTGGTGATGAGGATAGGGTCTCAGGCTATGCCTCACCTCCTAGCTATCCATTTTAGGTAGTAATTTGAATTGCTTGTCGAACGATGGGTCTTTTGTTTCTTGAGTGTCCTTGGGGAATTCTGTCCTTGATTACTGTCCTGAAAGAAGAATAAATGAATGAATAATTGAATTTCCTTTTCAGCGCAATGTTTGTACAAGTGTATTTTTGGACAGGCTGCACCCACGGTGTGTTCAATGTGTGCAGGTTGCTGAGTAGAGCCATTGACAAGCTTAGGGGGAGAATGTTGGAAGATGGCAAGCTTGTGTCAGGCTCCATTTGAGGAAATTGATTGAAAAGGAAATTCCACTCTCAGATGAACAACTAAGGAAGGCGCCTTCAAATCAGGATCAAAGCAGAATCAGCTTGATTGATTGTGTGAGAGTTAACGGCTAGAAGAACATATGTATAAAGAGCTAAAGGGATGGGTAGATAGTTTTTTGTCCTTTTCGAGAGAATCAAAACAAGAACAAAAGAGTGTTGTCTGGGTTTTGATTAGAGAAGGAGAGTGTTGTCAGGGAGATAGCTGGAAAGGGTGTAGTTAGCTTGAACTACAGTAGGGAGCAGTAGGTTCAAAGAGGTTCTGATCAGGGTGACAGGGAGTCACTGTGAGATCAAAGCTGTACACTGTAATCCGAAATCACAGAACATAGTATAACGTCGAAGGTCTCGAATCAGAGATCCTTCGACCGTGGATTAGTCGGTGTTAGGTTCAATTGATTGCCTAACACCGGATACCACGTAAAAAGATCGCGTCTGAGCTTATTTATGTTTTACTGTCTTTCATCTTATTCCCAGTTATTCCTGAAGTTCTTGATCTAGTGCGAGTGTGAACTATTTGCACAACAGGTTTGATTCTCTGGCTCGAGGAAAGGAGAAGGAAGGTGTGTTTTCAAAACGCAGAGTTCAACTCAAGGCAATTGGGCCAATCTAACATCAACTATCAGATAACAACCAAAGCCCAACCCACCTCAAGTTACTCGCTGTCGTTTTTGACAAACACAAAGAGAGAAGTCCCTTTACCCTTTCCCTCGATCTGTTTTCAGTTCATTTCACTCTCTTCACTTGACCTTGCCGAAATCGTAGTTAGGGTTTTTCAGATTCCCAAATTGTCGAAGAACAGGGGAGAATTAGCGCCTGAGTCTCGCGCTCGACTCAACCAACACGTTTGATGGTTCACGGCCGTGAACTCAGCTCTTCTCGGGTTTAAAAGCTGAGCCGCAAGGAGAAGAGAAGTGAGACCCCACTTTTGTGAGAGAAACACCTTCTTCAGCATTCTAGTGAGAGAAACAGAACAAAAGAGAAGAAGAAGGTTAGGGTTTGCATTCAAGGTAGATTTTGGGAAGATTTCCCCAAGGAGATCTCAGCTCAAGGGTCAAGAAGAGAGGAGGCATCCCCAAAAGATGGTTTCCACCTTTTTTCCCTTTTGTTCTTCCCACTTCTACTATGGAGTAGACCTCCTTTCACTTGGGTGTAGTGAAACCCTAACTCTACCATGTAGTTTTCTTGTATGTGGTTTGGATGATTGATATTGGGCATTGTTCAATTCAATGTTTGAGGCATTATTCACCATGATTGTGCATGCTTGTGCTTAGAAACTTAGGGGTTGTGCATGTTTTGTGCTTAGCATTCTAGTGATTGTGCATAATTGTGCTTAGCACCCCCTAAGTTTGTGAATTTAGGTGCTAGTGATCTAATTTGCCATCTTAGCCTAGTTTAGAGAGATAAATCCCCCTTTCTAGGGAGACTCAATCGAGTTGGTTTTCCTTCCGCTTTTCAAGCCACCTAAACTAGGTTAAGTTAGGGAAACCCTCAATATTGAATTAAACAAGTCGATTAATCGTGGTTAAACCATTCGACCTTAGAGTTGAGTGAGGGAGTAAGTCGATTACCGATTGTCTAAACCAAGAGGGTCGAGTGACACGGCCTTTCATCCTCACCTCGGTTTAGCAATTGAGACTGTGGTCTCCGACCACATATGCTTTCCTTTGCGGTTCACGATTAACGTGCCCAAGGGAATCGTTCCAATCCACGTAGCATGTTAGCGGTTAAGGGGAAGCGAAACCCGAGTGACTTTCCCACAAAAGAGTTTTCAAACCAAATTACCTTTGCTTTCTTTCCTTTCAATTAGCAAACCTTTTAAACCGAAGTTTTATCGCTAGATAATGATTTCAACAACCAAAGTAGGGGTAGACGGACTGGCCCGGGTCGATATATAAATACTTGCCCTATACTGCACCCGATTAGAGTTTAAAAACTTGGTCTCTAATTGGGTTTAATTGTGGTGTAGTTTCGTGCGTGTCAGTTATCTTGTTTGCGCACATGTAGCTTGGGTAGAGAGAATGAGCAAGGAGTGTGTTGAATTCACGCCATTGTGGCTTGAGTGTAGATGCCGAACTGCGGGATGGAACAAATTGGGTTTGACGCATTTTTTGGAGGCAAAACTTCTTGAAGGCGGATTGTGTGTCAAAATATTTTAGGACATCAGCCTCCCACTCTCCTCTTTACCTCACGGGGACTCCCATTGCATCAACAAACTGGTTGAAAGACAGTCTTTGAAGGCATACCTCCCAAGCGGAAACAAACGGAGCAAGTCGGTTCCCCCATTAGGTTTGTCTCCCTCAGGATGCAGAATGTGCTGAAGAACTCTACACACAGCTCCGTGTAGATGTCGTCTTCCAACTGGAGAAGCTGACGCCATTGTGGGTACGCTATAGCTTCTTGCATGATATCTCCACGGTGAAGGTCATCGAACTAAGTGAAGTCGAGTTTCCAATGAATTCCTGTCCAAGACTGTGCCCAGAACCTCATTTCCTTTTCAATTTTCGGCCACCTCCTCAGCTCCTTAGGGTGGCCCTCTTGGCTCGACATTTTCGCATTACCCTCATCTTTTGATTGGGAGGAGGCTTGGTGAAGCCTCTCCCTCCACATTCTCTTCTTCTTTCCTCCAGGCTTAGTACACGCCTTGGTTTCCTGCACCTCATCATCAAATGGATCACACACACAAGTGGGGTTTGGCTTGAGAGGCTCACCACCACTTCCATTGATACCACTCGAGTCCATTTCTTTCACAACATCATTCTTAACCTTAGGATCAGTTGAAAGAGTAGCTCCTCCCCATCTCTCAACACCAAAGATCCCTCATTAACATCGATTAAGGCCTTGGTGGTGGCAAGGAAGGGGCATCCCAGTATGAGTGGCATATCCGCATCTTCACTGATATCGAGGATAAAAAAAATCCGTCGGATAAAAGAAATTGCCAACTCTCACTAGGACGTCCTCCATAATACCCCTAGGACTAATAACAGAGCAATCAGCCAATGTGACACTAAGCCTATTGAGCTTCAATTCACCCAAATGCAACTTATTAAAAAGCTTGTAAGGCATAACATTAATTATTGCTCCTAAATCCACCAAGGAGTTTTCTATATGATGATTTCCGATGCAAAGAGGTATAGTGAAACTACCTGAATTCTGTTGCTTTTTAGGCAACTTGTTGAGGATAAAGGCGGAGCACTCCTCGCCCAAGGTGACATTGGCGAGGTCTTCATATTTTGGCTTCTTGGCGAGAATTCCCTTGAGGTATTTGGCGTACCACGGCATTTGCACATGGCGTCCAAGAATGGAATGGTGATGCAGACCTTCCTGGGCATCTCCATGAATCCTCCATACTCCGCCTCCAATAAATCCTTGTGCATCCTTGTGGAGAAATGAAGAGGAGGCTTGTACTTAGCCACTTGTAGTGGCGTCAGCAATGCCTTCTTAGGCTCTTCTTCCGTTTCCCCCACTTCTTCGGGATCATTGGTTGCTGGAGGGGGTCTTCTCTTCTTCATTTACTTCCTTAGAAACAACCTCTGGGGTAATCTTCCCACTCCTCAAAAGAATGGCATTGCACTTGACATTTTGATATTTGGGGTTGACAATGGTTTGAGAGGGTAGGGCTCCCCTTGGCCTCTCGGCGAGGATCCCGACAAGATTGCCAATTTGCACCTCCAAATTTTGAAGTCTTGCTTGGTGGCTCCTTAGTCCCGCCTCAGCCGAGGTAAACTTTCTTGTTGCCACATTCATAAATTGCTCAATCTTCTCAAAATTTTGAGTGCTCGTGCTCACAAAGATGGTCACAGGTATAGGTGTCAATCGGGCGGGTTCGTGCTAGGTTCAATCACGTTCGGGTTCAAACGGGTTGTGGGTTCATCGGGTTGTGAGTTTATCGGGTTCGGGTTCATCAGGTTCGGGTTCAAACGGGTTGCGGGCTAGTCGGGTTGCGGGTTCAATCGGGTTGTAGAAAAATCGGGTTACAGGTTCATCGGGTTTTGGTTCGGACAGGTTGCGGTTGGATCGGGTTGCGGGTTGTTCGAGTCAACGCATCGAGTAACTTACTTCTTACCCGTTACCAACTTACACATTTTATTTCACTAATTTAAAATATTTTTCTCAATTTTAAATCAATTTCTTTCTACTTCGTATCTATACTTAATTTTTTTAAAAACTAGTCAAAATGTTGAATCAATTTATATGACTTTCAAACTTGTTATGTAATTAATCGTAATTGGTAAAGTACACTAGCTAATAGTAATGGTTATATCAACATTTGCAACCAAAAGACACCATTAATTATTTATTTGGTATTTTAATATTATTTCAGTAGTAATTGGATTAAATGTGCGAAAATTTTGAAATAAAAGTTCAACTTGAACACTTAAATGTGTAAAAATTTTACTAAGTATTGTAAAATAACGATCGTATAGTGTTGAAAATGCAATTAACGTAAAAGCATAGAAAACAAGTGGACAAATTAAGTGAATTTTTATAAAATAAATAATTGTTGTAAACACCAAATTTATTTTGTTCTTTCTTTTTCACAAAAAAAATTAAAATACTAAAATTCCACTTTCTTTCTTATTTCATAAATTAGAAACACTCAATTTTCCCTGCTATTTATCTTCCATAAAATTGAAATAACCAAATTTCTCTTCTCTTTCTCTTCCACTTGAAGAACCAAATTTCACTCTTCCTTTCTTCCTTCCACAAAAAGTTAAAAAATTAAAATTTTCGTCCTTATTTCTCTTTCATAATCAAAATAACCAAACTTTCCCACTTTTTCACTTCCCACAAATCAAAACCACCAATATTATCCCTTTTTCTTTTCTAAAAAATTCAAATAACCTAATTTCTCTATTCTTTTAAAAGTATCAAATTATCAAATATATTGTTTTACTTTATTTATTTAGTAGATAACTTTAATGGATAGTTAAATTAACCAAAATTTTAATTTATATATTATATTAATATTTCTATAATCTTAATTATTAATTATTAATATTCACATTGTGATGATCTTATATTTCATATTTACTTTTTAATTTTTTTTAAAGAACTTATTGTTCAAGTGATGTTCATATTTCAATTTTTGTAATTTTCTTAAAATACATTATATCAATTGAGTTTTATATTTTTAAATTTCCTATACGAAATGAAGAAATAATTTTATCTAAGTTTAGAATGAAAAAGATTATTTTGAAAAACTATGTATTATATGATATAATAATTATTCAACTCGATTAGGTGAAGTTCAGGTTGAGTCGTCGGGTTGCGGGTTAGTCGGGTTCTGGTCAATGGGGTTCAGGTTAATCGAGTTGTGGGTCAATCGGGTTCGGGTTAATTTGGTTGCGGGTCAGATGGGTTGCGGGTTAATCAATTTGAGGGTTAATCGGGTTGCGGGTCGGGCGGGAACCGTGTTGTTGACTTTTAGTGAATTCGGGTTATGGGTCTGGTTGGTCGGGCTGGTTAGTCGGGTCGGGTTTTGTTTTGACACCTATAGTCACAAGGTCTTCAAGTTTTGCAAACTTATCGGGTTGTTGGAACCCTTGACGTCCTTGAGTTTGAAACATTTGTTGGAGGTTAGGGCCTTGGAATTACGGCCTTTGTTGAATGAAAGTAGGCCTTAGTTGATAATTTCCCATTGGTCCTTGGAAACCGAAGCATCTTAGATTGGTAGGAGAAGACCAAGAGAAATCCGGATGATTTTGCCACCCCGGGTTGTAAGTGTTGTTGTAGGTAGGGCTGGTAATTGGTCGGTATCCGGTATACCGGATACCGATTACCTGGTATTTGGTATACCGGGTGCTGGCGTCGTGGCTGCCGACTATCGATACCGAATCTCATTCGGTATAACGGTAAACCGGGTAATCGGTATCCTGTACGTACCCGGTATCCCGAAAACTGTCGGGCAAAATGGGGAAGAAGAACTGTCGCTGCCGGAATCGTCATCTCCGTCGGAATCTCTGCTCTCAAACTAAGTGAACACTCGCTTCCTCCCCTGTTCTTCTCCTTCTTCCCTTCTTTTGCCTTATAAATCCTTCCTTTCTTCTTCTACCTCTCCGTCGGCGACTGCTGCTGCTAGTGAAGAGAAGAGGATGATGGAGATGCGACGTAGCTCTCCCCATCGGCGCCTGCTGCTGGCTGAGGTGAGAGGGAAATCGAGTTTGGGGCTGCTGGCTGAGAAGAGGAAGAGGAAGTCTGGACTTGCTGCTGGGGGCAGCGGATTGAATCGGAGCAGAGGAGAAAGGAGTGGGGCGGCGGATTGAATCGGGTTGTTTAACGGCAGATTGAATCGTGGAGTTCGAGGGTCGGGGATGGCTGCAGGTGGGAACTGGGAAAAGTCAGTTTAGGGTTTAGTTTAAGCAAAATCCAATCCCCCCTGCTTGTTCGTTGCGTTGCACTAATTTTTTACTAAGTTTCGGTATTCCAGTATACCGAAATACCGTTGGTATTTTCCGCCAAGTATTCGGTATTACCGAATTGATTATTTCACGCCCGAATACCAATACTGCCGGTATTCGGTATACCGGATACCATCGGTAACCGGTTCGATAGCCAGTAATACCGAATACCAGCCCTAGGTATAGGGGTTGTTACCCGTAGCATTGGCAATGAAACTCACTAGCTGCACGATGGTGCTTGATTCCTTCATCATTTGACAATCCAAAATCTCGTGATTGGTACTTGAACTCCAATCACACGCCAATACCGGCCTCTTCCCATGCTTCGTGTCCTCAAGGAGTGCCTCAATCAAACGATCAATCTTGGCTTCAAGAGGGGGGCTCGCTCCTACACTTTGCACTACTTTTGCGATGCTCCTCTTTCCACTTCTTGTCAAACCCCAATCATACCTTTTACTTGTCATGTCTTCAAGCAACTCGGTCACTTGGGGTGGAGTCATGTTCATCAATTTCCCTTGACATGAGTCAATGAGGATCTTGTCATCTTGGTGGAGACTGCGATAGAAGGTCTCAATCTGGAATTGCTCTTCAAATCCATGATGTGGGCATTGGAGGAAGTAGTCGGAGTACCTTTCCCAAGCATCCCTCAATATCTCATCTTCCTCTTGCTCAAAATGGGTGATCTTCTTGCGCCACTCCGCCGTCTTTGAAGGTGGGCAATACCGAGTCATAAACTTGTTGAGCATATCATCCCACGAAGTGATCGAGAGAGCCGGCCTATTGTTGAGCCATCGGGATGCATTTCCCGCAAGAGAGTAGGGGAATAGCCTCAACTTCAAAGCATTCTCGGGGACACCATTGATCTCAAAAATTTTGGCGGCCACGGGTGGATGTCGAATGGAAGGTTGGATATCGGCCGCCCTTGGAGCCATGTAATAGCCCATGGTCCTTGGTTGCTCCTCCGCGGCCGCTCCTCCTTGAGAGGGTTGATTAGCCGCCATCTCGGCTTCACTTCCTTCCTCTTCGAACTCAACCCCTTCCTAAACTACAAATTCCTCTTCTATCCTCCTTCTTGCCTCCGCTAGTTTCCTCTCACGAGCCAAGTGTCGGAGAGTGCGGTTGAGATCCTCGTCTAGTGGCGCCAAATTTGTCGGATTACTCCGGGTCATACACCTCCCTGCACACACTCAAAAGAACCACAACACTTCTAGCACCAACAAGATTTGCAAAGACAAAAACAAAAATTAAAAGCTAGATTAAGACCAAACAATCTTTTCAAAATAATGAACCGTTGGATCCCCAGCAACAGCACCAAAAACTTGACTCGCACGGAATGCAGCACAATAAAACTCACAATTAAGGCCCAAGTATAAACTTTAACTGGGTGCAGTACATGGCAAATATGTTTAAATATCGACCTGGGTCGGTTCATGTACCCCTACTTCGATTGCTTGAAACATTATCTAGCGGTCGATTTTTGGTGAAAACAACAATCTAAAGCTAAAGAGTATGCAAAGGTAAATAGATTTGACACTAATTGAGACGACTTCACCCGGGTGTAGCTCCCCCTAGCTAACAATTAAGACTTGTTGGATCAAATGGTCCTGTGTGGTGGGGGGTTGTAAACCGTAGAGAAGTGTAACAAGTAGCCAAGCGCCACTCTGTTAGTCTCTAGGTCGAGGGAAGGGGATATGATCCAAGCCACCAACGTGACTCTCTCGACCTATTGACTAAGGGATGGTTAGACTTCACCCTCGAATCAGAGTTCGGACGGCCACCCACAACAAAACTCTAGGTGCTAATACGAAATAAGAGGTTTTCCCTGCATTAACCTAGATAGGAGACAATGAATAGAAAACCCAGCATTCAAGCCTCTTTAAAAGAAAGGAAGGGGGTTTCTCTCTACCTAGGTTAGAATGACAATTAGATAGATAGGCTTTCACACACCACAATCATTCATGAATAATACCTCCACATTCACATTAAACACAACCACACACAAATCATTTAATCCATACAAGTATTCACATAATTATAGCTAGGGTTTACAAACACCCAAGTGAAATAAGGGACTACTCCATGCTAGGAGAAGGGAAAACACAAGAGAGAAGTATGAAAACCATCAATGAGATGCTAGTCTTGCTCCTTGTGTTGAAGAAATCCTGCTTTGGGGGGAGGAATTCTCAATTCCTTGCTTGAAGATGAAACCTTAGCTTCTCCTCTTCTTTGGTTCGTCACTTTCTCACTCTAGAAATCTGAAGAAGAAGAAGAAGAAGAAGAAGAAGAAGTTTCTCACACTAGGTCTCTCCCTTTTTCCTTCAGCTCAACCTCCTTTATATACCCAGATCCGGCTCAGTTCACGGTCTTAGTTCACGACCATGAACTGAAAGCCCAGACCGTGATCTCAAGTCGAAACGCGTCACATCACTAATCCCAGTTCACGGGCAATGGCCTAAGTTCACAGTCTTACGATCGTAAACTGACTTGTGTCCAGTGAAAGCTATTTGTGCTCTGGATGCCTGACTTTTCATGGGTAGCGCCTCCAGCTCACGGTCTTAGAGACTGTGAACAGACAACCCAAACTGTGATCTACTGTTGTTTCCACCGTTTGACTTCATTTTTCGCCCTTTCGTCCAACTTTCGACTCCAGGGTTGGTTTCACGTGCCACAGTCTGAAAAACACCAAAACAAGGTAAAACCCTGCGTAAAACCAAACCTCTGGGAGTAAAAATGCTTCAAATGACTAAGCAGACCAGGGGTGAAAAGTGTATAACTGAGCCCGAATTAGTTTCCTTAATCAGAATGAGAATCCGACATTAGTCCTCGTCTCGACATTGATTCACGGAGGAAATTATCAATCATGGGCGAGATATATGAGGATGAGCACTTCTACTATGCTATATAGCATTGGCGCTTTAATGTACAACTTGAAGTTGTACCATAACATAAGGTACAAGTTTAAGTTGTACCATAAAAGAATTTGTATCATTATGTTATGGTACAACTTTACAACTTGAAGTTGTACCATCACATAAGGTACAAGTTTAAGTTGTACCATAAAAGAATTTGTACAAAAAGTATAGGTACAATCTGAAGTTGTACCATAACGTTAAAGGTACAATTTCAAGTGGTACCATAAAGGCAAAAACCTATAGCACCAATGTTATATAGCATTGTAAAATTCCTCATATGAGGATGGCTCTGTTAGCCAAAAATAAGATCGTTTTCGTCAACAGCGAAGCACCTCGTCCGGCCGAAGGACATCCTTTGCTTTTGGCTTGGGAGCGCGCCAATCTAATGGTGCTAGGCTCGATCTATCGTTCGCTGGAGACGACCATCACTTAATCAATCCTCTGGTTGGACTCTGCGCGAGAGGTTCGGCTGGATCTACATGAACGTTTTGGCCAGGCAAACTTTGTGAGGATTTCAGATCTGCATGAATTTTTTTTGGATTCAAGCAAGGTAATCTGACCATCACTGAGTATTACACAAGGTTCTTTGGGATGAGTTCTTCGCTTTCCATCCTCTGCCAAGTTGTTCTTGCAATCCGCGTTGCTGGTGTGGAGCTTGTACTCGTCTGAGGAGTTACATCGACGCAGATCAGGTGATCTGATTTCTCAGAGGCCTCTGAGATTCTTTTAGCCCAGTGCAATTTCAGATTCTCCAGCAAGACCTTCTCCCTTCCATCAATCACGTCTTTGCTCAGGCGATTCAAGAATAACGCAAAACTCGGCATGGATCTGTTGGTTCCTCTGAGCAGCTGGCACCGATGGCGATGGTAGGAAAATTTGCTCCTGCTCAATGTCAAATTTCTGGTCAAGGTCGTTGAGTTCCTAAATATGAAACTAAGAAGCAGGTTTGTACCTTCTGTGGATACATCGAGCATACTATTAAGAAGTGCTTCAAAAAGCACGGGTATCCACCTGGATGTGAGATATTGATATGAATGGAAAAGCGTGAGTTCATTGATTGAGATGTAGGTCTCTTATACAGATTACAGGAGGGATTGATGGAGGTTTGTTACAAGTGGTTGCAGGAAATTAGCTACCACTACTCTACAGCTCGTGGACTACGGGAAGATTAGTTACAGGTGGAGAAGTGGTCAAATAAGTTCCTTCTTTATCTCCAACACGCCCCCGCAAGATGGAGGTAGTGTCAACGACTCCAATCTTGATGCGCAAGAGGAGGAAGCGACTAACAGGTAATGGCTTGGTCAAGGCGTCCGCAAGTTGCTCAGTAGTGGGAACATATTGAACACGAAGCCGACCAGCTTGGACGAGGTGTCGAACGAAGTGAAAGTCCAGCGCTAGATGCTTCATCCGGGAGTGGAATTGTGGGTTGGAACTGAAGCTGGTGGCGCCAAGGTTGTCGGAGTATAGTGTGGGAGGTGCACGAAGTGGCTGTTGTAGCTCAACAAGGAGGTTCTGAACCCACTCTAGTTCGGCGGTGGCATGGGCGATGGCTCTGTACTCCGCCTCTGTGCTGGACCGGGCGACTGTCCTTTGCTTTTGGGATTTCCAGGAGACGAGAGTTGTACCTAGATAGAGGAGGTAAGCTGAGGTAG
This sequence comes from Linum tenue, assembly GCA_946122785.1. Classification (NCBI taxonomy): domain Eukaryota; kingdom Viridiplantae; phylum Streptophyta; class Magnoliopsida; order Malpighiales; family Linaceae; genus Linum; species Linum tenue. The sequence continues at coordinate 40,807,232 of CAMGYJ010000002.1, forward strand.
ATGTCCGATCGTCGAGGTTGCCTGCCCAGTCTGAGTCAGCGAAGGCAGAGAGCTGCAGGGGCAGCGGAGATCTCCGAATAGCGAGGCCGAAGGTGATGGTGCCACGAACATAGCGGAGGAGCCGCTTTAAACACTGCCAATGCGCGGTGGTAGGTGCATGCATATATTGAGACAATTTATTGACCGCAAACGCAATGTCCGGGCGGGTATAGACTAAGTACTGCAACGCACCAAGGGCTTGAGGATAGCGGGTCGCATCGGTCGGCGGGGAACCATCATGTAATGATAAAGCAGTGGATGAGGCTAGTGGAGTGGCGGCTGGGGCAGCATCCAACATTTGAAACCTTGCTAGCACATCAGACATGTACTTGTGTTGTGATAATATATACCCTGTAGTTGTGGGAATAACTTCTATTCCCAGGAAATAAGAGACAGAGCCCAGATTCTTGAGTGAAAATTTGTGAGCCAAGGCCGCTTGAAATGTAGTAAGCACCTGTGCATTGTTACCAGTCAACAAAATATCGTCAACATAGACGAGAAAGTAGAGTAGTACCCCTTCATGATGGTAGACGAACAAAGAAGCATCGGATTGTGTCTTGCTGAAGCCGAAGTCGAGCAAAAATGAACTGAGAGCCGTGTACCATGCCCTCGGGGCCTGCCGGAGGCCATATATGGCTTTGCGGAGACGGCAAACATGGTGGGGATGCTGAGGATCAACAAATCCAGGCGGTTGGGTCATGTATACTTCATCTTACAAGGGGCCTTGTAGAAAGGCGTTGTTGACGTCGAAGTGCTGAATTGGCCAGTTATGGGAGAGGGCGATTGTGAAGATGGTGCGGACCGTGACAGGCTTGACCACCGGACTGAATGTGTCGTGGAAGTCGACGCCGGGGCATTGATGAAACCCTTTTGCGACGAGGCGAGTTTTGAATCTCTCGATGGTGCCGTTGGGGCGATGCTTGACCCGATAGAGCCATTTGTTGCCGAGGACGTTGAAATGCGGCTCCCGCGGCACTAGATCCCAGGTCATGTTGGCAATGAGAGCCGAGTTCTCGGCACGGAGCGCAGCCGCCCACTCGGGGTGTTTGAGAGCTTCGCGGACTGAATGTGGGTGGAGAGGCGGCGTACTTGCAGCAACATTAGCAACAAGAGCTGAAAATAGTTTCCTGGGCTTGAAGATGCCGTGTTGAGACCGTGTGACCATGCGAGCGGGTCGGGCCGGTGGAGATGGCGGGCCCAGCGGAGAAGCTGTACGGGGTGAAGGAGTCTGAAACTGGGCCGAGGCTGGCCCAGAGGCCTCACTTGATGTCGTGGAAGGGGTCTCTGTAGGGGGGTTGCTGGCCGCTGAGGGGGAAGATGGCAGAGCTGGCCCAGTGTGGGGAGTTGGGCCGGTAGGAGGTGATGGGCCTGATGGAGTGAAAGGAAGCGTGGTAATGGTGGGAGAGGAGTCAATGACCCAATCAGCAACAGTAGGGGCACCAGTAGAGGGAGTAGTGGGCGAATGGCCAGGAAATGTGTGTTCTACAAACACCACATGACGGGACAAAAAGATACGGTTAGTGCGCGGATCAAAGCAGCGGTATGCGCTGCGTTGGGGACAATAGCCAACAAAGAGACAAGGACGTGAGCGGGGATCAAGTTTATTGGAGGAGTAAGGACGTAACCATGGATAACATAAGCAGCCAAAGATACGGAACTTGTGATAGTTGGGGGAAAGATTAAACAATACGGTATAGGGAATTTGACCACAGAGAGCAAAGGAGGGGAGGCGATTGATGAGGTAAATGGCGGTGGAGAAGGCAAAGGACCAGAAAATGGTGGGGAGTTTGGCAAAGTGGAGAAGAGTGATACCAGTCTCAACAAGGTGGCGGTGTTTACGCTCGGCTAAACCATTGTGCTCAGGGGTATGCGGTGGTGTGAGTAAGTGACTAATGCCGTGTTCGGCAAGAGTAGATTGTAATTTCTGAAATTCACCACCACCGTCAGTATCGAGACGTCTAATGGTCGTGGAAAAGTAGTTTTCGACCATTTTGCGAAAGGCAAGAAACACGTTAAGCACATCAGATTTGCGGCGTAGTGGGTAAAACCAAGTATAGCGGGAAAAATGGTCAATGATAATGAGATAATAAGAATAGCCATCAATTGAAGAGACAGGAGCTGGGCCCCAAACATCAGTATACAATAAATCAAATGGGCGAGTTCTGGAAAGGGAGGAAACTGAAAATGGGAGTTTGTGACTTTTATTGGAAAGGCAAGAGTCACAGTGACTAGGGACAGTAGCAGTGGTGACTGGAAGAGACTGAGTGCGAAGGAGACTACTCAACGAATGGGGTGAAGGGTGGCCAAGGCGGGAGTGCCAGGAAGAGGCGGTGGTGCGGGTAGTGACAAGGGCAAGGCGTACGGTGTGTAGATCGTTGGACAGCTCGTAGATATCGCCATTATTTTCCCCTTTCAACAGCGGGGCCCCCGTGCGAAGATCCTTCACAACAAAACAATGAGCAAAAAATTCCACCGAGACTGGATTAGTGCGACATAACTTGGCAACAGAGATAAGACGTTTCTTGATAGTAGGAACGCAAAGAACATCTTGTAGATTAAAAGTATGCGACGAATTGGCAAGATGGGAAGAGCCAATGTGAGTAATTTTTAAACCTGAACCGTCGCCAACGAGAATTTCATCGGGACCATTTTAGTCGGAGTACAGAGAGAGATTCCCTAAGTCGGACGTGACATGGTGGGAGGCTGCAGAATCGAGGATCCATGGGCCTGGGGACGGAGCTCGGCCTGCGGATGTAGCGTGGACCTGGGCCTGTCGAGCTTGGTACGCCTATCTCGCCTGAGGAAATAGCTGAAAACACTGGCGGACAGAGTTGCCAGGTTTCTCACAGTATTGACAGACCATCTTTGGGCGCCGAGGCGAGGACTGCTCATGAGGAAGCAGTGGGCCAGGCTGTGGATGAATTGGGCCTTGGGGCCGGGAGGTGGGCTGCGGCTGGAAACCCTCAAAGGGGCGGTGGGTAGGAGGACGCGAGCCTCGGACGCCAGAGGGGGGGCCGCCACCGCGTCGTTTCTGACCCTGGGAAAAGAAGGTCGTGGGCACCGCAGTCGGCGATTGCGATTGCTCCTTGAGGTCGGCCTCAAATTCGACCAAGGCATCCACCAGGTCTTCAATAGTCGCAGGGGTGCCACGAGCCCTGAATGCCGCTGTGAACTGGCTGTAGTCGGGACCGAGTCCTCGGAGGCAGTGGACGACCAGATCCATATCAGAGACGGGGTCAGAAACAAGAGCGAGCTCAGCCGCAATGAGCTTGAGGTCATTGACGAACGTGAGGACATCGCGATCGCCTTTGGTGGTCTTGGCTAGTTTGCTTTTTAGATGAATGATACGAGATGGCGAACTGCCGCCATACAATTTCTCGATAATGAGCCAGGCCTCGCGGGAGGTGACAGCAGCCGACACAAAGGAATATAGGGAGTCTGAGATCGAGCAGCGAAGTGCGTGGAGGATTAGCTTGTCTTGACGGAACCAGCGATGATAGGCCGGATTAGGAGCCGGAGCAGCATCAACGGTGATTGTTTTCGGCGGTGCAGTGCCGGTGCCGTCGATGTAGGAGTGGAGATCGAGCCCCATCAGAAGGGTCTCCAATTGAGAGCGCCAAGAATTGAAATTGAGAGGGGTGAGCTTCAGAGGAAGCTGCGCTACCGGATTGAATGTGATAATGGCTTGATCAGGCGACGAGGAGCCGGAGCCGGGGCTGGAGCTCGATGTGATCGTAGTAGTGTCGTCAGCCATGATAGCAGAGAGATACTGAGAAATAGAGATGAGGTGAGGAAAAAAAAATTATGGATCGTTCTAGCTGATCTTTGCTAGCTCTGATACCATGTGAGATATTGATATGAATGGAAAAGCGTGAGTTCATTGATTGAGATGTAGGTCTCTTATACAGATTACAGGAGGGATTGATGGAGGTTTGTTACAAGTGGTTGCAGGAAATTAGCTACCACTACTTTACAGCTCGTGGACTACGGGAAGATTAGTTACAGGTGGAGAAGTGGTCAAATAAGTTCCTTCTTTATCTCCAACACTGGATACAAGGCTCGTGGCAAAGCTATCAATGCGCTTTTCTCCGGAGAGGTTAAAGGTCTTCCTAATAAGCTGCTTGTTGGTGAAAGCTTCATGTTATCAAGGGAAAAATATTAAGCCTTGCTGTCTTTGATTCAGACACTGCAACACTGACTACTAATCTGGGATCAATCAATTCGATGGCGTTTTCCGGCCCTACTTCACCAGAGCACCCCACTGCAACTCCTTTTGCTGATGCAGCTTTAGCACAAGCTTCTTCCTCAGCCTCACAACTCGCATATGAGGAAGTTACAAGTACCTATGTGCTTTCTGCTCTTACAGAAGTCTCTAGAACAAGCATGGATAGTAGACATTGGCGCTACTGATCAGGTGGCTTGTACATTAGATATGTTTGATTCCACTTTACTTGTTTCTAATTCTTTTGTAACTTTACCTAATGGTTCATAAGCAAAATTTACTCACATTGGGACTGTTATTATGAAAAACAACCTAAAAAAATCTAATGTTTTGCTAATTCCTACCTTCACATTCAACTTGTTGTCTGTTAGCAAGTTAACATATCATCACAAGTGTGCATTGACATTTCTTTCTAATTAATGTTTTACTCATGATTTGTATAGCTGATCAGAATTCTGGACTCTACTATTTTCAACATGGAAATGTCGAATCCTCCACATCTATCCCTCATTTACTCTGTTTTGCATATACTACTGATAAAGATTCATTCGATTTGTGGCATTATAGGTTAGGGCATGCATCTAGTCCTAGAATAAAGGGTATGAAAGCTAATTCTATTCCTACAAGTGTGAATGACCATTTTCACTGTAAGGTGTCCTCTTGCTAAACAAAAGAGGCTACCCTTTGTATCCATCACTTTTGTGAGTAAGTTTCCATTTGAGTTAGTCCATTGTGATGTATGGGGTCCTTATAAGGAACCTACTATTGATGGTCATTGTTATTTTTTTTGCAATTGCGGATGATTGTACTCGTACTATATGGGTGTACTTGATGAAGCATAAATATGAAACTAGGGATTTTCTTGTTCATTTATGTTAAAGTTATACCAACTAATAATGCACAAGAGTTTAACATGCCTAGTTTTTTTGCTTCCAAGGGTATTATCCACCAAACCTCATGTGTTCAAACTTGACACCAAGATGGTCGAGTCGAAAGAAAGTTACAGCATATCATACAAGTAGCTAGAGCTCTCTTTTTTCAAGATACATTACCTTCAAAATTCAGGGGACATGTAGTTTTTCATGCTACCCATCTTATAAATCGTCTTCCTTCTCCTCTTACCAAAGATACATCCCCTTTATGCCTTCTTATTGGTTCTTCCCAATACTTAGGACATCTAAAAGTATTCGATTGTCTAGCTTATGCTAGCATACACTAAGCCACAATAGGCCAAAGTTTGAACCCAGAGCAACCCCTTGTCTTTTCTGGGTTATCCCTTTGGCACTAAGGGCTGTAAACTTCTAGATATTTTGAGTTTAGGGATGCGGTTTTTCATGAAAATATCTTCTCATACAAAACTATTTCTTCATTTTCTTATTCTAAATTTTCATTTCCAAATCTAGACATTGTCACAGAACAACCCATTTCTTCATCATTGTCTAACCCTTCTGTTTCCCAACCACCTGTCTTAAATCAGCCCCAAATACCCGAGATTAATGGACCAACTAACCCTGCCAGGCCTAATAGTAGGGGTGGGAAGTGGGTAGGTTAGGTGGGTTTTGGTTTCAAATTGACCCACCCGCTTGCTAGCGAGTTGGAATAATTGTGACCAACAATTCACCCACATTCTTCTGCGGGTCGGGTTGGGTGGGTGGCGGATGAGTGCGGTTGGGTCGTGGGTTAACCCGCAAAAGCGATTCTCCAACAAGCCATTAAGAAAGTTGTCTATAATTTATAATAAGCTCATAATAAATTACTAAGACTGTATCAATTTGAACACTTCTCACTTTGTATCAAGTGAATTCATGTAGTATTTGCATAAAAAGTTTTACTACTCTATCAACAAATTGTGTAGAGAAAACTTACGCATTTTGTGATTTTGATAACATTAATAATTTAAAGTTTCCATCCCAATATTTAATGGATATTAACAATAATTTACATTGCAATATCCAATATCTAATGGATATTACACAACGCAGTAACTAATAATAGTAGTCAAAACAACATTTTTTTCATGTGAAAATAGAATGTGGGTAATTCGGGTGACCCTCAATCCACCCACCACACACCCACATAAGTGCAGGTGGGAGATTTATCAATCCGCAATCCAACCCCATCAATCACTCATCGCTTGCAGGTCGGGTTATTTGCTTACTGAATTTTTGTTGAATGATCATTTCATACAATCTAAGGCAGACCATACTTTGTTTACCAAACAATCTAATGGCAGATTTCTTGCTTTGTTAGTGTATGTCGATGATATTATTCTTATGGTGGTGATTTAGGTGGCATGAAATCCATCAAGTCTAAACTGGATGCCGCTTTTAAAATAATAGATTTAGGAAGTCTACACTATTTTCTTGGTCTTGGAATAGCTAGAAACTCTAATGGTTTGACTCTTTGTCAACGAAAGTTTGCTCTTGAGGTAACTGTAGACTCTGGCATCCTTGCTGGTAAGCCTGCACATTCCCCTTCAGAACCAAACACTCGCTTATCAACTACATCTATTGAGATCCTTCTTGACCCTTCCCCTTATAGACGTTTAGCAGGGCGTTTGTTATACATTTGCACTACTAGACCTGATTTACAATATGTTGTACATGCTTAACTCAATTTGTGGCCCATCCCACTGATCTTTATTAAAAATAACCCAGGAAAAGATTATTCTTTCCTGCCAAATCTGACCTGCATTTACTTGCTTTTTCAGACTCTTACTGGGATGGTTATCAAGATATCTACTACTGGTTTTTGCGTGTTTATGGGTTAATGCCTTATTTCTTGGAGACTAAAGAAACAAGGTATTGTAAGTAGATCTTCAGCAAAATACAGAGCTATGGTACATTTGTCTTGAGAGTTACAATGGTTAAGCTATTTGTTTTCTGACTTAGATGTTTCGTTTCAAGCTCCATTTTTTTTACATAGGTAGGTCGTTAATAGATATGGAATTACAAAGAGTTGAAAAGTAAAAAGAGGTATTCATCCAAGTGTCGATCCACCGATTCAAGAGCCTTTTTCGCCATGCAATGGGAAGTCTTGTTAGTTCTACGAGGAGAAAAAACAAAGAATAACCGAGAAAGAGGACTTCATCAAACATACTTCCTCAAGGATCACGCCGCCACGGTCATGCTGAACATCATTCTCCAAGACTCGTCAGATCACTAGTTGTGAATCACCACAGAAACAAACAGAGGAGACACCCCGAGTTAAGCACCAATCCATGGCATTTCGCAAGGCTAACAATTCCATTAAGAAAGGGTCTGATATAACTTCATAATACTTACCGTAGGCATAGACTATCGAATCCGAAGACGAAAAGCCAACAACCCCAATACTGCCCCCTTGAGCTCTCTACGTGGCGCTATCAAATCGGATCAAGAGCCCTCCAAGAAGACAGGTTTGGGAGAGAGTAGAGCGAGGAAGTCGGCCAACAATATTCGTCCCTAGATTGCCTGATGTCGTGGCTGTCACCCACTCGTCCCTCTGTTGGATGAACTACCTGTGAAGCACCCTTGGTAAGTATTGAATGCGATCATAGCACGACCAGCAGCGGCCCTTCCAAACGCGCCATGAGAGGAAGACCAGTTCCGCCATCTCCACCTTGGTCATCTCCAACCCAGTAAAAATATGAGTCCAAGCCAAATCAGTAGGCATATGCGCAAGAACCACCCGAATGTGCTCCTTCCCAGCTAGTCGCCAAACTTCCCGAGGCACCCTGCAGTCAAACAAACATTGAGAGATGGATTCACTATCAGCCGTGCACACAGGGTATAAGTTAGAGGGACTCGAATACTTATACTGCATAACATCCAAACAAAGCATAAATCCCCTCACAACCCTCCATAGAAAGAACTTTAGTTTAGGTGGGATAGGCAAACTCCAGAGTGTTTTCCAGAATTTATTATCCAAATGCAAGGGAAGAGAAGCAAACATCGATGCTCGTTCATCCGAGAGGAGGTGATAGCTTGTCTTCACAGAATAAGCCCCTATATTCGAGTAATGCCAAATTAATGTATCATGCTGAGTTGTAGTTGGTAAGGGAATATACAAAATCCACTTTACACTATCACTGGTGAAATATGTGCGAAGGAGATCAGTATTCCAAGAGTGAGTTAAAGGATGGATTAGGGATGCAACAAAAGGATTATCAAGCCTAACTCTAGGAAAAAGAGAAGGGGAAGAAGGTGGGGAGGTGGGCAACCATGGGTCTCCCAGAATTAAAATTGCTCAACCACACCCAACTTGCCAGCGGAGTCCTTTTTGGAGAAGATTACGACCTTCAATGACTCCTTGCCACACCCATGAAGGGCGAGTACTCATCGAGGCATTGAGGAAATCACAATGGGGATGGTAACGAGCCTTGTACATCCGGGCTAGAGTTGAATTGGGAGATTGAAGAACCTTCCATGCCTGTTTAGCGAACACTGATATATTGAATAGATCAAAATCTCTAAATCCTAGCCCATCACGAAATTTACTCACACGGAGGGCCGACGAGGATATCCAATGCATCCCTTTATCCTTATCTTGACCAGCCCACTAAAACCTTGAGAGCTGGCCATTCATTCGACGGTAGGATGTAGATGATAATCTGAAAGATAGCATTGCATACACTGGAGTTGCAGAGCCTACAACTTTGATGACCACCTCTTTGGCTGCCAACGAGAGGGCCTTTGATTTCCAGTTCTAATGCGACGAGCAAGAGCATCTTCAATGAATAAGAAGGTCTGTACTTTGGATCTCTGATTCGGGCAGGCAGACCTAGGTATTTGTAAAGCTCTCCTATTGAATCCACTCCCAAGATAGCTACCAAGTCGAGTGCTTCCAGAGCTAAGACATTGTAGCTGAAGCAGACTTTAGATTTCTGCAGGTTTATTTTTTGGCCACTTGCAGTCTCATATAAGGAGAGGAGTTGCACAAGTTGGGAGCATTCATTTGAGGAAGCTCGCAAAAACATATAGTTATAATCAGCAAATAACAAATGAGAGGTAAGAGGAGCAAGGAGATGAATTTTCAGTCCATGTAATTGACCCGAGGAATTTTCAGTCCATGAATTTTCAGTTCATTCTTAATACGGTTCAAAGCATCTTATGCTAAAACATCCATTAATCCATAAGATGGAATACAATGTAATCCAAATCATTATTATCTTAATATAATACATCTACTAAGTAATAACTAACTAACATTATCGTGTTAATGCGAGGGGAAAAATGAAAGAGTGAAGGGAGAGTTGAGAAAAATGAATTAAGTTTTGATTTGGGTGGCCACCCAATTACATTTATACTAATTATTTTCTTAAGTTACCCTCACTATTATTGATTGGTTACAATTTAATCATTGAATTTTTTATATGCAAAAAAGTGTTCTTGATGGGGCGGGTATGGGTATGGGTATGGGACGGGGAGGCTAAAATCATACTCGCCACATACCCATCAAACATTTTGCGGGTTTTACCCATACCAGGTCAAAGCAGGGATTCCCCGCGTTGACTGGGTCGGGGGCGGTCGGATACCCGCGGTCATGGGTTTGACTGTCATCCCTAATCATAAGCTTTTTCCATATCCAGCTTCAATGCCATCCATTTTTCCCTTCCTTGAGTTTTTGTTTTCAGGAAATGCATAACCTCTTGAGCGATAAGAACGTTGTCCGATATGTCCTGGCCTTTGACAAAACCATTCTGAGATTCACTAACCACTGAAGGAAGAACTTGACTCAAATGAGAAGATAAGACCTTAGAGATTATCTTATAAAAGACTTGGAAAAGTCATATTGGCCTCATCTACTTCATCAATTCTTCATTGGGACCTTAGGAATCAAGGTAATCAACGTATGATTGAAGTTATGTAAAAGCCTACCCGACCTGAAAAAGGATGAAGCAGCCACACAAACTGAGTTTCCAATGATGTCCAATAAGCCTGATAAAACGCAGCAGTTAAACCATCCGAGCCCGGGGCTTGAGTTGCTCCAATATTGAAGGCAACCTATTTAATCTTCTCTCTGGAAACTGGGGATGTGAGGAAGTTGTTTTGTTCAAAGCTAACATTCCTGGGAGACCAAGGGCTGTCGCTAGGAAATGGAATGAGTTGCCATTAGAGGAAAATAGAAGCTGGAAATAGCCAACTGAAACAGTGTCTTTAGCAGCGTCCTCAATATGAATCATTCCTTAATCATCTCGAATTAGTTCAATAGTGTTTTGCCTCCGTCTCCGAGCGGCCGTTCGGTGGAAGTAATTGGTATAAGCATCCCCTTCTTGCAACAAGCTATTTCTGGACTTTTGCTTCCAATATACCTCTTCTTGCTGGTATGCAGTAGCTAGTTGGGATTCCAGCCCTTGAATGGTAGCCCAATCAATTGGAACTTGATCCCATTCAGTCTCAATGGCCAGTCAGAGTTCTCTAATTTGTCTTGCTAAATTTTAAGTACCTAGTCGCGCCCAGTCAACAAGATGGTGAGGCGTTGCCTTCAGTATAGAAAATAGTTGAAACTGTGGCGTACCAACTACCACAGTTTGTCATTTCCGCAGGACAATGGCTCTCACATCATTGTTGGAGCACCACCGCTTATCGAATTGAAATCTTGGTTTTCCTTTACCTGAGCCAGGCACCAGCTGCAAGAGTATCATCCGGTGGTCAGAACCAAGAACTGAAAGGTGGGAAACCTGCACATTTGACCAAGCTTCTAACATTAGTTCAGAGGCTAAACCACATAGAATGTATGGAAATCTCCAACACAGAGAATGTAGGGGGGCGGCCACCCTGTTTCTCCGAAGCAAAAAGTATGCAATTAAAGTCCCCAAGAACAAGAACAAGGAGATCACACGACGAAATCAAATTTACGAGTGCATTAAACTGCGAACAACTGATATGTACATCATAGCTTAACTGGACAAAGAAAATAGCAACATGACCCCACACTATGTGTTGAACCTCAACAAACAAGAAGAATTTAGCTTCACCTAGCACACGACATTGGACTTTTGGGGAACAAGCAACTACAAGGCCCCCGACCCTCCCAATAGGAGATACACAACGAACTACTACATACCCTAGTCGACACAATTTATTATTCACATAATCATCATGTTTAGTTTCACTTAGACAAATCATGGATGGATAAAATCAGCAAATCGCTCCAAAGAGGGTTGGAATTGTCAGGGGGAGCCTAGTCCCCGAAAATTCCAGGCGAGAATGTTCATTTCGGGGGGATGAGACCAGTCAGGGTTGGTTGCCACCCCCACATTTGCATTATCATGTCCCGCCGAGTGCGGATTCACCTCCAGCTTTTGCTTTTTTGGGTCTAGACTGTCAGCCATCAAGTCCATCATTTCGATCCTACCACGAGCGAGGTTCAGCTTAGCAGCATCCCCATCCTCGGGAGAGTTCCTAGAACACAACATCAAACTACCATGATTGCGGCAGTACCCGACATAGGACTTTTCCTTGTAGTATCTGCAGAAGATGATGTTGCTCTCGAAGCGGCCACCAGGAGGAGAGCGAGGAGAGCCCCCTTCTATGTTGGGGAGATGGCTGGTCCTTCACTTGTCGTACCCAAGTAAGGCTTCTCCGCTCAAGAAAATTCCTTTCATTGACTTTGGGGCCAGACTTGTTGGAGACTAGGTGACGGTTGTAAGGGGTAACCGTGCCTGCCAGCTCTTCTCGACGGAAACACTGCTATCCAATGTGACCAAGAATCCCGCTTAAGTAGCATAATTGGGAGAGTTTTTCGTATTTCATAGCGGCGGTGAACTCTCCTTTCCCTACCTTCTCATGAGAAGCCGAGACTGAAACAGGAAGGGGGAAGCGTGAGTCAATCCAAACCCTAGCACGCAGCTTGATCTCCGCCGTCCCATCAGCACGGTTAACCGTCGCAAGGTATGTCTTCCCCAAGAACCCCCCAAGAAGAGTTCCCACCCGCCTCGAACAACAACCAGTGGGAACTCCCCTGAATTGGAGGGTGAGGGGGACTCACCACATATGCTCTGCAATTTTCGGAGAAACCGTCACCCAGGAAGCCAAGTTCACCAAGTACTTAGGCAGAACCCAAGGCGTCATCCGGAGGACCTGATTCATATCCTCTTCATTGGGGAAGACAACCTGTAACAGCCCTTCATCCGCCGGGAGGAGAGAGATCAGTCCAGTAAAGTTCTAAAGTCTCCCCAAGGTGCTTTGGAGATGGCGAATGGGGGGCGACGGACCAACGATTTTCTACAACAGAGAAAGTTCGTTACACTCAGCGCCAGGAGCGACATCGGCATCTCCAAACACCACCACATTTTCAGCAGCCATAGCGATTGCAGTTGAGGAGCACAGAGACTCACTTTTGCAAAATCGGGAGCAAGGAGACAAAGGATGGAGAATCAAGAGTTAGGGAGGCTCAGGCCACAGTGAGGGCTTTAAAAGCCCCATGGAATCGAAGGCCATTTTCGGCGACGCACTATGGTGGAGTGGCCGGTTACGCCTTGTCGCACTACAGCGATGTCCTCGCTCCCACTACCCACGACATAGTAGAACTTGGGATTTTTTAGGTTGGTCGTTGGGCTTCCAAGGCTATTAATATTGTGATAACACTTCGGCAATTCGTATTGTAGAAAATCCAGTTGCACATGAAAGAACGAAGCACATATAGATCAATTGTCTCCTAATCCGAGAGAAAATAGCTCACAAGCTGTTCAAAGTCTTCCATATCAGTACTGAAAACCAAATCCCAGACATACTGACCAAATCCCTATCAATAAATAGGTTCTAGGAGCTTAATGTCAAGTTGGGCATGTGTAACATGGGTAGTTAATTTAATTTGTAGTGTTGGTACTGTAGTGATAATTTGGTCAGATGTATAAAAGACAACTTCCAGTGTACAGATTTCACTTAACACATTTATGACAAAATACAGATGAATTTTCTCTTCCGCAATCTCTGAATCTGGCACTTAATCCCGTAATCACCGCTCTAAAATAGTCCATGTCTTTGTTCATCCATTTTTGGTTTTAGAGTTTTCGCAGAAGCAAAAGCAAGTTCTAGCAAGGCAGTTAATCTGCAACCGAGTCAGGTTGAATTACGATTCCAGAACAAGAGGGTCAGGTATATATTCCAATTAACCATAGTCGTCAGGGAAGGAAGAGTAGTTTATAAGTTCCGGCGAGTGAAATATGGTTCGTTTAGTTTAATTCGTTTGGTTCAGATGGAATTTTTATTAATATTTTTAGTGGCATGGATGGCTGATTAGGCCAAGTTAATATAAGTTAAATTTTGAATGCAAATGACCAGAATGATCATTTTGTTATTCGTTCATACATGTTTTACCGAAACATACAAAACTAAAATTTAATAACGGTTTTATAACAAGTGGTAAGTTGCCTGACGGTTTATGATAATATCCCATAATTCCCAACTAGCAGTGTAGCACCGGGAGAAAATGTGGGAGAGGAATGAAGGATTGTGTTTCTCAGTGGCTTCCTTCACTAATTTCTGGAGGAACCGGGATGGAGAAGAAGGAAACACGACGGTCGGCAATCAGATCAAAGGCCAGATCTGAGGAGCCCTTCTAGTGTGCTCTATAGCACCCATGCTATAAAAAACAAAACAAAAAGGTGACCTGTTGAGGAGGTAACCCACTAAATGACTGGTCCCACATCATTAATGGCAATCTTGTAAATAATGAATCAATGTATACAAGTGTAGGTACAAATTAGAGTTGTACCATATAGTATAGGTACAAGTTTCAGCTGTACCATTGAAGAATTTGTTTCACAAAGTGTAGGTACAACTTAAAGTTGTACCATTAGTATAGGTACAATTTTTAGTTGTACCATAAAGGGATTTGTTAGAAAGTGTAGGTACAACTTAAAGTTGTACCATGGTATAGGTACAAGTTCGGGTTGTACCATAAAAGAATTTTGAGAAAGTGTAGGTACAACTTAAGGTTGTACCATTAGTATAGGTACAATTTTTAGTTGTACCATAAAGGGATTTGTTAGAAAGTGTAGGTACAACTTAAAGTTGTACCATGGTATAGGTACAAGTTCGGGTTGTACCATAAAAGAATTTTGAGAAAGTGTAGGTACAACTTAAGGTTGTACCATTAGTATAGGTACAATTTTTAGTTGTACCATAAGGGATTTGTTAGAAAGTGTAGGTACAACTTAAAGTTGTACCATGGTATAGGTACAAGTTTGGGTGTACCATAGAAGGATTTTTAGGAAGTGTAGGTACAACTTAAAGTTGTACCATGGTATAGGTACAAGTTTAGGTTGTACCATAGAAGGATTTTGAGAAAGTGTAGGTACAACTTAAGGTTGTACCATTAGTATAGGTACAATTTTGAGTTGTACCATAAAGAGATTTATTAGAAAGTGTAGGTACAATTTAAAGTTGTACCATTAGTATAGGTACAATTTTGAGTTGTACCATAAAAGGATTTGTTAGAAAGTGTAGGTACAACTTAAAGTTGTACCATTGTATAGGTACAAGTTTGGGTTGTACCATAAAAGAATTTTGAGAAAGTGTAGGTACAACTTAAGGTTGTACCATTAGTATAGGTACAATTTTTAGTTGTACCATAAAGGGATTTGTTAGAAAGTGTAGGTACAACTTAATGTTGTACCATGGTATAGGTACAAGTTTGAGTTGTACCATAGAAGGATTTGGAGAAAGTGTAGGTACAACTAAAAGTTGTACCATTAGTATAGGTACAATTTTGGGAAATGGAAAATTAAAATGCAAGTTAAAATGCAAGTTAATAATTATTCCAAATTAATAATTATTCCCCCTCTAATTAGTTCCAAAAAAAAAAAGGGAAATGGAAAATTTCAGTCTTGGAACCCAGTTTTCTCCCAAATTGCATTCCGGACCCTACTCAGATCCCTCCCTTTCAAATTCCTCCCCACGCCTTCGTGGACGGAGAAGGACGCGATCCTCGTCCTCGCCATCTGCCTCGCCAGGCCAGGAACTCGTGCGGCGGCACCCGCACCCCGCCGTTGCCGTAATCGTCCCCGCCGCCGTCCAATTCCTCGTCCTCGTCGTCGAAGGGATCCCTGCTGCGGCGGTTCTCGCGGTACTCCTCCTTCAGGATCTTCGACCAGTCCGGTATGTTGACCGGCAGCGACGACGCGGCGGACTATGCCGCCGCCGCCGTTGACTTCTTGTTGATCCTGGACCCGACCTTCCGGAACTCCGGCGAGTCAGGGAGGTGGCTGTGGCGGTCGTAGACGTCGGACTCGTCGAGTTCTATGTCGTGGTGGTGGTGGCTGTGGAGGTGGTGGGGGTGGTGGTTCTGATCGAGGAATCAGTAGTTCTGCCTGGCTAAGTAACTCTTACTGGCAGCCATTGAAATCGGAAAGTAGAAGAAGGAGAT
The DNA here is from genome assembly GCA_946122785.1 of Linum tenue. NCBI lineage: Eukaryota > Viridiplantae > Streptophyta > Magnoliopsida > Malpighiales > Linaceae > Linum > Linum tenue. Next base: position 40,822,845 of record CAMGYJ010000002.1, read on the forward strand.
TGAGAAGCTGATAAGATCACACACAGAGTCTCCGGATTGAAAGTTTCAATTCGTTCTAATTTTAGGGATTTAGTTTCAATTCGTTCTAATTTTCGGCGATCCGAGATGTTGGAGCTTTCCACGTCGGCCGGCGGGCGGAAATCGAGGGGGGAGTTGGGGATCGAAGTGCCGGGGAGGAATTTCGGGGAAGAGCCGTCGTCGTCGGCGGTGACGGAGTCTCAGGCGAGTCAGGGGTTCAGGTCGCCGATGAGCCGGATGCTTTCGTTTAATTGGTGAGAAGACAACCGGTTGTACCGGTTATCCACACACAACTAAAATAATATATTAATAATTTAAATATAATCTAATGGTTTATATAGTTTGAACATGATCTAATGGCTGTAAATGTTTTATAGTACCAATACTATAAAGCACACTAAAATGCCTCCAGATCTGAGACCCCAATCAGATGATTGGATCTTAGGCGGCGGCGCACTAATGCACTAGAACCGCAAGCAGCAACACAGCTATGGCCATCAGCGGGGTAGCAGAGGAGACGGAAGACAGCGTTGAACGGCGACGAAGACTCCGTCGAATCGGGCGGCGAAGTTTCCGGAAGGAGTGACATCACTATCCGGCGACAGGCGAACCGGCGGGGGCAGTGTGAGGAGCCTGGGGAGAAGCACCAAAAGGTGTGCTCTTCATCCGTAAATGGATATTTTCTAGCTCTCTCCCAATCTCAACTATTAGCTCCACAAATTAGGTAAACTCTCTCCCTTCTGCTAAGCGGCGGAGAAGGATTGTGAATTTGGGATGATGTGGACGGTGGTGGCGCCGGCGGCAGCTGGTGGGTGGGAGGTGGGATTTCCTTTCTGGGCCTGCTTTTATTTATTCTGCAATAATGTCATCCCCTATAAAGTTACGCCATCCATGATCTCACCATGGCTAGAACTAGAATAAGAAAATGGCCAGATGACCATTTCATGGGGTATGAATCGTTGTCATGAACAAGTTAATAAGTAATGTAAGAAACTGTGGTGGTGCTGTTGTCATTTTCAGTTGAGCTTTCTCCATTGTCATATTCACATATATGTATATTATGTATTCCAGTTCCGGCCTTGAGCTACATATTCCATTCACAAATGACCTGGTCCATCCCAACCCCGGGCCTCAGTTGAAGTTGAAAATCAAAGGTGCCTCTGCCTCACTCTCCCTTCCTCCAAGCTTCCCTTGTCTCAATCCATCCTTACCATCTATTAGTAGTCAATTCTCTGCTCCTTATTCTTTTTTTTCTTCTCCCACCTCATTCCTAGCTTGCATTGGATTCTCCTTCCTCTTTTGTCTTTCTTCGTCCCACCCAGAAGCTCACTTTGCTAATCTTGGTTGTTTCTCCATAAGTTAAACCGCACCTCATCATCTCTCTATTCTAGTGTGGCTTCAGCTTCGGCAGTAGCAAGAGATCCAAGAATATTCAACCATGAGGATGGGGAAGACTTCACACAGAGGACCCGAGGTAAGCAAGCTAGCTAGCAACTCACTCCCATTTCCCACACAGCTTGTTTTCTTCTTCTTCTGCAAACAAGCAAATCGGTGTGTTTCTGAATTGTTGGGCATGGATGATATTCAGGTGAAAGCAGAAGGTCAACGCAAGAAGTCCCTCTTTGCTTCCATAGCCAAACCTTCATCAACAGAGACCAACAGACCTAACAGTATGGTGATCAAGGTAAAATACCTGAAAAGACCAAACCTTTTTTCTTTATATGCTAACTTGGGTCCATGATGATCTGACTAGAATTTGAATTTCCCCTTCAATTCTCCAGAAGGCACACACTGTAATCCCTGCAGAGATCGTGGCGGAAGCCATTTCCACTCTCCGTGGGCTTGATCTCCGGTGGTCGGGACCAATAACTCCCTCGGAGATGCAATACGTTGAGCAGTATGTCTTGGCCAAGTACCCTCAATATGCCGGCCTTGTCGGGGAGAAGATCGATCTCTCCACCCTCTGCATCATCGGAGAAGATCCTGCTGCTGCTGACAAAGAAGAACGCAGAAAATCCTCTCCCCGGGGAAGTTTCAGGGATGCCTCATCGCCTTCCAATGGGAGCAGCAGTCACCCTGACCTCGACAGGACCCAACTGGAGCCTTCCAGATTGCTCGATATCCTCACCATGAAATCTTCATTTCCGGGCAGCTTCATCTCCATCCCGGAAATCCAAGCCCAGAACAAGGTGTTGAGGCACTGCGGTTTGCCCGACGATGAGTACCTTGTTCTCTTCACCCCGAGCTACAAAGACGCCATGATGTTGGTCGGAGAGAGCTACCCTTTCTACAGGGGGAACTTCTACATGTCGGTTCTCGGGGAGGACAACGATTGCGTCAGGGAATTCGCTGCGTACAAGGAATCCAAGCTGATATTGGCGCCAGAGACTTGGCTGGATTTAAGGATCAAAGGGTCGCAGCTCAGCCAATATTTCAGGAGAAAGTGTAAGCATAGCACAAAGGGGCTTTTCGCTTACCCGGCGGATGTGGAAGGGACTCGTTATTCGATGCATTGGATATCGGAAGCCCACCGGAATTCGTGGCATGTCCTGCTTGATGCTACCGCTGCTCTTGCTGCCGGAAAGGATAGATTGAACCTGGCACTTCACCGGCCGGATTTCGTGCTGTGTACTCCGGATAATGATCCGCAGACGCAGTCTTCGACCATCACTTGCCTTCTTGTGAGGAAGAAATCCTTCGACACCACATCAGCAACAACTACGGGTTTATCTTGAGCATAATGAGCTGCGAGAAATGAAGAGCGACGACTATGTAATGTGAATATATCTCAACTACTTTTTTTTCCTTTTCAAGCTGGGCTGTTATTAGACAACGTTGGAGCTTGCGCATTTGACCCAAGTATAGCTTTGGATTAGTGACGAAGATACGCATCAATTTATGAACTTGTAATGGAATCAAGTTACAGTAAGTAGAAGTTTGACTGCTACAGCTACAACTTAATCTTGAATTCTTGCTGGCCATTGCCACCGCAAAGTCCTGGTAAAGCGTATTTGAGGTCTATCATGACTTATCAAAGCTCAACTGTGAGCAAATGGTAGATACATAAGAGTATAGTGCACTATAATTAATTGTGCCCCTATAAGGACTGGTTCGTATCTTTCTTTCTTTTGGTAATTTGGTCTCCCACTTGTTTCTTCTGCAAATTTATTCCGAGTACACAATGAAGATTTAACTTTGACCACAGAAATGCATTGAATTAAAATTTTAAGAATGGGTGGTCAGGTCAAAACGTTCTCACAAAAGAGAGAGCTCTGAAAAATTCTGTACACCAGATTCTGCATTCCTCTCTTTCCTGCTCTCCAAGTTAAAAACCTATGGAAATCTATAGCCCGGTGGGAACTCGTTCGGCTGATTATAATCACTCGGAACAAACACAACCCCTGATGATGACCAACCACTGGCCCTCCGAAGAATATCGACTGCTCTGTGTACAAAAGCTCTGCTCCAGGTACTTGCGACGCACTGGCATTATTGGCAGAAGCGACGCCACCCACTCTTGGGGTCGACGAGGGCACAAATCGCCCAGCATCTGAATCCCAGTGACCTGTAGCTCTCATACTCTCCATCCCGACACCGCCACCACCCACGTTATTGTTCCTCCTCCCAGCAGCTGCCACTTGCGGCTGGACTCGACCCACATTGTGATTTACAGCCGTTGAGTGTGGAGACTGGCCAGCCGAGGACTGATACATTGGGTTGAAATGGTCTCTATTCTGCATTGGCGAGGTAGCCAGGTGTAACACATTGGCACTGCTCATGTTGCTGACACTGTGGCGGCATGACTCGATGTCCTCCCTGCTCGTCTGGCTCAGGTTGCTTGGGGCGTAATTAAGAAAGGTTGCTTTGGCCAGGTTGATCTACTGGGTTCATGGGGCTGCTCCTGACACTGAAGTTGCTGCCTGAGAGATGATCAGTGTCGTAAGGCTGGTGGCGAGGGGATTTGATTGGGCGGAGCACGGAGGAAGATGCTCGGGCTTTAGCAGCTGCCTCATTAGAGTCCAGCTTTGCGAGCTTCCATGGACTGATCCGCACTTGACGCGGTGGTAATCTCTTGCTGCCTTCTGGTAATGTGTCTGGGACTGGATCAACAGTTGAAGGTAGGCGTCCTGGCTCCAAATGTGGGATGATCTCATCCCAATAGATGGAAAGGAAAATGTCAAATTCCCCAATCATTCTAAGAGTATCACTCATGAGTCATGATTCATGCATAGGGTAAAAAAATACATAAACAATCACCGAACTTTGGAGTCACAAACAAATCGATTGCTGAATCAAAGTTCAGTGACTCATTTGTTAGTTACCTCAAACTTCGGTGACCATTTACGTAGAAACTGGCACCTCGGGAAAGAGTGAACTGAACACTTTTGAAGCTTAGCAATGGTATAGGTTTACCGGGTTGTCCATGAAGATTCTTGGAGGGGTACACCAAGCGCCTTTGTACTGCAACCCCATTCCAAGTGAGCTTCTTCCACTAATTGCTGTCACAGCGGAACTCGTCGGTGAAGATGGAAGACTTTGCTGCTCACCTCCTCCATCGACCGATGGTCCTGGTGGTTCACTTTGTGTTCTCATAGCAACAACATACTCGTATGTTGTGATACCCTGCGGAAGGACATGTTTAACACCCCTTGTTTTCACAGCAAATGGGGTCTGCTGATGCATAAACAAAGTACCTTTCTTATCAGAATCATGTGGAAGAAGAATAGCTCGCCCAGGGATATCGTGGCAAGGAAAGATACAACAGTGCAGAGTGCCTGCAAATTGAAAATTCATACGAACTGTCTCAAAATTGGTGCCATGTGACTTCATACATTTTGACTGAACGAACCACTACATTTCTCTTAACAGCCTATGCATATATCTTCTCTGTACTGGCATCCAGACTAGCAAACGAGTTCAAACATTTACCACTACCGCCGCGAATGGAGGGCAGGAAAATCCAATGCCGAGCTTTTCTGATATTTGATGGTCCATAGTTTTTCGATCGATAAAGAATCTAACAAGGACTGTAATCCCAACACCAAACTCAACACCAAGCTACAAAGCAAGGAGAGGTAGATCAGACAATTAACACTTCTTTCATACTTTAAAGTTGGAGGAGATATTGAACTCAGATGAATTAATCAGAAAGTTTGATGGCATCTAGCATTTACCCAAACAAGGTTGGTTGCCATGAGAGTAATAAAGGTGATGTAATTTTTCCTTCCTACACAGTTGTTCAACCACTGCACCATAGATGAACACAAACTTCTTTAGCAGACTGAACAAAACAAAAGAGAACAAAGCAGTAAATAATATTTAGGAGCAAAGGTTCAGAAAGGACGAACAAAAGTGTAGGAATTACATGACAATGGTGATCGAATCCATCGATACATTTATCACAACTTCTGCAATGCTTGCTGAACTTGCGAACCTGAGGAAAAGCTTTTGAAGTGTTATGATACAAATCCAGTAGAATGTTTCTGCACAAGCAACCTCATCTACAGGTAGGATAAAGTTCTCAAAGAAAACAAAACTCCTAAGTGTACAGAACATTTCATGATAACAGGCATGGATTATTAGAACCTCAATGTAGCAAAAGATATACCATCAATTAGTATAATTAATCGGCAAGCATACTTAAGGGGTCTGGGCAGATACTGGCGGGTCTACCCTAAGCTTGGTGCACCCCCACGCTAGCCCTTAAACCCGTTTCTTTCCCTTTCATTCTTTCCCTTTCATCCCCTTCGACGATTCCCTAAGAAGAACGCTTTCCCTCCGATGATTCGATGGCGGCCAGAGTGATGGAAATTAACATGCAAAGCTCGAATTGCCATTCTCACATTGAGATGCTTTCAAAAACCTAGATAGGAAACATGTAGAACCCAACTCCACTAACCTCCAACTCTGCAATTGCACTGGGAGTCCTTCTCTGATGCTCCAAAGTTGCATGCGAAGAAGAAGAGAACACACTGAGCTTAATTTGCCAATATCTGTTTTTTTTTTTTAATCTCCTTCATAGTGATCATTCGTGTGAGACTGATACCTCACTCGAATGGGGAGGTAGCCCTAGAAATAAAGGGGAAAATATTACTCAAAGTTTCACATTCTTCTTCCTCTCGTTATCTCTATCCAATGCATAAGAAGATCTTTGGGATAACTAAGAGAGAGCAACAAAAAGTAATGGGGTAACAGAGAAAAGGATAAGGGAAATCAAGAGGATGATGTTCATTTGCTGCATGGGATGAAGGTTACACGTGTAACTAAATAACCCAACTTTGCTTGCCCATTTATCACCTTTCTTCATTTTAGTTGCCTCCTTATTCACCTTCTTGCTTCCTTACTTACTTACTTAATTAATTGATAACCCCATATGTACAGAGTACAGACTACCCAATGATATATGGTACCGTCTTATATTCATGTTATCCACAGGGATGAGATTATATAATGGCTAATTATGAATAAGAGCCACGCAAGGCAAAAATTGCATGGGTTATAATGGCTAATTGTGGAGATTAGTAAAGCAGATGATAAATATCACAGTTTAAATTGATGGTATTAATGCTTAAAATTATAGTATTTAAATTGTATATGCACCATTCTCAACTAAAATTGTATGAACGAGTAAATAACAAATCTATGTGGTACAGACACTATCTAATTATGACATTTCCTTTTTGTTTTCGTGCTTCTTTTCACTATATATGAATTTAGAATTTGATAATATTTTATTCGTTCCAACTCATTCGAATTTGAAATGTATCAGAAAACTGAAAAAACACACATGACTATCATGTATATATGTATTGGAGTCTTAAAAAAAATATCATTGTTTAGCATTTGCGTAGAATATTTATAAACTAAGCATTTGATAATATTTTATTCGTTCCAACGCATTCGAATTTGAAATGTATGAGAGAAGTGACCAAAACGAATTAGGTTTATTCATTCTATAATTCAAAGTTCATTTTCCTACATTTCACATATGCATTACATCCAATCAAATTATTGCATAATTCATTATATTATAAATGATTTGGTCCTTCAATAATTTAGACCATAAGTATAAAAGGTTCATTTACAAAGCCAAATATTACAACATATAAAAAAATCTCAAAAATAAAATTGTACAAGATACCGAAGCAACGCTCGGGCCAATTATCTAGTAAGAAATAAAAGGCAAACCAGGTAGGAAGAAATCATTAATTCAACTATTCCAAACTGGTTCTATTATTCTTCTCTGATCGCCAAATTCCATTTCCAAGTACTTCATTTTTCCTCAACTCAACCCAAGCTCACCTTCAGCTCATGCCGTAAAAACACCATACTTCAGTATTGCATAATGTGCAGAACAAAGCTTCATCTCTAGAAACCATGTCTTCATCACTTCGACAGTCAGTTTGACCAGAAACCCACAGAAGAAACATCCGAGCATTGAGCAACATGTTGAACCATGTCCACCAGATGCTTCTCCATTACTTAATCCTACCTTGTTTGCTTCCTGAACTGAGGGTCCATTACCTAGGGAAGTAGATTACAATGTTCATAAGCAACTGAAATGAGATCTCAAACTAAATGGAAAAACCCGTATCTGGAAGTCAGAATCAAGATAAATCCTGTATTCACTACTTGTACAGTGCCAGAGAGAGCCAATGTTCCCAAGGAAACCAACCAGGAATATCAGTGCCATTCTGTGATTTATCTTATGCCGTCTCGGCAACTTGGAGATGAATTCCAGGATCAGAAGGGTCAATGGCAGTGCATCGCACGTAAAGAGTGAAGACAGATAGCGCATGAGAGCAAAACCAGCAAAGAATCAGACAAAATAAGCCAAAAAGCAACGACTAAATACAGTAGGAGAACAGAAGAACTGTGCTTTACTTACCAAAATAGAATAAACACCACTAGCTATATATTCATAGATGTCCTTCCCAAGGAAAGGCGCAAAGAGAGCGTAGTATGCAACCGCCAGCAAGAAGAAAACTGTTATAGCCACGATCTGCAGCACCAATGCACCGCCAAAAAGGAACACATTGTTGTCAGAACAATCCTTGTCAAGTTTGGATTAGCCGCAAAGCAAAAAGGACGCAAATCTAATGAGTTGAGCATTAAAGCCCAATCACGAAATCTCAAAAAGCCATTTTGACTTTGATCACACTCAAATCTCTTCCACTTTTCTTGACCACTGAAACAGAAAGATTGCAACTTTCAAACATGAAAGGGTTCCGCAATCCGCCGTCACAATCAAGTAAACATCAGTAAGACAAAGGGCGATAATTAATTGACTAAAAGGAAAAAAGAGGGGCGAACCCAGTACTCTACTAATATTCCAATCGGAGCCCAGATGCCATTCCAGTGTAACTCAAAATGGAGGAAACAGAAATTTTTTGAGTAACGAGCCAAATTTTAGCGATAGCGAATGGATAAAATTGTCCAAAAAATCAATGTACCTGAAAAGGGTGGACGGGGAGTTGCCATCCATGGCGCCTAGCCATGGCTATCAAAAATTGGAACCCAAAAATGGAATAATGAGACCCCTTTTGCAGGAACAAGGAAAGGGTGAACTCCTTTGTGCACTCAGAGGCAGGAAGTTGCCATCTCTGGGCCGATGAATGAGCAGACTCGAAAACTGTCGGTGAATCCCAGAAGGAAGTTCTCGTGCAGTCTTTCCAAGTCAAAATGGCGGAGTAAGCATACTCATTAAGACAATAATGACGAAGAATGTGGGATTGACAAAAAAAAACGGAGAGGGGAAGTTAAGTTTCGCTTTCTAGGGCTGGAAAGGAAGACGACCTGTTGGATTTCTCTGCTTGCACTGAGGAGGAAAAGGACCAGAACGAGAAATGGAGAAGCACTCGCAAGCAAAGCAAGTTCATTCCCCTCCTTTTCTCTTTCCTCGTTCAACAACTTCCTTTTTTGTTTCTCTTTTGCTTTCCTAAAAAATTCCACTAATTTTTTTTTGTCAAAATAAATTATAAAATCAATTGCAATCTGAAAATAAATTTGTTATCTTTAATTCAAAATATTTCGAATGGTATTATTTTTCGAATATCAATTTAATTTTTTTAGCAATTAATAATTAAATATGTATAACGAACAAGAGTTTGGCCTAATGGTAAGGCCACAAACTTTGAAGCTGGAGGTTCCAGGTTATCCTTTAAGTAGTACCTAAAACCAAAAAAAGTAAATATATATCATCCTTATAAAAGTAATTAATTATATGTATAATTAATTAAATGATGGTTAGAATAGTCTTTGTGATGAGAAGTTGAGGTGAGAAAATTCTAATAAAAACTAATCAAAGTCTTCATTGGGCATATTTATAACAGGTTTTCGTTTGGGGCTAAGAGACTAGACAAATGGTCTTGAGTTTGCCTAGAGCTGAGGCACGGATAAGGAGAAAAGAGGTAGATGATAATATCTCAATTTCTTGTCATTGGTAATCTTTTGATTTTATGGATTAGCGATTGAAAGGCGATTAATGAGAGTGTTCATTTTTTAGCGTTACGAAAATAACACGAGATTCAGTAAGACTGAAAGCGACGTGAAATCTAGAAAGCCAAACGTGGTTGCATGGGGCTTGCATGTTGTCAGATAGTGAGAAAGGAGCAAAAATCATGGATTATATTTAATGTATTATATATTTTGGTGTTTCTTGATATTTCGGTATAAATCAATCTCAACCACATAATCCCGAATAACGGATAACACTCCAAAATCAATTTCAAATTCAATCCCCGAAAGTAACTTGTTATTTGGTTGGGATTTGGGAATACCAAGCTTGCTCTAATCATAACCTTTTTAGACATTTACAACTGAAGAAATGCTGTGAATGTTTGGTTCGGGAAAGACAGTCCCACATGATTTAAGTCATAAGATACCAACAAACTATGTCAGTGGTGAGGTTAAAGTGATGATAAGTGGAGCAGGGGTCCCACGCTAATAATCTAAGTTAAAGGGCATAGTGTTAGAAATCGAACAGATAAATTAGGGTTACCGAATTTGGCTGAGTCGCGGACTAGGTCGCTTTCTTTAAGACGTTCGCGGCACTGCCTCGTAATGCGCACAACAGATTATCAGGCGGTCGCCTCCAGGATAAAACAACCACTCTTTCGATTTATGACTCGCTATGACACAACTCCTAACAATGGCCAAGTGTAACCAATGAAAGGGACTGCAGTATAGTGGCTCAAGTAATAAATATCGAATCCACGGGTCTCTAGAGTTACTATTACTCAGCTTCAGTTCATTATCTAGCAAAACAGATTAAGATGAAAGAACTAAAACTACTCTAGCAAACTACAGTTAAAGTTAATCTAATTACAGGTTGGGAACTCACTTAGGTATGATTCCCCCTAGCCACTAGCCAGATTAACGATTGATGATCTCTAACTTGTTTCACTGTCATTCACAATGCGGAGAATCCTTGACTAGACCTTGAGTCTCGACTAAAGGAACAAGGCCCTCTTGAGTCAATTGCCTAGAGGGACGTATCCTTCTCTAGAACAATCGATCAAGGCGTTCTGAACTAGACTCCCTCTATCGAATGAGGTTCTCAATCGATACAAAGCAGTGAATCAACCCTCGACTAAAGCAATCGATCCACTACTATCAATCTATGGTGCTCTATTGACCTAATCAGGTATTCGCTCTCATAGGATCAAAGCAGAATCAATAATCTCGACTAAAGCAGAATTGAATCGTGAAAACATGCATAGATTGAATATGAACTCAAGATTATCAAGTCAGAGTACTCATACAATCATCCAATCAAACAAACATGGCTAGGGTTCCTCAAAACCTAAGTGAAGGGAAGTTACTCCATAGAGAAGAGAGAGACTGCAGTAAGAATCTTCAGATGATCAGTCTTCAAGTCCGGGCTTGTTCCTCGAGCTTCCAAGGCGAAGAAATCCTCCAATTCCACTCCAAGAATGCCCTCAAATCGCTCTCTCTCTCTTTGGTTCGTCCCTAGGGTGTTTGGGATCCAAAACCCAGCTCTCCCTCTCCAAAAATCGCAAAACAGCTTTTATACCCGCTGAAACTCGCACCCCCTACTTGCACGGCCGTGCAAATTGAGGTTTTGGCCGTGCAGACCCCTTGGGAAACCCGCACGGCCGTGCAGAATTTCACACGGCCGTGCACAATTTCCAGCATGCACTCCTAAGCTTCGTTGATCTCGTTTGAGCTCGTTTGACCTCCGATTCAGTCGCCGTTTGATCCCAGACGCTCGTAGTCTCGTCCTCTTTCTTTTCATAACAAGCTTGCATGATTCTTTGTCCATAAAGTGAGGTAGAAATTCATTCTTCTTCAGGTCATGGCCGAGTTTCTTCTCCCGAATCGTCAATTGATCTCTGATTGACTTGAAACTTGCGCCTATACTTCACTTTATGTGCTAGGACCTGAAATGTGAGAAAGGAACACAACCTAGCATAAAATAGGCCAAAGACACGATAATTCAAGCTCAAACAATCAAGAAACAAAGGGGAAAACATGTGCAAATACCGAGTCATCAATTTGCTCAGCGGTTTTGTGCGAAACCGGAGCACTATGAACTCACTCTCTTTCTCGTGTTTCTGCTCCCTGAGGTGTGTTTAGAGGATCTGGGGGGTATGCTATTTATAGGAGCCGAAAACCCATAATATTCCCTCTTTCTTTGGGAATAAGTCACATTTTAATTAGGGAGACAATTACTCCCATAATTAAAATATAATCTATTAAGATAATTAATCCTAATTATCTCCATAATATTCATTTTATTAATTATCCATCTTATTTATGTATTATGGGATAATACTGGATAATTAATTAGGAATTTCATTTATAGCTTTTCAAAGCTATTCATCCCAACAATTCCCCACTTGAATAGTTTTGAAACTATCTTGAGCATCAACAGTTCCATAAGATCGGGCATAAGCTAAGGTATCGCGAAGATTTGAACCTTAGCGTAGTGGTTACACTTCCGATTTCATAAGGGTGACTCGTAGTATTGAACCCTATCTCAGACAATGTAGCACACCGGATCTTTTCATTGAGTGATATTCTCTCATAGGCCATGCGTTTATGGCCATGCACGTTATCCCGGTTTAGTGAGAGCTCTAGCAACTTTGTGCCTCCAAAGTTCCATAGGGAGCGGTCCCACTCCCACATTCACATAGGTGAGTCTATCAAGAGTACCCCCAAAGTAAAGTACTCCGCCCCACATAGGGTATAGATCTCATTAAGAGTTGTTAACTCAACCTCCATTGCTTTGGGATTCATGCTTCACCATGCATGAAATTTTCGCATACTACTCATGACTTGTTATTACCCATTGAGCCCATTCCTTGGGATCTCCAGTCTATTGGGTCGGGTTACCATCACTTACCCATGGTGGTATTTTGGACTTTCTCTCTAGATAATCCTTTCGTCAAAGGATCAGCTAGATTCTGTTAGGACCTTACAGGATCCACCCTCATTGCTCCTATCATTAGGAGTTCTCTTACAGTACTGTGCTTACGACGAATTTGTCGTCTCTTTTCATTCTAGAACCGGTTCCCTTCTTTATTAATAGCTGCGGTGCTATCGCAATGAATCAACTACCGGAGGGATCGGTCTTTCCCATAAGGGAATCTCCAGTAATGACCCTCTCAATCAACTTTTCTCTTTACTAGCCATTGCTAGCTCTATCATTTCTGATTTCTTAGCTGATTGAGCCAGGATCGTTTACTTCTTAGAATTCCAAGACACAACACTTCTAGTGATGTTTAATACATGTCCACTGGATGCCTTGGAATCTTCTATAGGGTATTCTCGTCCGCATCAATATACCCTACCAATACAGCCAGAAACTGTTGATAACTTATATCAAGGTCTACTGTTCTTAAGGTTTCTCATGACCCCTTTCAATAGCATTTCAATGCTTCATACTAGGACAATCAATAAGTCTGCCAGGTACCCCCCACTAAATCGGGTCTCGCTAATAAAAAATCGGGTCTCATGTTTATCAGCTACCTCTCGCAGACTATAAATGCTAGTATATTCTAACTTTCTTACACCGTCTTAGGTGTTCTTTAAATATTTATACTATCATCATCAAACATGTATGCAGGTGTACATCTTGTATTTCCTAGTTATTAGGATCTCTAAGCATAACATTTGTTTCATTCAGATCCTTCACATTCAAAATTCTCAACCATCATTGTTTTTCAATACTGACATCACGAGTCTTTGTACCAAAGATCGACGTGCCATTCATAATGCAAGTGTCATTCTCAAATTTGTAATAAATGCACTTGTCACTTTTTCGCTTTTAAAACCATGAGAGAGAATCTGATTATTCATGACACTAATTCTGAGTCTATTTCAAATCATATAATGATTTGTCTAACCATAGACTCCAGAAGCATGTTCTAGAATAACAACCTTTAAGATTATCCCAAATCAAATCATATAATTACCTTGGCTTCATTGCTAGGAGGTAATTCTCAAAGATGCCAAATCTTGTTCGGTTCCACCGATATATTACCCAAGGCTTTATAACCAAGAGGCAACTCTACAAGATTTTAAGTCTTACTAGACTCCACAAATTCCATTTCGTTAATAATGGATTCTCCCACGAATCTGCATATTTATGGAAGTTCAAACTTCAAACAGACTTGTGGGATCTTTCTTAGGGTTTAATAACAAATTCATAACCAAAATCCTTTAGTGATTTATGGTTCATTTTTATCTTGTGAATTCATAATCAAATTCATCTCCCCCACTAGATCCATTATTTCTAATAGTAGGCAGGACACTACCCCCACTATTTCTTGATTTAAAATGGCAGTTTATTGAAATCAATGGATTTCACAACAACATGAGTATTTCGTTTCATAGGAACTATGTGTTTTTATTGTTGACAACATAAAACACACTCATATGCTCTTCTAGTTATCACTACACTGGTTTGTTAACTCTACCACAAGCATGCGATATATCGAATAATCAGTGCAATCATAATGCAATTAGGCATTTCAAACCATCTCGAATAACTAGTTAGACAATCAGAGCACTCTGAGCAATAAATTTTTCCATCAAGTTTACCCATATCAACATAAATCAGATCTATTGATTCTGATTCTCTAACCACATATCTTGGGTCATTTTGTTTGGATACAAAATTTATATTTATCTCAAGCGTTCGAGAATAATATGGGAATGTGACTTTACATATTCTAATTCTTTACAAGGACACACATGTCCCAAAAAATTTCGAATAACTAGTTAGACAATCAGAGCACTCTGAGCAATAAATTTTTCCATCAAGTTTACCCATATCAACATAAATCAGATCTATTGATTCTGATTCTCTAACCACATATTTTGGGTCATTTTGCTTGGATACAAAATTTATATTTATCTCAAGCGTTCGAGAATAATATGGGAATGTGACTTTAGATATTCTAATTCTTTACAGGGACACACATGTCCCAAAAAAGAATCCATCTAATTTAGTTTAATCATCCATTACGTCTAGCATAGTCAATGACTTTTTAGAAGTAGGGTTCTTCTTCCACTTTCCAGAACCATGACAAATAATAGTGGTGAGGGTTGTGCCCAACAACACTTCCTTCTCCCACACGTCTCAATGCATGATCCATCTTAGACCGTCTATCACAGACATGCCTTGGGGCGCTAGTATCCAACAACCATTCTATAGAGTTATCATTAAGGCTAACCTCTGTCATCACCTTAGCGATTATTATTGCCAAATCCTTTTCTTTAATCAAGTTAACACAATACTATGTTAAACTTGCTCTAACACTTTCGTGTCATATGACCTATTTTTTCTCAAATTTAATTGAGAAACATAGCGTCATTCTTAGAGAATTGTATGACAATCTTATGGTTACCACGATGGGTACCATTCTAATTGGTGTGGATCTGGTTCGGCTTGCTACTCTCATTCTTGAAACTTTAATGTTCCATAGCAACATTAGATTTAGTGGTTCATGTAGCACTGACATCAATACTTCTTTCCATATCGTCACTATGGGAATTAACCCATTCTATTCTCATATATTCTTCACACACTTATGTAACAAAATCACTCTATTCCATAGTATGCATTCAATTTATGCTCTAATCATCGAATATATCTCAATGTCAACTTATCATGCATCAATTCAAGTTTTCATTCTAGCATCCATAACCTTTCTCAATTCCATGCACAAGCTCATACGGAATTGATTCTAATTAATCATTTATTAATGACTCGAGAATAGAGTTTCAATTCGTACCTCTTTTCAAGAATTCATAATCTTTTGACCTTAAACTGAATAGCTTCTATGCATAGCGTCTTTTTTCTCCTTTCTTCCATCCCGCGTCTCTCTTAAGCGCATTCAAGGTTCTTCACGCAACAAAGCAAACTTCATGGTTGTTCTTCACCATGATCATCCAATTGGTGACCTTTATCACAAGACCTGCACC
Source organism: Linum tenue (assembly GCA_946122785.1). Classification (NCBI taxonomy): domain Eukaryota; kingdom Viridiplantae; phylum Streptophyta; class Magnoliopsida; order Malpighiales; family Linaceae; genus Linum; species Linum tenue. Next base: position 40,838,316 of record CAMGYJ010000002.1, read on the forward strand.
TCTTTCTCTCTCCAGCGTTCAATAACTTTCCATCACCCCAAATAAAATACTTGATTATTCATAAGGGGACCAACAACAAAAAACATATAGGAGCATGAATTAAACATTAAGAGAGACATTTTCGACTTATTTGTAAAACTCAGAACAGTTTTGGTGGTTGCTGTTCTCCAAAGAAAATCATTCATGCATCTCTTTTGCGCACATGTTCCAATAATTTGGGTTGGTAGAGCTGGGCACCTTCGTTGATGGAACAAAATTGGGGGAATTAATTCCCTTCTTGTAATTGGACCGACGATTCTTGGTGTGGTAGTCCCTGTTGTTATCGCCAGAATCCAAGAAGCCGCAAATTGAGTGGAGGGTATGAACAACAATCGTCCTCCACTCTACCTCTCAAAGACAGTGGCACACTTGTATGTATATGAAAAATCCACAACCTGTAGAGCTAGCAGACAAAAACCTACACGAGCAACATATTTTTTATAAATTATACTAGAATAAATACCTACGGCGGCTACGCAACGCCGTAGGAATTTAAGTTACAGCTGCATGATTGTATGGTGGTCAATTAAGGTGATGGTAGATTGGGGATCGTTATGTTGCTGGCAAGTGGCAACGATGTTTGTTTAAATGTTTTAAACGATTTGTATCTTGAGTTTCATAATTAATCAACATAGGAATATAGCCCGCATAATAGTAGCAGGAAAGGCCAGAGCTGTAGAAATTTAATATCGCCGAAAGTGTTGTCTACCATCATATTCTAATGACCTCATGATTAAGTGCAGAAAAGATACAAACAAATTTGAGTAACAATCTTTCTATTAATCCAATGAGTAGTCGAAGAATAAGCATAATCTAAGAATTTCTTACTGAATCCAACTTATTGACAAAGTTCTATTTCAGAGATATAAACTCAAGGCTGCGTGTAAGAGTTTCCTACCGAAACATTACAAACACTTGCATCTCTTATTTCCATATGTCCTTTTTTTTTTTTGTCCCCAAGATAAAAACAAACCTTCAATTTTACATCTCCAAGTTCAACCTTGGATTTTCACTCATATTCTTCATTTAATTTGTCCTTCCATCCGCAATCTTCACCTTCTTACTAACTTCCTTAGCTTGCATATAACAACGAAAATAATGAGAAATAATATACATAAAGCAAGGACCATATGTTCCTAATGATTTATACACAAATAGTTGAAGGTTCTCCAGATTGTGTAAATGAATACATCTTATGGGAATTATGCTACAAGGAAGAAGTGAGCAACACAAGAATGATTATAAGTGCTTTAATAGGAGAGTCTATACTAAGCATCTCCAAGTATAAATGAACTCAAATATTTCTGAAATTTGGCATGGTTTACATGGCTAGAAACCCATTCAAACAGAACACCAGCAAAATCAAGCAGCCAAGAATATAATACAATATAAGAAATTTAACCCCTATGTGTAGTTCAACAATGGAAAATTAATCATATATAGGCCGAGCAAATCCCATTCCACACCAGAAGGGTAAAAAAAACAGAGTTGCAACCTCTATTTTGGTAGGTTCAGTTTATGATTCTGCAGCAACATGAAGTATGAAAGAAACTTGTAATTATCAAATTTATTTACATTTCACTATGTAATAAAGGCAAGTTCACACTTTGTAGCAAGTTAAGTAGAATCAGTGATTGGATTGAACACAATGTTCAATACACCCGTGTCAAAGCTGAAAAGTGCTACCTACAATAACTTTATCTGTGATGAGAACTAAAATCCTATAACATTAGATGTAAGTGATCCCTAGTAGTATATATCCATTGACTATGACTATCCAAGATAACACTTAACATCAAATCAAGCTTCTATTCTCACCACCTGATCTGACTGAGAACTGGAAAGGCTTTTCATGTTGAACATGATTGTGTTGGTGAATGCAGTTGCTCTCCAGCTGCAATTTCATATCTTCTTTTAATATCCGCTGTATGCACCATCTTGTTTTCAACTTTTTTTTTTTTGTAATATGTTTCACCCTCTCCATGTAGGAGAATATAGATGGTTGCTTGATTTGCTTCTTGAGATCTCTACAACGTATGGTCAACCAATAATGCTGGGTTTTTACAATATGTCATTAGTTCCTTCTAAATTAAGCAAGTCAGACGACAATTTAGGTTTAAAGTCATTTGAGAATTTGAGACACCCACCTCTAATTATCAGTGGCAGAGGAATCCCACCACCCCTATTAAACATATAAGAGAGTAGATACTTCAGACATTAAGTTCAGATTCCCGTCTAAACAGCAGGAGAAAAGGGAAAGAAAACCTGAGCGAAACAACACGGACTTGACCAACCTCTAATTTGTTTAAACGTACAACAATAAAAACCATTTTGACATCAACCAATCATCAAAGATGTATGACTTCTTATATAACTGAAACTGAATATGCAATGTATGTCCAAAGTCTCAAAATCATAACCTTAAAAAAGAAACTATCAGTTTGTGCAAATGTAGTTCGTAGAACTAAATGGTTATAATTGAAAAGCATGTTCAATGATTTTGGCACTTCATTTTTGCAAGATCAACGACAATTTCATTCGAGCACTAATGTATCATTACATAGCAGGACACCAACAAAGTCTAATTTATTTAGTACTGAGGTTGTTAGAGGAACTGCAATCTAATTTGAAGGGGTTATATACCTAATAGATTGTCAAGGTGCTCTCCCACCCTGCATAACCATCTGTCCAAGCTTATGTTTCTTATTGAAGTCCTTGCTTTCGACAACTAAAGGTTACAAAAAGCAAACAAACAATTTGTTTTATTCAACGCAAAAATTAGGATTAGAATGCACTATTTTGGCTCTGAAGTTCATCCTCTTAATACTAAAAATTTGTCCAGTAACTTGTACCCCCTTCAAAATATCAGAGGCAATAAAATACAAAGCTAGAAACTAACCGGGTCGATACCAACTTTGCATGGAGGACCCAAGATGGTGAATGAAAGTCTTAGTCTGTAGAAGAGAGGTGTTCGTAATAAACATAAAAAAGAATCCACCTACTTGTACTTCAATTGGCAGACCACCAATTTCTTATAAACTTCACTTTAAATGCTTTTGTACATGATGATAGTTGGACTGATGACTCGAGCATGAGGAGATGGTTTAAGTTGATTGATGAACTACCTATAAATAATTTGAGTTTAATTTTTATATGTAGCTGTGGAATAGCAATTATGGATAGCTTGGCACATATATGACTAAAAAATTAGTAGGGAAGATATTTAGATGAGTGAATAAGGGAAACCCAAAGGATCCTCTCTTCCAGCAACAACACAATCACTACAACATACTATTTTCGAGCAAAGGAAACACTAAACTCCATAAACTGAAAGGATACCTGATTTGGCAATTCCGACCGCTGCCATCTGTTAACCATGACTACCTAGGTACTGTCTGGTTTGTTCCTGGAGGGTTAGCTGCGGTTGGCCAAAGAATCCAGCTACATAGTAACCCACAATAAAAGTCAATCTACATCCAAAACCGGAGGGGAATAAAACACATAACTATCTGCACAACCATCTTTTCCAGCGTGCTTAGCACTGCTAACAAAATAACGAAGCATCCATATCTAATCAAAGGCAATTAACACTACAAATAACAAGATAGCAATTTGGAGATGATGAAGATCCTCCTGCCTTCACTGCACCCTCCCCTGCTTTACACGGATATGGTTAATATCTACCTGCAAGGCAGTATAAAAAGAAACATCCTCTTAATTTAAGACAAGAACGATGCTCGAAATAAGTCCAATACTAAAATAAATGGCATTTACTTGAAGAGTTTCAAAGATTAGAGGAATGGACTGGAACAGGCAAGTAATGACGGTGTAGGAGAATCAAGCTTCTCGAATCTAGTAGCAGCAAAAGCATGCTATACTACAGGTCCCACCTGTAAATGCAAGTGATGGTAAACATAATTATTTTCATATTGAAGCTGAAAGATTCAGTGATGAGAGGTGAAACAAATAGATACATGAAACTCAATCAATTCAGTAAAGGTTCTGAAAGTTTTAACTGCAGAGATATCCTGCAACTCCTCTTGAACCCCATACTAAGCAGCAAGGATGGAGATTTTATTTAACTGAAACAAACAATATAGCAAGGCCAACACACTAAGCCCTCATAGAATATGAATATAAATGCATCAGTGAGTTAGATCGAGAAAAATCAATAGAGAAGAAAGCACCTTTCAACCCATCTATCAAGAAAAGAAGATTGGCATTCAAGACGTTCTTGTTCCCATGTCGTCCCTCTTTGTGTGTCTCTTCGTCTGCCCCAGCACTGAAGTTTGGCAATCAAGTGAGCCAACAACTGGATCCAAACACGACAGACAATCATTAAACAGCCACCAAACCATTGAAAACTCCAGTGCCCTAGTTATGGAGAAAAGAGAAGAAACAGAAGTCCAAGCAAGCAAAACGGAAATCAGTTGTATAAGTGAAAACCGTACTGATAACTATGTGGCCATTGTCGATGTGTGAAAGTCCGACACCTTCGCCGTCGTCAGCATTCTTGTACCTTCAGCGTCGGAGCTCCCTGCTGCTAGACCTCGACCAGAGAGATTGCAAAGAATCAATGTATAATGTTGCTAAAATCAACAATTTTGTTTGCCTCTTTTCTGCAAGCGAACTAACGCCAAACACCTGTGGAAAAATCAATGATCCTTGCAGCTGGTCCTCCTTGGCACCAATGGAGGATTCTCACCATTGCTGCCTCTGTTTTTTCCCAACGACAGGAGTCGAAGAGAGAGGAAGAACCAAAAAGATTGGGATATGGAGGAGAGTGGGTAAGCCAGGATACGGGAACAAAAGACTGGAAATCAGAGAGGACAAGTTTTCTCCCAATGCACAGTGGGGTTGTTGCTGAATCCAGTTGGTGTCGTGTCCAAGCAGCTGTGACGGATAGGAAGGAGGCGTGTCCAAAGAGCTCTGCAAAAGCAGCATGGGCGATGGCGTGAGCTGTGAAGGACCATATGCGGAGAGAAGGTAATTGGTAGGAGGGCAGTGAAGTTGACCACGGAGCAGGGGGAAAAGCATGGTTGCCCAGTGCAGCAGCCGTGAACTTTTGGTGGGTCGAGGCGGTCACCAAAATCAGGTCTGAAAGGAGCTCTCCAGTGGAAGGTTTGAGGTTTCAGCTCACTAAACGCCAAAAAGTGAAACAGTAGCAAGAAACTTTGGGTAAAAAGCGTACCCACTAATTATATATAGAAGGAATAATTATGCTATGTACTCCCGCAAAGATAACTTCCATCCTCTCCTTCGAATTTCACGGCTGCAGATATCGAGGCTTGTGTCAAGCGGTGGGATTGAGATTTGTTCAAGCCAGATCCGACAATTGATCTGTTCGGTAAACATAGCAGCAACACAACGTCTTAAAATTGTTAGAAATCGAATAGATAAATTAGGGTTACCGAATCTGGCTGAGTCGCGAACTAGGTCACTCTTTTTAAGACGTTCGCAGCACTGCCTCGTAATGCTCACAACAGATTATCAGCCGGTCGCCTCCAGGATAAAACAACCACTCTTTCGATTTGCTCAGCGTTTTTGTGCGAAAAACGGAGCTCTATGAACTCACTCTCTTTCTCGTGTTATGCTCCCTGAGGTGTGTTTAGAGGGCCTGGGGGGTCTGCTATTTATAGGAGCCGAAAACCCAGAATATTCCCTCTTTCTTTGGGAATAAGTCGCATTTTAATTAGGGAGATAATTACTCCCATAATTAAAATATATTAAGATAATTAATCCTAATTATCTCCATAATATTCCTTTTATTAATTATCCATCTTATTTATGTATTATGGGATAATACTGGATAATTTCTATAAAAAAAAGATAATACTGGATAATTAATTAGGAATTTCATTTATAGTTTTTCAAAACTATTCATCCCAACACATAGTAGGTGTGATTAGAGTCCCAAACAAATGGTAATTAAATAAATGGAGGTTGTTGACTTTTGGTGCAGATAGATGCTCTTGCCCCACTTGAGCTGGCCAGTGGCCATTGTCCACCCACACTCTTCACTCTTCTAATTTTGTTCATAATCATACTATTGTTTGGTTGATTTATTTTAATTATGAAGGGAGTTAATTGGACTCTAATTACAAGACTGTATCATACCCTACTTCAAAGTTGCATGTCGTAGATAGAAAGTTTCATGGAATCATCTCTGAAATGGGATGTTTCTAGTGGCCTCATCCTTGGCAACAAGTATTACTATATATAATCTGCACCCACTAAGTAGATGATGATATTGGATCTGGTGCTCAATAGATTGCCATTGTTTGTTTTATTGCTTCTGTAAGAGACGGACAGAACTTAACTTTTTATCTTTGCTTGCTTCACATCAAATATCCATCCGTTTGTCTCATGTCATGGCAGTCAGTCAGGAAATACTAAATTGTGTAATTGGGGGGCAGGGGAGCAAAACAGGGGAAGGAAGGAGCAGAAAATTAACCAATTTCATAACATATACACCATCTGAAACGCATTCGGCAGAAGAAGAAAACGGGGAAAATAAGCAGAAAAGGCATTAGATGGATGGTCTTAAAAGTAAAAGATACAACGTTAAAAGTTGAGACGAAACAAGATCACAATAGGACATGAGACGAGGGTTTCACATGGAACAGAGTGTAGTGGATTAAGAGGAGGATCCATTGGGGTCGAATGAACCATAAATACGTGTTGTCAGTTTTCAATGATCGGAGCTCCTCTAACCACTGTGCTTCTTTCTTGTATTTGTTGAGCCATGTTCATGGTGACAATTTCCAGTTGGCGGTAGCTACCGCCAGAAGTATCTAACCAACAATTGTCAGGGATGACACTTATTCCTTATTATTGCGATGGAATTGGAAAAGTTTGGTGTAACGTGTTGCATGGCCTACGATGAATGGGATTGTTGTCAAATAGGCAACTGTATCATATAACATCATTGTATAATAACAATTATTATCAGCCATGGAGGAAATATGAATTTTATGTAACAATGTTCTCTTTTAAAAATTTAATTAAAAATGATGATTAATTTTTTAAATAATAAAATATTCTTCCAGTACAAGTTACTATAAAATACCACAACATGTTTTCATATTCTGAAGAAGATGTAAATACACCTAGTGTTTACAATACTCATTACTCAACATATCATACTAGAAAATCATTCACAAACTGATCGCCTATTCTATTCGGAATCTAGTTCTTAATGTAACCCAAAGATGAAAAAATTACTTACGATACTATACTGATTTTCATAGTCGTTTCACAAGCAATTGACACTTCAGCTACTTAATGGTCAACCATCATAGTTAATTGTCACGTAAGACGAATTTAACGAAATTGGATTACCAGTAATCAACAATGAAACAAGATATTAAAGTTAGTGACTCATAAGAAAGGAAAAAAATTTGAGTGGCAAACATGAAAAAATGATAAACTGAGTGCCTGAACATGCAATTGAGTAGTAATGTAATCGTAAACATGTTCATTAATAAAAAGTAGTGTTACTCGTTCCAGAATAGTCAAAATCAAATCTTTAATATTTTACTTACCTATTCCGATCCTGATTTCACTATAAAATTTATGGACCTTAAAATCCTATACTATTCATTATTTAAATACTTAAAATCTTACGATTTTACGAGTCAAATATTTGGGTCAATTTTACTTATTTTTCTCAGAATTTGCAAAATTACACCTCTTTTCGTTCTCATCCACCAACATCATCTAGTTCTCTCACACTAACCACCATCGACCATCATCAATTCACATTAACGTAATTTACCACTTCCTAACATTTTTTTTATTGAAACCTGTGTTACTTTTATTAACTAGTGGGGGCTGTTATATTATCCAACTGTAACTGCTCAAGTAAAAACATCGACGACCTATCAAGCCAAACTCTTCTTTCATTCTATCAGATATTCGAATGTGCCATAAGGTGAGCTGCTTCATTACCTTTTATGGTTCACATGTTGCCATGAGCTTTCTCCCATTGCAAGGAGATATCGCCTTATACTTCTGCATATTGTGCTTGTCTTTGTGTGGAGTGAGTCCTCATTGTGAAGCTTATTCACTAGATAATTGCTACTTCGATTGAGTTTTAAATTTCTAAAGTCGAAGCGCACTCACTAGTCAACTCCAACAAGGCCAAGTATAACCTAGCTAGGGATATAGTAAAGTGGCTCGGTCGTATTTCAAAGGGTCATGGTATCCTAGACTAGTTAGACTCGGTCGTTACCTAGTCAACCAGTTACTTAGCAAGTGGACAGTTGGCAATTATGAACTAGAGATCGATAAAAGAAAAGAGGTACTCGGGGTGACTCCCTCGCCCTAAACCTATGCAAATGACTAACTGTGTTGGATTTATAGGATAGGATGCGGATCACTCTAATACGGAGATTTCAATAATTACTTTCCCTCCTCCTAACACGGCCCACAAAGACCCAATGTCACCTTAGTCAATGTTTACGTGCTAGGGATGCTCACTTAGTTCCTCTCAATTGGCTCAACCTATCATGCATACTATATTGATGATTCGATCAAAACGCGTACGACCTCTGTAGCATATTGCTTTAGAAGAGCATTCATATAATAAGGGTTCGGTCGCCACGTCCACTAAAAAACTCTAAGATCATTCATCTATCCTTAATTGCTTTAGGAAGACATCCATTGGTTTGAGTTTGGTAAAATCCTCCCCATTACCATCCCCACTTTGGAGGCGATAATCTCCATCACTCATGTAGGCTGGCTGACTGAAGCGCCAAAAACGCACCGTATCACGAGGATTCGCTCGCCTCCGTCTCTCCGATCAGATGTCTGCAACTGAAACAAAAATGGAGCCTCGATTTCATCGTTAGCGTTAATGGAGCTCAGCTCACTCCACCAAACAAAGGCCAGCCAGAGCTACAAATCCTTCGAAACCTTACGCCGCCGCTCCTTCTCCATCATCTAATCTCTTTCGATCCCTCCAAAACCCCTTCTGTTTAGTGGAGTAGGAAACAAACCATGGCTGCAATCTCCAACTCTCTGATTGTCTCCAGAAACCCTCAGCTCCCCAACCTCTCTTCCGGTAATTCCTTCATTCGCTTTCTTAGATCCCCATGTTTTCGTCTTCTTTGGCTTCCGTTTCGTGATTGTTATGCTCATTATCTGTTTCTTCTTGTTCTTCTTGCAGGTGTCGCACCTACAGTGTTGTCCTTCAATCCCACTCGCCCTCGGAGCCTCCGAGTTGGTCCCTCGAGAAGGTCGCTCGTCGTCCAAGCTGCCTACAGGTACCATTAGCTCTCCCCATGTCTTCCTGATGGTAGAACTTCATAGACCGATGATAATGGGTGATGGAAATTCAGTCTAATGAGCTGCTTATGGCTTTGAGCTTAGGGAAGGATTTGCACCTTCTTGTTACTACGGTGTTGCTTTGGTTTATAGAATCTGCAATTGCTATAGTGAATTAGACATCTAGCTGGTATTAGCTTCGTCGGCTTCTGCAGTGGATTCATTCTAGAGATGTTCAGGGTTACGTGCTTCTTGTGGTTTGTACGATTTTCTGGTCTCGTTTGTGGTCAATTGCACGTTAATTTTTTGCTTTCCAGGGATGGTGAAAGATCAGGCAGTACCGGAATCTTCATCGGCGGGTTTGTGTTGGGAGGACTCATTGTTGGTGCACTTGGTTGTGTTTACGCACCTCAGGTCTGATTGTCTTTCCTTACTGAATTGTTCTTCGGCCGTGTAAAGAATTTAATTCTCTTCCCTGTTGATCCTTAGAAAAGCTACTGCAGAGATGGTTCAATGTGATGTTGATCAGCTTGTGAGTTTCTTGTTTCTGTTGTTTATTGTTGTCCATTTTAGATCAGCAAGGCACTAGCTGGCGCTGATAGGAAGGACCTAATGCGCAAACTCCCCAAGTTCATCTATGATGAAGAGAAGGCTTTGGAGGTCAGCACTTTCTTCCTCTCTTTTTACATTTAGCTTTAGTTAGTTCATTCTTGTGTTGTGTTGCATCACCCAATTCAGCCTTTTTCGGTTTGTTTCGATCTTAAAAGTCCAGAAAAATCTGCAGGAAACCTGTAATTTGCTCTAAGCATTGACATATTTTCTCAGTACTACTGTTTCATGCCTTATCTGTTGGAGACGGACATTTCGCCTCTGATCTGAGTTCTAACAAACTTTATTCGTGGCTTTGCGCTGTGCCATTTTGTCTATTTGGTTTTGCAATGCATAACCAGTTTGATATTACGAGTCAGCATCTGTTCTAGTTCAAGCAACGAACTTCTTGATGGAAACCCTTCTAATGACATCCTCCTCTTTCACTTGTTTTGTTTTCAGAAAACACGAAAGATATTGACCGACAAGATAGCACAACTGAACTCCGCCATTGACGATGTCTCTTCTCAGCTCAGATCAGAAGATGCCCCTAAAGAAGACACGTCTGTGAACCCCGATGAAATTGAAGCTGCAATTTGAGAAATCTGTGTGTGTGTGTGTGTTTTTTTTTGGTTACATTGTTGGTATACAGTTTACTAAGCGGTCAGTAATTTTTGATAACTCTGAAATAACAACAGCTGAAACCCATCTTAATGCGCTTTTTAGTAGCTGTTTCTGTGCCGTGCCTCCCAACTCCCAAGTACAAATTGTGTATTGACTGTATGCTACTTGCCTCCTAAGACGTTGGGCCAAGATTGATATACACTTTTACTTTCATCAGTTGCCATTGTAATCGAATGCTCTCTCACATCACCTCTTGAAAGTACGTTGTAGTTCCCATTATCCGATCCATTGTGATTGATGATGAATTCGTTTGGAATTCAAGCATGAGTTGCACCAGCTTGAACTCGACGGGTATGCTAAAGCTGTGGCTTGGAGAGAAAGAGTGCCCTTGAAAATACCATCCGATCTTGATATAGATATTGTTACATGCTTCAAAGTCCTCTAGACCATCGACTTTCAGTCCTCTAATATCAGCCATAGATTTAGGCACAGTTGGAAAATCTACAGGATGAGAACGAAATGTTCCTCTCGTTCTGATAGAAGGGCAATCAGGCACAAACACTGAGATCTTATCCCCACAGATTTTGTCTACTGACACTCTCGCCCACACGTTCTCTCGACGATCTAAGGACCACAGATTCTCCAAAGTGTTGGAGAAAAGAAAATAGATGAGAAAAAGGGAAGTGAAAAGCTGAAGAAAACGTATTTCAGCTGCCACTCTTATATACGTGAAGCATAGTTGTCAAGCTAGAGTTTAGCTCTTTGCAGCAGCCATGGCCACTCACGCAGCTCTTGCTCCTTCAAGGGTTCCTGCCAGCACCAGACTTCCTTCTTCCAAGATCACTCACTCTTTCCCTTCTCAATGCTCCACCAAGGTTATCTTTCTGTCCTTCCTTCATTCCCTTGTGCATGTTATTTTTCAAGTTCCTGATCAAAACGTTGACATGGCTTTTATGTTATTCTGCAGAGGCTAGAAGTTGCAGAGTTTTCAGGGCTTCGCGCCACTCCTGGCGTGCTGTACGCCAAGAACACTACTGAGGCATCCTTCTTCGACTCTGTTGCTGCTCAGCTCGCTCCCAAAGTTAGTGTTGATCGTGTTCATAGCCACTTGCTTCTGTTTAATTGACTCCGCATAGGCTGTAATAAGTTTTGCTTGAATTGATGTCTTGGAAGTCATCCATTTAGCTTACAGCTTTCGGTCTTCATTGGAATTAGGCTGCATCCGCCACACCTGTAAGGGCGGAGACTGTTGCCAAATTGAAGGTGGCAATCAATGGATTCGGACGCATTGGTAGGAACTTCCTGCGGTGCTGGCATGGTCGCAAGGACTCACCTCTTGATGTTATTGTTGTCAATGACAGCGGCGGTGTTAAGAATGTAAGTAGCCTCTGATATCTAACTTGTGAAAAAAGATTGCAATTTTCTTTATCAATTTCCATGGGTAGGAAATAAGGGATCTGTGTGCTTGTGCAGGCTTCCCACTTGCTGAAGTATGATTCGATGCTTGGAACTTTCAAAGCTGAGGTGAAGATTGTTGATAATACCACCATCAGTGTTGATGGAAAGCACATCAAAGTCGTCTCCAGCAGAGACCCCCTCAAGCTTCCATGGGCTGAGATGGGAATCGACATTGTCATCGAGGTAATCTTCCAAAACCATCTTGTTTTGAAAAACTGTCTTAATCTGGATGGTGGTTCTGTTCATCATTCGATATGTATTCACAGGGAACAGGAGTGTTCGTCGATGGCCCTGGTGCAGGAAAGCACATTCAAGCTGGTGCCAAGAAGGTGATCATCACAGCTCCCGCCAAAGGTGCCGACATTCCAACCTATGTGGTTGGTGTTAATGAGCAGGATTACTCACACGAGGTTGCCGACATTGTAAGGTAGGTATCTTCAGTGTTGATCTTTGAATGGAACTTGGCAAATCAGTATGAACAAACTGACAATTCCACATTTGATGCTTTGGATGCAGCAATGCTTCCTGCACCACCAACTGTCTGGCCCCATTCGTCAAAGTCATAGACGAGGAATTCGGTAGGAGGGCTCCCATCTCAAATCACCATTCGAAACCACCTGGCGTTGAAGCTTGAGTTTCAAGTAACTGATCTTTTTGAGTTCTTTTGCAGGCATTGTCAAGGGAACAATGACAACTACTCACTCCTACACAGGAGACCAGGTACTTAATCCAATCACCCAATCATTCATAGCAAACAATCCCTAATACAAAGTTCACATGTCCTCAAGAGTTTTGGTTGCCCTCTGTGAATATGCAGAGGCTGTTGGATGCTTCCCACCGTGACCTGAGGAGAGCTAGGGCAGCAGCACTCAACATCGTCCCTACAAGCACCGGTGCAGCTAAAGCCGTGTCGTTAGTCCTGCCTCAACTCAAGGGGAAGCTCAACGGCATTGCTCTCCGAGTCCCCACGCCCAATGTCTCGGTGGTTGACCTAGTCGTCAACGTAGCGAAGAAAGGAATCTCAGCTGAGGATGTCAATGATGCCTTCAGGAAGGCCGCAGAAGGACCATTGAAGGGCATATTGGACGTCTGCGATCTTCCTCTCGTGTCTGTGGACTTTAGGTGCACCGATGTCTCATCGACCATCGACTCTTCTCTGACCATGGTGATGGGAGATGATATGGTGAAGGTGGTAGCCTGGTACGACAATGAATGGGGATACAGGTTAGTTAACCCAAAACCAAAATGAAACTAATAAAGGTCTTAGCTTTGTGAAGGAAAGTGAACCTAAAATTGAATTGTGGTTTTCTGTTGGATTGAAACAGCCAAAGGGTGGTTGATTTGGCACACTTAGTAGCCAACAAATGGCCAGGAGTTGCTGCTGGAGGAAGTGGAGACCCATTGGAGGACTTCTGCGAGACAAACCCTTCTGAGGAGGAATGCAAAGTTTATGAAGCTTAGATAGATGAATGAACATCTGGATTGGCTTTCTTCTTTTCAAATTTTTTTCACATTTTCGGGTTTCTTCCTTTCCCTTGTGAAGAGAGATTGGTGCAAGAGGATCATGTTTCTGTAAACGTGCAGATGAATGGTCCATGGTTGTGAAGAAAATAAGGCATTGTTGTTCACAGAAGCTTTTGAAAGTAAAGATCAAATTGCATGATTATTATGTTTGTGTTAGAAAATAAGCGTGCAATCGATAATCCAGATGAACACAAACAAACACGAATTTAACGTGGTTCACTAACACAATGTGTGTTAGCTAGCTAATCCACAGGCAGGGGAGAACAAATTTCACTAATTTGAGGAGAGTACAGGTTACAAACCAAATTCCAGAACGAACAAACCAATGAAACTAACATGACTGACCTTACTACAGACTAGGGTGATGAAGAGTATTTATAGAACTCTTCTTCTAATTCCAAACAGAAAACCAAACACCTTTTCCCAAACATACAACGAAAATGTCAAAACAAAGCCCAAACAAAATAAGTCCAAAACACAAAACAAAATCAAATCAAATTCAAGTCATATTCTAACAGTTTGTGCAAAGCAACGGCCAGAGAGTAACGAAAACCTGAGGCTAGGAATATAAAGATAAACAGACGCCGCAGCGAGGTGATCCCTTGAATGAGATGAACTCTAGTCAGTGGCCGACCCAAGAATTTTACATAGGCGTGTCCTCTTTCAAAAAATAAAGTAAAATAAAATTAAATAATTAATAATTAGTAAAAATGATATTATTCTTAAATAAGAAAATACCCAACTCGTACAAGCTAAAAAAGGATATATTTTCATATTCTACAATTTTTATAAAATACACTTGGTATCTACACTGCTAAACAAATTTGTCTCGGTATATCCTACTAGACAATCATTCACGAACTGACGCATATTTGACTTCTAAATTTGTTCATTATGTAACTCAAAGCTAAAAAAACACTTTCAACACTTGTCGTACAACCATAAAATCAATACAAATTAAGGGTAGCTTGTAATTAGATTAATTGTTAGGTCTTGAAAATAATAAAGATAGATAATAGAGCTTTGCTATTACACAGTGTTTAGAATATAAAAACAAAAAAGTTGTAGCCTAATGGATTGAATTTCTCAAACTATCACTTATATTTTATACGCAAACTACAAACGAGAGTAGTATAATCGTTCTTTCAAATTTTAAGGTGTTCTGGACTATTAATTATAATTTTTTTTATCTATATATAAATTACCACCGGGAATTGGATAATCAATCTTCCAAAATTTAGGGTGTCCCGAATGCTGCTAGTCCGCCCCCGGCTCCCGTGGGAATTGCTATTTGAAGCAAGGGAACAGCCGAACATGGTGAAAAGAGGGGTTAAATGCTAAGTTGGTCCATGGTTTATTGGTTTTACAAATATGTTTACTTTAGCCACTATAAATGTGTTTAGCCGTTTGTACTGACTTTACATGCTTGATGCTTGTTTCATCATTTAATTATTCACCGTTTATTTACATTAGAGGTTAATACGGTCAACTTTTCAATGACATACTAGATGAACAAGTTGAGTTGACAAATAAATTGATGAGCCACTATTCTTTTCTTTTATCTCTCTTCTAATATCAATTGATGTGTCGATTTTGTAAGAACCAAGTCTATTTTATTTTGAAAAAAATATTAATCTTGTTTTGTTAAAGTTTGAATGAATTTCGTTAAAGTTCGAATGACTTAATAATTTTTTGATCAATTCAATACCTCCACCTAAAACGTTATTAGAAAATTAACAATATTGACAGATCACCAAAATGTCTGGCGAATAACCAGTAAGAAAATAATAGTGTAAAATTAAAGGTTGATATTATGAAGATGTGTTAATGGTGAATGTGAAACACAATGGTGAATCTAAGGGAGGTCTCCATGGGTCACGACCCAACCCTCCTCAGGTACAGAGTTATTATAAAACTTATAATTTTTTTATTTTAGGTATTTGGTCTAGTGTTAGTTGGGTCTTGATCCAGTCTTCTCTATCTCTTTTTAAATGTGACACAGTGCTCTATTATGTTCTGGATCTGTCACTGGTCAAACATACATGTAAAACTAACTAGTGATGACAATGGGGTGGAGCGGGTACCTCAATACTCATACTCGTCTCGTACCAAGTGCGGGTCGGGTCAGGTAGGTTATGCACAGATACAGATGAGGCGGGTCGATCCATTCTTATATATTATTTTCAAAACGAATGTCGATATTTCACTCTCTTAAAAGAAGACACAGAGAAAATGCTTCATAAATGAATGATAACTATAATAGAAGGAATAATTGTGTCTAAATAGTTGAAGGATAGAGTTAAAATTTCTTTGGGATGAAAATATTATTTTAGAAAGGCCATAAGAGGGTAAATATAGGTAGATATTGTTGCAAATCATGATAGAACGGATTGAGAAATACACATGTCCCACCCCATACTACTGCGGGTCCGATAATATTTCTCCAAACGGATTGGAGCAGGTCGGGTCACACTACAGAATTGTCATGACTAAAGCTCAAGACTAAACGTGCAATTAATCTGATGAGAGAGAAGGGCAAAAAACAATGCGAAACACCTAACATAAAATCTTTGGCGGAAAAAAGGACAAGACAACAGAGGCGAACCCTACCAAAACGCAGAGCAGCAAGGAGAACATAAAGTAAAGAAACTTGTAGGGGTGGACAATGGCTGGTTGAGTGGATTTTGATCTCAAATTGAGTCATCCTCTTACTTGCGAGTTGGTATAATTTTGATCGGCTATCCACTCACATTCTTCTGCGAGTCGGGTTGAGTGGCTGGCAGATGAGTGCGATTGGGTCATAGGTTAACCTGTAAAAGTAATTCTCCAACGAGCCATTAAGAAAGTCGACTAACATTTATAAAATTTTCTAGCAAATTAGTAATAATATATCAATTTAGACACTTCCGACGTTGTCTCATGTGAATCCATGTAGTATTCGCATCAACATTTTCATTACTCTATCAACCAATTGTGTAGAAAAAAACTTATTCATTTTGCGATTTTGATACAATTAGTAGTTTATAGTTTGCATCCCAATATCTAATGGATATTAACCAATAATTTTGATCATAATATCCAATATCTAATGGATATTGTACAACATAATAACCAACAATAATATTAAGAAACTATTCTTTATTCTCCATCAAGTAGATGGTTAGTGTGTAGTGCGGTTCGGAAATATGATTAATATTCTTTTTCTTTTAAAAGGATGCAGAGCATCCTAGCCTTCATTCATAACCAAACGAGGCTCAGAAATCCCCTAGACATCATACATAATCCAGTAGATCAAAGTAGGGTCTGGAACAGGAAAAGAATGGAAACCTAACGACAAGTCATGGCCTTGATTCGCGAGGAAATCCGCACACTTATTACCCGCTCTATAGATATGGGAGAAAACAACCTCCCAGTCACACCTAATCAAAGCTTGGAAGCGATCAATGACAGCACTATGCCGGTGGTTTAGGTTCGCGTTGCTGATGATGAGGTGGACGACACATCTGGAGTCCAGTTCCACCTTGACGCGTCTATATCCCAGATCCCATGCTAGTTGAAGACCTTCCACAGCTCCTCTCAACTCTGCTCGGGTAATCGAATAGACTCCCAAGTTAATAGCGAATCTACGATGCAACGCCCAAGATGATCTCTCAGCAGGCCCCTAGCAGCAGCAGAGCCTGTCTCGTGGTAGACGGAGCCATAGGAGTTGAGAGTGACTCACTCGGAAGGAGGCGGCTTCCAAGAGATCAACTCCTCCATTCTAATGGGCGGACACTGATGGTGAACCATCCGATCCTTGTCCATGGCTTGCCTTACGATAGTTAACCACATCAGGACGCGCTGTAGAAACGCTTCAACTGTGATGACCTTGTTCGTGAAATTAAAACGCGAGCATTTCTGGTCCTCCACAAGGACCAACAGGTTAGGACAAAAGAAAGGCCAGTGTGCTCCTCCGCTATATGGTTCGCAATCCATTCCCACATTCAAACTAACCGGGAAAAATGCCAATCTCGCAACACATGCAGGACTGCCTCAGGTGAAGATCGGCAGGATGTGCACTCCGTCTGGTCCGTCAGGTGTCTCCTCCGCGCTCAGCATTGGTGAGTAGTCTCCCTCGAGCAGCAAGCCACGTGAAGTGTTGGACTCGGGCAGGTCCTCGCCATCTCCAAAGAATGCGCCATTCGAACTCCTGGTCAAGCTGCTGCGTGTTGGAGGCAAGGTTGTAGGAAGACCTCACGCGAAAGCGGTCGTCTGACTCCGGCCCCCAAGTCGCCACGTTTGTTCCCGAATCCTTAATAGGGGGTTGTATCCCTCGTACCTGCAAGACCATGCTCTTAGGTAGATATTCACGTAGGAGGGTGAAATCCCACTCACATGTATGCGTGACAAAGCTCGCCACTGAGGAAAGGGGCTCGATTGACGGTGCAGTCTCCAAGAGGTGGTCCACTAGCTTCTCACCGCTATCAACCCACCTGTCCATCCAGAAAGAAGTGGTATGCTCGTCTTTAATGCTCATGGACATGTCTGCCACCATGATAGGCCACGCCTTGCGGATGCCCCGCCATAGAGTGGAAGACCAAGATGTGGATTTCGTCACCAACTGTCCACCTAAGATTTTGAAGTACTTTGCCTGAAGGATCTGCACCCATATCTCCTTTGGGGTTTTCGTAAAAAACCAAGCAAGTTTAGCCAGGTATGCAAGATTCAATTCATAAGCTTTCCTAAGATCCAAACGTCCCTCCCTTTTCGGACGACAAACAGCTTTCCAATGCACCAAATGTATCTTCCTCCTCTCCTCCGAAGCTCCCCAAATGAACCGTCGTAATCTTTTGTCTATCTCATCACAAATGGAGATGGAAAGTAGTGTAGTCTGCATCGCATATGATGGGAGAGTGCTGAGGACCGAAATGGATAGCGTCACCCGACCTGCAAAAGACAAAATTTTCTCCTTCCACCATGCCAGCTTATTATCCATCCCGGTGAGGATGTACCTGTATGTCTCTTTCATGACTCGTTCGTGCAAGACCAGGACGTCGAGATAGTGCCCCAAGTCCTACTTTTCTGGGATTCCCATCTGCCAAGACACCTCTAAGCTCACGGTGCGTGGCGTCTTTTTAGATAACAACATCACTGACTTCTCTTTGCTAACCAGCTATCATGAAGTCTGGTAGAAACGATCTAGGCACTCCATAATCACCTCGCCCTATTGCTCAGTTGCTTCTGCAAAGAGGATTAGGTCGTCAGCAAAAAATAGGCGAGAGAGTGAGGGGGAACCTGGAGCAATCACAAATGGTTTCCAACGTTTTGAGGCCACTGCAGCCTGGATGGTATGGCTCAGCCTCTCCGTGCACAAGATGAATATGTATGGCAATAACGTGCATCCTTGTCTCAAACTCCTGGTCGGCTAAAACTCCTCCGTACACGTACCATTCCATAAGACTTGCATGGTCGGGTGGAGATACAACCCATAATCACCTTAATTAGTTTGCTTGGGAATCTTGCCAACGATAGTGTCTCTTGCACAAACCGCCAACTAACTCGATCGTAGGCTTTTTCTAGGTCGATCTTGATCGCCATTGCTCCCCGCTTGCCCTTCATTAGATTCATGGAGTGGACAACCTCTTGAAGGATGATTATGTTACCCAAGATCTGCCTCCTTGGGACAAAGCTAGTCTGGGTAGGATGGACTAGGGTTCACATCCAATGTTTGATCCCGTGAATAAGACATTTGGGTCAGAATTGTTGAATGGTCTCTGGGCTCTCTTTCTTTGGTATCAACACCAAAGATGTCTCGTTAACTCCTGCAATAAGTTGAGGGTTAGCGAAAAGGCCTACAACAAATGTCGACACCGAATCAACCACCACTTTCGAGCATTTTTTATAGAAAATCAGCGAATAACCGTCTTTCCCGGGGGCTTTAAAGCCATCCATGCTCTTGATTTCCGCCCAGACTTCCTCTCGCTTGATGTCTCTCTAGAGAGTGTCCCTCGTGCCTGGGTCCAGTTGAGGGAAGTTGTTGGGACAGGAGGTGTCGTGCCTGGTTCAGCCGTGTACAATAGAACAAAAAACCCCTTGTCATCCTGCACAACTCATCCTCCTCAAAAACCCAATTGTCGGCCTCTGATCCTGTTGAAACTTTGGCGTTTGAGTGTGGACAGGTGATAGTACCGAGTATAACGATCACCTTCCGCCACCCATTGGGCTCTAGATTTTTGGAACCAGAGCATGTGCTCTTGCTAGAGAGTAGTCTTTAGTTCCTTCCTCGTAGCCACCTTGCGTTCATGGGAATCTTGAGTGCCACCTCTTTCATTCTCTTCCTCTAGTGCTCGAAGGCGACGAGTGAGGGTTCTCTTACGATGCAAGATATGGCCGAAAGTTACCATGTTCCAAATGCACAACTCCCTGGTAAGCACTTGCGAGGATTGGCAAAAGTCTTCCCCCCCCCCATTGGCAAGCATCCGAGAGTACCCGACCGAAATCATCATGGGCCAACCAGGCGGCCAAGAAATGGAAGGGTTTCATACCCGAGTTCCTCATGCTATCCGGGTCACCTACTGGAAGAATATGCCTGTGATCCGAATCTACTCTCTCCAGATGTCTAGTGATCGTCCCAGGGAAGCGAAACATCCATTGTTGGTTGCAAAGAGCCCTATCAAGTCGTTGTTGGGGGGTGCCCCTACGCCACATAAATCTTGGCCCCGAGAAATTGATATCGAGCAACCCATTTTCGTCCACACATCGCCTTAAGGGTCCGATACGTGCGTCTTGGTACAGGTCACCTCCACACCGGTCAAGCGGCCCTAGTATGGAGTTGAAATCACCGACAAGGGCCGAGGGTAGCTTCGTCCGGGAGGAGAGCCTCTGAATCTCATCCCAAAGGTGTTTTCGTAAAGTGGCATTGGGACTGCCATATATAGCAGAGACAGTAGCCGTACCACCCCCGTCACGCTTTACACTCACAACATGAATCATATGCTCCCATTTTGTTACCGCTGTCACTTGAAGGGTTTGCATGTGCCATAGCACCCAGATGCCTCCTAAAAACCCATTAGCATCCAATATTAAATTTTCATCATAACCCGTCATGCGGATTACATTTCTTAGTGTCTCCCCACTTATATGTTTCTCAACAATGATCACAAGGTTCGGCCTCGTCGAGGCAAAAAAATCCATCAAATAAACTAGAAATTCCTCACTACCTGCCCCTTGGCAGTTCCATGCGAGAATATCTAACATAACAAAAGAAAAAAAAAACAAACACAAGAATATGCAAGGAAGAGACTTCCCTGAAGAAGGGTCGGGGCCCAATTAGATCGATGTACCACTAGCGAGAGGTTTCCCGTCATGTTTCACTTTCTTAGGAGCTAGCGAAGCATTGCAGCGGATCTTTCCTTCCATTGCAGGAGCAATCAGCGAGACCTGCGACTATTCAGTGGGAATAACGTCCTCGCGTTTGTACTAAATCGTAGGGAGATGAGGTTTGGTTTTACCACTTGGCAAGCTCGCACCCTTACCTCCCGCAACAACATTCTTCGTAGCAGAATCCACCCTAGGCCACCTGGCTTCAACTGTTTAATGTGCACATCCACAAGGCCCTGGTCCATTCTTGTTTTTTCTCGGCCTTCCGGACCCTTCCTTTTATCCACCTCGGCCTAGGAGTGACAGCCTGGGGCTCCGCTGAGTTCCTCATAATCACTAGGATCACGACAAGTTAGATAGGCTTCGCCGACCCTGTGGAAGATATCCCCGTGGAGTTAGTCACTCCAATAGGGGCGCCATCTCTTCCACTTTGAGTGTCGTGAAATGAGAGCCTGTAGGGTCCACCTTCGTTGCCGCGGGGAACCAGAATTATTCTGGGCGCCTCTTTGGTTTGATCTTGTCCCAGACTGCCTCTGCTTGAGTTTGACCATCATTTGTTCCCCAACATTCTTCGATGGGGGAACCGCAGTCGGGGAAGGAGGTGTTGGTTCTACCGGTGTCTCGGGGACCAGCTTGCATAGTGTTGGGCACGAGGCCTTCGAATGACCATACATTCCACACTCAGTACAAATTTTATGCAATCCTTCATACTCCACGTGGTAAGTCTTTCCCTCAATCTTGTATTGGCCTACAAGGGGTTTGGTGAGTTCAACCTCCACGCAAGCACGACAAAACTTTGTTCGAGCACCTAATACTATTGCTCTATCCACACGAACTGGCCTACCAATACAGGACACAATTCTTTCCACCGCTTCCTAGTTAATAAATTCCACTGGCAGCTCGGGAAACCTTGCCCATACACCGGTGGTGGCGACTTCAGGCGATCGGGCATCAAATCCCTTCCGCCAAGCTCGTACTATGATATAATGGTTGCCAATCAACCACAAACCTCCCATTGCTGCCTGTTCATAATCCATCTGGTGCGTATAACGAACCACGTAAAAACCATACGACAAGCTGGCGATTTTCAAGGTTCTGTCTTTGGCCCATAGGGTTTCCAACCGTCGCGAGATGAATGGGAATGAAAACGTGCCCCAAGACTTTCACAATGAGCACCGAACGCCATTGACGATGATACTACTGCTTTTCCATGGTCTTGAACGGTATCGTCGGGAAACGGGGGTTACCATCTTCGGGGATTTCATCATCAAGGTCATCCTCTCTCATGCCTGTCGCTACATCCTCCAAGTCGGACTCAGCCACGTACCACTCCTCGTCCTGAAGCATAGTTGAAAAGAGCTTTTGGCTCCCAGTCCCCAGGCTGTCTGTCGGGGGGGGGGGGGGGGTATCACTCGGATTACCAGGGTTCCTCATCGTTTCTCCCTCAGTGTAGCCTTCTTCCTCCTGCGCTTGGTCCTCGACCATCGTTTGCGCCTCATTAGCGCACATAGGTTTAGCTTTCTTCTTTGGATGTTGAGCATCTCTTTCTCCTTTATTGTTCCGGGATGACATCACGGAGGGCGCCCGTCGTTGCCCAACACTTGGATCAGGTGGCTTGGAGACTTTAACTGTAACTTCCAGCGCCAACGACGAATAGGGTTTCCGTAGTCTGCCTCTCGCACTCGCACCCCTTCCCGAAAAAATGAGCTTTTTTATTTAAAACTTCTCGATTTTTTCCAGTACAATATGATGGATATTCGATAGTATAAGAACGTCATTCTTTAATGTGAAAATATGGTGCAATTCATTCGGGTGACCCGCAATCCACCCACCACCCACTCAACCACATAAGTGCAGATAGGAGATTTATCAATCTTTAATCCATCCACATCAATCATCCACTACTTACGATTGAGGTTATTTGAGGGTGGATCAATATCAATCCGCGGATTGACCACCCACATGCCCACCGCTTGAAACTTGGGTGATCCACAGATCGAAACGCAGAGCCCAAGCAAAAAGCTAAATTACCACCACATAAACGAATCATTACGGATCCTCAAAGGCTCAAAGCCTCAAACCAAAAGCATAGTCCATGAAACCGTACCGAAGACCGTACCGAAAAATTCAGCGGTAGGGTAGTTTATAGTAAAATCGTAGTTTAACCGTAGTACCGTTAAATATCGTCTACCAGTTTAGCCTCTAATACAGGGATTTTGTGGTTGAACCGCTGGTACGATTTCATGGACCATGATTAGGGATGACAATTTTGACCTGACCTGTTTTACCCGACCTGTTTGGCCTGTTTTGGGACGGGTCCGACTCGCTACATAGGCGGGGCGGGGCGAGCATGGGTACCTCTCGTCGACCCGACCTGCCTTGACCCGCCCCATTCTCAACCCGTTCTTGCCTAAACTACATGTTATCTTAGTCAAATTACTTATAATTTTCCTCATATTACCTCATATTTTAGCTATAATACAATTGCAAGTAAGTGAAAATCTCAATTTCTCCAATACTTTAACTACATTTTATCATGTTATGGTTTATTTCTTGGTATTTTAATGAAAATAATGAATATTTTTAAAGTTTTTCACATTAATTACATACTCATTGGGTCGACCTGCCCCGACCCACGCCCCATGATAAATTACCCGACCTGCCACGGAACGAATATGACCATATGGATATGGAGATACCCGGGCCGGACCTGCCCATTGCCATTCCTAACCATGACCTAAAGGCATGAGCATGATATATTTCGATAAAATCGCTTTATTCGTGTGATATATTGGGGGTGGCGCGATATTTTCAGTGAACGCCGTCGCCGCCGGGATTGGAGATTGGAATAGCAGAAAACTGCATACAAAATTTAGAGAAAATATACAAATAACATGGAAAATCCCACCTACATTTTTTATATCACGATGGCGTTAATGGATCAAAACTTCCGCCAGAATCATTTCGGAGAACCCTGTGGAACCGCAACTCCTCCATCCCTTCACTTCCAGCCGAAGAAAAATCCCTAATTCCGCAGACCCTCAACAGCCTACTACCTCACCCAATTGAAAGATTAACTCGGCGGAGCACTGCATGTCTCAGAATGAGACGATGTCTTATACTTCGTATGTTTTTTATGGTGATACTGTCACCATTGGTACGCTGCATCTCCAGCTCAGCCGTGCCTCAGACGTTTCTCTCCGATCAGAGCAGCCTTGACTCCAGCCCTTTCAAATCCCTTCTGCCCCCGATCCCGTAAGTGCTTCCAAGTCTTAACCCCTTTGCAAAGGTCTGATCTTTGTGAGTGTCTGGCGACTACGGGTCAATTTGGGATAGAGTTTGGAGTGACCTTATTCTAGCTCGATCCGTTTCTTCTGGGTCTTTGTTTCTTTATCAGTTGAGTTTGTTGAATAGACAAGGGATCTCAATCCCCAATTGGCTGGTCATTTCGGTGCTTTATTATTTACTGTATTAATTTCTCCCGTCATTGCTTGCTTGTGGTTGGATTCAGCAAGCGTGAAGTTGCCGTGGTGGCTGCTTTGGATGGCACTATTTACTTGGTGGATGCTAGTTCAGGGAAGATTCGCTGGTCTTTCCCTACTGGGTCGCCTATATATTCTTCTTATCAGGCTACACTTGATACGGACGATGATGGGCTTAACGCTTCTGAATTGAGCAACGACTTATATTATGTCGACTGTGGGGATGATTGGGACCTCTATCTGCATAGCAAGCACCTGGGTAAACTGGTAGACTATACCCTCCATCTGCCAACTTAAATTGATCTTATCAAATTTTGTATCTTTATGGAAAAATGCAGTAACTTGTTGCTTTAATGTCCATCAGAAATGAGAAAACTCAATCGGTACACTGTTTTGCAGCAAAAACTGTCTCTAAGTGCTGATGAGTACATCAGGAGGACACCACACATATCAGAGGACGGTGAGATTACATTGGGTTATAAAAAGACTACTGCATTTCTTGTTGATGCCAAGACTGGAAAGGTAGTTCGCTCTTTTGCACTGGATAGCCCTTCACCTAATAGGGATGGTGCGGAAGAAAATGCCCTTCGTTTGATAAATGGCCCGGAAAAGTTGGTTGAAGCAGGTGTTGCTGACTTGGGAACTCTTGAGAATCTGGTTTACATCACAAGGACAGATTATGTGTTGCAGCACTACTTGCCAAACTCCAGTAAAGTCCTCTGGAATGTGGCTTTTGCAGAGATTGAGGCTGAATTTCGATGTCAGGATGGTCGGAGTTTCTTCGATGGGATTTCTCCTGATGCAGATGTGGGAAGAAATGAAATTGAATGGCAATTTCCTTGTCAAGTGAAGACGGCTGCTGTGCGCATTCGGGATCAAAACTTGCTGCCATTTGAGAAACTAGCAATTAGTTATCCCGGACTTGGACGCAGAGCTCAGTTCTTACCTGCCAAGGATCAGCTTCCCGCTTTAGAGCCTGTTTACAGACTTCCAGCTGCTCTTCCCACCAATGCAGGCAGATCCACTCTTGCTTTGCCTTCATCGGATATCTTGAGTGAGAATGCTCTTGTACCAAAGAGTACCAGTTGGCCTTCTGAAATTGCAGCCAAGTCTCAAATGTGGTCCAGCATAGTCACTATTGTCTCCGTTCTTAGTATCATCATCTACAATTATATTGCGGGTAGGAAACGGAGCAAACTGAGTAAACCAGTAGAACCTAAAATGCAAACTGGAATGCATAAGAAAAAGAAGAATAAGAGAACAGGAACAGGAAATAACAAGAACCATTCCTCAAAGACAAATGTGTCTCTGGAAGGTAAGGTTGGAGGCCCTGATGAAACCGAGGATTGTGAAGGGAATAATAGAAAGATACCACAAAGTCTTATGGATCTTATTGATGGTCATGTAGACGGACGTAGAATTGGTAGGTTATTAGTTTCAAGCAAAGAAATTGCTAAGGGTAGTAATGGAACGGTGGTGCTTGAGGGGGTGTATGATGGCCGTCCTGTAGCTGTTAAACGCCTTGTGCAGACCCATCATGATGTTGCTATCAAAGAGATTCAGAATCTTATCGCCTCTGATCAGCATCCCAATATTGTTAGATGGTACGGCGTGGAGCATGATCAAGATTTCATTTATCTTGCTCTGGAGCGTTGCAGTTGCAGCTTGAGTGACTTTATTTATGTTCATTCTGGTATATTTCAAAACCAAATGAACTGTGAGGGACAACAACCTGGCAGTTTGCCTGAATCTACTGTCAGGGTTTGTACAATCCTGCAGCAGAATAAGAACATTGAGTTGTGGAAATCAAAGGGTTACCCTTCTCCCCTTCTGTTAAAACTGATGAGGTCAGTGGTTTTGTTTCCTCTCTACTTGGTTTCCTTGCTGCTTGTTTCTCTTGGGTTTGCGAATATTGAGTGTGATCAGTGGAGATGAAATTGCCATTTCCTTAAGTTTATTATGGCAACTCTAAGTTTCTTTCTATGTTCAACTTTGCACTATAGTCATATCCCTGAATCACTGGGCTATCTCAATATGACATGTGACAAACTGGGCATGTCTTGATTAAAAAATGTTTGAATATGCAGAGACATTGTTTCTGGCCTGGCCCATCTGCATGAACTTGGGATAATTCATCGGGACTTGAAGCCTCAGAATGTCTTGATAATCAGCGAGAAATCATACTGTGCTAAACTTTCAGATATGGGTATTAGCAAGCGCCTTCTTGGAGGCATGTCTTCCTTAACTCAACATGCAACTGGTAAGTATGGCCCTGGTATACCGTATATGATAGTTCATCCTATTTTACAAAGGGATGGAGAGGAACTTTTAAGATTGGCGTCGAAATCTTTATCTGAAGTGAAGTGATTGCTACTGTTGCAGGCTATGGAAGTTCAGGCTGGCAAGCTCCTGAACAACTTCTCCAAGGGCGGCAAACACGTGCAGTAGATTTATTTAGTTTAGGCTGTGTTTTATTCTTCTGCATTACAGGGGGCAAGCACCCGTTCGGGGACAGCATTGAACGAGATGTAAATATTGTGAATGATAGGAAAGACTTATTCCTGATAGAGAACATACCAGAAGCCGTTGATCTATTCACTTCCCTCCTGGATCCCAACCCAGATAAGAGGTAAACCACATTTCCTTGTAAATCTGGTCCTCATTTTTTTCTTTATTTTCGATCCAGTTCTATGCCGATTCGGTCCAATTTTTGGCCACACAAGACCGTCCTCGCTCCCTATTTTTGGCCATATAATTTGACTTCCTTCGATCTTTGCAGACCAAAGGTCGAAGAAGTTGTGGTTCATCCCTTGTTTTGGCCACCAGAGAAGAGACTCACATTCCTTCAGGACGTGAGCGATCGTGTTGAACTGGAAGACCGAGAAACCGAGTCAGACCTTCTTACTGTATTAGAGAGCATCGGAATTACAGCATTAAATGGCAAGTGGGACGAGAAGATGGAAGCCACATTCCTGAACAATATCGGCCGTTACAGACGGTACAAGTTTGACAGTGTCAGAGACTTGCTCCGTGTCATACGTAACAAGTCCCATCACTACAGAGAGCTTCCTAAGGAGATCCAGGAGCTGCTTGGGTCACACCCTGAAGGTTTCGAGAGCTACTTCTCTAATCGGTTCCCTAATCTCCTGATCGAGGTGTACAAAGTGATCTGCAGCCATTGCGCAGAGGACGACTTCTTCAGGAAGTACTTGCAGACAAATTTAATCTAACCTAACCAGTATAGCAGTTGTAGAAAAGGCTAATTGTAATGCATAGCAATATGGCATTGGCAATCTGTTGTACACAAGAACATGCGGGTGTTTACATGTGAAATAATAGTTCAGTTTTCAGTTTTAGAGCATGATCATCTGAATATATGAACAGAACATGTAGATAAGTTGATTATTGGTTTTAAGATGGGGACGACTAAAACTTCCACCCAAATTTGAATGGATGTAAGAAAGTGCATATGATATTACGGATTGAAGGTATGAATTTGTTACTATCCAATTATCTCTATGGGGTCGTTTGGATTAGGGAATCTGTGCAGGGATTCTACCACAATTTCTAGTCATTAGGGATTTTATCATAATCCTTCGTTTGGATAGGAATAAAAGAATTAGGTATTTTAGCAATAGGAATTTTGAAAACCCTGATGTTAAGAAATTTGAAATAGCTAATTACCCCCAAGTATTTCTAAATCCCTCATCTTATTTAATTTTTTCCCAATCTCTGCCCCTCTTATCCCAGTTCCTTCTTGCGATCCTTCCCTTCTTCCTTTATGTCCCTGTACGAGATCAAGCAAGCTCGCAAGGCTACGACGCTCATCTCGTCGGCTATTTCAACGGAGTTTGACTAGCTCCGATCTACAACAACAATGACGGCCTGATTTGGGGGATCTCCTCAAATTGATAGAGGGATTTTCCAGGTGGGCTGTTTCGGGTATTTCGTCATGGGCATCTCGCCAAAACTGCCGCAGACTCCAAGCTCCTGCCGAAGCCGACATCTATTTCTGGGTCCCATCGACGACGAAGAGAGGGGAAGGGAGGCAGATCTAGAGCTACCGGCGCAGCCACATCTCTCATCTCTGGTTCTTTGCGACGATGAGAGTCGAGAAAGAGGAGAGTGAGCGAACGTCTCCCAGATCTGATTCTCACCGGCGCCGCTCTACGTCTCTAGTTCTGATGCTCACCGGCGTCGCTCTCCGTCGAATGGGTTCAAGGTGTTCCTCTGCCGGATTGAGTGAGTTCACCAGCCTTAGCATAGTCGCCGGTCCTCCGCGAGTTCACTGGCAATTAATGAAGTCACGGCGGTCGCCAAATTATCAAGGTCGCCGGCGTTCGAGTCAATGTTTCGTTCAGCAAGAGATATCGGGAGAGGAGGAAGAAGATGGCCAATACTACGGTGCCGCACTAAAAAGTGCGGCACCGGTGACGCCGTTTTCTATTGGTCCATGTGGCGCTGACGTGGCATGGCCTGGTTTCATTATTTGGAGCCCATGACCCATACGAATTTGGAATTGTCCAAACCGAAAACGCTAGCCACAGACGGAAGTTCCAACAGCCGTTTAGTATTTCTTTTTTTTTTCAATAATTAATTTTAAATTGATTTAAGTTTTATATGCATTTAGTTTCATTGTGAAAAAAAACCCAAGTGTAAACGAACGGTGGCCGAGGAACGGTGGCCGTCTTCCTCGTTCTCTCGCTCGTTAGAATCGGAAAAGAGGCAACTGCTCTGCTGAGCTCCAACGTCGCCATCCAAACTTCACACCCTCCACCATATTCAGCAGCCGTATTCCTCGTCCATTAATCCAATTCGTTGGGTTCCCAAGATTGGAAAAAATCAACAGCAAGGGACGACGCCGAGGGCCGAACCAAAAGGGAATCCTCGATCTCCTTCGCCGGCGTGCTCGAAAAGCAGTTCGGTGACTTGTTCGTGGCCGATACCATCTCCAAAAATCACTTCGGTGACTCATTGAGAGGCGAAGAAGGCTGTATCTTCACAGGCCTCTGTCGCCATCGAAAATTTCCTACGCCAAATACCAGACCAGTCCAGGTCAGAGAAGGGGAGAGACGCCTCCTTCACCGGCGGTCGCTCCCAAATCATTCCGGCCATCGTGGTCGATCCCATCTCCAGGGTCAATCTTACGCGTCGATTGCGCCCAACCCCTGCATATTCAGTCTCTAGTTTGTATCAAAACATCCCTCACCCTTTCATCTGTCGGTCAGGACGAACCTTGCCACAAGAATTTGTTTGCAGCCTCGCCAAATTCAGTTAGATTCCTGCTCTTGTAAGGTAAGCTAAAAGTACTTTCTTGAAATATATATGGAGGCCTCGTAGAACATGATATGGATATTGGATTGAAGAATCTTTGTTTATTGGAAGTTACTAGTTAGTACCAACAAGACAAGATGAAATGTGGTGACTGAGGCATGGAAATAACAAAAAGCTTATTGTATGTGTGTGATTTTACTCTCCTGTGGATATGGAATATTAGTTGTGTTCAAGTGATCTAAGACAGGGAGTCGATTTTCAGATATGTCAATAGTTTGGTGTGAGACTACGTGTAGCCATAACTTGCTTTTGGCTATGATCCAAAGTTCCAATTTTCCATCTTGAGTGACCCTTTCCTCGTGCTCTTCCTTCTTATACAAGCCAAGCCTTGTGAAAACTACGTGACAATCTGATTATCGGGATTGAAATCTGTTGCTCCATCTTCTGGTATTACTTATTGCCAAGCCGAATTCCATATAGTTTGTTAGCTGGTCATTCTGAATTGTATGTTTCTCGATTTGGAGCACTAAATATCTTAGAGTTTGATCCACAACTAGTTCAAGGCACTGTGACCCTTGTTTCTAACTCCATGAATGAATTTCTTAATGCCACTGTAAAGTTGGAAATGAGAGCAATTTGGGTTTATTTCTTATTCGTTAATTGTTTTTAGTGTCTAGCAACTTAACCGTGCAATTTCTAAATGGACCTCTTAAAGACTAATCTACCTCTGCCACAAGAATTTCTTTGCAGGGTACCGATTTCTAAATATGTCAATGGTTTGGTGTATAGGAAACAAGATGAATATATATTGCATTTTGGCCTCCATTGTAGTAAAGTGAGACTGTGTTCCCTCATAGTCCCTTCGAATTCAGTTAATGTTTAATTAAATTAGTTAGGGATTTAGTTAAATTTGTTAGGTTCGTAATGACGTTTCATATAATAGTTTTGTAATCTTTGACAGGTGGTAAGGGTATTGTTTATCCTTGAAGGTTTGTTTCAAATAGAGAGGCTAGGCGATAAAGTGAACACAGTGCAACCTGAATGGAAGGTGTGCATCTCTACACATTGAGCTATCAGGATTACATTATTGTTATAAAGTGCATTAATAAGTGAATTTGGTATGCAGGATCAGAAGAACTCTCTTTAGCTCATGGAGATGATATTCAGAATGACATACTTACTGAGAATGCTGATACAGCTGCCCAAAGTCAAAGTACTGGTCATTCCCATGAAAATACGGGGATGTCGCTCTTGAACGTTAATGTTCCTGGAAACATAGAGGATTGGGGGTTTCATGATTTGAAGGAGGTAACATTTGATTCTGTTGATGAAGCTGAAAACTTTTACAACAATTACAGCAAGTATATGGGGTTTGGTGTCAGAAAAAGGGACAGAAAGGTTAACAAATATGGGAAATGGACATCACGAAAATGGGTTTGTTGTAAAGAAGGAGTCAGAACTGAAGAAAATGCGAATAGAGAAAATAGGAAGAGGGAAGCAAAGGCGGTGACTAGATTCGGATGTCTTGCTTCGTTCAAGGTGAAATTTGATAAAAAAGATGGGAAGTACAAGGTAGAGGAGTTTGTTTCCGAGCATAATCATGATAGAGTTGGACCTGAACACGTGCAGTTCTTAAGGTCTCATCGGTCACTGAAGGAGGGTGATAAGGCACAAGTAGAGTCACTGCGAGGGGTGGGTGTGAAACCGAGTCAGATAATGGATTTGAGGGTAAATGAAGTAGGTGGCTATGACAACGTCGGTTTTACTCTCAAGGATTTGTACAATTTCGTGGATGGAGGTAAGAATTTTGAAGTGCATAGTGATGCAGAGTCTGCATTAGCATACTTACGTGCCAAGTATGAAATTGATTCAGAACTCTTCTGCAAGTTCACACTCGATGAGGATAGCAGACTAAAACATTTGTTTTGGGCCGACTCCACCTGCCGGTTTGATTACTCTTGCTTTGGTGATGTGTTAGTTTTTGATTCAACTTATAAGACAAACGCATACAAGATGCCTCTTGTCGTATTTGTTGGGGTGAATCACCATCACGCAACTACAGTGTTTGGGTGTGCTTTGTTACCCAACGAAACTGTAGAGAGCTACAATTAGGTAATTAAAACTTTTCTCTTGTGTATGAAAGGTAAGCACCCAAGTGTTGTGATTACCGATGGGTGTATGTCAATGAAGAGGGCCATTAAGGAGTTGATCCCTGGTGCTGCTCAAGGATTTGTTGCTGGCACTTGAGAAGGAATGCAGAATCGAATGTTAGTCCAAAGGAGTTTCTGAAAGTATTTGACAGATTGTTAAAACGGATTGACTCGGTTGATGAATTTGAGGAGGTATGGAGGAAAGGTATGGAAGAGTTCCAGTTAGGCAGCAATGAATGGTTGTCTGAATTGTATGAGAAGCCACATAAATGGGCTCAAGCATTTTTCTCTGGCACGTTCACTGCTGGAATGAAGAGTTCACAACGCGTTGAAGGGATGAACTCTTATTTGAATCGTTTTTTGGATAGGAAATTGAAATTGTATGAGTTATTCGTACAAGTCGATAGAGGTCTACGAAGGTTGAGAAACAAGGAGGCAAAGGAGGATTTTGTGAGTGTTGATACCTTCCCTGTGTGTGATACACATCTTCGGAGTATTGAGGAACATTTTGGTAGAATTTATACTCGCAAAATGTTCTTTAAAGTGCGGAAGAGGATTAAGGAGGAGCCATTGCTATATTGTGTGTCGACTAGGGTGAATGGGAGAAGCACATTTATGAGGTGAGCAAATATTCGAACATTAATGCTTCTTGGATTGTGGTTTACTACCCAGCAGATAGGAGAATCGAGTGTTCTTGTCAGCTTCTCGAGAGCAAAGGCATTCCATGCAGTCATTGTTTTTTTGTGATGAAGATGAATAACATGTCAGTTGTTCCATCTTCTTTGGTGGTGAAACGATGGTGCAAGGATGCTAAGAAAGAGTGTCATGTGCAATCAGTCCACCCAGAGCTGCAAAATGAAGAGTTACATGCTATGGTGAGATCTGGTAATTTAAATGGAAGCTTTGGCAAGCTGTGTCGGTATGCATCAAAAACGGAGGAAGGATACAAGCTGGTGAAGCAGGAAATCGAAAGGTTGAGTGTGTTGGCCGAGGAAATTTGGCGAAAGAATGGCGGATTGGAACCCATGGAGAAAACAGCAGAAAGAACACCAAGTATTAGGATTAAAGATCCCCATGTTGTGAAAACAAAAGGACGTAAGAGTGAATCATCAACCCAGCCAACCAAACGACGTTGTAGTCATTGCACTAATGAAGGACATGATGTTCGCACATGTCCACAAAAAGATCATGAGAATACATGTATGGAACTATGTATATTTAGTCTCATTTTGTTACGATTGTTTCTACTTATGGAGTAAATCACACTATTTGTTGTTAATGTGCAGGAGCTCATGCGTCTACAAGTTGTGAAGATTACAGTTTCATATGGACAGCAAGTTAGTGAACTGTAGGTATGATCTTAGATATTATTTCAATGCTTGTTTATGTGTCCAACATAGTTAGGAAAGACCTGTGGTGCACCTATGCAACTATATAGCAGACCCCTTATGAATGGTAGGCAATTTTGGAATGATAGCTTTTGTTAGGTATAGGCAGTAGAGAGAGCAGCAGCAACAATGAATTTGATGGGAAGCCATTTGTTTGTTTGGAATGTGAAACTCTCAATTGTTCTCCTTCTAAAGTGTTTTCATACACAGATTCTATAAGTTAGGTGGATGGATACATGCTTGTTCAGTCCAATTCTTTACTTAATCTCTATTAAAATGCTCATGGGATGCATGTTTGTTGCCATTTTCTAGCATCTGATGCTTGCGTACATACAAAGCTCTTTAATCGGTTCCTGCTCCCATATTGTATGTTCAAGTTAGTAAGCTTTAATTGTGTTATTATATTGCAGGGAGGGCAGTCGGACGTGGCTGATGAAGGGGGTGTGGAAGAGGACGTACACGTTGTTGTTAAATCGTCTATGATATGATTGTGCATCACGTGTTTCGGGATCAGTTAGGGACTTGAGAGAAGTGAGAACTCTTTGTTTGTTTTAATTAGCACTTGGAGAATCTGGATTCGAAGTTGATACTGTGTTTAGGTCTGATGTGCGTTATGTCATGAGAATGAGATGCAGTTTGTTTATATGATTGGCGGTTGCGGGACATATATGTTTTACAGGGACATGGGAATAAAGCTCTCAGCTTGTTGGACAGAGACATGGGAATAAGGATCTTTCTTTTCTCTTGCTGGAACTTCACTCCCTAAGGCACTAACATCATGTTCCTACTGAGGAATAGTATCTATAGCCAACATATCGTCCGAAAGTTGGCTATGTAGGGAAGTCGAATATATATGGGTATAACTTAGGATACACATATGTTTTACAGGGTGGTTACATGATGCTCGAAATGTCAATGGTGATACCCCATATTGTCATAGGACCCTCTACCAGAATAAAGGTAAAAGATCGATGTAACGAAACGAAGATACGCAGCAGCTCGATGCCTTGTGGATCGAATCGTTGTGCAGCCCTGGTTAAGCAGCCAAAATGGAAAACAAGCAAAGAGAGCAAGCAAGAGAGTTCTGGTTATATTTCAACATGATCAGAGCCTGCAGGAGAGAGTGATCACTCACACCTACTGTCAATTATTGATACAATGGAATGCAGTAGGCAGGAGGGCTATAGCTAAAATGACACACATAAGGAGTAGTTACCAATAAGGTTTGGGCTCCGAATAAGAATGTCATAGGTACAATTACTGGGGGAGGAGGCAAGCTCAGTATAAAATCTGGAGTCAGGGCAGAATAAGGATCTTTCTTTTCTCTTGCTGGAGCTCATGTATAAGTTACATAATCTTCACTATCTGTTATCTAACAACCTCCTCATCTTTGCTCCAGCTACTAAATGTATACGAACCGAAATACGAAACTAATGGAAGGTTTTGGCCAATAGTACATGGTTCCACAATCTTCTCCTTGATTCTTATGCATGTTATTGCCATTGGAATATTTGGGCTGAAGAAGCTGCCTTTAGCATCTACTTTAACTGTGCCACTCCCCATTCTCACACTTCTCTTCAATGAGTACTGCCGCAGACGCTTCGTACCCCTATTTATCGAACCTGATGGAAAGCTGAACCTGATAGTACATTTGCAAACAAGATGTTCCATATTGTAAACCACAAAACCTTGGTACATGCGCTTGTTTCCGTGCTGCTAGATGAAAGGTATCCCTCCATAGAGGACAACATTAACATAACAGGTGGCACCAGATACAGGAACAGCTGCAGAATGAGACTTGGTAAATATCCAGTAACGATTTGGCTGACAATGGTCCTGGAAGTCAAATGGCACTGCACATCAGTACCCAATAAAGTACGCTTATATAGATGAACTACTTTTTAAGAACACATGCTAAGAACTCGAAGCGATACAAATAAGTGTCTGCCTCAGTCGTAAGGCTTGATGTATCATATCATCATGAGCTAAGTGAACACGGTCTTATATATTCATTGGGCAACTCATAGTAAAGCATATTCAAATCTAGACAGTGATGCCTCTCTCTCGCTCTCTTGATAGGAAAAAGTTAAGCTGACTTGAAATTAGAGAACAGGATGGTGTTTACTTGCAAACATCAGACTACCTGGCGTGAATAGTGTTCAGCATCCCTTTTCATGGCTGCCATTTCAACTCTCAGTTTCTGCAATTCAGCCTGTAATCGGGAAAAGGGTTGGTATCTATAAACAAATGCTTAACTTTGACTTGTAAATCTTAAACAAATTAGAAATGAAAGGAATGATCCAGTTTCACACTTCAATAGCACTTGCACTATAAATTCTATAAATGCAAGATTTATTCTTTCCAAGGACCAGTAAGGCAGTAACACATATATCTTCTAAGTTCTAACACTAGATGGTGCAGAGAATCTTGAATTGAAAGTTTTATTTCTTCTTTCTACCTGAATGATTTCACAGCGTCTTTGAGCTCAGGATTCTCGATTATGTTTCTAGCACTTAATGGAACCTCTGCATAGGGCACATGGTGGTAAGATCAGGAATGAATAAGAGAAAAAAAATTAAGGAAACTTTAGTATATAAAAAGGAACACTTGAGAAGAGGAAATAGAATGCAAACACAGATAGTAAAAGTCAACAACTCAGAAAAGATCATTACACCGTAGGTATTCAAATGCTTTGCTGCAAAAAAAAATCCTATGCAACTTACAATTGCACTGTAGCCAAGTAAGGTAGTTCGAAGGATCCTATCATAATAAACAGTCTATTGATCAGCAGTCTAAAAGTGGAAAATCTTAAGTCTTTTGTTGATTGTGGAAGTACACCTTCAGGAGATAACTTTAAAGCAGAAATCTTATATTTTCAGGCCTTCCTCTGTTAGAAACCAAACTTTCATTACAAATTCATGTACTTATACAAATCATTCATTCAATGTGATCCGAAATTGTGAACAGCTTTCTTAAAGCAAAACAAGAATGATATTTGGTTGCGAAGAAAAGTACGTTCCACAGAACAGTCCCATCATCTCATGTATCCATTTGAGAGCACTAAAACGGCAACCTCAAATTCTCAACAATCAAACAAATACTAATAAACATTTAGAATCTAACCTGGAGATTTCAAGATATACTTTAACATTATTCAACAGAGAGAAATTCAGGTTTACTAAGAACAAGTTACTTACCATAAAGTCTCAGTACTCTTATGGCCAATGCACTGAATCCACATTGAGGATAGTCAGGCACACCTTTCATGTATACCATGACAGGATTGTCCCTCACATCCTACATGGAAAGTCGATAATAAGATGTTTCCAGTTTTCTAGTGCTGTTAGGCTTTCCAGTTTCAGTAGGCTTAGATATCACACTCCCAAAAAGATGACAATTTCATTCTCACAAGAGAAGGGGGAGTTGTTTATTTACCTGTCCATCAACAAGGAATATAATGGCAGAGGATTCCTCCACAGCAGCAGTTGTTTGTTTCTCGGTCATTGAGGGCATCCTGGCAACCGCAGCTTCCCTAGAGGCAAGCGGAATTCCTTCCATGCCAATGGTCGTCGTGATAGCAAGTTCATCCATAACCTCATTTTTTGATATTGACACAGTGATTACTCCTCCGGTATCCACCACCATGAACTCATGATCACCCCAAAAGGATCTTCCGTAGAGACGATGCCGAGTAACTCCAGGTTCATCCACCACAATAGCCTTGTTCTCCTTCAATCAAGAAAGTAACAAAAATCTTTGGATTCAGGAAATGAAAACTAGCATCGACTTGCTAATGGCAAAGTTTGAACCTGTTTTTTTCAATTTACCCCAACAAGGCGGTTAAACAATGCTGATTTCCAAACATTCGGTCTCCCAACAATGGCTACCTTGGAGAGAAGATGATCTGGAATCTGCAGGTTAATGTATTGATGAATTCAAGAATTCATACTATAAATCTACAACCTCTACGACGCCCAATGATCCGAACTTTTCAATAGAACACAATTGAAGTATCAAAACCCAGCAAGCTGGAAGTGAGAAAAAGGCCAAAATGAAGAACTGAACCTCTTTAACTGTGAGCTTCTTCCTCCTCCTCTGCTTCCTAGATTCCTTTCTGGTAACAGCCTCATCGTCTGCAAACAAAAATCAGCGAAAGAACAATGAGCAAACTTCATAATATTTCCCAAAACCTGAATCAGAAACCCACGAAAGAACTCACCGATTATCAATTCATGGGATAAGGACGACGAGTACTCCCTAACTGCAACTTTAGCTTCCTGTTCGAACTCATCCACGTCAAACTCATAATCCTCTCCATCAGACTCATCAAATTCTAGGTCCACCTCAGTGTCTGCTTCAGCTATTTCTTCTTGGTCATCATCTAGGGAGGATTTGCACGAAATTAACCCGGGAAGCGGAGATGAAGAGTGAAGGAGTTGCAGGGGAAAGTACGAAGCTTTGGCATGGGAAACGAAGGGAATCGAAAGCTTTCAAAGGGAAGGAAACGACGCAGAAACGACGAAGTAGACTTCTGTAATGCAATTGGGGTAGCGGGGGTGGTTTTGGGGAGTCTTCGCCGTCCTCGCCGTTCGCCCTAGGAGTCTTGGCCGTCGTCGCCGCAACTGCCTTCCGATGCACCGCTCGACCTAGTGATTCCTCGCGGCGGCTGGGAGTGTTGCTCGGTCCGCCTCGTCGACGCTGCCATCGCACTAATCCCTCTTTCAAGGAGGCAGCGGGGATTCGACTTCCCCTGGGGGTAGATGCTCCGCCCCAATCTCCACTGGTGAAATTCTCTCTTCGGTTCACGAAGTTGCAGAGACGACGAGAGGCTCTTTTCTATCTTCTGTGTCCTTAATCGGCGCGGCGGAAGGCATGGCGGCGGCGACGGGACGGACCGAGCGGTTCCTTCTTCCTCCTCACCATCACTCGCCATCAGCAGAGACGAGTGAACCCTGTCGGCGCACCGAGCAAGCATGGCGGCGGGATTCTGATCTGCATCCTCGATTGGCCTTCCGAGCAAGCATGGCGACGGGGCGAGATTCTAATCTGTCTTCTGCGTCCTTGATCGAAGAATGGATTTTGCCGGTGTGGTTGGGGCGTTCCATTGTAAAACTAGGGATTAGGTCGATTAGCTGATTACTTGGCATAGCAAAATTAAGGCGCCACAATGTTGGAGCCAAAACATTGGTCTCACAATACAAATTTTAAACAAATTATGAATGCCAAATGATAAATACCCCCAATTATGAAAAGGAAAATCAAAATTTCCAATCAAATTATTAATCTATCCATAATAAAAACAAAACCAGATTTGTTCATCTCAAAGTGTTCAAAATAAGCCAACACACAATCCATCATTGTAAACCGAAATCAACTCATCGAAGACAAAAGAGATTAATGAAAAGGCAACATAAGAGGAGTACTGATTAGCAACACTTCACTTTTTTCCTTTGCGTCCTTTCGAAGCCCTTGCTTTGCCCTTGGTTTGTGCAACCTTTTTAGTCGCGTCATATTTTTTGGCCTCCTCCTCGATCTCGTCCTTCTGGTTGTTGAACTCCCACTTCACCAATTCAAGTGCTAAATTCAGTCGTTCTTCTTCACTGTGGAACTATAAGTTCAAATAGTCAATTAGATTGCACAACAAAATTCTGTAACGATGATATACTGACGGGTTTCTTAAATGATAGCTACCTCTTTTCTCATATCTCTTGCCGCCTTGTCTAGCGATGTTGCAGCTTTCATCAACTTCACAACAAACATACCAGCATCATCGCTGTCCAATGAAAAATGGCATTATAGATTGTAGTTATTATCACTATCATTGTGTCGTGAAACCGACTCATTATACGAAGCACACGATGGTAACTCACTCATTGGATTGTTGAGGGGCCTCCACTACAAAATGAATGGGAAAGCGTTGAAATGGGTGGTCATCATCAAGAATACCACTAAATTCCTTACCAAATAGAACGTCCAACATTGTTACCTGTAATTGTAAAAAAAACGTGTGTTAAAAGATTTAGGTTGGTATTTCTGCGAAGACTAAGTAATAAGCAATGTGAACGAGAAGCGACAACTCACAATTTGTTTTGCTTTAGCCTCCAGCTCGGGGGTATTTGTATGTTTTTGGTATTAATCCCAAATTGCAACTTCACGATTTTTTATATCAACGACCATAAGGGCAAAGTGAAGGGCCAAGTAGATTGGTACGAAAATCTGAGAAGAACAAAAATTAAAAGTAAGGTAAAATAACTAGTTTGCACATGGTTTGAAGGGACTTTCATAAAACACAAAAATCAACATTCAAATGAGACCATACCCGCTCAGAGTCTCTGATCCTTGAACAATATTTCGATACCAGCTTTTGCGAAGTCATATACTTGTAAAACTCGGTTTGGGTGTCTCCAGACTTCAACTACAACAAATAAGCACATTAATACATAGAGTATTATGAAATCAATAGAAGCAAGTCCATGTATACGAATGGGGCTTGTGGATTACCCCAACTATAGTTGGTAGGAATGTGGTTGTAGGACCAGCCTTTTTAGACTCCTCCATAGTAAGCTTTCCCACAACTCCATTAATGACCTTTTACAACATTTTGAAACACAACGTAAAGTTTAAATATGGAACGTGTACTTAATTCGTAGCAACATATATCAAACTTTGTTAAACTAAACCATTATGCAATACTTACCCCTAACTCGATCTTTTGGTTGGGAGCTAAGGACCTTAGGTCAACACATATAATATACACGTTGGTACTAGATACCACAACATCACTATAACAAACAAATGTTAGTGTATGTGAAAACAAAGAATTAAACAATGATAGTAGAAACAGAGTTAGGTATAGATTTTAACCAGTCATTCATGTCAGCTTCGAACAGATACTTGATCAGCGAAAGGTCTTCAATTGAGGCAGGACGACCCACTTTGAACGGACCAACCAAAAAAACTTTCCTTGTTTTTTCATTTGCATATGGAGATTTTACCCACTTGCTTGGTTTGCGCTCCGCATCAGCACGCAACTCTCGAGCTGATGAGTACACATCATTAAGATTAAATTCTCTACCTCCCTCTTGTATCTGTCAAATAATACTACATCAATTTATAGTGTCCACGAACCCATTATTTGTCTAACTATCAGATTACTAAACGTAAACGCATATATATCAAACCGAAACAAAAAAAGTCAACCTACCTCCACTGACGGACTCTCCTTACCAACTGATTCCATAGACATAACATGTTCTGCATCCAGACGAAGACTTCTGCTATGTGTTTTCATGAATGTTAACAAATCTTCTTGCAGGTCCTTTACGGTATCCAGTTGTAGTTCCATCAATTTCATACGTGTGTTAAAACTGACCATGACTTCTTTGATGGCTTGGACAGCCTCCAAGACACCAGCAATATCAGCACTTTGATCCTTTTTGTTTTCCATCTTCCTAATTGTCATAAAAAGGTAAAAAACATCACATTATAAAAGGTTAAAACCACATTAAAACAATTAATTATATATATTTATGACTATTAACATACTAATATACATACTAATATAAAATGTTATAACCGGACATTTTATTAAATGTTTTTAGTAGAATTGTTATTGATTTCCCCCCTGGGGGTTCTCTCGTGTTTATACTATCCACTTAACCCTCTTACTAGTTAAGCCTCGTCGGCCGTCTTCTCGCCGTAGGAAAGACGATCGAAAACCACCAAGCCCAGATGGCGTATTTGGCTGCAAGCGGTGGAGATAGCAGTGCGTATTGGGTGGCAGGAGTGGGAACAAAGAGAAGGTGCGGCCGAATGACGAGATAAAGGGGTCGGCGCAAAAACCAGTTTGGGAATCCGATTTGAGCCGGGAGAAATGTAATTGGGCGGATCGCACTCCGAACCTAGTCATTCTCTCTCGGAAAGCACTGGGGAGGATTCGATTACGATTCAGTCCGAATCGCCGATCCCTTGTTGGTCGACGCTAGCGAAAACTCCATCCCCATGGCCACCAAGGACGGCTGCTTGAGCTAGCTGGTCGACGGCGAACTTCTGCTCAGCCAAGAA
The DNA here is from genome assembly GCA_946122785.1 of Linum tenue. Classification (NCBI taxonomy): domain Eukaryota; kingdom Viridiplantae; phylum Streptophyta; class Magnoliopsida; order Malpighiales; family Linaceae; genus Linum; species Linum tenue. The sequence goes on from CAMGYJ010000002.1 coordinate 40,879,533, forward strand.
GAAGACGCCGGCCGGATTCAACCAAGGAAGATGTCTTCGACTCTGCTGGAGACGACTCGGGCGTCGCACGAGGAAGTAGAGCGGCTGGAGCGGCTAATAGTGAAGGATTTCCAGAAGGATCTTACTTCCAGCAAGGACCGTCTCTTGCAGAGCCACCGCGTTCGTAATACGATTGCCTCTACCAGTCATAAACTGGTAATGTCCCCCTCTATCTATCCTTTGGAACCGCCCTCTTTCCCAATTTCGACTTTCTACGCTTAATATTAGGTTAACTGAATGTAATTGCTTATGGCTAGTTCATGTTGATATATACGAAGATAAGGATCACGCTAGGAAGGACGAGATTGCTGCCCTGGGAGGCCAGACGTCTAGTGGAACTAATGTGTTTAGTGCATTTTATGATAGACTGAAAGAGGTAATGTACTGAACCATCTGCTTTCTTAACATGGAATAAGAACATAGTTTAGGTTTTATTATCTAGATTGATGATGACATGTTGATACTCGAATTGCAGTGGAAGCTCGGAATTGAAGGCTAATCGTACATACTTCTGTTATTGACAGCTATTGTACTTTGCATATGCATTATAGGTCCTGTAGTTGATTGATGCTATAGCTGTGAGATTTGGTTACTACTTAGTAGCAAATATATTTGATAAAACCATATCTGGATCTTGATAGAGAGGTTTAATTCAAGGCATCCTAGTGGGTTCAATTCTTGGTATGAATCTAGAATCACTAAGTTGTATGTAGATAGGTTTAATTCAATGCATCCTAGAGGTTAAGTATGAACACATACCTTACTTCTCCACCCAGGGACGTCGATTCTGCATAAAAATTCCTGCCCGCCATGAAAATCAGTACCAAACAATGAAATTAGGGTAGAAGGGAAAAAAACAAGCTAACTAATACCTTCGATGATGCTATGCGACTCTGGAAACCCCTACTCCCTTCCACGAAAAGTGAGTCCTGAAATAGGGATATGTTTTTATATAGTCCACAGTAGCAATGAGAGTTTGATATGAATTCAAATGCTTCATCTATCTATTATTAAGAATAAATATCCCCTTTTCTTGTTACGTAGTTGATTGAATATTTAGTTATATGCTTGAATAAACAGGTAGTTCCCTCCCGTGATTAATATTTTGCTGAATATTTTCAAATTCCAGATTGCTGTAATTTACCTTTTTAATTTTTTCGACGTCCTTGCTAGAGCCCTAATCTTTCCAACCGACTCACCTTTTTTTATTTGTCGACTTCCTCACCAGTCACCAGAACCCTACTATTCTTCTTCTTCTCCTTCTCCTTCTCCTTCTCCCGTATTAGGGGTTGTCGATGTACGGAGAGGCCTGTGGTTGAGCGCTAGCTATGAGGATCTGCAGATGGATTGTTGAAGGGCATGAAAATTGAAGTTTGTGGCGGTGGCTCGAGGGTTTTACGACTTTCTATCACCATCTCCAATTAAAATGGTAGGCTGTTTACTTTAACGGGCATATGAACTATACATGAGTCTGTTTACACAGTTGACATGGATGTTATTAGACTTGCAGATTTAGAGTCTCGAGCTATGGATTTCAACCAGCATCTAGCATTAAGGACATATTACAATATATAATTTCTCCCATCCTCCATGAATTAGTAGACCTTTTGTTGTAGAGATTGAACAAAAACCCATTTTCTCTTGTTATTCTTTCTCTTGTACAGACCAACACTCTCAATGTTTGCATATAGATGCAGAAGTTAATAATTTTGGTCTCCAAGGGAGCTTCGTTAGCTAGTTAGCTCACATTCCAGAGATGCAGAAACTAATAAATTTATCCTAAGGTTCCTAGCTATATTAGTTCGCTTTTGCACATCACTAGCTATCTTGGTTTTATGAGCTGGATCAATGCATTACATATATGAGATGGGTGGTGGGGAAACAGATCCATTTTGAGACCACATGTCCTGAGATTTGGGAAGACACAGTGGGACAATTGGACATCTTTGTGATGGGAATTGGCAGTGGAGGGAGTGTCTCTGGTGTTGGACAGTATCTGGAATCAGAGAACCCTAATGTCGAGGTACGCAAGACTGTCAGTTTGCTGGTTATTTTTTTCGATGATGTCTTTTAGTTATGTTTGGGGTTTTCATGATAGATATATGGAGGTATGTTTGCAGAAAGCAATGCTACCTGGAAAGAGGTCAGCCCATTGAACGAAGTGGTCGCGACTGGGTTATTTTACGATTCAGACTCTTATTTGAATTACAGAATATGGCTTTTAAAGAATCTCAAGTCAACACAGTGCATTCATTAGCTTACTTTCACAGATTACCTTGATCTCATGAACACCTTCTTCTACCAGCTTTGCCAGGTGTAGCTGCAGATATATTTTTGTGTGGTTGGGAAAAAATTACCGAAATAATGCTGAAGTGTGTTCGTTGTTATTTTCAGCACATGGTAGAGCTCTTCAGAAACGTAGTACTAATGTCATCACCCCATGAGAACGAGGGAGGGACCAAGCAAACGAGAGAGGTTACACTCGAAAAAGGGATGGCGCTTCTTAATATCGCGAATATGCAGCAGAGTATAAACCTTGCTTCTTCGTCCATCATACAAGGTTAATGCCACCGCCTCCATAAATGAGAACATTGTACAATGAATTCGTGGTTTACAAGTTAGCAAAGGCAACTGATTGAACTTCAAGACCTGTTAGGAAGGGGATTTGGTACACCCAGTGTTGATTGTATCAGTAGATGCAGCTGCAGAAGCCGTAGCTAGTTAGAAGTATGCATTGGTGAGCTTTTGATTCTTGTCAGCCACCACCATTAAGGGTGCGACTTTCCTCCATGTATGTTGTAAGTTGTAAGCTAACGGGATGCAGTTGATTGAGTAATGTATAAGATTGGCTAGGACATGAAAAATTAGTAGATTGTTATTGTTAAGTTGCATTTGGTCAAGGCGGTAGAGTGCAGTTGATTGACTATGTATACGGATGGTGCTTCCAAGCATAGACAGATTTTATTGGTAACAAGCCTATTGTACTCAGTTACTCATTGCTGGGCAAAAGTTAATGAACATACTATTAATTTTCCCCATACTCCCCAAGAGTTCATACTAACCTCAAGAACTATAAGTTCCTCCTAAAAGATAAAAAGTTACACAAGGAAAAGACAGACCAATTTTACAACAAAATATAAATATATGCCCATCTCTACTTTCAGACTCTTGCTGGGTTTTGCAGCACAGCAGATTGATAAAATTCAGACATCCCAGATGCTGCATCGACCTTCTCTCCCACAACCCATTTCAACTTTGCATAATCTCGTCAACAACCCTTTCTTCTCATAATTAGTACAATAGAAGTTATCCAACCAAAACAACCCCCCTAGTCGCACACAAACAATGTCGAACATATAGAACTCGAGCTTCTCCACCTTGCTACCAACAAACACATTGTACATTAAATGGAAACCTATGAGCCAAACTCAAGTACAGAGGGAACAACCATCTTGAATAGAACAAACTCACTAAATGGAGCATCAACATTCAATGTGTTTGTAATCACAGTGGTAGTTCAAATAAGATCACGAGCACCAGTAGCAGTTCAAATAAGTATACAAGTTTTGCCTGCTTTGGTCAATACGATATCTATTTTGCTCAGCTGCAAGACACAATAACAAAATGAAAGAGTGATCTAGCTGCGCCAATGAGAAAATATGTCCTCCATGCACGGAAACTGTTCTCGATTTCCATGTGAAGTCGGTAGAAGTGAAGTGAGTTGTCCGGAGTTTTGCTGTGCCAGTTGCTGCCGTATCTGACCTGCACTCATTCAGTACTGACCATATGAAAGAGCTCAAAGTAAGTGACCCATCATCCACATCGCCTACACCTAGGGTAAAGCATGCCCACGACCACTCCACCTTTCTGTCTAGGCTACATATCCACAACCAATATAACTGAAAGTAGCTATACCTTACCTTACCTTACAAGAGCAGGAATCTAACTGAACTCTCTGAGGCTGAAAAGAAATTCTTGTGGCAGAGGTTAGTCCTGGCCGACAGATGAGCGGACGAGGGAAGTTTTGGTACAAAATAGAGAGCACTGACTATGCAGGGGTTGGGTACGCTGCAATCGGCGCTTAAGATTGACCCTGGGGATGGGATCGACCACGAGGGCCGGAATGATTTGGGAGCGACCGCCGGTGAAGGATGCGTCTCTCCCTTCTCTAACCTTGACCGGTCTGGTCTTTGGCGGAGGCACTTTTCGATGGTGACAGAGGCCCGTGAAGATGCAGACTTCTTCGTCTCTGAACGAGTCACCGGAGTCATTTTGGAGATGGGATCGACCACGAACAAGTCACCGGAGTGATTTTCGCCAACGCCGGTGAAGAAGATCGAGGAACTCTCTTTCGGTTCGTCCCTCGTCGTCCCCAGTTTTTGAGTTTTCTGAATCTTCCAAAACCAAACGAATTGAATTAATGGAGGTGGAATACGCGTGAAGAATTTGGTGGAGGGTGTGAAGTTTGGATGAGCGACGGTGGTGCTCAGCAGAGCAGTGAGCGAGGGAACGAGGAAGACGCCAACGATTCGTTTTCCTTCACTTTTTTTGTTCAGAATACAAATAAATGCAACTGAATGTTAATGCATTTAAAATTAATAAATGGAAAAGGAAATAAATGTAACGGCTAAGCGAAGGCAGACGTTACTATTAGACGTTAGTTTCATGTTGGCTGGGTTCGGCCGCTTCTAATGGGCCATTGATTTGGATTGTGTTTAATGAAACCAGGCCATGCCACATCAGCTCCACATGGACCAATAGGAAACTGCGTTACCGGTGCTGCACTTTTTAGTGCGGCACTGTAGTATTGGCCGAAGAAGATAAGTGGGTAAAATGGTCTTTACACATTTTGAGCCCAAATTCCTAATGTATTACCAAACAAGTTAATTGGCCCAAATTCCTCATTAAAATTATCTAGGTTTTTAAATCAGAGATTTGAGCTCAAATCCTTGAAAAACCCTCAAAATCAATTTCCTGATCCAAACGACCCCTATGTGTATGGCGCAACTTGAAAATACAGCTATACAATTAATTTCTACCTAGGAACGCAGTCTGTTTGAGTTTGAACTGAATTTAACAAACGATTAAGGTGATTCGAAGGTTCTGAGTTCCTTTCCATTACGTTAACAATTTCTTTACATAATGATACTGATAAGCAGCCTCCTCTTTGAGACCCTTCAATACCAATTTCTATACATAATCAATATATATATTTTGCTGTTGATTGACTGTAAAAATTCGACTCTTACTCGGGACTAATCCCATTTCCATTCATGTTCCTTCTTGATATCTCCATTTCCATTTCTCTCCTCTCATTCTTCTCAAACTCACCCAGCCTGCTATTATCAGATAGTGAAGTCTCCAACTTCCTCCTCTTACTACTCCTACCCTTCTTGGAAGTGTCTTTCTTCTCATCCATTATCGACAACAGACGATGAATACTTCGAGAACGCGACGAGCTACCCTGACCGGACTCCAGAGCTTCATTAGGCTCAGTTCTATAAAGTTTCCTGATAACCTGCACAAAGTATATGACAAGAGCTACAAAGCATGCCACCCCACATATCAAGAAAAGGCCGACAAAGCTCTTGAGATGGAGCCTGTCTGATTCAATCTCTGAAGTCTCCGAACTGCAACTGGACCCCACCAGCCACTTATCATGGATCCTTTGGAGATCCCCGTTCTCCGATAGCTCCAGGATCGCGGTTGATATGTCAACAGCCAGTGGGGAGTCACGCGGAAATGCCTTCCAGGACAAGAAACAGGGAGAAAAAAAATTCTTCAGGAACAAGACCCTAGTAAGAATTTTCACTAATGTGACTAGTCACGGTTTCCAAATAGCAAATACTTACAAATCCCCAACCACTTTTGGTAAACTCTTGACCCACGATTCGGAACGTGCATTGAGATGCGAGGAAGAGTTCTACATAGGGGCGTTCATCAACAATTGCAGCAACTCCTCCATTCTTGGGACCCTTTTGGAGGGCTGCAGCATATTCTTCAGGTGAGCCAAGTTCAATTAGCCGAGACTTTGGTATGCGTAGCTCCTCTCCTAGATAGTATTCAGCAAAGGAACCTGTTTGATATCCTATAGGGTCATCGCCTTCCTTCAAGCTTTCGATTCCTTTGATTGGAGAAAAGAGCTGTTGCACTGTGAGGATTGATGTCAGGCTTGCTGTGTAGCTGGAGTTGATTATGAGAACCACAAAGAGCCATATTAACAGCACCATCCGCCCAAGTGTGCTCACTGTGTTCTCTCCTGTCAAAGCAACGAGAAATTCAAGTCTGTAAATGGTGTTGTTCAATTCACATCATAACTGGTTAATTCATCTATAATGTACTTGCCACTGAAGTTTGGAACTAAAATAACAGTCAGTCCGCCCATGGCCAGTATAGCTAATTACGCGTGAAGTCCGGCAACCTACATAATTAACCACAAAACTCACTGCACAAGCTAAAAGAGGCACTCACTGTGGGCGAAAAACAAAGTTGAGAAGCTGAACCTGCAAAGGTTGTCACAAACATATCAGACACAGCTTTCTGTGATAGAGAAAACCATGACCAGTTTGGTCAATAAAACTCACCACAAAACAGTAATGATCTGTCTTTTCGGAGGGCCTCTGAATTCGTCATTGATCCTGTGCTCCAGTATCCACACAACAATGCCAACAGCAAGGAAGAAACAACCAGTGACGATCCACATGATGGGACTGAAGGGCCTAAGGAAAGCCCATGCCCCTGTGTTCAACTTCCTGAATGGAACCACCACAACCAGCCCAGATGCCACATAAGGCTGAGAGAAGTCTACTATCTTTGTTCTGTTTGTAACAATGGCAATGTCACCAATAGCAGCGTCAAGAACCTTGAAAAGAAAGATGAAAAGAGAATACTGTAAGGACATCATGTGGTTGAAACGTAGAAGTCAATTGCGTAAATGGTCACTAATCTTTGGGGCCAGTGAACTTTATACTACTTGATCTCCATGCAAAAATATATTTGCAAAAAGGACCCCTAAAGATACAAACTTTACCCTACTTTATCTATAAGCAAACAGAAGTAAGCATCTACTACTACTCACTCCTGTGTAGACTGAATTCACTATATCTGTGTAGCTGGGGTTCTTCTTCCCATCTCCAACAGGAACAAACTGATACGGAACAGGATACTGCAACAAGTTCAAAGCAGCAGTGAAAACATCTATACAAAATCCTTGGAACTTGTCTGATGTTCCTCTGACTGGCGACACAAACTCCTTGTAGCTAACTCGAATAGGCACACCAATCCTCAATTGCTTCCCATTATTGGGGAAAACCCATCCACGAGGCTTTACAGATGTCTCACCGGGCCAAATCACACTATACAGCTGCTGGTCAGCACTCGAACGATTCGGTGGACTCGTGTAAAGTGTCTCAGGAGTGACAGTTGACAAACCAGAATAATTTGACCAGTAACCAACCCTTCTAAACCCAGTCCCAACCACATTAATCACATCATAAGCTGGAAGGACCAGAGATCGATCCGATTCGAACTTGATACGACCAGCCAGACCAACAAAATCGCCCTGCAGTATGTTTTTCAGGAGAAGCTTCCCATCGTTGAAAATGCTCATTGCATCCAAGTGAAGGTTACTGTCTCCTCCTGCACTCAACCTTGAGTCATTAGAAAATGAGATGACCCCACCTTGGTTGAAGAACTTGTCGATGGCTTGAGCAACAAGCCACACAGAATCATAAGCAAACAGGCCATAGGAGTTCAGCCCAGGAAAGCCACCACTGTTCCACCTAGAGATAAATGCCTTCTTTCGATCTGAATCTGCAGTATGCTGGCGAAGAACAAGGACTCCTTGTATCTTCTCCATAGTATCAGAATCAAGTGGTGTAGAATCAAGCACAGAAGAAAGCCAATCTGTTGCTATCCATACATACCCATTCCCCATCATTCCCAAATAATTCGCCATGGAGAAGATCTCGAAGCCCTTTTGAGGATAGACATGAAGAACAATGACCCGAGATTCCATCATTGCAACCTTGACAAGAAGGTCCATTGTGTCACTTGAGTTAGCACCAGATTCAGGAGGGATTCCCACTTTGTAGGAGATTTTGCACCGCCTCTCAGCAAGCTTATCGCCTAGAGCTGAAAGGCCATTTCTTCCATAGTCATCATCGATGTAGATAGCAGTTACTTGCTTCCAGTTATAGAAATCCACCATCTCGGCCACTGCAGCCATTTGGTAAGTGTCACTGTGCGTGGTTCTAATGAAGAAGGGGAACTGAAGCGAGTTGAGAGTTGGGTCAGTTGCTGCAAATGAGAGGAGGGGAACTTGGAGCTCGTTTGCTACATGGGAAATGATATGGGCGACTACAGAAGATTGTGGACCAATGATGGCGACAGTGTCAGTCTCCATGAACTGCAGAGCTGCCATTGGCACAAGGAGATTGTATGGTTTTAAGCTTGAGCGTACATACAACATGCAGATACAACACAACAAAAGACAGTTTTAAGTTGAAATGTAGATACAACACAACAAAAGACAGTTTTAAGTTGAAATGTAGACAGTAAGCTACCTTCAACCATGCCTACGAACCCACTGCAATTGGTGTTCTGCATCTGCACTTTCAGTATGGTTCTCGGTAAGATGCTGGAATTTGCATTCACATCTTTGACAGCTTCCCCGATGGCAATATTAGCAACTCTTCCAATGGAGGACTCAAATGTGAAAAGGGCTCCAATATTTACTACAGCAGGCCTGGAGGTACCATTTCCACTGTGGCCACCAGGGAATAGTCTAAAGAAGAGGAACACGAGCAGAAGAGAGCAAGTTGTCTTCATTTGAAGCCAAGAATGCCACTATGATCTCCAAGTGCCCACTGAATGTGTGCCCAATCAACCCATGAGAACTTAGAGATTAATAATGAAAGTTGGGAAGCACCCTTGTCAAAAAAATAATGAAAGTTGGGAAGCAAACTTCCATCAGAATTGTCAATATACCAACACAAGCAAGCAAAGTAAATGAATTCGAAAATGGATCAAGAACCTACTGCTTTGCGTATGGGCAGACACATAAGAGGAAGCACAAACCTTGGCAAACATTCAGCCAACAAACCAGATTTTTTGAACCATCCCATTTCAAAGTTTGATATTTTAGGCCATTAGGTTTCAAGTTCCCACTCAATGGGAAAGATACCGAAGAAGGAAAAATCCAGCTTAGGCGTCAAAAGAATGACAGGGTAGCTAGCAGAAACAAGGATCAGATTCTCAATTCAAATAAAGAGCAATCTACAACCCCCATTATGCAAACTGAGGGCCTCTTTCCTAAATATAGGCAGGCAAAATTCGGCTTTCTTGAAACAACCCACGTGAAACACCAACCATTTACACACACGGTGAAGAGAACTCAAGTACTCAACATGGGGGGAAATATTGTGGAGGACCATTGACACCCTTCTTAAGTAATTAATAAAAAGGGGGGAGAATCTAGTGCAGATGGCATTTCAGCTTTCAAGAGAGAGAGGCAAATTACGAGGACAGAAGAACAAAGTGAGAAACTTGAAATCCACGCGAACCAAAAGACCAGAGAGATACATAACTGTTTAATTAACGTGCTCGAAGGTAAATGCTTTCCCTTCCCATTCTGCTAAACAAAGAAGCAGGGACTTGCAAAAAGGACAGAACTTAATTTACCCATTTCTATGGCAGCTGGTGGGTTTGAAGCCATTCGAGCAAAAAGTGAAAAATTGGTGAGAGAGTTTACGAATTGGGAAGGAAGTGCTAAGTTACCCAACTAAGAACTAACCTTTTCGGCGGCGGAAGTCTGATGAACCAATCACAGAACCCAGGTGTGGGATTTTTAATGTTTCATCAAGTGGGGAAGTGGGGAAATGGACAACCAGAAAGTTTGTGGCTAGTGTGAAAAGAAGAAGGAAGAAGAGAAAAGTGGTGGGGATGGGGAATGACGGAAAGAATTAAAGATGAAAGCTTTGAGCAAGCAAAGGGCTGCGGCGACAAGACAAAATTGCGTAGCTGAAGTTGAAGAATCACGTTTAGAGGTTGCAGAATAGAATAGAACAGAATAGACGCAGGAGGTTCGAGAAAAGGATGGATTCAATCTGGTTTTGGTTTGGGGTTTAAGCATGATAATGATGGACTTATAATGACAGAACAGTCTTCTTGGATCCCGACATTTTGACATGACAAAATGATGGTAGAATATACTTTTTGTGATAGTTAAGAAAATTAGGCAAACAATTCATTTGTTTGCATTATTGTGATGAAGCTCAACAATTAAACAGTACATACTATAATTTATATGATGGTTGATGAATAACTAAGAAAAATAACAATTTTGGAAAGAATGAAAAATCATAAGTAGTGAGTCATGAGACTCTGAATCTCAATGAAAAATTCGAGAAAAAATATATATTTTTGTAATTTGTATCAAAGAGTCAATTTGAAAATGATAAATAAGATTCCAAAATTGCGAAACATAATTATAAAATATTAGTTTTTTTGTCAATTGAATAAGTATGAGTAACGAATCTATGGATAAATAGAAAAACATATTTCGAATCATAATTATATCTTGAGAATTTTTTGTTTTTGTATGGTCGAGATTAAAGCAAAATAAGTATTCCACTAAATTGAATGCCTTTATTGTAAGATGTAGATGCATTGGGTATAATTGTATAAACAAATATATGTGTAAATTTATCAATTAAGCTGCATTAACTTTTATTAATAGGTGAGAGATGATTACCATGATGAAACCTTCGTCCTTCTTGTCCACCGCCTAATAATGCCAAGTTAATGATGAAAGTCTCTTGGCATTTGATGGTGATTAGGATTTTAATGACTTTGGGCATTGGTTTTTCAAGCCGCACTATTAGTATTTTGTACTAAAATAGTGAGCTTGATTAATTTATTAGGGACGACCTAGGTAATCATGTAGAATATATAGGATTACACGAACAACCCTAACTCAACCATTGAAAACAACGCCCTCTACATGTCCATCTATTCATAGGCAAAGTGGTAGATCACTTTTCAGAAAACTAGTCTACCTCTTTTGTATAAAATGGTAGATTACTTTCTAAGAAAATGATCTATCGTTTCCATCAAATAGTCCACCACTTTTGACAAGCGGTCGACCTAATGACATATGTACTTTCAACCTACACTCAATTGTTGGAAGTGGCAGATCGTTTCCGCTAAATGGACTACCAATCCCGACAAGCGATCTACCGCTTCTAGAGAACGGTTCACGCTTCCGGTGAACAGTCAACCAAATGACATAATTACCTTTTACTTACATTAGGAAAATAATGGACGATAGGAGGCCTACAATACAAAATTATTTTGTAGTAATGCAACATCCTCTCACCCGTGGGCAACCAAATCTCTGCGCAGATCATAGGCCTAGATAAAAAGAAATAACACCCTCTTTTTAACACTTATGGAATAAAAGCCCATAAAATCAAGATGATATGAGATTTATGGACATTGAAATGACACAATTGTATATCATTATACTTTACTTTTTAAATATCTTCATAACAACAATAGCAACAAAAATTATCTATCACAATTCACAAGACAACTATAGAATGAAAACAAGAAAACTTAGAATTTGAAGAAAAGATGAAAGTCTCTATATAGTAAGTTAAATAATAAATATGCAGAAGATTTCACAAATCTACGAAAGAACAATCACTCAAGAAACTTCTCATCTATGTTCCATCGTTTGTACTAATTTTTAACTCTCTAGCTAGTAAACATATCAATTAATATTGGACTCCTCTAATAATATATGATTATGTTATTAGCAGTGCTTCATCAGGCCGACTAGTTGCTAGAAGCGGTGGACCTCTTAATGAAAGAGGTAAACCAATTTCTTGGAGAGTAGTAGAACGCTTAGTGAAAGAGGTAGACAGTTTTCTCCAAATCATCGTGACTTGCAAGCCACTGTAGCAAAGTCCTAAAAGGTATTCTAGCATGGTGATCTCTACAAATTAAAGCAAAATTTTTTAATTTTAATACAATTAAATACATTTACAAGTTATTAGTATATACTTCTTACAAGACGTGGGGCTTTTTACCTTTGAAAAGAGAACAATGAGGGTCTTGTTAAATATCTTTGGTCCCGACATACTCCAATGTCTCTAGAAAAAAATGGTTGGGAAGCCATCTTCACTAAGAGCCTTGGTATCACCCAACTGGAACAAAGTGGTTTGGATTTCCCAGTGTTATTAAAAAAATGCAGAGCTGGCTGGTCGGACAGCTAAAATTATCACCCGGTCACCAAACCAACTTGACACAGTCTAAAAACCTCTACGGTGTTATGTAGCGCTTTAACCGCTCGATCAGCTCAAACCGCCCAACCGGTTTTTAACTTCTTGGCCAAATTTTTTTTTAAGAGAATAAGAAACAAGGATAAAGAGAGTCGCCGCCTCTGTTCGTCCGCATGACTTCCTCAGCCGCATCACCTACTGCGGCGCAGGGGCGGAGCTACAGCTGGTCTCGGGGGGGCCCCGGCCCCCCCGAGAATCGTGAAAGTTACGTCTAAACTGTATCGATACTTTGAAAATTTTGTAAAAATTAACAAACGTGTAATAGGTTTAGTGTGCAAGTTTGTTAAAACAAAGTAGGCTTAGTCGAGCGGGGAGGACATCAATTATGATGCCTCAGGTTGAGGGTTCGATACCCAGCCTCTGCAATTATGTTATTTTTTATTTGCATTTTATTTTAATATATCTACATAATTACTCTTTTAAATTTATTATTTCTTGACTCATTTAATTAGATATAATTACTCTTTCAAGTTTCATGTTATGGTTTCTTCATTTCCTTATTTCAATATTATTTATTGACTCATTTAATTTCAAGTTTAGTTTTTTTTTACCACTTTGCAATTTTATTTCACTGAAAAATTATCCATTTTGACCTTTCATAAGTTATTCTACATCAATATTTTGACTCTGATCATCTAAAATGATTAATCATAATACTAATAAAAGTAAAATTTACTTTGATTGTCTTGCTTAGTTTTTAATTTTTTATCACCCTTCTGCGGTAATAGTATTAAATAATTTTCGGCCCCCCCCGAACGTCAAATCCTAGCTCCGCCCCTGCTGCGGCGAACCCCACGCCGACAACATCTGCTAATTGCAGCTTGCGTCTTTGCTTCCGTCTACGTGCTAGCGGAGAAGAGGTTCTCCTGTTTGCATCAGCAGCTCCGCTGTTCCTCTGCACTCTATCGCCTGCCGCCTCTGGCTCTGGCTTCCATTTGCTCCCCTGTCAACGAAAGGAAAAAGGGAGATGGATGGTGATACGATCGTGAAGAGGATGAGAGGGAAGATGAGGAGAATTAGATCTGATTCCCACAAGAGAGGGGAGAAAAGGAAATAAAAATGAAAGAAAAGAGAGAGTGTGTGGGCAGGGGCGGACGTAAGGCAAGGGAGCGTGTGTCGGTTTTCGACAACCCTTCGATAATTATAACCGACACACCTTCATTAAACTGGAAGAATTTTATTATTTAAAATGAATCCATCTTAAATTTTAATTAACAATAATTCATTTTCAATTTGATTAAAATAACTCTTAATCCTATCAATTGCTATTAAAAAAACCCACATGCAATGCAGTCAAAAGCGTGATTCTACCTAGAAGCGGTTGGGTGACCTAGAAGCGTAAAATTGTAAGTTTTTAAGTTTTAAATCGTAGATTTTGACTACATTTGTAAGGGAAAATCACGATTCTATATAGAAGCGTTTTGGTGACCTAAAAATGTACAAACGTAAGCTTTTAAGTTTTAAAGCGCGATTTTGGCTGCATTGCCCACAGGCCATACCAATGTACATGTGTGTTGGGCCTGGTCCTTTCATTAAGGGAGAAACAAAAAAACCACGAAAGCCCAAGCGGCCATGGCCGAGATTACCAGAATCACTACAAAAAAGAGGAGGTTTGGGGAAGGCAAAAGTTTGTATGCAAAAATAGCAAAAATCATCCCTATTACTAGGGACGACAGTCGTCCCCGATACTAACAAGTCATCATCTCGCTTCTTTTCCATCAAAGACAACATGTCGTTCATATAGCTAACACTTTAGTGACAATAAGTCGTCCCTAAACATCAATCCCAGGGATAGACTGTCGTCCCCAATAATCAATTTCATGATTATGTTGGGCCTATCTGGGGATAAGCTATCGTCCCCTTTTTTATAGGGTTGACATGTCGTTTCTATAGGTATCAAACTGGAGTCCAAAAATCGTCCCTGAAAAGTTTATTCAAGGACTACGAGTTATCTCTTTTACTATATCTTTAGAGATGACAAGTTGTCACGTATGACTTTTACCCTGTGTTTTTTTAGGAAGGAAAAGGAGGGGAGGGGAAGGGAGGGAGGGGAAGGGGGTTTCCCAATACGTTTTCCCCCGTTCTCCAATGACTGAACAGTGGGGAGGGAAAGGATTTAGGGAGGAAAATTCACTTTTGGAGTAGTCCCTCCAAAATGGAGAGAAAACAAGTTGGGCCTTTTTTATTTTTTTATCCTTTTCAAAATACTGAAATAGCAACAAAGGTAGCTTTGTTGTCCCAAATTCTTTCTTTATTTTTTTTCCATTTCAAAATGGCTACACGTATAGAAGCTTTGCCCATAATTTTTTATTTTTTTATCCTTTTCAAAATACTGAATTAGCAACACAGGGTTAATTTCCTGAAAACAAAGTATAGAAGCTTTGCCCATAATTTTTTTTTGTAGCTTTTATTATGAAAAGGAAACTTATAATTATAGATTGATAGTTGAGGAATGTATGTTCGAGATCATTATATAGTAAAATCATTTTTGAGTTTGGGGTACGATTTTTTCGGTAGAACTGTTTGCGATTTTCACATTTAGCTAACGACATAGTACAAATAGCATATCGAAAGTTTCATAATATAAATGACACATTGGATAAAGATTGCTATATTTAGTTGTATTAGTCCTTAAAAATGAAAATGGTAATGATTGGTTATTCATGAAATTCATTTCAACATATAATTAAATTATTTTACTATAACATAACCAATAAAATAACATGTACATCACACTTTTCAATATAATCCGATATGAATACTTTGTCACATGAATTTTATAATTGCCGGAAAAAACAACATATCTATTAGACTATCACACTTTCCTATATACTTTTTCCCTCCCTCTATCCCTTTCACTTTCCCCCATAAAACAACATTTTTTCTCCAATTCTCTTCCCCTCCAATTTTCCTTCCCCTCCAAATTTTCTCCCCCCTCCCCTCCTTTTCCTCCCCTACTTCAGAAACAGGGGGTTAGGGACGAACAATTGTCATTTAACTTATGTATTGGAGACGCGGAGTTGTCACTTATGCACCTTCAGAGAACGACTAACTGTCTCTTATGGTACTCGTATGAATGGCGTATGAATGACATATGATAAATATAATCCAAAAATTTACTCAATAAGAAGTCCTTATTGTGAGCCATTAACAACAAAAGGCTATGTAGGAATACATTATTTATAAATAAAAAGACGTCATGATTTCTACATCGCAAGTAATATTAATAATCATAATCAGGCTCAACTGTAATAAAAAAAAAGCAAGTATAAATATTGTCCGCAAAATACTAAATATGAATCCTTCAACAATAAAAGTGGCTCCTCCGACAATCCTTTTAGCCACAAAATTTGTACATATGAGGAACCATATATCCTGTCATATCCCTGCATATATAATAAATTCGCAAGTTGTAACACCAATACAAAACGTAATTCCTAGCAGGGACTCAACAACATGTACTTTGTTCTCTTTAGTCATTCCTTAGTTATGAACAAACAGCAAACCATTAGCTAATTAACTAAATGGAAGTAGTAGAAAATTCTAGAGATGCAGAGTAATTGGAAATCATCTTTACCTATCGTAGTTGTATAACATATTCATTTTTTATATACCATGGTTCATTGTTGTCTTATGCAACCCTGCAACTCTAGTATTCACACTAAACCACTAAACATTTAAATGACATAGCAATGGAAATTGGAAAATGACAAAGCATGGAAAAGATAGTAATATCATGGTAAAGGACTTTAAGAAGCAAAAGAAGACAAGATGTTATTGTATAAGTGGAGAAGTTAAAAATTAAGGTGAAGTCAAAGTACCTGCATGTGTGCTGACGAAATAAACTACGGGAGTTAAATTTCATGGAGCCTGCAAAGTATGCCACACAATAAACTAAAATCAGTTTGTTCATCTCATGTGGAACTGCTTGTATACTAGTTGAACCAAAATTCTATCTAAGCATAGTATCTTTTGTTGTGTCATCCAGGAGATGCACCTAAAATCAAACCATAACAAAGCAGCAGATGCACCTAAAATCCATATGCAGATGGTAACCTAGAGAGCATAACAGGGTTAGCAAAACAATGCTCCGATTCTTGTCATCATATGATGGGAACAAACAATAATCAACCAAGATTTGGATAGCAAGGAAAACAAAACAGGGAGAGATAAAATCTCGTACTAGGGCTGTTAAACGGTCCGGTTTGGTTAAAACATGACCCGATTAACCTAGTTTTTTAAAACCATTCAGCCCATACCACAACTGGAGACAGGGTTTCATTCAGTGGGCTGGTTCTGGGCTCAAGAAATAGACAAATTAGGGATTCGGTTTTCTGGTTTTAACCGGACCGATCTGGGACAATTTTTTGGGTGGCCATTACAACCGCAAATTGGATTGGGTAAAGAGGAATCCGGTTTCCGGTCATAACCAGAACGGTTTAAACTAGTCGGTTTCTGGTTTGACCGAAAAACCAAGACCGGATTCTCAGTCCTACCTAGTACCTGAAAAAGTCATCAATGGACTTTTAAGCTACGAGCTCGCCACATGGATGGCACTCATCTCTTCATTGCACAATCAAAATATAGAGAGACGCCACCCAGAGACAATAATTCTCCAGTTCCCCTCGTTAGGCGCAACTCATAACCTTCTAAAAAGACATGTGAGTCCAAACAACCCGCTCATTAGCACAAGCGAAACAGATCTAACCCTAACCACATTCAAACAATCTTCAATTTCATAAAACCAGAGAAATCATAATAAAAACAAAAGGATTCAACTCGTATATCATATTCGCAGACAAGGAAACCAGCAAACAATCTCAAACCCACCTAACCGAACAAGTTTAGGTCAATGAAGGATTTTGTTTTCCTTTCCCGGGACGATGAACACACCGCGGCAGAGGGCCATTATATATCTCTTCTTTTTCCGACCGCCTCTCTGTATTTATATATTATAATAATAATAAATCCCTAAACCCTACATTTGAAAAACTTTTGTTGATAAACATACTAAATCTTTTGGCTAATTGGCGGAGTCATTGATGCCTAAGGAAAATTAGGCTTTAAGGTTAATTAATTCAAGCCTGGAAAGCCCGCCAAGATTTTTCATTTTCTAGTCATACCGCGTAAACTTATTCAGTTTTTTGGGGACAACTTAAAAGAGTCCAACCCAAATAATTAGTTAACACTTGTTTTATAGAGACAATTTTTCATACGTGTCCCCTAAATTACTTATTATTGCGTTTGCAGAGACAAATTAATATAGATGTCCCCTAGGTTCGTCCCTAATGCTCCTCTATTTTGTAGTGAATACTTGCTTTTGAAGTTGATATTGACTTTATATGTTGCAACTGCAAGCTGCGAAAGAGCATTTTAAGCTATGAAGATAATCAAGAACGATCTTCGAAATCGGTTGAGTGAACAATTTATGAATGATTGTTTAGTTGTGGGGTAAAATACCTCGGGCGCCACTTAAATTTGAGAATTGGGGTAGGCATACCACTTAAGTTTGAATAGGGAGTCGGGTATCACTGAGCTCTATTATATGTGCACCCGGTACCATTTAAGTTTACTCTTAAGTGCATTCCGTTAAAGTTGACACAATATTATTGGAATATTCCATTTTCTAAATTTCATAATTGGTCATTCTTCTTTTCTTATTGTAAAAAAATCATTTCGACTTATGAAATATTTCATTATTTATTATTTAGTTAGAACCTCTTTTGAATACATTATACCGAACCAATTTTTGAATAGAAATTTTAGAATCAAATATCATTATAATTATTTTCAATTATCATTATGTGTTCTAATAATTGAATTATTCAATGAATGTTGCAACTAAACAATGTTGTATCTCTTATGGTCATATTTTCTTTTCTACATTTTTGACAGAATATTGTAGCTTTTATATTTTGTTTATTACTTGGTTACTTTTTCATCTCTTTTCGTTCTAACTTTTTTTAATTGGTTAAATATGTTTAATTCTTTCTAATTGTGTTCTATTTATCCTTTTCTTATTTTGATGCATTGATGATTAATTTGGTTCTATTTTAACTACTTTATTTTGGTAAAACTATTTTAACTATTTCTAATGGTGCTTCTAATTGAATTAAGAGGTTTAAATAGATATTATAATATTTATTTTAAGTATTTATTATTATATTATAATATATTTATTCTTCTTCTTGATATTTGTTTCCTATTTTTACTAATTTATCTATTTTATTGAAAAACTTTTATTAGTCATTCTAGTAATAATATGTTTAGAAGGTTTTCTAATTATTATATTAGATAAAATTTGTTGAAATATATTTTTGGATGTTTTTAAAAGTTTTGGGTGTCAAAAAGTAATTAAACGTTTGGGTTGGATAGAAAAGTAGACGGATGCACATTTTGGCAACTTTAATGGTACCTGACACCCTATTCAAACTTAAGTGGTATGCCTACCCCAATTCTCAAACTTAAGTGGCACCCGAGGTATTTTACCCTTTAGTTGTGTGTATTCGGAAAAAATTTGCTTTGCAACATAAGTGATAAATGTATTTTAGAGACATTTTAGTTGATGAAAAGTCGGCGGGATTCGTTGTAAACATGACATTTTGAATTTTATAAATTAATTTCTAGTTAATTTTTTATTTTATCTTTTAATTGGGTAAATGACAAGTTTGGTCACTGGGATTACTACAAAAGGTCACGTTGGGTCACTAGAAATATTTTATTCCGTTTGTGGTCACAAACTTTATACTCTCGTGTTACTCTCCGTCCATTTCCATTACTTTCATCCTACGTGGCAGTCAACTCTAAAGTTGACCATTTAATATGTGACGTGGCAATTAAAAAATTGATAAAAAAAAAAAATTTAATATTTTTATCATTTCCACCTCATTATAAAAAACTTAAAAATAAAAGATAAATTCTTTTAAACCTACAATCACTGCGACGCGGATTGACGTGGTGATGGGGAGGGACCTTGCCGGAGTGCTGATCTTCGAAGAAGAGCATACTCTTGCGAAGTGCGTCGTGGGAGTCGTTGTCGGCGAAGGTTTAAGATAAATATGTAAGGGAAGGGGATGCGGAGTAGGGATCGGGCTAAGATGATGGGTGTGGTTTGAGTCGTCCGGAAGAACAAGGGTTCCGAGGAGGGTTTCCTTAATCGTTCAAAAATCAATGGGTCTCCTCGTGGGTGAAAATCACTGACTCGCTTGTACCGTCACACTAGAAAGTGTCCAAGTGTAACCACCTACTAATGCGTGGTATAGCGGGTTTAGTTCTAGGGATCGTTTGGATGAGGAATTCTAATGGATCAATGTGACACAATTGTCTCTTTTTTAGACAATTGTGGCAGATTGATCCGTTTGGCAGCAGAAAATTTGGATGAAGCAATTTGGCTGGGGAATTCTGAATTGACTCATGTTGAGCCAATTACAGTTATATGGGGTGGGGGCAGGTAATCTGAATTGACTCGTTTTAAATGACTTGTTTGTAAAATGAAACAATTGGCCAAATTGTCTCGTTTTACAATTGATCCATCCAAACGGCCCCTAAATGTCAACCCGGGTCCTAGGTGTGATGACTACTCCATGAGATTCTTATTATTTAGCGGTTCAACTGTAGTGAAGTTCCAACTAAACTAGCAAGCAAAAGCAGCAAATGTTGTGTTCCAAGTTTGAGAGAGGTCACCTAGATATGGTTCCCCCTAGACTGCAGTTAAGCCAAGTTGTAATTTGCCAAGTTCAGATTCAATGATAATTATACTGCGGGAGGTTCTTAGATAGTCTGCATTCTCGACTAAAGGTCTCCAGACCCTCTCAATTTGAGTCCCTAGCGGGCGACTAACCTCCACCGGAGTAAACAGACTGAGGCCCTAACGTACCAAATCTCCTCTACTGAAATAAATCTAGTACAAAATAGTGAATTGACGACTTTAGTCAATCAAGGGTGCTCTATCAACCTAGGTAGATATTCTCATTCTAGGTCAAAGCAGGAATAACATGAATTTGATCAGGATTCATGCAATTCAGAAAACCATGTCTCAATTGAATATAATCAGTATCAAAGAATTTGTACTTGGGTTCATACAACCAGACCTAACATACAAATCTAAGGTTCTTCATACCCAGGCGAGTGAGAGAGTTTACTCCATAGAGAGAGAAGGGAAATCTAGGTCAGATGCATAATCATGCTGTGAAGGATGAGAATCTGCTTCTGGTAGTCAATCGACACTTCTCCAAGCCTTAACCGAGCTCCAATGGTGATGAAAATCGATCTAGGGCGCTTGGAGACTTTGGTTCATCATTTTCTCTCTCTAGGTATCTGCTTTCTTTCTCTAAAATTCGGATCCCTCTCAAAAATGGCCTTCTTTCCCTCAAAAGGGAGCAGATCGCGATACCCGGCCGTAATACCCGGTCGGGTATTTCAGGAGGTCGGCCGGGTATTTTGAAACACAACATCGTGGGGGAAAGGGGAATACCCGATCGATGTCCAGAATACCCGATCAGGTATTTAAGCATTCCGGCCGAGACCCCTTCTGCTTCCTTGCCTCCAAAGCGTGTTTTACCCGGCCTCCCTCGCATTTTACCCGGTCGGGTATTTCAGCTCCTGACCGGGTATTTTCATCTGACAGCTCCTCTGGATCCAGCCTTCCACTTTCCGACCCGAAACTCGTTCCCACGCCTCAATATCCACGCCAAGTCCTGAAATATGACATAAACGAACAACCTAGCGTGAAATCGGCCTAAAACACGAGAATCGACTCTCAAACGGTTCAAGAAATGGTGGTCAAAACATGTGCAAATAATGGTTTATCAATCACACCTCCTCCAGGTTTTGCACTCACTAAATCCTGCGCTTCTTTTCCCTTTTCTAAGTTGAATTTGTCCCCTTCCATTCTCTTTTCTTCAATGTGGCGCCTTTCCTCTTCAACCTTCTCCCTCATTTTCTTCCCTAGACCAAGCATCCTCGCTCTTCGTCCTTGTCTCTTAGGCTTTTCAATTCCCTTGATTGAATGAGTGAGTGCACTCTACCTATATGGGGAAAGAGGTTAGCCAACCTCTCCATTCGAACTCTCCCTGTCTCTCGCCATGGATCCACTGCACAAGACCCAGATCAACGCTTCTGCGCTCTTTAAGTTTTAGGTGAGCGAATTAAGTTTATGGGTTCTGTTGGGTTCTTCATTTTGCCTCTGAAATTCATTTGAATATGGCTAGGCGATGAGGGTTGACCTTTCATCCTTCACGGGTTGAATCTGTTGTCGCTGCTACTGAAACTTTTAGGGAAGGGATGTAAAAGATCGTAGAGATTGCGACCACTGAGCGATTGGCTGGCAGCAGTGGTGGATGAGTGAGAATTGAGCAGCAGTGGGAATGGATTTCTGGAGGCAGAGGGGGAGGAAGATGACAACCGTGGTGGTGGTGGCCATGGAAGAATACAATGAGGGGTGAGGTTGGGTCGGTGGGGTATGGGGATTAGTATAAGAGAAATTAGGTTTTTTTTATTTTATTTTTAATGAATTTGATAATGTGGTGGAAATTTAAAAATTAAAAATTAAATTATTTTTTAATTGCCACGTCACACTTTTAATGGTCAACCATAAGAAATGACTGCCACGTAGGACAAAGTTAACGGACATGGACGAAGAGTGACCATTGATGAAACGAGAGTACAAAGTTAGTGACCACGGATGGAATAAAATATTTTTTTAGATGAGAATCTAAAAATTTCATTAAGTACAGGCCATCGGCAAAAAACCCAGATTCCTCTCAAACAACCATATACAAGAGCTAACGAGCTACTATATCTAACAGAAAGAAAAGAAAACCTAGCTGTGAAACTTCTATACTAAGTCCAGGAGTCAAGAATTCTCTGCATATCTGGATCTCCATTCACCCTACATGTAACTTCACCTCACACTATACTACTGATCTTTAGAGGGGATCGAGCTGGCCGAGCACCATACATTCACAAACATCACTCACGCCAAACATAGCTTAAAGCAACACACCAGGTGAGTGTGAGCCTACAAACTTTTGACTTAGCAAGACCTCCTCCCCATTGCTTAACACACCAATCTATCAAAGGCTCCCACATAAGAAAAAGAGGGGGAGCATTCAACCTTAAACACTTCTGCAACACACAGCCTGTACATGAGCAGTGCATCAATAGATAAACTTTGTTTTCCACCCCTCCTAGACACAATAAGCATAGTCCAGAAACAGGTTTTCCCCAACGCAATAGCTTGTCCTGAGTAGTCAGACGATCATGCATAGCAAGCCAAACAATAAATCCATGTCGATTTATAACTTCTTTCCCCCATATCAGCTTAGCCCAAGACACCCCAGGGACATGCTGCCTAATAGATTGCCAAACTTCAATAACTGAGAAACTGTCCATCTGTTCACCTTGCCACAGAACATCTGGCATCACTCTAGTAATAAATTGTGCAGCCAGACTTCTACACTTCAAAATCCTTTTCCATATCCACATCCCTGCAGAACGAGAAGTGACATTCCAAATGCTCTGCTGCTTCAAACGGTAACGTCTCACCCAAGCTACCCAAAGAGAGCCACCATTAGTCAATATATCCCATATGTGCCTTAAAACACAAGCCTTGTTCCAGATCCCAGAATTTCTAATGCCCAAGATACCCTTCTGTTTTGGTTTTGCCAGCAGATCCTAAGCCATGACATCATTTTTTCTTATGCCATCCTCACCTGAATTCCAAAAAAATTCATTGCAGAGTTTTTCCACTTCCTTAATCACATACTGAGGCATCAAAAACAAGTTAAGCCAGTATTGCAAAGTACTAGAGATGACTGAAGACACAAGTTAAATTGTTCCAGCATAGCTAAGAGTTTTTGTTCTCCATAACCTCAATTTCTGAGTAATTCAATCAATTAAAACTTGGCAGTCTCTTCGAGAAAGCTTGCCCGTAAGCAGAGGGACTCCCAGATACTTCACAGGTAAAGAACCAAGTGGAAATTCATAATAAGCCGATATATCCTCTTTTTCCTCTTGAGAAACCCCTACATAAAATAGTTGACATTTTGCTAGGTTGCACCTTAAACCAGAAATAGAATAGAATTTGTCCATCAAACGCCTAATTCCAGCAACCCCTCGTACTTAACCATAGTAAACATCATCAGATCATCAGCGAAGCACAAGTGGGTTATCTGAAGCAGGTTTACACCTTGGATGAAGAGGAATCTGGTTATCAGCCACATATTTCTTCACTAAGTAATCCAGAAATTCCATAGCTATAACAAACAAATAAGGGGACAGTGGGTCCCCTTGTCTTAGACCTTTCCTAACTGAAATTTTTTCACATAAACCACCATTCACATCTATTTGAATCTTAGGTCACACAATTCGTGTGAAAGGAGTCGGAGCTCCCGCTTTGGAGCGCAAAAACGCGATTTTGAATGGATTAGCGAAAAAATCGTGATTAATTATCTAGGGCTGGTAAACGGTTAGCCGGTTACCGGTTATACCGTTAACTGACGGTTTCGGTATACGGTAGACAAAACGCAGGTGTCGGTATACCGAACCATATCCGGTTAGTAACCGGCGGTTACTCGGTATACCGATTATAGGGGGAGCCCCATCCCTTTATCGATTCATTCACAATCCATTCATCCTGTTCTCTCCTCTCTCTCTCATCTCCCTCAAGAAAAAACTCCCTCTCACCTTTGAACCCATTAACAAAACCTCACCGTCGCTGATTCATTCTCTATCTTCATGTGCCGTCGTCGGAGAGACTGCTAGAGTGATGGGTTCGTTGCTCGCCTAGCAGCCACCGCCTTTCTCCACTCCTCTACCGCCGTCCGTCGCCGCTGCTATTGTGGAGAACCCAGAACCCAGCGCTTCGCTCTCCCTCTCAAACCCACAACCCCATCCGGCGACTCGCCCTCCATCTCGATCCCAGATCCGATGCCATGCAATCTCCCTCGCTCGACGGCTCTCCCTTCCTCCCGAGACCAGATCTGGCACCATGCTGTCTCCCTATCACGGCGGTTTTCAGTCCATCGAGATTCCAGATCCGAAGCCGCCGCCAGGAATCTATACTGCCCACAGGCCGCCAGCGACTCGCCTTCCATCTTTGATTCCAGATCTGGAGCTGCCGCCGAGACACGATGATGCCCACTCTCTTTCATCTTCAACCTAGGTCAATGAATCTCTAGATCGGCACCACTCTCACCCCATCTCGATTCCAGATCTGCCAGAGAAAGAGAAAGCGTTTACCAGTTTTTCGGATAACCGGGAAGATAACCGTTACCGGAAAGTCAGTAAGCCGGTTAACCGGCAATTACTCGGTACCGGTAGTCGGAGGATACACTGGAATTTCGGTAATACCTATAACCGGTAATTCGGTAACCGGTTATACCGATACCGACCGATTACCAGCCTTATAATTATCTGTTGGAGCACGATTTCTTCGGAAAATTCACGATTTTATTTTACATGGATAGAGTGGAAGAGATGAAGAGTAACTGTCGACGGCGATGACTGTCGATTTGGGGAAGGAGATGGAATCACCGGTCGGGCTGATGGGGGAACCTAGAAGGGTCGAATCTGCATCTGAAAGAAGCTTTCTTCATCATGAAGATCTTGAACTGTGGGGGAGGATATTGGTCGGCAGAGGGATATGCAAAGCCAACGAATGGGGAGCAAGCGGGGAGAGGAAATTGAGGCAATAGATGATCGGGGAGAGAAATCCAGTGTTGGTGATTCTGCATGTAAGAATTGGGTAGTGGATTGATTCGGTACCGTTGTCTCTTCGTTTCTTTATTCCTCGGAGAAAACAATTGATTGAGCACCTTGCAGCGAGCAGCACAATGCCAAATCTCGGTGTTTTATCTTCTTTCCATCCCCTTCAGCTTCTAACTTCGTGCTCGTCATCAGAGCTGTAGTGCCCTCTCTATATTTAACCAATTGCTTCATATTTGATATGCTCGAAGGAAAGGGGAAAGTTCTGTAGGGAGTGAATTATTGGTGAGAGAGAGAGAGACATAATATTTGGTTTGATTATTAGAAGTGGGGACGGGTTGTGGAAGACAAAAGTACTATGAGGTTTTTTAACCCAAGTATTAGGTTTATTTGGATTTTCTTTTTCTTTAGTTTATTTTTCCTTACATGATGATATTTGGTAAGCATGTGATAGTATATTGATAATATTTAAATTAAAATAATATAATATTAAATTCCACACTCTGAATATATAATTCTTTCAAAATAGACGCTTCCACGCTCTCGCTCCCGCTCCACGAATCGGTATCCTAACTTGAATCAGAAGAGTAGTGATACGGCCTTTAACCAATTTCACATAACCATAAGGAGAGTCCATAGCAGCCATCACACTGAATAAAAACCCCAGTCAACTGAGCCAAAAGTCTTCATGAGATCAATCTTAACAGCACATCTAGGAGTGATTACTTTTTTGCAATGTTGTCAAAACCGAGCCGAAACATGACCCGATAACGTGAACGACACGCACTTTAGTGGTCCAACCGGTCTTGAACCATAAAAAAACCCGTTAGAAAACTGACACCTTATAAATAATAATATTATAAGTAGAATACATATAAGATAGTATATTAATAATTCAGTGACTAAAATAAACAAATTAACAATGTGTAAACAAATTTAACCATTTACATTATATATATAACAAATTAACAACTAAAAAGTAAAAAACCTACTCTATGCACCCCATCCAACCACAACCACACACTGCACACCCCTCTCTCTATTTTTCAATATCTAACAAATAAAGAACCAAAAAGGAAAAAAGTGAAAGCAAAAAACCCCACTCCAAACCCCCTGCCACCGGCAGCGCCACTTATCTCTCTCTATCTTCAATTTCTTCCTCCCTCTTCTTGCAAAACACACGAACCAAAATAAACCACACAACAATCATCTCACCTTCTACTTCTCATCTGATGCTCTGGAATTGGATTCTTCTAATCCTTCACTATAAACGATCGACCTCCATCACCCTCTTTGTTTCATCTCTTGATCTAGCTTTGTCACTCTTGAAGGACGGTGGAGACAACGACGATGGAGGACAGTTATCGGCCACCGACGCCTTTTTGCTTGTGAGCATATATAGTGGCTTCAAACCCAATATTTTTTTAAAGCAGACGGGTCATGTGCCAAAAACCGGTCGAGCGGTTCGTGCGACTCGGATGATTAACCGTCCGGCCGCTCAAAAACCGTCCTTCTGGGGCCTTCCGATTATTTGAGTGTATCGAGTCGGACTGACGACCGGGTGCCGAATTTACCGGTCTGACCGGCCGGTCTGGCTCGGTTTTAATAACACTGCTTTTTTGTGATAATCTCTCACTGATCAGGTTAGGCAAAACTTTAGCCATCCGATTTGTAAACAACTTAGAAATCCCTTTATACAAGACATTGCAACAAGATATGGGTCTATAGCCTTTCATATGTTCAACACAGGGTACTTTAACAACTAAAGCAAAAATAGTAGAATTTACTATAGAATCTAAGTGACCAGTAGAGAAAAACTTCAGAATTACCTCTTCCACCTCCTTGCCAATGATATCCCAGTGAGCATTGTAAAACTCCACTGGAAAACCATCATGTCCAGCGGCTTCGCCCTTTCCCATATCCGAGAATACATTTCTAATTTCCATTCTTGATACCCCTTTATAAGCTCTTCACAATCAGCTGCACCTAAAAATAAGCTACTGGCTGCTGTTGAACATTTGGATCTGCAGATCCAATCAATTTTGAATAAAAATCCACAACAATTTATCCAATGCCTTGTACATCAGCAACCATGTTTCCTTGAGAGTCAAGTAAACTCGTTATCTGCTGCTTCTGGGTTCTAATTTTAATGTATCTGTGAAAAAAGGAAGTATTGGAATCCCCATCTTGAATATACTGAAATCTAGATTTCTGCTTAAAAAACAGTTCTTCATCTTTCATGATCTCTTGATAAACCAAGTTAACTCTCTGGTCCTCCTCAACAAGTTGTGGGATAGGATCTTGAAGAACAACACTATGAGCTTTCTCAAGAGCAACTTCAGCCTCTCAAAATCGACCAGAAATGTTTAGGTAGACCTCTCGGTTAAGTTTCTTTAAACCAATTTTAACCTGGGCAAGCTTACTGTAAAAGACAAAGTGTGGACATCCACTAAATGATTTCTTCCATGCCTCTTTAATGATAGACATATACTGAGGATGAGATTGCCAAAACAGAAAATATTTAGATGGCTTAGGCAAGCTATGCAACTGGGGGGCATTGTGCAACAACAAACCACAATGATCTAAAATCTCCGGCGCAGGGGGAGGGGGGTTGCTTAACTGACAAGAAAATATCAAGTCAGGCTTCATTGACAAGAATTCTCTCAATGCTGCGAGCAAGGGTTAACTTTTTGCTTGTTCCACCAAGTAAACCAAGACCCTGCAGTCTTATGGTCCATAGCCTCCATTTTCTTCAACCATTATTCCCAAAAATCCAGCATACTAGTAGTAATTAGCTCCCATTAGAGGCTTCATTAACTTCATTGATGGCGTTAAAATCTCCCATTATGACCATAGGTATAGTATCCTCTTTAAGCCGTAGCAATTCCCTATAAAAAGCCTTCCTCTCCACCTCTTTATTAGGACTGTATACAAACAATATAATGAAATGAGACTGCTCAACAACCAAGATTTTCATATAGTGCTCACCTTCTTCCATGCGTGTGATTTTCAATCAAGGTTTCCAGAAAATCCAAACTCTCCCAGACTTAGACTTAATATAGTTATCCATATGTTTCCAAGCTGGAAAAAACACCTTCTGTTATTCCTTTGCTATTTCCTTCTAACACTCTAGTTTCAAACAGACCAACTATATCTACTTTTAATTTTCTTAGTTGTTTTAAAACAACTAAGTGCTTATCAGGAGCATTGAAGCCCCTGACATTCCAGCTCAAGATATTCATTTACCTCTCTTCTCCCCCCTACCTCGACCTCTTGGGAGAGAAGGGGGAGGAGCTACATTCCTAATACCCGAACGACTCTACTGCAGCCTTGGAAACGATTGCTCATCCAACCGAGGCCTCCTAAAACCCTGATTCACGCCTGATGGCCCAGCTTTAGTCTTCTAACGACGATTAACCACCAAAGTAAACCTATCATCAGTAATTAACCCTGCTTCTGGTGGCGGAGTAACAGTTTCCACCTGCCTCAAAACACCAATTGTCTCTAGCCAACCTTCAACAAGATCCATAGCCAAACTCTTTTCTTTAGCCACTTCAGTCACTTTGGCAACCTTCTCATGAACAACCTCACCAATAACTGGAATTTTAGGCTGCCAAACTCGCTTACTAGGACCCATAGGAATTGAACAATCATGCCCAAAACATCCACACTTCGCACAAACCCTAGGCAAATTACAGTACTCCACATCCACAAAAATTTCAGGCAAGCCATCCGGAGTAATATTGAGTTTGGTAACCCATTTGATTGAGGACTTAACCTCAATACATATATGAGCAAAACTCACCTTCCTACCATTTTTCTTTGAATTATCCATACAAAGAGGCTTCCCCGAGGAACTTGCAACCCTGCCTAAACCAACTTAAGACGTGATCTCAGACAGAAGGTTCTAAAGATGAACCCAGATAGGCAGCACTGTTTTATAAATAGCAAGAGGACTGATGCATAGCTCCAATCTACGAAGAAACACAAGATGATGCCAAGGACCATTCTAAAAACCCATTGACAAATCTCAACATTCAAAAATTGTAACTGAAGAAGCTTCTTACCCATCCACGAGACCCGAATTTTGCCATCCTTCCGTCAAATCCAGTTGGCCCAATAACAAATCGAAGAGACCGAGGCTGGACGATCGATGAATTGGCCTACAAGACTATGTTCCCATCTCTTGGAACCTTCTTCAATCACCTCCTGAGGGGTCCTCAACGAACCATTTACATACTCTGGCTCGTAGTAGTCTAGCCGATTATCCTCATGGAATAAAATATTTCTAGTGACCAAACGTGAACATTTTTAGTAATCCCAGTGACCAAACTTGTCATTTACCCTTTTTTTTAATTATTATCGTATTTTATCGGCTACACATGTAACACCCCGACATTTGAGTTCGAGTTCGACTATAGTAAGTGAACGACTGAATAAACGTTTACGTAGGAATAGTTACAATTACAAATTAGGAATAATAATAATAATAACTTATTATTATTATTAGTAAAACATAACAAACAAAAAAAAAAAGGAGAAAACCCACCCCAAACAAACACCTTCTGTTACACCATTCACCCCACCCCACTTCTCCACCTCTCTCTCTCGTGACCCAATTAATCCCCACCTGCAATAAAAATCCAACCGAGAACACTTCCTCCCTACAGCTAGCAGCACAATCAACCAACCACTCAGTCCCTACAACATTTACTTTGGATCTGAACTACTCATGTCAAGATAAGAATCAAGTAGTGTATAATTTAATTTTCCTTCTCATCTCCTCCCATTCTCAACGGACAGCACCATGTATGTTAAATATAACCTCATGTCAAGTAAAGCACAAGCAAGGTTCTTGAGAAGCTAATTGAAGGGCCACGTTTGAGAAGCAGAGAGTCAGTGGGCTTTATGCCAAACTTGTTCCTCTGTTCCTCCCCCAACTGCTTACCATCACTATCACCCTCTCGTCATCCCTACATCCATTACCATCATCCCTCGTGTTCCCAACACAGCCATCACCATCTCCGACTTTAGGAGGGAGAATCAAGATGAACTTCTCGTCATCCTCCCCTCGCGACATCGTCCGCCGCATCATCGTCATGGCTGGGAAATGACCACTTTATCAACAGCGACTCTCATCGCCTCTCGCACCTTAACTTTCAAAACAGTAGGTAAGATGGACTGAACACTTGCACAATTCAAGCTTCATTTCCCCATATTTAAATTAACTAAGACCATAGTTATTTGGTAGCTTCAATGGTATAGAAACGAGAAGATCAAACGGTGATCCAAGCAAGAAACAGAAGTTCTACTCACTAGGAACTAGGTATAGGAACGCCCAAGAGGTAAGCGAACCCGATACCTCTCGTCAATTTCGACGTTTAAGTTAATTATGCGAGTTGTGAATTTTTGGGAATTAGTGACCAAACTTACAGTCTTTTAGTGACGGAATTTTGGTTGTCTCTAAGAGACTAAGACTGCTGGTCTATTGTCCAGATCAGTCCCCCCATGTATTCAGTACATACAGCTTAGTCCCTCAGAGTTTTAAGTTTTGATAATTTGGCCCGAAAATCGTATTTTTCATGGTTATGTTTATTTCCGACACTTTTACGTGGGTATTTTCATAATATGATAATTTTATAAATTTGAGAATATCTGTATGATGCTCGTGTATAAATTTTAGAATTTTTGGATCTGTAATTGTATTTATAAAATTTGAACGAATGTTGGTTTTAATTAAATAAAATACTGTACAAAGTCGGTTTGGTGATTTGATAATTTTCCATGAAACTAGGATTATTTATTGATGTTATAAAATTATAAATAAGAATTATTAGTTTTTGTGACTCAGTTTAAAAATTTTATATGATTAATTTTAGTAGGAAAAAGAGGTTATTTAAAAGAGGGGCTTATGTTTATTAATTGGGATTAATGATTTGAGTTAACCAAGGTCAGAATGTGGAGTCTTAAGTGGAAAATATAATTTGAGAAATTTATGAGAATTGTATGAGAATTATTTTAAGAAATATTGAGTTGTTTGAGATGATTTAATTCTTGATTAAAGAGGTTGAAAAGTTTAGTTTTGAGAAAATGATTTAAAAGAGATTGAGGGCCATTTTTCAAGGATTTTGGGACTAAGTAATCAATGAGGAAAATTTTTCCCAATACGTTAAAGGGACTAAACTTGAGGATTACCGACTAAGGGAAGATAATTTCGGTTGATAGGATTTATGAAGCGATCGGATTAAGGATCTCACATCAAGGAAAGTAAGGATCGTCATTTGAGAGGTGAGTGGTTTAAGGGGGTAAATTCTACGCCTTACGTATTTTCAAGTATTTGACTTACGAGTTTTAAGTATGTGTGTTTATGTGAATTGTATGCCAATGATTGATTTATGTCGTTATTGATGAGCATGTTTTATTTGAGATATTATCTGAGATGCTCTATTTGAGTTATGATTGTGAAGTATATGATTATTTGAGCTTTCAGTATTTACTTGAAGCTTTTATATTTATGTGTATTTAATGAAGGTTGCTTGATCTTTAAGGATCAACATTTAAGAGGTATTTCACTCCTAATTAAATTAGGGTGAAAAGATTTAAAGGTAGTTCACTAACGCCAGTCCCCCGCCCCAGTGAAAGTTTAAAGGAAGAGCAAGTTTTGCTCTTAAGGAACATGTGGATGAATCACTTAGACATCACATGAAGTTTAAAGGAAGAGTATGATATACTCTTAAGGTTTATGGGGTTGAATAGATTACTCCCATAAAAAGGTTTAAGGAAAGGCCTATGTTGGCCCTCATACGTATGAGCTGGGCGGTTGGACTAGTTAGTGAGGGGATCCCAGTGTCGGTCAAAGGTTTAATATTTTTGAGAGTGGCGAGTAACAGCAACTCACACGTTTTAAGAGTTAAAGTTTAAAGGGTGGAAGTATAAATAACTTCCACGAGTTTTTGAGGTGAACACTTAAGGGAATACCCGTAAGTGATTCAAGTTTAAGTAATGGCGTAGACTGACCCCAACCCACTCACCAGGTCGTAGAGGAGGAGCTAGGGAGCATCCAGTCGAGGAGCACCTAGTGAGAGAGCAGGCTACCAGAGGGGGACCACGTGAACACTTCTGAAGATGTCTGATCACGGATCGGAGTAAGCAGCATCTGTAATCTTTAGTTATTTGCTTTATGATTATGAGTAATGACTGGAGATTTAAAATGATAAAACTTTATGGATTGAGGTTTGCCCAAATGTTAGGGCTTTGCTTTTAAATTATAAGGTGTATTTTCAGTATTGGTATTTCGAGCACATTATTGTTTCTTTCTTTCAAAATTTTAAATATGCTCCGGAGCAAAAATTGTTATTTGATGGTTTTAGAGATCGGGATGTGACATTTTGGTATCAGAGCCGGTGTTCTTCTGTTCCTTGGTCTCCAAGGAATACTGGAATATCGGTCGTAGTTTTAAAGGCTTGTGTTTTAAAGGAAAAGAAAATGTGTTTTAAGTTAAAGGTTTGGCCAAACGAGTCAAGGATTTCTTTTAAGGATTTATAAAATCTCCAGTCTACTCTAATCGTATTGGCAAAAATAGCTCGATTACTAAAAGGGCCTTACTTATATGCAGAGCTAGTAATGCCCGCGTAAACCTTCCACCCCCACCGCAACCTAGGCGTCCACCGGATTATGATACGTTCCGGAAGAGGAAGGTAGAGGATTTCTATGGGGATCGTTCGACGGATCCCATGGAGATCGATTTGTGGATGTCAAAAGTCACTCGCACTTTACAGGAGATGCGAGCAGATGACGAGGACAAAGTGTTGTTGACAGTGTCCCTACTGCAGGGTGCTGCTTACAACTGGTGGGCTACACTGCCAGCCAGTCGAGAGGATCCACCTGCCATCACTTGGCCAAGGTTCGTGAAACTATTCAAAGACCACTACATACCAATGTCCTATCGGACCGAGCAGCAGAGGGAATTCCTTATGATCAGGCAGAAGTGGGGAAGTGAAAAAAGAGAAACAGTGGCGGAGTACACATCCCGGTTTGATAAACTGCTCCCATATGGGGGGCCACAGTTCCAGGATGCTGGGATTCAACGCAGTCACTACCTAGAGAGCCTGAAGCCTACCCTTAGGAGGGACCTGAGTGCACATGTATGGAACAGTAGAGAGGAGATTTATCAGGCAGCCCTCCGAGTGGAGAGGGTAGAACAGAGCTTGTACGAAGAAAAAGTACAACGAGATGGTCAGAAGAGGAAAGCCGATAGTCTATCGGATGGGCCAAGTCAGATGAATCAGACCAGGAGGATGCCGAGCGGACCGGTCAGTTATGGAGGCACCCAGAGCCAGGCTGGTTCGACAAGGCTGGGGCCAACCTTCGGTAACCCGAACTCGTGCAACCAGTGTGGGAAGATTCATCCTGGGGAATGCAAGCTACACTTGGGAGTCTGCTTTTACTGCAACGAGGCGGGCCATTTCGCTAGAGAATGCCCCAGGAAGGAAGGGGAAAGAAGAAGTCATTCTGAGCAGTCTGTTCGTGGCGGAGGAGGCAGAACTCACAGCGGGCACCAGTTTGGAAACCAGCCAAACCGATCCTCCAACAACAATGGCAGAAACATCCACCATACTAATGCAGACCTGGGTCAAATGTCGGGAGCTGGTGGGCAACCTAGAGTCTTTGCCATGGGAAAGATGGAGGGTGGTTTTGGAGACGATGGAGTGGATGAACCAACACATTGAGGTAATATGTGGGTGGTTGAAAGACATGAGATGGAACTATTTGCTTTTGATTATGCATCGATTTTTGGTTCGACTAGTGCCAGTTACTAATGTTATGATGTCAGTAGTAATAAGAGCGAAGGCTCAAATTCGTAAGTTAGCACAATATCAATTTCGAGGTCGAAATTTTCTTAAGGGGGAGGGAAATGTTATATCCCAATCAAATCAATTCTTATCGAATACGATTTACCTCAGTACAAATGGTGGTCTCCCAACCCTACAGTTCCAATTTCGAGGACAAAATTTTTATAAGGGTGGAGGAAATGTAACACCCCGACATTTGAGTTCGAGTTCGACTATAAGTGAACGACTGAATAAACGTTTACGTAGGAATAGTTACAATTACAAATTAGGAATAATAATAATAATAACTTATTATTATTATTAGTAAAACATAACAAACAAAAAAAAAAAGGAGAAAACCCACCCCAAACAAACACCTTCTGTTACACCATTCACCCCACCCCACTTCTCCACCTCTCTCTCTCGTGACCCAATTAATCCCCACCTGCAATAAAAATCCAACCGAGAACACTTCCTCCCTACAGCTAGCAGCACAATCAACCAACCACTCAGTCCCTACAACATTTACTTTGGATCTGAACTACTCATGTCAAGATAAGAATCAAGTAGTGTATAATTTAATTTTCCTTCTCATCTCCTCCCATTCTCAACGGACAGCACCATGTATGTTAAATATAACCTCATGTCAAGTAAAGCACAAGCAAGGTTCTTGAGAAGCTAATTGAAGGGCCACGTTTGAGAAGCAGAGAGTCAGTGGGCTTTATGCCAAACTTGTTCCTCTGTTCCTCCCCCAACTGCTTACCATCACTATCACCCTCTCGTCATCCCTACATCCATTACCATCATCCCTCGTGTTCCCAACACAGCCATCACCATCTCCGACTTTAGGAGGGAGAATCAAGATGAACTTCTCGTCATCCTCCCCTCGCGACATCGTCCGCCGCATCATCGTCATGGCTGGGAAATGACCACTTTATCAACAGCGACTCTCATCGCCTCTCGCACCTTAACTTTCAAAACAGTAGGTAAGATGGACTGAACACTTGCACAATTCAAGCTTCATTTCCCCATATTTAAATTAACTAAGACCATAGTTATTTGGTAGCTTCAATGGTATAGAAACGAGAAGATCAAACGGTGATCCAAGCAAGAAACAGAAGTTCTACTCACTAGGAACTAGGTATAGGAACGCCCAAGAGGTAAGCGAACCCGATACCTCTCGTCAATTTCGACGTTTAAGTTAATTATGCGAGTTGTGAATTTTTGGGAATTAGTGACCAAACTTACAGTCTTTTAGTGACGGAATTTTGGTTGTCTCTAAGAGACTAAGACTGCTGGTCTATTGTCCAGATCAGTCCCCCATGTATTCAGTACATACAGCTTAGTCCCTCAGAGTTTTAAGTTTTGATAATTTGGCCCGAAAATCGTATTTTCATGGTTATGTTTATTTCCGACACTTTTACGTGGGTATTTTCATAATATGATAATTTTATAAATTTGAGAATATCTGTATGATGCTCGTGTATAAATTTTAGAATTTTTGGATCTGTAATTGTATTTATAAAATTTGAACGAATGTTGGTTTTAATTAAATAAAATACTGTACAAAGTCGGTTTGGTGATTTGATAATTTTCCATGAAACTAGGATTATTTATTGATGTTATAAAATTATAAATAAGAATTATTAGTTTTTGTGACTCAGTTTAAAAATTTTATATGATTAATTTTAGTAGGAAAAAGAGGTTATTTAAAAGAGGGGCTTATGTTTATTAATTGGGATTAATGATTTGAGTTAACCAAGGTCAGAATGTGGAGTCTTAAGTGGAAAATATAATTTGAGAAATTTATGAGAATTGTATGAGAATTATTTTAAGAAATATTGAGTTGTTTGAGATGATTTAATTCTTGATTAAAGAGGTTGAAAAGTTTAGTTTTGAGAAAATGATTTAAAAGAGATTGAGGGCCATTTTTCAAGGATTTTGGGACTAAGTAATCAATGAGGAAAATTTTTCCCAATACGTTAAAGGGACTAAACTTGAGGATTACCGACTAAGGGAAGATAATTTCGGTTGATAGGATTTATGAAGCGATCGGATTAAGGATCTCACATCAAGGAAAGTAAGGATCGTCATTTGAGAGGTGAGTGGTTTAAGGGGGTAAATTCTACGCCTTACGTATTTTCAAGTATTTGACTTACGAGTTTTAAGTATGTGTGTTTATGTGAATTGTATGCCAATGATTGATTTATGTCGTTATTGATGAGCATGTTTTATTTGAGATATTATCTGAGATGCTCTATTTGAGTTATGATTGTGAAGTATATGATTATTTGAGCTTTCAGTATTTACTTGAAGCTTTTATATTTATGTGTATTTAATGAAGGTTGCTTGATCTTTAAGGATCAACATTTAAGAGGTATTTCACTCCTAATTAAATTAGGGTGAAAAGATTTAAAGGTAGTTCACTAACGCCAGTCCCCCGCCCCAGTGAAAGTTTAAAGGAAGAGCAAGTTTTGCTCTTAAGGAACATGTGGATGAATCACTTAGACATCACATGAAGTTTAAAGGAAGAGTATGATATACTCTTAAGGTTTATGGGGTTGAATAGATTACTCCCATAAAAAGGTTTAAGGAAAGGCCTATGTTGGCCCTCATACGTATGAGCTGGGCGGTTGGACTAGTTAGTGAGGGGATCCCAGTGTCGGTCAAAGGTTTAATATTTTTGAGAGTGGCGAGTAACAGCAACTCACACGTTTTAAGAGTTAAAGTTTAAAGGGTGGAAGTATAAATAACTTCCACGAGTTTTTGAGGTGAACACTTAAGGGAATACCCGTAAGTGATTCAAGTTTAAGTAATGGCGTAGACTGACCCCAACCCACTCACCAGGTCGTAGAGGAGGAGCTAGGGAGCATCCAGTCGAGGAGCACCTAGTGAGAGAGCAGGCTACCAGAGGGGGACCACGTGAACACTTCTGAAGATGTCTGATCACGGATCGGAGTAAGCAGCATCTGTAATCTTTAGTTATTTGCTTTATGATTATGAGTAATGACTGGAGATTTAAAATGATAAAACTTTATGGATTGAGGTTTGCCCAAATGTTAGGGCTTTGCTTTTAAATTATAAGGTGTATTTTCAGTATTGGTATTTCGAGCACATTATTGTTTCTTTCTTTCAAAATTTTAAATATGCTCCGGAGCAAAAATTGTTATTTGATGGTTTTAGAGATCGGGATGTGACAACACATCTCTCCTAAAATCCTAGGTCCGCCACTGAGTGTGGGAAAGAGAGGCAGGTAAGATATGGAGGGGTAAAAATTGAACAACAAGTTCACAGCTGGTTGCAATTTTCTATTAGCAAATATCTCTTTGTACATTTCCTTAATTTTGAAACTAAATAAGGAAATGGTATAATTTATTCCGATAAAAAAATTATATAATTTATTGTTTGATGAGTATCGGTCCATTATCGTTTTTTTAACGGTTTAATACCGGATGGACCAATAAAGTACGAACCACTTGCCTTACCGCCTCATTCTCCGGTTCAGTTTTAACAATATTGGGATTTTCTCACTAATGAAGTGTTGCAGTAGCATTTGGTTCATCTTCTAGTAACTTTCATCTCATTCCATCCACATCTTTCAAATCAGTGTTTGACAATCTTGCTCTCGAATATATAGGCAAGTCATTTGGCCATTTTGTAACTCATTATTGTCCAATAAAGGCTTTGGCTTGATCGTCTCAAGCTTTTGAATCGTTTTCTTCTTTCTTCTCTCAATAGCTTTTTCATAGAGCACTTGGTGTTTCTAGCTCCTTATTTTAGCTATATATTATATATCTTTCCACAATCTCTTACAATAGATCCTGCCACTCAAGCTCCAACTTTTCTTTTTGTTGATCTCCAAGTATTGTCTTTGATCTGAGATTTCATCACCCAAAATCCTTGTGATTCTGAGCTATCCTTTCAGGATTTCTAAAAAAAATTATCTAACTTCGGCCAGTAAGGTTGATGATATTTATTTAGACTTCTTTATAAAATACCATACTCCAATCTCTCCAGAGGTTTGTCTTACAATATCCCTACTTTCTTCCTCCTTCGGCTAGAATGACTTAAATCTAAAATAAGTTTCCTGTTAATTTATTCTCCTTTATCTCCTTTTAGGTCCATGACAATGGGAAGATGGTGAAAACAACTTTGATTGAAAACCCCTACACATAGCCTGTATTTTCTCTACCTTCATGAAGTCTCCTCAAAAGCTCGTGTGTACGAGAATGATTCCCACTTTCAAGTTATCCATACACACTTGGGAATTGCCACCGTCTTCTGCTATCATCCCCCTCAATTTCGGAATCAAAGTGGTTTCGAGAACTTGACTTCACTTCCAACTTAATTTTCTTCTTCCATAAGAGGTAGAGACCCATGTTTCTTGACATTCGCAACTCGTTCGCCGTCGTAAGAAACTAACATAATCTGCACCTTTCCCAACCATCCTCTGAAAACTTTGTTTCTATAAGAAACAAAAGTTTGGGTTTGTGGAATCTAATAGTTGATTATAGAGAAGCAATTGCCTCAAAATTTACTAACCATTGGCAGTTGGGACTTAAATGATTCATTGTTGTAGGCGGCTCTGCAACTCGGTAGGGTCCACCTCTGATTCTCCGAGTTTGTTGTTGGTATTGCTTATATAAATTATCTCACCCTTGTGAGAGCACATAACTCTTCTTCATCAAACTCCATCTCCTCCCCGTTCCTTCTTTTCCCTCCTACTTTGACTCATGGCTTATTTGTTTATACAATAAGAGGCATAAACAATTTCAACTCTTTTATCCTCTATAAAAAAAACATAGGACAAAGAATGTGCTCTCTCATATGGTTTGGAAAAAAAATCTAAGAAGAAAGCAAATCTTCCTTTTCATGTGACTCATCCATTCTTTTAGACTTTGGAATTAATTTTTATTATATTAAACACATAATCAGAACCCAATAAATTAATTTTCTATGTTTTAAATTTATAATTAAAACTCAATACTCCACATAATTAATAAGTATTATACATAATGGAAAACCTGGACCGGAGTCCACGAATAATCTGGATTCCCTATGCATGAGGGCCTCCCGCACACCCACAGGGTAGGCCCTGGCTCCTAGATCATATCCCCGATAACGAACATTTGATGAGCAATGGAGTCTTCTTATAATATGGGGTCGAAGCTTTATTGTAATGGCCACTACACATGACCCTACAACAAGCATGCTCATCAATTGGGTCCTAGTTCAGGCATATAGCGACACTTTGTTACAAGAGTCAAACCACTGTAATAATTAGGGAAATTTTGGGCTTGCACATCTTTTTTGTTTATTAATTTGTTTGAATTTATATTGTTTATTTGCTCAAGTAGGATTTAAATTGCTTTCTAGTATTTTATTAGGAATAGATTCTATGTAGGAGAAGGTTGCATATTTTTGGTAGGAAAGGAAAAGAGGGTCGCACAAGAGGGCGAAGGAGAATAATTTCTGGGGTTCTGTGCCTATAAATATGTACTTCTTCTCTAGTTTAATGTCACTGGATATTAGAACCCAATTCATGTTTCTTGTTTTGTTATTCAATTAATAGTTTCGTAGTTTGAGATAGTTCTTGACATTAAGAACATCCTCTACTCGAGAGCGTTAAGCAACATATTAAAAGTTCACGAGAAGGATTTCTATCGAAGAAATCCACTTAATAAGTGGTATCAGAGCTGGCTTGGCACTGAATTTGTTATGTCAATTTTCATGAAACATCCAGCGGAAGAGGGTTAATGCTCTATGGAGCTGCAGTTATTGGGAAGACCCTTATGCTCGAGAGGAAAAAGGACCCCACCACCAGAGTTAATCCCATCTACAAAACATCACTACCCTTCATCATATCCGACCATGTCCTATTAATCGCCACCATCATGTCAATACTTCAACATAGGGAAGGGCAAACGGTTTGGTAAATCCGAATCGAACCGAAATTGAATTAAGGCTATTCGGTTCGGAATTCGGAAGGAAAATATGGATAGTTCGGAAACCAGGGTTCTTTCAACAGAACCAAATTTCCGACCGAAAAACCTAAATACTATAATTGCAAGCTCCAAATGGTGGATTTTTATGTTTGTAGTTGTTTTTAGACTTAAATATTTGAAATGTTTTATGACTTATGTGTTGAAAAGTTTGATTTTATCATTGATGATGCATATAATTGACATTAATTGTTTATATTAAGGGTGAAAAATAAGTTAAAAGTGAGAAAATACAAGTAGCTTCACAAATTCGGTTTTGTGTGAAAACCGAACCGAATTATAATTTGGTTTAAACCGACCGAACTGAATTATAATTCGATTCTAATTCAGTTTGAGGTTTAGGAAAATTCGAGGACCCGGTATTCATAATTTCAACCGAACCGACCGAATGCCCACCCCTACTTCTACACACATCATCATCAGTTCTATCATCTTCAACCTTGTTCGTAACAATTGTATCATTGCCAAAGTCATATATATGTCCTCTACCTATCATCCATCACCGACATCTACACTAAAACAGAAATGGCCTTTTATGACAAATGAAATTGGTTACTAAATGTCAGATTTTGGTTGAGAATGCTATTTCGTGACTAAAATTTTTTGGTTGCACCTTTGGTCACATTTGCTGCGTTAGGAAAACTATATTCTGAAAAAAATTTCAATTTGGTCACAAAATATGATGATTTGGCAACCAAATTTGGGAAAGGTCACAAAAAATTGCGTTGTGACCATAATAATTGGTTATATAAAATCTGCTAAAATAGTCACAGAAAAGTAGGCTATTGGTCACAAATACCAAAAGCCAACGATTTTATTTGCCTTATTCCAACCAAATTGTAGCGTCATAAAATCAACATTTTAAAACCATTTAGATTTGGTTACCGAATACTCAACTATAATAAATTTATCATTTTAAAGTAACCACAAATATTGGTTACGCATTCCTGAACACAACCAAAATTTATGGTAATTATATGTTCCAAATGTGACCATCTTGGTTCCTGAAAACATAATGTAACCAAATTTTTTTTTATGGTTATCAAATGTTCTGTACGTGACCATCAATTTGATTCATAACCAATCAGTTTTACTCAAGAATTAAAATGGTCACAAATATTTTTTATAACCAATATTTAATGGTAGTCAAATAATATTAATGTACATATAATTTTGGTTCTAGAAATCGTATAATACAACCAACTTATTGATGGCAAAACAAACAAATTTCTGATAATCGTTTACATTATGATCAACTCCGAGAACCAAACAACTGACTCTGCCTCTTTGCGAAAGCCTACCTCCTCTGCCTGGGAAACCTCTCTACCTTCTTGTGCATCTTCTAGGCAGCCTTGGCAAGTATTTTTCATTGATCTGGTAATTTATCAGGTCACATCGTTAAACATTATTAGGCTAATACCTTTTGGACTGAGGATTAGCTAGAGGTGGCAATTAGGATCCAAATCCATGAATCCAATCCAATCCATCCACCAAATTATCCACTTAATCCAATCCATTTAAATCCAATCCATTT
This sequence comes from Linum tenue, assembly GCA_946122785.1. Taxonomy (NCBI): domain Eukaryota; kingdom Viridiplantae; phylum Streptophyta; class Magnoliopsida; order Malpighiales; family Linaceae; genus Linum; species Linum tenue. The sequence goes on from CAMGYJ010000002.1 coordinate 40,920,988, forward strand.
GATCCAAATCCAATTGGATTGGTGGATTCATGGATCAATCCATGGATCCAAATGGCAAATTACGATTTGGTACCTATATTTTTTATATTTTACATTTTGGTACCTAAAATTTATATTTATATACGAAAAATATCATTGGAAAATTACATTTTGGTACCTAAAATTTTTCATTATGACATTTTAGTACCTAAACTTTTCAAAATTTACATTTTGGTCCAAGCCTTGGATGTCATTTGGATTCATGGATCAATCCACCAATCCATTTGATCCAATCCATGAATCCACCAATCCATTGGATCCAATCCATTTGATCCATGGATCCACCAATCCAATCCACGAATCCGATCCAATTGCCACCTCTAGGATTAGCCCAGATTTTGAGGAACAGCGGGAAAGAACCAACATGTGAGAGAGGATAGTATCCACCATCACATATATAAGCATGAGATACAGAGGTTTAATATTAGAACTTACATTGAAGATCTTGTTTTGTCAAATGCAAAAAGCTAAGCTGCCTCAAAAGTGAATGCACCAAACTGAGACCATGCATTTGTCAAATGGTCACCTGAAATGATTTAGAATATCAGGTGAACAACTTTATGTTAACGATGCTTTTCAGTTAAGCATTAAACCAATGGAGAAAATTGAAACCAACCTTACTCAAATAATCAGATATTCTATTGACATGAACAACATAACCAGAAATACACCCAGTTCAACAGTTCTGGGTTCCCTTCGCTTCAGTTAACTCCAAGTAGCTTCAAAAGGGAATGGGACAACCTGATGGAAGACACAAGTTATTCGGCATGAAACACTTTAGTAAGGCAAAATAGAAAAAATGCAATTGGTTTTTGTTATCTTATTTGCAATCCACATTCAGGGAATAGATAAACACCCAAAGAGGCATATAACTACAACTATTTTCTAACTGCTTCTGTAGATGGAACAAGTGATTCTTACACTCTGAAGTAACATTCACCATAGCCGAAAATATTTTAGCTACTATCCATCAATGTACTAGACTCTTTCTCATTGCATTACTATGGTGCAAATAGATATAGAAATTTTATGGGGATACATGAGTAGTGATCCACTACACACACAAAAAATGTTAACTGAATAGTTTGAACAAGTATTTTCATTAAAAAAAAATATGTAAAAGTAATGTGCATGATAAGAAGAGTAGATGACGAAGCTCATACCTTTGATCCTTATTTCAAGAGCCTTCTTAACGAACAGTCCAAGAGAAGTGACTTGTTCAAGGAAGTATCTAACTGGTGAACTAGTCATAATCATGACCAACATGTCTTCCCCTCTATAACATCTGAGCTTGTATTTGAAATTCATCTCTGCTAATCAAACAAGGGCGCTTAAGACTAAACTAGGCAAATGAATATGAACCACACTATGGCAGATGCAAAATCCCCATCATTAGCCATCCTCTGAAAGGCATGGAGCTTTACAAGATATTAGAAGACCAATCTAGCTACAGTACAACTAATTTTATCAAAAAGACTCATAACATCATTATTAATCCAGGACATGGAAACTAGATTCTATAAATTTTCAGTTCGTCAGTTTTCTAAAAACAGGTAGCCTCTTAGTTTTTGGCATTGCTCTACAGTAACCCAAATTGTTAGTTTATGCAGCCAACTATTTCAATGGGAACTTCATGTTATCCATTCACATGAAACCATTCTAGCTTCTCATTAGAGAATAAGTACCACTACCAAACAGAAAAGGAAACTCACATGTATAAAATGTAGTTGATTCTTGTGAGTTAACTTTTCGAAGAGTAGTTTGGTTCGTCCTATCAAGCATATGGCAATACTCCTCACCTTTGCAAATTAAGAAAAGAGCACGGTTCAGTTTAAGTGCTCTCTATTTCACCTTTCAATTGCTTGCAACTACTCCTCGAGCTAGATCATGTGAAGACTGTGTGGAACTGATTCTTATTTTACGTATCTGATTCAACAATGATTATACCATCAAGGTAAAGATATACAAATCGGAGGGTAACCATAATAACATAGAGTCGCAACTCACCAGTTCACTGCTTCCAGTGGTGGTATTTGCAAGAAAGATGAATTTTACCACTCTCAGTCCTCATATAGTACTGCAAATGTTGAGGGACTATTAGCACTTATCACTTCTATAACACATCAAACTGGAAACATATAGGATATAACCAACTGAAGTAGACTTGTTCAGGGAACTCCCTCTACCAGCTATAGCAGCTCCAAGTAGATAATCAATTCACATACAAATGTGAAATCCAAAACACCTTGTCAACTACAGAAGAAACAGGTCACTTTATGTATTAACTCAAGCTAGGCAAACCAAACAACACCATTGCCCAATCCTCAATTGAGAAAACAGTGAGATATCAACTGACTGGAAGAGAAACAACAATCATTGTGTCTCAAGCAACCATTGGCAAAGCTTACCGCACTTAATTGGATCACGAGGATGGTTGAACGGACACTTCACTCTGTAGTTGATGATAGATCAGCTCATCAAACACAAATCTACGAATTCCACCGAAGAAATTTCAATCAGCAACAGACTCTCAGAAAATCTTTCTTAGATTCAATGAAGAAATAAGAATTCTAAGTTTGAAGGAGTTTGAGCGAGCAATTTACAGAGTGCATAGCCCGGTAAACTGAGAGAGAATTACCAAAAATCAAATGCATAAACAAGGCATTCTGCTGAACGCTGACTATTCTTTAGCCATGTCTCAATTCCGTTCAAGAACATCATTCTATCGACGAATCCGTTGTCGCTGACGACGGGAGGAAGCTGAGAGCTAGAGTGCATTGGAGAGTGAGTCGAGGGCAGCGATGGGGGACTAATAGAGGAAATGTAGGGAACTTACCAGGGCAACAATGAGTAATAAGGAATCCACCAGTGGCGACGGGGAGAAGCAGCTACAGAGGTTCATTGCGGCGGAGGCAGACAACTCTCAACTGACATTTTGCGACTCGCTTCGCAAGTTCATCCTCTGTGATTTTGGGGCTTGCAAATTCGCTTATGGCCCGAACGAGCCTGCTCGGCAGGATGTTTGAGCTCGCCTTACAATTACCATGGAGGATGCTACTCAGAAGCAGAGTGAAAGTTCCATTGATGGACAATTCTGAGATCGAGTTAAATTTTAGGGTTTTGGATGGGATAATGGAGTCGATCAGAGAAAAGGCTGTGAGTTCGGCGCGAGATTACAAGAGAAGGCAGGATTGAAATTTACGATTAAGTACCATTTTTGACCAAACTATTTGGTCACTTCATATTTATTTTGCTTTCTTTGAATCCCATTCCTTGACTTTTTATGGGTTGCTGATCTTTTCTTTTGACCAGACAATTTTACTACTATTTTATTTGGTTGTCTTAAAATATTTTGGTTGTGAAATTATTTTTTTCATTGAACGAATTGTTGTGCGGATATGTTAGCCTCCAGGCCGGATTGGTAGCAAATGACTAACAGTTGGTGACCAAAATCTTTTTGGTCAAAGCACAATTGGTTACAAAAAGCAACTTTGTTGTAGTGTCTCAATGATTCTACGCTCAAAACTAGAAGGAACCGAGGAGTTTCAAATGGGTACCACAACAAGGTTGGGGCCGACAAACCCACAACCAACTACTAAATCGAGGTTTCGCTACTAAAACATGGGCAATCACAAGGGCAAACGACAAGGATCATGGTCTGCAATATCGATTTACCACTAATGACCAGAATCGATTTTGAGGGATCAATTATAATGGAGCAGCTAATCACCATAATTCTATTTTGGCACTAGTAGGAGGGTAGAAGGGGCAAAATTCATCCTTGAAGGAACTGGAGTGTGCACGAGTTCATGATAACACTGTATTTGTATATGTTTTCTCCTTCATTTCTTGATCTTTTTGGCTTGGATTTGTGTATTTCTTTGTCAAATTTACGCTAGGTTGTGCTCTTGTGTCACATTTCGTGTCCTAACATGTAAAGAGAGATCTAGGCACAAGTTTCGAGTCATTTGGAGATCATTTGGAGACTGGGGAAGACACTAGAGGCAAAACACGGGCAGGTGACCCAACCTTAAAATTCACCACTTTAAAACTCCCGATTAAGGCCCAAGTATAAACCTTAACCGGGTGAATTACAACGCAAGTATGTTTAAATATCGACCCGAGCCGGTTCAGGTACCCCTACTTCGATTGTTTGAAACATTATCTAGCTGTTGGTTTTGGTGAAAACAACAATCTATAGCTAAAGCGGTTGCAAAAGTAAAAGGATTTGACACTAATTGAGAAGGCTTCACCCAGGTGTTGCTCCCCCTTGCTAGCAATTACGTATTGATGGATCAAATGAGCGTGTGTGGTGCGGGGGTTGTAAACCATAGGGAAGCGTAACAAGTAGTCAATGCCACCCTCTTAATCTCTAGGTTGAGGGAAGGGGATACGATCCAAGCCACCAACGTGAATCTCTCGATCTATTGACTAAGGATTGGTTAGAATTCACCCTCAAATCGGAGTTCGGACGACCACCCACAAACAAACCCTAGGTGCTAATACAAAATAGGAGGTTTGCTCTGCATTAACCTAACTAGGAGACAATGAATTCCCTAAGAAAACCCAACATTCAAGCCTTTTTCAAAGAAAGAAAGGGGGTTTTCTCTTTACCTAGGTTAGAATGGCAATTAGATTGATAGGCTTTCACACAAGTGAAAGAATGGACTACTCCATGCTAGGAGAAGGGAAAACACAAGAGAGAAGAAGAAAAACTATCAAAGAGATGCTAGCCTTGCTCCTTGCGTTGAAGAGATCCTCTTTTGGGGGAGGAATTCCCAATTACTTGCTTGAAGATGGAACCCGAGCTTCTTCTCTTCTTTGGTTTGTCACTTTCTCACTCTAGAAATCTGAAGAAGAAAAAGAAGAAAAAGAAGAAGTTTCTCAAACTAGGTCTATCTCCTTTTCTCCTTTGGCTCAACCTCCTTTATATACCTAGATCAGGCTCAGTTCATGGTCTTAGTCGGGTTAGATCCAGTCCTTAAGCCTATAAGCTTAAGGAGTTTCTTAAAGCTTTCTTATTGGCTGATTTGAATCTAGATAGTTAATAGGGAGTTAGTGGTTAATAGGTAGTTAAGGATAGAATTGGTATTGTATAACCATTATTAATATAATGAATATTATATAGAAGAGTGAAAATGTAATGATAAAAAAACCTAGACTATTATCTCTATGACCGTCATCTCTCCTTGAGTCCCCTGCCCATCCGCCGCCGACAACCATTCCACCATCATGCAACCAACCTCCCATTGGCGCCTGCGGCTAGTCCCCCGATCGACAATCGTGCCAACGCCTGCTAGTACTCCCATCGGCAAAGGCATCAGTGTCGCCGCCATCCCGACGCCATATGAGCACCATTGATCCCACCATATCAGCGGCGACGTAGCCTTTCCCCGATGATGTACGACTACAGGTGAGGTGGTTTCGGTCGGATGGAGCTTGTGGCTGGCGGCGTTCCCTTTAATCTTCTCGGCAATTTTTTAATATGGAAAATTCTCGATAGTTCGTGATACGAAACATCTTTGTTGTAGGTTTATGTTGTTGCTTCGTTTTGCATGGTTGATGTTGAAAAAAGACTAGTTTTTGTTAATAATGCGACCCCTAACGACACCTTTTTATTACTAATGGTGAGTTTCATAAAGTTGATTCCCTTCCATAACATTATTAATAGGTCTATAATTGAACGTTAATAATAGTATATTATAATATTAATATGAAGAAGAAAAAAACGTTAATGATCTAAACTCTAATGATTGTTCAACTTAATTAATGATATATTGCATAGGTTAATAATATTGCATTATATTATTAATAGGAGGCTTAAAAAACGTTCATATTAAAAACTCTTATGGTTGAATTTTTTTAATAGTATAAGATCTTACGTTGATAAAGGATGAGTTTTGTTAATAACACAGACCTTAATGAAACCTTTTTATTGTTAATGGTGAGTTACATAAAGTTGATTATCTTTAACAACATTATTAATAGATTTATGATTGAACGTTAATAATAGTATATTAGAATATTAACAGGAAGTAATAAATAAAGTTAATACTATGAACTTTGATGTTCATTCCACTTAATTGATAATTATGTTACACAGATTAATAATAGTATAGTAAAATATGAATAGGAGGCAAAAAATGTAGACATTTTCGCCATCAACTTTTATGATATAAAAAAAATTAACAATTTCGTCATAAATCCATCATTATCAACAATTTCAATATACTTATCAAGTTTTTACAATCACATTATTAATAATTTTGGAGAAATTATTACCGATTATCAACGCTTACGAATAAATTATTAAAGATACCACATCATTCTGTAAGATTATTAATAAATTTAGATCGATTTGTTAAAGATTTTCATTTTCGACATCAACACTTATGAATGGATTATTAAAGTTATGTAATATCATCATTAATGATTTCAATAACACTATCATTGATCTACAACATCTTTATTAACGATTCACGTTATCACGTCATGTTCATAACTAGCCAATCATGGCCTCTTACAACGACTTCCAATTACATTATTAACGTCAATGAAATGAATTATTATTGATACACCTATTATGATTAACGGTTTTAATAGACTAATCAATGCTTAAAGCTTAATATTGTAAGAGTTTACATAAAAATGTTGACAATGACAATCTTAATCATTAATAAGTAAATTATGTTGGTGTTGAAAATACAAGCAAAATCATTGATAATAATTGCATCAAAATGAGTAATACACATAATACATGTTGTTAACAAACTCTCTTCTCAAAAAACTGATACTATATAAAAAAAAAATCAACATCTAAGTTGTGTTTTATTTAAAATACAAATAAAATATTGATAACGATCGGATTTAATGATGGCCAACCATATAGCATATTATTAATAATTATTTCTCAATCATGGATATGCTCATACTCACCCCTTAATAATGATGATAATTATGATAATACTTATTTGGAAAATTTTAATAATCATAACGTAATTCATTAACAATACCTATATAAAAAACATTAACAACATTGTTGTGAACCGTTCAAAGGAGAACAAAAATGTTAACAACGCTTGGCTCCTAGTCGGTATGAACGTTTATAGATAAATTTTTCTCGATCGGTCATATTGTTATCAACATTAACACATGATATAACATCATTATTATCACTTTCAAATTAATATTCGGTTTTATGATACCATTATTAACGATTTCTCGTCATTTTTTAATGAAATCTATATAACATAAACTTTGTTAACGATATTGATAACAAAAAAAAAATGGTTAGTAGATGTGGGTTTCTTTTGCAGAGGTTTGTTTCTTTCCTTTCCTGGTCTCGCATGCAACAAATTTTTTTTTTTTTTTGTTTGACAATGGCATGCAGCAAAAGGAGCTGGGTGGATTGGTGGAATATATGTTAAATCTCTACTCTTTGCTTTCTTTCCTTCCCTGGGTCGCAGGCAGCAAAAGAATGTCGGATATGATGATGAACTTGCTGCTGTGGGAGGAATGTGTGCATAGGGGCGGAATAGGATTTGGGGTTGGTAGATTCGAAGAGATGGAAAGAGGAGGAGAGAGAAGGGACGGCCGGCAGCTGCAGCGGACAGAATGACTGGAGAACGTTGAAGAGAAACGGTTCGACTGCGGCTGAGGGGAAAAAATTACGAGAGTTTATAGATAGTTAGGGTTATGTTTTTTAATTATTTACTTTTCCATAAATATCCTTAACAACTAATTAACTAATAACTCCTCACTAACTATTTTATATTAAATCAGCCAATCACAACGTTTTAAGATCCTACTTAAAAAAGAGGGTTTAAGGACCTGAACTTAGATCGGTCCTAGTTCACGGCTGTGAACTGAAAGCACAGACCGTGAACCAACGATGAAACGCGTCACATCACTTATCTCTGTTCACGGACGGAGGTCGGAGTTCATGGTCTTAGGAGTTCGGAGGTCTTCGGGATCTACAAAAATGAAAATCGCGATTTCCCGGCGAGTTTTTTAATTTTCCGGTGAAAAGGGGCTGTCGTGAAGTGATCTGAGTCGTTCACGCCCCTTTTATAGGCAGAACCCTAAGTTCATGGACGAAAGTGTCAGTTCACAGTCACTAAGACCGTAAACATAACACCTAGACCGTGAATTGGGGTTAAACGATGAGTTTTGAAACCAGGGGGAGCACCCTCAGTTCACGGACGGAGGCACCACTTCATGGTCATTAAGACCGTGAATTGGAAGCCAAAATCGTGAAATGAGTGAAAAACAAGGCACTCCCAACAATTTTTTACTCAATCTACTCAACTGTGCCCCTAATCCGATCACACCACATTCCAAAACACGAAAAACACAGAGACTTGGCATGGTGATACCCCAAATTCAACACTTGAACTCTTCACACACACAGAAAGAGAAAAATAAGGAAAAGAAAACAAACTGTCGTTGGGTTGCCTCCCAACAAGCGCTAGTTTAACGTCACTAGCTCGACATTGCATATCTATTATGCTTTAGTGCATGGAGCCACCGAGAGTGGATCCGCCATGACCTCGGGGCGAGGCTTGACACCTCCTTCCTCTAGCTCCTTAGGGTGGTTGTCTTGACCCGGCATCTTCGCCTTACCCTTATCTTTTGGTAGGGAGGAGGCTTGATGAAGCCTATCCCTCCACACTCTCTTCTTCTTTCCTCCGGGTTTAGCACCCGCCTTGATTTCCTTCACCTCATCATCAAATGGAACATACACACTAGTGGGATTTGCCTTGAGAGGCTCACCTCCACTTTCATTCATACCACTCAATTCCAATTCTTCCACCACATCATTCTTAACCTTACGATCAACACCACATATCTCATCTCTCAACACCAAAGTTCCCTCATTAACATCGATTAAGGCCTTGGCGGTGGACAGGATAAAAGAAATTGCCAAGTCTCACTAGGACATCCTCCACAATACCCCTAGGATTAATGACAGAGTGATCGGCCAATGTGACGCCAAGCTTAGTGAGCTTCAATTCACCCAAATGCAACTTCTTAAAAAGCTTGTAAGGCATCACATTAATGCTTGCTCCTAAGTCCACCAAGGAGTTTTCCATATGATGATTTCTGATGCAAATGGGGATTGTGAAACTACCTGGATCCGGTTGCTTTTTCGGAAACTTGTTGAGGATAAAGGCGGAGCACTCCTCGTCCAAGGTGACATTGGCGAGGTCTTCATATTTTGGTTTCTTGGCGTGAATCTCATTGAGATATTTAGCATACCTCGGCATGTGCACCATGGCCTCCAAGAATGGAATAGTGATGCGGAGTTCCCTGAGCATCTCCATGAATCCTCCACACTCCGCATCCAATCGGTTCTTGTGCATCCTTGCGGGGAAAGGAAGAGGAGGCTTGTACTCAGCCACTTGTGGTTGCATTGGCAATGCCTTCTTAGCCTCTTCTTCCTTTTCTCCCACTTCTTTGAGATCATTGGCCGATGGAGGGGTCTTCCCTTCTTCATTCCCTTCCTGAGGAACAACCTCCGGGGTAACCTTTCCACTCCTCAAAAGAATTGCATTGCACCCTACATTTTGGTCTTTGGGGTTAACAATGGTTTGAGAGGGTAGTAGGGCTCCCCTTGGCCTCTCGGTGAAGATCCCGACAAGATTTCCAGCTTGCACCTCCAAGTTTTGTAGGCTTGCTTGATGGCTCCTTAATCCCGCCTCAATCGAGATAAACTTTGTTGTTGCCACATCCATAAATTTCTCAATCTTCTCGAACTTTTGAGTGATCGTGCTCAAAAAGGTGGTCACAAGGTCTTCAAGTTTTGCAAACTTATCGGTTTGTTGGAACCCTTGACCTCATTAAGCTTGAAATGGTTGTTGGAAGTTAGAGCCTTGGAATTGCGTCCTTTGTTGAATAAAAGTAGGCCTTGGTTGGTAATTTTCCATTGGTCCTTGGAAACTGAGGGGTCTTGGATTGGTCGGAGAAGACCAAGAGAAATTCGGATGATTTTGCCACCCCGGGTTATAAGTGTTGCTATAGAGGTTGTTCCCCCTAGCATTGCAATGAAACTCACTTGCTCCTCGGGTGTGCATAATTCCTTCATCATTTGATAATCCGAAATATCATGGTCGGTACTTGAACACCAATCACACGCTATTACCGGCCTCCTGCCATGCTTCTTGTCCTCTAGGGGCGTCTCAATCAAACGATCAATCTTGGCTTCAAGCGGGGGACTCGCTCCTACACTTTGCACTCCCCTTGTAGCGCTTCTCTTTCCACTTCTCGTCAAGCCCCAATCATACCCTTTACTTTCCATGTCTTCAAGCAACTCGGCCACTTGGGATGGATTCATGTTCATCAATTTCCCTTGACATAAGGAGCCAATGAGGATCTTGTCATCTTGGTGGAAACCGCCATAGAAGGTCTCAATCCGGAATTGCTCCTCGAATCCATGAAGTGGGCATTGGAGGAAGTAATCGGAGTACCTTTCCCAAACATCCCTCAATGTCTCATCTTCCTCTTGCTCAAAGTGGGTGATCTTCTTGCGCCACTCCGCGTCTTTGAAGGTGGGCAATACCGAGTCATAAAATTGTTGAGCATGCCATCCCATGAAGTGATCGAGAGACTCGGCCTATTGTTGAGCCACCAAGACGCATTCCCCACAAGAGAGTAGGGGAATAACCTCAACTTCAAAGCATCCTCGGGGACACCATTGATCTTCAAACTCCCCGCAAGCTCAATGAACTTCTGAACATGCTCCCTTGGAGACTCTTTGTTAAGCCCATGAAAAAGGGCATTGTTTTGAATCATGGTGACAAGGGCGGGCTTGATCTCAAAATTGTTGGCGGCCACGGGTGGATGTCGAATGGAGGGTTGAATATCTGCCATCCTTGGAGTCATGTAATAGTCCATGGTCCTCGGTTTATCCTCCGCAACTGCTCCTCCTTGAGCGGGTTGATTAGCCGCCATCTCGACATCACTTCCCTCCTCTTTCGAATCAACCCCTTCCTCAACTACAACTTCCTCTTCTATCCTCCTTCTTGCCTCCGCTAGTTCCCTCTCACGAGCCAAGTATTAGAGAGTGCGGTTGAGATCCTCGTCCAGTGGTGCCAAAGGTGTCGAATTACTCCGGGTCATACACCTCCCTACACACAGTCAAAAGAACCACAACACTTCTAGCACAAACAAGATTTGCACACACAAAAACGAAAATTAAAGCCCGATTAAGGCCCAAGTATAAACCTTAATCGGGTGCAGTACAGGGCAAGCATGTTTAAATATTGACTCGGGCCGGTTCATGTACCCCTACTTCGATTGTTTGTAACATTATCTAGCGGTTGGTTTTTGGTGAAAACAACAATCTATAGTGAAAGCGGTTGAAAAAGTAAAAGGATTTGACACTAATTGAGAAGGCTCACCCGGGTGTTGCTCCCCCTAGCTAGCAATTACGTCTTGATGGATCGAATGAGCGTGTGTGGTGAGGGGGTTGTAAACCGTAGGGAAGCGTAACAAGTAGCCAATGCCACCCTCTTAGTCTCTAGGTCGAGGGAAGGGGATACGATCAAAGCCACCAACGTGATTCTCTCGACCTATTGACTAAGGATTGGTTAGAATTCAACCTCGAATCAGAGTTTGGACGGCCACCCACAACCAAACCTTAGGTGCTAATATGAAATAGGAGGTTTGCCTTGCATTAACCTAACTTGGATATAATGAATTTCCTAAGAAAACCCAGCATTCAAGCCTCTTGCAAAGAAAGGAAGGGCGTTTCTCACTACCTAGATTAGAATCACAATTAGATTGATAGGCTTTCACACAACACAATCATTCATGAATAATACCTCCATATTCACATTAAACACAAGTACACATAGAAATCATTCAATCTATACAAGCATTCACATAATTGTAGCTAGGGTTTACAAACACCCAAGTGAAAAAGATGCTAGGAGAGAAGAAGGAAAACCATCAAAGAGGGACTACTCCATGTTAGGAGAAGGGAAAACACAAGAGAGAAGAAGGAAAACCATCAAAGAGATGCTAGCCTTGCTCCTTGTGTTTAAGAGATCTCCTTTGGGAGAGGAATTCCAAATTCCTTGCTTGAAGATGGAACCCTAGCTTCTTCTCTTCTTTGGTTCGTCACTTTCTCACTCTAGAAATCTCAAGAAGAAGAAGTTTCTCACACTAGGTCTCTCCCCTTTTCTCCTTCGGCTCAACCTCCTTTATATACCTAGATCGGGCTCAATTCACAGTCTTAGTTCACAGCCATGAACTGAAAGCCCAGATTGTGAACCAACAATGAAACGCGCCGCATCACTTATCTCTATTCACGGACGGAGGTCAGAGTTCACGGTCTTACAACCATGAACTCACTCGTGTCCTGTGAAAACCCTTTGTGCTCTGGATGCCTGGCACTTCACGGGGATCGCCTCCCGTTCACGGTGTTAGTGACCGTGAACTCACAGCCCAAATCGTGAACTGCTGTTGGTTCCACCGTTTGACTTGATCTTTCTCCCTTTCGTCCAAATTTCGACTCTGGGGTTGATTCCACTTGCATAAGTCTGAAAAACACCAAAACAAGGCACAACCCGGCATAAAACCAAACCTCCCAGAGTAAAAATGATTCAAACGACTAAGCAAAGTGGGGGTAAAAAGTCTACAAATGAGCTCGAATCAACAGGCTTCTCCAAACACGGTCTTGTTTGTCCAGCAGCTGCATGTGCTTTTATTGTCGAGAGGAATTATGAAGAAAGTGGGAAACATGATCGTGTTCATGGGCGCTGTAAAACACGACTGTGTTTCCTTAAGCCACGATCATGTTTTGTATGCTGAGAGGAATTGTGGGCAAATGCAAAACCACAGGCAGAAGCAAAACACAGGCATCGCCCGTGTTTGTGAGTGCTTGTGTTTTCCCCTTCCTAAAGAGACTTAGTGAAACAAGGGCAAGAGGGAAGCAAAGAAACACGATCGTGTTTCTTCCTCAAGTGCCAGTGTTTCTACCCTTCCTAGACGTAAGTGGAGTGTTAGACTTAAGTGGAGTGTTTCTTCCTCAAGTGCCAGTGTTCACGACCGTATTTGCCCAGTTTTGTGGTAAATTGGCAGATTCGAGCTTTTTGCAAAGGATCCGACTTTTGGGAGAAAGAACAGAGTTCTGGAGAGAGAAAGTGGCGATGAACAAGTCTTTTGAGCTATTTGGAGCTGAGATATCATCATTGAATCCCGTATTTCATTCCTATGAGTGAAGATTGACATCCTAGAGCAAATTATACACATCATTATGAGTATGACTACTCTGATTTTGGGTTCCCTCTCTATCTCTATGGAGTAAACCTCCTTCTCACATGTGTATGAAGAACACTAGTTTCATGTGTTAGGAATCTTGTTTGTATGAACCTTTGGATGTTAAATAATATGAAACAAACGAGTATATAATATGAAGAAGACCAACTTCATTATATCTCGAGAGAAGATGAAATCAGTGACTCTCATACAAAAATTACTTATTTGGTTTTACTTAAGAAACAAAATATCAATGTTGTCAAAACCGAACCGGAGCATGACCCGATAACATAAATGGCTCGCACTTTAGTGATCCAATCGGTATTGGGCCGTTAAAAAATCATTAGAGAACCTGTACCTTATAAACAACAATATCATAAGTAGAAGACACATAAGATAGTAATATAAAAATCTAATACCTAAAATGAAATTTACTTTGTAGGTACCACTTAGTAATTTTGTAATTTATATATATATAGGTGACTACTGACTACTTCGGTGCACTCACTTTTTTGGGTGCATTCAATGCACTCAAATCTAAAAGTGGTCATAATACACCGAATTTTGAACTTTAATTGATAGTATTAGTCTAATATGATGATATAACATAAAGTCACAACTAATCAATCTATTACCCTAACCTCTTAACCTTCAATTTTGAGTTCCAACCCAAAATCCTAAATTATTAACCTAAACCCTAACCATAAATCACTAAATCCTAATTGCTTCAAATTAAAGTAAATCTTGAATGAGTTTTTTGCAAATTCATGTGTTTCTTGTTCATAACATCATAAACGACGGTTGATCTTGTTTTGACATGAATCACATGCTCGGAATGGCGATTATGAGGTGATTGCATTGAATGCACCCAAAAAATGAGTGCACTGAGACGCCACCATATATATATATATACACTAGCCTAAACCATATATATATATATATATGGGGAGTTCTACGGTACCCCGGGTGAAATCCGGGGTACCGCATACCTTAAGTAAGAAAATCCTATCTAGAACTTGAATTGACTGATCTTTTGGACATTATACTATACTCTAACCCATAAAGATCAAAATCTAGGTCTTAATTCACTAAATCTTATACCCCAAGATCAATTTAATTAGAAACAATAATCGACGGTTATGATTCGTCCAAATATAGGCAAAAAAAGTAATGCTCCATCTTAGGGTTTATAGTTTATGATTTAGATAATTAGGACCTAGGGTTCACTCATTAAGGGTTAGGGTATAGTATCATGCCCAAAAATCATGCTAATTCGAGGTCTAGATAGCGTTTTCATACTCAAGGTATGCGGTACCCCGGATTTCACCCGGGGTACCGTAGAAGGCACCATATATATATATATATATAGTGACTAAATCGTACATCAGACATATATTGGTGTATGTCGTACACCAGCATTTTCCACCGTCCACGTCCATCTCAACGGTCGGCGTTAATGCGGGTTCTTTTTTGTGTGAATAAAAAATAAATTACCTCATTTATGCTGGCCGTTGAGATGCACGCAGATGATGGAGATTGTGTAGTGTACGACATACAACATATTATGTCTGGTGTACGATAGAATCATCTCTATATATAACATATAGAAAACCCTACACGACCATACACATCCCTCCCGCCCAGCGGCCAGCACCGCTCAAACCCCCTCTCTGTTTCACTTTCTTCTAAAAATTTCATCTTCCCTCAAAATTTAAAAGCACATACCTTCTGTTTGATGCTCCCATAAACAATCGATTTCATCAATCCCTCTCTCTATTTCGTCTCCCGAAATCTAGATCTACCTATCTCCTCTTACTCACTAACCTCTCCTCTTCTCTTTCTCTATGGAGACAATGAGAGAAATGCAAAAGGAGGACAGCAACTGAGAGATGGAACTCGTCGACGGCTTTGCCAATGGGTTGCGGGTCGGACTTCGGAAGAGCAGTTGAAGAAGTTCTGGAAATCGGCCCACTAGACGCTAGTCAAATTTGAACCCAAGAATTTTTCGTCATATTTTTTTATTTATTTCAGACGATCATATTTAAAAATCGGTCAAGCGGTTCGAGTAGTTTGAATGGTTAACCATTTTGACCGGTCAAAAATCGACTTTCTTGACCATTGCGGCTTTTGGATGGTTCTGAATCGGACTAATGGTCAGGTGTCGGTTTTATTTATTTCAGATGATCAGATTTAAAAATTGGTCAAGCGGTTCGAGTAGTTTGAATGGTTAACCATTTTGACCGGTCAAAAATCGACCTTCTTGGCCATTGCGGCTTTTGGATGGTTTCGAACCGGACTGATGGCTCGGGTCGGTCTTGATAACACTTCAAAATATGCATATTTTTCGCTTTTTGTCCCGCCCCCACCAAAGCCAAAATCCTGGATTCTCCCTTATATGCAGGTCGTCCCCTCTGAACTTGCAAATAAGTAATTCCCCAAAAATCTTGTAACAGTGGGGTTGCGTGCTTGTTACGAGGAAATTGATGAATTTTTTAACCAATCGGTACTTGTTGTCAAGAGAACTGAAAATGGATTGAGGTTGAAAATGTGGGTCGAATTTCGCATCAATAATGACTTGAGGGAAACGTGTGTTTGCAGAGGAGGAAGAAGAGGAATCTGGTAGAAACTGGAGTTCTCTACTTTGGTCTATTATGTAACACATGTGTTCTCATGGATGTTTTCCTCCTGTTTTTCAAGTGTGCAATGAGTTTTTCATGGTTTATGTCTAAAATGGATTCAATGTGTAACTAATTTGTGCATATGAGGAATGCACATCTTTGACCGTGAAGAATTATGGGGTACAAGCAGGCCAGACTCTCTGAAAATCAGCTTACAAGTGTGGGCTTTCATGCAACATCGCCAGATCAGCCACAAAACTAGCTCCGTTCAGTCGACCACTCAAAATGTCTCCCAAAATTCCAATTTTAGAGACTTTCAGAAAAAGGATAATTGAGTGCACTAGCTCCTAATATCTTCTTTCCCCTATAATGGAAATACGGTTGATTATTTTGTTTCACAAACGAAACAAAAGTTTACTCCTTTCTCTTCCTCTTCCGGTTTTCTCTGATACTGGCTCATTCTAGCTATAACATCACAATCGACGATCAAGTATAACCGCCGACCGGTGTAGTATAGGGCAAGCAAGCAATAAGACTTTATCGTACCTCGGTGATCTAGGCTTACCCTACTTCGGGTTTAGAGTTCGTTATCTAGCCAACCTAGGATAGTAATTGATAGAATTAAACTAACTAACCTAGACTAACCACTAACCTAGCTATTTACAAGGTTTGGAGCTCTCTTGGATTGAATCGTTCTAGGTCCGGTCTTTGGATCAATGTTGGGTATCCTCCTAGCTCGATCGACTCAAATACACTACCGTTTGGAGATGGACTCCCTCGGGAATGACCCAGAACGGCGAATCGATGGATGGGTAGTGCTCTATTCAACCTAGGGTTTCGTATAATGCTAGGAGACCTGTCGAATAAAATCCCTCGGGGACTACCCGGACAATATACGATAGGAGTGCCCCAAAGTCGCCAAAAATGGGCACTAAGGGGATTATCTCTCTCCTAGGTCAAAAGCTCAATTCATGAAATGGAAACCCAACTCATGCCATTCATAAAAACCATCAATTAAGTAAAAGCATCAATCAAACATGGAGTTTGTCACATACATCAACATTAAATCAAAATCTAGACCTAGGGTTCTTAAACCAAGAGAAGAGGGTGAGTTTCTAGAGAGAGAAGAGAGTGATTACAAATGTGAGCTCATGATCTTCTTCTTCTAGGCTTTAATCCTTGTCTTCAAGATCAATCCAAGCCTCCAATCAATCTCCAAGATCACTCTAGCACTCTCTTTGTCTCGCTCTCACTAGAACTCCCCTTTTGATGTTTTAGGCAAACCCTAGAGAGAGAATTGAATTTCTCTCCAAAAACCAGCTCTCCTTTTCTCTCTCCCCGTTGTTGTCTTCATATTTGCCCGAAAGTGACCCGCGTTGGCCAGTTCACGGCCGTGAACACCTAAATGCGTCCGTAAACTCAGCGTCGTCTCCAAAACGCACCGCTTCACTCTCCTGGGTTCACGGTTTGTGCTCCAAGTTCACGGTCTTAGAGACCGTGAACTCGTCTCGCGGTAGTAACTGCAGATTTCTCCCTGGATGCCTCGATATTCACGGTTACGGGGAAATTGTCACAGTTTTGGCACTTTTCGACCTCCAATCAACCCGAAACTCGTCCTCGACCTTCCCACACGTGCTAGGACCTGAAACGTATCAAAACAAGCACAACCTAACGTGAAATATGTCGAGGAACGATGAAATGCAAAGTCAAACTATCAAGAAATGAGTGGCAAAATGTGTACATTTGGACCCGAATTAGCTACTTTCCATTTTCGTGCAACTTCTCTACTGTTGAGAACCCCCCCCCCCCCCCGGAAGGCAGTTCAATAACTTCACCTTGGAGATCTGTCATGAGGCCATAGTGATAAAAAAACTGGTAATACCCTCTTTTACTCTTACACAAAAAACAATCCATTGAACTTAATCTTTCTGCGAACTCCCAATCTGACTTCGTGCTATGTTTTTTTCTTCTTTTTCGTCTTTTTTTTTTCCTTGAACGACATGCAGATACTTCCTCACAAGTTTTTCAAGACTGTGAAGGACGAGATTTCTCATGAGGTGTGTCTAGAAGACCCAAACGGTAGAGTACGGCTCGTTGGGTTAACCAGAGATCGTGCTAACAGAAATATAGTGTGGCTCTACTCTGGACTTGCTGAATTTCTCAATTCTTACTTCATCAGGTTGGCCACTTGAAGATATTCAAATATCATGACGGATCCGTTTCCAGGTGGTGGTTGTGACAACACGGCTGTGAGGTCCTGAATGTCATGCATCTACGGATGAAGGAGAGAGCGACGGCGCCAAGTCCGATGATGCCAAAGATTCAGAGTCGAAGAGGGACATGTAGTACTGCCTTGGTGGCCAATATTGTATCCAATCCACCATTCCAATCAAATCCATGAATCCACTAAAACATCCAATTAATCTAATCCATTTAATCTAAATCCAATTATATTGGTGAATTCATGGATATTTGGTAAATTACAATTTGATGCCTATATTTGTTATTTTTATATGATGATACAAAAATTTTATATTTATATGTAAAACATCATTGAAAAATTATGTTTTGGTGCCTACATTTTTTATTATGACATTTAGTACCTACAATTTTTAAAATTTACATAATGGTCCAATGTTTAGATGTCAGTTTGATCCATGATCCAATTCATGAACCCACCAGTCCATTTTATCCAATCTATGAATCCTCCAATTCAATCCACTCATCTATGAATTCAATCCATTTTCTACTTCTACCTTGAAGTTCATAAGTGTCATTCTAGATTCCCTATCCAAGGAACCTACAATAATGGAGATGGTGTTGAATATTGGTGAAAGCCATTCGAGTTATATCATTGCTTTCTTACGCTTTGCTATTGTATCGCAGCTCCTCCTACATGTGGTTCCTTAGGATACAAAGCTAAATGCGATGATATGGCAACTGTCCCCATTAGGACAGTTCAATCACAGCACGTCATATGACCTGACATCGGGTGAAGAGGATTTGGGTACTTCCCATCTAGTGTAGCGCGCAATATAGCGTACCCCGACATCAACAAGGACCCAAACCTCCCTTTGGTTAGCAACAGGAGAGAGGATTCTAAAAAATCTGGAGTCTCATTGCCTTTGCAACGTGCCTTATGATATTCCTAAATAGATGTGCTTTTCATTAGTGGTTACCCTACCTACAAATACTTTTAACCAACCTATGTCTGATATTTGCAAAACAAATGGAAGAAGAAGCTAATAGTTCTTATATTTTTCGATATATTAATCTATATTGCTATAATTTTTGCATTTAAACTCTTCATTCGCATATTCTGATTGATTTTTTTTATTACCATACAAGATGGGAGTCGAGATTTATGATACGAGAATTTATATTCATCCTGGTCCGAGAATTCCCGAATTGTTGGATGGCCAACCTTTTTATCGATCCCAAAGTGTTTAGACTGCAAACCCGATAATTATTATTTCTATTTCATACAATATAATTAGTATTTATTATTTCTATTTCTTCATATAATTAGCATGTGTTATTTCTATTTCTTACAAAATAATTAGCATTTATTATTTCTATTTCATACAATATAATTAGAATGTATTATTTATATTTCGTGCAATATTATTGGTATTGATTATTTCTATTTCAACACTAATTATTAACTTTTTAACTTGTGGGAACAACTTGATGTTATCACCTATTGGGGACATCCGTCTTGCCCCCATG
Source organism: Linum tenue (assembly GCA_946122785.1). Taxonomy (NCBI): domain Eukaryota; kingdom Viridiplantae; phylum Streptophyta; class Magnoliopsida; order Malpighiales; family Linaceae; genus Linum; species Linum tenue. The sequence continues at coordinate 40,940,634 of CAMGYJ010000002.1, forward strand.
GGATGTGTACGAATAGAGACTTTAATCGAGAGAGCGGGGTTGGCGAGTGCGCGATTCTTCAGAGGGATGGAGTTTGACAAGGATCTTCTCACAGTGTTGGTCGAAAGGTAGAGGAGAGAGACGCGCACCTTCTCACAGTGTTGCATACTCTTCAATGACCACCTATTCAACACCGTTCCTTACAAATATGAAAGAGATCCTGCCAACCAAATCCGATATCAATCCGAATAGTGCTTACCTCACAACCTTCATAGTCAACTTACAATAGGGCTGCCCATATCGTGGCAAAAGATGCCCTCTTATCGCGGGTTCGACTTTTGGTTGACCGGCGTCCCTTACTTGTTCTTTAGTTTTTGGTTTTTCGTAACCATTTGTATAAACTCGTATCTTGTTTGTTCCGTTTGGAATATCTATGGCAAAAAAAAAACCTTCATAGTCAACACTATTCTGAAATCTTGTCACTCGACAATTCCACTGAATCAATAGGTCGAACTTTTTGAAATTCCTTCCTATTTTTGCATTTTACAATACCAAAAATTACATATAATTCAAAGCATAAATATAAATAAATAGCAGAATATTAATCCAAAACTCTAATCCATATTTAACCTACATTCAAAGGCTAATGTAACCCATGTTAAAACCAACAAAACATATTTAACCTACATTCAAAGGCTAATAACAACCAGTACAACTAAACCTAAATATATCAACCAAGCATTAAACCAAAATCCTAATCTACATTCAAAGGATAATGGAACCCATGTTACAACCAACATAAACAAACATTCCTTCCAATGACACCTTCTTCTTTGCTGAAAATTTCTTGCTCTTTTTGTTTCTTTTTGTTGTTTGTTTTTGCAGAAAGAAGAGAGGAATGAACAAAGGGTGCTCGGTATTTATTTTAGTTCACTGAGGAGTAGTTCACTGTCTACCCCAGCGATCCACTTCAACTCGAACACTATCATTGTACCGTGTCGTGAGACAAGTCGAGAGAAAGTTAATGAAATTATTGGTAGAGGTTCACTAGATTATGAAGCGAACTACTTAAAATATGTCGACATATCGATTATTCATATTGGTTCGCTTACCTAGGCAACAAATAACAGTTTTTCGCTTATAATATGAGCGAACCAGTGTAGTTCGCTTAAAAAGCAGGCGATCCAACCTAGCTCACATCCTCTGCCAGCAAACCACATTTAGTCCGCTCTCTAAACTCACGAACGAAATGGTTCACTTAGCTGCCAGGCGAAATGCTTTATTGTTCGCTCGCCTATGCAGCGAACAACACCTAACTTAGGCATTTTGTAATTTTTTTTGTACTTGTGGTATTATGAGAATTGTTTTTTGCAAGTTGGGTATTTTGGGATTTTGTCCCACAAGATTTGACTTATTTTTACTACCATTGAAAATGGTCTAAAGGCTTATTTGTTTTCGATTAACTGAAAATCAATAATACCGCTAATGATTTTTATTGCAGTAGAAATTTTCCTGATTTGATTTTTATTTTTCATGGTTAACGATTTGATTAACAAAACCAAACTAAAACGACAACATTACTTTTTACCTCATTTCATTTTGCCATATACCAACTATATTCAATCTCATTAAGTGGAAAAGAATCTCAAACCCAACCAAACCACTGTGGCACTGTACTGTCCTCCTACACCCTTTTTATTTTTATTTTTTTGTTAGATGATTAAAATTATTCAACGAAATCAAATGATTATAAAAAATTTCCTACCAAAAAAAAAGAAGATTATAAAATTTTGAGTTCCAAACCTTCGAATATGTTAATTTTTTTTATATATAACCCCCAACTATCTCCTCCCATTTTTCGTTTTCTTCCTTCTTTCTTCAACTCTTCTTCATCCTTCCCCTTGTTTCTGTCTCTCTGCATCATCGATAATTTCCCTGCTTTCCCTTTCCCCTTCCACTGTTAAAATTACAAATCTTTTCTTCCCCTCAAACCAACCCTTTTTGATTCTTTTCTCCGTCCTCTCTCTCTCCCAGACTTCTCTCTCTCACCATCTCTCTGTTCTTTTCTCGCCTCTGAGAATCATCTGACACACGAATCAGGGAAAAACAGAAGCCGCCATAGCCAAAAGCTCCATCACCGCCTCTGCAACAACAACGAGAAGAAGATATCAGCAGCAGAACTAAAGAAGCTTACCACCAAAATCATAATCATCATCATAGCCGGATTCCCCTGATTACAGAAACCCCCAAAATTTCCTCGTCCGCGATTTCGATTCCATCCCACCATTTCTGCTTCCATCGGTAGGAACAGAGCGGCAAAAGTTTTGGGCGTCTCTGTTTATTTATGTTCGGGAAGCAGATATGGCTGCCGGCACAGATTTCTCGCCTCCCTTCGCTATGCTAAACGGCGGTGGATACAACAATTCCAGTAGTAATAAGGATATCAGTAGAAACCTCTCCCCCGCTGCCGGCGCCGACGAGAATTCCGACGCCGTCAAGCAAATCCCCAATGGCAGGCCTCCCCGCCACACCATCCCCTCCGCCAGGCTACTCGCCGCCGCCGATCTGGTACGCTAAACCCCTCTCCGCCTTCCAACGGTAGTTTCTGGATCTTGTTGTGGTGGCCTAATTGTTTTGGAATTTCGAACCCCTCTTTCCCTTTTTCTTATCCAGGCTATGGATGTTGGGATAGTCGTCAATAAGTTGCCGTCCGATGAAAAAACCGATTTTTTGCCGGTCTTCCGATCAGGGAGTTGCGCCGAGGAAGGTCCCAAGCGGTACATGGAGGATGAACATGTATGTATTGATGATCTCAACCAGCACCTGGGTTCAACCACTGCCAGCTTCTCCTCCATGGGAGCTTTCTACGGGGTTAGTAATAGTAATACTAATCTCCTTGGATCATAAGAAACTCCCAGTTCTGAAAATTCCGGTTGACAGCAGTCAAGTTTGTACTTTACAATAGGTGTTTGATGGCCATGGAGGTACGGATGCAGCTTTGTTTGTGAGGAACAATATATTGAGATACATAGTTGATGACTCCCAGTTTCCTATGTGCGTGGAGAAGGCAATCAAGAGTGCTTTCTTGCGCGCTGATTACACCTTTGCAGATGATAGTTCTCTCGATATCTCCTCTGGCACCACCGTGCTCACTGCCCTTATGCTTGGCCGGTTAGTTCATAAGCTGTTCAATTCAAATGATCTGTTGCTGTTTTCTGATGGTCCTAGAGAAAGATGGTCGATATGAAGGCAGTTAGTAATTTTGTTTTGATGCTGTTAATGAAGTTAATGAAGCTGAGAGACTCGTTCGCCAGGTTAATGAAGCTGAGAAAGCTAACTTTTTGTATCGAAATATGGTTGCCTGTTCTTTCTGATGTACCTAGGATAGTAGGAGTTGTGACTGAGTTGGTTGGATGCATCCATGGATGCCTGTTGTTTCAATGTTCGTCAGACTCTAGAATTTAAGTACTTGGAGGTCGCTCTTCGGTCTCATGATTGGCTCTCATGAAACTAATGAACACGATGAGAAGTTTTAGATGCCTGCTTTTTCTGTTGGTCATCAGTTCATAAGATATTAGACCAGTTTGTGATCAAGTCGCGATTCAAGTACTTGGTGATCTGGTGACTCCTGTTGCATTGTTGTTAATGAGCCTGTCGAAAAGTTTTGATCGTTGAGTGGATTATTCATTAAGCCTTATTCTTGACTCTTGACCGTTGCAGGACACTGATCATTGCCAATGCTGGGGATTGTCGAGCAGTGCTGGGCCGAAGGGGCAGAGCAATTGAGATGTCCAAAGACCACAAGCCGAACTGCACATCTGAGAGGTTAAGAATCGAGAAGCTTGGCGGAGTCATCTATGACGGCTACCTCAATGGCCAATTGTCGGTCTCCCGTGCACTAGGTGACTGGCACATGAAGGGTCCCAAGGGGTCCGCGTGCCCCCTGAGCCCAGAACCTGAGTTGCAGGAAACAAACTTAACCGAGGAAGACGAGTTCTTAATAATGGGGTGTGACGGCCTTTGGGACGTGATGAGCAGCCAGTGTGCAGTGACGATAGTAAGGAAAGAGCTCATGCTCCACAATGATCCTGAGAGGTGCTCCAGGGAGTTGGTCAGGGAAGCACTGAAGCGAAACACATGTGATAACTTGACGGTTATAGTTGTTTGCTTCTCCCAGGATCCGCCACCTCGGATCGAGATCCCTCAGACGAGAGTTCGTAGGAGCATATCGCTGGAAGGTTTGAACTTGCTCAAGGGCGTGCTTGATGGGAACTCGTGAGATGGAGGGCGGAAACAAATGGCCTTTGTACAGGACGTTTTCCTTGGTGTCCCGCGATTGTCAGGAGCGCATTGTTCTGATTCTTTGGAAATGCAGAACCTTGTGATGAAGTTGGAAATGTTGTGCCGATTTGGGAGAACGTTCGTAGCTCTGAATGGCTGAGATGCATGGCTTCCTGGCCTGCTGCCTTAATTTTTGATTTATCCATTGTACATAATCATGGAATTCATTTTGTTTCTTACCTTTTTACTTCAAATGGTGTAATGTTATTTTGATTACTACGTGATGTTATCACTATTTATTTTAGAGTTCATTTAATTAATTGATTATTGCCTGTTCTTTCCTGAGTTTGTGGTGATCATTGTTCTACATGAATTACTAGATAGTTTTTCCCCATTGGGTTGATTCTTAATGGTAGCATTTGGCAAAGAAAGTCTCCTCTGTTTAACAAGGGCCAGAATTTAACGGAACTGGAAAGTAAAAGACCAACGAAGAACTTAATCAAAAGGACAAGCTGCTGAATTCCGTACTGGTGTCATCATTATCCAACTTCATGTTCTCTTTTAAGGAAAGCATTAAGCTCAAGTATATGACAAAACATCAGATGAAACAAACTAGCGGACCAAAGCCAGCCAGGGAAGCCAAATTTCTGTTTCAAGTTACAAACTCTATGTTATCCAAGCTTAGCATACACGACAGCCATGCCAAGCCAAGCCAAATATCAATTTCTTCTGCCAAGCACTCTTTCTATCTCTTTCACGTCACAAGCTAGTCCTCCTGGTGTTAATTGACGCAAAGCAAAGTCAGAGCTCCTCATGTTCGTCATCGACGTCAACATCAGCCTGATGGGAACCACTGCAAACAGAGAGAAACGTCTTTTTATTTGGAATTCGCAGTCTGAAGATTCTGCATCTCTTTTCAGTTTGTGGGATCACAATCAGCAAGCAAAAACTAAGAGTGAAAGAGATACATAGGTGGAAAGAAAGAACTTTAGTCTTTATACTTTCCATTTGTGAAAGGGTATCATGAGATGGCAAAAGAAAAGACCCCTAAAATTAACTCTGAGATGTGGACAAGGGGTATAGATTCTTTTAAGTTAGGCTATAGACTCCAGGACTCCACAATTTGATGGACTCTTCTAAGTCAAGTAATGAGATATGGTATTGTACACCTCAAACTGCCACGTATTGTCCCTACCTTAAGTACCATTAACAAATAACAGAAGAAAGACTCATCTATTTGCAACTCTGGTTGTAAGCATCCTACAGCTGTTAAGGTGGGTTATGACAGAATGATCTGGAATTGGAGATTACCTTGATCGGCAGTGCTTGCTTAAGTCCTGACACAGAACCTTGCTCACACCTCCTACGGTAACTGATCCTTTCTTGATAAGCTCTGTCAACTGCACCAGTAATAAGCATTAAGAAGCATGAAACGTGTTAAGCATCATTCTGCAGATTTAATTGACAATTTAGATAGAAAATTCCCAGACCTAAGGATTACTTACCTCATCTTCAGTTTCCTCAAGTAACCTGTCCCATTTTCGAAGAACTGGTTAAACTTCCAAAATCTTAAATCGACTACATTTTAAATCCTTCGAGCATAAGCTAGACTAGAGCATAGAATAGGAATATAGTCATAGTGGACAATATTTCGCATTACCTTCCACAATAAGATGACATCTGTTTTGAATACGCTCGAGCTTCTTGCTTGTCTGTAGAAAGAAAATATATATCACACGCCTTAGAGGTGTAGTGAAATTCATAGAATTGCTACAGTCAGTATCAGATTAAGTGATAGAAAGCTGCAATCAACAAGGTCATCTCCAGAATAAAGAACAATCTTCAAGCTTTCCAAGGTCCTATGATAATCTTTATAAAAAGTCACTTACTCGTCGTCAGAGTGTCCCAGTCATTTACTTTGATCCACTCCCGTCTGCTAGAATCTATCTGCAAGACCGAATATTACATTCGAAAAATTTAGTGCACTTGCCACAATCTGACTAGTGCAGAGTGTCAACAGCTTCCCAAACAGTGGAAGATTAGAAAGACAAACTATCCACTTCCAAATCTCACCTTCTCGAGTGTATAACTCTGCATCTTGTCGCAAAGCCCATCCAAAAGCTCAACAACTCTCAGCTCACTGACTCTGTTGAAACAAAGCCCACAATTCTCAAAAGTCAACCAGTTTGAATCAAGCAGAAGGCACAGATTAACCAAATTGGACCTTCCGTGCCTCTTCTCGTTTGCTTTTTTCTTCAGTGCTACATAGGACAAGATTCTGCATATATATCTGCTAAAACATAGCAGTTATAGATGCATTGGGGCAATACCTGTAATCAATTACCTTTCCTTCTCTTTGCCCTTTAGAATTCAAACGATTCCTCATGTCTAAATGATTCCTGGGCTTTTCCTACGTGAACAAAATGAAGAACCCAAAAAAGGTTTTATCTCCATAAGCCAAACACATTACTCGCAGACGCACTTGAGCAGAAATCTTACATTGGACAGCCCAATCTCCAACTCCGCCTGCAAAAAAGAATCCATTTTTCGCCACCGCCGTCATAATTTGACCGTCGCTAATTTGGTTCAGGTGATCGAAGATCTAGGACAAGGAACCGAAGAAAGGAAATGAAATGAAAAGGAAAGCAAAATGAAAGATACCGCGACGGCATTGCAAGCGGCGCACTTGTCGTCGACGGCGGAAGCCGCCGAAAACGTGAGGAGGAGGATGACGGCTGGCAGCAGCGACGCCATTGACTCCGCCGTCCTTGGAATCTTCGATCAGCGATCGTTCGTTCTGACCCCGTCTCAGTATGGAGCTAACCACAGTCTCGATTGTCGACAGTCAAAATGTCACGAGTCTGATCCTTAATTTTGCTTTCTAATATGGGCCGACGACTGCCAAGTCTATAAACGTAAGGGATCCTAGCCCAATGGGCTAATTGAAGGAGCAGCTGTGAAAAGCTGGGCCTTGAGATTTGTAGTCCAATTAGGGAGCCAAGGAAATAGAGAGGCTATTATAATTTCATAAAATTACGATTTTGTGTAAATGGTCGTTTGGAAAATATGAGTTTAAATTTATATATTGTCAATAATTTAAAGAGTGTAACTCTTCGAATTGTTGATAATAGGTTTTTAAAATGTTTATTGTTTGGTAACTAGATTGTTAACATTCAACGAAAATAAAAATTTTAATTTTATATTAAATAGCATGTTTATCCCTAATAAATATTAGATTGGTTCGAGAAAATATTAAAAACTTTATTGATAAATATATTTAATATGAAAAATAAATAAAAGAAAGAGAGATTTGATATCCATAGATTTTAGAGATTTAAAATCTCTAGAGCTAAAATTCATAATACAAAAATAAAATAAAAACATAACTTTTTACAAAATCTACGGATTCAATAAATCCATGCCCTAAATCTCGTTCTCCAAACGACCGCCAAATTAGTTTGTCATATGTGATCGGTCACTATATTTAATTCAATTAGTGACGATATATGAATTATATTAACATGACCAAGAAGACCCACTCAGAGTCAATTCAATCCATATTCACAGCGTTTTACTTTATACTTTCAAATTTGTCGTGACTTAATTCCTTATTATTCGAAATCCATTACTTGCTTCTTTGAACTTATACAAACCAGAATGCACATAAGAGATATTGGTCTAGAGCCTTACGGTCTCGAAAAAATTGAAATCCTCTCATCTCCTTCCGTCGCGAATGCTAATCTTCAAAATAGTCATATCATGAAAGATAATTTATACATCAAATTTGACTTACAAATCGTTCTATTCATTAGAGACTTTAAAAAGAAATAAAAGAAGATATACAGCCATTAGAGGATGGATGGAGATGCATAGAAATGGAAGAAACAATGGCAAATAGAAAGAAAGAAAGAAAAAAAAAAGTCATAGACCAATCCTCGTAGCTTTGTTTGGCCATGATTCATGAACTCCCAATTATGCAACTCTCTTAACACCTTCCAATCCCAAAGCTAACAGACATAGTTCATCAATAATGGACCAAAGTATTAAATTTAAACCCTTTCTTCATACTTTATAGGTACAATTGATTCTCATAATAGTTCCTTTGTAAGGGGAATTAAATAAATGGGAGGGGAATTAACTATAATAATTTGTAAAATGAGGTTGAAAGAAAGGTGCACATGTTAGTCATAAATGAGACCTTGTTTGCTGTTGTTGTCATACTCATTACCCCCACAAACCCACCCCCAATTGTCAAAATTGTTTCATTATTATTTTACACAATGATGTATTGTATAAGTATAATAACATATATAAGTTAATAATAACCTACCAAAGAAACAAACACACAAAAGGCATCATTTTCATACATTAGGTGGAGACAATGCACTATCAAGAGTGCATAAGTAAATAGGTTATTAGGCAAGTAAAGGCGTTCTCTTGGTGTGTGGTCTCTTTTCCCATTTGTATGTTGACTTGTGTGTGAGGGATAACCAATAAGTAGCCAATTCCAAAGCTCAACAACAATTGATATGATTTGTGGGTCATAATTTTGATAGACTATAGAGTTTGTTGCATAAAATTTTGCTTAATTAATTACGGTTATTTGCCTGCTAACCATTGCGCATCAAGTAAATGAGATCGTAAGAAATTTGTTGACTGAATTAGGTAACTTTTCCTGATACGTTCCAACAATACAAAAATAAATCGATATCAAGTATCGAAACTCGTGAGTACAATCATACTCGACATCTTGCGTTCTTATTCATTTCGAGCTATTATAGGTGTTTACCTCCTCGCAAAGAAGGGAACCAAAAAAAAGATCACATGGATAATTAGGTGGTGATGATCGGTGAAGATTGATAATTAGGCATGATGATAAAAGGAGAAATGGAACAAAAGTAAGAGGATTAGTAATCGTCTCCCATTATTTAAAATGTTGTAATTAAGGTCCCACTTCCACCACCATCTCCCATTCTTCTCAAGTGTATAGTGTCTCGTTACCTACTCTCTCGACCACAATAAAATGGCACTCCATTTCCATTCCATGCCACTTGTTCCCCTCTCCCTCAATCATCAAATCCAAAAATTTATAGGTCCAATCCAACCAACCTAGTCTTCTTCAATTCATTCCTTCTTATGAGGTGGAAGTACATGAAATCAACATCCCACTCCATGGAGATATAAAAGTACAGGAAGCATACTGGTCTCCACCACCTCCAGGGTATACATGTGAAGTGTTGTATTGATGGGAGTCTATCATCAAGTTCCCATGTCTTGGTGAATGCATCCGGATCGAGACAGGTGCTTAGAACGTCGGATTTCTCAATCGTATATCTTTGTGCTAGATCTTAGAGTTATTGGAGATGACATGGGCTTTGGACTACATGAAGATGCGCATCTCAAAATAAATTCGAATATGACAACTTTTATTGTTCTTTTAGTTCGATCTTACTTTCCACCCTGTTGAAAACCTCATTAATGATTACTTGCAACTCATCACGAAATCGTAACAAAATGAATTTCTATCTAGTGCAAAACTAATATTGTTGCATTGCATATATGACATCATCGCCGGGGGTGGGGAGTCAGGCGGTGCAACAGCCTGAATCCACCGCCGTCACCGTCACGCACATTTCTTCAATGTGTACGATCCAGTTCTCTGGAACAGGCTCCTGTATGATTTCATGAAATGCTATTGTTAATACGAACTAATAAGACACTTGGACGTATATCTTTCTAAAACAAAGGAGGAAAGAGCCAAACCAAAAGCAAGACCTTGAAGTTGCTGCAAGCTGATACCTCTGCAGTAGTCTAGTACTGCACCTAACGAAACAACAAATTTGGACGGCCCTGGGATCCAAAAACCTCGATTTTACGGATTCTTTACTGGTAATTAATTTATAAAAATAGAAAGACCGGCCGGTCCACACTCCACAGATTGTAAAGGGTGAACCAGTAGTGTTTTATTTATCGTTGGTGAAAACCGGGAAAGAAAGAGAGAAAAGAAAAGAAAAGCAGTGGTGGCCACTGGGCAAGTATCAATCAAAGGAAGTAGAAAACAAAAAGGGAAGCCGGAAAAGAGAGAATAAAGGAGAGGTGGTAACTAATTACTCACTTCTTTCTCCATCATTCTACTGTTTTATTTTTGCTTTCATTTCACCTGGTTTGTTTTTATTTATGTATTTACTTTCACCTGGTTTGTTGTTAAGTAAGTCGATAGTTAAAGAACTTAAAAATGCAAGCTAAATGATATGAAACCAAATTGCCCACCATTCACGTCACGATTACTTGACAAAGAAGCTATCAAAGTTGGGAAGAAGAAAGGCAGAATTTGGCTAAGTCAAAATCCGTGTTCAGGGTACATACTTTGGAGGCATGGTTCTCTCAATTGGCTTGGTGGAAATTCCAGTTCAATGACTTGTTTTACAGACAAAGTTTCCATGTTTCCAATGGTATGCTTTGTGGATCCAGAAGATGTGATTAAAGTTGTTTTCCAAGGCCTCAAAGTTGCTACCTCAAAACTGGAAAACTGCCAGAAAATGACTAAGGCAGAAAACTGTTTTGTGAAGCCTAATTTGGAGCTTAATTCGAGGAGTATGGATCTGATTCAAGTCCAAAGGATTCCACAACATGAAACTAGGTATGTTTATCTACCAAGAGAAGGAATCGGATGAAGAATTGGAGTTCGGGAAGGCCTCGAACGAAGGGAGCGAAGTTAGTACGAAAGCTGCCTTTTGACTGTTTTGCTGGCAGCTTACTTGTGCGCCAAGAAGGGAAGTTTATGGCCGAATTTTGAGTCCTTTTTAGAGTTTGTTTTTACCTTAATTGTTGCCTAGTTTTATTAGGATTGTATTAGGTTTTATTTTCCTTTAAATACCGCTTTATTTTTGTTGTAAAAATAGAGACTTTGATTAATCGAAAAACAAACCTTTGGTTTTGTGCAAGTTGCGACTTGTTTGAGTTTGGTGGATTCCAAACTTGTGAGCTTTGTATCGATTGAATATCTTCTTCAATCGTGGTCGAGCAGCTACCCTTTTATACCATACGAGCTTTCCCCAGGTGTGGAATTGTCCGTTGGTTCCGTTTTATCCCAAGTTCGTATTAAGAGCGCTTCGTTCTTGATTCGAGCTCAATCGATTCTTCGATTGAGTCGTTGCTGCGTTACTTTGATAAAAATACACCCCCTAGGGGCGCAGAATTTGGCTAAGTCAAAATCCGTGTTCAGGGTACATACTTTGGAGGCATGGTTCTCTCAATTGGCTTGGTGGAAATTCCAGTTCAATGACTTGTTTTACAGACAAAGTTTCCATGTTTCCAATGGTATGCTTTGTGGATCCAGAAGATGTGATTAAAGTTGTTTTCCAAGGCCTCAAAGTTGCTACCTCAAAACTGGAAAACTGCCAGAAAATGACTAAGGCAGAAAACTGTTTTGTGAAGCCTAATTTGGAGCTTAATTCGAGGAGTATGGATCTGATTCAAGTCCAAAGGATTCCACAACATGAAACTAGGTATGTTTATCTACCAAGAGAAGGAATCGGATGAAGAATTGGAGTTCGGGAAGGCCTCGAACAAAGGGAGCGAAGTTAGTACGAAAGCTGCCTTTTGACTGTTTTGCTGGCAGCTTACTTGTGCGCCAAGAAGGGAAGTTTATGGCCGAATTTTGAGTCCTTTTTAGAGTTTGTTTTTACCTTAATTGTTGCCTAGTTTTATTAGGATTGTATTAGGTTTTATTTTCCTTTAAATACCGCTTTATTTTTGTTGTAAAAATAGAGACTTTGATTAATCGAAAAACAAACCTTTGGTTTTGTGCAAGTTGCGACTTGTTTGAGTTTGGTGGATTCCAAGCTTATGAGCTTTGTATCGATTGAATATCCTCTTCAATCGTGGTCGAGCAGCTACCCTTTTATACCATACGAGCTTTCCCCAGGTGTGGAATTGTCCGTTGGTTCCGTTTTATCCCAAGTTCGTATTAAGAGCGCTTCGTTCTTGATTCGAGCTCAATCGATTCTTCGATTGAGTCGTTGCTGCGTTACTTTGATAAAAATACACCCCCCAGGGGCGTATTACTAAATTTAATGTTACATTGTATCTTATGGGTTCATAGTATATAGTTAAAGCATATACAGATCGTCGAACAAATTGGTGTGACTTCATTCGAAATTGTATATGGTTGATGTGTTTCGGAATATCATTTTGATGTATTTGAAATGTTTAAAAAAATGCATTTGATTGCTTGGGAATGTGAAACACACCTTGTGCACAAAAATTGTCATACATGCTGGCAATTGCATGTTATTACAAATATCACTCTCCTAAATCATGGGCAAAACTAGGATTCTTATGTCGTAGGGGAGGGGGCAAAAACGAAAATTGCACATATTATCATGCTTCAATGGGTAGATCAGTAAAATCACATTTAATGTAAATGGTTCAAATATTTCGATTTACTGAACCAAGAATTTACAACACAATTTATAGCTAATTTTTACTATTTTCATAACGTAAGATGCGCATTTAAAAATAAACTTAAAACATTGAGTGAATCTAAACAAAATAAAATAGTATCCAATGACACAATTAAAGTTCATAAAGACTGAAGGAAGTAAATTAAGCTGGCAAAAATATACCCCGAATGGAAAAACAGGAAAATCAACTAAATGATGGTGAAAATGATAAACCATGTAAACTACTGATTCCTACGTATCTTTTTAGAATCATGACCAAGCTTGGCTTTGACGCTCGGTTGATTACGCTCTTGAGAAATTGTTTGTCGACGACTTCCATTTCTGACCTTCTGAATGGTTGCTCATACGGGTATTTCTCTCCGTCACGTGGGTTGCGTCAGGGTGATCCTCTTTCGCCACTTCTATTTGCAATTTGTACCGAGGGCTTCTCTGCTTTACTATGTCAGGTCGTGGCGTCTCGTGCTCTCAAGGGGATTACATTTAATCACCATTGTCTAGTGTTGTCACATTTGTTCTTTGCCGACGATGCTTATTTGTTCATGCGTGTATCCCCTTCTGATTGTCACACTTTGCTGGATCTCCTCCGTCGCTATGAATTCATGAGTGGCCAACGTGTCAACCTTTCTAAATCGGCCGTGGTTTTCTCGCGGAACACCCTGGCTGTTGAGGCTATGATGTTTGGTCAATTACTTCAGGTGGGCGCTATTGGGTGTGCTGACCGTTATCTGGGTTTACCTACTTTGATCTCCGGGTCTAAGCGGGAAACGTTCCGGTATATTGACGATGTCTCTCTTTGGCTGGTTTGGAAACTCTCATTAAATCTGTGGTCTCTGCTTTGCTGGTATATGCAATGTCTTGTTTTCGTTTTCCCCAAGAATTGTGTTGCAATATCAATCGCTTGATTGCTCTTTTTTGGTGGGGCCAACAAGGAAATGAACGGCGTTTGCCTTGGGTTTCTTGGCGGGGTTATGTAGGCCCAAATCTGAAGGAGGATTAGGCTTTTGTGATTTTGAGGCCTTCAATCAGGCTTTGTTAGCGAAACAGTGTTGGCGCATTCTCTCGGAGCCTCATTCCTTGGTTGCGTGTGTACTCAAAGGACGATACTTCTCCAATACATCCTTCCTCTCTGCGTCCAGGGGTACGAATTCTTCATGGGCTTGGCAATCACTTCTTCATGGTCGATCCTTGCTTGTCCATGGTTTGCGCTGGGAGATTAGTTATGGACAGTTGGTGGATGCTTTTAGCGATCCCTGGGTACCGTCTTTGCCAAATTTTCACCCTCAATGCTTACCAACAGCTTCCGCCTCCACTCGCTATGTGTCATTTTTTATCAATTCCACTACCCGATCCTGGGACATGCCCAAGCTGCGCCTTTATTTTGAGCCCAGCTCGGTGAACGGCATTGCTGCTATCCCTCTCCCCCGGGTTTCTGATCCGGATCGCTTACTTTGGCACTTTGATTCCCATGGGGTGTTTTCGGTTAAGTCGGCTTATCACTTGACGATTTCTTTGTCTACAAGCCAGCCTAGGGTTGCTCTTTCAAAGATTACTGCCTCTCCTTTAGATCCAGCTATTTTACCCAAATTATGGAAGTTTCCTATCACTCCTAAGCTGCGATTTTTCATATGGAGGATCGTACTTCGCATTCTGCCGGTTCGTGAGGATCTCCAACTACGTGGTGTGGATTTGATCAATTTGTGTCCGGTATGTGACTCGGAGGAGGGTGAATCTCTAGAACATTTATTTCTCCGTTGTCTGGTGGCGATCTCTCTTCGACAGTCTGTTGGTCTCCAGTTGCCGCTTAATTTCGCGCCTGAATTCCATTTCTCCCTTCTTTCGCGAACCCTTTTTCGAGACGGTGATGCTGCTCTCATTACGAAATGGATCTTGTTCTGTTGGAGAGTTTGGAAAGGTCATAATAACGTCGTCTTCCTCCCGCATGCTCAGTATACATTTCCCGTCCTCCATCGCCAGTTTCTTGCTCATCAAGCGGATATCCAGATGGCTTCTTCGGCGGATATCTACCCTCTTCACAATGCCCGCCCTGCTCAACTCCCCCTTCCTCGTCAGTGCCCTACTCCTATTCCGGCCCAAGGAGTTCGCTTTGCGGTTGATGGTGCAACCAATTATCCTCATGGTGGATCTTTGGGAATCGTTGGCTATTGTGACTCAAGGCCTTGCTTTGCTTTTGGGTGTTATTTGCCAGGGATAGCCGATCCTTTCTTGGTGGAATTACTCGCGTTTCGTGAGGCTTTGTATTTACTACACCGTTGGCGATGGTTCTCGATTCCAGTTCTCATCTCTGGTGATTCACAATTAGTTGTGACTCGCTTGAATGATCGATGCACTGGCGACGTCACTGGGGGTGCTATTTTGAGGGAGATCTACCACCTTCTCCGCTTTTTCCCTGCTGTTAAATTTATTTTTACGCCTTGAGAAGCGAATCGGGCAGCCCATTTGGTGGCACATAATGCCTTACGTTATCCTGGACTATCCACTACTTTACATGATTTTTCTTATCTGTTATGTCTTTGAGTCCTTGTGAGGTGATGCCGTAATTGTTGTGGCCTCCCTCACCTGTTACCTATGTTATCCGCAAGGATTGCTTGACAAAAAAATAAATTTATAAATTGAGGGAAGGGAAGGAGGATGTAACACCTTAGGCAAATCCCACATCGGCAAAGCACCGGAGAGATCCATGGTTCATATGTAAGAAACCGACCTTAACTGACAAGACGCGTTTTGGGGTGTAATGGAGGAGTTTTTGTGAGAACTCCGAAGTTAAACGTGCTCAGTGTGGAGTACAACAAGGATGGGTGATCTTATGGGAAGTCACCTTGAATTGCACCTCAAGTAAAAAACCGTGAGGGTCGAGGCCCAAAGCGGACAATATCTTCGTTGGGAAAAGGTTCGGGATGTTACAGAGGAGATGACCCAGATTTTTTTTTAATAGCTCACTTGTATTATCAAGAAATTAAACATAAAAAATCTACATTACCGTTATCGTTCAAGAGTGAATATATAAGTTTATCTAGACAAACGACTTGTTAAAAAAAATTAATTGATAGATCTTTCACATACAGGATTTATACCACCTTTAAAAAAAGGATTTATATCACGTTTAGGATTATATTTCTACGATTAAACTGAGGGGTAATAACGATTCAAACTATAATAGTTTTTATTGCATTAATGGAGGCAAAGCCAAGAAAGGGAGAGGAAACAAGGGGTTACATGGAGGATGATGAGCAAACCGCTATGCGTCGCTCAAAAGTAGTTCCTAACATATCATCCCGAAGAACCGTAGCTAGTTCGATTAGAGGATCAACAAATTCATGCATACCGAAGGGATAGACGAGACTGTGCTTCGAGAGCCAGTCTGCGGCTCTATTCCCTTCGCGATATGTATGAGAGATGCTGATCAGCCAGTCGCGGCCTAGCTTCCTGCGAATGACCGAGAGAAGAGTAGCGTAAGGATGAATGGGATATGCTCTGCTCTGTATAAGCTGTATGGCCAACTGCGAGTCCGTCTGCACCTTGACTGCTCTATAACCCAAATTCCAGACTAGATCCAAACCGTGATTGATGGCCCATAACTCTGCCAGGGCAGCCGTAGCGGATCCGATATTGGCCACGAACCCACCACACCATCTACCGGTCGAGTTTCTGACGATGCCTCCCACACCTGCCGGCCCAGGATTGCCATTAGATGCCCCGTCCGTGTTCAAAGCAACCCACCCATCTGGTGGTGGCAACCACCCTACATTCGCCAGCTGGCGCTCCACCGGAAAGGCACGGCCGCCTGGCATAGCCGTCGGGGTATGCCAAGAGTCATTCCAAAGCTTGGTCTTCGTCATGATGGAAAACTCAAGAGTTGGGGCTGAGAGAGCTTTGTTAATACCTTGAAGAGAAGCTGTGCACCAGTTTTTCCATAGAAGCCAACACGCCATACTAAAGAAAGCAGGCCACTCGATCCCGGAGCTTGTCGAGGAGTTCTGAAGAAGGTTGGACCGCAGCCAGTCCATGTGATGGGTGCTAAAAAACTCCTGGTGCTGCTGGACCGGGACGTGTCGAGACCAAAAGAAGAGAGATGAGGGGCAGTATCGAAGAGTGTGCGTGATTGTTTTAGTCTGCCCCGGGCACCTTCCACACGACGGGTTGTCCGCAATCTTTCGGCTGAACCTGAAAGCATTGGTCACTATCCTGCCCGAGAAAGGCAGCCACATAAAGCTCCGGATCCTCTCGGGGACGGGTAGGCGCCAAATCACCTTCCACACTTTCTCATCAGGGTCTGGCTGCTCCTTCGAGGAAAGAAGAAAGGCCGATTTGGTGGAGAATCTGCCATCTGCAGTGGCCGACCAAAAGATCCGATCCTCTTCTTGAGAGAGCTTGTCGACTGTCGTACTGAGGATTTTCTGGAAGATCTCCTCCGGTAGGAGATGACTGAACAGGTCGGCCTTCCAGCTACCATCTTTATGAACGAAATCTGCCACTGCCGCATCCACTTGCTCGCCCGGAATCTCGCTAGTAGTTATATCCCTAAGCGGGACCTGCAAAACCCAAGAATCGAGCCAGAATTTAGTGCGGCGCCCATTCTTAATATTCCAAGCACAACCTTCTTTTAAAATTTGAGAAGCTTTAGTAAAGCTGGACCAGGTAAAGGAACTTCCCTGTATAGGTCGTAGCAGACTCAGGCCCTGTCTCTGATTCCCGTACTTTGCCTGCATCACCTTTACCCACAGGTTGCCCTTCTCTTGGATCAGCCGCCAACCGCTCTTAGCTAACATCACCAAATTAGCCTGTCGAGTGCGTCTGATGCCCAGCCCTCCATTGTTCTTGTTGGCAGTCATCTTATCCCAGGCTACAAGGTGAAGTTTGCTCTTGTCCTCCTCATCCCCCAAATGAAATCTCTGCTGATCTTGTCGATACTTTTGCAAACATTGCTAGGAAGGAGCTCCGTTTGCATAGTATACACCGGAAGGGATGCCGCAATAGATTTTACCACAGTCAGTCTAGCTGCAAAGGAGAGGCGTTTAGCCTTCCAAGGAGCCATTTTCTTCTGTATGCGCAGAATCAGAGACTGATATCGCCCTCTCGTTACCCTTCCTTGGATCACCTGAATTCCGAGATACCTTCCCAGGTTAGGTTTCAGGGGGATCTCGGCTATCCGGCTCATCCTTTCGGCCTTCTTGCGAGCAATGTTAGGGGACACATACATAATGGACTTGTTATAGTTTACATTCTGCCCCGAGCTAGAGCAGAAATCCTCGAGACATTGTTTAATGACTTGAATTTGACGTGTCTCCGCCTCCGCAAAAAGTAAGAGGTCATCTGCAAAGAAAAGATGGGTCAGTGGTGGGCCATTTGCCGAGAGCTTAATTGCCTTCCACTCCCCGCGGTTAACCGCTTCATCAATTCTATGAGACAAACGCTCCATACAAAGAACAAAAAGATAGGGTTAGAGAGGGTCTCCTTGACGAACGCCCCGCGAAGGAGAAATGGGGTCCGAGAGCTCTCCATTCCACAGGATTCACATCTGGTTTTGCTGCACACAGGTCATAATACAGTTGATCCAGGTGCTAGGCAAGCCAACCTCCTTGA
Organism: Linum tenue; assembly: GCA_946122785.1. Lineage (NCBI taxonomy): Eukaryota > Viridiplantae > Streptophyta > Magnoliopsida > Malpighiales > Linaceae > Linum > Linum tenue. The sequence continues at coordinate 40,958,960 of CAMGYJ010000002.1, forward strand.
GCGTATCCTGCAGAAAATCCCACCTGAGCCTGTCATAGGCTTTCTCCAAATCGATCTTGAAAATCATCCCTCCCTTCTTTCCTTTCTTCTTCCTGAAAGAGTGTAAGACTTCCTGAACCACAATAATGTTGTCCGCAGGTTTGTCTCCCGGGAATGAAACTGCTCTGCCTAGGCGAAACCAGCTTCCTCATCAGGGGCTTCAACATGTTTGTCATTGCCTTGGTGATGGCTTTCATACTAACATTGTTGAGCGAGATGGTTCGAAGTTGCGCCACCTTCTCCGGTCTTTCCACCTTAGGGATCAAGACTAAGGTGGAAGCCGAAATAGCTGCCGGAAGCGAGCCTGTGTTGAAAAAAGTCATCGCCATTTCTGCTAGGTTCTTTCCAACCACCTGCCACATTTGTTGGTAGAAGGCTGTGTGATAACCATCTGGACCAGGCGCCTGAAAGGACTTCATTTCGAAGATGGCCTTGTGGATATCCGCGATGGAGAACGGTCCTAGGAGGCAAAGCAGCTCTTGTAGATTCAGCCGAGGAAAAGCATTCTTTGGGAGCTTGTCCTCATAAAAGGAGTTATCCTGCATGCAAAGGTTAGTGAAAAAATAAAAAACCATTAGTGCAAGGGATTGAGGCTCGCTCACCCAGTTGTCGTTTTCGTCCCGCAAGGCTTCAATCTTGTTGCGTCTTCGCCTAATGTTTGCCTGCTGATGAAAATAGGCGGTGTTTCGCTCACCATGTTTCACCCAATTGTCCCTTGAACGTTGGAACCACAGAATTTCCTCCTGCTCAAGCACCTTATCCAGCTCGATTTCAAGTTTTGAATGGAGTTTGGCTAGACCTGGGTTGAAAGAGCTTGCCAGTCTGGTTTCAATGCCTTTGATGCGCGCTAGCAGTCGATTCTTGTTCCTCTGAATGTTCCTGAAAACATTGGCATTCCAAACCTGTAGCTTATCAGCGAGATTGGACAGCCCATTATGAAGCTCTGCAGTCGGATCCCAAACTTCTTATACGAAATCCTTCAGGTTACTATGCGTAAGCCAGGCCGCTTCGAACCTGAAAGGTCTGCTGCTGTTCCCGTTGCCGCACTTGACAGTGGTGAGGATCGGACAGTGGTCCGAGTGAAGACGGGGGAGGTGAAGCACAGTAGTATTCGGGAACGCTCATTCCACCTCAGGTTACAGAGACTTCTGTCCAGTCTGCTGGCCTTATAAGTCCTCTGGTCATCTCCCCCCGTCCAGGTATAAATAGGCCCCGAAAACCCGAGGTCAATGAGCTCAGCCTCATTTATCCTATCATTAAAAAGGCGACAGCGCCTGTGGGTATTAGTTGCTGGCGTCCCTGACTTCTCCTCTGCAGATCTAATGGCATTGAAATCTCCCGTCAAGATCCAGGGGGTATCAATCCAATCGCTCTGCTGAATGATGCTATCCCAAAGTGTGTGCTGATTACTCTGTTTGGGCGAGGCATATACTGCAGTTAGAGCCCAGGGTCGCCCATTGTTATGATCAATTCGAAGGGAAATGTGCTGGTTACAAGCCGAAATAAGCTGGGTGGAAAAGAGTTGTCCGTCCCAGAAGACCCACACTCCTCCCTTTCGGCCTTCAGCTTCCACCCGAATCGAGTTTGGGTAACCCAATTTATCGCATATGGAGTTCGCCGTTACCCCGCTGATCTGAGGCTCGAGCAAGATGACAAAGTCTGGCCGGTGAGTCTGGATAGCAAGCTTCAGAGAACGAACAAAATCCCTGCTTCCCGCACCGCCTACATTCTAGTTGAAATTTTTTAAATTAGTTTGGGTTGACATAGACATAAGAATAAAAACAGACGAAAAACAACAAGAACAGAAGAGGAAAAGAAGCTAGAAGAAATCATCAATTGGAGAAGGGTTCCGGCTCGTCCGGATTAGAGGTTGTCAGAGGTGCCTCCTCCATTCCGGATGTGCCATTTTTTTTCCAAAGAAAGAGGAGTTGTCTTGGCGGCGTTCGTCCAGCCATGAATCTCCTGCAGAGTTAGTGACGCGATTCTAGCCTTGGACTTTGCCTTCTTATCCTTTTTCGGGGTCCATATTTGTAGGCTCTTCGTCGGATTGAGCTTGGCTGGGGATCGCCGATTGCCCTGCTTCGACGTTTTGTTCTTCTTCATCCTGGTCGTGGTTAAAGGTAGAGACAGAGGAGAGGCCGCGCTATTCTGTTTCCCGATCGAGGAAGCTTGGAGGTCAACGATCTGCATGACTGTCCCATTGGGCCCGGTATGGGTGTGGTATGTTGGAGGACTGGGCCGGGTGGTTTGAGGGAAACGGGTTTTGTTATCCGATCTTGGGCTCTCCATCGGATGATAAGAAGTAGAGGCTCTCTTTGGGTCAGCCATGGGCTTCGGCCCGTTTGCTGATTTCTCAGGGCAGGAGCCCAACACCCCTTTGTCATTACCGTTAGACACAGACCCAACCTTTTCTTTCCCTTTCTTGTTTTCTTCCTTCCCTTTCTTGTCCGCACCCCCTTTCCTTTCTTGATTAGGTGTCCGTTGCAGCATTGAAACAGTGTGGGTTGGCGGTTTTTGTGGAGAGATCTCTCCTTCCTTTTGCGGGGTTCCCCTATTTCCATACTTGGTCACATTTCCGTCGATTTTGTTCCCAGAATCATTCTCCAGCTTTCCTTTCTTGACCGGGGACTCTCTTGGATTCCTTCGGCTTTTGCGGGTAGCAAGCATCCACGGTCCGAATCCCGGGCTCGGATCCTCCTCCAACGGAACCTCATTGTTCCGGAGCTCCCCGCCGGTGATGGCTAGGACCGTCGGTGGCGTCGGCTGGCGCAGTTGAGGGCAGGTCATATTTGTGTGACCAATTTTCCCACATTCGAAGCATACCGTTGGTAGGTTCTCGTATTCTACCTTCTGCAACGCGTCATCCAGCCAAATTCTAGGGACGAGGTGCTTGGATAGGTCCACCTCCACCGCTATGCGGGCAAATTTGGCACGTTCGAGATTCAGAGTATGATAGTCGAGCCTGATTGTTCTTCCGATGAGATTCCCAAGCATGGTCAGCACCTCCTTGTGATAAAAATGAACCTTAAGCGCTGGTAGCTGAACCCAGACGATCATCGTCTTGGGAAGAGGGTCTGAGACCTTGAACTTTGGTGTCCATTGTTGGACCACCAGATAATGATCAAAAATAACCCATGACCCATCCGTTAAGGCACGAAAATAGTCCTGCTCATTGCTCAATTTTACCAGAAAGCAATCATGATCAAGGTCTAGGATCTCCATCGAGCCGGTAGGCCTCCAAAGGCTCCGTAATCGAGAGTAGAGCGTTGTGAAACAGATCTTTGTCCCAATCAAACGCACCACCAGCGTCCGCTGCCACGGCGCATAGATTCTGTCCTTAAAACCGGTGGAAATCATAAGAGCCGGTTCGCCATTCCATTCGCCTGGAACGAGATCATTTGCGCCCACTGGCGTCCACTGATTTGCCGTGTTCTGATTGATTGTCGAGGTCTTCCAGCCCGTCAGGGCTGTAGCATAGGAGAATTTGGCCTGGGGCTTTCTCGGGGAAGCCACTATGGTTCCTTGATCAGGATCGGGCTGGGTCTGCGCTGTTGCCACCTCAGCTCCATTTTCCTGACGTCGTGGATGCACCTCTATGAAAGTAGAGTCAATGAGCATGTCCGCTTCGACAGCAGGCGTTCCCGCTTCTGTAACCGAAGAGATGGAGGCTGTCGGAGAAGTTGCAGTGTCTGACGACCGATCAGAGGGGAAGAGGGACAACGCCGGAGCAAGAGATTCGTTAGTCGCAGTTGAGAGCATTTTCTTGAGTTGAGGGGATTGATAAACACACGTTCAGGTAAGTACTCAGTTGAATTCGAAGCAAAATCCAATCACTCAACTATAATAGTTAACTTATTAAAAAAGATTGTATAGGCTTTGATAATAAAACAGTATTAGGCACACTAAAAACCTTGAACAACCCTTCGATTTGGTCATTAATCAGTCCAACCGACTGATATGATTCATTAACTTCTTTTAATTATTTAGTTATGAAAAAGGCTAAAATCAAGGGAGAAAATCGAAAAACAAAGAAGAAAGACGAGAAAAGAAAAGGAGAGAGAGAGAGAGAGATGGGGTCAGGGTCGGTCGGGGATGGAGGGTCGCTTTACTAATTCCCTCGCCATCCCAAACGGTCGTCGTCCGTCGTTCTTCTTCATCATTCTCCCCCACTGAAACAAAATCTAGTGGAAAACCTTCTCTCAACTCAACCTCACATCTCTATTCTTCCCATTGCTTCGCTTCCCAGCTAATTCCTCTCAACTTCCAAAATCCCTTTTCACCTACTCGTCTTCTTCTTCTTCTTCTTCATTTCCCATTTAGATTCGCTTTGTTAGCTCTGGAGACCAGATCTCTCTCCTTCCCTCTAATGTAAGTGGGAGAAAAACCGAAACCCAGTATCCCGTTTACTTGATTGTCTCCTGGGTTCGTCTCATTGATTCTTCTTTCCGAGCTCTGCTTTCGATCCATGACTTAGCTGCGGGCGGGAAATGTTATCCGACGGGGACGCCTCGCTCCGCCGCGATTTCGAGGCGTTGACAGTCTCCCGCCGCCTGGTGAGGACCGTTAGCCAGAAGCTGAGGAAGAAGGCGACCCCCGATCACGATTCTCCCGCCAGTGATGGATTCTCGTTGAAATGTCTTACCTTGATGGGACGAGGAGGCGGCTGTAAGGTCGGAGCCGATACCGGAGATGATTTCGTTGGAGATTCCGGAGGCCGGAGGAGGTCCTCTACTTCCAGCGATGAAGCCAGCAGGACGCCTTACAAGCCCATCTGCGGCGGGGAAGAAACGGGAGTCGATTGCTTCTTTAGAGAAATGTTTTGGAAGAAGCACAGCAGGAGGGGCTTGCAGATTGAAGCCCCTCCGATTGCGAATCCAATGGACACCAGCAAGCTGCACATCTTTCTTCCAGACGACATTCTAGAGCTTTGCCTGGTAAGGCTTCCTCTAACCAGTCTCATGAATGCTCGCCTTGTCTGCAAGAAATGGAAGAACTTGACTACTAGCCCTAGGTTCTTGACCATGAGATGGGAAGGCTTGTATAGGACACCATGGCTGTTTCTGTTTGGAACTGTCAGGGATGGATGTTGCTCCGGTGAGATTCATGCTTTCGACACTTGCCAAGACAAATGGCACAAAATTGATGCTGAAATTCTTAAAGGGAGGTTCATGTTCTCTGTTCAAAGCGTTCATGACGACGATATCTATGTGGTGGGAGGCCGTTCTAGCCTCGGCCAACCAGGGAGACTAGATTGGAGCTCGTTCAAGACTCACAAAGGGGTGATGGTGTTTAGCCCCGTGACCAAATCATGGCGGAAAGTGGCCGCCATGAGGTATGCAAGATCAATGCCGGTACTTGGAGCATCCGAGGTTGGTCCGGATTTCTATTCTGCGCATCAATATCATCAGGAGAGGCGTTTTCCTAGGTCGAAGATTGGTGGGGTGTCCGATGTGTATGAGGATCCTCACAGGCTATCACTCAGGCGGCAGTATAATGAAGTGCCGTTCATGGCAAACAGAAAGTCTCACTCGCACTCTCACTCTCACAAGTTCATGAGGCAGAGAAGCAGCAATCGGTTGAATCCCAAATGTAGCAAGAGGTTCGTGCTGATTGCAGTGGGAGGACTCGGGCCATGGGATGAGCCTTTGGACTCTGGAGAAATCTATGATCCTTTGACCAACAAATGGTCAGAGATTCAAAGGCTGCCTGTGGATTTCGGAGCAGTTAGTTCCGGAGTTGTCTGCAATGGGATCTTCTACGTGTACTCGGAGATTGACAAGCTAATGGGGTATGACATAGAGAAGGGGTTCTGGATTGGAATCCAAACTTCCCCCTTCCCTCCTCGAGTTCATGAGTACTGCCCTAAGCTCGTGGCTTCCAATGGCCGACTATTCATGCTCTCGGTCTCATGGTGTGAAGGGGATGGCCGAATCGGGCAGAGGAACAAGGCTGTAAGAAAAATGTGGGAGCTTGATCTCGTTTGCCTGAATTGGAGTGAAGTGTCGGTCCATCCTGATGCTCCTATGGATTGGAATGCCGTGTTTGTAGCCGACAGAGGGCAGATATATGGGATAGAGATGTTCAAGATATTCGGTCAGTTGCTGGATTTCTCCACTGTGTGTGATGTCTCTGATTCAGGGGCGACCAGCTGGAGGCATGTCTCTAGGAGTCATGTGGGTCATGAGCTTGATTCTTCTTCTTGCGTGACGAAATCCTTGTCTGTGCTGCATCTGTGAAAGGCCATGGCAGGATTGACTGGCTCTCTCGATGGAATTGATGCCTGTTGTTCTTGCAATTGTTTTAAATCTTCTGTGACAATGCTGAATCTGTGAAGTTTCCATGAAGTTTCTTAGTTGCAGGAGGAGAAATAGTACGAGTTGCGAATTCCATTTTGTCGATTCTTTGGATATATGATGATTTGCTTGCTGGCTTCATTTCCCTCCCCCCTGCCTTTGTTCATACAAGGATTTGTATTCTTCATCTTTGCTCATGGTTTTTTTAATAACAAACTTTATCCCATTACTGGCGTCGTTACAGCTTGAAAAATTCATATGGCTCTTGTAATAGTAAATTTGTCGGAGGTTAACTAACATGCCACATTTGTTCTTAAAAAACAGCATAAAGCACAAAACCCAGATGAACCATTTGGAAATTTCTCTACAACTGAGAAAAATCTGGTCACAATTATACAACAAAGCAAACATCTATAATATATGCAGCAGCTCGACACTCTGAGAGAACACGAAAAACAGAACTAACCATGGAATGGAATCATCAGATATGAGACTCAGAAAACTGCTCCACGTAGAATAAACAAACAACTTTCTGCATTCAACCGCCACCCAAGTTAGGAAACACCCCAGAGAAGTTGGGTATCTTATCTACATGTCTCAACGCACGCTCAGCAATTTGCCTGGTCCTGTAGTCAGCATGCTGAAACGCATCAACGAGGGCAGTACCGACATTGTTATCCCCAGAAACCTCGTACGCGATCTCCTCGGACCTCAACAGCCTCTCCATTGCCCACACAGCTCTCCTCCTAAGATTCTCCGTCCTCTTCTCGACCAACACTTCGATGATTGGTGGAATCCCTTCCGCCTCGCAGAGCACTTTCATCCCTTGCTCGATGTCCACACCGTCCTCCAGAAGCGTGCAAACAGCAGCAAGAGCCGCCTCGACGACTTTCTCGTTGTTATGATCCAACAGGGCCACCAGTTTCTCGACCCCCTGCCCTTCCAACAGACAAAACGTCTCCTTCAAGGAACAGGTCCCCCGGTGGAGCCTACACAGCCCGGTGATCACTGGCTGTCTGCTGAAACATGGGAAGACCGATGAACACAAGCTCGGGGTGGGCAGGTCAGGCAGTTTGGTCAAGTTCTTGGACTCCTGAGACAAATTCTCTAATGCCACGGCCGAGCTCATTTGAACATTGTCGAGACCATTGGATTGAAGCAGCTCGATGAACAAGCGAGCAAGCTCGTGCTCGCGACAAAACGACACAGCATCGTGCTCGTCACCTAGCACGAATGTGACCCGAGCGAGGACTTTGACCAGTCCCTCGAGAAACGGGGTTACAAATCGGGTCCCACGAATCTCGCCCTGTCTGATTTTCACCACTCTGGAAAAGATAAGCTCGAACGCTCCGTCATCCAGCATCTGTCGCGTGAGGCCTAAGTCTCGCTCAGGAAGCTCGGCTAAGAGACCAACAGCGGCAGCTTGCTCTTCTGTGATCCCCAAGTTTTCTGACACCACTCGGATTAAGCTCCCAAGCTGGCCCACTGTGCCACGTAGTGCATCCGCCAGCTCTTGTCCCATGTGAGGGGATAAATTCTGCAGAAGTTTGATGGAGGCTAGCCGGAGATCCTTCTGTGGAGCTTCAATGAACTGAACCAAGCTGATGATAGCTCCCGAGCTCTTGATAGCAGCTACCACGTTCAGAGCAGTGGCTTGACTACATGTCAACCCTACCAGAACCTGGAGAAGCTTGCATTCAATACCAGGGCCCGTGTTGCTGATCAAATGGAGCAAATTATGAACTATCTCTTCCGAAACCAGTGTCTGATGATCTGAACCAACCGGGATCACATCAAATTCGTACCCTGAGTTCACCACGTTGGCGAGAATTGTGGCGGAGACTTCTTTGAGACGCATGGGGAGTTGATTGGCACCCACAGTGAAGAGGTCCTTGACAAGTGGTGGAAGGATTCCTTCCTCGATAAGGATTCTGGCACTCTTCTCGCAGCATGAGATCTGGTTTAGAGCTTTCAGTGAAGCTTCTCTCGACTGTGGATTGCCACTTCTCATGATGGTGATTAGAGATGAGCCGACGGTTCTGGCCACGAGAACTTGGACGTCATTGCTGAGAACTAGCTCGCCGAGATAAGATGCCATTGAGAGCTTGGTTTCTAGAGGACCTGCAAAATGATGTTCCTCATTATGTTACATCACAAATAAGAGCCATCGAAAGCTTTAGAGAATATGAAGATTAGAGCAAACTGAATAACCTCAAAGATGGAAAGAAGGAATGAAAGAATCTTTTCCATCCGATTGTAACACAACAAACTGAAGGGAAGATTTGAAAATATCAGGGCAAGTGAAAGCTGCACCTTCAAGAATGTGATTCAGAAGAGGCTGCAGTCTACCGTTCTCAGCCATCTGCCGGACATTGTTCTCACACTTCTCCAGATTCTCCAGTGTTCTGTCAGCCTTCTCAACAGTAGCAAGATTCTCAGACTTGCTACTCGTCATTCCAACCAATATCAGAATCGCTCCATTCACTGAACCTATCTTCTCACACAAAGCTTCCGACTTCGAGAGCTCATATAGCAACGAGACAGCTTGCTCCCTCTCTTTTGATTGCTCATGTGACAAAAATTTCACAATTGTCCGGACTGTATCACCTTCCCCCAATATTGCCTGCAAAACAAGTAAACCAGTATCAAGTTACTAGTTTGCATCCAAGGTAGTCAAACTATAAGCTCTACACAGAATCAAAAAGCATTGAACGCCAACCTTATTATCATCATCATCTTCAACCACAACTCTCAGAGTCTCCAATGCCTTACACCTCACTCTTCTACTGCTACTCTTCAACATATCAACAATAATTGGTATCAGCTCATTGTTCCTCACATCATGCTTGTTCGAACGACTCTTCTGACATATATATTGAACATATTGCAACGACTGAAGAATCTCGCTCTCCGGACTGCTCAAATTCAACGATCTTCTCGCCATGTCGAGCTGAACTGCTTCATTCCTAGCAGTCCACTCTTCAATAGTATGCCGCAGAGCTATGCTGGGGTTTAGCTCAATGCTCTTCAGCTCCTTCTGCGTTAATGGACAGACTAACTTCCTCCCACTATCCCTGCATTCCCTGAACCATCTCTCGATTGCCTCCCGTTCGAATGTCTGGCCGTTTTCCAAGCTAACAGGATCTTTCATGACTTGCTTGGTTAAAGGGCAGATGAAGGAATCATAGATTGGCTCTATGTGGAGTCTTTCAAAATGGTAACTCTCTTCTGATTGACTTCCATGGTCATAACTCCCATCCCAACTATCAGCCATAATCACATCTACTAAATGCTCTCTGATCAATAATTCTTTAACCTAAATCTACTATAAATAGGCAGGATAACTAACCACAATTTGCCTAATTAAGGAAAAGTAAGAGATTGAGAAATTGGGTTCCCCTTGAATCCTGAAATGGTATCAAAGCAGCCTAAAAGCAACAGACTTTCTCCAACCAGCAGTTCCCAATTCTTATCAGAAGTGGAAAGAAAGAACGAAGTAAACAAGGAAACCCATACCGCCAAAATCAATCGGAGAGTGGAGAAAACCCTAACTCTGCCAATAAAGGCTGTCCACGAAGAACAAAAGAGCGGAGATGAGTTGGAATTTCCATGGACAAAGATTCGGCTGCGAAGAGATACGATTGGGTAAGAGAGAAATAGCGGAATTGGGTTGAAACAAATGGGGGCCGCCGGCGGAAGGGAATCGAGTGGAACGATTTTCTTTCTTTCTGCAGCTGGTGATTTTTTGTTTTTATTTTTGTTGGGTCTCGTCGAAATTGGAAGAAGAAGAAGAAGAAGATAAACGACAAAAGGAACCCAACAAAGAGTAAATGGTTCAGAGTTTCTCCGTACAGCCCTTTGTTGTATTTGGACAACGACGAAGAAGGTTGACTCCTAATATGGCTAGTAAATCACCGATGACGGAAGAGAGAGAGAGAGAGAGACAGACAGAGTGTGTGTTGAAATGGAGGAGATGGTGGGGTTTGGTGCTGTGCCAAGCTGTCAACGCTTAATTATTTCACCTGATTAAGAAAATTGGCCAGTGGGAGCCACCGGATTGCCGGGAAAGCAGCAGCTCCGGCCTCCGGCAGGGCGGCAATCCAGAGTGGTTTTGTTTGCACACTTGAAGGCCAGGCAGGGCTGAGTACCTTTTCTTCATGAAATCATTGACGAAAAATGTTCAGGTGAAAAAAGAGAACCGCCATTAACAAACGTCTCCCTAGCGCGGGAAATTTCTTGCCGCCGTCAGTTGAGGTTTTTACTTTTTACCCGTGAGGCCGTGACCGCTCCCGGCAACCTTAAACCACGTCAGTCGTCCTTATATTAATCCACAATTGATCTTTTAGTCACCCAATTTTAATTGTGTAATAATTTTGGTTCAGCTTCCTCTACGTTTTCATCCAGCTTTCTTAATTTGAAACAAATCATATTGAAAAACTTTGGAGTAGCTAATAAAACAATCACCTTGTCCAACAATGTAGTAATCACTAAAAAGACCAAACCAAACCAGGTGTGAGCAAATTTCATCTTCAAAAGTCTTGGCTAACAGATTGGTCAACTTTAGCCTCCACCTCAATTCATTCTATCAAAGCCTATATGGTCTCACATTCATAACTTTGCACATCTGCGATTCGGTCTTCAATCACTCTTCTTCAAACGATCGAATTGTCTACAAAAGTACAACCCGCCGTTGTCCTTTTTCCAGGGAGTGAACATTGTTTCACTTACAGGTTGTTAACATATATCTTCAGCGAAGATGATGTCGAAGATTGATTGCACTGCAAAGAAGAATGAGCAAACGGAATCAGGATGTAGAACCCAGAAGCTCTCTGTTGCATTAATGCTGATCAACACTCTCCCGAGGAAACTAGTTCTGCATTTGTTACTTAACCTTCTTCTTTGGGGATATTAGGCTGATCAACCAAGAGCTGGTGAAGGGCACTCAGATCACTGGAGCTGCAAAAGCAACATGAAGGCTGATTTTATACTATGAATACCTCACCAGCAATCAATAGCAGCAGTAGCAAGGCAATGTCAATTTCCTTGAGCAAGGTAGTTAAAACCGTGATTGTACTCATAAGAATCTTCGGATTTTACGATCTAACACATGAGTTTCGATCCGAAACTTGCTAATAAAATCGATGGGCATCAAAACCAGGTTAAAATCACAATTTGCATCTGGTAAAATCTATGCAGTATTAAACTATTCTACAGCATGGTCTATGAGTTCTAATCCTGAGCTCGTTGCGAAGTCGATCACGACCTACCTGGATTTCAATGTAAGAGACGAAAGTGCTGAAACCACAGATGACTTGAGAACGTACCTGATAGAAAAAGTTGGTTAAGTCCCACAAATTGATCCATATGAAAACTCTGTACAGAAATAAACACAGCCATTACTCGGATTGATGCATATCATGAAGACTCAGAAGGCCGTCCAAGCAATAGGCTAGTGACGGTTTAACTCCAATTCGAAGCTGCAATTGCTTGGTAGTGATAGCCAGTGCAGAACCCCTGCTTACCAACTGTTTACCATCGCGATGCATCTTCTCAAGAGACAATACAATAAGATGAAACTCTTCCCTGAAAATGCAGAAACCCAGTTCAAACTTATCAACTGTCCAGGTAATCAAATTGAAGAAACTTACAGTGTTGTGTTCATGCAGCGGAAAATGGCGCCAAGTGACTCCATCTGCTTTCTGAAAACAGCATCTTTTACTCCATTGATGCTATTCAGAGGTCCGTAATTGGCAGATCTTTGAATCGCCTGCCCGTTAAACAGATAATGAACTCAAGGTCTCAAGCCCATAACTTTTGCTTCAGAGATTCAGCAAGTAAAGCAGGATAGAAAGCTCACCTGTAAGCGGTCGACGATGGAAGAAGCGTTCCTGAATTGGGAAAGAAGACGGGATTGAAGAGCTTCCCATCTCTCCATTTCATCCTTTACCCTTCTGAATCGCTGCTGATAATTCTTCACCATTCCCTCCATTGTTACACTCTTCAACCGCTTAAGCCCGCCAAAATCCCCAAATTTAGATAAACCCTACGAAAATTTTCACAGGGCTAGTATATTAGGGGCATAAATGACACAAATATTGTTTTTTTTTTTTTTTAATTTACCACCAATATGGCGGATTAAAAAGTATTGACAAGTATATTCTGTTTTGGAAAAAAAGTTAGGTGAGACCACTTAAGACTGATGTGTCACCACTGGAGGCTCAGGTGAATAGGGGGGAAGAAAGTCCCAGGTGTTGGCACCTGAGACTGAGGTGTCACCAACTAAGACTGAGGTGGCACCACGAAGAACAATCCTAATTCTAACCCTAAACCCTGAACCCAAAACCAATGAATTTCATATCAGTTATTCACACCACAAATGGCTAATGGGTAAGAGACATATTTATTTTTTTAATTATATTATTCAAATGCTATTATGATTGTGTTTAGTTTAATTAGTGAGTTTTTCTGTAGTGATTTTAGAAGATTTGAACTAGTCGTTCGGTGGAAATCGGAGAAAGTAGAGGATAATTTGGGCGTCAAATTCGTTGGTGGTGGTAATTTTCAGTTGATGATTTTTCAAATGTAATAGTTGTGGTTTGAAGTAGTTGTTGTTTTTCAAATAGTTGTTATGGTTTAAGAAGGTTGTTGTAGTTGTAGTTGTTGTTTTTCAAATGTAGTAGTTGTTGTTATAGGTGTCAATCGGGCGGGTTCGGGCGGGTTCGGGTCGGGTTCAGTCGGGTCGCGGGTCAAACGGGTTGCGGGTCAAGCGGGTTGCGGGTTGATCGGGTTGCGGGTTGATCGGGTTGCGGGCAAATCGGGTTCGGGTTGATCGGGTTGCGGATCAATCGGGTTTTGGGTTGATCGGGTTGCGGATCAATCGGGTTCGGGTTGATCGGATTGCGGGTTACAACAGGTCGGGTTGCGGGTTGTTCGGTCCAAACCATCGAGTTTTTTTAATAATTAGTTATTACACTAATTTAAAACAAACTCACCGATCACCATATTGCAATGAAAAAAACATGAAGGTACATTATTAAACAAATGAGTGACTATATTTTGCTTGAATATAACATTAACAAGTTTTATGTTCCTAGTTGTTGGTACCTTGTAGAGGATTCATTAAGGTTACAAAACCAACATAAATAAATAGTTGAGCAACAAGAAATTAAAAAGCTGACAACTTGCTTGATCATAAACCAATGAGCCCATCTCTTGAGTCTTGATAGTTGAGAGTTGAGACTATTACATAACATTTAAGCAAATATAATGAAGGAAATACAGTAAAGTACATAAGGCTCCATTAATCTTGAAAATTTCCCTTAGTGCACATCTTAAGATGCCTCCATAGTGAAACTGTCCCATTCTTATTAGGATTGCATCCAAAAACCTTCATGTAATGGTTGCATTGAAGCTTGACCTCCTCCTCTGATTCAACTTGAGTTAAATTCTCCCAAACTTTGCTTCTTCTAGCCCTAGCGTCCATTGCTCCTAAAAAAGAAACGAAAAGAAAAGAATTACATAATCAATCAAGCAAGAAGCAACAAACACGATAACATGACTACTGAAGTTTCATCTAAGGAATTTACTCATTTTTGGACTAATCCTACAAAGTTTCATCTAAGAAGCAACAAACACGATAACATATTGAAACTACGAAAATTGTTTCGTTCTAATTACAAGAACACTTCTTAAACAGAAGCAATACACTCGCTAGTCTCCAGCACATACCAGACAGATTCCCGTTTCCTTACCTGCCCTCCTTCTCTTATCTGTTAAACCCACCAAAACCTAACTATAACAACTACTGGAGCTTACTTACTATGGCCAAGAGCTGGAACTTCTTCTTCTTCTCAAACTACAAATTACTACTAGAATCCAAATTGTAAAGCACTATTTGTTGTCCTCTTGCAAAGCACTAATTAATTATTAAACTGGATTCATCATTAATTAATAATTATTAAACTTGAAAGAACCATGTCCATTCCCATTACATTATTATCAATATCATTAACGAGGTGCAAAACAAAGATTAACAATTAGAATTGATCAGCCGCCACCCAATACCTGTACTCAAATCAATATGGTGGGAGAGATCTTCCATTTTAACAACAACAAAGACCCGGTTCCATTCAGGTGTATTTTGGACTTTAGGTTTCTCCACCTCCGACGAACTTTTCAAGAGAAATAGCAGAACAAAGGAAAGTTCAGAACAGAGGAACTTAAAGAACAGGGGAAGCCGAGTTTGCTCTTCTCCCGTTCACTTCTTTCTTTCTATACCAAATAGACGAATATAAATTTAAACCGATCAAACTAGGGGAAATGCTCGGTGGAAAACACAACTCCAATCAATTAAAACAATCAATAAAATTCAACAATAAATTGGAGTCATGTTCATCGCATATTCGCATTCATAAAATAGAACAAGATCTGCCAGACAGAACAAGCAGAACAAGATCTGCGATTCTGCGAGCATAATAGAACTAAGGAAGTTCCCCTCCAGCCAAATAGCACAATCCTCTAGTTCCTTTCTTGTTCCTCATTCTTCCTCAATGTTATTTTCTTTCCCTTTTTGCTTTGTTATAGGATGAAGAGCGGGATAGACGTACCTGAGAAAATCGATAGCTATTGCTGCGAATGGCGAGGGCGGGCTGTTACCGGCGGCTGACGACAGTGACTGGTGAGAATATGGAGATGGAGAATGGCCGATTGATAGTGAATGGGAGGATTTTTTTTACCGATCTATAGAGAAGGGAAGGCGCAGAAAAGGCGTAGGGAAAGGGAAAAGTTTTTTGCCGAGGCAGAGAGAGAAAGGAAAGGAAGAGAGTGCTGGAGACGGTTGGAGATGCTAGGGAGTAGGGATAGAGATGATGGAGATCTTTGGAGATCACCACTGGAAAACGATTTGCAGGCTAGGAGGTAATCGATTAAGGAGTTCAAGTTTGATGGAGGTGGAGAATGAATGGCCTGCGATCTACGAAGAGATAAGGAAGGAAGATTTTTTCCACAAAACGAAGGCATATCCAAGTCAGCTATCCACGTCTAAAACAAATCCTTCATAACAGTCGTTGATTAACTAATATCGACGGAGGAAACAATGTCTTCCACTACGTGACCCGGATCGAGCTCTTTCAGGCTTCAGCAAACCCATTCCAATTTTTAGGATGGCCAACAAATACATATGAAGAAAAAGTTTATTATATAAAAAAAGTAAAGGCTACCGTAAAACTTCAGCTTAGTATTTCAAGAACAACAACTACTGTAATTCCTCATAATAGCTACTGTATGATAATATTGGCTACCGTATTAGATACTTTAGGTAATTTTTTCTTATTAACTACGGTCTTTAATATGGTAGTCAACAAACGGTAGGGAAAAGTAGTATTTTCTGTAGTGTAACTAGTTTGTTGTTCAATTCGTTGGTCGGAATGTCATTTGAATATGATATATTTAAGATGTACATTCACAAGTTAAATTAATTGTTAAAATCAAATTAATTAATAAACTATAAAAACCAAAATATCTATCATAAAGCATAACCATGAAGAAACCCTAAACCCTAACCCTAACCATGAAGAAACCCTAAACCCTAACCCTAAACCTTAAATCCTAACCCTATAACACCATTTTAAATCCGAAACCTAAAACTAACCTTAACCATCAACCATACATTATCCTAAATCACAACGTTAAGTAATTAACCCTAAAACTAACCTCAACCCTTAACTATAAGTCCACAAACCAAACAGGCAAACACTGAACTCTAGACCATGGCCTTATTCGGCTATACCCTATACTATAGTTATATGTTATGAAATTGTTGGTATAAGCTATAACGTATGTTATGTGAAGAATGTAATTTGAGTCAATTTTATATTCGGTTATTGAGAAGAACATACGTCCTATGACTCCAAACTCTAAACCACGAGTCCACTACCATATACCCTATACACTAACCTTAAACCATGAACTATAGTTATGTATTATAGAATTGTTGGTATAAAGTATAAACTATAGCGTATGATATGTGAAGAATGTTAGTTAAGTAAATTTTGTATTCAGTTATTGAGAAGAACATACGTCCTAATCCTCCAAACTCTAAACCACGAGTCCACTACCGTATACCCTATACATCATAGTTAGTAAATACTCTGTTTAATAACACGTTTATGTGATTCAATTTAATGACAGTTGCCATTTGTCAACACAAAATAAACCTTTGTTCTTTGTGGGAAAGATGAAAAAATAATAGGGCAAGTCACGTAAACTTTATATATATATTGTCTACATATAATATTTATGCACAAAATATATTATCTAGTATTATTCGTGCCAATCGGGCGGGTTCGGGTTGGGTTAATCGGGTTCGGGTTAGTCGGGTTACGGGTCAAGCGGGTTACGGGTCAATCGGGTTGCGGGTCAATCGGGTTGCGGGTCAATCGGGTTCGGGTCAAGCGGGTTGCGGGTCAAGTGGGTTGCGAGTCAAGCGGGTTGCGGGTCAAGCGGGTTGCGGGTCGGGCGGGTTGCGGGTCTTTGACTTTTAGTCCAATCGGGTTGCGGGCGGGTCGCGGATCGGGTTGGTTGGGCGGGTTACTCGGGTCGGGTCATGTTTTGACACCTATAGTTGTTGTTCTTGGCCAAATTATAAAATGTCCGAGTTGTTGTTTGTTATATGTTGTTCCGAATAGTTATCGCTAATAACATCATACATGGGGACTAGTCGACTAGATACTATGACAACACTCCTTGTGTTGTTATTGTAACAACACTAGTCTCCAACCAATAGGAAGCTAGGGTTGTGATGACTTTTTATTAGATGAATTGACCTAGTGTAAAATCAAAGCAGGGGTATAATTGTCATTATGAAAAATCTGTTTAAAAATCATAAA
This sequence comes from Linum tenue, assembly GCA_946122785.1. Taxonomy (NCBI): domain Eukaryota; kingdom Viridiplantae; phylum Streptophyta; class Magnoliopsida; order Malpighiales; family Linaceae; genus Linum; species Linum tenue. The sequence continues at coordinate 40,976,178 of CAMGYJ010000002.1, forward strand.
AAATAAATTCTTTTATTATATTCGGCCCAAAATTTTGGTCGTCGGAATTCGGCCACCGGTCGCCGGAATTTGGTCGTCGGTCACCGGAATATGCTTTTTTGTCGCCAGATTATGCTTTTTGTCGCCGGAATATGCTACTTGTCGCTGGAATATCCTTACCGGCGTCGGAATCTAGTCATCGGGGCCGGAATATGCCTATCGACGTCGGAATCTGCTCACTGACGGTCATCGGAGTTCGGTCAATGAACTTTGTTGACCGGTCAACGGTCTTCGTTGTCCCGTCAACGGTCAACGACCACCGGATGTTATGGTCTGCATTGTGAGATTTATGGTTTGGTTTCTCATATTTTTGTATGCCTTTTGTGGTTTGCTTTATCGTGTTTGTGGTTTGCATTAAGAAGTTTCTGGCTTGCTTTATCGTGTTTGTGATTTGCATTGAGAAGTTTCTGGTTTGCTTTCAAAAAATTTGTGGTTTGCTTTGCGGGGTTTCTGGTTTGTTTTAATAGATTTTTGGTCTGCATTAGGACGTTTCTGGTTTGTTTTTGTGCTTTGCTTTATCGTGTTTGTGGTTTGCATTATGAGGTTTCTGGTGTCCATTAGAAATATTTATGGTATTCTTTGTGGAATTTCTGGTATGTTTTAGGAGACTTGTGCTTTGCATTAGTAGGTTCATGGTATACTTTTTGTGGTTTGTTTTATCTCCTTCCCTTTTCCCCATATTATTCCCATTGCTTACTTTACGTTGATGATGGTCTCCTCCATCCAATGACTGTGAAGATGAAGGAATCGCAGTGTGATCAATGGAGGAATTGGTTCTCGACAAGCCATAAGAGCTCATTGTCCTGGGGTGATAAGTCGAAACTTTCCTCCCTTTCCCGTCAAAGATGACATCCATGTCGTCTTCTTGATCCGGAACCTTACATTTCTCCCCTAATATAATGGTCTTCATCCACACCGAATCCTCGTTCCTCATCTTCTCCCTCTTGTTCTTCCTCTCCTCTCGATCCTGCTTCTTCGCCTCCGACACATTCCTCTTAAGATTCATGCTCATCGCTTTAGTCAGATTCTTCCTGGAAATGAACGTTGTTGCCACGAAGTTGTTGCACGAATACGTCGCCCTCAGTTGCTTCGATGGCGGTAAAGGCAATGCGCTCCCATGGGAGCTCCCTTCTTCGTCTAAATCTGTAGGTGACACAGCTGATCTTCCGGCCGAGTGCGACGGCGGTGACGACCGGGTCGAGGACGGTGCGGTGGTTGCAGACGTTGCTTCGATGGCGGTAAAGGCAATGCGCTCCCATGGGAGCTCCCTTCTTCGTCTAAATCTGTAGGTGACGCAGCTGATCTTCCGGCCGAGTGTGACGGCGGTGACGACCGGGTCGAGGACGGTGCGGTGGTTGCAGACGTTGCTTCGATGGCGGTAAAGGCAATGCGCTCCCATGGGAGCTCCCTTCTTCGTCTAAATCTGTAGGTGACGCAGCTGATCTTCCGGCCGAGTGCGACGGCGGTGACGACCGGGTCGAGGAAGTTTCGGTGGTTGTAGACGAAGAGGACGTCCGGCTTGCTCTTTCTGGGCGGCGGCGAGTGTGAAGGAGGCGAGTGTGAAGGAGACGGGACCTATCAGAGTGAACGGGAAATACTTAAGGTTAATTTTTATTGATTATTTTTATTGTTATTTACCCTTTTACCCTTAATGAATCCTATTGTTATTATAACAACACTTAAGGTGTTGTTATACTATCCGCACCCCCATACATGAATGTAAAAATAGTTCAAGGAATAGTCCATATAAATAGTTCACATAATAGTCCACATAACACATAATGTGAACTATTTATGTGGACTGGTCTAAGCCAGACTATTATGTGAACTATTTATGTGGTCTATTCCTTGAACTATTTTTACATTCATATATGATGTTATTAGCGATAACTATTCGGAACAACAAATAACAAACAACAACTCGGACATTTTATAATTTGGCCAAGAACAACAACTACTACATTTGAAAAACAACAACTACAACAACCTTCTTAAACCATAACAACTATTTGAAAAACAACAACTACTTCAAACCACAACTATTACATTTGAAAAATCGTCAACTGAAAATTACCACCACCAACGAATTTGACGCCCAAATTATCCTCTACTTTCTTCGATTTCCACCGAACGACTAGTTCAAATCTTTTAAAATCACTACAGAAAAACCCACTAATTAAACTAAACACAATCATAATAGCATTTGAATAATATAATTAAAAAAATAAATATGTCTCTTACCCATTAGCCATTTGTGGTGTGAATAACTGATACGAAATTCGTTGATTTTGGATTCAGGGTTTAGGGTTAGGAGGTGACACCTCAGTCTCAGGTGCCAACACGTGGTACTTTCTTCCCACCTATTCACCTGAGCCTCAAGTGGTGACACCTCAGTCTCAGGTGGTCTCGCCTAACTTTTTCTCCAAAACACAATATACTTGTCAATACTTTTTAATCCGCCATATCAGTTAGCTTTCTGTCGAGTTGCGGCTTAGTTTTCTTTTCGCCTTACAGAAGATGCTAGCAAGTCTGAAAATGGAGCTCAGCTTGAGAGTGATGACAGGGTGAGTACCTATGTTGAAGTTGTTCTTTTGGTCGGGCTAATATAAAGGAAAGAACACCCCTGTGGTTTCATCGTAGATAGAGGGTTCAATTAGAACTGGAATGACGAAGCTACTAATTATCAGTTGTCACGCTTCTGGAATTGAAATGATCTTTGCAAATGGGATTGATTGCTCATATGAAGTTAATTTAACATTATGGTGTCTGGCAGGTCAAGAATGAGCGGTCCAAAACCCTTGCTGTGTTCGGAACACTGGTTTCTCCGAAGCTTCCCAACTGTCATTTGAGAAAGGTAAACTAATGTACCTAAGTAAACCAGCTAAAATTTTGGTGATGACGACTGTGTCGCTTACTAATGTTCACATGGTTATGCAGCAATAGAGATGATTGTAGAGATAGCTAGTCTTCGTTCGGAGATCCTTCTTGCGTCAGATCAAGTCCAAAGACTGTTGGAGGGTGCGAAGAGGGTCACATAGAGGTTGATAATCAGGTGTTTACAAGCCAGTACTTCTTAGCCCCATCAAGCATTCCGATCTGTTCTTCTTGCAATGATCATGAGTTCATGGTTGAATGTACAAAAGTTCATCCTAAAAAAAAATACCATTTTCCTATGATTCTTTGCATCATCTTCTTGTTCCTGTGGCTTACACAAAATCCCTGATATCTTTTGTTTTGGTTTCAACTTTTCCTTCTCAATTTATGTGTCATCCTTCCATAATGATCATACATAGACATTGCGAAAAGACTCGAAGAAGATACGGTAACATCAAAATTAGGGGTGACTATACTGTCCGGTCCGGTTAAATTGCACCAAATTGATCCGGTTTCAGTCCGGTCTTTTCGGGAATATAAGGACCAAAGATTGGATTGGATACAGTCCGGTCTTGACCCGGTCCGGTCCCAATTTGATTTTGATTTTAGGTGTTGGGGGGTCTCTTATCCAGTCTTTATCCGGGTTTTTTTTACCTCAAATCTAAGCCCGAATATGAGATTGGATTGTTTGCTATCCGGTCCCAGTCCGGTCCCGGTCCGGGTTATATGGTCCAGTTTCGAGTAAAACCAAATAATCCGGGACCAAATAGCCAGTCCTAATCAAAATATCTGTTTTTCATATTTGCCAAAGGAGATATTTTACCATAATGGCAAATTTTGGGATTTGTGAGCTCGTCACATCTTATCCAAACAGAAACAAATCAATAAGATTGCATGGAATTCACAGGCTAAAAGCCTAAAACAGAACAAAACAAAACATCTGTTCTTTTTTTGTAAATTTATGTACCCTAGAGTTCCATCCAAAATTGACCAACAAGAAAAAGGAAGAGAGAAGCACATGAATACATGATACAATGCGAATCTAAAGAACAAAAACCGCAAGAAATACAACAGGCTTCCAGTCATGTCAACCAAGCTCTACACTAGTACAATTCTCAGCTCACGCTATACATAACAAAAGCAAGCATTCCTTTTCCAAAATGAAGATATCCATTGCCGCCGACAACACTGAACAATCCCTCCTCTCTCGATGGTATTAATATACTGGAGTAATCAGCAAACTCCGGAGTGGTAAAACTGGACACATTTTCAGCCCATTGAAGGGAGAAAAAGATAGGGATTTGGCTTTTGGCTAGTAGGCATTCCAACTGTCAGAGCTTTTCTTAGGACTGTGATGGTGGTCCGACGAAGAGGAAACTTTGAAAGGCTCACTGGACCCAAAAGGGTCTCCATCATCGAACGAAGAGAATGAACGGTCGTATCCACCACCACCACCAAAGTCCTTGCTGCTATTTATGGAGTCGAACCTTGAAAGCGTTGCCTTCTGTGGCGAAAACCCGCTACCGTCGTGCATGCTGAAGGAGTCGAACCTCGAGAAGCTGTCAAATTGGTCACCGGCTTCACTAAACCTCGGAGAGTTGGCAAACCTGGACATGGGAGAGCCAGCTACAGATTCCTCAAAGAATATGCTCTTCTTCTGGAAAATGTGGTCTGTTGTGCTGGTTGGAGATCCAGATGTCCTTATTGGCTTTATGCCGAAATCATCGCCGCCAAAGAAGTCTTGGTGCTTCTCTGAATCAGTATCCTGTTGACAATGACAAAGTTGTGGTGATACAAAATGGGTAAAGCTTTAGTTAATGCTTTGGAATAACTACATTTTAGGGGTTAAATGCCTAAATGGACAGTAAAATATAGGTCTGTAAGGAAAATAACCACTAAACTAATAAACTTAACGAAGTGCCAACTGGAAACTAAATGGTTATGTAATACAGAACAGTTGATGTGTCTTATTCTGCCTACCAGCCATTATTACGACTGAGTTAGCATGTCACATAGGTTGGCCGCGTCTCTAAAATTGCCACGAATCGAATTATAAGTTCGTAAGTGGGTGCTTGGACTCTAATTGTGAGATTTCAGCAACGCAGAGAGGTTATTATGCATGGGGACTCGCCTGAACTAATGACGTAGTAGACGGAACAAGATAAAGTCACTACCAACTACTTAGTCTAGTTAGCTTTTTTACTTTTTAGTTACTTAAGGAGGTTTCAGGACAAACCTTGGCGCTGGCAGGATTAAATCCCCATACCGAATCCACGTCGTCGTTTGAGTCAAATGCTGCACCCCATGCTGAATCGTCGAAACTTCTAAATTCCAGACAGAGCAAATACAGTTTCAAGATCAGCAAAGGTAACACTACAGAAAGGAAGATACTGAAAAATGAAGGGACATGTATATACCTATGAACTTCTGAATCTCCTTCAGTGCTCTTTGCAAAAACATCAGAGAAGTCCCGTGAAGGGGTCCTTCCAGCAGGGCTTCCATGAGGGCTGCGTGCCACCGATTCAACTTCACTGTGAGTGTATGCAGATTCATTCTCCTCGAGGTTATGCTCCTGATCATGAGTATTTCTGAAGTTCCCGGATTTTGCATCACCGTTGGACAAAGAATCTGGAGTTAAGCTACCACTTGGCGATGCTATTCCATTTTGGACAGCATTGGCTGTTCCGTTTGCAGCCTCAGAAACGTTTTTCACATCAATAGTGAGATCATGGCCAAAACCTGACCAAACACAGATTTAGATCTTTAGCGACATTATTTACAGAAACTTATTGGAGGTATAGATACCACATATGACAGCACTTCGGATAGATTCTTAAACATTTGGTATAGGATTTGACTAGCATACCCCACTTTTCAGGGGGTATGAAATGGATTTTCCTCACAAGCATCAGAATGAATTCGTTATGATTTAGTTTTGTCACACTATTAGAATAATGGTAAAGATTATATTTTAAACTGGGTGATCAAAGTCTATCACTCTATCTACAGACATACGGGCATAGTAATTTTTTTTTGTTTTTGTTTTCATCTGGTAAATTACAAGGTGTAAGATATCTTCATTGAAATTGATTAAGCATACCTTCATCTTCGAACTTATCCCATTCTTCATCCCAAGGAGCGGCATTTTCTTGAATTCCAGGTTGCCATCCTTAGTAATCATCGAATAAGAAAACACAGGTGGAGGATAAAGAGCCCAAGTTAGAACCGGTGTCATGTCAGAGTGATTGGTAATGAGTAATTGAGGATTGGTTAAAACTGAAACACCACATTTCATAATAAGTTAAAAGATTCGCCTAGGATTGGAGTACCAAATGGAAGCTCGACCATAGCAGTCGACTTGATATCCAAATTGTGCTTCTTGGAACGTTCGATTAAAACCTTCGTCAATTCATCCAGATCTGACTGTATACGATCTGCACGGACCTGTAAAAATACATTGAATTGAGCAAGGAAAAATTAGGGGCACCTCTTAGTATCTGAATTGTGATTGGGAAAGCTGCTGTAAGTAAATACCTGAAGAAGGCCGTCGGCACTGCCACCTTGTTCCATGTTAACGATTGCTTGATGCAACTCCTTCTTTCGTTCCTATCAGCCAGTCGATTATTCATATTTAATACATGAGTTGACAGTATCATTTCTGGACAACTGATACAAAATATTCTTAACAGTAAAAGCATAAAACTGGCGAACCCAAAATGGTACGGACACAAACTTTGGTGAGCACGTTTATCTAACCACAATGTGAATATTTTTTCCTTGAAAATATAACTGAATATAAAAATCAACTAGACTAGAGACTCATAGACCAGTCTCACTAACCCATCACTGAAGTTTACACAAGAAGTGAAAGGAACTTGTTACCTGAATATCCCGAAACTGGGCTTCTTCAATAGTTAGTTTAGAGGCCACTTCAGCAACCTGCTTGTACTTTTCTTCATACTTCTTACCCAAGATTTCAGCCTGTCAAGCAAGTTTTAAGACACCCGAGTTTTTACAATAGAAGTCAGATCCCAGAAGATGATAAGTAGGCTTGAACTCAATTAACATACCTCACGCTTATCTGCTAGTGCTCTTTCTGTGATCTCATTAAGCCGATTGTCACATCTGCTCTTATATAGAACCTACAAAACAATCCAGACATAATAAGAACAGATTCATAAAAAAAAAAAAAAATACTAAATACATAAAATAAATAAAATAAGAACCAGAAAAGGGTATAAGATCCATGATATGATGACATGTAGGATTTTATGGGACTTGGGGAAGGATAAGGATATGATACAAAGCAAGTGACAGCAGGAGGTTCACACTTCTACCATATTAACAAAAATTATATGCCAAAGTTGTGTTGGGGATTAAAGGCCTAGAGCATAATTTCATGGCTACAAATCCTGCTAGTACAATGTTTATCAGATAATCAAGCACTTTTGTCAGCATAGAAGATTCTATATAATGTGAAGTTTGGATTCTATATGATTTTATTTGACTACTGACTGCTTGGCTTGGTTTGAACAGAGTCATTCAACTTACTCCGACCACCCAATTACACCCGAAAACGAAGTTCTTTCAACTCTATAGGGGTCATTTTTCTTTCGTATCTCCTGGTATGCACACACCTTTCAATTTCCTCGATACAAACCTGTATTTTTAAGAAGTATAACAAAGAAGAAGAAAAATTATATACTTACAAGATCCTGCATTTTACTGCGGTAGTACTCAATTTTCTCTCTGGAATCCAATATCAACTTCTCTGCTCCTTCAGCCTACATAAGATACAAGAAAAAAATTTATGCTGCACATATAGCGTAATCAACCTAGAGTGTCATAATAACAGCTATATATCTGATTCCATTATTCTTCACATAAGGCAATAGGTTTCACACGCCATCTTGGACTGTTTTCAGAAGCAGCAAAAGGTCAAATGAAAAGAAAATTTCAATAGCACAGAAACATGATACGAGGAAGTGCCTTTTTCTCTGTAGTTGCATCTTGCGGGATTGCATTCCCAGAATCGCCATTCTCACGACTCAGAAAGGAGTCATCCAACACAGGAGCTCCAGACTTGTTCTGACTGGACATGGCTGCAACATCATGCTGAGGTCCAGGTACTGGAGCTGGTGGTCTCAAGCCAGGTGCAGGACCCATTGGTGGTCGAGGGCCCATTCCTGGCTGCTGAGCAAAACCTAGCCAAATAGCAACACCCACAAATATCAACAAAAATCTCAGATGCCAAAGTAGAAGAATGGAGGGCTGAAAAACCAATCCTAGAAGAAAAGCTGTACCAGCACCAGGCCCCCATGCAGCATTTCCATAAGCAACCTTAGGTTGGCCTGTCATTGACATCAGTGTTTCGTCGAACATCACATTTCGGGGGAGGGAGGGTGGCAGAGGACGACCTTCCCTGAACCTTTCCATTAAATAGAGAGCAAAGCAGAACTCCCTCAAAGAAAGCATGCTATCACTATCCTGGTCAGACAAATCCCAGACCTGCTTCAAGACCTCTGAAAGCAGAGGCATTATACCAGTTAATATACTTAAACCACTGAGTACAGTAGGGATTTGTTACTGTAGTAAGATATTCACATAGAAACCTAGGTCAAAGATTTTCAATTATCTGTCATATCATAAGCACCAGGACACAAAGTAAGAAATCAAGTAGTTACCTATATGGTTTAAGAAACTATAGTAAGCAACACCACATCAAACATTTAGTTCCCTGTAATGCCATTATCCAGTACACTACTTCTGAACCAAGCACTATGCGAGCAAATAAATTTTATATGGACAGAGAATGCGAGACAAGAGGCATCGTAAATCAAAGAGCAATTACCTCTTGGCAACCTCCAGCTTAGAAAAAGGGTGCGCGCCTGCTCACCGGTAATCTTTCCATCCCGGTCCGTGTCTACTTCCATGAACACCTTCGTGTACTTCTGAATTTCTGCTGCTTTCATCTTTGGCCACACAGGCTGGGAGTTGTTGTCTAAGGTACTTCCTAGTCCAACAGAAGTCACAGGTGACGCAGGTAAAGCAGAACTTGAAGCAGAAACCTGCTGCCCTATTGTCGGCAATGATTGGGCCCGTTGAAGACCGCCAAGGGATTGCTGAAAAAAAGCATCCTGCAACGAGCCAAGCGAGTTGGACTTGATAGGGGCTTGACCAAGGGAAGAGACCGGGGCAAGAGCAGATGTCGGAGATGGATTCGCAGCAGAATAAATTGGTTTTGGAGGATCCTGCTTTTTTGTAGAAGGAGAAACTGAGAACATGTCATCTCCGAAGGAAGAAGTAGTTGCCAACACATTGCCAGAAGACACTATAGCTTTGGAGTCAGTAACAATAGATGGTGAAGACATAGAACTTGGAGTTAGTTGCTGCAAACTAGTAGTTGGGCTGGCAGCTCTAGGTCCAGCACCAGGTATAGATACGCCACTTCTTCCACCCAGCCAATCAGTCGTAATACCAGAAGTTGATGCACCAAGACCACCACCAGCACCAGCCATGGATTGGGGGGTTGGACGATAAGCAGTACCAGTAGACATTGGCTGAGAGCTAACCATCATGCTAGCCTGAGGCAGTTGAGGAGCAGCTGCAGGAGAAATCATCTGAGGTGGTCGAGGGGCTGCCACAGGAGCAATTGCCTGAGGTGGCCGAGGGCCAGATACTGGAGTAATCGGCTGACCTGGTCTCATAAACTGATTTTGTTGAGATGGAAAGTAATTTGGGTTCATACCCATTGTTGGAGCACCTTGTGGTCTAATGCCAGGACTCTGAGTTGACGCTGAGGCAGGCATGCCCATCTGTTGAGCACCCATTGAGCCCGCTTGAGCTGCAGGCACAGCTGCAAGATTAATTTGTGGTGCTGGGATTTTGGCCGCAGCAGGACCATATAGCGCAGCCTTCACAATCTCAGGTGTCAGCTCTCTCTTGCTCTGTGCAACAGTCACGAGCTTAAGAGCATTGTAAAATTCTGCTCGACCGAGGAAGCCACTGCGACTTTGATCAGCATGCATCCAAATCTGCAACCCGCATCACAGAAACACTCAGCAAACCATAGACAACATCATAATGAGTTTTGGCCCATTCATTATAGCCAGTGCCAACTTTAGTTTGTTCTTACATACCATCTCGTTTCCTCTTTCAAGTGCCATAAGTACATCCTAAGGTGATAAAAAAAAAAAAAAAACTTCCTCCCATAGAGATTCTAGCACTCAGGGAAACTACTTTCCTCATTTGACTTAGAACAGATCTAACTCCGTTCATTAAAATTGGATACTAATCAATCGACAGTTCCGAATTGGCTCCAGGCACGGGAATGTTCAATAACTAATCTAAGAAAAACTCGAACACTGATCAGAGAATTGGGAGAAAAGGCGGAAAAGGGGAAGTGAACCTGAGCAAGGACTTGTTTGTGCAAATTGGATCCCTGGAAGAAAGCAACAGCTTCAGCTCCACTGATCTTTCCATCGCCGTCCAAATCTGCTCGTCTGAAGTAAGCCTCGAATTGATCCATGTTCGGCCCCGCCATGCCGGCTCACCCGGCAACGATTAGGCGCGAGCTCGGAAAGTGGCGGAGGGGAATTGATAGCAGCGTAGCTTGAGAATGGCGATGGGAGGATGGGAGAGCTTGACTGGTAAGTTCGTCGGGAAATTGAGGAAGCAATTGGTTTGCTGAATCAGGAATCTAACAGCTGCCCGGAATTCAACCTGTTGGGAAGGAAGATGAAGATCTCCTTTTTTTTCTCTTTTGTTTAATTCCTTAGCGTGGTTTTTCTTTTTCTTTAAAGAATAGTTTTGTTTTATTTTCTTATCAAAATAAAAAGTATTGTTTTTATTTACTTCCATATCATGGTGTTTTATAGAGAGATTGTAATTAACTTTGATAGTTGTAAGAAAAAAAATTAACTTTGATAAATTTTATCATAAAGAACTAATATTAACTTTTTTTTTTTAACGGGAGAGGCGTCTTAAAAACTGAATGGCTAAACCTCGCCCTAACTTTACCTTTATCGCCCTAACTTAATATATAAAATTACTAAACTAACATTTAATTAACAAAAGGAAAAACAACAAAAAAACGTCACTGCAGTTTCTTCATCTTCTTTGTCACCGTAACTTTACCTTTAATAATCCTCCATCATCTTCATCCCCCAGCCTTCTTCGGAGATGGGATTTTGCTCCCGGAGGCGTCTTGACCAGCTAACACAGTGAAACCAAGGGAGAAACCCAGCAATAGAAACATTTAAAATCAACTGTGCAAGGAACAAATTCTCACTTGCAGCATTGGCGAGCCACCCAACTAAAACATCCCCCTAGGCTTGTTTGGAATCAACGCAGAAAACAAAGGAGATTGCTCTACTCTAGTCAAGATCGCCACGCCGACGGGGACTTGTCGGTCAACTGCGCAAGGAAACAAAAGAGCTTTTCGGCTTTTCAAAAACCGAGTTTTTACAGGTGTTTGGCCCTGCTTAAGCTTTTGAACCCGATAAGCACTTCTAAAAGCCGGACCAAACATAGGGTAAGAGGAAGGTGATTGGACATTGGATATATACTATCTGGCCAACTTAATAAAGAGGAAGGTGATTGGACATTGGATTTGCTTTTAATAATATAAAATTAAATTCAGAAAAGGGTAAAGAAGTGATTTTCAGTCTAAATTTAGGGCGATTACAAAAAAACTAGGGCGACAATTAGCAACCCCAAAGCTTTAAAGATCGTCACAAGCTTCATGATTGTTAATTTTTTTCCCCCCAAGTAATCTACAAAAATTATAATAGCAAAACATGGGTCAGATTTTCAGGATTTAAAAAATGCAGCAACCAGAGGGTTCCCCGGAAGGGCAAACCTGTCATTTCCAACCAATTTAATGAAGCCTTACGTTTTGCTTCAAACCGCCCCGCTGGACAACTTAGACCGCCGAATGGGCCTAACAAAGGCGGCCCAATTCAGGGCGACGCAGATACGGCCTCAAACACCGGCGCATATAATATAATCTACTCTACGCTAATCTTTTTCTGCGTTTTGTCTCCATCAAGTTGGGTCTAAATGGGCCAATTCGTGTGCGGCAAGCAACGTGATTTTTGTTTTTGTTTTTCTGAATGTGTGCCATGAAAAAGATGTCTATAATCTATACAATTGGGGGTCCCGTATTGTTCAAGTTGCCAAAGACACAATTGGGTAACCCAGAATCTACATAATCCATAATTTAAATTACATGTACCGTGGCTTTGTGTGATTGGGAACCATTATGGATATAATTTAGTCAAGCATGTACTGTTACGTTCTACCTTTATCAAGGATGTTAAATAAGCCATTAAGTCTGTCTGACAAATGCTTTAAGGTTTTAAGGTCAATCGAGTTCGCTCAGTTTAAGTCGGTTTAACATAATATGTGAGAAAACCTCTAATATCAAATAGATTATACATATATTTGACATATTTTAAAACAACTTCAATAATCTATATTCATATATTACCAAATTAATTCTTCAAGATATATATATGTGTGGGATCAATTGAATCGTACGCCATGAAAAAATTGGTGTATGTCGTACACAGACAATCTCCACTGTTGAGAAGCATCTCAATGGTTAAAATTAATGTTGGTTCTATTTTTTGCGGGATTATAAAATAACTTATTGCATTTATGCTGGCCGTTGAGATGGACGCGTACGGTGGAGATTGGATGATATACGACATACACCAGCTTTTGCCTGGTGTACGATAGAAGCCACCATACATATATGGTGGCTTCTATCGTACTTTGGGCAAAATCTAGGGTACGACATACACTGAGTAAGAAAACGTCATTTAGACCTCGAATTAACCAGATTTTTGAGCATGATATTATGCTATAACGCTTGATGAGTGAACCCTAGGTCTTAGTTATTTAAAGGTTTAATACACTTGTAAACCTTTCATGGTTGTGCCAATAATATCCAAATTTTCCGAAATACCACTTATAGCCATGTTTTAAAGTTTTTCTTTGCCAAATCTATCCATTTCCGTTAGAAACTTTAACGGTGTTAATAACACCGTCAACTTATTTGATGGTTCGCTAACTAGGTGCCAACTCAACAGACACGTCAGTGCCAAATAGGCAAATAATGACACATCAGATATTTAAATTATTTATTATTTACACATCATAATTATTAAAAAATTACCCTAATATCCCCCATTTCGCAAGATCTGAATCCCCAACTTTTCCCCAATTTTGAAATTAGGGTTCTTCCCCTCTTCCGCCTCTTCAGCCGCCTCCATCCACCACCTCCCGCTGCGGCTACTGGAGTCGATAAACAAGAATTGCCACGGAACGGTGGTGCCGCCGTGGAGCTGAATCGCAACCCGGGGGATGAGGAGGACGTGAGGGAGTTTCGGATTTTGGGCCACTCGATGTGCTTCAAGAGGCGTCGCCCCGATTCCGAAATTCAGTGCGGTCCGACCAAGAGGCCAGTCATGACGAGCGAATCGGATTTGCAGGAGCGTCAGAGCTCGGTGAAGGCTTGGGAAAACCAGCCGATTTGCGAGGCAGATCCGGAGCTGTTTGAGATTATGGCCAAGGAGAAGGAGAGGCAGTTCAAAGGGATTGAGCTTATCGCGTCGGAGAATTGGGGTTGGATTCGGAGAATTGGGTGTTAAGAACAAGGATAGGCCGACATCGCACTCGAAATCGCAAAGGCCCCCTCATCTGGGCGAAGGAATGGTGGAGTTTTGGGTTCGACGAGGCGGAGAAGCGGCGGCAACGATTGGTGGAGCTGAGTAATCACAGAGGGAAGGAGGGAGTGTGCGTTTGGTGGGGACCTTTCATCTCCTTTTTTATTTTTTATTTTTTATTTTACTTTTTTATTTTTTAAACTTAATCCAGCGTGGAATTTTTGCTGGAGAAACTCGCCAACTCAGCATTCCCGTTTGTCCAGTCAGCTTATTAGCTGACACCGTTAAAGAATTCGACGCAAGTGGCTATAAGTGGTATTTCGTCAAATTTGGATATTATTGGCAAAACTAGGGGTGCTAACCGGTAATGCGGTTAACGGTTTAACCGATAACCGTACCGGTAACCGCGGTTATTGGTTAACCGTTAACCGAAGCAAAACGGTAGTCGGATGGATTTTTGTGGCAGGTGGTATACCGGGATCGGATCTCTCATTTACCGTCGGCCGATCGGTATTCCGACACCGACTGGGAAAAGGAAGGCAAGCCGTCACCGATTAGCTTTTGTAGGAATAATAACTAAACTAAACGTGCGCCACCCAAAAAGACCTAACCCAAGTAATTACAAATTAGACTCTAAGAGACCAAGACTAAATCGGACTGTTATTCTTTCTATCCCCTGCCTGCTGCACGAGCAAGGCCGCAGATCCCTCTCCGTTCATCGAATTCCAATCCAAACATCGTCTCCCTCGTTGGCCCAAGCTCAACCCAATTGTTAAGAGACACGACCCAGCAGCCCTCCAGTCATCCTCTCCGCCAGGCTGTGTTTCAGTCAAGCTCCATCGTCGTTGCTCTGTTTCCGTCGAACCCAGTCGCTCGGTCGAACCCCGTCGTCTCCATCGCAAGCTCCACGCCTCCACCCAAGGGCCAAGAGACACGACCCAGCAGCCCAAATCCAGACCAGTCAGTCATCCTCTCCGCCAGGGTCTGTTTTCGTCAAGCCCCTTCGCCGTTGCTCTGTTTCCGTCGCCGTCGGAGGTTAACGCACTGCTCAGCAACTCGTCCTCTCCGGCTCTCCGTCGATTTGAGAGGTAACCTGTGTTTTTTTTTTTTGGTAGAAAGGTAACCTGTGTTTGTGTAGCCGACAGCCGAGTAGTTTCATTCTTTCAAATTTCAATATTGTATATTTGTATTTCAGTTTTTGTCAATTGTCAATTTGAGAGGTAACCTGGTAGGCTCGTAGGCCGTAGCCGAGCACAGCAGTGATGAAACAGAAACTTGAAAGGAAGAAGTTGGAATCAAGATTCGAGACAGCCACGTTCCACACTTCCACTACCTTTTATTTCCTTCCATTCCATGTGCTCTAATTGGAATCAAGATTCGAGACAGCCATTTTCATTTTGCCCATTTCACTTTGTGGGTGGGTACTTTATATTTATTTCCTTCCCCTAGGCACTAGCAGACAAGACACAAGAGGACACAATCACACAAATGGACAAGGATAAGTTTAAAACTAAATAAAAGTTCATTTCCTCCCGCCCCCAGCAAGCCACTTGCAAGTCCAGCCTGCCGGAATTCGGGTAACCGAATGCATTACCGAAACCGTTCTTTTCGGCAGTCGGTATACCGACTATTCACGATATCGGATAACGGCAACGGCTAGGAGTATTCAGGAATACCGGAAACCGGTCAAATGGTAACCGGTTAAACCGGTTACCGACCGTTTAGCACCCCTAGGCACAACCATGAAAGTTTTGGATATACAAGTGTATTTAACCTTATTTAAATCATAGAGCCTAACCCCTAAGATTGTGCATATAATTTGCTGCATATATTTTGACGAATCATAACCGTCGATTTTTATTTCTAATTAAATTGATCTTAGTATATGAGATTTATAGAATTAAGACCTATGTTTTAATCTTTAAGGGTTTGGGAATAGTAGTATATGCCAATGTCGAAATGACTTGAATCGGACTATCAGCCGCTACGACTGGTAATCGGGGGTCTCGCTGCCCGGTCAGCGAGTGGGGTCCAGGGGCAACGCGATGGTGTATGGGCTCAATGTTATTTGGGTTCGGGTTCTGGGCCTGGTCTGTAACCGTTTCCTTTGCCAGATTGGATTAGGTTTAGACCCACATGGAAAAGTACTATAAATACTTCTCATACTCCTCTATAATCTGTAATCTCCTTGATATAGTGAAACTGGCTCTCTCTCGCCCGTGGACTAGCTAACACACATCGTGTTAGTGAACCACGTAAATCGTGTGTCTGTGTTTTTCGATTCTCGCTTTCGTATTCTTGCTTTGTCGATTCCGGCGATTTCCCGATCCGTAGCAGCGCGTTTATAACAAGTGGTATCAGAGCCGCGACTGGAAATCAGGCTAGGGTTTTCGATTCAGAAGAATGACGTCGGTGAACATGAAGATCGAAAAGTTCACGGGGAAGAACAGCTTCGCTATATGGCAGATCAAGATGCAGGCTTTATTAAAACAGCAAGGGCTGTGGGGGCCGCTGTCTGCGAAACAGAAGAAGGCAGCGGTCGATGACGATGAGTGGAATACCCTGGAGGAGAAGGCCCACTCGACCATCATGCTATCGTTGTCTGATGACGTCATCATTGAAGTCGCTGCTGAGAAGACTGCCGCGGGCTTTTGGTTGAAACTGGAGAGTCTGTATATGACGAAGTCTCTAACCAACAAGCTGCATCTCAAGCAACGGTTGTTCAGCTTGAGGATGCAAAAAGGTACGCCTTTGAGGGAACATCTCGAACAACTTAACTCTATTTTGCTGGATCTCCGTAATATAGATGTTCAAGTTGATGACGAGGATGCTGCCCTAATCCTGCTAGTTTCTTTGCCGAGTTCATATGAGAATTTTGTTGATTCTTTTATTGCTGGTAAAGAAAGCGTGTCATTGGAGGATGTCAGGTCTGCTCTTCATACGAGAGAGATCAGGCATAAGGCGTCTGGTTCTGGTACAGGTGGTGAGGCATCGGGTTTGGCTGTTACAGGTGGAAGGGAAAGAAGAAATTTGATAAAGGGAATTCGAACAAGAATTCCAAGGGTCCCGGTCCACAGCCAGGTGATGCTTGTCACAACTGTAAGGAAGTGGGGCATTGGAAGTACAACTGTCCCAAGAGAAGAGGGCAACAGAAGAAACAAGGTTCAGTTGCCGTGGCAGAAGTGGACAATAGTTCTGAAGACGATCTCGCCTTGGCTGTAGATGAGAAGGCACATCGTGGGGATGTGTGGTTTCTGGATACTGCAGCCTCATACCATATGTCTCCGAACAGGGATTGCTTCACAACCTACGAGCAGATAGATGGTGGTAACGTGGTCATGGCAAATGGAGCTGTCTGCAAGGTTGTTGGAATCGGGTCCATAAAGGTTCGGACACATGATGGTTCGTTCTGTACCGTGGATGATGTCAGGCATGTTCCACGAATGACAAAGAACCTGATCTCCTTGAGTCTACTCGACACCAAGGGCTTCAGCTTCAAAGGAAAAGGTGGAGTTGTGTATGTCTGCAAGGGTTCGAGGATGGTACTGAAGGGCGTGAGGCGTGGGACCTTGTATGCATTACAAGGGTCTGTGTTGTCGGGTTCTGCTGCAGTTGCATCGTCTCAGGTTCAACAGGAAGATATGACCACTCTCTGGCACATGAGACTGGGGCATATGAGTGAACAAGGGATGCAAGTTCTATCGAAGAGGGATCTTCTTTGCGGGAACAAGGTGCAGAATTTGAAATTCTGTGAGCATTGTGTGTTTGGGAAGCTACATCGCAGCAAGTTTCCCAAGAAGGGTATCCACCGGACGAAGGGGATACTGGATTACCTCCACTCCGACTGTTGGGGTCCTTTACGAGTTGAATCCATTGGAGGCAGCAGGTATTTTCTGTCTATTATTGATGATTATTCGAGATTTACTTGGATTTTCATGATGAAGCAGAAAAGTGAGGCTTTCACGAAGTTCAAGCAGTGGAAGATATTGGTGGAGAATCAGACCGGTAAGAAGATCAAGAAGCTGCGAACGGACAATGTTCTGGAGTTCTGCAATTCTGAGTTCAACGAATTTTGCAAGGATGAAGGGATTGCCCGTCATCGGACTGTTAGAGATACACCCCAGCAGAATGGCGTTGCAGAAAGGATGAACCAGACATTGTTGGAGAGAGCACGGTGCATGCTCTCTAATGCTGGACTAGAGAGAAGATTCTGGGCAGAAGCAGTAAACATGGCGTGCTTCCTGATCAACCATGGACCACACACAGGTATCGAGTGTAAGACTCCTTATGAAGTGTGGTATGGTAAGCCTGCTGATTACTCTTCACTGAAAGTTTTTGGGTGTCCTGTTTATTATCACGTGGATGAGGGTAAACTGAACCCAAGGGCACAGAAGGGTGTATTTGTGGGTTACGAAGATGGAGTTAAGGGATTTCGAGTCTGGTCACCTTCTGAGCATCGAGTTATACTCAGTAGAAATGTGATATTTGATGAGAAGTCTATGTTTAACCCCATGTTGAAGGTAACTGTTGTTGAAGGTAGCAGGAATGTTGATAAACAGGTGGAGCCGCAAACTCGCAAAGAGAGTGAGTTTGAGCACCAAGGTGGAGAAGATCAACATGATGAGGACGTCTCTGCAGAGCCAGAAACTTCAGAGTCCAGTGCACGAGCTAAACAGTCTATTGCTTCCGGTAGACCGAAGAGAGCGACTGCAGGAGTACCTCCACAGAGGTATGGCTTCGAGGACATGGTGGCGTATTCATTTCAGGTTGCTGAAGAAGTGGATGCAGGAGAGCCACAGTCCTATAGAGAAGCAGTTTCGAGTGGTGAAGCTGATCAGTGGCTTGCCACAATGGGAGATGAGATGGAATCCCATGACAGGAATCAGACTTGGGAGCTAGTCAAACGACCACAGGGAAGGAATATTGTTACAAACAAGTGGATATACAAGAAGAAGGAAGGAATCACTTCTAAAGAGGGCATGAAATTTAAAGCTCGGGTAGTTGCACGAGGCTTCTCGCAGAGGGAAGGAGTTGACTACAATGAGATTTTTTCACCAGTGGTCAGACATACTTCGATCAGAGTGCTACTAGCAATAGTGGCACATTATGACTTAGAGCTCGAGCAGCTAGACGTGAAGACAGCTTTCCTACATGGAGAGTCGGAAGAAGAAATTTACATGACTCAGCCAGAAGGATTCGAGGTTCCGAGAAAAGAAGACTATGTTTGTAAGCTGAAGAAGTCCTTGTATGGACTTAAGCAATCTCCGAGGCAGTGGTACAAGAGATTTGACAGTTACATGCTTGAGCTGGGCTACAACAGAAGTCCATATGATTGTTGTGTATATCACAGCAAGGCAGAGGATGGTTCGATGATATATCTAGTTCTGTATGTGGATGATATGCTCATAGCTGCGAGGTCAAAGTCTGATATCCAGAAGTTAAAGGGGCTTCTCAGTGCTGAGTTTGAGATGAAGGATTTGGGAGCTGCTCAGAAGATCTTGGGTATGGAGATTTACAGGGACAGGTCGAAGAAGAAGCTTTTCTTGTCACAGAAGAGCTACATCCAGAAGATACTGTCGAGGTTTGGCATGTCTTCAGCAAAGCCCTTAAATACTCCTAGTGCTTCAAATGTTAATCTATCCTCAGCTTATGCACCACAGTCAGAGGCTGAGAAGGAGTACATGTCGAGAGTCCCATATGCTAGTGCAGTAGGTATCTTGATGTACGCTATGGTATGTACTAGACTTGATCTTGCACATGCTGTTAGTGTTGTCACCAGGTTTATGATACAACCTGGGAAGGAGCATTGGCAGGCTGTGAAGAGGATCTTCCGGTATCTTAAGGGTACACCTGATGTGGGGATTAGCTTCGGAAGTGATGCAGAGTGTTTGGTGTCTGGGTATTCTGACTCGGACTATGCTGGAGATGTTGACACGAGGAGATCGATGACCGGTTATGTATTCACTCTTGGGAGTTCTGTAGTGAGCTGGAAGGCAACTCTGCAGTCGGCGGTGACATTGTCTACTACTGAGGCAGAGTATATGGCGTTGACAGAAGCTGCTAAGGAGGGAATATGGTTGAAGGGACTGGTTGGTGATCTGGGTCTACATCATGATCATGCAGTGGTGTATTGCGACAGTTTGAGTGCAATATGCTTGGCCAAGGATCAAGTCCACAATGAGAGGACTAAGCACATCGATGTGAGGTATCATTTCTTGAGGACAGAGAAGAGGACTAAGCACCATCAACCACCAAAAGTATCATTTAATTATACATAGATCATTACATCACTATTTCACACTATTATTAGTCGTCTCTCAACCTCAAATTCATCAAATTAAAGATTACCAATTACAAGAACTTGAGATGTTAGCTCTAGGCAACTCAAGACTATTTGCTTAGTCTCTTCGCTCAAAATTAAACAATAAAATCTAATTTATATATTTAATTATTAATTGCAAAGGTAATTAATTATGCATTCGATAATACCGATTGGGATACCGAGGTACCGATTGGGATACCGAAATTATTTAGGGATTGGGATTGGGATACCGAAATTATTTAGGGATTGGGTTTGGGATTGATTTTAGGGTGTAATTCGGTATTCGGGATTTCGGTATTTGGTATTGGGATACCGATACCGTACCGATTTCCACCCCTAGTCTCAACCACCAGGGGTTGATGGGAGTAAATTGCAGAGTTTGAGTAGAGAGGGCTCTCGTGGGCAAGGTGTTGCAGATCAAGGAGGAGGCTCTCCTCTCTCGGGTCTCAAGGCGTGATCTCCAGCTTGCCAGTCGTCAGGGAGCGTCCTTCCTTTTTCTATATCGTATTTTTTTACTTATGTTAGACATACTATCATGGAACTACCAAGGGACAGGAAACAATAAGTTCTTAGCGTTTTTGTCGTCTTTTTGTGGGACTACCCATCCCAATATTGTTTTCATCTTCGAACCACGAATTAGTGGGGAGACAGCGAGAAATGTCATTCGTCGAACGGGATTCGACGGGGTGCTGATTATGGATGCCCTTGGTTTTTCAGGTGGCATTTGGGTATTGTGGAAAAAGTAGAGCTTGGTGGTGACGCCTATGTTCGCGTGTGAGCAGATGATACATTTTAAGTGTGCCCAGCGCAGCTCACCGACCTCATCGGTTCTTCTCTCGACCGTATATGGCAGCCCGAATACGGCCAAGAGGGTAGAGTTGTGGGCAGAAATCCGGCGGTTGAGCAGTATTGCACGTCTACCTTGGCTTCTCGCGGGCGATTTCAACTCAATCCTTAGCCGATCGGACCGACAGGGAGGAGCACGGTTCGAGGCAGCAAGGGTGAGGCCGTTCAGAAGCTGTATTGATAATTGTGGGTTATTTGAAGTGGACTACTCAGGACCTCGCTTTACCTGGAGGCGGGGAAATCTATACCAAAGATTGGATCGTGCTTTGTGCAATAGGCGTTGGATGACCCAATTCCCGGAGACTTTGTCAAAGCACTTGGAGAGAATTGGTTCAGATAATCGGCCTATCCTCATTAAAGGCTCTGTTGGCAATCGAGGCACAGGTGAACGTCCCTTTCGCTTTCTCGCGGCTTGGCTGAGGCATGAACAGTTCGCTGAAGTTCTAGGGAGTTCTTGGAATAAGACGGATTTTCTTCCCCGGCATTTGAAAATATTGGAAGAAGATCTACAAAGGTGGAATGTCCAGGTGTTTGGTAACATATTTAAGAGGAAAATACATTTGTACCGCAAGCTCCGTGCACTTGAAATAAAAAATGAAGATCATGCTACAACGGCCTCCTTGGCAGCGGAGAATACCACACGTTTGGAGCTGGAACATACACTTTGGCAGGAGAGTCTTCTCTTGATTCAAAAGTCCAGAGTCACCTGGATCTTGGAGGGGTATCGGAATACTCGGTTCTATCACCTATCAACTCTTAAAAGACGCAAGTGTAACAGAATTTCAAGCTTACGTCGAGAGGATGGGGTATGGGTCGAGGATGTTGAGCAGCTCAAGGAGATGGTCCGGGGATATTTTGTGGGAATCTTCTCGGCCGACTCGGAAGAAACTCCCCTTCTCCTAGCAAGGTTCAATGTTTAAGCCAGAACCAGGGGCAAGGGTTGATACGGCCCATCCTCCAGGAGGAAGTTTGGATGGCAATCAAAAGTATGAGTGGCCTAAAGGCACCAGGAAAGGATGGTTTTCAACCTATTTTTTATCAGAAATGTTGGTGTACGGTGGGATCCTCCTTGTCACAATTCATTGCGCGATGCTTCATCAATCCAAGGGAGATTGCTGCAGTGAATGAGGCTATCATTGTCCTGATCCCAAAGAAGGAGAGCCCTGAGTTGGTCTCCCAGTTTCGACCGATTGGGCTATGTAATGTATCCTACAAGGCGCTCACCAAAGTTCTGGTTAATCGGATAAAGCCTCACATGAAACAGTTGATCCATAGCTCGTAAACAAGTTTTGTTCCTGGTTGTCACATCACAGACAACATTATCCTCCTCCAGGAAGTGGTACACTCAATGGTGCTGAAGAAGGGTGCGAAGGGCCAAATGATCGCCAAGGTCGACTTGGCCAAGGCCTATGACAGACTGAGCTGGGCTTTCGTTGAAGAGACACTGAACCTTACAGGCTTCCCTGCTAGTCTTGTGGCGGTAATCGTGGCTTGCATCACTTCCTCGACAATGCAAGTATTATGGAATGGAAACCTGACAGAGCCTTTCACCCCATCTAGAGGACTCCATCAGGGATGTCCATTGTCGCCGTATCTTTTCACTCTCAGCATGGAGAGACTTAGCCAAACGATCGAGCAAGCAGTGCAGTTCAAGCGTTGGAAACCCATCAAAGTTTCACCAGGTGCACCCCCTCTGTCTCACTCATTCTTTGCCGATGACCTGATATTGTTTGCAGAGGCAAGTGAGCAACAGGGACATGTCTTGCTGGAATGCCTGGGGAAGTTCAGGGTCGCTTCTGGTCAGCAGGTCAACAAGGAGAAATCTGTCATGTTCTTTTCTAAGAACACACCAAGACATGTAAGTGCAGCTGCTGCGCACAATATGGGTATATGAGCCACCCAGGATCTGGGTAGGTACCTTGGAGTTCCCGTCTTCATGGAAGGATAACTAAGTACACTTATAAATATATCCTTGACCGTATTTATCATAAGCTTGCTGGCTGGAAAGCCGATTCCCTCAGTTTTGCAGGCAGAGTCACCTTGGAAACCTCGGTGCTGAACTCTCTCCCGACGTATGCGATGCAAACCACACTGCTCCCTATGGATATGCGACGAAATTGATCGACGCGTGAGACAATTTATATGGGGCTCGACTAGCGGGCAGAGGAAAGCCCACCTTGTTAATTGGGACCAAGTGTGTAAGCCGAAAAAGGAGGGCGGACTGGGTCTTCGGAAGGTGCACGAGCTGAACCTGGCTTTCCTAGCCAAGTTGGCTTGGCATTTTTTCAAATATCCGGATGAATTATGGGTGGGTGTTTTGCAGGAAAAGTACTTCAAAAGGAATCAGGGTGTTCTAGAAGCAAAAACTAGTGCCCGTTACTCAACGATTTGGCGTGGCATACGCAGAGCTTGGCCGGTGATGGGGGCTGGAACGCAAATGAGTATCAAGAACGGTCGTGATTCTAAATTCTACTCAGACCACTGGGTCGACTCCAGGGAGCTGCTGTTGGATTGGATTTTCAAGGAAAGCCCACCGGTGGACGTCAATCAATCGGTGGATGAATTTGTGACCCCGACAGGTGAGTGGGATGTACCGAAATTACAGGATTACTTACCGGATGAAGCTATTTTGCAGATTGTCGGTATCCAACCTCCCCTACCAGACGCAGGAGATGATGTCCCGACTTGGGGTCCGGAGAGAGATGGGTAGTTTCGAGTCGCTTCGGCATACGCCATAGCCAGCAGCAATGACGAGGATCAGCTCGATGGTCGATGGAGAAAAATCTGAAGATGGCAGAGGCCGGCCAGAGTGACTCATTTCCTTTGGTTGGCTTTCCAAGAGCGTTTCCTAACAAATCAAGAACGATTGCGGCGTCACATTACCTCCTCTGCCACTTGTAGCCACTGCAATCAACACCCCGAGACGATCCTGCATGTGTTGCGGGATTGTCATTTTGCTAGGTTAACTTGGATGCAGTTAATCCCGCTTTCTGATCACCAACACTTCTTTGAAAGTCATCTGGAGGATTGGATTTCGTGTAATTTGTCCAAGGAGGCATCAAGTCTATTGTTCGGCCTTGTGTGCTGGTCCCTTTGGTGGACTAGAAACGATCGAGTCTTTGCAAGCAAGATCGTCACAGCTGAAGCGTTCCACAGGCGCGTCTTGGCATGAATAAACGTAGTGCAGAATGCCTTAGACAAAGACAAGTTAGTCCATAAACCTTGTCTGCCCATGAGAACAGAGGTGGAGATCTCGTGGCAGCCACCACCTCCCGAGTGGGTCACTCTCAATTTCGATGGCTCCGTTCACACTGATTCAAGTCATGCTGCATCAGGTGGCCTGATTAGAGATCACCTTGGGTGCTGCGTGATAGCATTCGCTTGCAATTTGGGTGTGTGTTCCATCACCCGAGCAGAATTGAGGGGCGCCGTGAAAGGACTTCAGCTTGCCTGGAATTTGGGATATCGCCACATCTATGTAGAGCTGGATTCTCAGTGTTCGGTGCAACTCCTCTCAGGTACCGGACGCCAGGATCATCAGCATGCCACCATCATTGATAGATTCCAGGAGTTACTGTCCTGGGATTGGGAGGTCAAAATATATCACATCTACGGCGAGGCGAACAAATGCGCCGACTACCTTGCCGGTCTTGGTCACTCATTGCCCTTGGGGGTTCATTGTATTTCGAATTCCATTCCTGATCTTCATCATCTTTTATTGTATGACTGTCAGGGTCTCTATGAGACTCATTTGGTTGTGAATGAAAGCTAGATGAGCTGCATCCATTTATAAAAAAAAAGTTACAACTAGTCGGGTCAAACACTAGTTTTTGATTAGTTCCATCTGTAATCATATCGAGTCTGTACCAATATATTAGTCTGACATAATCAATTGGTTAGATTTGTATAAAAAAATCGTGATGTTACAACAACATCAAGGCTTCGGTTCTCTTTCTCTATAGACAATAATAATTAAAATAAATGTCCTTACTAATAATAGTACATTTAGGTTTCTAAGGTTCTAGACTTCTAGTTTTCCCCCTGACTAGGAATTAGATCGTTTAATTTACCTTGAAAATTACTCTTTCCAGTCAAATGGTTTTGGTTTTCGTTGGAAAAAGAGAATCGTCAAATGAACGGGAAAAAACAAAGAGTGTGACATGCACTCATACATAAAAATGATTTGGCTCGATCATGGTTATGTAATGGTTTGTATCTTGGTTATAAATTATGGTTAATAATTACCACCAGCGATTCAATTTTTTCGTACGCAACATAAAGTTGATAGTTTTTGGCTTACCAAATCATTTTACCGATCCTAAGTAAATTGGCTCATCTTTGGAAGCTGTGATCACTTTTGTAATTTTTGGATTGATTAGATACTCGGTTTAGTAAATTCCCTACCATTATATGAGAGTGTAAAAG
The DNA here is from genome assembly GCA_946122785.1 of Linum tenue. Taxonomy (NCBI): domain Eukaryota; kingdom Viridiplantae; phylum Streptophyta; class Magnoliopsida; order Malpighiales; family Linaceae; genus Linum; species Linum tenue. Next base: position 41,001,354 of record CAMGYJ010000002.1, read on the forward strand.
TAACAAGATTTGAAATTTTGGAGTGGTGGAGTGGCTTGGTATCTCGAATATGCGAAGAAAATGGAAATTCGAAAGCTTGTACGCTCTTAAATTAATGGTAAACTTCAAAGTAAAGAAGCTTTTGTTAATATTTGTTTACCTAAACAAAAATGTTATTATTGAGTACTGACTCTCAACAAGCATACGGTAGATTCGGATTGTAAAGCAAGCTATTCCCACCAAACTCATTAAGGCGTCGTCAAGTACCCCCAACATCTCCTTTATCAATCGCTAGGGATGGCAATGGGTCGGGTTGGGTCGGGTTTTGCCAAACCCAAACCCAAACCCATGGGTTTATCTTTGAAAAAAACCCGGGGTAAAACCCACCGGGTTTCAAAAACTCAAACCCAACCCAACCCGTTGGGTACCCGCGGGTTCATGGGTACCCACGGGTTTTGTAGTAAAAAATTTACAATTACAATTTCTTATCAAAATTAAAATCAAATATCAATCTCTCAATACAAATTATCCATATATAAAACACCATTCTAGAAAATTCAAGCAAATCACAAATTAACTATACAAATTGTTCAACACCAATCTAGAAAACTCAAAAAAATTGAAGCAAATCACAAATTTTCCATAAATAACATGTTTAATTGAAAGCTTCTTCCTTTCAATTAAGTTTCTTTACTATCCACTCCATAACATCAACTTCATTCTACACAATTAAAAAGAAAAAATTAGACATGTCTCCACAAACATAAATAAGATTAGTTGTTTAGAATATTAAATATACCGAAAAAATTAATTATATGGGTGGGCGGGTACCCACGGGCCGGGTTTACCTAAACCCAAACCCAACCCAACCCGTTGAATAGTGAACGGGTTTAAACCCAAACCCGGCCCAAAACCCGTCAACACGGATTTTACCCGCGTTGACCGGGTTGGGTCGGGTGGGTACCCGTGGGTTCGGGTTTTGTTGCCATCCCTATCAATCGCCCAATAGTGTACTCTATCACTCTGATAGATTTTACAATCTGCGGGATTATAATCATCCTTGTCATTTTCATCCACAACCCTGATAGTTCTAGCATAACCATCAAGCTTTGCCTCTCCATAAGGCCGACAATCAAGCATATCCCATGCTTGGAATGACGGAACCTGGAGGACTGTAAACTTCTCCTCCCCATTCCGCATAGTTAGCCAAACCTGCTAACCCCGTGAATATGTCTCTCAGCCAAAATCCCAAAACCTTATTGTGAATTCCATACCTGAGAACCCAATCTCCAGTGTAATGATCCTGCTTTCACGATCAAATAATATTCAAATATTTGGAATTTTGTTTTACACGTTTTAGCTAAACTATCTATTTCAAATAAAAACATATGTATTTAGATTTTTACTTGAGTATTAAGAAATTACCTTGCTAATAAATTTTTTTTGTTCATATGTCGATCTACCTCTTCCGGAAACAGGAGAAAGAATAACATCCAATGGTATTTCATGATTCGTCACCACGAATCCAGGGCAGTAAGTGTTGTAGCAATGCACATCTTTCGTCTAAGAATTGCAAATATGTTTAATCAAATTTATATATTCTTTTGATAATGATAATAATAAATATTTTCCTGATAATAATAAGTAAAATAATCATAAAACATTCACCATTGTATATATGAAAAGTCGAGTTTACGAATCTTGATACAAGCTCGGATTAACTTAAGCACAAAAAATGCGGAAAAGGGGTTATTGTGTAGTAGTGTCATTTGTTGTCAAAAAAAGTGTAGTAGTGTCATTAATTATCATATGTAGCTATGTCATCTGAGAAGGTTGGAATGTGACTAAATACGTTAAATTATTTACTTACTACCCATCTCACTCATGATTATATACACTAGTGTACATTCCAGCTCCATGGTACCTTTTGTCCCCGGTAGACCTTAATACTGCAACCTATGTAACGAAATATATGGTTCCATGACCAAGATATGAAAGTATGGTTAGCTTGCATATAACAAATAAAAACCAAATTCATCATGACTTTCATATAAATTACTATGAAATTAAATAATAATGGAATGGTAAAAATTAATGGGCATTTCACAAAGAGTTTGGTGGTGCACCTTGGATTCTAGGTGTAACAGATGCATAATTGTAATTTGTAAACATTAACAAAGAGTTTGTACATGAGTATTTGCAAGTTTTACTGATTATTTGTTTTAATCATGGTAAAGGAAACCGGATCGTACCAGCCGGTTCAACCGGTAAAATCGGGAATCAGGCCAGTGACGAAACGGCACCCTACCAGGGCCTATTCTACTGCGCCGGCCGGTATTAACGGCGTATTCGGCATTTTTCGGTATGCCGTCCGGTTTATTCATGCGACAAAAAAAAAAAAAACGATAATGGACTAATTCTGCTAACCCTGATCGATTCTTCTTCGCCCTTATCTCCAAAGTCCAAGATTTGTTCACTTCACACTTTACCTACCGCAGCGGCGCAGCCGCTCCTCCTTTCTCCAGATCGCCGCCTACCTTCTCGTGACTGTAAAGAAGAGCTCGACGTCGGCCGCCGATCGATTTTCAGCATCCAGCGCAGCCTACCCCTCCAGTTCTTCTCCAGTTCTCCAGCAGTTCGATTGATTTCCGCCGATCGACGCCGTCGCCTGCCGTTCGTCTTCTCCAGCAGTCCGGCCTTAGGTCACCCAATTCGTGAGTTTATGGTCGCCGCTCCCGCTTTGGCGTGGCAAAACGTGATTTTTCAACAATCCTTTTATAATTCGCGAATTGTAACTTTTCAGAGCACGAATTATATACAAAAATCCGCGAATCATCTGAATGCAGAGAAGCTTATCGTTGCTGGAATGCATACACTTCTGTCTGGCATATCTATTTTGTGAAATCGAGCAAATCAGTAAGATAATACAAAGAAGAAGGACGCCAGAGCATATTGAGAATGGATGTCGAGGGAGGGTAGTAGATCTAGGAGTTGATGCCTTGCAATCGTCTGAACACGGATTTGCCCTTGTAGGAGAACTTCGCCCTTAATTTTCCCTGGATTCACTAGTCACACCGCCGACTCCCTTTCCGTGATGAATCCTCCGGCGAGTGGCGAGTGCTGCTAATATCCACACGAGTAGTCAATCTTGGGGATGAATAACACAGGATTTACTGGGACGGAGGGCACTAGATCCAGGTTGGTCAGGTGGCATCTGAACTAAATTTTGGCAGATCTACATGAGGTCTCTAGCATTCGAACTCTGTTTTTTTGCAGGGCGATGAGGAAGAAGAAGTCGAGAAGAAAGAGGGTTTTTTGTTTGACAAATAATTGGGCTACTGGGACGGTGGGATGCATAAATGATACATTTATTCCTTTCCTTTTCTTTGAGAATAAATCTAAAAATAAGGTAAGGTAAACTTTTTCCACTTAATAATAGTATGTAAAACTATTAAATTACTAAAATAATTTTTATTGTACTTTTGTCGAAGCTTGTGGTAGTATTTTGACAAAAATTTGTTACTAGATTAAATTAAATATTTTAATTAAAATATTATAATATTAACGCTCTTTACACACTCTCAAATTATAATTTACAAAGAAAAGTGTTTGAAATTTTGGTTTTCAATTAGGTAAGGTGAGTGGAATGAAATTTGGTGGATGAAAAGTGTTTGAAATTTTGGTTTTCAATAATGTTGCTGTTTGTTGATTGTTATATTAAATATGCATATTTAGTTTATTCAGGTTTGTTATCCGGTATATTCTGGTTTTATTCCGGTATTATTCCGAAACGATATCCTGAATCTGTCGGCACAGTTTTTTAATAAAAAAATATTATTTAATTACAAAAAATGGTATTTTGTCGGTACACAATGATTGAACCACGGTAGTACCACAAAATACTCTACCACTGGCGGATCTGGTATGACTTCCGGTACGGTTTCCTTTACCATGGTTTTAATACAAAGTATTTGTTGACTATTTATAAATAATGTCAGTTTACAGATTATTTGTTTTACTGATTATATGTAAGAAATTCCAAGATATATAAAACACGCGATAAAATAATAAATACTTACATGAACTCCCGAATTGAGGTTGGACGTAATAGCAACAACTAAATTTGCTCTAAGTAAATATTTTTTTGTAGTTTTCCTAATTGGCACCGTTCCAATTGGACATCCTTTACCATTCAACCATATGTCCAAGTGTTCGCCCCCAAATGAGCTTGAGTCAGTTGCTCTTGCTTCGAATCGTGTAAAGAAGAGTTCAACTACAATGCAACCAAAAAAGACATACCGTTTATTAATTATTGATACAAATACCGTGTTTAATTAAATGTATTAGAAAGGTATAAGAAAAACATGTAATGATCATATACCTGATAATCAAATTTACGATTCTTTAATAAAGGATGATTAAATGCCGGTTGCTTGTAGAAATGCACACAATTATATGTGTCTCCATGGATTGTCTATTTGACAAGGGACGCAGTAAAACCATTAAAAATCAGTTTGATGGTACTAACTACAATTATAATCAAGAAAATAAATAATTGGGATAAATTCATTTAACAATGTAACCTGGATAGTGGCAACTGACTTATCCAAACAAGAAAGTTGTTTTCTTGATCTCCCAAACAACCTCTGTGCTGTAATGAGGTTAAGTTCTAATAATAACACATATTGGACAACAAGGACCATTATGTAAATAGCCAAATAGCTTAGGATTAGTTCAGTATAGTTAGAATGTAGTTAGGACCTACAATGTAAATTAGCTAGGTTGTTACAACTATAACGGTTTTTCCCTCCGTTCAACTCTGCAAACCAAAGTATAAAATCAGCTTCTTTGGCTGAGCTCTGTATGTTTTCTTCCTTCAATACAGTAAATCAGAACTTCAATGAGAATTCTAGCATGACAAATATTAAGGCAGAACTAGAGGTGGTACAACCAATATTCATCTTTAATTTCCTGTAAAAAAGTTATAAAATATGTATTAATATCTACAAACTGGACACTTATCATGCTTGCTTCAATGTAGTTTCAAGACACCTCCTCTTGAATTCTTTTTGTGTATATTTCAGATGAAATTGTTTTCTGCATTAATGCTTACGGCCTTTTATACAGGGAGAAAGTAATTTGTTAACAAAAAATGAGATATCATCGATTATAGATAAAAAGTGTAAGTCACTTAAGTCATATAGTAAAATTTGCTTTTATATTTTTATCTAATTTGAAATTTTCAATGCACTCAAAGTTATAATGAAATATTATCTACACATTTACTATATCATTAAATTATCGGGCAGTTCTAAGGTGCCCAGGGCAAAATCCGGGATACGGAAGACCGGGGGCAAGGAAAATTACAAAAAGCATCACGACGCGTTACAGCTTTTTTCATTCGATTTCAACCTAACTGTACCCGGTTTAATTATATGGATTAAGAGGTTAAATCCTATGGATACGAACCACCGCCGCCCTAACCAATTTCCAGTCCCTCATTCATCTTGGAGGGGACGTCCCCTCTTAGTTCGAAGTTCGAACATAAGCTGTCTGTCGAATCTGAAATCTCCAACAAAATCATCGTTTCGAAACCCAATCCTTTTATGATTTGATCCACATTCGATATAGCTCCTTATCCAATCTCAAATCCCCAACATCATTATGTTTTGAACCCCAAATTTATGTATCCACATTCGAAGAGAAGATCCACTTTCAATCTGAAATCCCCACATAATCATCGTTTTGAACCATAAATCTTTGTATCCACAATCGACGTTTTGTTCTTCGCCATTTTATTTCTAGCCGGAATTTACTCACCTATCTCTTTCTAACACGATTACGGCGACCATGTCTATTATTATGTTCATCAAACTTTTCATTTTGCTAACCCTAGGGTTCATGTCGCCAGTGCTTTGTCATCTTGTCTTAGCGTTATTGTCATTTTCTCGAAACTTCTATCTCTCGGTGAAATTAAGATTTCCTGAGATGTAGGGATGGTCTCTCCCAAAGGATTGAGGAAGAAGATGAAGAAGACAGAATTTGATTCGAATCTGATGGAGAGGTCGCCTTAACTTGTGTGTATGTATTAACGGTGCGTTTAGGACTAATTCTAGTTGGACTGGGATCCGTATTATTTCTAGGTCTAATCATTGAATTTTGCAGGCTTTTAAATAACATTCAAAAGTGGGCTTGTACATGATCCGGATTTTCATTAGGTTGGGCCTTTGATAATTGTCTATCCTAATTTTCGGTTCTTTGATTTTATATTTTATTTAAATCTGCTTCTGCTTCTAAATCCTGATCATGCCTTGAGTTCACGCAATTTAAACATAATTATGTGTTCCGTCTTTTTTTGGGATTTGGTAAATGGTAGCGTGTCTCTTTACACATTTATCGGTACGAGGTAAACAACAATCCGCCCAATTTAACTCTTTATTAATTGCCCTTATTCCACTCTCTCACTGTTTGCCCCTCTTTATGCATTGCACTCATACATAACAAACCTCTTCTAAACTAATTAGAGCCTTGTGGTTGGATACTTAGTGAGGAAATTTTTTAAATTTATTTTTTGAAACGATAGTTAGAATTTCACTTTTGAAGTACCTATGTACTTTTGTTGGGCAAGGATTTTCAAAATGTAAAATTTTATCAGCGTATAGGTATTCGATTATTGTATAAGGTGTTGATGGTTAAGGTAATGGGTACTGACTGGTTAGGGTATTAGGATGGTTTATAGTATATGGTATATGGGCAGGTTATAAGGTGTTGGTGGTTTATAGCATATGGTATTGATTGGTTAGGGTGAGGGTAGGTGTTGTTTTATTTTTCTCGATTTTATATTTTCTTTACATCTGCTTATAAATGCTGATCATGCCTTATTATAAGGAAATTTAGACATAATTATTGTAGCGTGTCTCATTACAAATTTATCGGTACGAGATAAAATGATCTGGTGTGTGCAAGGTAGGTTCTTATTAACGATTTTGCCTTGTTGGTGATCCCGACCATTAGCGATTCGCCACATATGGAATCAAAATTAGTTAGAGTTCTTAAGTTCATTTTTCTTCATTTATTCTTCAATTTGAACCAGCATGTCTTTGCTCCGAAGGATTTTGTAGTGGCGTGCTAAAGACAATCCGTCCAATTTAACTCTTCATTAATTCTTCATTTTTCGCTCTCTCATTCCCCGACGAAGCTGAAACAATCCCCTGTGATATATTTACCGTTCATTTTAACTCTTCACTTAATAAGAAAGCAAAATTATGCATGATGGTCATAAATGTGATGTAGCTTAATTGGTTAATTGTCCTTTAGTTGCATAGTCAATAAAGTAGAGGTTTGTGGTTCGATACTTAGCGAGGATCAATTTTTAATTTATGTTTTGAAAAGAAAGTTAGAATTTCAATTTTGAAGTACCTATGTACTTTAGTTGGGCAAAAATTTTATCAGCGTATAGGTGTACGATATTGTATAAGGTGTTGATGGTTTAGAGTGTCTGGTATTGGGTTAGAGTATTGATCATCTCCATCCCTAAAATTGGTTAGCAATTTCTAAACGTGGTCCCTACCGCCACATCATCAATTTTAGCAATTCATCACTTATCAATTTCTAGTCATCTACATCCCTAAATTATGCTAGCAATTGCCAAAGTGGGTCTCATTTACTATTTCAAAGCTACACAAACACTTATCAATTGAAAAGTTAATAAACAAGGAAAAAGGAAAAAGAAAGTTATCTATGTGTGGCACTGCTAGAAGAATTGCTAATTTAGCAATCTTTCTATTTTAGAAAGAACTCCTCCATCCCTAACCATTGCTAAGTTTTTGCCACCTAAGCTCCACCACATCTTTATGGTTTAGAGTATAAGGTATTGAAGGTTAGGGTATAAGGTAGGTAGCAAGGTGTTGATGGTTTAGAGTATATATGGTATTGATTGGTTAGTGTATAAGGTGTTCATGTTGTAGAGTATATTGTATTGATTGGTTCGGGTATTAGGGTTGATGGTATAAGGTTGAGGGTTTAGGGTTATGATTCTAGTTAGAATAACATAAACCAGATCAATAGAGTAATGTTGCTAACGAAAAAGTTAGTTAATCTACAAAGCCAGACTATTTATAAAAGCACATCCCCATCTCCTGCCGTCAATTCCTAAACTTTTCCCTTAATCCGATGGTGAAATACCTTCGATCCTTGTTGCGTGCGTGTCACCCAATCAGATATCGCCGAATCCAGAAAGTCGCATTTGCCCATAACCAATGCTGGCGTTACCAAGGCCGAGGCTGTGATAGGGAGTGTGATTTTCAGTAAATGGGAAGGGCGGGAAAGGCAAAGTAATTACGAGTCCATTTATAAATTCGTTAATCAGTGAAGGAGAGACCGTGCTCCGAAACCCGAGTGGCACTCATCTCCTGGTTCTATTCGTTCCTCCTCCTCTCAATCCCTGAAAAGAACCCTTTCTCCCATTTTCTAAATATGAAACTCTGAAAAATGAACCCCTGTCGCCTCTTCGTCCTCCTGTCCCATGCTTTCTTTTCGGTTGCAGTGATAATGATGATACTGCGTATTATTTTAGATCTCGGTCCCTTTCATTATGTCCTTCTTAGATCGTGACTGTTAAACTAACTCCTTAGTTTTATAGTTTCTTCTTTTCTCTCCATACAAGGGCTTTTTAAGAGGCAGTGAGGGGAGCAATGGCAACAAGTTGATGTCTGAATATTGCCAAAAAAATCATCATATGTTGTTACGATTCCATAATAGGTATTGTGGAACCCTACGTCATATGATGGCTTTTTTGCGCAAGATTGACGCGTACATGTTGATCATGCTCCGAAATTATATACAAGAGGGAAAAGTTGCCATATGTATAATAGGATAAAAGAGGGAAGGAAAGTATGGTGTTTTGTTTTTTTCAAGAATTGTACTTTTAGTGTTTGAGATCTTCTAAATCGGTGAGGGATCCTTCACTCCCAATAAAAATACTGTACTTTATTTCTTGATTACTGACTTCATTTTCAGAAGTCTTTACGATTGGGCCAACAGTATTTTTTTTCGGATTTCGAACTCTGCTCCTCTGTCGCCACATGCTCTTGTCATTTCACGCCTAAAATAATAAAGTGAAATGGATAATAACAAATTTCATTTCATAATTTTAGTAGCCAATATTAAAAAATACGATATAATAATTCAACAAAAAAAACGAGTGCTTAAAATTATTCAACTGAAATGTTGCACATGATTTATTTAGAGTGCTTAAAATTATTCAACTGACAATTATTATTGATGATGATATAAGACCTTAAATACTTGATGCTTAGCCATAACACGACTTGGCCTTATTCAAACAGACACATAAATTAAACGACACCGCATAAGGCAGTAGTCTTCTTATATACCAAACGTTGCCGCATAGGAGAAGGACTTTCAGCTTCAGTTCAAGTTTCCAACACCGATCAAATAGTTGAATCCCTTTTACACACACATTACGACGAACTCAAGTGTCCAAATCTCTGGTCCTTAGCTTGCTACTTCTGGTAACAGGCCTATTCTGCAAAATCGATAACGGCGATTTTAGTTCGACAAAAATGTTGGATGCAACTACATTGTGTAGACACGAAAAATTATCTTTTATTCTTACCCTAGGTTGCTCGTCATCGTCGTGAGAATCAACATCATCGTCATTTTCATCCTCGGATGACCTTGACCTAGTACACTTTCTTGCATTATGATTGGTAGAACCGCATTTACTGCAATGCTTTTGCCTTCTCTTCTACACTGTTTCCGACTGAGCTTGAGTGGTGGGAGGATCAACATTGGTGTCATCGCCACAGCCACCTTGCGAAACACTAGCATTCGGGGTATCATCTTTTGAGGTTGGCTTCACATAGCCAACAGGATGTGGGCATCAGGACTAAGACATTGCTTGTGATGGTTCGTTCTCGATGAAGGGATTCAAAATCAGCATGCCACTCATTCTCCCTCATATCCCTAGTCCAACGATCAAAGCGAATAAAGAACTCAAGGAGATTTTTATCCTTTTCGATATAATTGGCAAGTTGAGAGTTCAGTCTTTCACATCTTGATGTTGTACTCAAGCCAGCGAAGAACTTTGAACTCAAGTATGCAAACCCCCATTCATGACTTTGTGCAAATAAATTGAGACCCAATTGTTGTGCTGAAGGGAGCATTCCTCCACCACTGATTTCCTCTTATCTTCAAATTCTGAAGGTTCCCAATCAGCTGACACAAAATGCTTCCATCGGGGCAAAAAAGTAGGATGATTCTTCACATTTCTGGTTATAGTCTTGTCTATATGCCAGGAACATAGACGATGTGTTGCATCGAGAAATACTTTATGAATTGCATTACACATTGCTTTATCCCCATCTGTAATAACAGTCTTGAGATCTATACCGCCTAGCCTTCTCTTCAAAGCTCCCAACACCCAAATATAATTTTCCTCTCTCTCGTTAGTCAAGAAAGCACATGCAAATACGCAAGTTTGCGAATGGTGGTTGACACCTAAAAAATTACAAAATAAGTTCGGGTATGCAAACTACTAGGGTTATTTTAGCATGCTTAGGATAATTGTATGTGTGAAGGACAAGTACCTGAAAAAATCACGAGAGACATCTGGTAAATGTTCTTTTTGTAAGTAGCATCGAATGCCAGCAATTCTCCAAAGCATGCATAGTCAGTGACATAAACACTATCGGCCCACAAGATGTTAATAAGCCGGGCGTTGTCATCCTTCTTTAGTTCAATAACGAAATGCTCGTCCGCGCTGCATTTAGCTTGCAGGTAGGCTAGGGCTGTTGCGGCATCACCTTCACTGATTTGTTCTTTCCTCTCTTTATCCACATAGTTATATGCATCCTTCCTCGTGTAGCCCAAATTGTAGTAGCCTCCTGCTTCTGATACGGCCAGATTCACAATCTGAGAAGTTTTCATGCCTGCGGCTCTTCTAAAATTTATCGATGCTTTGATTGCATCACTCATACGGTGTTTCCCTTTCATGTAGCGCCTATATCTTCTAGGGATCGTTTCATGAGTGTGAAAATCATCAAACTGGTGCACATACCACTTCCCATCGACCTTGTCGCGTTTAACACGCATCTTGGCTCTGCAGTTAAATCTGGTCTCCCCTCTTGCTTTTCTCTTTTGTTTTGTGCTTTTCATGCGCCTCTTTCCCTCACCAGAGCATACATAGTCACGCCATATCATCACCTGGTTCTTATCACGACCAATGTCTGATTTTCTGATGTCAAAGCCATTGACCAACCCGTAGTCCATGTAGAAATCATAGGCTTCTTCTGTATCATCGAACTTCATTTTTTTAATATCTTCAGGCTGTAGAAATATGAGATCGGCGACATTATCTTCCTGGGTGGTGTTACTAGCTCCGACCCCATCGTTTTCTTGGACTGGCTCCGACTTCAATAGTAGGACTGTTCCGACGTCAATGGTGGGACTGCCTTCGACGCCATTGTCCCTGCGACTTATTTTGGTGAACAAACGCTGTAGATTACAAGACCCTATTGGGAATGATGACCGAATCCTTTTCTTCTAATTCTACTAGACTTGTTATTTTTCCCTAATTAACGCTTGAATGGGCCACAAAAAATGGACGCATAAAAAACAGCCGAAGATGTGGTTAATATCTCCACTTAACAATTATCCCCATTAAACCGAATCTTAACATGATTTGTGATATTTTTTTTTTGTAGAAACGGTTTGAACTTTCTATTCTTTATCTTAGTGATTTCTTTACCATTTTTCAGAATCTGGAGAAAATATTTAAAATGAAAAGGAATGGTTAGTAAAGCCAAACGCCAACTGACTCTATCTGTGTACTGCGTGTATCGGGAAGGATCAAATATTAATAAGAGCGAATATTTACTACTAGCACACATTTTTTTATTCAACCGAAAAATAAAATATTTTTATTTTGGGAATTAATAACTACTCATGTTTATCCCAAGTTCGTGTACCTTTGACTAAACCCTAACTATTTTTCCGCGGGAAAATATGTCGCCACAATTGCTAATAACTAGGGGTGGGCAACCGGTTCTGTAAACCTGAACCGAACCGAAACCGAATTAGTGCTATTTGGTTCGGAATTCGGAAGAAAAATATGGATAGTTCGGAAACCAGGGTTCTCTCAACCGAACCGAATTTCCGATTGAAAAACCGAAATACTATAATTGCAAGCTTCAAATGGTGGATTTTTATGTTTGTAGTTGTTTTTAGACTTAAATATTTGAATTGTTTTATGACTTATGTGTTGAAAAGTTTGATTTTATCATTGATGATGCATATAATTACATATTTATTGTTTATTTCGGTTTTGTGTGAAAAACAGAACTGAACCGAATTATAATTTGGCTTAAATCGACAAACCGAATTATAATTCAGTTCGAATTTGGTTTGAGGTTTGGGAGAATTCGGGGACCCGGTATTCATAATTTCGGTTCGGTAGAAACCGAACCGACCGAATGCCCACCCCTGCTAATAACCTAGTATATATAATTAATCTTCCGCGGAACAGCAGTGGTTCCATATCCTTCTTTGCCGCAATTTTGAGTACAGACTAGAAGTTTAGAGCCACAACATGGAAAATAGGAGGATTACTCGCTCTTCGTCCAAGCTTGTGGTATGTCTAATAGCGCTTTAACCATTCAAATTCATTCTAGTTAACTTATTAATCGTAGCTTCGTTGTTCTTGAAGGAGACGGACGAATTTGTGACTCCAACAAAGAAACCAAGGCTACCCAAAGGTGTGCGCACTCCATCCACTCCTGCTTTAGTCATCGTTTTTATTTCATACGATGAATCTGACTCTGAGGTAACACCAAAGAAGCCAAATGGAAAAAGCATTTCGCTAAGTTCTGTTGACAAGGTAATAAAGGTGACCTAGTTTCCATTTCAGTGTTAGGTTTGTTCTTTGTCGTGCTTCCGTCAGACATAACGAATGCATTTGGACTCGTGTTTATTTGTGGTCCTTATTCCATGTCGTTTTGAAGTTTAAGCTACCTACCGGTATGGAATGCGATGATGAGCAAATCCAGCTTGCTCACTATATATTTTTAGCCAATCTGCCACCCAATGAAGTATTAGTCTAAACTTCAAACAACTCTTGTACCAGGAAGTCATTGTGGTCCTTAAGCCCTCGCTCATTCGTAGATGCTGAGGTAATCTACTGAACTCCAGAATTTTGTTTTGTTTGTCCACTATCCATGCTTTATACGCAGAAATATTGTGTAAAAAATCTATAGTGTCATGAAGTGTTTTTGTCCATGTTATATTAGGTTATAACAGTGGTGGCATGTCATTTGACTCTAGAAGAGTTGCGGACAAATTCTAAGGATAGAAAAGGAGTGTGCTATCTGCCTGCTGAACTACAGGTTATGGGCTGATTTTTCTTAAGAGTAATTTCATGTCAGCAAACTAATAAAACACATGTTTTTTTACGTGAATGATATCGTGTTGACAAAATTTCAATTGTGCAACTACCACATGGGCATGAACTAGTGATTTCTTGTAGAATAACACTCAAGAGGGCATTAGACCTATACGAATCCAAATTCCTTAGTCGAGCTAATATGGCGAACAAGGTAAACTGTTCGTCTTGCTCTACTCTGTACGAGCCTCCTTTGGATTTTTAATAAGTATTACATGGTTTGCAGTTTATTTTTTTAATACGTGTTGACAATTTCCGCATATGTAGGTGTGTGTTCCGATGAGGGATAATTCCCACTGGTACTTGGCTGTCATCAAGTTGGACAAGGAAGAAGTCCATATCTTGGATCCAAAACCAACAGAAGACCGCAATTCCTTTAGACTACAAACAGTTCGGACAATGGTAAATGTGTGACATTGAGCCGTTATAACGCAAAAAAATGTAAATACTTCTTTCTCAATACATACGTTTCTTAATTTGTCCATATGGGATTTATGCAAGCCTTGTGGAAGAATCTCTATCATAAACTTTATCCGGGTCTGTCGCTACCAAGGATTGCAGAGTTTTCGTACACAAATCCTTCAAAGGATCAAGAACAACTACATCAGTAAGTATGTCCATTTTGTGTGATATTAAACGACGGCTTATAGGGATGGCAATGGGGCGGGTTTGGGGCGGATTTGTCTAAACCATTCCCATACCCGCTATCAAATATCTATACCCATACCCGCCCCATATCCATGCGGGGAAGGTTTTGCAAACCCATCCCCATACCCGTGGGTTTCGGGTACCCATGGGTAATACCCGTCCCGTACATCCGACATTATAATATCTAAAATTTTAAATGTACATTCTCAATTATAACATTTAAACGCACCTACTATCGTGAAGTTGACAAAAAGACTATCATTCCTTATACGATTCAAAGCATCTTATCCTAAACAATCCATTAATCCATAAGATAGAGTACAATATAATGTAATACAAATCATTCTTCTCTGACTCTGATACATCTACTAACTAATAACAAACTAACATAATCTAGTAAACACGAGGGGAAAAGTGAAAGAGTGAAGGGAGAGTTGACGAAAAGGAATTATGTTTTGATTTGGGTGGTCACTCAATTGCATTTTTAATATTTATTTTCTTGAGGTACCCTCACTATCATTCATATATCACAATTTTATTCATATATTTATTATATGTGAAGAAATGTTCTTAGTGGGGCGGGTATGGGTATGGGGCGGGGGAGGCTAAAACCATACCCGCTCCATACCCATCAAACGTTTTGCGGGTTTTACCCATACCCGCCCCATACCCAGTCAATGCGGGGATTCCCCGCGTTGACTGGGTCGGGGGCGGTCGGATACCCGCGGCCATGAGTTTGATTGCCATCCCTAACGGCTTATCAAGTTGTTTATCATGCAATGCTTTCATTTTATGTAGGTCTGACAGTGGAGTCTGGGTCTGCATGTGGATGTATGAAGCAAGCTGGGACTCTTCTTATATTTGGGTAAAGACAATTCTAGCACGCCTATATTTGAAAAGCACACTTGTTTGTTAATTTTGAATCATGCATTAAGCACCATGATTGTCTTAACTTATATTATGGCCGTTGTGGAGAAAGTTTTTGCCACGTAGGACAAAGAAAGCTCCACAATTTTCCACTTCATTTATGAATATAACATTTTAAGTTATTAATTATATGAAAATAAAACTAAATAAACATGTATATCAATAATCATGACCTAGATTTGAACCTATGACCTATGGAACCAAACTATCATCATTTCAAGTGTTCGACCACTAGGATAAAGTATATTTGATGCTATTAATCACAACAAAACATGTATATCACTCATCATAACTAATATTTAATCATGCAACATAAGAGCTCAAAATGTAATAATTTAAATTAGTTAATCAATAGAATAAAATCTCTTTGATGCAAGTAATCACAAGATTAACACTTATGTTATAAAAAAAATGTATAACACGTAACATTCTATTTTTGTTTAATGGTTGACTTCTGTATATTACACAACAAAAACTATCACGGTTACAATTTTGTATTCTATTTTTCAGCAATGTTAGAAACCATTAACAACTACAAATAACCAATTTCAATTTTTAGTTTATGATATGTTTGATAATTTTTTTAAAATACTTAAAAAATCCAAAAACATGATTTAGTTGGTACACATTTATTAACTCTTTCATAATTTGAAATGTGATTTTTTTACTACTCCAATTGTTTGAATTTATAAACTATTTCAATTTTTTCTCTTTTCATTTTTATGTGTGATTATATTTTCTTCCATGCGCAATTATATAATACATTGGCTTTACTTTTTTCGTGATGTACTTACAATTCTTTTTTTTTTTCCTCTTTATATTGGTTGACATAAGCTCCTTTACATTTTCCTACATGAGTGTAGATGTGTAACTTTGAGATATGTTTAGATGCATAGCACCTAAATTAAGCAAGATTTCTGAACGAATCTTAAGCTATTGGATATATATAATGATTGAGATGTAAAGAACTATTTTAATTCTTACTTAATGTGACACCATAATACATATATTATTATTGGTGGCTTACATCGTACCTTGGTTATAATCTAGGACATACCCTGAGTAAGAAAACGCTATTAAACCTCGAATTAATCGGATTTTTGGGCATGATACTATACTCTAACCCTTGATGAGTGAACCCTAGGTCTTAGATACCTAAATCATATAGCCTAACCCCTAAGATTGTGCACGTAATTTTTTGCATATATTTTGACGAATCATGACCATCGGTTTTTGTTTGTAATTAAGTTGATCTTAGTGTATGAGATTTATAAAATCAAGACCTAGATTTTAATCTCTCACGGTTTGGGAATAGAACCCGATGCCAAACTTTGGTCAATTTAAGGTCTAGATATCATTTTCTTACTACTCAAGGTGTGTCATACCTTTAATTTTACTCATGGTACGATAGAACCACCCATTAGTATTACTATTTTTAGTAACCAGTTATACTCGCCGGATAATCCCACTCATAAGATATACCCGATATGTTGTATCTCATTCATTCAAATAAACATCCATTCATCACCACATGCCATACACATGCACCATCTCAAACTCAAGGAATTCATATATTCACAGTATAATGACCATCAAACAGTCACTTGATAACTTATTGTATAAATATGTATTCACCAAGTATCACATCATACTGGCATCACCATGTAACCCTGTCCCAACATAGCAAAACATTACACCATCTAATGGTAAATCATTGTATAAACACCATAGAAAACCATCACATAACCATCATCATCGACATGCACATTTCGTATATAACATCATGGAAAGTTCACTTAACCACATCATAGTAATCTTTATACAAGGATTCAATCATATGCATGGTTAGGTTGATTCAGTGCCCATTTACTTCTTAATTTGCCAAGTAATACACTCCTCGGATAGTACAGTAGATGTCATGTATACCACATCGGATCGTACCTATATTGGTGTAATGTAAATCTACTGCGGGATCATACCCTGACCGATATCCTATATAACAGCACGAGACATACCCGGACCAATGTCCTGTAAAACCAATGCAGGATCATACCTTCACTGATGTCCTGTAAATTCATCTATTGTAGTGATTGCACAACATTGCGCCTTTATATTTGTATTAAGTTATCAAACAATTCCTGTTACAGTTAGTCACACATTTGATATTGGATGATAATGTGAAGCGAAGCCAAAGTGTCTCTATAACTAACATTTTGTTTTGATATCATTCATAAAATGTGAAGGTAATATAGAAGCATAGCATATAGTTTGGTTGTACTTTAATATAATGGTGGAAAGGGCTAGCGAACACTCGAGGTGTAATATACATCTTCATTCACATCTATTAGTTGTACTTTAATATATTTTGACAAATAAGAATCGTTGGTTATAATTTTTGCATTAAATGAATTGTAAGATTTGAATTAGAGAATTAGAGACTGAAGTTCATCCATTAGAGACTATGGTATAGTATCATGTCCAAACTCCGTTAATTCATTATCTAAATAGCAAAACTTGATTGGAGTATGGTAAGGTGGTGTACGTTAGCTTAATCCACGTACAACTTATGAAGTTGAAAATCATTGGTGAATCAAAGATCAGATGGTCATGATTACAATTTTCCAAGCGGTGATGAAGTTACAACATTGTTTGGCATTATTGTTGATCATGCTTAAAATCTGGATTATATTAGATGAAACACGGATAAAAGATAACAATAATAAATAAATATGAAAAGTAGGAATCCAATACCATTGAAAGAAATTACAGATAAAAGAAAAAAAGTACACACATATGATACTCGCCGCCCATCGGGCGGGCACAAAACTAGTTGATGTTGATAGCCATGCACTCAACTCAAGTGAGGAGGATGCAGATCGTGTTGTACCTTGTTCGAGAAGGCATACTGTGCTCACGGAAGCAAGAACAGTTGCACCTCAACTTGAAGCTGCAGTCAAAGAGTACAAAAAAGCCCATGAAAGGAGGAAAAAGGAATGAGAAGAGCACAAGGAAACCCAGTCGAAGAGCCCAAGGACAACCTGATTTTGCTTTGTTTTTTCAAGATGATGGACAACCATTTTATGTTTTTTTTTCAAGATGATGGACAACCATTTTGGGTTTGGTGAATGATTTCTATATTTGTTTTGATGGACAACCTTTTTTTGGTTTGGTGAATGCTTTCTATATTTGTTTTGATGGACAACCATTTTTGGTTTATTGAATGCTTTCTATATTTGTTTTTTTGTGGAAACTATGATTTTTTTTCCGAAAAGGAGGAGTTTGCTTTTAAACCCTATGCCAAGTAGGCAAGTTTGTTTTGGGAACTTTTGTTTTCTCCAATTAACAATGCATTGATGTATGTTTAACCCAAAAAGTAAAACTAATGGCTCCCAATCAGCATGGATTAATGATGAAAACCCAATAATCAGAATAATTTAATGTAGAAAACTTTCTATTCTCTATCTAACAACCAGAAACCCATTTAATAATGTTTTATACAAACTAACAAAATTCAAAACCAATGTCTCTTCCTCTTACTCGGTTCCACTTCGTTCCCAATTGCCCTCGTCTAATTAAATTTGCATTGATGTCTGGTTAACCCAAAAAGTAAAATTGATTGGTTCCCAAACATTATATTTTAATGACGAAAACCCGTAGAAGGCAGATGGAAAATTCTTAGGTAATTAATTTAATGTTACTAGGATATGGAAAGGCTTCCCATTCCTTCAATGTGTTTTGATCTAGTTTCATGCCTCGATGTGTTTTGAAATGTTCGTGCTTATTTGATGGTGATCTGGCCTTTTGTATAATGGTTAAATATTGTTCGGTTTACGCAATATCAGTCTAGTCACCTCTACAGCGATGTCGTTGGAACTTTTGCTCGTGTGATTGAGAAGGTGAAACATCTTATAGATCTCGGTGTAACTCAGCTTTGATACAAACCAATATTCACATATGATGACCAAAAGTGCCATATTCAACTTTCCATTTCTTTTCACCATCTCACCTATATGACCCTTCTAGTGGTTCAATATATGCCAATAGTTCAGTGAAAGAGATGGGTTGGTGATCATCATTAGGGAATTGAAGATTTTCTGTGAGTATATCGTCAATTGGGTTTGTTTGTGTTTTGGGTATATCCCCATTCCCCTTCTATTCAATGGGAGCATCACAGCAAAGCAGAAGACGAAAAGAAAGAAGAAGAAGAAAAAGAAAGGAATCTCGATCCCGCTGCTTCCTCCCTTTGCCATCGACCCGATGGTGAAAGTAGCAGCCTGCAGAGACGACCAGCGCGGAAGTCGCCCATCCCTTTCCTCGTGCGATCGCTGCCGCCACCATAACAAACAAACCCAATGAGATTAGGACGTGCGGTTGAGTAGTTAATGGCGACGGCAGTGAAGGACGTTCAGGGCGCCCGAATCGATTGAGGACAACAATGGAAATGTTTATGATGGAGAAGAGAGACCTAGTCTACGGTGGGACTCGACGCTCGACAAGGAAAGAAGAGGAATGACAAGGAAGTAACGGGTTGAGGAGCTAGTCGGTGGTATACGCCGAAACGGATCATGAAAGCTCGTACTGGAAGCTACGGGGAGACTTAGATTGACGAGGCGCCTACAATTCTCCCGGCCAAATGCAATTGCGGCTAAAGTCACGTTACGACATCATGGATTATATGACTCGCTAACAAAAGCTCTTACTGGAGGTAACGATTCATTACTCGTCCACATTAATTATAATATTTGATGGGAGATGGAGAATGATGTGGAAGCTTGCGGTGGGCTAAGTTGTTTAATTATTATCAACCTTTAGGTACCATACGTGCATGGAAATGCACAGAGTGTTATGTGGTATAAGATGGTTTGAGTTGAGAAAATCAAAGTTGGTTTTAGTCAAGGCAATGTGAGGCTTTATAATTGGTACGGGAATAGAATTAATTAAAGGGATGATGAGTTGGAACTTACGAAGAGTAGAGCCTTTGCTTATTGCAGTTCTTGTGACTTATGAAACTCGTTTGGTCCGTTAATCAGCTAGCAGAGACTAATAATTCCATGGACGTGGTTTCATGGTCGTACGGGGCGATTGCATAGCGTGTACACTGAAAACAAGGAGTTGGACTATTCGTGGTTAATTCAAGGTGAGTGTAAAGGGGGTAAATCTTCGTCGAGGTCTTTTAGTTTATGTCTTTTAATTCAGTTATGTTTGTCATTTTCAAGTAAGCGCGATTATGTGAGGCATCCCACCGCCTACTTAAGGTGGAGGCACACGTTGTGCTATGTATGTGATGTATGTATGTAAGTTGAACCGCCGGGAGGTTGGGCCACTACTGGACGCGGTAGATGGTCGGGTCCCTACTGGACGGCGATACGTAACGCAGTACCATTGCCTTGAGGATAGGGACACCGGACGGCGATACGTAACGCGGTGGTCCCTAGTATGTGTGTGTATAAGTTAAGATAGAAGTAGAGAACTTCTATAAGTTATTAAGGACTAAAGTATTAAGGATGAAAGCGAGAACGACTTTCATGCTAGGAAGGCTTTCCCCTAATAATGTGTTTAGCAAGGAGATTTCTAAGGTCAAAGACCTTAGGAAGTAACGACGAGACTGACCGCTTCTCACTCACCAGGTTGAGGAAGGGTTAGCAAAGGTGGATCCCGAGAAGAGGCAGTGTGAGGCGAGCTACTGCACCAGCATGGACGAGACCTCAACGATCTCAACCAGGAGTTAGAGCTAGAGTTAGTTTAATTATTTTGTTTATGGTTATGAGTATATGTACTGGAGATTCAAGGTTCAAGATTCTAGGTTAAGTTGTTTTAAGTGTTTGAGATTGAGATTTTGCCCAAGTCTTGGGGATTTTTGATTTAAAATTAATAAATAAAGTCAGTTTGTTTATTTTAAAATGTGGTTGGTTGCTCCGGAGTAACCGGTTTGGGGTTTGAGTTGTGGTTTGATTTTCGAAAAAGGTCGGGATGTTTCATTTTGGTATCAGAGCCGACACTCCTCTGTTTCTTGGTCTCCAAGGAATACTGGAGTGACGATCTGAGTTTTTTAAGGTTTATGTTTTTAAAGGAAAGGAAACAGGGTGTCAGGTTAAAGGTTTGGCCAAACGAGCCAGAGTTTCTTTTAAGGATTTTTGGAATCTCCAGTATACTCTAATCGTGATTAGGAAAATAGCTAAATTAGGCTCGCGTGACTATGATACGTCTCGGGAAGCAGAACGAGCATATTCCTAAGAGGATCGTTAGTGAAGACACTTTCATGAGTGAGAAGAGGAGGTTCAAGGCAGTTCATATCCTACGGGGATGCGAGCTGATCAAAATAAGGTTCAGCAAGATGTTAGGTATCTAGTACGTCAACAAACAGTAGACAAGGAGTTATGACAAATGACGACCATCATCTGGAGAAAAGGAGGCAAGGTAGATTTGTTGAGGACGCGAGGATCGAGCATAGGGTTACGACCCAAGGAGTGGTAGAGATTAGACTTTAAGCAACGCTAAGGTAGCTTAACAAAGCAAAGGAGGAATTGAGGAAGTCATAGGGATCCTGAAAGGATTTCAAGGGATCAATGCGTCAAGACTAGTAGGAGGCACGTGCGTATACATGCAACAAATGAGGAATTCATTATGGATGCAATACGTCCCCAAGAAGAGAAATTGTGAACCTGGGAAACTGGATCGACGGAAGGTCTTTGAAAGTAAGGAGTCAACCATCGAGATAAACAATGTAGAGAATGAAGTCAGAGCAAGCGCATTATGTAACCAATAAGTGCAAGATCGAGAATAAAGGTATGTGAGGGATTCCTACCGGATAGTGGGGCGTTCCATGGTAACGAGTCAGGCATGGAGCCGGATGATGATGAGTTCCGCGATCTTCATTGCCCAAATTTGGATAGTCCACCGGGTGGTGATGCGTTCGGCGTTAGAGCATAAATCAAGTTGAGGGGCACCCATCGTTAGGGTAGCCAGGTTTAAGTAAGCAACACTAGAGGTGGCGCCAACTAAGCTGAGATGAGGAGGTATTTGAGAGACCCTACAAGTTACAGTAGTCACGTGAGATAAAAAAAATCCAACGTATACAAGGAGCATCGTCGGACCAAGTTAGGTTAAGGGTTAGAATCTCGAAACTTGCCTAAGAAAGGTCATTAAGCCAGCCGAGGATAGACAGGAAAGTAGGACGTTCGAGTGAAGTTCAAATAAATGTCAGAGAAAGCAAGTAGAACCTTCGAGGAGGAATTCTGTTGGACGCGATAAGGAGGACTTGCGTAACCTACCAAGAAAGAGTGGGAAGGTAAAAGAAGGTAGATGTAATTCCAAGGAGTCTAGTGGTAAAGTCTAAGGAAACCCCTTCAAGGTCATAACAGGGAAGAGAAGAGACATTAGTGACCTTGGAAAGTGTATGAAGGACGGAATGACATGTAAGTCCTTAAACAAGGAATTGTAATGAGGGTAAGTAATTTTGACTCAAGGAAAGTGCACAAAGGAGTATTATGAGGAAGGCATTCCCAAGCAAGAGGAGCGCGGGAAGTTACTTTATCCAAAGTGCCCTACTCTGAGTGAGTATGGCCTTATAGGATGTCGTCAGGAGGGGGGGGGGTAGCTAGTTAAGGACGAATCATATTTATTATGATAAATCACTGTGAACTTGAGGTAAGAGATTAAGGCCATGGTCAAGCACCATCATGAGTAGAAGTCGTGGGTGACATGTGTCAAGTCCATCTAGAGCAAACTTCGAAGTGGATATGAACCTGAAGAATAACGAGGAGCTACTGAACTGCGTTCGATTATCAAAGTTAGAACCAAGCATCGATAAAGGGGTTGTGAAAGTAAAGGAAGTATAAATCCCTGTAGTAGAAGGATTACCTTAGGTGAGATATTTAGTAATCACGAAGAACAAATTTCGAGGTCGAAATTTTTCTAAGGGGAAAAGGGATAAAAATCCCTAACCCGTTCCGTTACACTCTCCAACCCGTTACACCCCTTCCTCTCTCTCTATCGGCTTCCATCTCCTTACATAGGAAAACCTATAACGTAAACCAAATACAAGGAGCTGCTACATGTCTCCCAACTAGTCCCTCTCTCACCCTCAATCTCCATATTTCCAAGAGAGAAGTCTACACCAGTGCCACTGTGATCCTTCTCCTTTCCTCTAGCCTTACCCGAGAGATAAACAATGATGGTGACTCAGCGAGTTGTAGCGGGACAACAAGGATGGCTGGGACTGATGACTCGATATTTGCACAGGTTTTCCCCTTTGTTCCTTGATCGTTTAAGCTTGCATTATTGCTTCTTTGGCCTATTTTACGCTAGGTTGTGTTCCTTTATCATATTTCAGGTCCTAGCACATAAAGTGAAGCATAGGCGCAAGTTTCAAGTCAATCAGAGATCAATTGGCGATTCGGGAGAAGAAACTCTGGCATGACCTGAAGAAGAATGGATTTCTACCTCACTTAATGGACAAAGAATCGTGCAAGTTTGACATGGAAAGAAAGAGGACGAGACTACGAGCGTCTGGGATCAAACGGCGACTGATTCGGAGTCCGGACGAGGGAGAAACGAAGCATTGAATATAGGAGAACAGGTTCGGAAGTAAAAACACGGGCAGGAGGCCTTCAAAACACGGCCGTGTTCTGTGACCGTGCTTTTACTGCCGAGAGCAAATCCGAGTTTGGCAGACACGAGCTGATTACACGGGCGGGGCCGAGACAAAGCACGGGCGTGTTTTCCCAAAGCACGGCCGTGTTCTCCCAAAAGCACGGCCGTGTTTTCACCAACATGTGGCCGTGTAATTAACCCTAGCCAAAGCACGGGCGGGCTGAGGCAAAGCACGGCCGTGCCCTCGACAGTGCTTTGGCCAATGATGCCCTTTTAGGCAGATTTCAGCCAAATTGAGAGGGGATTCGAGTTTTAGAGAGATAGAACGATTCCTAGAGAGAGAAAGCGACGAACAAGAGTCTCCAAGTGCCCTAGATCGATCTTCAACACCATTGGAGCTTGGTTTGAGCTTGGAGAAGTGCCGATTCAACGTCCAGGAGCAGAAATCCATCTTCACAGTATGATTTCCGCGTCTGATTCTGCTTTTGCTTCTTTCTCCATGGAGTAGTTCTCCCATTCATCTGGGTGTGGGAAACCCTAGTTCTGTATGTTGAGATTGATTGTATGAACCCGAGTACTGTTTCTATGAATTGATTATATTCGATTGAGGTTTGAATGATTGAATGACTTGAATCCTGATCAAATTCCTGTTGTTTCTGCTTTAACCTAGAATGAGAATATCTGACTAGGTTGATAGAGCATCCTTGATTGAAGGTAGGGAGTTGGTGACTTTAGTCGAGGAACCAACTCACTATTCTGTACCGGTTTTACTCCGGTAGTGGAGGTTTCGTTCTTAGGGCCTCAATCTGTTTACTCTGGTGTAGGTTAGTCGCCAGCTAGAGACTCAGATTGAGAGGGTCTGAGGACCTTCAGTCGAGACTTCAGACTGATTAAGAACCTTCCGCAGTATAACTTTCATAGAAATTGAACTTGGTAATTACAATCCGGCTTAACTGCAGACTAGGGGGAACCATATCCGGGTGACCTCTCTTAACCTGAAAACAACCGTTTAGTTGCTTTGCTTGCTTGTTAGTTTAGATCTTCACTAAAGTTTCATTGCTAGATAATACGAATTCACTGAGTAGTCATCATATCTAGGACCCGGGTTGACATTAAAACCCAAACCCGCTATACTACGCTTTAGGAAGTGGTTACACTTGGCCATTTTCTAGAGTGACAGTAGAGTCGAGTCAAGTTTTTGGCGCCGTTGCCGGGGACGGCTAGGTTGTTGAAGAAAAGTGATTTCTGTTACTCTAGCTTTTCTTTTCGCTTTGTTTGCTTTGTTCCACTTGTGCCTTCACGGGTTTGCTTGCTTGAGTGTGTGCAGATAGTGCATGACCCGTAGCCAGTCAGGAGGTTTATTGCCGTTGGATCCAGAGCTTGAACGCACTTGCCGCCAACTTAGGAGACAGCAGCGAGCTAGACTGGTTACGGGAGAGCGCATAGACGGCCACTTGACCAGCGATTCTGAGGAAGAGTACGAGATGGAGGGCGAAGACATCCCACAACCGGGGAATGCTCGACAGGCTCCCCCGGTGAATCAGCATCCACCACCACCGCCGGGTCCCACTTTGGAGTACTACTACACTCCACGGATTGCTGACATCCGCCCGGTCATCCTCTATCCACCCATCCCAGCAAATAACTTCGAGATCAAGCCAGGATGGATTCAGCTCATCACATCCTCTATCCAGTTCCATGGCTTGAAGGATGAGGAAGCCCGGGCACACCTTTCCCGTTTTCTGCAGCTGACGAACGGGTTCAAGCTGAATGGTGTTCCGGATGAGGCAATCCGCCTTCACCTCTTCCCCCATTCTCTGGCGGGGAATGCTAAGAGGTGGTTGGAGACCCAGCCCCCACTGTCCATCACTTCTTGGGACGATCTGGCGGATAAGTTCGTGCACAGATATTATCCGGCATCGAAGACTACTGAGATTCAGCGGGAGATCACTCATTTCCGCCAAGAGCCAGATGAGTCCCTTCGTGATGCATGGGAGCGGTACATGGGATACTTCTGGCAGTGTCCCCATCATGGCTTCAGCGATGCTTTCACAGTGGGGAACTTCTACAGTGCCATCACCCCAGACAGCCAGAGGGTGATCGAGTCTCTATGCCCAGGAGGGGATATCCTTACTAAGACTCCACCCGAGCTGAACCAGATGATCAGTACCTTGGCTGCCCGCGATCATTCCTGGGGGCAGAGCAGCAGAGGCAGGCACTCCCGGGACCGTGGTGTGCATGCTATGGAGGCCAGATCCGGGTTAGAGCAGCAGGTGGCTGAGTTGGTGCAGACACTGAAGCAGCCTAACAGTC
This sequence comes from Linum tenue, assembly GCA_946122785.1. Lineage (NCBI taxonomy): Eukaryota > Viridiplantae > Streptophyta > Magnoliopsida > Malpighiales > Linaceae > Linum > Linum tenue. The sequence continues at coordinate 41,027,272 of CAMGYJ010000002.1, forward strand.
TCCTTCCGGGCCGAGGTGTAGCTGCGCCTCCAGTAGCTCAGTGTCAGTGGTGTGAGAGTCCAAACCATCTGGTGGAGGACTGCCAGGCTATGCGGGAGTCCTCTACTCCCCAAGAACAGTTGGCCTTCATCGCCAATGCTCGGCGCCTCGATCCATACAGTAGCACATACAATGAGGGATGGCGCCAGCATCCCAACTTCGCCTGGAGCAACAACACCAATAAACCACCTGGTTTCCCAGCACCAGCAGGTGGTTTTCAGCAGAGGCAGCCTTTCCAGGCTAGACAAGGGCAGCCGTTCCAGCAGCCTCAGCGTCAGTATGCCGAGCCCGCAGCAGCGCCAGCTCCCGATACTCAGATATCCGAGCTGAAGAACGTTTTGGCGGCATTCATGACCACCAGCCAGGCGACTATCGCGAGGATGGATCAGTCCATAGCTTCCCTGGAGGCAGGCCAGCGAACCCTGGAGGCAGGCCAGAGGAACCAGGGTGCCATTCTGCAGGATCTCCAGCACCAGATAGGGGACTTAGCTCGCCAGAATACTACCAGGGCACCGGGGACTCTGCCTGCCACCACTGTCCCCAATCCTCGCGGCCCTCACGAGACTGCCCATGCCATTTTCACCAGGAGCGGCAGGCCTACATCAGCTGATCCTGCCCCGACCAGGCAGGAGGAACCACTACCTGCTTCAGCACTTCCAGCCGGTGATGCAGAAGTGCGGGTGGAGAAGGAAGCCCCTGCTCCCAAGCCACAACCAGTGGTGAAGGAGCACGTACCCCAGCTTCCCTTCCCCACTCGCCTCCATAAAGATAAGCTGGAGACTGAGTTTGCCAAGTTCATGGCAGTGTTGAAGCAGCTCAACATCAGCATACCATTTGTGGAGGCACTGTCGAAGATGCCCAAGTACGCGAAGTTCATGAAAGATCTCTGCACCAACAAGAAGAAACTAGGAGATCTCTCGACAGTGCTGCTGAGCGAGGAATGTTCTGCCATCCTGCAGAACAAGCTGCCCGAAAAGCGCAAGGATCCAGGGAGTTTTACTATCCCTCTTACTATTGGCAGCATGCATATAGGAAAGTCCTTGGCGGACCTAGGAGCTAGCATCAATGTCATGCCATATAAATTGTTCAAAAAGCTAGACCTAGGTGAACTTAGCCCTACTAGGATGAGCATTCAGCTAGCTGATCGTTCTGTGGTGCATCCTAGGGGTATCATAGAAGATTTGCTTGTTAATGTGGGTGCATTCACATATCCTGTTGATTTTGTTATTCTGGATATAAATGATGATGTGGATGTGCCTTTGATTCTGGGTAGACCATTTCTTGCCACCGCCAAGGCATTGATTGATGTGCATGATGGTAAACTGATCTTGCGTGCTGGAAATGAACAGGCTGTTTTTCCTGTGACTGAGTTTGATCATTGTGCTATGATTTCTGTATCGCCTGTGCATGCTATTTCTGATCAGGTACACGAGCCTGTCGTGTATCCTTCTGCACCTCTCATTTTGCAGGTCCTCGCCTATCATTCCTTCGCCGCCACTCCATCCAGTCTCGCCTCCGAACAAAAAGCTCAAGGAGGAGTGGCGGCCGAAGCCGCAGGTAGCTAAGCCTGCACTGGAAGAAGAGTGGAGACCACTATGAGCTGGTCCCACCCCCAGCACCACGACCACCCTGGCCATCCGAGTACTCACTCGCCTGCATCTTGCCGGATGGCCAGGTCGAGCTGACCGATGCTGGTGGTTGTAACCGTCGGGTGCACGGTCACCACCTGAAGCTGTACCTCAAGAGCGATGTGGATCCGCTCTTGGAGGCACCTGTCCCTGCACTTCCCTGAGTATCCACCATGGGCGTCCAGCTAAAAGACGGTAAAGAAGCGCTTGTGGGGAGGCAACCCCATCACGGTTTGACTTTCTTTCTTATGTTTCGAGTCGGATTGCGATTTGGTTTTGTTTTGGTTTGTTTCCTTTGTTCTGGATGATGTCTTATTGGGCTGACATCGGACCTAACATATTCTGGTTGAGCTCTTCTGTTCCCCTTGAGCTGTGCTGTGTTCCCGACTGGTCCATTTCCAGTCTTCTGCAGTCCGTGCATACCGGTAACATCGTTCCCCTTTCCTTCCCTCTTCTCCATTGAGGGCAATGTCGATCTTAAGTGTGGGGGGATGTTTATCTTTTGACTGCATTAGATCTGTTTGTGTGCTTGGAGCCTAGTCCACTGTCCAAATTTTTGAATTTGAGGGCTCCAAGTACGTGTTCCTTGCAATTACCTGCTCAGTATGCTTTGAATTGACAGTCTCTGTAGTGATTTTCAACCTAGGGAGGTAGTGTAGCACTATGGAGGATGTTGATGCATTTAAGACGTCTCATTTCGTCTTCATAGTGTGTTGGTTGATTGAGTGAACTAGTGATCTTAGGACCCTTGAATTGTGTGGTGTTGTGGACTCTCTGCCTGTCATGGACTCTTGTATCATGTTTTGAAAATAACAGGTGCTCGAAAATGTGCTTTAAAATGACGTCTCCCGTGCGAATAGGGCGAAAGTGTGCAAGGGGAGATGGGAATCCGTTCCCAATTTCCACCTACTACCTCCAGCCCCCTTACATGTCTTTCCCCTGCACGAGGCTCGAGACAACTGCTCCTGGCATGGCCGGTAAGAGCCGGGCTCCCGCAAAACCTTTGCTAGGTGGGAGCCCCCGTTTTCTGCAAAAACAGGTTGGAACCCTTGAAAAAAAAAAAAAAACAGAAAAACAAGCAAAAAGAAGAAAGAAAAGGGGTTCCAACCATTTTCAAGAAGAAAATCGAGCACCTTGAAAAATGTGAGTCCATGATCTTTTGTTTTTGAGAGTCTCTTCATCCACGATTCATTTGTCCTCTGCTCACTATTTGCCATGATACCGACTCGAGACTAGCGTTCTCGCCGAAGAGGCTATGAGATGACTTGTGCGTCGGTTGACCTCGTAAGCTGCTAAATGATCTAGGAAGTCCGCTACCTATGATCGAGGTTGTTTGTTGCTATAGAGGTCTGGAGAGTTGCATTGGTTTGAGTTAGGTTTGCTTGGGGACAAGCAAACGGTTAAGTGTGGGGGGATTTGATGACTCGATATTTGCACAGGTTTTCCCCTTTGTTCCTTGATCGTTTAAGCTTGCATTATTGCTTCTTTGGCCTATTTTACGCTAGGTTGTGTTCCTTTATCACATTTCAGGTCCTAGCACATAAAGTGAAGCATAGGCGCAAGTTTCAAGTCAATCAGAGATCAATTGGCGATTCGGGAGAAGAAACTCTGGCATGACCTGAAGAAGAATGGATTTATACCTCACTTAATGGACAAAGAATCGTGCAAGTTTGACATGGAAAGAAAGAGGACGAGACTACGAGCGTCTGGGATCAAACGGCGACTGATTCGGAGTCCGGACGAGGGAGAAACGAAGCATTGAATATAGGAGAACAGGTTCGGAAGTAAAAACACGGGCAGGAGGCCTTCAAAACACGGCCGTGTTCTGTGACCGTGCTTTTACTGCCGAGAGCAAATCCGAGTTTGGCAGACACGAGCTGATTACACGGGCGGGGCCGAGACAAAGCACGGGCGTGTTTTCCCAAAGCACGGCCGTGTTCTCCCAAAAGCACGGCCGTGTTTTCACCAACATGTGGCCGTGTAATTAACCCTAGCCAAAGCACGGGCGGGCTGAGGCAAAGCACGGCCGTGCCCTCGACAGTGCTTTGGCCAATGATGCCCTTTTAGGCAGATTTCAGCCAAATTGAGAGGGGATTCGAGTTTTAGAGAGATAGAACGATTCCTAGAGAGAGAAAGCGACGAACAAGAGTCTCCAAGTGCCCTAGATCGATCTTCAACACCATTGGAGCTTGGTTTGAGCTTGGAGAAGTGCCGATTCAACGTCCAGGAGCAGAAATCCATCTTCACAGTATGATTTCCGCGTCTGATTCTGCTTTTGCTTCTTTCTCCATGGAGTAGTTCTCCCATTCATCTGGGTGTGGGAAACCCTAGTTCTGTATGTTGAGATTGATTGTATGAACCCGAGTACTGTTTCTATGAATTGATTATATTCGATTGAGGTTTGAATGATTGAATGACTTGAATCCTGATCAAATTCCTGTTGTTTCTGCTTTAACCTAGAATGAGAATATCTGACTAGGTTGATAGAGCATCCTTGATTGAAAGTAGGGAGTTGGTGACTTTAGTCGAGGAACCAACTCACTATTCTGTACCGGTTTTACTCCGGTAGTGGAGGTTTCGTTCTTAGGGCCTCAATCTGTTTACTCTGGTGTAGGTTAGTCGCCAGCTAGAGACTCAGATTGAGAGGGTCTGAGGACCTTCAGTCGAGACTTCAGACTGATTAAGAACCTTCCGCAGTATAACTTTCATAGAAATTGAACTTGGTAATTACAATCCGGCTTAACTGCAGACTAGGGGGAACCATATCCGGGTGACCTCTCTTAACCTGAAAACAACCGTTTAGTTGCTTTGCTTGCTTGTTAGTTTAGATCTTCACTAAAGTTTCATTGCTAGATAATACGAATTCACTGAGTAGTCATCATATCTAGGACCCGGGTTGACATTAAAACCCAAACCCGCTATACTACGCTTTAGGAAGTGGTTACACTTGGCCATATTCTAGAGTGACAGTAGAGTCGAGTCAGGGACCAACTATATGAACGGTGATGGCAAGACAGAGTTGATGGCTATGACGAGCTCTGAGCGGATAGAGGGCAGTCGGGGAGCATTTAATGAATCGACGGTTGAGGTAAGGGCTGAACCTCTGTAGGCTTTCATCGATTATGGTGTTGCTGGGTGAAACATGGATAATTGAAGTAATTAACAAGACAAGGTTGGTGAATAATCATTGGGTGATGTCTCTGAAGTTGGGATTGTACGTGTGTATGTATAAAAACAACAATTGGAATTTATGAAATTATCATAACATAACTACACGGGAATGGGAGGCGGATTTGAGTTAGGCATTTTTTTTAGACATCTGTTTGTTGAGTGAGAAGGTTTATGAAAATTACATCTAATGACGTTGGGGATATGCAAAGTGAAATTGAATTTGTGGGCCAATTGGGGAATGTATTGGTCACGTCAATGCAAGGAAGGTCTGTTGAGTTCGCAAGGATAGAGCTTAAGTAACGCTGGGGGCATCAAAAGATGAATTAGAATAGGTCGCAAGGAGCCCGATAAATCTTCAAGGAGGCCGACGACAAGTTTTCAAAAGGAAGAGTCACTCAATGAGATAGACAATTTAAAGAATGAGGCTTGGAGAAGTCATGATCAACAAATTTCGAGGTCGAAATTTTTCTTAAGAGGGGAGGAAATGTGATACCTCGATTTGATTTAAGGTCCAACACCAAGTACTGAATGAGATAGACCAATAAATTGAATCGAGATTTTGTACCACCACCCGAGCGAGGGAATTAAAGAGGAGAAGTAGTCACACCAAGCTACTCGGTTCTAACGAGTGTGGGAGAATATATTTTATGATCAAAAGGAAATATAAGAAGTGAAGTAAATTATGCGGGAAAAACAACGAGCAACATTGAAGTTCACATCGAGAGAATATAATTCTTCTTGAGTCGAGGATGCACAAGGACGGTGCGGACATAGGAATGAGTTTCGAGAAAATTTCGGGGACGAAATTTTTGTAAGGGTGGAGGAAATGTTACACCCCGATATTTGGGTTCAAGTTCGACCGAACGGTTGGGATTGTCGGTTACGTACGAAGGAGACAACCATGGGTTAGGTTGAATAATTATATTAATTATTATATTATTGTTAAAAAAAGAGGAAAGGTATTTCTCCCAACCATTAAACTCCCTCTCTCTCTCTTATTCACCCTTCCAAGTTCCAACCCGTTACACCCAGACACCCCAACGTAAAAAAAAAAAAAACCCCACCCATTAAACTCCCTATTCCCCTTCTATTCAATGGGAGCATCAGAGCAAAGCAGAAGAAGAAAAGAAAGAAGAAGAAGAAAAAGAAAGGAATCTCGATCCCGCTGCTTCCTCCCTTTGCCATCGACCCGACGGTGAAAGTAGAAGCCTGCAGAGACGACCAGCGCGGAAGCCGCCCATCCCTTTCCTCGTGCGATCGCCGCCGCCACCATAACAAACAAACCCAATAAGATTAGGACGTGCGGTTGAGTAGTTAATGGCGACGGCAGTGAAGGATGTTCAGGGCGCCCGAATCGATTGAGGACAACAATGGAAATGTTTATGATGGAGACGAGAGACCTAGTCTACGGTGGGACTCGACGCTCGACAAGGAAAGAAGAGGAATGACAAGGAAGTAACGGGTTGAGGAGCTAGTCGGTGGTATACGCCGAAACGGATCATGAAAGCTCGTACTGGAAGCTACGGGGAGACTTAGCTTGACGAGGCGCCTACAATTCTCCCGGCCAAATGCGATTGCGGCTAAAGTCACGTTACGGCATCATGGATTATATGACTCGCCAACAAAAGCTCGTACTGGAGGTAACGATTCATTACTCGTCCACATTAATTATAATATTTGATGGGAGATGGAGAATGATGTGGAAGCTTGCGGTGGGCTAAGTTGTTTAATTATTATCAACCTTTAGGTACCATACGTGCATGGAAATGCACAGAGTGTTATGTGGTATAAGATGGTTTGAGTTGAGGAAATCAAAGTTGGTTTTAGTCAAGGCAATGTGAGGCTTTATAATTGGTACGAGAATAGAATTAATTAAAGGGATGAAGAGTTGGAACTTACGAAGAGTAGAGCCTTTGCTTATTGCAGTTTTTGTGACTTATGAAACTCGTTTGGTCCGTTAATAAGCTAGCAGAGACTAATAATTCCATGGACGTGGTTGCATGGTCGTACGGGGCGATTGCATAGTGTGTACACTGAAAACAAGGAGTTGGACTATTCGTGGTTAATTCAAGGTGAGTGTAAAGGGGGTAAAATCTTCGTCGAGGTCTTTTAGTTTATGTCTTTTAATTCAGTTATGTTTGTCATTTTCAAGTAAGCGCGATTATGTGTGTGAGGCATCCCACCGCCTACTTAAGGTGGAGGCACGCGTTGTGCTATGTATGTGATGTATGTATGTAAGTTGAACCGCCGTGCGGTTGGGCCACTACTGGACGCGATAGATGGTCGGGTCACTACTGGACGGCGATACGTAACGCAGTAGTTGACCGGGCATGGACTGGACGGCGATTCGTAACGCAGTACCATTGCCTTGAGGATAGGGACACCGGACGGCGATACGTAACGCGGTGGTCCCTAGTATGTGTGTGTATAAGTTAAGATAGAAGTAGAGAAATTCTATAAGTTATTAAGGACTAAAGTATTAAGGATGAAAGCGAGAACGACTTTCATGCTAGGAAGGCTTTCCCCTAATAATGTGTTTAGCAAGGAGATTTCTAAGGTCAAAGACCTTAGGAAGTAACGACGAGACTGACCCCTTCTCACTCACCAGGTTGAGGAAGGGTTAGCAAAGGTGGATCCCGAGAAGAGGCAGTGTGAGGCGAGCTAATGCACCAGCATGGACGAGACCTCAACGAACTCAACCAGGAGTTAGAGCTAGAGTTAGTTTAATTATTTTGTTTATGGTTATGCGTATATGTACTGGAGATTCAAGGTTCAAGATTCTGGGTTAAGTTGTTTTAAGTGTTTGAGATTGAGATTTTGCCCAAGTGTTGGTGCTTTTGGATTTAAAATTAATAAATAAAGTCAGTTTGTTTATTTTAAAATGTGGTTGGTTGCTCTGGAGTAACCGGTTTGGGGTTTGAGTTGTGGTTTGATTTTCGAAAAAGGTCGGGACGTTTCAGTTTACGCAATATCAGTCTAGTCACCTCTACAGCGATGTCGTTGGAAATTTTGCTCGTGTGATTGAGAAGTTGAAGCATCTTATAGATCTCGGTGTAACTCAGCTTTGATACAAACCAATATTCACATATGATGACCAAAAGTGCCATATTCAACTTTCCATTTCTTTTTACCATCTCACCTATATGACCCTTCTAGTGGTTCAATATATGCCAATAGTTCAGTGAACGAGATGGGTTGGTGATCATCATTAGGGAATTGAAGATTTTCTGTGAGTATATCGTCAATTGGGTTTGTTTGTGTTTTGCGCAACTTGGCCATCGGGTGGGATTTGGAATATGGAACTGGATAATATTATTGCCCTTTACCCATAAACAAGTTCTAAATACAAGTGGACTTATCATTTGAAATACTAGTAATTAGCTCTACTTCTATTATCCAATTGATTCTTTGACATGATGCAACTCAATTACTACTAACCAACCAAGAAAGCCAGGGACTAAAACAGAATTTGATGAGATAAAGTTCAAGTAGAGAAGGTGTTGATATCCCCCTAGCTAGTTGTCCTGCATAGACCAAACAAAATTTAGACTCAATGCTCTTTCATTGATCGTAGGAATTCCCAAATTATGTTCTCCAATATGCCGAACAAAGTGCCCTGTCGAGCATTTGACTAGGTAAATTGTTGAGTCTCGGATTCGAGGTCAATTAGCGGATAATGGAAGATGAACCAGGAAAACAACAAGCCTGAATTACTTAATCCCCATCCGTAGTACGTAATGGTTAATACAGTAGGAATCCTTTCTTTCTTCTAGGATGCTTTTGTACTGCCACAAGGAACTGCAGTATTAGCATCACCATAATCGTAACTTGTCTATGATTTTGCTGTTTACGTGAGTTGGCTTTCATTTTTTGTATTATGTGCGGTGACTTTGATTTGTTAACTCTTTCAGCTGCTACATGTTGGATTCAGAATTCGATTTCTCTTATGATAGAGCTGCAATCTCAGTCTTCCATTCCAGACAAGTTACTGAAATCTTGCCCTTTTAACTTCAGCCATGAATTGTTATTCAAGATTGTTTGTCTGTGCCTCTTTGCTTTCTACTCGTGACACTTACCCTGATGTTGATTGTGCTTTCGATCAACACAATTACGACCTGCATATTTGGAAGTAGTTGTACTTTGCTGTATGGAAGAGCTACTGTGCGATTGATGGTGTGAATTTATTTGGTACTTTTACGCAATGGATATGATTGTGCTTTTTTATTGAATGCGTGCATGGTTAGCACCCGACTTATGCTCTCTTCTATATGTAGTGATGACAATGGTGGTATAGTGCATTATTGGTGTGGTTAAACAAGTCTATGCCTATCAACCTGCTACATCAAAACCTCAATCGCATATATTATGATTAGAACTATTAACCTAGCCTACAACCATTGGGAATGGATTTGTGCTTCCTAGACTGTGGAAGTAGAGGTTTTGTTTGCACAAATTTGTAATCAAGACTTATGTGTCCTTAAGAATTATATGTTGTGATGTGCAAGCCGAAGCAATGTATAGAGTAGAAATCAATAATCCTTTCCTTTCATCCTTTCTAATCATTAGTTTACTACCAATCTCATTACTGTTTATCTTAACTAACTATGTATAGAACCTTTTGCTGAAAGAACAACAAAGAAACTAATCTCAGCATTCCCCCTTATCTGGATTTTGTTCTACTATAATGACTTGCAAGCCGAAGCTAAGAATAGAGTCTAGGTAACAATAATTATTTTTCAAAACTTTACTAGATATCCATTTTCCCCCATTTTTGCTTGAATTAGAAGGGAGGAGTAGCAAATAGCCCGGTAGGATGATTGATATGGTACGAGTGGTTCGTGTACTTAACTCGAAAGATTTTCATTGTTTGTGTTCATCCAATTGGCTGTAGTTGAGATTGTTGTCTGAGATTGGTAAGAGAGCGTCTGCATTATCAATATAATAATTTGTTTCATCATTCATGTGGAGTTTCGAGAGCTATTCAAGAGTTTCCTGACTGACCTTATAGTTTGAATATCGAAGAATAGTGTTTTAGCTGCACTTCACGGTGGTGATACATTTCCTTATATTGTTGGATGAGTCATCACACCAACATGCATTTTTGTGCTTCAATTTCGAAGAAATCAAACTCTACTAACACTCAGACTTGAACTTAAATTCCTCTAGCCAAAGTTCCGAAAGAGAACAAACATCTTATTCAATTTTCCGGTTAGTATGCCTATCAGTATGCATATCAGTTTAGGGATTATGTGGGGATGTTCTAGATTTACAAATTTAGGTTGGGGGATTGAAATTCCATGGTCGTTTTAGGTTTATCATGTTTATGTGGAGCCCGGGCTTTGGGACTGAAATTCCATGCTTCTTTAGCTTTATACTTTGGTTCAGTGCTGCTGGGATTGAAGTTTACACTTTGATCTGTGCTACTGGGATTTGTAGGGCTCTTGTGGCAAAAGAGACAGTGCTAAGTGTATGGGAAGCCGACAAACCAGGGTGTGACTCGGCTCAAGTTCTAGCGTAACAAGTGATCGGTTGCAGAGGAACGTGCTGGGTGGAAGCTTGGTGGGCTCAAGGTTCTCAATTATTACTGTAACAACGAGGTATGTACAGTTGGACACTACATTTAACTTCATAGTAACTTATATTCAACAGAACAATGTAGACTTGAATCGATAGTGTTGATAGATAAACTGAACGAGATTCCCTGTTAGTGTAGCTTATTTTGATGACCAGATTAAACCGTTTTTAGCTTATTTTGGTGGCTGCAAAGCTCTTTCCCATATCTCCTCCCTCTTATTCTTGTTGGTGTTATGCTGCACAAGTTATAAGGGACATTAGTTGAATTTTTCAATGTCAAAGCTTGTTGAGATTGAATGAGATCAGAGCTGGGAAAAGGAAGTATTTTGTTTTGCTTATCTCATGAAAAGATGTCACGGTTGTGAAATTTCCAGAATGAGCCGTGAGAATGTTTTAGTGGAAGCTGGGTGTTTTAGTTTCACGGCTTCGTTTAACGACCGTGATTTATTAAGCCAAAGCCGTGAGATTGCCTGGGGATATGAAAACTACTCTTTACTTCTCACGGGGCATGTCACGGCCGTGAGAATTCGAGAATGAACCGTGAGAACTATTTAATGGAAGCTGTGTGTTTTGGGTGAATTTTATATATGCCAATGACGGATTTCATGGTTAATTAGTATACTCAGGTATTCAGTGGGGGGTTTTCAGTTCTTCTGGTAGTTGGAACTTGATATCGAGGCAAGTGTGCTTGTGAGCTGTGGTATAGTCTTGCATTTTTTCAATATTGATAAAAGCCATATAGTGAAAACCAGGATTGAACTCACTACCTGGAGAATGTGTTTACCTAATGATTAAATGATCCTTTTCTAGAATGAAACCTTGTCATAAGCACATTTTATAGAATGTGTTTACCTGTGAAAGTTGCTTCTTTTAGATCAGTGGAGGACGACTCTGGGTTTGTGTATTTTGTTTGTACTCTTCGGCATGCTTATAATTCGTGTTTGAAGGCATGCTTATAATTTTATTGTTGTTTTAATTTTGCAGTTCGTTGAAATTGTTCTATAATGAAGACGAAGAGGCATGACCTTTTTAGCACGCGATGTTCTCCTAGGAAAGTATTCTCCCTACTCTCAAATTTAGAGGGTTGTCAATCAGAGGCCATTAAGAGATGTGGCTTTGGTCGGATTCTTGAAGTCAAGGGGATAATGTTACAACGTGAGTTGTTGGAGAAACTTTTAAAGAGCTTTAATCTGGAAGAAAGCACAATTCAGGCGTATGGGTTGAAAGTGCATATTTCGGCCAAAGATTTCCAGCGAATTATGGGTGTCCCCGAGGGAGGGGCATATATCGTCTTGGATGGTGAAGAAGTGGTTGAAAGATCCGAGGAACTGAAAGAATTTAGAGTGTATTCGACTCGTGACTGTGACCGACAGGCGATTTCCACAAGCTTAATGCGAAAGACGTTGTTGAAGATAAAAGAGAGCAGCGATCTATTTGTTAAAACTTTTATATTGTACGTAATGCGGGTGCTATTTGTATCTACTAGAAGAGATGACATTTTGTTATCTTCAGTATACGCTGTCACCGATGTCACGGACATTCCGAAGAATAATTGGGCATCCTATTGCTTCAATGAATTGGTGAAATGCATCTGCGACCATAATGCTGATGGGAAAAAGTATATACCTGGTTGCTTGCTGTTTTTGGTGGTAAATAATTGATTATCCCTACTTTCTACATATTCGTAATGATTAATCATCATGTTGAATATAGCTTTTTTTGTAGTTAATATTCTTGGAGCATGCAAATGGTATTTTCCACACCATTGATGGAAGTTTGGATTTGATGAGATGGGGGAGCGGAGACGTAGAGTTATTGTTAACGAAAGTGGTAAGAGTGATAGTGCAGAATGGTATATTTGATTCTTTTGACGAGTTGGAGCATGCTAATGGTATATTTGGTTCCCTTTTTAATTAATTTATAGGTTTCAAGCAATTTGGGGAAAAGATCATCCGAGGAAGTAGGTTTGAAATCACCTCCAGGGAAACGATAGAAAAAGACGGGAAATGTCACAAAACCGATGGGGTTGAGCTCCTTCTTTGTGAGCATATTGATGCTCAGTTTAGTACCATGGAGGCTAGATTTGACGACTTTAGTCAAGAATTTAAAGTCACAATGTGTGATGTTGCTTCTGGAGATGAGGAGATAATGAGTCGGGTTATGAAAAATGGAGAATGAAGTTCGAGCATTTAGAGAAGAAATTGGTACTGCAGTGAAGTCAATTATAGAGGTAGTGAAAGCAATTATAGGTGACCCGTTGTCAAGGGAGCAGCCTACTGAATTGAAAAGAAAGATCAGAAGGATGAGGCTGATAATGTGAAAGCTTCTGCAGTTGACTTGTTGTCAACGGAGCAACTTATCAGAGGGGAAAAGGGCAATCAGAAGGGTGAGGTTGAAAAACCAAGTGAACCCATTTCTTCTACCTCCGAATGTGTCAAGACTCAAGGGTTAGGTGTTAAGATTTCAGGAGAGGTCGAGGGGAAAAGTGGAGACGAAAGCTATTTTGAATCTCCTTCTGTCAAAGTTGTGAAAAAGTCTCCTTGCAAGCAGGTGAAAGCGTCTAAAGTTGAGAAATTCATACTTTTGAGTGATGAAAGTGGTGCTGCTAATGATGGTTGTGCCAAGACTGTGAAGGTATTAGACTTGATTAAGTTTTCTAATTCTTTGTTCTTATGGTGTGGTTACTAATGAACTGGTTTTGTTTTTATGTTTTTGAATAATAAAGGAGCGAAAGGGAGGTGGACTACGTAGTATATCTAAATTGAAGCCTAGTTTGTATGTGGTCTCTCCATTCGAACGGGCAAATCCCAGATCTAAGAAAGCACCACCTTTGTAACTTGATCCTCCCTTTGTTGTCAAGACACGACTGACTCCGGAGGCACTAAAGATGATTCAATTTGCTTTTAGTAGTAAGCTTCCCGGAAGGTAACTCCCGAAATCATTACAAGTAAGATTGGATCATATTTGTAGAATGTTTTTGTTATTTGCCTTATTCTAATGTTGTGCTGTTTGAACTTGTTCTTGTATAACAGTGACATGTTGGGTTAGTCTTGATGGCGGGTCTCTTCACTTGCTTCGTGAAGATTTGGTCCAGCTTTTGCCTAAGACCAAAATTTCAACAAGGGTGAGTTCCTTTATGTGTGTAATTTAGTAGATTAAACTTGTATTGCTGGCTTTGGTATATGTGATTATGATGCATTAGATTATAGAAATGGTGTGCCTCTGCAAGACACTAGAAGAAAGAAGTTGTGATCGCAGTGGTTGCTTGTCTTGGTTCTTTCCACCTTCAGTTTTAGTACAGTTGTCTGCTTTGTCTATTCTTGTCATGAAATTAATCTATTTGTTTGTTACATGTAGCTTGTGTGGGTAACTGTGTTTTCTTTTTCTAGGATCGTGCGTATCATTGCAACGAGGAGCAATTTATGGGTGCCATGGGTTCATATAAGATACTTGAGCGATAGCGTATAAATGAGCTACTTTAATGCAGTAAGGTATGTTGTAACGTTGTTTTCTAAAAGGAAATGGCTTAACCCTCCTATGATAAATTGATATTTATTGTTTGTTTGTGCATTATTTCAGATTCATGTCCCAATTTTCAACTTCACGTTGACCCACTTCTATTTGGCGGTCTTTAACTTGGAAACCAAAGAAATTGAAATCTGGGACTCAATACCAGGAACTCATAACGAAGAATATGATGCAAGGATGCAGAAACTGGTTTGCTTCTTGTCTTGTTCTTCAAGTTTTCAAACTTGACTTATTGCTTAGTTGTTAGTTTTTTTTCATTTGCTGACTTTGCCGTTAAATATCGATGAGGGGGATGTTTTCATTTGCAGAAATTGGGTCTAGATTTGTTTCTTAAGGAGGATATTTGCGGAGCGTTTTCATATGTGGACTTTGTGGTTAGATATCGCCAGTATATTGCTTACCAACCAAATGAGTATCCTTTGTTGTTGTTCAATTGTGCAATGTTCTAATTAAGTTTCGATAATTATTTGTTCTCATCATGACCATGGTAATTATTTGCTATATTACATATTTGATTGTGGACTATTTGTTGCCAATTACTTGCTGGATCCAGATCGATATTCCAAGAAGCTTGACCAGTTCGACAGTGACTATGAACGGGCACAACTTACTATGTACTTGCTCACTACGCGTTTGAATGAGTTGCAAGCTATTGTTAAGGCACAATGAGATGAATATTTTGAGAGTCATGCGAACCCTGCCCAAATTGAGACCGAAAAGGTGAATTTCAAGACGAACTTACTCAATCGAGGAAGAAAGCCGTTGCACACGCATAGGGAGAAAAAGGATAGAAAGTCTAAGAAGTATTGAGAGTTGTGCTTCTTTTGTTTCATGTGTAGACAATGAAGCAGTTAATGTAGAGTTTAGTTAATGTGGATGTTGAATGAAGTTTAGGAAAATGGAGATGTTGAATGAAGTTTAGGAAAATGTCAAAACTATAATGAAGTTATGAATGAAGCATTATTCGGGGATGTTCTCTTTTCTCTATATTATGTTTAATGTGTCGACAAGGAAGAAGTTATGAATGATCGTATACCGAAAAATGGTTGAAAATTGAACCTTGTCATTTTCACGGTCCAATGCTGGAAACCTCACGACTCTGAGAATAACCGTGAAATAAGACCTAATTCACCATGCCAGTAGGCAGTTTCACGGCCTCAACAAGGTATTCTCACGCCCGTGAGACTGAGCCGTGAGATTGGGATTTTCTCACGCCTTAAGGGTGGGGATTTCACACCCGTTAGATGGTACCGTGAGAATGAAAAAATCATCCCCTAGAGTCCAGGAAACCTCATGGTCTTGAAAGGTGTATCTCACACCCGTGAGATTTTGGGCGTGAGTTAGTGAATGAAAAACCACATTACCAAGGATCGAACACGCGCCCTTGGCATAATAATTCAACGCATTAACCAGACAGACTACCTAACATGTGTTTGCTCATTTCATAGTCCGTTTACACTTTAAAACCTATTACTAATTTACCATATGATTGTTTGATTACGGGTTTGGGTTGAAACCCATCTACTTGTCAACCGATGTGAGATTGGGTTTACGATATATGGTTTAGTGAGCGTTTGTTTACGGGTTTTGGTTTAACCCATCTACTTGTTAACCGATGTGAGATTGGTTGAGGGTATATGGTTGATTGAGTGTTTGATTATGGTTTTGGGTTCAACCCATCTAATTTTGAACTGATGTGGGATTGGGTTTACGGTATATGGTTGGTTGAGCGTTTGATTACGGGTTTGGGTTTAACCCATCTACTTGTTAACCGATGTGGGATTGGGTTTACGATATATGGTTGAGTGAGTGTTTGATTATGGTTTTGGGTTGAACCCATGTAATTGTGAACCGACGTGGGATTGGGTTTACAGTGCATGGTTGATTGAGCGTTTGATTATGTTTTTGGGTTTAACCCAAGTAATTGTGAACCGACGTGGGATTGGGTTTATGGTATATGGTTGATTGAGCGTTTGACGGGTTTGGGTTTAACCCATCTACTTGTTAAACAATGTGGGATTGGATTTACGGTAAATGGTTGAGTGAGTGTTTGATTATGGTATTGGGTTGAACCCAAGTAATTGTGAAACGACGTGGGATTGGGTTTACGATATATGGTTGATTGAGCGTTTGATTATGGTTATTGGTTTAACCCATGTAATTGTGAATCGACATGGGATTGGGTTTACGGTATATGGTTGATTGAGCGTTTGATTATGGTTGTGGATTCAACCCATGTAATTGTAAACCGATGTGAGATTGGTTTAGGGTATATGGTTCAGTGAGCGTTTGATTATGGTTTTGGGTTGAACCCATGTAATTGTGAACTGACGTGGGATTGGGTTTACGGTATATGGTTGATTGAGCGTTTGGTTATGGTTTTGTGTTCAACCCATGTAATTATAAACCGATGTGAGATTGGTTTAGGGTATATGGTTCAGTGAGCATTTGATTATGGTTTTGGGTTCAACCCATGTAATTGTAAACCGATGTGAGATTGGTTTAGGGTATATGGTTCAGTGAGCGTTTGATTATGGTTTTGGGTTTAACCCATCTAATTGTAAACCGATGTGAGATTGGTTGAGGGTATATGGTTGAGTTGAGTGTTTGATTATGGTTTTGGGTTGAACCCATGTAATTGTGAACCAACGTGGGATTGGGTTTATGGTATATGGTTGAGTGAGCGTTTGATTATGGTTTTGGGTATAACCCATCTAATTGTAAACAGATTGGTTTAGGGTATATGGTTGAGTGAGCGTTTGATTATGGTTTTGGGTATAACCCATCTAATTGTAAACCGATGTGAGATTGATTTACGATATATGGTTGACTAAGAGTTTGACTATGGTTTTGGGTTTAACCCATCTAATTGTAAACCGATGTGGGATTGATTTACGATATATGGTTGACTGAGCATTTGACTATGGTTTTAGGTTTAACCCATCTATTTGTAAACTGATGTGGAATTGATTTATGATATATGGTTGACTGAGCGTTTGACTATGGTTTTCTGTTTAACCCATCCAATTGTAAACCGATGGTTTTTGGAGTTGGTTTAATTTTTAACCAAGATAATGAAGAGATTCCTAGATCCTAAACCCTCACCGTCGTAAGTCGTAACAATGCTGTTGTTTCTTCCTTCGTCGGCGTTAGAGGATTGATCCTCGGTTCCTCCCTGTCGGCTTCTTCCTTCCTGCTTCCCTCCCTCTATCCTCGGTTCTCTCTCATCTGTCGTAGGTGGCCAATTCTTGTTTCCCAGCCTCTGCAGGTCACTCGACCAATTTCGTTTCCCAGCCTCGGTTCTTAATTGTCATCCTTTGTCGATTCCTTCTCTGGCATCGGCGGTCATCGCACCTGTAGGTCAATTCCGCTTCCCTGCCTTCGCCGGTCAATTCCTCGTCTGGACCTTCTCCTATCTGAGCCGCTGCTCCTAATACGCTATCGCCCTCTGCCAGTCAATTCCTCGTATCGGCCTTCTCCTACTAAGTCGCTGGTTCTAATCCTGAATCCAGGTTGGTACCCTTCTCTCCCTCCTACTAGGTTCCATTTGGGGTTTTTATCTACCTTGATTCAGCTTGCTTCCCCTCTTCTCTTACTCTTCGTTTCCATTAACTCTGACTAGCGAAATCTCAGGCGAAAATGGGACAACCAGTCATATACTGTCAGAATATAAGCGTGCAATTGATAATCCAAACCAACACGAACGAACACAAATTTAACGTGGTTCACTAACACAATGTGTGCTAGCTAATCCACGAGCAGGGGATAACAAATTTCACTAATTTGAGGAGAGTACAGGTTACAAACCAAATTCCGGAACGGACAAACCAAACAAACTAACCTGACTGACCTTTCTACAGACTAGGATGATAAAGAGTATTTATAGAACTCTTCTCCTAATCCCAAACAGAAAACCAAATACCTTTTCCCAAACATACAAGGAAAAGGTCAAAACAAAACCCAATCCCAAACCCAAACAGAATAGGCCTAAAACACAAAACAAACCCAAATCAAATTCAAGTCATATTCTAACAAATACTATACTATGCTTTATTGTGAGAAGAATTAGGGGTTACACTTGGTCTCGGCTACTAGCCCATCGTAATTTTTGTAGATTGTTCGTTCCTTTGCAATCAATCTTGCAGTAGCTTGCTTGAAATTGGATGAGGAGATTCAGTTAGCACTTGGATTTCCCTTTGATGTTTGACCTCTAACATCTGGCAACATAACGCATACAGTGCATATATGGTTTTGTCTGATTACTAGAATAAAACTCTTTCACGGCTAGACATTGTAT
This sequence comes from Linum tenue, assembly GCA_946122785.1. Taxonomy (NCBI): domain Eukaryota; kingdom Viridiplantae; phylum Streptophyta; class Magnoliopsida; order Malpighiales; family Linaceae; genus Linum; species Linum tenue. The sequence continues at coordinate 41,045,509 of CAMGYJ010000002.1, forward strand.
CTGAATAGCTTTCATTTCACAGGATGATTGATTCGCTTGGTTCCTAAATCTCTTTTTGACACTAAGTGATTCTTGGTTGTAAGTTCTTGCCATTGATCAGTGTGCTTACTTAGAGATAACTTGTGCATTCAATTAGCAAGTGTTCTGCTCCTGTGACCCCAAATGAAAGTCAAGCTGTATTACCCTTCTCCTATTGAATCACTGCTCCTAATACGACTTTTACACTAATGACTATTATACTAATTCTGGAATTCAAGAAATGTGATGAAAGTCAAGCTGTAGTGATTCTGGAATTCAAAAGTAGCTTCCATAGAGGGTAACTAAATCGAGTTTGTTTTCTTCTTTATTAGTTTTTTTTGCGTCCTCCTCAGGGTTTGTAGTCAGTTTGATTCTTTTGCTTTTGGTTTCTGTGACTGCACCATGAATGATGCAATACTAGTTACATTGATTTTTACCTCATCTCTTGGTAAATGAACTAGGCACCTATGCAGCTTATATGCATATGCCTCTAATCTAGCATGAAATCTTTTCATTGCTTGTTAATTGATTAGTGTACTGTTGGATTCGGTGGGTTGTGGGTGGTGAATATGTTGATTTTAATTGTCTCTAAACTTCATTGTTTTGGTTGTTTTCAGTTGATCAACTATGGAAGGGTTGATGGATGATATGAGCACAGGCAAGGACACGAGGATTGACTTGAATGTTGGTTTATATTGGGGAATGGATTATGGAGATGATACCGATGGTGTTAGAGATAGTGACGATATGGAGGAAAATGTCGACACCAGAGATAGTGATTCTAAGGATGATAATAACATTAACATTGGTAATGATGATAAGGAGAACATCTCATATGAGCATTTGCACAGCTTCGAAACACATCCACACAGCTATATGGACAAAAACTTACATGAAAGGTACTTTCTTTGCTGGGATGACTACGTCTCAACGTTGTGAGAGCATGAAATCTTATCTAGACAAATTCTTGCAAAGTAAGATGAAGTTGTTTGAGTTTATCAAGCAGTTTGACACGACACTTTTGTTTAGGAGACAAACTAAGTTACATGACCAGTTTAAGACAATACATACTGATGTAGTTCTGATGACACATTTACATGAAATTGAAAGACATGTTGTAACATCCCAAACCTCGGGCAATTTATAAATCAATTCGGTTTGATGACGAATCAAGAATTTCAACCATACTCGAAAGGTGGGTATGGTTGCGAAGAGGGAGTTCCTAGGAGCACGCACGTTTTGACGAAAGCGAGTTTCGACGTCGGACGAGGGAGAAACGAGCATCGAAAGTTTGGCACAAAAAATTGTTAAGTACAGGTACCATTTCTGGTAAATCGAAAAGTTAAAGGACTTATATGTAATTTTCCCACAGAGACGGGTCAATACCTTCCAGTTGACTGGTAAACTTCGTATATAGTCCCTGGTACTTTGAGTACTAACGGAATTCGTATTTCGTTCATAATTCGTTCGTTTGACGTCCAAACGACAAACCGTTTTCACCTACAGGATCGTGAGAACGAGGAAAATATTTTGAAACCAAGATCTGTAATTTCTTGAGCTTTCACAGAATCGGATTTCGTCATAAATAAGGTGTGTGGGCTTACTGTAAAAGGGAACCGGAATTACGTGTTTATTTCTAAATATGCATGATTGAGTTGATGATTAATGATTATGATGGATTTGTGATTGATTCATGATTGTGATCTTGGATGAAATTATTGATGAAGTTAACTGATTTTTATGATAATAATAATTATTATTAATCTCGAATTGGAATTGTTGATGTATTTGGTGAACTCCGAATATTTTCTGAAAATGTCTATTTAGATCAGAATAAGGAAAGGAAATTTAAGGAATCAATGATTATATTGGTAATAATTAACTTTTTGGAATTAATTGATGTTATGACTTTAAAAAGGTTGAAATTGTGAATTTACATGTTGGATTAGTATATGAGAAGCGAATTCTAGTTAGAATAGTTAAAATAAATAATTTATGAACTTTGTTAGATTTTAGGATGGATGAAACCGGTTTCGACGTGGTTTCGTTATTAAAGAGAACGTATTATGATTTTCAGAATAGTGGTGATTAAGAGAAAACTATTTAAACTAGAATGTGAGTTCAAAGTGATTACGATGAGTAATTTTATCTTGGATTACATTTGATTTACGTTTTAAGATTAATTTTGAGAAATGATTAATTGAGTATTTAATCGAAATATTGAAGATAGTCTTATTAATGAATTAATCATGACGATCTATGATTTAGTTTGTACTTTAAGAAATAATTATTGAGAGATGTGTTATTAATAGAGAGACCTTTTCAAATGAACTTTTGATAATCATGAGAATTATACATTGGGTATGGTCCTTTTTAGAATGGTTTCAAGTTATTAATATAAATTCATGAAAACAAGATTTTGGTCATAATATGTTTAGTTGATATGTTGATGAAATTAGTTAATGGACGATATGGATAATTTGATGTATTTTTATTGTTATTATGTGGTTCGTATGATAAAATGATTTGATGACGAATAAAATATATATTGATTATTGATATGTATGATTATGGCATGATGATGATGATGATGATAGGGATACTGAGTGATAGTGATACGATTGACGTGTATGAGTATGACGTGATTAGCATATCGATTGGTATAAATATGATGGGTAAATATAAATATTACTGAGATATTTTGTGACAATGTTGATATGAAGAATGCTTTGATTAATGATGATGTGGATGAGATATTATCATGATCGATTTGTATTTGATGTGTTAAATGATTTCGATGAGTGAATGAGGTATTGATAAAGTGAGTACTTGGTAGATTTGTCAAGTTTGATTGAAGAGAATGAATTATTTATATCATTGAGAAGATGATGATGATTATATTGAGGTCATGCAATGCATCAAAGTATGCATAGATGATGTGAGATATGCATGGACTGGGAATATCAATGGGACGCTGTTGATTTCTTGGATCGACTGAGATATGATGGAAGAGAGAAATTGATATTGTTTGATCATGTTAAATCACATAGACATAGAAGGGCCTATGCCTACCCCTATGAGATTGATTGGGCTGCGGTCCTGACTCGCTAAAACACAACACCTAACAATGGCCAAGTGTAACCAATGAAAGGGACTGCAGTATAGTGGCACAAGTAATAAATATCGAATCCACGGGTCTCTAGAGTTACTATTACTCAGCTTCAGTTCATTATCTAGCAAACTAGATTAAGAATTGATTGATAAACTACTCTACTGACTACTCTACTAATTACAAGTTGGGAACTCACTTAGGTATGATTCCCCCTAGCTCCTCAATTAGGTCCAAGTTGCAATTACCTTTGGTTGATCTACTGTTGATTAAACTGCGGAAGATCCTAAATTAGCTTGGAATCTCTTAAGCTGACCAAGCCCTCTCAGACAGAATACCCGGCAGGCGACTAGCCTTCACCGGGATAGACTGCTAAGGCGATTCACACAAATCTCCACTACTAGAATGAATTCCAGTACAAAGCAGTGAATTGATTGACTCTCGCACAACCAATTCACTACTATCAATCAAGGAAGCTCTCTTAACCTAATCAGATTCTATCTATCATAGGTTAAAGCAGAAATCAAGAGAATTTGATCAAGATCCAATTGACTCAATAAATCATGCCTCAATCAATTATAATCAAACAATATAGCATCCAAAACTTCATACAAGAAAGATCCTAACTCATGGAACTAGGGTTCCTCAAAACCTAAGTGAAGGGAAGTTACTCCATAGAGAAGAGAGAGACTGCAGAAATCTGATCTAGATCTTCAATCTCCATCTCCAAGTTTGATTCCTGAGCTCCAATGGCGAAGAAATCCTCCAAAATAGCTCCAAGAATGTTCCCAAGTCGCTCTCTCTCTCTAGGGTTCGTCCCTTGGGTGTTTGGGATCCAAAACCCAGCTCTCCCCTTTTCCTTTTGCTGAAAATCGGGTTTTAAACATCAATTCCCGACTCACACGGCCAGGCCACACGGTCGTGTGGCTTTTCCAGCTGCCCGTGTGAAGGCTCGGTGAATTCCACACGGGCAAAAGTGCCCCTTGCACGGCCGTGTGGGTTGTGCCCGTGTGGCTTGCTCAGCCTCTGTTTAATGCTTCGTTTCTCCCTCGTCCGGACTCCGAATCAGTCGTCGTTTGATCCCAGACGCTCGTAGTCTCATCCTCTTTCTTTTCATGACAAGCTTGCATGATTCTTTGTCCATAAAGTGAGGTAGAAATCCATTCTTCTTCAGGTCATACCCGAGTTTCTTCTTCCGAATCGTCAATTGATCTCTAATTGACTTGAAACTTGCGCCTATGCTTCACATTATGTGCTAGGACCTGAAATGTGACAAAGGAACACAACCTAGCATAAAATAGGCCAAAGACACGATAATTCAAGCTGAAACAATCAAGAAACAAAGGGGAAAACATGTGCAAATACCGAGTCATCAAATCCCCCCACACTTAACTGTTTGCTTGTCCCCAAGCAAACCTAACTCAAACCAATGCAGCTCTCCAGAGCTCTATAGCAACATACAACCCCGATCGTCGGTAGAGGATTTCCTAGATCATATAGCAGCTTACGAGGTCAACTGGTCTTCTAAGACGTTCCCTATCTCTCTCAATGCGAGTACTAGACTCAAGCCAGGATCATGAGAAAAAGTAGAAGTAAGACAGTCAGTTCATGGATAAAGGGACTCACACCATTCACAACCAAGGACTCGTTGTACCGGGGTGCTCTTTCACTTCATTTCACCGTTGGAACCCCTTTTTGCACTTTCATTCACATTTTCCTTGTTTTTTTTTCCTTTCACTTAGCAGGGGTTCCAACTGCAGTCTTTTACACGGTCGACCCTTATTAGTCGAGCAAGAGCAATTTCTGTACACCTGGCGCTCGCCAGGGTACTTCTTTTAACTCCTTTTCCTCAACTCGTGTGGAGGGTCAATTAAATTAAGGGGGGTCGGAAGCTCTATCCGTGCCCTTAAAAACACATCCTCAAGTAGGCAAACCGCTCAAGGGGTGGAAGTTTTACTTGTACTAGAGACAGCTTAGCTTCACCTTGTAGGAGTACCCCCACTAAGGATCACTAAAATCTCTTCCAAAACCCGATTTTGTGCAATGAACAGTGCCACACACATCAGGCTTACCCCATGTTTAAGATTTTAATGATTTCGACATGGAGGACCAACTGCTTTTCATTTTCCACATGAGCACCCTGTTCGATACACTAGTCCATAACACAATTCAAACAGAGTCCACATTACCACATGAATTCAATGGTCTTAGCTCCACTAATTCACAAAATCAACTGGCACAGCAAAGAGCTAGATAGGAAAAATCTTATACTTCAACATCCTCCATAGTGCTACACTACCTCCCCAGGTTGCACATTACTATAGAGTCTGTCAATTCAAAGCATACTGAGCAGGCAATTTGCATGGAAACACGTACTTGGAGCCCTCAAATCGAAATTTGGACAGTGGACTAGGCTCCAAGCACACAAACAGCCAAACATTCACCCGCATACATAATCGAACACCCACCCACACTTAAGCACGACATTGTCCTCAATGGAGGAAAGATAAGGACGGTAGAACGAAGTTACCAGATCAAGGGTGAATGATGATGTACGGGTCAGGCGGTGCATTCCAGGAAGAGAGAGTAATCAGAACACAAAAACCACACAAAATCTCACAAAGGTTGAGTTATTGACTCAAAAATCAAATAACAAAACTGACTCAACCGAGGAGAAATAGAGAAAGAAATGCAAACCGACTGGTTGGGTTGCCTCCCAACAAGCGCTTCTTTCACGTCGTGAGCCGGACGATGGCTCCTAAGTTTCGGTCCATGCTAGAACCTCCTTGAAGTTGAGGTTCTCATCTATGAGGTGGAGTCTCAAGTCACAAGCAGGTGGTGTGGCAGGTGATGAAGGCTCGTGCACTTGATGTAGATGAAGTCTCCACCCTCGAGACCTCTTCTTCTCTTCTCTCGTCTCATTGCCCCAAACCAGATAAGACAGCATCGATTAGACACCATCGCGTCCACCAAGAGGGACCGATGTCGATGTGGCCTTGGTCTGGCAAAGAGACACTGCAAATGGGTCCTTGCCAAGCAGCTCCTCGAAGTTTGGTGGAGATATCACATGTAACTCATGGCCGGTGCAGGCCTCTTCCACCTTAATTCCGTCCTCAGCCTGGACGCCAATTTCTTCTTCAACCTCCCTTTCTTCTACATGTGGTATCACCCCTGGGAAATGATCAAGAACTCCTCCTGCTTCACTTTCGTCATCCTTCACAACTTCTTTCTGCACCCTTTCTTGCTCTTCTTCTTCTAGCACGGATTGGAGAGCAAGTTGCCAAGCAATTTCTTTCATGAGATCTTCTTGCATCTCCTCACTCATGCCCGCCTCTTCAAAGCTCGGTGTGGGATGTGGGAAGGTGTGGTCGGCTATGATAGGACATTCCTGATCATGATCATCACGAGAGCTCTCCGTGACAGCTTCAGTGTGCTCCACAATGTCCTTGTAGCCTTCTTCTTCCTCCTCCTCTTCTAGTATGGTAACATAAGGGTGATCTAGAGCAGGTTGTGCACAAGATCGCTCAAGATCATCGACGCTCTTTTTAAGGCTCAGGAGGATCTCCTCTGTTTCACGATAGGCCTGGACACAATGATCCATCCTGGAGCATGATCTCTCATAGTCTCGAGCAAACTGCTCCATGAGAAGCCTCAATTCATAGTTTGGATCTGGCTGTGGAGTGTAGCATGGCTCTGCAGAATGGCCCGTGAAGGCCGCCATGGGTAACTCCAGCTCCAATAGCCCCTCTGGTTGTGGGAGAAATTATTCTCGATAAGGAGGTTGTTCTTGATATGCCCAGGGGTCTGATTGTTCTCCGTAGAAAGGGGGTTGGTACTGGAACCCGACTCCATAGTCTTCTCCTCCTTGTTACTCCATGGAGTCTCGGGGTAATACCACTCGGATGGTGGTGGATACCCCCAATGATTGGAGAAGCCATGAGGGTCCATGATTCAGATCTGCACCAACAAAAACAAAAAACACCCAAGTGAAAAGCAAGGGCGGAAAACAAAAGAAAAACGCTAAAGTAACAAACTTCTGCCTTTCCTAATAATCTAGAAAATCCCCGGCAATGGCGCCAAAAACTTGACTCGCTAAAACACAACACCTAACAATGGCCAAGTGTAACCAATGAAAGGGACTGCAGTATAGTGGCACAAGTAATAAATATCGAATCCACGGGTCTCTAGAGTTACTATTACTCAGCTTCAGTTCATTATCTAGCAAACTAGATTAAGAATTGATTGATAAACTACTCTACTGACTACTCTACTAATTACAAGTTGGGAACTCACTTAGGTATGATTCCCCCTAGCTCCTCAATTAGGTCCAAGTTGCAATTACCTTTGGTTGATCTACTGTTGATTAAACTGCGGAAGATCCTAAATTAGCTTGGAATATCTTAAGCTGACCAAGCCCTCTCAGACAGAATACCCGGCAGGCGACTAGCCTTCACCGGGATAGACTGCTAAGGCGATTCACACAGATCTCCACTACTGGAATGAATTCCAGTACAAAGCAGTGAATTGATTGACTCTCGCACAACCAATTCACTACTATCAATCAAGGAAGCTCTCTTAACCTAATCAGATTCTATCTATCATAGGTTAAAGCAGAAATCAAGAGAATTTGATCAAGATCCAATTGACTCAATAAATCATGCCTCAATCAATTATAATCAAACAATATAGCATCCAAAACTTCATACAAGAAAGATCCTAACTCATGGAACTAGGGTTCCTCAAAACCTAAGTGAAGGGAAGTTACTCCATAGAGAAGAGAGAGACTGCAGAAATCTGATCTAGATCTTCAATCTCCATCTCCAAGCTTGATTCCTGAGCTCCAATGGCGAAGAAATCCTCCAAAATAGCTCCAAGAATGTTCCCAAGTCGCTCTCTCTCTCTAGGGTTCGTCCCTTGGGTGTTTGGGATCCAAAACCCAGCTCTCCCCCTTTCCTTTTACTGAAAATCGGGTTTTAAACATCAATTCCCGACTCACACGGCCAGGCCACACGGCCGTGTGGCTTTTCCAGCTGCCCGTGTGAAGGCTCGGTGAATTCCACACGGGCAAAAGTGCCCCTTGCACGGCCGTGTTGGTTGTGCCCGTGTGGCTTGCTCAGCCTCTGTTTAATGCTTCGTTTCTCCCTCGTTCGGACTCCGAATCAGTCGCCTTTTGATCCCAGAAGCTCGTAGTCTCGTTCCCTTTCTTTTCATGACAAGCTTGCATGATTCTTTGTCCATAAAGTGAGGTAGAAATTCATTCTTCTTCAGGTCATACCCGAGTTTCTTCTCCCAAATCGTCAATTGATCTCTGATTGACTTGAAACTTGCGCCTATGCTTCACTTTATGTGCTAGGACCTGAAATGTGACAAAGGAACACAACCTAGCATAAAATAGGCCAAAGACACGATAATTCAAGCTGAAACAATCAAGAAACAAAGGGGAAAACATGTGCAAATACCGAGTCATCAGGTCCTAATGAAAGGATTTATGATAGTCCTGGATTGAATGAGATTGTGGTTTTTGATATAACCACTAAGATGATGAGCTCGAGCGGGGTGGGCGTATGGTGACCTTAGCGCGCAAACTAATAATAAATGTAGAGTCTGCATTTCATGCATTGCATATGATATATATGATGGTGATGATTCCCATGAAGGAAATCGTAAAGTGATATTTGCTTGATGATTGATTGAGAGATTGATATGGTTGCGCCGAAATGGTGATTTGATTATGGACGAATGATTGACATGCTTGATGCTTAAATGATGAGTTGACTTTGAATGAAGGATTGATATGATGGATTCATGAGTTGAGGTAAATTTACGATTTTATGTCGATTTACGACTTTATTAATGAAAGTCATACCATGAGGAATTGGGTTAAAGATGAATTTGGATTGATGACCTAGAAATAAATCTAGAGATTAATGAGATTTTTGTGTGGCATGATAATTTGCTAATGATGTGTTTTTAATCAACAAGATGTGATGATGTGTTGGCATGCTAACAATAGTTTTGCCGTATAGGCCAGGTCCACACACTCAGCTTAGTAGCTGACCCATTTTTCTTTCTAGATGTGACAGGTGTGATAAATTGAGGATAACTTTGGCACTGCACAATGATCGATGGAGGATTTTGGTTTAAAAGGTTTTTCACATATTGATGTACTCCGAAATCCTTATTTTTACGATTCAGGTTTTGAGTATGCATGATAGTTTACAATGGTCAAGTATGATCATTAACTTGAGTTGAGCATGAACAGAGTAGACGAGATTGATAGTCTGGGTTATGTGAATCCTGAATTTGAGGAAGATGGATTTATGAATTGAGAATACGAATTTTAGTAAATTGTTATGATGAGTTGAAATTTTAACATATGAGAATGATGTGGATGTAAGTTGAGTCAGTATTTTGAAAACGTAAACCCCGAGTGATTTCCGTTGTGCGGTTGAACCATCGGTTCGGCCCATGATTTTAGGGTGGGGTGTTACACATGTCTCTATAGTATATACAAGAAATGTGTTCAGGAGCGTTCGAGCAGAAATAGTGAGAGAAGTTCATTACTATATTACAGACAAGTGTGTGTTGGCCAATAAAACAATTTATACATTGTCACGATTCAAATACCCTGACTCAAAGTGTACCGTGGTCTTTTACTCGAGTGGACATGATGTGCATTGTTCTTGTGGCATTTTTTAGTTATACGGAATTCCATGTCGGCATATATTCTATATATTGAAAAGCAGAAAATCAAGTCGAGATTCCCACGTCACTCATTTTGAATCGTTGGACTAAAAATGCAAAAGAGTTTGATCCCTCGAGTATGGGAAGTTGTCCTACCCAGCAAAATATTAGCAGGTATTATACATTTAAGCTGTTGATTTAGTTCTTTGTTTATTTCTATTGTGCTTGGAACCAACTACAAAAGTGCTTGATTATTTGGGCAGGTTTGGTTTCTTGGTTGGTCAATGTAGTAGAATGTGTCATTATGTTGTCAGTTAGGATGAAGCATTTCATACTGCCAAAGGGTTGATTGAAGACTTAACCTTGCAAGTGAAGACAATAAGTGAAGAAACAACCAGCAAAACAAATAATGCTACTACGGATGCTGGAGTGAACTCCTCTTAGTTTATTAAGGACCCCCATCCAGTTCGAAGTAAAGGAAATGTGAAGCAACCTCAAGTGAAAAGACGATTGTGCAAGTATTGTAGGCGTCCTAAACATACAATCAGAAATTTCCCGCTGAAAAGAATGGTTGAAGCAGGTGCAGGTGATAGTCATTTCACGCAACAAGAATACAACTTTGAGTCCATAGGAGCAGCTGAAAGCAGCTTTCATGTGGAGACTCAATAATCTGTTCTACTTCCCAAACGATCCAAGCACAGCCTGTAATGCTGGTGTTCGACTTCAAAGAACATTATGTGTCATCTTGTAATGTTTGTTTTGTGCAAGTTAGTATCTAGTGACATTGAATGGATCTATGTAATGCTCGTGTCTAGCTTCGAAGAACATTATGACTCATCTTTTCATAAACTACATGTTTTGATCGAGGAATTTTACAATGTTTTATAATATTGGTGCTATAGTACAAGTGCTCGTTTCAATCGCCATTATGATAATTACAGGGGTGTGAAAATGGAAAGAAAAGGATCTTGAAATTCTCCCAGCTCGCTGTGTAAATTCTCACGGGCGTGAGAATCACCTGTGTGATGTTCGCAACTACTAGTTCAAACCCAGGGTGCCTCACGGCTTGGTAAATAAATTCTCACACCCAGGAGACGAAGCTGTGAAAACGATCAGAAAAAATGATCAAAAAATGCCTGGGAGAATATGCCGTGAGATGGAAACCACTCCCAGTTTCTCACGCCTCATAACCGAAATCGCACGGCCGGGAGATGTACCGTTAGATGTAAAAAAAAATCCATGAAATTCCCAGGGAGTTTCACGGGTTGGAGTTGGTAATATCCCGCTCGGGATAAGATGGCGTGAGATGGGAACCCTAAAAACTAACCTCTGTAGATTAAAATTTGAAAATCCTCTCCCTCTTTTGTTCGAAGCCCCTCTCCCTTTGTTCCACTTCGACCCCCAACCCTCTCTGAACCCTCTTCTCCCTTGTTGTGAAACCGTCCCATCGTCAGGGGCTCATCTCTGAAGAGAAGGAATCGTTGGTAACTGGAATTTTGTTTTGGTTCTCCCACTCTCAACCTCTTCTCCTACCTCTCCCTCTTCCCTTCCAGGCTTCCACTTTTCCACGAGTTCACTCCCTCAGTTCACCTTGATCTCCCGCAAGTTGTCGGCGCGTATTAGGACGAATCATTGGCTCGAAGCTTTTCCAACCCCGAGAAGTCAAAGCCATAGCTAAAGCCACAAGCTAAACCAGCAATCCAGAATTCTGTCTGGGAGTGACACAGACGTTTCACTCTGTACTTCACTTCTGGTGAGTTCTTCTTAACTAGAGCGCCACTCTTCTCTGTGTTCTTGCATTTTTTAGGGTTTATTTGCCCAAGGTTGGTCCAAATTAGGGTTATGAATTTCTGATCATCGATTTTCTTAGTGCATTCTGATTTTCGTGCCTTTGAATTGATGCTTCTCTTCCGTTTCACTACTTGGCCAGTGTAATCTACTTCAAGGCTGCTGGCTTTTGCCGTGAGCATTGACATGGTTCTGACTGATCATGATGGTGTAGAACTAGAGTTAGTGAGGTCTGTATTAGTGTGTTAATGTTGTGAAATTATCACGGTTTTTAGTTGTGCTCTGTGTTGAGCCCTTTTTGCTGCATTGCTTCTACTGATCTGAACTACCATTGTAGTATTGGCCTTTTGAGGCTGGTGGCTTATGCAGTGAGCAAGGCATTCATAGTAGTGCAAGGGTGGTTAGACTGCTTCATCGCTGGAGTACCTTCTTTGATTCTGACAATATGAATTTTCTTTTCTCTGTTGAATGTTGCTTCCAATTGGTTAGCTTGTTTCCCCTTTTCCGGCAAGATGACATGTATACGTGTTCTTTGTTCATGGTCTTGCATTAGTTTACTTCAATGCTTACAGTACAATTTGAATACTGGCTTTGAATACTAGATGCAATATATGATATGAAATGCATGTATGTGAAGTGGAGTTGAACTAGTTTACTATTGAGTGCAACATATACTCAATACCTAAGGTATGTAAGTCTATATCTTCCAGTATCTTTGTTGAAAACTGGAATGCATACCAGATTCCTTGTTTTGTGAATTGTTTATGCTTATGCACAATTCTTTTCCCTCTCATTTACTAACAACTAAATGTGTTGAGTTGGTTTTTGTATGAATGGCTCGAGATAAACAAATATCCAACCCTAATTCTATTCCCGGAGCCTAATCTTAATCCCTAATTCTATTCGTATAAACCATAATCCCCAAATATCAATCCCGATAGGAACTTTGTTCATATCAATTGGAAGAATATAATCGGCCGAGACCTTAGATAGATTGGGATTGAGAATTGAGAGGATAGGAAGAGATTAGGGTTTAGAAGATTTTTTTAATATTCTTCTTATTGATCCTATTGTAGTCTCAAGATAAATATCTATAGGGAATATTGGAAAATCCTAATAATAAACCTGATTCTACTAAAAGACTAATAATAATAATCCTAATATTATTAATAATAATGAAATCGGTTTCTATCATCCCCTCCCCTTGAAAGCGACCTTGTCCTCGAGGTTGCAATCAACTCCTCTGCCTTCTCATGTATTTGTCGTGATACCGTGACGTTGGTTCAGCCATGGCTTCCCTTCTTCCGCTTCCAGTTTTGCTCTGACACTTGCACTGAACTTCTCGTTCGGACAGCTCCTGCAGAGTTGAACTTCCCACCAATTGCAACCGCCTTTGGCAACAAAGGAGAGCTGCACTGTAGAACTCCAGCAACCCGCCAAGCTTCATTCCCTCTCACGTACCCTTCTTGCTTCCCATCTTCAACAAGCGCACCATTCATCAACCTCACCTCTCTAATTCCACCCACATAGCTTCTATTGCTTTGTGCTTTAATGCCATAATAATCACTACTTCTCTTTAACCATGTGAATTCCCAATCCAATTCATGTTCTGTTCCCAAATGTGTGAGCATGATGAACTCGTTGAACCCATCGGGAAATGCTGGCTCAACCAATCCCCAAACAAACGCTCCATAACAATCACTTCTACCCCAACCATCCTAGCCACGATAGAGTCAATCCATCTTTCGAAATTTCAAGCTCTTATCTTTGACTCCTTGATTCACAGTTGTCACAAAGAGAGACCCCAAAACTAATGGTTGACGCAGATTGCGAGGCTCGATCTTCGTCGTCTCGAAATTGACTTTGGTGTTAAAAGGGACGTGGTCACCTTTGTTGTCGAGGGTTTTGCTCTGCACGAATAGTGATGACGCTAGCAGCCCTCCAAACACACACACTAAGGCCTCAGCTGATTCTCTTCTTCTTTCCCAAATCCTAATCTCAATCCCTAATTATGTTCGTATAAACCCTAATCCTCAAATATCAAAACCGTTAGGAACTTTGTTCCTATCAATTGGTATCAGAGCCCCAATGAGTACATCACGACTCACCGTTAAGGAACTGTAGGACCAGCTGGAGGCGAATCTCGAAGCCATCTGGGCCGCGAAGCCGAGGGCGGTTGGTTCGGCTCTGGCATCTTTCTAATCGTCAACCACGAATCCCCACCGCAGAGCTGAGCGAAACCTTGGCAGTTGCTCGCGAGTTCTTCGATGAGCGAAACGTTGGTCGTGCTCGCGAGGAGGCGATAAGGCGAATCTGACGAGCATTGCCACCCCTGTTTCGGTTAGAAGAGGTGGAAAATATACATTAAATTAAATTATTTTTATTATTTTTTAATTGTCATGTCACACATTTAACGGTCAATTATAAAGTTAACTGCCACATAAGCAAAAGTTAACGGACTTGGATGGAGAGTGACCAAACTTGAACCATTTAACTAATTTGAGTGACCAAAATTGGATTTAAATATTTACAGTCTCCGATAAATATGCGGCAGTCGATGAAGCCGACCAGGAGAAGGCGGCGACGACAATCATCAGGGAGGCCTCCCACCCTTTTCGAGCAGAACGAAGAGGGTGCCCCTAAGGTGGAGAAGACTGAGGGCGAGTCAGTGAAGGCCCCGTCGGTGGTGGCCGAGGCGCCACAGCCTTAATATTCTTCTTATTGATCGTATTGTAGTCTCAAGATACATATTTATAGGGAATATTGGAAAACCCTAATAATAAACCTAATTCTACAAGACTACTAATAATAATCCTAATATTATTAATAATAATAAAAAGGAAATCGGTTTCTATCAGCTGGTTGGTGAAGGGTCAGACGATTTGTGGAAATATAGCGGCTTTATTCTCGTTATATTGGATTGGCCAATTTGGCAAGATAGTAATACAAAGATGAATGATCCAATTTAACGGGGAAAAACAAGAATTGAACACAACACGCGGAGCGCGGGTTTTCGACTAGTATATTTAGAAGACATAACTCAATATTAATCACTTACTAAAATATTATCGTTTTCTAATACGGAGTATAAGTCTGTTGATATGATTTGAATCAGATTATCTGGCAACGATTGTAAGTCCACGGTGTATGGGCTTATACACGTGTGAGTTTCTGTTCTAGGCCTGATTTGTAACCTTATTCTTTACCAAATTGGATTGGGTTTAGACCTAGAGGTGGCAAATGGATTGGTGGATCCATGGATTAAATGGATTGGATCCAATGGATTAGTGGATTCATGGATTGGATCAAGTGGATTGGTGGATTGATCCATGAATCCAAATGCCTCCAAGTATTGGACCAAAATGTAAATTTTAAAAAGTTTAGGTACTAAAATGTCATAATGAAAATTTTAAGTACCAAGACGTAATTTTCCAATGATATTTTTCTTATAAAAATAAATTTTAGGTACCAAACTGTAAAATATAAAAAGTATATGTACCAAACCGTAATTTGCCATTTGGACTCATGGATCAATCCATGAATCCACCAATCCAATTGGATTTGGATCAAATAGATTAGATTTAAATGGATTGGATTAGGTGGATGGATTGGATTAGATTGGATTCATGGATATGGATCTTAATTGCCACCTCTATTTAGACCACATGGAGAAGTACTACAAATAATTCTCCTACTTCTCTGTAATCTGTATCTTCTCAAAACATAGTGAAACTGGCTCTCTCCTGCCTGGGGACTAACTAACACACATCGTGTTAGTGAACCACGTATATTTGTATGTATTGTTTCGTTTTTCTTGTTCTATCAATCTTTCGATTGCCCGATTTGTAGAAACAGTCACGACAAAATCAATTAGTTTTATAAATGTTTTGAAATAGTTGTATGAGAAAGAACACATACTTGTTTTGGTTGTTTGAATTCACAAACATGACATTTGAGATGATGAAGTTGATCTAGTTATTGCAATGTCAACCGATTATAATTCAGACCATTAGCACATAAAAATTTATGTATCAAAATTACTAGAACATGTACCAATTTGTCCCAATATGAAAACTGTAAGACTGTAATTCCGATTTTGAAATGCATTTTTGATTCAGTTGTGTAATTATTCTTGTTTTTTGGTTTGGTATATTAATCCCACGCTTTTGGCACCAGGAGCTACAAAAGCGGCTTCGTCTAGTACGATTTGGCGAAGAGAGATTTCATCTACCCGGCCCACGGCAGCGAGTACATCCTCAAAGGCTCGGAGCTTCTCGAACCAGCATCGGTGCCGCTGTTCGATTCCACGCCTTCCATCAGATCCGTAAAAGTACCGGCCGAGATTCAGAGTCACAAGTCATCCTCGTCCTCATCTCCATCGTCGAGCGATGACCTGGATCCTTGCCCGGCGATCGCGCGGTGGGGGAACCAGTCCTGGAGCTCAATCGATCTCAGCGAGTACAAGGTCTACAAA
Organism: Linum tenue; assembly: GCA_946122785.1. Lineage (NCBI taxonomy): Eukaryota > Viridiplantae > Streptophyta > Magnoliopsida > Malpighiales > Linaceae > Linum > Linum tenue. The sequence continues at coordinate 41,061,582 of CAMGYJ010000002.1, forward strand.
GCAGAGTCGTTCTCCCAGTCGAGCCGGAGGCTGGCGGCTAAGGAGGCTGGTGAAGCTAGCCGAGGAGGACGAGGAGGAAAATGTCATCGATGGAACGAGGAAGGACCGCCGGGAGTTTGGAGGAGGGAGCAGAGAGGAGATCTAGAAACAAATAAGAACTGAAAATACATGAAAAAAATAACGAAAACTTTTCATAAATAACTTCACAAAATATTGAGAATAAACTTTAATTTCTTAAAACAAAGCTCTAACACTTGGGCAACTACCGCGGAACTTAGGCAATGGAGACCGCATAACTCATCACCGTCCAGCTCCACGCCTGACCAACTAACACGGAACGTATCACCATCCGGTAGTGATCAACCACCGCGGAACTTATCACTGTCCGGTAGGAATCCATCTAGCTAGTGGCTAGCTAAGCGAGGTTAACTTGTTCTTACTTATGACTTTCTCTTGCTCTTATCACTTTAACTTAATCGTCAAACGAAACGTAAAAGCTTTAATTAAGTACTCAAAGCTCATAAACATATATTTCAAACTACAAATCAAAAGAATACACATCATCACCCATAAACATAATCAAGAAATGACATATACTTCAAGTAAGCACATATTTAAAACTCGTAAGGCGTAGAACTTACCCCTTTACACTCACCTTGATATTGTGTCAATTAACTCGAACCAAACACCATGAAAAGTGTCAATCACCTTGAGTTCATCCCTCCTTGAAATCTCCACACGAGCTCCATCATCATGTGATTCCAACAGCTCAAAGTTAATTATGTACCATCTGATCTACCCCCACCTCTTCAATACCCAAAACCAATAATTCCATCCATCTCCATTGCGTAGCCGTCCATGCTACCATATAATAACAATTTCCTTTAGTTCATTGTAACATCCATACAACCGCTCAATTCCATGAAATACAAACCTCAATTCCCTTTTAGCCTCGTAATTTGATGATATAAACCATCATCATTAACCCCATAATTTCATTGATGGTTTGTTGGCTTACCTCGGTAGAAGGAGGGGGAATAGTTGGTCCAAGAAATCCCTCCGCCATCCATTAGCTGGGGGCTTCTCGTGGTCCCATTAATTCCCAAAAATTAATCAAATATACGCATTTGTAACAACCCGGAAGACAGCTGGCAGTGACGTGTAAAGTGGATTCAAATATAAATAGGAAGAGTTCTCTGTAATGGGACAGCTTTTTGGAAGAACAGATTACCTGTAACTACTTTACTCTTTTAGTTAGATCAGATATCAATAAAGCTAGAGCTCTTCTTTTCCCTAAACTTCGTCTTCAATCTTCTTCCCCTTATCTTCGCCAGATAATCTCCACCCAGGACCTTACAAGTGGTATTCAGAGCCTGTAATCTGGCAATGTCTACCAACACCACACGAATCCTTGTTTTGAAAACTCAAATGGCGGCCATCAAACAGCAGATGGACTCACGGCACTGAGATCTGAAGGCCGCCATTGCTGATCTTGCGGCTTCGACAAAGGCCTCCATCGCCGCTCTTACTGCTTCGTTGGAGCAACGGCGGGACGATTCCCCGGTTCCTTCTCCACCGAGCACGGCGACGAGAACTCTGGGCCAGATTCCTTCTCCCACTTTCCATTCTGCTTTTCCCATGTCTCCGGCCACTTCACCCCCTCCACAGCAGAGTACCGGCGACAATCAGTATCGCGCCTTCAACCGTCCACCACCACGACAACCTTCCTTCGTCGTCTCAGAGCAAATTGGATCGATGGCGGATTATCAGGTTCTTTCTCCTCTGTCTTCACCGGCGATGGGAACCCTAATTCCTTCGTCATGTCCTTCTCCTATGCGAATTTTTCGCCCAAGTTCTTCTTCCCTAATCCCATATTCGAGCTCCTTGGTCTTTCTTGAATCTTCCTCTTCTCCTTTGCCTCTGAATTCAGCTGCAATCCCTAATTCTTCTAGTCCGCTGCCTTCTGTTTCGTCAGTTGATGTATACCCAATACAGTCGTCAGATTCTTCTCCTGTTGGTTCATCGACTTCGAAGCCTTCACTTCCATCTCGTCCTTCTCCTGCTCCTAATCACGAGGCTATCTTCATGGATACAAAGATTCACACCCGTAACTCGTTTCCTTCATCTTCTTTTCTACCTTCACCATCCCAAAAGCCTCCTACTCATTCTGCTGGAACCAATTTGTTACCCAACCTTCATACTACAGATTACTTGAATGAGGATCCTATTTCCATAGGTGCTCCGAAGAATGAATCTTTAGTTTCGAGCGTGGGTGGGAGTATAGCTGGCACTTTTGGTATTGGAGTTTGCTGTCCTGCACGGTTTCCTTCTGGATTTCCGGGTTGCCTCATCCAATTGACTGACTTTAAATGGGATTACGGGGTCCAACTCTGTCATGGTTATTGTGGGAATCATGTGGTTTTTACAGGGAGGGGAAAATGTCCTTGCTTCAAGGAGCCATACAAGGACTATTGCTGTGATGTTACTCTGTATTCAAGGAAGGCCTCAAATCCTGCTGCCGAGTTGATTGAGATGTTCTGTCAAACTCTTCCACTTCCTGAAGGCTGGAACCCACAAGAGAGCTGCTGTCAAAATCCCAAAACCAAGACTGTTATCCAAATTCCAGCTATTGGCCAGGCGATTAGTGCACCAACCGAAACTGCAAGTGGTATCACCAGCAGAAGCAACTTGGGAAGATCTGCAGACCTTCAAGCTTCAGTTTTCCTCCTTTTCATCTTGATAACAGCTTGGAATCAGCTTGCGGATAAGTTGTGTCTGCAGGGGGAGGAGCCTAAAAAGGAGTCAAAAAGAGCTATGGCAATTAGGAGGATGAAGGAGGAGTTCAAGATGCACCAGAAAGACGAGCTGACCAGAATGAGAGAGGAAAGGGAAATGATGGAGAAAGCAATAGAAGTTCAACCAAAGAGGAATTTTGCTGATTTCAAAGGTCCTTATAAAGATTGTGTTCTTCCCTGGGGAGAAGGGTTGGTGAGAGTGCCGAAGGTGAAGCTTTCGGATAGTTCAGGGGCAGTTTGGATTAGGAAGGATGATAGGGGGGAACTGAGCTGCGAACGTAAGTGCAGGAAGCAATGTTCATGTTCTGCATATACTGAAATAGATGTTGCTTTGAAGATCAAGGGTTTCTTGTTGTGGTATGAAGAACTAGTTGATACAGTGTATTTCCCTGCTAGTTCCCAGGAATTGTATGTTCGAGTTGAGGCAGAGGAATTTGCTAAGTTTCCAGGGTGATTTAACGATTCACTTGAGTTGAAGTTGATGTTGAGCATTCTTCTGTCATCTATTGGCTACATCTTGAGGACAAGCTGTTTTTCAAGGGAGAGGGTTTGTAACAACCCGGAAGACAGCTGGCAGTGACGTGTAAAGTGGATCCAAGTATAAATAGGAAGAGTTCTCTGTAATGGGATAGCTTTTTGGAAGAACAGATTACCTGTAACTACTTTACTCTTTTAGTTAGATTAGATATCAATAAAGCTAAAGCTCTTCTTTTCCCTAAACTTCATCTTCAACCTTCTTCCCCTTATCTTCGCCAGATAATCTCCACCCAGGACCTTACAGCATTCCACGACCACCGCCAGGCCTCAAGCTCACACCACCTGATCACCTCGAGTCCGCTGTCCACAACATTCTTGCAAGACTACATGCGGTGAGGACTCTTGCTTGCTCTGCCGCCAGTTCAATTCCATCATTCCCTTTTGTATTTCTTCTTCCTCGTACCAAATATGATTGCCCTCCTCGCACGTCCATATATGCTTCTCCTGTGTGCCATCACAAATGATAATGATCTAGCGGTCCGAGTGGGGAGATGATGGTGGTGGTGTTGCGGGCTTGCGGCTGTACGCATGAGAGCAGCCCCTCATTCTTTCTTTCTCTATGAAGCCTGACTCCTCTGTGTCTCTCTCTCTATCGCAACCCCAATGGATGGGACGCTGGCTTTTGATTTCTCTCTGTGGAACCTGACTGCTGCTCTCGGTTGCCGCTAGCTCTTCCTTTCTTTTGGGTTTAGGTGATTTATATACAATTAAGGAATAGGGTGGACGTGTATGGGAATTGGGTAGGGTTAGGTTTAGGGTTTGAATGGTTCTAGGGTATTTTGGGAATTTCACAAATTACATGTGAGTTTAATCCGCAACTCAATAAACATATGTAACTCTCTAATTTTATGTCAAAACTCAACATCGTTCAGACCAAGAGTTCCCATTTTTGAGTCCTCATCAATATCACGATGGAATCCGACACATTTCTCCAAGGGTATAATGGTAATTTTTACTTAAGAAATGGGCGGGTGTAACAGGAGCGAACCAGTCTTGGAACTCCATCGATCTCAGCGAGTACAAGGTCTACAAAGCAGATTCGTTCTCCCAGCCGAGCTGGACGATGGCGGCGGACGCGACAACGTAGACTGACGACAAAAGGCGGCGGAGGAGGCCGGTGAAGCTAGCCGAGGAGGAGGAAACTCTCGTCGATGGAACGAGGAAGGACCTTCGGGAGGTGTCACGGCCTTACTCTTGGTCGTGCAGACCTAGCTCTCAATTGAGCCTCGTTGGTGACACAGGTTGGAGGAGGGAGTAGAGAGGAGATCGAGATCGAAATCTCGCCTCCGCCATCGGATTCCAGCCCGGAGACGTTGATGAAAGAGGACAGGCGGCTGATACTACTGGGCGGGAAGAGCAGCGATGGCTGATACTACCGGGTGTTTGTGTAGGGGCAACGCCACAATCGATGTTGGAGCTGATGAACGTGAACGGTGGCGGAATAAGGTCGGGGGAGGATGTTTGTCGGAGGGGATAACAATTAGGGTTTTTTTATTTTTTAATAGTTGTAAAAATGAGGTGGAAATTAGAAAAAGATTAAATTTTAATTTTTTAAAATTTGTAATTGCCACGTCATACATTTAACGTTCAACTATGAGAATTGACTATCACGTCAGACAAAGTCAACGGAGTTGGACGGAGGGTGACCAAACATGACATGTTTTACTAAATTAAGTGACCACAAACGGAACTAAATATTTGTAGTGACTAAACATCAACGTTTTTAGTAATCCGAGTGACCAACCTTACAATTTACCCAATATAGATTAATGGGTACTTTGGAAGTTGCAATTGTATTGTTTAGAATGTATCGTTTCTTTTATTTTTTTCACAGACACAATACATTGATTATTTTATCTTAACTTTTTAACGGTCAACTATGAGAGTTGACTGTCATAGTTGTAAAAGTGAGGTGGAAATTAGAAAAAGATTAAATTTTAATTTTTTAAAATATGTAATTACCACGTCATACATTTAACGGTAAACTATGGGAGTTGACTGTCACGTCAGACAAAGTTAACGGAGTTGGACGGAGAGTGACCACAAATGGAATTAAATATTTGTAGTGACTAAACATGAATGTTTTTAGTAATCCGAGTGACCAACCTTTCAATTTACCCTTAACTGTATTGTATAGCTAAAATTCACATATCGGTTAAAACTTGGATATAAAGTTTGTTGGTAGAACCTTAGGTCACCCAATTCGCTGGATTGGGCCTTGCGATCCCGCTCTAGAGCGCGGAAACTGTGGATAATTCCCAATTCGCAGAAAGTTCGCGCATTTTTAATTTACAGAGCGTGATTTCTGATTTTTGGAGCGCGTTTTTTCCAAGCGACGGTGAAAGAAGAAACTAAAATACCCAATTTCAAGATGGTAGTTGCTGGAGATGGCGTAGGAAAACAGTCGATAGAAGCGAAAGAATAAGACAGTAGATTGGCATCCGTTTCAATTGGCAAAGAAGACATTGGAACTTCCGAATCTCCAGAGAAACCCGAAGTTACCATGTGTGAATTTGTTGAGATTTTGATTCTCCTATCTTCTCTCGCACCCTCGCCGTTGGAGCTGAAAAATCTCGAGGATGAACTTACTCTAATTTGTAAATTTTGATAGAGGACCCAAAAAAGGAAGATCGTTTTGTGAGAAGCCCACAACTATCACACGGATCTAGAGTGGGAGAGAGACGGCAAGCAATTGACGGCGGGGAGAGCGAAAATCTTGAAGAACTAGCCAAAGATTTGCTGGAAGGGGACAGACTCTTAAATAGTCGGCTGCGACGGATAACTTGTTGGTCGTAGTGATTATATTGAGTCAATTAGTTGGAGATCTTACCATAGCCACTGGTAGCTGCGTATGACACAGATTGGGAATAGGAATTCCTATAGAGATTGTATGCTTGGGAGATTGGGAATGGATGTTTCTGGATGAGAATTTTGAATGGGGAGCCATAGATGGAGTCGTGGAGAGAGATGAGAGTGGATATTGGGGAAAATGGATGGTCATGGTGAATTTGCTCGCTCCCTATACACTTTACTAATTTTAATTTATTTATTTAAATTTGAATTAAATGAAATTGCAAACCAGTCCTTGTACAACTAAAGATGGGTAGAAGGGGTCGGACATTGAGATGGGTAAATATAGGGGTGGCTATACGGTCCGTTCCGGTTAAATTGGCCCGAATTGATCCGGTCCAGTCCGGTCTTTTTGAGAATATAGGGACCAAAACTTGGATTGGGTACAGTCCGGTTTTGACCCAGTCCGGTCTCAATCCGGTTTTGACATGTTTTGACCCGTTTTGACCATGTTGCAGAAAATTCAGCAGCATATACCCATTTTTTCTGGAATGTAAACAACCTGTTTGTAGCAAAAATCAAGCCAAACATGGTCCAATACAAAATCACAACCATCATTGATGTCTATTACAAACTCAAATCTCACCCATTAGTTCTTTTCCCCTCTTGGTTTATAATTTTCCAGGAACTGGGTTGATGTTCCTTTTCCCCTTCAATTTCATTTGTTTAATTATATTACTCAATGTAGTCAAAATCGCGCTTTAAAACTTAAAATCTTGCGCTTTTACCTTTTTAGGTCACCAAAACGCACCTACGTAGAATCGTGATTTTTTCTTACAAATGTAGTCAAAATCTACGCTTTAAAACTTAGAAACTTACGATTGTACGCTTCTAGGTCACCCAACCGTTTCTAGGTAGAATCGCGCTTTTGACTGCATTGATATTACTATTGAATGGTCAGTGAATGCGTGAATGGAGTAATCAGAACAATTGTGATTTATGGAGTAAGCGGAGGGAAGTGCACATGTAAGAAAGGAACAATTATCAAAACTAATTGCCAACTAAGGTGCTGCTGCCTTCTGCAAATTATCATCTTCACTATTCTAAGTCATCACGTTCCACCATTAAACTAAAACTAATGACTAATAACCTAAAAAACTTACCCAGCTGCTGCTCCCCTCCATTTTTCAAGGTTCGGCGGCTTCAAGCTGCTGTGCTGGTCGGAGGGCGACGAGTTGCTGGGTCACGAGATGCTCGCTGGCCGCTGCTGCTGGGTCACCTCTCGTCGCGGAGCTGAGCGGAGGTGGGAGCGACTGCGCCGGCGGGGAGCTGAGCGGAGGCGGGAGGGACGGCGCGGAGCTGAGCGGAGGTGGGAGCGACTGCGCCAACGACGCGGATCCGACCGACGGCAGCGATGCCGATTCGGAGGGGTGAGAATAGAGGAGAGGTATCGGCTGACGGGCACGGCTGTGTTGCTGTCCGTCACTGTTTGAGAAGTTGCATTTTGCAACCCTAGAAGAGTAAAGTGGATTCGCCTAGGCTGAATGGGAGGGGGAGTGGGCCGAGTGGTTGGGCTCATCTAGGGCTTGGGCTTTGCATTTGGGTCAGTTTATTATTTATCCGGTCTTCCGGTTTTGACACGGTTTTGACCCGGATTGGATTGATCCGGGTTGTTTACTAATTATGAGACCAAAGACGGGATTGGATTGTTTTAAATCCGGTCCCGGTCTTAAACGGTCTGGGTTATACGGTTCAGTTTCCGGTTTTTTATCCGGTCCCGGTCCAAATGGCCAACCCTAGGTAAATATATTTACAAAATAATAAAAATATTATGATATTAACACTTTGTTAACGCTCTCAATATTGAATTCTTCAAATATTGACGCTCTAACGCTTTTGCTCCCGCTCTCGCTCTCGCTCCACGTTCTGGTTACCTAAGACTTAAACTGTCGTCATCAAATTCACCTTCTTGCCTAATTTAACGCGATACTGAAACCAACGAGACCCAAGTAACAGTCATTCGTTCTCATTACAGCCACAAAAGGGCGATGCATGTTCATCTCATGCTCCACTCTAGCCACTCCTAGTAGGTGTGTTTCTCTCTCTTTGGCTGCCTTACTTGGAAGATTTCTACTTCTTCGCCATCGCCATCATCATCTTCTAGCTCAGAGGATTCAGTCAGTGCCGCACCTAGAAATGTAATCAAGGGTATTCAACTATAAATAAAATCATTAAGGTTTGTCAAATAATCTTACATTTGAATACTATAATCATTAAAGCAAAATTTTACAATGATTTTGGTGTCCCAAATTAGATCCAAGGTTTGTCAATTGACAACCCTATAACTCACTTGGATCCACCCAGTGGTTCTGGATGATTTGTACTCCAAACTAGTTACTAGTGAACCAATATGTACAAATGCAACTACAACGATTAACAGATGGTGCCTCTTCCTCAATATGTACAAATGCAAGAGACCAAATAACAACAAATTCATTTCATGGCATAGTTCGAAAGTTGAATTTCAATCACTCCCTTGTCAATTATTCTATTCGCAGTGGAGAAAAGTAAAAACCCCAATTCTCAATGATGACCAACATGTTTGTTTATAACAGATGGTACTCCTTTGGAATCTGTCAAAAATAGTCCCGGAAAATTTCCGTCCAAATCGGTGTTAATAGACTTATTCATCCCTAAAGAATAGCCTCAGGCTGAATTCCTATTCTGCAATCTTCAAAATCCAAGGAAAATGGCCTATCGAAAAAATCGCCTAAATATTATGAAAATTCCCTCCAGAAAAATTCGACCAAATTTCCGCCCAAATCGGCGATTAGTAGACTTCGTCATTGGTGGAGAGTACCCTAAGGTCGAATATGTTATCCGTCGCCTTAAAAATACAAGGAAAATGGCATTTACAAAAAATCGCCCGAAATCGGTGATGGTACACTATGGAATCTGCCTAAAATGGCCCCGAAAAATTTCCGCCCTAATCGGTGTTTAATATATTTATTCATCCCTAAAGAATAGCCTCAAGCTGAATTCGTGATCTGCAACCTTCAAAATCTAAGGAAAATGGCCTCTCGAAAAAATCTCCTAAAAATTACAAAAATGCCCTCCGAAAAAATTCGACCACATTTCCGCCCAAATCGGCGATTAGTAGACTTCATCATTGGTGGAGAGTACTCGAAGGGCAAGTCTGTGATCCGTCGCCTTCAAAATCCAAGGAAAATGGTCTTTCCCAAAAATCGCCTGAAATCGGTGATGGTACACTTTGGAATCTGCCAAAAATGCCCACAAAAAATTTTCGCCCGAATTGGTGTTTGATAGATTTATTCATCCCTAAAGAATAGCCTCAGGAAGAATCCGTGATCTGCAACTTTCAAAATCTAAGAAAAATGACCTCACGAAAAAATCACCTAAAATTTACGAAAATGGCCTCCGAAAAAATTCGACCAAATTTCCGCCCAAATCGGCGATAAGTAAACTTCATCATTGGTGAAGAGTACCCTAAGGCCGAATATGTGATCTGTCGCCTTCAAAATCAAAGGAAAATGACATTTCCAAAAAATCGCCCGATATCGGTGATGGTACACCTTTGGAATCTGCCAAAAATGGCCTCGGAAAAATTTCCGCCCGAACGGTGTTTGATAGACTTATTCATCCCCAAAGAATAGCCTCATGCTGAATCTATGATCTGTAGCCTTCAAAATCTAAGGAAAATGACCTCTCGAAAAATTCACCTACAAATTACGAAAATGCCATCCAAAAAAATTCGACCAAATTTCCACCCAAATCGGTGATTAGTATACTTCATCATTGGTGGAGAGTACCCTAAGGCCGAATCTGTGATTCGTCGCCTTCAAAATCCAAGGAAAATGGCATTTCCAAAAAATCACCCGAAATTAGTGATGGTACCCCTTTGGAATCTTCAAAAAATGGCCCCGAAAATTTTCTACCGAATCGGTGTTTGATAGACTTATTCATCCCTAAAGAATAGCCTCAGGCTCAATCCAAGATCTGCAGCCTTTAAAATCTAAGGAAAATGGCCTCTCGAAAAAATCGCCTAAAAATTACGAAAATGCCCTCCGAAAAAATTCAACCAAATTTTCTCCTAGATCGGTGATTAGTAGACTTCATCATTGGTGGAGAGTACCCTAAGGTCGAATCGGTGATCCATCGCGTTCAAAATCAGAGGAAAATGGCATTTCCAAAAATTCACCCGAAATTGGTGATGGTACCCCTTTGGAATCTGCCAAAAATGGCCCCGAAAAATTTCCGCCCGAATCGGTGTTTGATAGACTTATTCATCCTTAAAGAATAGCCTCAGGCTGAATCCGTGATCTGTAGCCTTCACAATCTAAGGAAAATCGCCTCTCGAAAAAATTGCCAAAAATTTACGAAAATTCCTTGGAAAAATTAGACCAAATTTCCGCCCAAATCGTTGGATATTATACTTCATCATTGGTGGAGAGTACCCTAAATCCAAATTTGTGATCCGTCGCCTTCAAAATCCAAAAAAAATGGCATTTGAAAAAATTGCCCATTTGGAATCTGCCAAAAATGGCCCTGGAAAATTTCCGCCCGAATCGTTGTTTGATAGACTTATTCATCCCTAAAGAATGACCTCAGTATGAATCCGTGATCTGCAACCTTCAAAATCTAAGGAAAATGGCCTCTCGATAAAATCGCCAAAAAATTGCAAAACTGCCCTCCGAAAAAAATTGACCAAATTTCCCTCCAAATCGACGATTAGTAAACTTCATCATTGGTGAAGAGTACCCTAAGGTCGAATCTGTCATCCGTCTCCTTCAAAATCAAAGGAAAATAACATTTCCAAATTTGATAGACTTATTCATCCCGAAAGAATTGCCTCAGTCTTAATCCGTGATCTGCAGCCTTAAAAATCTAAAGAAAGTGGCCACTCGAAAAAATCGCCTAAAAATTATGAAAATTTTCAATCCGAAAAAAATCGACCAAATTTTCGCCCAAATTGGCAATTAGTAGACTTCATCATTTGTGGAGAGTACACTAAGGCCGAATTTGTGATCTGTCGCTTTCAAAATCCATGGAAAATGGCATTTTCAAAAAATCGCCGTAAATCGGTGATGGTACCCATTTGGAATCCGCCAAAAATTGCCCAGGAAAATTTCTTCCCGAATCGGTGTTTGATAAACTTATTCATCCCTAAAGAATGGCCTCAGTCTGAATCTATGATCTGCAACCTTCAAAATCTAAGGAAAATGGCCTCTCGATAAAATGGCCAAAAAATTACAAAAATGCCCTCCTAACAAAATCGACCAAATTTCCCCCCAAATCGACGATTAGTATACGTTATCATTGGTGGAGAGTACCCTAAAGCCGAATATGTGATCCGTTGCCTTCAAAATCCAAGAAAAATGGCATTTCCAAAAATCGACCGAAATCGGTGGTGGTACCCATTTGGAATCCGCCAAAAATGGCCCCGGAAAATTTCCTCCTGAATCGGTGTTTGATAGACTTATTCATCCCTAAAGAATAGCCTGAGGCTGAATCCGTGATCTGGAGCCTTCAAAATCTAAAAAAATGGCCTCTCGAAAAAATAGCCTAAAATTTACGAAAATGGCCTCCTAAAAATTTCGACCAAATTTTCACCGAAAACGGAGATTAGTAGACTTCATCATTGGTGTAGAATACCCTAAGACCGAATCTGTGATCCGTCGCCTTCAAAATCCAAGGAAAATGGCATTTCCAAAAAATCGTCTGATATCGGTGAAGGTACTCCTTTGGAATCTGTCAAAAATGGCCCCGGAAAATATCCGCCCGAATCGGTGTTTGATAGACTTATTAATCCCTAAAGAATAGCCTCGGGTTGAATCCGTGATCTGTAGCCTTCAAAAATCTAAGGAAAATGGCCTCTCGAAAAAATTGCCTAAAAATTACGAAAATGCCCTCCGGAAAATTCGACCACAATTTCGCGCAAATCGGCGATTAGTAGACTTCATCATTGGTGGAGAGTATCCTAAGGCCGAATTTGTGATCCGTCACCTTCAAAATCCAAGGAAAATGGCATTTCCAAAAAATAACTTGAAATCGGTGATGGTACCCCTTTGGAATCTGCCAAAAATGGCCCGGAAAATGTCCACCCGAATTGTTGTTTGATAGGCTTATTCATCCCTAAAGAATAGCCTCGGGAAGAATCCGTGATCTGCAACCTTCAAAATCTAAGGAAAATGACCTCTTGAAAAAATCAGCTAAAACTTACGAAAATGCGATCCGAAAAAATTCGACCAAATTTCCGCTCAAATCGGTGATAAGTAAACTTCATCATTGGTGAAGACCCTAAGGCAGAATTTGTGATCGGTCGCCATCAAAATCAAAGGAAAATGACATTTCGAAAAAATCGCACGATAGCCCTTTGGAATCTGTCAAAAATTGCCCTGGAAAATTTCTACCCGAAACGGTGTTTGATAGACTTATTCATCCCCAAATAATTGCCTCAAGCTGAATCCGTGATCTGTAGCCTTCAAAATCTAAGGAAAATGACCTCTCGAAAAAATCGCCTAAAATTTACGAAAATGCCCCCCCGGAAAAATTTACTAAAATTTACGAATTCGGTGATAGTACCCCTTTGGAATCTGCCAAAAATGGTTCCGGAAAATTTTCGTCCGAATCGGTGTTTGATAGACTTATTCATCTTTAAAGAATAGCCTCAGGGTGAATCCATGATCTGTAGCCTACAAAAATCTAAGGAAAATGGTCTCTCGAAAAAATCGCCTAAAAATTACGAAAATGCCCTCTTGAAAAATTCGACAAAATTTTTGCCCAAATCGGCGATTAGTAGACTTCATCATTGGTGGAGAGTACCCTAAGGCCGAATCTTTGATCCGTCGCCTTCAAAATCCAAGGAAAATTGCATTTCCATAAAATCACCTGAAATCGGTGATTGTACCCCTTTGGAATCTGCCAAAAATGGCTCGAAAAATTTCCGTCAAACTCAATGTTTGATAGACTTATTCATCCTTAAAGAATAGCCTCAGCGTGAATCCGTGATCTGCAGCATTCAAAATCTAAAAGGAAAATCGCCTCTCGAAAAAATCACCTAAAAATTACGAAAATGCTCTCCAAAAAAATTCGACCAAATTTCCGCTCAAATCGGCGATTAGTATACCTCATCCACCTTCAAATTTTTATATTCGAATATCCCCTCCTGCTCTACCATGTTAGTCAATTATGTTTCTCTATGCGGTGTGTGAAGCTTTCAATTAAGGACTGGAAACTTCTATTGTTCTTATCGTTCCGGATGGACCGAATACCGCATGTGATAAGAGCTTGACACAATCTTCGAGATTTGGGTCATACCATAAGCCTCTCCTAGATGGAAGAAAGCAACTTATATTAGCTGGAACATAATCGTGAAATTGAAACATCTTTGTAAATTTCGGTCAAATTTCCATAGAGAAAGAACCCGAAAACATATTGGTAAGAATAATGCTTCTTTCCCTCAAGTTTTCTATGATAGAGATCTTAGCAAGGTAGGTCATATATATTATCAAGGAAATTTTTCTGTACTCATAAATACTGGTGCTTTCAGGTACAAGTTGAATTTGTACCATAATATTGTTAAGGGTACAAGTTCAGTTTGAACCATATATTTATATGAAAATGTTTAAATATAATTTGAATTCATGTCATAATGTTAAAAGTATAAATTTTGTTTGTACCATAAAATTTTTTGTAAATGAACACAACGATACTTATGAACATAATAGCGGAGCTTATATTAATTTGCAACTATAACAAGTAGAGGCATTGGTGGTGGGAACATGCGAAGTTTCCAATATTCAATGAAACATGCTCTTGAATCAATAGACAATAGATGATCTTTTTTTTTTTTACCAAAGACAATCAATTATATTAAAAGATCAGATAAAGCATTACATCCTGGAATCTAACCAGGTCATGAAATCAAAGAAACGACATGAAGACGGGTACAAAGAGAGGGCCTTTCGAGCCACCAAATGGGCTACCATATTTCTACGCCGACCTACAAATCGTACACTAACGCCTTGATGCGCAGACACCAGCCGAATGACCTCCTCTAGGACGCCTCCCATTGTGTTATCCTGAGCATCCGCCTAGTTAATTTTATCAATAACAATCTTCGCATCCCCCTCAAATCTAACATCAGTAACACCATGCTCCAAACACCAAGCTATCGCATCCCGCAAAACCAGGAGCTCAACCACCATAGGATCATCAATGTCCACAAAATGCAACCCGCGAGCCCAGAGAACCGCCCCCTCTATAGTCATACCAACAAAGTCCCCAGACTTCCTCCGGAAGGACTTCAGCAGTCAGGCTGGCATTCATTTCTGCGGTCACACGCTGGTCAATAGGGAGACTCGCAATTCGATTGGGCATGTTAAACACCAAGTTCTCTGAAGTAAAGAGGTGTTCATAGAAATCATTGGCAATACCCGCTTTATCTTTTTCCTCATTAACCCATTCCCTAGTCTCACTCTGCAACCTAGCCACAAAGTTATGCTTTCGGCGTGCTCATGTGACTGTATGGAAGTACGAGGTGTTCTTGTCCCCATGTTTTAGCCAGCGGACTCTCGATTTCTGTTGCCAGTACATCTCCTCCGCTTCCCATTGTCTACCAAACTCTGTTTCCAAGACCCTCACCTCATCCCAGTTAATTGGGTGCTCCCTTTTGAGACTGTCAATTTCAGCCTGGAGGGTTTTAATATTGCGCAGGGAGTTAGTAGTTCCCGCCCGACTCCAATCATAGAGCAAATGGAGAAGCTTCTTGAGCTTCTCCCAAAGCTGATACATAGGAGTCCCATGGATCTCTTCCTGCCAAACATATCTCACCATAGCCTTGACCTCCGGATTCTCAGCCCAACGGGCATCAAAGCGAAAGAGTGGACGGCTAGCACGAACATAGGGTTTATCAGATAGGAGCAGCGCTCTATGATCAGACCCTTGATCGGTGAAATGCTTGACTAAGGTATCCGGGTATCGGTCAATCCATGATAGGGAGCAAAGAGCCCTATCCAGCCTCTCACGAATGCACGCAGAGCCCATCCATTTATTCGTCCAGGTGAAAGGGTCACCCTGATAACCAGGATCGTGCAAACCAAGGTTATGCACAAAATTCCGGAAATCTAGTGAGTGGGCCGCATTCCACAGATTCCCACCATCTTTTTCACTCGCATGAAGCGTAGCATTGAAGTCCCGAATCACCACAAAAGGTGAATCCAATGTGTCACAAATATCATTCCATAGATTCCCACCATCTTCAACACAACTGATGTAAACACACACCACCACGTACGAAAAAGCACTTTCATTAATCCGAACACAAATACAAAATTTTGAATGATAAAACACCGAAGCATCAACTCCGGGGGGACCAAGCTACTACAAGACCACCAGATGCATCAATAGCATCCTCAAAATAACAACGAGACAACTCAAACCCTAACCCCCGCATTCTCCGGGAAACTATTCTCCGGCTCGATCTTGTTTCAGAAAAGAAAACAAGCTCCGGTTTATTGGAATGAACTAATCCTACTGCAGTTTGAAATGTGAGGGATGGTCCAATTCCCCTCATATTCCAGGCTATAAGCCTCATTTAATCGATTGGGGCCATTCTGGGCTGGCTTCCTCCACCTCATAAGTAGTACCCTTATCTTCAATGAATTGTTTCTTTGGGGTGGGATGCTCCCCAATATCTCCATCAACCTCTTGCAACATTCTTTTTCTCCCACCATTCCCTGGATCAACCAAGTTGGATCCATATTCATTCAGTTTGGCAACCATCTCCTGCTCATCTTCATGCAGCTTCGCATCAACCTGTAAGGAACCAAAATTGGTATCCAGGTAAGGCAGGGAACCCTCGCCTTCCTTATTAATGCGCATGCCTGATTCAAATGCTCGGACTACTTGTTGGACATGGCCAGCATGAGCCAGGGAGTTTTGTGCCACCTCGGAAGGAACAACACGACTCCTCAGCTCAAGTTGAGTCTCGGCGCCATCAGACTTCGATTCCGCTGATGCCAATGCCCCGCCCTCGAGCTGGCCATCCTCCACCGGCTGATACACCACATCGGGTCCACGAACCGGCGTCATACCTGCGCTGTTTTCATCAGCCGCGTAGGCATGAAAAGAACCAGCAGCTCCTGCCAAGCTCTTTTTGCCATTCCGATTTTTTCCAGTCCCCGCCGAGTTCTTCCTTGCCCTTGTCTTAGTGGCAGTTCTAGTTTTCCCTTTTGCCCTCTCCTTAGCCGTCCCACGCCGATCTGGCAAATGCTCCGGAACCTCCTCCGGCCCACCGGTTCGCACAGACTGCTCGCGGCGAGGACGACGGGGACCCACATCCGCCGACGGCCGCATGGCGTGCATGGGAGCAGCATGGCAGGGCTGTCCTCATCCGACTCCGCTGGGAGAACTAGAAGGCATCATCGTACGGGAGCATGGGGCCGATTCTCGGTGGGGTCTGACATTAATTTTATCAATCACCATTGGGGAACCCCCCTTCGACTCCCATGCATCACCATGAACAGAAGGGAGAACCCCACTATCCCGCTCCAGCCTAGCGCCATTTCTCTGCAGCTTCAGACCTACGGCAACACCATGTGACGAGGGATCATTCGCCAGCTAGTAATTCATGCCCCGAGCCTCCCGCCCAAGTCGGATCTTAGGTGACTTTGCCATAGGAAAACCCTTTGGGCTACGACGCCGCGGGTCATTTCTTTTAGGATCCGACGACGGAGGTTTTGATTTCCCCACCAGGTGGTTTCGGTTTTGATATCCCAGCGCTTCCTCCATCCCATCCCCATCCGACATCTCCTGTACGCGAGCATGCCCTGCCTTATGCAGCTCCGCACGGTGCTTCCTCAGATTTTTGTTTACCCATACCGAGTTGGGTGCACCATGGAATGGGGGATGCTCTTCTTACTCCTCATAAATCCTTGTTCCCAATTTCTTAGTGATCATTTGAGGGCCGAATCTCTCCTTCTGATTCGGAGGGTCAAAGGAGCAGGCACGCTGCATGTGACCAACCCTCCCACAATGAAAACAAAAGTTGGGGAGATGTTCATACTTGAGACTGACCCAGAAGCAATCCGTCTTGTTAGAGGTAGCCATAATTTGGGATCGCAGTGGCTTGGAAAAATCGATCAAAGCCTTGACCTTCACAAAGTAGCGATCAAATTCCCGACTATAAAAAACAGTCAACTCCAAGACCGTCCCAACGGTGTCGTGCTCCACCTTTCTGCCAAACTGATGAGTACAACAATCATCCTTAACATCACAAAGCTGGACGCGGAAGGGAACAATTGTGAGCTCATCGAAAATCTGCCTGGTGATGTTCCGAGTCCACGCCCGGACGTGGAGGATTCGGTCTTTTATTATCCATGGTGATCGACGCAAGACCCACTTAGCAGACTCCTCATTAGGCAGAGTAAAATCATAGAGACCATGCTTGGTCTCTGTGACTCTGATTTGTCCCTTACCCTGCCAGGGCGTATTCAGCCCCTCTCTCAGCTCCGTAGTCGTGTATCGGGTCTCAGAGAAGACGCGACCAAGGAGTGACCGTGAGCTGCGGAGTTTCAGTGATTGGACCTCCTCCAAATAAAATTGAACAACCTGGTCCTCAGTGACCCGCGCCATGGTCGAATCCTACGTTGGGGGGAAGCTTTTGGGTGTATAGTCTCCTCTCCTGGGCCGATGACGACGTCCTCCGAAAATTCAAGGTGAGAGGAACGTAATTGCATCCAGGTATTATATAGGGAGAGGAGAGCACAAACACTCCGGTAAAATCCTGCCTAACGCGGTGGATAGTTTGAATTTGGGACGGGTTGTGATTCTTCACTATCCCAACTGAATTGATAATTTATGTTTGATTATTATTTTTTACTTTTTTTTTATATTGCAGAGGGAAATCCGCCCGCCCGATATCACAGAATCCGGGATCTGACGCTTCCTCAGATTTTGACCAGTAGCACTCCGCCGCACCCGAAGCCAACGACCGGTCATCGGAATATCGACGAGCACAGATTTTCGTTAAAGAGTCCAACGTGGATGACAGCCGATAGCCATCTTCAGAGTCGTTAACGGTATCAGGGATCTTTGTCGTGCCTCCCTAGGCACAAGTACTCCCACTAATTGAGGACAATAGTCCGGCAAGCTACTGAGGCCACAAACACGAATCTCAGGGGAACGAGCCATGATGCTAACTCCCTCTTCGTCATCCAGATCCAGATCAAAGGAAGCAGGGATTTCAAATCGCCAAGCACGAGATGGCGATCTCCGATGCCTCTTGTGACTTTTATCTGAGGATACCATCTCCAGTTTCCTCTTCATAGAACATATCACTGGGTCGGTTCCAAGACCTTTATGTCCATGGAAACCACCACGGGGGATGCGACAGGCGCACCCTGGATCGACACCTATTCACCAGTATCTAGAATAACATCCATTCGTGTCATGATTGCTCTTGCTGCCTTGAACAATCTCGTGGTACACCAAATGGATGTTAAGACTGCTTTTTTGAACGGTGATCTAGATGAAGAAATCTATATTCTCTCTCTGCCTGTAGCCCTTGACTACTAGGCGAGCTCAGAACCTTTCGATTGCACCATCAGGTTTCCGTTTCATTTTTAGAACCCATTTATTACCTAAGACTTTGCAGCCAGGAGGTAAGTCTGTTAGATGCCAAGTCTTATTAGCCTCTAACGATTCCATTTCATCTATAACGGCCTCATTCCAAAAGTCTGCATCTATGGAAGTTAACGCTTCCTGCAAACTTTTTGGATCCTCGAGGGTGTATACTGTAGTAAAGTCATCACCAAAATCTTTAGAGATTCTAGCTCTTTTACTTCTTCTGAGTTCATCCTCATATCCAACACCCCCACTAGTTCCGTTATCTCTAATAGCGGGTAGTAGATTACCCCCACTATTTCTCGTTTTAAATGGAAATCGTGTCTCAAAGAAACCAGCATCAATGGATTCTATTATAGTACGAGCATTCAAATCATAGAATCTATATGCCTTACTATTGGCCGCATAGCCAACGAAGACACATTCACATGCTCGACTAGCCAACTTAACCCTCTTAGGATCCGGAATTCTTATGTAGGCCAAACAGCCCCACGTTCTTAAATAGGACAGATTAGGTGGCTTATTCTTCAAGATCTCATAGGGTGATTCTTTTCTATTTGTTTTTGGAAGACGATTTAGCACATAGCAAACCGTCAACAAAATATCACCCCACCAAGAAGAAGCAGCTCCAGAATTTAGCATAATAGCCACAACTAATTCTGTAAACGTCCTATTTTTCCGCTCATCTTTACCATTCATTTCTGGTGAATATGGTGCCGTGGTTTCATGAATGAGATCATGTGAGCTATAGAATTCCTTGAAGGGATTAGAGTCATACTCTGATCCTCTATCGCTCCTAAGTCTTTTTATCTTTCGATTGCACTGATTTTCGAATTCAACCACAAATACCTTGAACATGTCAAGGTCTTCACTTTTGTTTTTCATCAAATAAACAAAGCAATAATCAAAGCAATCATCTATGAAAGTGATAAAGTATCTCTTGCCAGACCTAGTTAACGTCCCATCTAGTTCACAAATATCAGAATGAATCAGATCTAAGGGTTCTGATTCTCTACACACAGATTTATGGGGCGTTTTCGTTATTTTAGCTTGGCTACAGAAATCACATTTATCAAATTCATTCATTGAGAGTTTAGGGATATGTCCTAGCTTGCTTAAATTCTTCACAATTCGTGTGTTCACATGACAAAGACGAGCATGCCAAATATTCAAATCACACACCATGTAAACTGAAGAATTCATCTTATTAATTTCGACATTCAACTTGAACATCCCATTACATGCATATCCCTTTCCCACAAAACTCCCATTCTTAGTAAGAGTATACAAGTCTGCCCCAATAGATTGATTAAACCCAGCCTTATTAAGAAGATATCCCGAAACAAGATTCTTCCTTATCTCTGGAGTGTGCAACACATCCTTGAGCACCATCTTCTTCCCAGAGGTGAAGTTCAGCTCCACTTCACTAGAACCAGCAACCATAGTGGTGTGAGTAGTCCCCAACAACACTTTCTTGTCAGCAGGTGCTTCTTCGTATGTTTTAAACATAGCACGATTGTTGCATACATGCTTCGATGCACCTGTATCCAGCCACCATCCTTCTGAGTCACCGGTGAGGTTAACTTCAGCGATCATGTCTGTGATCATGGCTATCAAATCCTCTTCTGTCAAGTTAACCCTGGCCGCAGAGGCGGGGTTTTGCTTGTTCCTGCACTTTTTTGCCATATGACCTGGTTTTCCGCAGTTAAAGCAGATAAACGGTGGGTCATTCTTAGAGGTTTGGGCCATGACCCTTTGGTTACCTCGAGAGGCACCATTCTGGTGGGGGCGGACCTGCTGGTTCTTACCCTTAAACCCTTTCTGGTTAGGTTTAAGAGCTCTAGAGGTGGGTCGTTTAGCAGTGACGACCATCACCTCTTCTTTCATATCCTGCTTGCGGGACTCTTCCTCAATCCTTAGGCGAGTAATCAAACTTTCCAGTGAAAATTCTTTGGTTTTATGTCTAAGCATATTCTTAAAATCTTTCCACGAAGGGGGCAGCTTATCAATAATGCAAGCAACTTGAAATTGATCGTCCAGAGGCATACCTTCAGAGACGATCTCATGAGATATTTTCTGAAGTTCGTGGGATTGAACTTCGACAGACTTTTCATCCACCATCTGGTAGCGCAGGTAGCGGCTGACAGCATACTTCTTAGCTCCAGCCTCCTCCGTGTTGTACTTCTTTTGGAACGCATCCCAGATCATCATTGCGGTGTTCTTGCTGTCCGCATAGTAGTCGTAGAGGTCGTCTGCCAGGCCGTTGAGGATGTAGCCCTTGCATAGGAAGTCATGCTCCATTTCCTTAGCAGAAGCAGCCCTCTCCTCATCGGTCGCTTCTTCCGGCAGCTCGACGGGCATGCTGGTGAGGCAGTGTGCCAACTTCTTGGTCGTCAGGTAGAACTCCATCTTTTGTCTCCAGCGACGAAAGTTGACTCCAACGAAGCGAAACAGTCGATTGATATCGACAGCACCAGATCCGACCATGTTGTTCTATTCAGTCGACATAGCAGCAGCCGAACGTCTTAAAATTGTTAGGAACGGAACAACAACAAGAACGAGGTTACCGAATCTGGAGCTGAGTCGCGGACTAGGTCGCTCTCTTTAAGACGTTCGGGCACTGCCCTCGATGCGCACGGCAGACTATCAACCGGTCGTCTCCAGGATAAAACAGCTCCTCTGTGTACTCGCGGTTTTGTGCGAAAACCGGAGCCCTCTAAACACACCACAACGAGCATAAACACAATAGAGAGCGTGTTCAGAGAGCTCCGGTTTTCGCACAAAACCGCGAGTACACAGAGGAGCTGTTTTATCCTGGAGACGACCGGTTGATAGTCTGACGTGCGCATCGAGGGCAGTCCCGCGAACGTCTTAAAGAGAGCGACCTAGTCCGCGACTCAGCTCCAGATTCGGTAACCTCGTTCTTGTTGTTGTTCCGTTCCTAACATATACAACCCTTCATTTTTAGTGCCCACTCCTGGCACTGATCTCCGCAGACCAAAACCTACCTTCACTTGATTTTGATTGTGCAGGCAGGTAGCTAGCACTGGCGTCCCCGCCACCGCGAGGAGCTGGGCAATTGCACTTGCGAAAGCAAAGAGAGAGGATAGAGCTCTCGCATTTTTTTTCAATTTTTTTCCGTTTTCTATATAATAGATGATCAATTAATCAATTAATGCCTTACAATATTACTATCAGCAGTATCATTTATAGCTGAAATGTAAAACTGCATCCCGCATTCAAAATTTTCTGTGTTTAGAGTGATTTTCGGAGTCTGACATGGCAGCCATTTTAGGCGGGCTTTTTTTCCTTTTCCTTCGACTAAAACCGCCCTTCCTCCCTCTTTTTGTTTCCTTCAAGTATCAGAAATAACCGCACCCAAATTTCACTAGTATTACTACTTCGATCAAACGCACACCAGGTTTCCTTGCGCCGGCGAAAATCAAACTAAAACTCACCGCCGTCTCTCAAAAGTTTTCCCAAATTAACATTGCTCTGACTGGCACTTTCTTCCGCATGAACCAAATCTCCTACTGTCGAAGAAATCTGGAGACCACACCATAATTCCACCAGGATTACTACTTCGATAGAATCCCCCAGGTTTCTTACGCTGGCGGATATGCCCGTAACGCAGTGGCACTGCAGAAAGGAGTGCCTTGCTTCCGATTCCTGAAATTCCAGTGGGTAGAGGTAACTATTTTGTCGAGATTTATCACAGGTGATCGGTTAATTTGGTTAGTGTCGCCTTTGTTCATTACCTGTGTCATCTATCGTCATTGCACTTATGTTTTTCCTCTGTTTTTCAAAGCTGGGATTCCAATGATGTAAAGATGAACAAAGGCTATGAACTTAGCTACCTTCATATGAGTATTTTATTAGATAGACATTTTCAATTGGGTTAATGCTCAGACAATGGCGCTATCCTTTTTTCCTTGGAGCGGGTGTAAATGCTTTGAATCCGATTTATCAACGTCAGATTGCTGCCTTCCTTCCCTCCTATGTAGCGTCCGATCGGCCAGACTTGGGTAAATCTTTTTTCGTGGGAAGTGGTGTCCAAATGAGAGTGGTTGTTTTGAAATCTTGAACGCCTACAAACCCAGTAGGAAATACATTGGAGACGGCATAAGGGAGATCACCACTGTTGTCAAGGTGAGAGCTAGCCTGCCCGCTAGATCTTTATGAACAGCTTCTGCAGATTTGCTGAACCCATGTTTATTTCACACTTGCATAGCTGTTGAAACTGGCAAGTCTGCTTTCAGAACAGAAGGTCTGGATTTTAGAACAGAAGGTGTATTTATGATGTTCTCTCCTGATGTCTTACTCCATAACAGTTTCTGAAAGTATACCTTCAGTAATAACCTCCGAAAAATTGCTCCGTTGTGCAGAAGATGATGTTAAATTATTGCTGTCAAAAGGAAATAGAGGAAGTTGTGGCTCAAATTTGCTATAAATATGAAGTTAGGATTAAGGAGAAGGAAAAGAATGTGTGCTTAGAGTAAGTTGGAATTGGACTCGAATCATAATAATATCCAATTTACTATTTATAGTTGTAGCTGAAGTCCAGTTTGGTTTTAGTTGGTGATTTCTTTACTCTACTTCATAATCGTTTTCTGTTCAAAATTGAAATTGATGGAGCAACCAAAACTTTCCGGAGGTATTACGTCAATGAAGAAGATACTGATGTATGATAATAAACTCCTGCAGTCACCAATTAATATCTATCCATCTCTTCAAGTTTCACATTACTTCCAGGTTGTGTGGGTTCCTGGTTGTTTTGAAATATGTTTAGCCGCAGAAAGGCTGGGCAAGTCAGGGACTACAATGCAGTGATGTGCATTGGAGTTGTGGTATGTATTACTCCAGTGATCACTTATCAATGACAGAGTCTTGATTGATTTTTCATTTTTATTGTAATATTTGCTCCTTCACGTGATGTGATTCATCACTAGATGTTGATTGCTAGGATGTAATGCATCTACTCTATGATTTTCCGTAGATAAGAGGTGACACCTCACACTATGATGTTGTTGCGAATTCAGCTTCATCTATAGTAATGTCGGCAGGTCTAAATTCAGGTTAGTATTACTTCTTCCTCTTGTGCATAAGTAACAAATGACTATTGGGTTCTTTATTCTTGCTTCTCTCTTGGAAATGACAATATATATGAAGCTAGATGAAGATTTAAACCAAGCTATTAGACTTAGGAAGCTCTCTATATATGTTCTACTGAGTAAGTGGTTAAGTCAATACCACTTCATCAAAGAGGTTCTTATTGTTTCTCATCATCTTTCCAATTTTTTCTAGCCATGGACCATCAATTCTTTTCATCCATTCTCTAGGCGTCATTCAGAAGCTTGGTTCTTTTAACATGCCTTTCCCTAACCTTGGCCTCTTAGATTGGTATTTTCAGTGTCCGTTTGTAGCTTGAAATGGGAATTCTGGAGGGTTTCTGTATATATGAAGTCTAGGTTCTTACTGTATTTGGGATTTGGATGTGTGATATGGCTTTCAGTGGGCTAGATTTGAGTGTCCTTTGAACAATGAGGTGAAACATAAGCCAATTGAGTTTCCATGGAAATAGAGAGCTTACACAGTAATGTGGAAATATATGTTTGTGTCATGAGCTTTGCCTCTTAGTTCTTGGCTTGCTAAATTGCTTCCCAATTAGGATGCTAACTTGGTATTATCCGATTGCTATGTCTCTGGTTTGAACTTGAAGTTTGGCTTCATGCACATTTTTATGGTATTTTCTGCAAGGTGTATTATATCAAACTGGGAAAATTCCTGTATGATTTGCGTAATTCTCTGGTTGGCAGCCATTGAAGGATGGATTGTTTTGGTTAATGGTGTGCATGAAGAGGCGCAAGAGGATGACTTGAAAAATGCTTTTGGCCAGTTCGGAGAGATTAAGAATCTGCATTTGAATCTTGATCGCCGTAATGGTTTGTTAAGGTATGAACAAGTTCATCTGATCTCCTTTATTCTAGGCTACGTGAGAGTGGATGTGTGTGTCACTAAAACTGAGGAACAACTTCATTAGTTTGCTAGGGATATGTGCTGATTGAATACGAGAAGTTTGAGGATACTGATGTGTTTGATAGTGGGTTTGCATTTGGTATATGTTGTTCAGCTGAGGGTTTGTGGTATTAAGCGATTTCCTCCACCGACACTGAATTGGCCAGAAACTGCCTACTCGACCCGCATAGATATGATTTTTTGCATGCATTACATGGCGAGGAAACAGAACCCACACAGTAATGTACTAATGTTAGTATTTAACCTAGGATAGTGCTTACAGACTCAACATTTTTCTTCATTCTATTATGATGGCAGAGGTAAATAGAGATATAAGTTTTGTGAATTGCTTCATTTGTGCCTCCTAATTAACATACCCATGTTTCATTTTGACGTAGTAATTGTTCCAATTTGATTTCCAACTGAAATGCATATTAGATCAAGTTGCTCACTCTGACACTAACTTCGCTTGATGGAATTCATCAACAGTAATGGCTCCACCTTATAATTTGCTTTCAGTATTATAGGATTTCAGTTTGTTGCCGAATCCGTTGTATTGGTAACTGACAAGATGAATCAGCAAAGCTACCTTTTTGGACAACAGGCATGCAAAGTTCCTGATGCCTTTTAAACCTCTAGCTTTGTTATGGATTTGACACGTGTGAAACATGAATACATCAAACAACTTGAAGTTATGCTATTGTATTTGTAATGAACTTAGTTTTGGTCATCTGACTGCTGCAAACCCACTTAATTACGAATGATAAACCTCCTACCCCTTTCAGCCTTACTTTTGATCATAAACCTATATATTATTAGAGCTCCATAATATGGTTTATTCTTCATGCTGAATTAGATTGGATGTTTCATTACACTAAGATTTCTTTTGGGGTTCGGATTATCTTATTGAAAAATTAGGCAAAAATGAATACCACGCTGAAGAGAACCACGTGTTTGGACACCTGCATTGTGACGAAGCTTTAGCGACTGAATTTTGCTTAAGCTCAAGAGCTCAATTTCCTTAAATATGATAAAGTCAGATGTCTAACTTTTACATTTTTCAGCCAAGTTGTCAATCCAATTTACAACCTTTTTTTCCCATTCCATGTGTTCATATGTATAATTGTGTTTATTCCACAGGAGAAGGCATACATTATTGCTGGAGAAGTGACGGACTTGACCATTGAGCACCCAACCAATGACATTCATATCATGTTCCCATATACCCAGTTTAGACATATCGCATCAGTCGAGAGAGTATCCCTATTGAGACAAGAACTTCTTCAACATCCTCAATTGCATGTAATGCAACACATACCAGTTCATGGTGAAATTTGAACCTTGGAAGCACATGATTAATCACTGTGATTTGATTATGCTTAAGTTGTTCGATGCTTTTGTTAACTAATATTATGCCTAGGATTAGCCTTTATCCGACTTAGTTTGCAATGGACAAGTCTTCTGCTTATCTACAAGTATGACATTTCTATGGATGCTTTTCTTTTATATTTATTTATTTTGTGGGATTATGGTCAGTGATCCATATGTTTATCTAGAGATCGAATATATTTATCCTATGCATTATTGAAAAGTTTTAATTTTATTGCAATTATATGGATGCTTTTCTTTTTATCTCTACTTTGAAATAATGGGCGCCTTATAGCTTCTAAAGTTAAGTTCAGATAATTCATGATGGATGGTATTCTGTCTCTAAGATAATAGCACAACTCCTTCTTTCTATTAACTCCATGTTTGATTCCCAGTTATTCACTTTCACAAAGTACTTGCATGTGTTTTCATCAAAGTTTTCAGTTCTTATGGCTGTGGAGCTTCATTTTCTGCTTGAGAGCAAGCTATTTTATAGAGAATGACACTATCTTGATGCATGCAAATCAAAAGCATACTAATGAACGACATTGTTTTTACTATTTCTTACACATTCTCATATGATTATTGACCATAAATTTTGAACACATTATCTGGTGAATTTTATCCTTCCATATTACCAATTGATGAATTCCTTGAAGTTTGTAAATACCACTATTGATGTGACTTGAAGCGGACTATCAGCCGCTACGACTGGTAGTCGGGGGTCTTGCTGTTAATATGGACTCAATGTTATTTGGGTTCGGGTTCTGGGCCTGGTCTGTAACCATTTCCTTTGCCAGATTGGATTAGGTTTAGACCCACATGGAGAAGTAATATAAATACTTCTCATACTCCTCTGTAATATGTAATCTCCTCGATATAGTGAAACTGGCTCTCTCTCGCCCGTGGACTAGCTAACACACAGTGTTAGTGAACCACGTAAATCGTGTGTCTGTGTTTTTCGATTCTCGCTTTCGTATTCTTGCTTTATCGATTCCGACGATTTCCCAATCCGTAGCAGCGCGTTTGTAACAAGTGGTATCAGACCCGCGGCTGGAATTGGTATGGAGTTCTGTAATTCCGAGTTCAACGAATTCTGCAAGGATGAAGGGATTGCCCGTCATCGGACCGTGAGAGATACACCCCAGCAGAATGGCATTGCAGAAAGGATGAACCAGACATTGTTGGAGAGAGCACGGTGCATGCTCTCTAATGTTGGACTAGAGAGAAGATTCTGGGCAGAAGCAGTGAACATGGCGTGCTTCCTGATCAACCGTGGACCTCACACAGGTATCAAGTTTAAGACTCCTTATGAGGTGTGGTATGGTAAGCCTGCTGATTACTCTTCACTGAAAGTTTTTGGGTGTCCTGTTTATTATCATGTGGATGAGGGTAAACTAAACCCAAGGGCAAAGAATGGTGTATTTGTGGGTTACGGAGATGGAGTT
The DNA here is from genome assembly GCA_946122785.1 of Linum tenue. Classification (NCBI taxonomy): domain Eukaryota; kingdom Viridiplantae; phylum Streptophyta; class Magnoliopsida; order Malpighiales; family Linaceae; genus Linum; species Linum tenue. The sequence goes on from CAMGYJ010000002.1 coordinate 41,089,180, forward strand.
AAGGGATTTCGAGTTTGGTCACCTTCTGAGCATCGAGTTATACTCAGTAGAAATGTGATATTTGATGAGAAGTCTATGTTTAACCCCACGTTGAAGGTTACTGTTGTTGAAGGTAGCAAGAATGTTGATAATCAGGTGGAGCTGCAAACTCTCAATGAGAGTGAGTTTGATCACCAAGGTGGAGAAGATCAACATGAGGATGTTTCTACAGAGCCAGAAACTTCAAAGTCCAGTGCAGGAGCTCAACTGTCTATAACTTCCGGTAGACCAAAGAGAGAGACTGCAGGAGTACCTCCAGAGAGGTATGGTTTCGAGGACATGGTGGCATATTCATTTCAGGTTGCTGAAGAAGTGGATGCAGGTGAGCCGCTGTCCTATAGAGAAGCCTTTTCGGGTGGCGAAGCTGATCAGTGGTTTGCCGCAATGGGAGATGAGATGGAATCCCATGACAGGAATCAGACTTGGGAGCTAGTCAAACGACCACAGGGAAGGAAGATTGTTACAAACAAGTGGATCTACAAGAAGAAGGAAGGAATCACTTCTAAAGAAGGCATGAAATTTAAAGCTCGGGTGGTTGCACGAGGCTTCTCGCAGAGGGAAGGAGTTGACTACAATTAGATTTTCTCACTAGTGGTCAGACATACTTCGATCAGAGTGCTACTAGCAATAGTGGCACATTATGACTTGGAACTCGAGCAGCTAGACGTGAAGACAGCTTTCCTACATGGAGAGTTGGAGGAAGAAATTTACATGACTCAGCCAGAAGGATTCTAGATTCCGGGAAAAGAAGACTATGTTTGTAAGCTGAAGAAGTCCTTGTATGGACTTAAGCAGTCTCCGAGGTAGTGGTACAAGAGATTTGACAGTTACATGCTTGAGCTGGGCTACAGCAGAAGTCCATATGATTGTTGTGTGTATCACAACAAGGTGTAGGATGGTTCGATGATCTATCTTGTTCTATATGTGGATGATGTGCTCATAGCTGCGAGGTCGAAGTCTGATATCCAGAAGTTAAAGGGGCTTCTCAGTGCTGAGTTTGAGATGAAGGATTTGGGAGCTGCTCAGAAGATCTTGGGCATGGAGATTTACAGGGACAGGTCGAAGAAGAAGCTTTTCTTGTCACAGAAGAGCTATATCCAGAAGATATTGTCGAGGTTTGGCATGTCTTCAGCAAAGCCCTTAAATACTCCTAGTGCTTCAAATGTTCATCTATCCTCAGCTTATGCACCGCAGACAGAGGCTGAGTAGGAGTACATGTCGAGAGTCCCATATGCTAGTGCAGTAGGTAGCTTGACGTACGCTATGGTATTCACTAGACCTGATCTTGCACATGTTGTTAGTGTTGTCAGTAGGTTTATGATACAACCTGGGAAGGAGCATTGGCAGGCTATGAAGAGGATTTTCCGGTACCTTAAGGGTACACCTGATGTGGGGATTAGCTTCGGAAGTGATACAGAGTGCTTGGTGTCTGGGTATTATGACTCAGACTATGCTGGAGATGTTGACACGAGGATATCGATGACCAGTTATGTATTCACTCTTGGGAGTTCTGTAGTGAGCTAGAAGGCAACTTTGCAGTCAGTGGTGACATTGTCTACTACTGAGGCAGAGTATATGGTGTTGACAGAAGCTTCTAAGGAGGGAATATGGTTGAAGGAACTGGTTGGTGATCTGGGTCTACATCATGATCAGACAGTGGTGTATTGCGACAGTTTGAGTGCAATATGCTTAGCCAAGGATCAAGTCCACCATGAGAGGACTAAGCACATCGACGTGCGGTATCATTTCTTGAGGACAGAGAAGAGGATTAAGGTGAAGAAGGTTGGCACCACGGATAATCCCGCTGATGTGTTCACGAAGTCGTTTCCACATGGCAAGTTCCAACACTGCTTGGACTTGCTGATGTCTTGAGTGGGTGACTCTGCCCTGCGGGGCATTGATGGCGGGAGAGAGAGAGAAGGAGCAGAGTACATCAGAGATTTCAGAGGAAGAGGATTCAAGTCAATGTTATTTGGGTTCGGATTCTGGGTCTGGTCTGTAACCGTTTCCTTTGCCAGATTGGATTAGGTTTAGACCCACATGGAGAAGTACTATAAATACTTCTCATACTCCTCTGTAATATGTAATCTCCTTGATATAGTGAAACTGGCTCTCTCTCGCCCGTGGACTAGCTAACACACATTCTCGCTTTCGTATTCTTGATTTATCGATTCCGACGATTTCCCGATCCGTAGCAGCGCTTTTATAACAACACTTCATTGCATAATTGCTTATTTCCGCTTGGAGCTCATAGAGAATCATGTTAATAATATAGAGTCTTATGAATTAGTACCTTTGAAGCAATTCATGATGACAATAACAAGTGCAAGATTTTCCTCTAAAATATACATACAACATTAAGATAGGATGAACTGGTCAACAAAATATAATTGAATTAATTATCACTAATGGCACAATTAATACATAGCCCAAAAATGACTTTGAAATTGTGAATCAATTAATTAGAATACTCCTAAATCATTTAATTTTATTGGCCATTGACTCTGAATTCGAGATGTTCTCATACCCACTAGGCCATCTCCTCAAATAATATGAATCAATTGATTAAAATAAAATAATAAAAAATAAACCGATACTCATCCGCCAATGAATACTACCTGCACAAATTTGGCAGAAGTCTTCTACACCTGTATGGCTTGATAAAAAATATGAACTAATTATCATTAATGTCGTAATAAAAAAGTAACACAAAAATTTATTTCAAATTGTCAATGAATCTAAATCCTTTGAAAATATAAATGGAGTTGATTAAAATGAAACAAAAAATAAATAAAAAAATTCATCCGACTAATGAGTCGGGTAAAAGCTAGTAATTATATATCTCCGAACGTTCCTCTTTGTCGCTTTCAATTAGCCCCTTGCATGAATGAATGATAGGGCAAAAAGAAGTAGAGAAAAAATAGGACCTCACAACGGAATTTCAACTTTTGTCACTTGCTATGCATGCATGCATGCGTACCTTGTAACAGTTCATATGCCTACCGCATATAATGACAATGTTGAATGTTTTCTTGGTGAAGGGTTTACTGTTATATGTGTGTGGTTGCCGGCTGATTAATTGAAGCATTTTGATCTTTGATGTATAGTAAATAAATGTTCTAGAAAGCAAAATGATCCGATAAAGTTATATTTTCAAACGTGTAAAAGAGTAGTAGAGTTGAATCTTCTAATGACGAGTGAATTTCTAACGAATGATTTTGGTCTAAATAATTGATGAGTATGTACAATTTATCGTCGGACTGCCTCCCTCTCGGGATAACTATGGCAACAAAAAAAACGAAGTATCAGCTTTAGAAGTGGGGTTGTGGGAGTTTATGAACTCCAAGCAGCAGTAAGGTTAGAAAACAGTATGATCTGGTCAAATTGGACTGGATTGACCCAATTAACCGAATAAGAAACTGAATTAGATTGAACCCAATTTTAATCGAGACCAGATTGGATGGATCTTGTTTGGTCCGGATGTGAACCCAAAAATCACTTTTGCCTATTTCTCCCCAAGTGCAGTCGTTTAAGAGAAATTATGATCAGTCATGCATCCAAACCGATTCAAACGACCCCTAAGTTTTCGTGTGGGTCATCGCCAAAGGAAAAATCGATAGAGATTCTGGTTCTGCATGGCTGACTGCTCATCTGCATCGCTAATGGACTGGACTGTAACATCCCGACTTTTGGATTAAGGTTCAACTTGGAATTAATATATGGTTTGATTCATTAGTTAGATACGAGACGTCAAACCAAAACCATTGAGTCACAACTGGGTCGAGGAGTTAACTCTCAACAGGACCAATTAATTTATTACCACCACGTACAAGAGTAAGCCGTTTAATTGAGAGCTATTATAGAGTCATATTAAGCCAAGTAACTTGATAGTTTTTGGCTTACCAAATCATTTTACCGATCCTAAGTAAATTGACTCATCTTTGGAAGCTGTGATCACTTTTGTCATTTTTGGATTGATTAGATATTGATCGGTTTAGTAAATTCCCTACCATTATATGAGAGTGTAAAAGTAACAAGATTTGAAATTTTGGAGTGGTGGAGTGTCTTGGTATCTCGAATATGCGAAGAAAATGGAAATTCGAAAGCTTGTACGCTCTTAAATTAGTGGCAAACTTCAAAGTAAACAAGCTTTTATTAATATTTTTTTACCTAAACAAAAATGTTATTATTGGGTAATGACTCTCAACAAGCATACGGAAGATTCGGATTGTAAAGCAAGCTATTCCCACCAAACTCAATAAGGCGTCGCCAAGTACCCCCAACATCTCCTTTATCAATCGCCCAATAGTGTACTCTATCACTTTGATAGATTTTACAATCTGCGGGATTATAATCATCCTGCTCATTTTCATCCACAACCATGATAGTTCTAGCATAACCATCCAGCTTTGCGTCTCCATAAGGCCGACAACCAGATCCCATCCTTGGAATGACGGAACCTGGAGGACTGTAAACTTCTCCTCCCCATTCCGCATAGTTAGCAAAACCTGCTAACCCCGTGAATATGTCTCTCGGCCAAAATCCCAAAACCTTATTGTGAATTCCATACCTGAGAATCCAATCTCCAGTGTAATGATCCTTCTTTCACAATCAAATAATATTCAAACATTTGGAATTTTGCTTTACACGTTTTAGCTCAACTATCTATTTCAAATAAAAACATATGTATTTAGGTTTTTACTTGAGTATTAAGAAATTACCTTGCTAATAACAAAATTTTGTTCATATGTCGGTCCACCTCTTCTGGAAACAGGCGAAAGAATAACATCCAATGGTATTTCATGATTCGTCACCACGAATCCAGGGCAGTAAGTGTTGTAGCAATGCACATCTTTCGTCTAAGAATTGCAAATATGTTTAATGAAATTTATATATTCTTTTGATAATAATAATAATAATAAATATTTTCCTTATAATAATAAGTAAAATAATCATAAAACATTCACCATTGTGTATATGAAAAGTCGAGTGTACGAATCTTGATACAAGCTCGGATTAACCTTAAGCACAAAAAATGTGAAAAAGGGGTTATTTTGTAGTAGTGTCATTAATTATCATATGTAGCTATGTCATTTGAGAAGGTTGGAATGTGACTAAATACGTTAAATTAGTTACTTACTACCCATCCCACTGCAATACTATCAGGGCCATTTTGGAGTTTGAAACGGCTAGAAGTGTATTGATTGGCTTGAACCTCATGATTATATACACTAGTGTACATTCCAGCTCCATGGTACCTTTTGTCCCCAGTAGACCTTAGTACTGCAACCTATGTAACAAAATATATATGGTTCCATGACCAAGATATGAAAGTATGGTTAGCTTGCATATAACAAATAAAAACCAAATTTATCATGACTTTCATATAAATTAATATGAAATTAAATAATAATGAAATGGTAAAAATTAATGGGCATTTCACAAAGAGTTTGGTGGTACACCTTGGATTCTAGGTGTAACGGATGCATAATTGTAATTTGTAAGCATTAACAAAGAGTTTGTGCATGAGTATTTGCAAGTTTTACTGATTATTTGTTTTAATACAAAGTATTTGTTGACCATTTATAAATAATTTCAATTTACTGATTATTTGTTTTACTGATTATATGCCAGAAATTCCAAGATATATAACACACGCGAAAAAATAATAAATACTTACATGAACTCCCGGATTGAGGTTGGACGTTACAGCAACAGCTAAATTTGCTCTAAGTAAATCATTTTTTGTAGTTTTTCTAATTGGCACCGTTCCAATTGGACATCCTTTACCATTCAACCATATGTCTAAGTGTTCGCCACCAAATGAGCTTGAGTCTGTTGCTCTTGCTTCGAAACCGTGTAAAGAAGAGTTCAACTACAATGCAACCAAAAAAGACATATTGTTTATTAATTATTGATACAAATAGTGTGTTTAATTAAATGTATTAAAAAGGTATAAGAAAAACATGTTATGATCATATACCTGATAATCAAATTTACGATTCTTTAATAAAGGATGATCAAATGCCGGTTGCTTGTAGAAATGCACACAATTATATGTGTCTCCATGGATTGTCTATTTGACAAGGGACGCAGTAAAACCATTAAAAATCAGTTTGATGGTACTAACTACAATTATAATCAAGAAATAAATAATTAGGATAAATTCATTTAGCAATGTAACCTGGATAGTGGCAACAGCAGACTTATCCAAACGAGAAAGTTGTTTTCTTGATCTCCTAAACAACCTCTGTGCTGTAATGACGTTAAGTTCTAATAATAACACAGAACATAGCAAGACAAATATTAAGGCAGAACTATAGGTGGTACAACCAATATTCATCTTTAATTTCCTGTCAAAAAAAGTTATAAAATATGAATTAATATTTACAAACTGGACACTTATTATGCTTGCTTCAATGTAGTTTCAAGACACTTACAGTGACTCTCCTCTTGAATTCTTTTTGTGTATATTTCAGATGAAATTATTTTCTATGCATTAATGCTTGCGGCCTTTTATACAGGGAGAAAGTAATTTGTTAACAAAAAATGAGATATCATCGAGTATAGATAAAAAAGTGTAAGTCACTTAAGTCATATCGTAAAATTCGCTTTGATATTTTTAACTAATTTGAAATTTTCAAGGCACTCAAAGTTATAATGAAATATTATCTACACATTTACTATATCATTAAATTAGCGGGCAGTTCTAGGGTGCCCAAAGCAAAATCCGAGGAACGGAAGACTGGGGGCAAGGAAAATTACAAAAAGCATCACGACGCGTTAAAGCTTTTTTCATTCGACTTCAACCTAACTGTACCCGGTTTAATTATATGGATTAAGAGGTTAAACTCTATGGATACGACCCACCCCGCCCTAACCAATTTCCAGTCCCTCATTCGTCTTGGAGGGGACGTCCTCTCTTAGGTCAAAGTTCGAACATAAGCTGCCTGTCGAATCTGAAATCTCCAACAAAATCATCGTTTCGAAACCCAATCCTTTTATGATTTGATCCACATTCGATTTAGCTCCCTAACCAATCTCAAATCCCCAACATCATCATGTTTTGAACCCCAAATCTATGTATCCGCATTCGAAGAGTAGATCCCCTTTCAATCTGAAATCCCCACATAATCATCATTTTGAACCACAAATCCTTGTATCCACAATCGACGTTTTGTTCTTCGCCATTTTATTTCAGCCGGAGTTACTCACCTATCTCTTTCTAACACGATTACTGCGACCATGTCTATTATTGTGTTCATCAAACTTTTCATTTTTCTAACCCTAGGGTTCATGTCGCCAGTGCTTTGTCATCTTGTCTTAGCGTTATTGTCATTTTCTCAAAACTTCTATCTCTCGGTGAAATTAAGGTTTCCTGAGATGCAGGGATCGTCTCGTCCAGAGGATTGAGAAGAAGATGAAGAAGACAGAATTTGATTCGAATCGGATGGAAATGTCGCCTTAACTTGTGTTTATGTATTAACGTGCGTTTAGGACTAATTCTAGTTGGACTGGGATCCGTATTATTTATGGGTCTAATCATTAATTTTTGAAGGCTTTTAAATAACATTCAAAAGTGGGCTTGTACATGATCCGGATTGTCATTAGGTTGGGCCTTTGATAATTTTCTATCACAGTTTTCGGTTCTTTGATTTTATATTTTATTTACATCGGATTCTGCTTCTAAATCTTGATCATGCCTTGAGTTCACGCAATTTAAACATAATTATGTATTCCATCTTTTTTGGGGATTTGGTAAATGGTAGCGTGTCTCTTTACACATTTATCGGTACGAGGTAAACAACAATCCGCCCAATTTAACTCTTTATTAATTGCCCTTATTCCACTTTCTCGCTGTTTACCCCTCTTTATGCATTGCACTCATACATAACAAACCTCTTCTAGACTAATTAGAGGCTTGTGGTTAGATACCTAGTGAGGACATTTTTTAAATTTATGTTTTGAAACGAAAGTTAGAATTTCACTTTTGAAGTACCTATGTACTTTTGTTGAGCAAGTATTTTCAAAATGTAAAATTTTATCAGCGTATAGCTATACGATTATTGTATAAGGTGTTGATGGTTCAGGTAATGGGTACTGACTAGTTAGGGTATTAGGTTGTTGATGGTTTAGAGTATATGGTATATGGGTAGGTTATAAGGTGTTGATGGTTTAGAGCATATGGTATTGATTGGTTAGGGTGAGGGTAGGTGTTGTTTTATTTTTCTCGATTTTATATTTTCTGTACATCTGCTTATAAATGCTGATCATGCATTATTATCAGGTAATTTAGACATAACTATTATAGCGTGTCTCTTTACACATTTATCGGTACGAGATAAAATGATTTATTGTGTGCAAGGTAGGTTCTTATTAAAGATTTTGCCTTGTTGGTGATTCCGACCATTAGCGATTCGCCACATATGGAATCAAAATTAGTTAGAGTTTTTAACAGTGCTATCAAAACCAAGCCGAGCCGATAGGTCGGACCGGTAAAACCGGGATCCGGCCACCAGCCCGGCTCGAAACCCTTGAAAAAACGCTTCGGTTGAATTCACCGGCCGGTTAACGGTTCAGACGGTTAACCGTCAAAACCGTTCAACCCGGTCAACCGGCTCTAGGCTATCAAGTCCCTTATAAATGAACTGGCACGGGATTCAAGAAGCACGTCAGGGTTCAAAGTACATATGCTGGGCTGTCTCTTCGCTTCCTGGGAAAATAGCCTTTTCATCTCTTTTTACGGTGCACCAATATTCTTTTAGTGATCATTAGTTTTTTTGTTAAAAAACACATTCAGACTCTTATGGGATAGGGTAGATGGCTAGATGTTATTGCATGCGCAGCCTTGGAAATGAAATTATGAGAACGTTGAACTTTCCTTCCCAATGCCATCTGCACATTTCGGTCGGATAATTTTTTAGTTTTTTTCAATTTTATTTTGGGTAATTATGGATAAATTAGGTTTCTTTCCATAACATTTTCATAATTCTAGAGGGTTATGAGTAGGAATCTAAATTTTGGGTTTTAGATCTAAAATGGAAAAATATACAAATTTTACTATTATTTTGTTGCTTTTATTTGAAAACAATATGGTTCATGTTTGAACCTTGGAACTTTAGTACTAAATTTAAAATTGGTTTAATAGTGATGAATTCTATTTTTAATTTATGGTTTAGTGTGTTTTTATGTGTTTAGTATTTATGATATTCTTGTTTACAAGGTATCGGTTCGTTAACGGTTTTTAACGGCCTAATACCGGTCAAACCAATAAAGTGCGAGCCGCTCACTATATCGGTTCATGCTCCGGTTCGGTTTTGACAACATTGGTTTTTAAGTTCATCTTTATTCATTTATTCTTCGATTTGAACCAGCATGTCTTTGATCCGAAGGATTTTGTAGTGGCGTGCTAAAGACAATCTGTCCAATTTAACTCTTCATTAATTCCCCCTTTTCCACTCTCTCATTCCCCGACGAAGCTGAAACAATCCCCTGTGATATATTTACCGTTCATTTTAACCCTTCACTTAATAAGAAAGCGAAATTATGCACGATGATCATAAATGTGATGTAGCTTAATTGGTTAATTGTCCTTTAGTTGCTTAGTCAATAAAGTAGAGGTTTGTGGTTCGATACTTAGCGAGGATCAATTTTTAATTTATGTTTTAAAAAGAAAGTTAGAATTTCAATTTTGAAGTACCTATATACTTTAGTTGGGCAAAAATTTTATCAGCGTATAGGTATACGATATTGTATAAGGTGTTGATGGTTTAGAGTATATGGTATTGGGTTAGAGTATTGATCATCTCCATCCCTAAAATTGGTTAGCAATTTCTAAACGTGGTCCCTACCGCCATATCACCAATTTTAGCAATTCATAACTTATCAATTTCTAGTCATCTACATCCCTAAACTATGCTAGCAATTGCTAAAGTGGGTCCCATTTACTATTTCAAAGCTACACAAACACTTATCAATTGAAAAGTTAATAAACAAGGAAAAAGAAAGTTATCTATGTGGCATTGCTAGAAGAATTGCTAATTTAGCAATCTTTCTAGTTTAGAAAGAACTCCTCCATCCCTAACCATTGCTAAGTTTTTGCCACCTAAGCTCCACCTCATCTTTAGCAATTGCTAAAAGTTGGGGATGGAGATAGAAGAAGGTGTTTATGGTTTAGAGTATAAGGTATTGAAGGTTAGGGTATAAGGTAGGTAGCAAGGTGTTGATGGTTTAGAGTATATATGGTATTGATTGATTAGTGTATAAGGTGTTCATGTTGTAGAGTATATGATATTGATTGGTTCGGGTATTATGGTTTATGGTTTAGGGTATAGGGCTGAGAGTTTAGGGTTATGATTCAAGTCAGAATAACATAAACCAGATCAATAGAGTAATGTTGCTAAACGAAAAAGTTAGTTTATCTACAAAGCCAGACTATTTATAAAAGCACATTCCCATCTCCCGCCGTCAATTCCTAAACTTTTCCCTTAATTCGATGGTGAAATTCCTTCAATCCTTATTGCGTGTGTGTCAACGAATCAGATATCGCCGAATCCAAAAAGTCGCATTTGCCCATAACCATGCTGGCGTTACCAAGGCCGAGGCAGTGGTATGGAGTGTGATTTTCAGTAAATGGGAAGGGCGGGAAAGGCAAAGTAATTACGAGTCCATTTATAAATTCGTTAATCAGTGAAGGAGAGACCATGCTCCGAAACCCGAGTGGCACTCATCTCCTGCTACTGTTCGTTCCTCCTCCTCTCAATCCCTGAAAAGAACCTTTTCTCCCATTTTCTCGATATGAAACTCTGAAAATGAACCCCAGCCACCTCTTCATCCTCATGTCCCATGCTTTATTTTCGGTTGTAGTGGTAATGATGTACTGCGTATTATTTTAGATCTTAGTTCCTTTCATTATGTCCTTAGATCAAGACTGTTAAACTAACTCCTTTGTTTTATTGTTTCTTCTTTTCTCTCCATATAGGGGCTTTTCGAGAGGCAGTGAGGGGAGCAATGACAACAAGTCGCCGTCTGAATATTGCCGAAAAAATCATCATATGTTGTTACGATTCCATAATAGGTATTATGGAACCCTACGTCATATGATGGTTTTTTGCACAATATTGACGCGTACATGTTGATCATACTTCGAAATTATATACAAGAGGGGAAAGTTGCCCTATGTATAATAGGATAAAAGAGGGAGGGAAAGTACACTTGTTTTGTTTTTTCTAGAATTGTACTTTTAGTGTTTGAGATCTTCTAAATCGGTGAGCGATCCTTCACTCCCAATAAAAATAATGTACTTTATTTCTTGATTACTGACTCCATTTTCAGAAGTCTTTACGATTGGGCCAACAGTATTTTTTCCTGATTTCGAACTCTGCTCCTCTGTCGCAACATGCTCTTGTCATTTCACGCCTAAAATAATAAAGTGAAATGGAAAATAAAAAATTTCATTTCATAATTTTAGTAGCCAATATTAAATTATTCAACTGACAATTATTTATTTAGAGTGCTTATGATTTAGAGTGCTTAAAATTATTCAACTGACAATTATTATTGATGATTATAGAAGACCTTAAATACTTGATGTTTAGCCATAACACGACTTGGCCTTATTCAAACAGACACATAAATTAAATGACACCGCAGAAGGCACCAGTCTTCTTATATACCAAATGACGCCGCATAGGAGAAGGACTTCCAGTTTCAGTTCAAGTTTCCAACACCGATCAAATAATTGAAGCCCTTTTACACACACATTCCGATGAACTCAAGTGTCCAAATCTCTGTTCCTTAGCTTGCTACTTCTGGTAACATGCCTCTTTTGCAAAATCGATAACGGCGATTTTAGTTCGACAAAAATATTGGATGCAACTGCATTGTGTAGATACAAACAATTATCTTTTATTCTTACCCTAGGTTGCTCGTCATAGTCGTCATCGCCGTGAGAATCAACATCATTTTCATTTTCATCCTCGGATGACCCAGACCCAGTACACTTTCTTGCATTATGATTGGTAGAACCGCATTTACTGCAATGCTTTTGCCTTCTCTTCTGCACTATTTCGGACTGAGCTTGAGTGGTGGGAGGATCAACATTGGTGTCATCGCCACCGCCACCTTCTTGCGAAACACCAGCATTCGAGGCATCATCTTTTGAGGTTGGCTTCACATAGCCAACAGGATGTGGGCATCGGGACTTATAGTGGCGCCATTCCCCACAATTACTACACTATCGTGGGTCTCCTTTCTTCCTTTTAGATTTTTTAGCCCTCGAACCTTTAGCTTTGACCGGTAATGGATCCAACAAAATATCATTTGCCTTCGATCTATTAATGCCAGGTATGTCCACATTACCAGTGTAAACCATGTCCAGCTTTTCACATAATGATTGAATCCCCTCACGAGCAATCTTGAAGCACTCACTAGATTTTGCCCCTTTTAACATTAGTTGTAAGCTGCTTTGTTGAATAGTATTGTACATGATTGACACAATATTTTATACAAAGTGAGTAAAAGTAAAGTAGTCATAGCTTTTATGAATATAAAAAAAAATTAAAATTGATAGTCATGGTAAACCTCAATGTGAAAAGTTGTGATTCATCTATTATGTCATGTTCCTGCAAGCTCTCTAATGTCTTCGGCTTCTTTGACCATCTTCGACACACTAGGCCTATAGGAAGTTCGAGTATGCTCTCTTCTTTCAGTACAAAAATCATATGACGACATGGTATTCCCATATAATCGTAGTGATTACAACTACACTCCATTGCAAAGGCTTGAACTGTGTACGTAACTTGAAAAACCTTAGTCGTGCCTGACACCTTGACCTTGTACACACACTCACTTTCCGATCTCTCTAACTCCACCCATATACAACATGCCAACTTTTCAACCTCGTCTCTGAATAAGAAGAATGCATTCTTTGTGAAAACCGCAACTCCACTCTTCTGAAGTGAGACTAAGACATTGCTTGTGATGGTTCGTTCTCGATGAATGGATTCAAAATCAGCATGCCGCTCATTCTCCCTCATATCCCTAGTCCAACTATCAAAGTGAATAAAGAACTCAAGGAGATTTTTATCATTTTCGATATAATTGGCAAGTTGAGAGTTCAGTCCTTCACATCTTGATGTTGTACTCAAGCCTGCAAACAACTTCGAACGCAAGTATGCAAACCCCCATTCATGTCTTTGTGCAAATAAATTGGAGACCCAATTGTTGTGCTGAAGGGAGCATTCCTCCGCCACTTATTTCCACTTATCTTCGAATTCTGAAGGTTGCCAATCAGCTGACACAAAATGATTTCATCCTGGTTATGCTCTTGTCTATATGCCAGGAACATAGACGATGTGTTGCATCGGGAAATACTTTATGAATTGCATTACCCATTTCTTTATCCCCATATGTAATAACAGTCTTGGGATCTACACTGCCTAGCCTTATCTTCAAAGCTCCCAACACCCAAATATAATTTTTCTCTCTCTCGTTAGCCAAAAAAGCACATGCAAATACGCAAGTTTGCGAATGGTGGTTGACACCTAAAAAGGTAAAAAATAAGTTCAGGTATGTAAACTACTAGGGTTATTTTACAGGATAATTGTATGTGTGAAGGACAAGTACCTGAAAAAATCACGAGAGGCATCTGGTAAATGTTCCTTTTGTAAGTAGCATCGAATGCCGGCAATTCTCCAAAGCATGCATAATTAGCGACAGAAACACTATCGTCCCACAAGATGTTAATAAGCCGGTCGTCATCATCCTTCTTTAGTTCAATAATGAAATGCTCGTTTCGTGGTACATTTAGCTTGTAGATAGGCTAGGGCTGTTGCGGCATCACCTTCACTGATTTGTTCTTTCCTCTCTTTGTCCACATAATTATATGCATCGTTCTTCGTGTAGCCCAAATTGTCGTAGCCTCCTGCTTATGATACGGCCAGATTCACAATCTGAGAAGTTTTCATGCCTGCAGCTCTTCTAAAATTTATCGCTGCTTTGACTGCATCACTCATACGAAGTTTCCCTTTCATGTAGTGCATATATCCTCTGGGGATCGTTTCATGAGCGTGTACATTATCAAACTGGTGCACATACCACTTCCCATCGACCTTGTCGTGTTTAACACGCATCTTGGCTCTACAGTTAAATCTGGTCTCCCCTCTTGCTTCTCTCTTTCGTTCTGAGCTTTTCATGCGCCTCTTTCCCTCACCAGAGCATACATAGTCACGTCATATCATCACCTGATTCTTATCACGACCAATGTCTGATTTTCTTATGTCAAAGCCATTGACCAACCCGTAGTCCATGTAGAAATCATAGGCTTCTTCTGTATCATCGAACTTCATTTTTTTAATATCTTCAGGCTGTAGAAATATGAGATCGGTGATATTATCTTTCTGGGTGGTGTTACTGGCTCCGACCCCATCGTTTTCTTGGACTGGCTCCAACGTCAATAGTAGGATTGTTTCTGACATCAATGGTGGGACTGCCTCCGACGCCATTGTCACTGCGACTTATTTTGGTGAACAAACGTTGTAGATTACAAAACCCTATTGGGAATGATGACCGAATCCTTTTCTTCAAATTCTACTGGACTTGTTACGTTTCCCTAATTAATGCTTGAATGTGCCACAAAAAATGGGAGTTTTTTCCAGAAATAGCACCTTTAAAAAAAATTACAAAACTAGCATCCTTCCAAAAATATTTACAAAACTAGCACCCTTGTGGTGCGTTTTAAACCGCATCCTCCAGGTGCGTTTTATATTTAAACCGCACCTGTAGGGTGCGGTCCATTTTCCTGGGGCTAAACCGCATCTTGGCCATGCGATTTCACGTCTGCCCTACACAAACCGCATGGCCGAGGTGCGGTTTTGGCCTGACCTAGGCAAACCGCTCCTTAGAGATGCGGTTTATTCCTCCAAAACCAAACCGCATATCTAAGGTGCGGTTTAGCCACACAGACCGCACCCCCCAAATGCGGTCTGTGTGTCAATTATTTTCCGACGCCCTACAATCACCCATGGAGAATTATAGACGTAGGGCTGCATGGCAGACCAAAACCGCACCTTAGAGGTGCGGTTTTCCTCATTTTTTTGCCTATATAAGACTGCCCGGAAAACCTCTACTCTTCACACCTCTCCTTCTCTCTTTTCATTTTTCTGTTGTATCTCTATATTTCTTTATTGTTTTTGCCATTAACATTAACTCGTAAGTTTATTTTGTGTTACTTTTTATTGTTATTTGTCATTTGTGATTTTTATAATATTAACTGAACTACGGTTTTTTTGTGTGCAGATGGCATTCTGCCAGTTCACGCTTGGCTTACGGTGGAATGGTTACATACATATTCAAATGATAATTAACATAAATAACATTTTTAATGAATAATAATTTAAATAGAAACATAAATATTCAAATGTTTGAAATTAATAAAATTCTTTTTGTGCACATAAAAATAAATCGTATTGGTTGTTTGCTAAATAATTTAATCGTATTGGTTGTTTTAAATAATTTAATCGAATACAAAGCAACACTCCTTAGACTCTTAGAAGAGGTATACATCTTCTTACAAACGCAGTCTTTTTGACAGAAAAAGGGGGGATCCGAGAATCTCTTAATACCCGATTTTCCCAGGTAATGGGAGGATATGATAATCGCTTAAAACCCCATTTCCTTATACGTGCATCTCTTTATAAAGAGTCGAAGTAAGTGGCGCTATGTATTCGATTAAATTATTGAAAACCACCAACACGATTAAAAAATCAACATAAATTTATTTTATATTACACTAAATACATTAACAAAATAAAAGAAGTACAAATGGTGAAGAATTGTATGTACCGGGTAGGGCTGGCTATTTGGACCGGGACCGGATGAAAAACCGGAAACCGGACCGTATAACCCGGACCGAGACCGGACCGGGACCGGATAGTAAACAATCCAATCCAATCTTTGGGCTTAGATTTGAGGTAAAAAACCGGATAAAGACCGGATAAGAGAGCTCAACACCCAAAACTTAAGGGTAATTTGCATAAACGGTCACAAACCTTTGCACTTAGTACAAAACTTAACCAACTCCTCACCCTTTTAGGCCTTAGGCCACTCAAATTCCCACAATCTCAATATAAAATCAAGACCGAATTGGGACCGGACCGGGTCAAGACCGGACCGGATCAAGACCGGACTGTATCCAATCCAATCTTCGGTCCTTATATTTTCAAAAAAACCGGACTGGACTGGATCAATTTGGGCCAATTTAACCGGACCGGACCGTATAGCCACCCCTAGTACCGGGTGATCGTTTCAAACATCCCTTGACCGATGGTTGGGTTGGTCGTACAAGTCGGTTGGATCCAACGGTCCTTGCTCGAGATAATACCGTTGGTTGTATATATCCACATCCTCCCCAACCTACGAGAAAATAAAAATGAGGTTAGTACATAGATTAATTAAAAAGCTTATAACAACAACAAAAATTAAAGCAGAATAATGAGTACGTACCGCTTGAAATTCATCGACATAAACTCCCTCTCTTTGCCACCAATCGGCCATTTTTTTTTAGAAATTCAGACAGAGGTTCGACTCGGCTCGGCGGGTTTTGAGGAAAAAACCAAATTTCGGACAGAGATTCGGCTCGGCGGGTTTTGAGGAAAAAACCTAAGAAATATTTTCTGATGGCAGATCGGACTTAGCCGCAACCAACAGACTTCTATTTCCTAGGCTTTTGGGAGGGGAGGGTTTAGAGAGATAAAATCTAGAGAGAGAAGGAAGAATGGGTTGTGGTGTGGAGAAATGAGAGGGGAAGGGGGGGTATTTATACCCAACAGACCGCACCCTCCAGGGGCGGTCGGGTAATTTTACCCTCATGGAAACCGCACCTTGCCGAGGCGGTTTGCGTTTCCCGAGAGTTGACCGCACCTCGGAGACGCGTTCCCCGATCCGTGGCGCGGATCGCTCCGCTGGCGCGCGTTCAGCGGTCGGATCGTGCCCCCATCCAACGGTCTTCAAGACCGTTCCACAAAAACTGGAGACCGCATCTTGGGGCTGCGGTTCGCGTGCTGACGTGGCACGGAACGCACCTCTAAGGTGCGGTTTACACATGAAAATAAAACGCACCTTAGGGGTGCGTTCCGTTAGAAAAGGTGCTACAATTGTAAATTTTTTTATTTGGGTGCTAGTTTTGTAATTTTTTTTAATGGTGCTAGAATTGGAAAAAACTCCGATTTTGGATATCTTTTTTTTTTTGTAGGAACGATTTGAAATTTCTATTTTGTATCTTAGTGATTTCTTTACCATTTTCAGAATATGGAGAAATTATTTAAAATGAAAAGGAATGTTTAGTAAAGCCAAACACCAACTGGCTCTATCTGTGTACTGCGTGTATGGGGAAGGATCAATATTAATAAGAGGTAATATTTACTACTAGCGCATATTATTTTTATTCTACCGAAAAATAAAATATATTTTTATTTTGGGAACTAATAACTACCCATGTTTATCCCAAGTTCATGTACCTTTCACTAAACCCTAACTATTTTTCCGCGGGAAAAAAAACAGCCACAATTGCTAATAACCTAGTATATATAATTAATCTTCTGAGGAAGAGCAGTGGTCTCATATCCTTCCTTGCCGCAATTTTGAGTACAGACTAGAAGCTTAGAGCCACAACATGGAAAATAGGAGGATTACTCACTCTTCGTCCAACCTTGTGGTATGTCTAATAGCGCTTTAACCATTCAAATTCATTCTAGTTAATTTATTAATCGTAGCTTCACTGTTCTTGAAGGAGACCGACGAATTTGTGACTCCAACAAAGAAACCAAGACTACCCAAAGGTGTGCGCACTCCATCCACTCCTGCTTCAGTCATCGTTTTTATTTCGGACGATGAATCTGACTCTTTGGTAACACCAAAGAAGCCAAATGGAAAAAGCATTTCCCTAAGTGTTGTTACCAAGGTAATAAAGGTGACCTATTTTTCATTTCAATGTTAGATTTGTTCGTTGTCTTGCTTCCGTCAGGCATAACGAATGCATTTGGACTCGTGTTTATTTGTGGTCCTTATTCTAGGTCGTTTTGAAGTTTAAGCTACCTACTGGTATGGAATACGATGATGAGCAAATCCAGCTTGGTCACTATATATTTTTAGTCAATCTGCCAACCAACGAAGTATTGGTCAAAACTTCAATCAACTCTTGTACCAGGAAGTCATTGCGGTCCTTAAGCCCTCGCTCATTCGTAGATGCTGAGGTAATCTACGGAACTCCGGAATTTTGTTTTGTTTGTCCACTATCCATGCTTTATACGTAGAAATATTGTGTAAAAAATCTA
The DNA here is from genome assembly GCA_946122785.1 of Linum tenue. Lineage (NCBI taxonomy): Eukaryota > Viridiplantae > Streptophyta > Magnoliopsida > Malpighiales > Linaceae > Linum > Linum tenue. The sequence goes on from CAMGYJ010000002.1 coordinate 41,107,551, forward strand.
TATTGTTATGAAGTGTTTTTGTCCATGTTATATTAGGTTATAACAGCGGTGGCATGTCACTTGACTCTAGAAGAGTTGTGGACAAATTCTAAGGACGGAAAAAGAGTGTGTGCTATCTTCCTGCTGAACTACAGGTTGTGGGCCGATTTTGCTTAAGAGTAATTTCATGTCAGCAAACAAATAAAACACATGTTTTTTTACGTGAATGATATTGTGTTGACAAAATTTCAATTGTGAAACTACCACATGGACAGGAACTAGTGATTTCATGTGAAATAACACCCAAGAGGGCATTAGACCTATACGAATCCAAATTCCTTAGTCGAGCCAATATGGCGAACAAGGTAAACTGTTCGTCTTGCTCTACTCTGTACGGGCCTCCTCTAGATTTTTAATAAGTATTACATGGTTTGCAGTTTATTTTTTTAATAAGTGTTGACAATTTCTGGATATGTAGGTGTGTGTTCTGATGAGGGATAATGCCCACTGGTACTTGGATGTCATTAAGATGGACAAGGAAGAAGTCCATATCTTGGATCCACAACCAACAGAAGACCGCAATTCCTTTCGACTACAAGCAGTTCAGACAATGGTAAATGTGTGATATTGAGCCGTTATAACGCAAAAAAATGTAAATACCACTTTCTCAATACATACGTTTCTTAATTTGTACAGATGGGATTTATGCAAGCCTTGTGGAAGACTCTCTGTCGTGAACTTTATCCGGGTCTGTCGCCACCAAGGATTGCGGAGTTTTTGTACACAAATCCTTCAAAGGATCAAGAACAACTACATCAGTATGTAGGGGTGGCTATACGGTCCGGTCCGGTTAAATTGGCCCAAATTGATCCGGTCCAGTCCGGTCTTTTTGAAAATATAAGGACCGAAGATTGGATTGGATACAGTCCGGTCTTGATCCGGTCCGGTTTTGATCCGGTCCGGTCCCGATTCAGTCTTGATTTTACATTGAGATTGTGGGATTTGAGTGGCCTAAAGCCTTAAAGGGTGAGCAGCTGGTTAAGTTTTGTACTAAGTGCAAAGGTTTGTGACCGTTTATGCAAATTACCCTTAAGTTTTGGGTGTTGAGCTCTCTTATCCGGTCTTTATCCGGTTTTTTACCTCAAATCTAAGCCCAAAGATTGGATTGGATTGTTTACTATCCGGTCCCGGTCCGGTCTCGGTCCGGGTTATACGGTCCGGTTTCCGGTTTTTAATCCGGTCCCGGTCCAAATAGCCACCCCTATCAGTATGTAATGCTTTCATTTTATGTAGGTCTTACAGTGGAGTCTGGGTCTGCATGTGGATGTATGGAGCAAGCTGGGACTCCTCTTATATTTGGGTAAAGACAATTCTAGCACGCCTATATTTGAAAACCACACTTGTTTGTTAATTTTGAATCATGCGTTAAGCACCATGGTTGTTGATGTTGATAGCCATGCACTCAAGTTAGGAGGATGCAGATCGCGTTGTACCTTGTTCGAGAGCCCATGAACTACATAAGACATACAGTGCTCACGGAAGGAAGAACAGTTGCACCTCAACTTGAAGCTGCAGTCGAAGAGTACAAGAAAGCCCATGAAAGGAGGAAAAAGGAAAGAGAAGAGCACAAGGAAACCCAGTCGAAGAGCCCAATGACAATATGATTTGGTTTGTTTTTCAAGGTGATGGACAACCATTTTTATGTTTTGTTTTTAAGATGATGGACAACCATTTTCGGTTTCGTGAATGCTTTCTATATTTGGTTTTTCGTGGAAACGATGATTTTTTTCGTAAAGGAGGAGTTTGCTTTTAAACCCCTATGCCAAGTAGGCAAGTTTGTTTTGAGAACTTTCATTTTCTCCATTAACAATGCATTGATGTTTGTTTAACCCAAAAAGTAAAACTAATGGCTCCCAATCAGCATGGATTAATGACGAGAACCCAATAATCAGAATAATTTAATCTAGAAAACTTTCTATTCTCTATCTAACAACCAAAACCCCATTTAATAATGTTTTATACAAACTAACAAAATTCAAAACGAATGTCTCTTCCTCTTACTCGGTTCCACTTCATTCCCAATTGCCCTCGTATAATTAAATTTGCATTGATGTCTGGTTAACCCAAAAAGTAAAACTGATTGGCTCCCAATCATTATATTTTAATGACGAACACCCGTAAAAGGCAGATGGCAAATTCTTAGGTAATTAATTTAATGTTCCTAGAATATGGAAAGGCTTCCCATTCCTTCAAATTCCACCAACGATGTATTAACTCCCCTTTTAGTGAGAGAAGTCAATCATTGTATTAATAAATACAATAAAATGCTTACATAATTAATAGATTCTTTATTGTGTATAATTAAAAGGGTATATTTACTATAAACCAAGCATGTGGAATAAAAGAAGCAAGATAGTCTTGATGAAAAAGGGGGAAAAATATCTCCATAGATAAAAATTCATTATAATCAAGCCATTTAAAATCCATACTATTCAAGCCTATCATCACTATACTTGTGACCAAATAGAAATAAAACCATAATTTTCGAAAACCATGAAAATTGAAGATGAAATAAGCAACACATTCTTCGACCTAATTGGAACTGCTTAGAACAAAAGCGGATTAAAATCTCCCCCTTTGCATTAATGCATCTCGTCACCTATCTTAGGCATCCTAGCCATGACAAATTCAGAAAATATTGCATGCATTGAAAATTCCAGGTCTATACATTACACAAATTAAAATAGGAGACTTTCCGAGTCGGATATGTACTGCTCCCCTCAGTACCTGACAGTTTTGAGTGCTGGAGAATAAAGGAAAAGACAAATGACTGACAAAAAACCAATAAAGACTTAATAAACTTGATAACAAAAGACATCCATTGTTGGCCCCTTTGCTGCTCCAACGCTCCACCCCGGCCCTGCATCAATCGAATCTCATGCAAGCCGAGGACGTTTGCTTGAGGAGGCCTTAGGGGTCTGCTGCTGCTCCGTATGTCGATTCTCAAGAAAAGTATTAGTCAATTCGGCTATGCGGTACACCGACAAATAAGCAGAATGGTCCTCCCTAACATAAACGCTCATATCCATCCCAACCCTTTTGAAGAAAGGTGGTGACGAATGTGGCATAGGGAAAGGCAGTATACCAGTTTTCCCCTTTGGGAGCAGCTTCGACCATGTTCAGGCACATTAGAGATGCGAGGTTAACAAGAACACCTCTCTGAGCTTGCACAAGGATAAACAAGTCAAGTTTATGAATAATCGAATGACCACGGTACCTTGGAAGGAAGCAGTTGATGATCAACCAGTGCAGGAATCGAGGAGGATCTGGGAGGAAAGAAGCATCGATGCGGCCCGTCGTGAGTTTCGACATTTCAACTTCAAAATCAAAATCATGAAGCCGCGCAAGATCGCTTCTACTCGTAATGGGGTCTCCTTCAGCGGGAAGATCAAGGATCTCAGCAAATTGATAAGACTGAAAGCAGCTCTATGTCCGAGGAAGATCGGCACCAAATGAGAGTCTGAGGGACCAGAAAGCTCAAGATTGTGGTAGAACTTCCTCACGACATGGGGGTAGTAACTTGTGCTTCCTCGACTTCGGAGAAGGAAGAAATTTTCCCAGCCAAGATTTTTTATTAATGTCTTCACTTCGGGAGGGAAAGGACTGAGGTGGATGAACTCGTACTCGGCGACAATGGTGGTTTTGCTTGAAAATGAGAGATAGTCACCAAGACTGGAGGTGGATCGGCAGTCGTCGTTGGATAAAGAAAGTATCCCCATCTCCGCAAACGATCGACTGTTCTTTGCATCACTGGATTTCATATTGTAGAGAAGAATTAAGTGGGGGAAGGTGAAGACTGAAGAGAGAGATAAATTAGGTGTACGATGGAGAGATAAGTGGGGAAAGAAAAAGTGATCGTGGGCGGAGGAGACATGAGGGTGATGGAGACGGTGGACTGTGGACCGTGGAGGTAAGTGGATTGTTAAGAGTCAAGAAGATTACGGAAGATATGTAATGATGATGGTAACTCGTGTAGGTTAAACTACGGTAAGTCATGATAGTTAAACTAGGGTTGGCGCAGGAATCAATAGTAGATTGGTAGTAGCCTCGTAGGGTTCGTAACTTCTTCGAGGGCGAACAAACAGATGATACGGCAGGAGAAATGAAATGGCTCGCACGTTCCAGACCCACTTTTGAATATTCCACGGATCATGTACAAGCCCACTTGTGAATGTTATTTAAAAGCTTGCAAAAATCAATGATTAGACCCAGAAATAATACGGATCCCAGTCCAACAAGAATTAGTCCTAAACGCACCGTTAATACATAAACACAAGTTAAGGAGACCTCTCCATCCGATTCGAATCAAATTTTGTCTTCTTCATCTTCTTCCTCAATTAGGTCGAAGAATGTGTTGCTTATTTCATCTTCCGTTTTGTTCTAAGCAGTTCCAATAATGCTAAGACAATATGACAAAACACTGGTGACATGAACCCTAGGGTTAGCAAAATGAAAAGTTTGATGAACACAATAATAGACATGGTCGCCGTAATCGTGTTAGAAAGAGAGAGGTGAGTAAATTCCAGTTGGAAATAAAATGGCGAAGAACAAAACGTCGATTGTGGATACGAGGATTTGTGGTTCAAAATGATGATTATGTGGGGATTTCAGATTGAATGGGGATCTTCTCTTCGAATGTGGATACATAGATTCGGGGTTCAAATCTTCTTACTATGAAGGGGCGTCCCATCCAAGACGAGTGAGGGATCGTGTAATTGGTTAGAGAGACTAAATTGGTTAGGGAAGCAGTGGGTCTACCCAATTGGGTTTGCAGTCTTAATCCATTTAATTTAATCGGGGGCAGTTAGTTGGACTAGAATGAAAACATTATTAACCCGTAAGGAGGTTTTTTGTAATTTGTTTAGTTATTAAGTGGGGCAGTTAAGTTCAACAAACGCGAGCCGTGGAGATTGAGAATGAATGGTTAAGTGATAGACCGTCATTTACACATGTTTTTACCCTCATACTTACACTGTTTGAGGTGTTGATTCTCGTGTTTTAGGCCGATTTCACGCTAGGTTGTGCTTGTTTGTGTTATTTCAGGTCCTAGTACGTGAATGAAGGCTTAGGAGCGAGTCTGGGGTCGATTGGACGAAGAACGGACAAAGGGCGAGCTTTTTGGGGAGTGCACGGGCAGACCAGGAGGCTGCACGGCCGTGCACTTGAGCCATTGGCCGTGTGCCTCACGCCGAGGCCATGCACGGGCAGGCCATGAAGCTTGCACGGCCGTGCACCTGGCCGTGCAAGATGGCTGAGTTCGACTTAAGTGGATACGCTGCGTTTTAGAGCTGCACGGCCATAATGGTGGGGTGCACGGCCGTGCACCTGGCCGTGCAACTCGGGGAAAACCGGTTTTAAAGCCTAATTCGAGCCAAAAGTGGGAGATTCGAGTTTTTGAGAGACAGAGCGGTTCCTAGAGAGAGAAAGCGACGAACAAGAGCCTCCAAGTGCCCTAGATCAATCTTCAACACCATTGGAGCTTGGTTTGAGCTTGGAGAAGTGCCGATTCAACGTCCAGGAGCAGAAATCCATCTTCACAGTATGATTTCCGCGTCTGATTCTGCTTTTGCTTCTCTCTCCATGGAGTAGTTCTCCCATTCATCTGGGTGTGGGAAACCCTAGTTCTGTATGTTAGGTTTGAGTGTATGAACCCAAGTGTTGATTCTATGATTTGATTATATTCGATTGAGGTTTGAATGATTGAATGACTTGAATCCTGATCAAATTCCTGTTGTTTCTGCTTTAACCTAGAATGATAATATCTGCCTAGGTTGATAGAGTATCCTTAATCGAAGGTAGTGAATTGGTGACTTTAGTCGAGGAGCCAGTTCACTATTCTGTACCGAATTCCATTCGGTAGTGGAGGTTTTGTTCATAGGGCCTCAATCTGTTTACTCCGGTGTAGGTTAGTCGCCAGCTAGAGACTCAGATTGAGAGGGTCTGAAGACCTTTAGTCGAGACTTCAGACTGATTGAGAACCTTCCGCAGTATAACTTTCATAGAAATCGAACTTGGCAATTACAATCCGGCTTAACTGCAGACTAGGGGGAACCATATCCAGGTGACCTCTCTTAACCTGAATACAACCGTTTAGTTGCTTTGCTTGCTTGTTAGTTTAGGCCTTCACTAAAGTTTCATTGCTAGATAATACGAATTCACTGAGTAGTCATCACATCTAGGACCCGGGTTGACAATAAAACCCAAACACGCTATACTACGCTTTAGGAAGTGGTTACACTTGGCCAATTTCTAGAGTGACAGTAACAGCGAGTCAAGTTTTTGGCGCCGTTGCCGGGGAACGCTAGGTTGTTGAAGAAAAGTGATTTCTGTTACTTTAGCATTTTCATTTTCGCATTGAGTTTTTGCTTTTCCCGCTTGTGCCTTCACGGGTTTGCTTTGCTTGATTGTGTGCAGATAGTGCATGACCCGTAGCCAGTCGGGAAGTTTACTGCCGTTGAATCCTGAGATTGAGCGCACCTGCAAACAACTTCGGAGACAACAGCAAGCTAGACTGGCTACGGTGGAGCGCCGAGACGGCCAATTGACCAGCGACTCCGAGGACGAGCACGAGATGGAAGGCGATCAGAACCCGCCTCCTCAGAACCAGATCCTGGGGAACGACCAACATCCCCAGGGAGCTGGCCACCATCATCATCCACCACCACCACCGGGTCCCACCTTGGAGTACTACTATACTCCACGGATTGCTGACATCCGCCCGGTCATCCTCTATCCACCCATCCCTGCAAACAACTTCGAGATCAAGGCATGCTGGATCCAACTCATCACATCCTCTATCCAGTTCCATGGCTTGAAGGATGAGGAAGCCCGGGTACACCTTTCCCGTTTTCTGCAGCTGACGAACGGGTTCAAGCTGAATGGTGTTCCGGATGACGCAATCCGCCTTCATCTCTTCCCCCATTCTCTGGCGGGGAATGCTAAGAGGTGGTTGGAGACCCAGCCCCCATTGTCCATCACCTCTTGGGACGATCTGGCTGACAAGTTCGTGCACCGGTATTATCCGGCATCGAAGACCACGGAGATCCAACGGGAGATCACTCACTTCCGCCAAGAGCCAGATGAGTCACTTCATGATGCATGGGAGCGGTACATGGGATACTTCTGGCAGTGTCCCCATCACGGTTTCAGCGATGCTTTCACAGTAGGGAACTTCTACAGCGCCCTCACTCCAGATAGCCAGAGGGTGATCGAGTCTCTATGCCCAGGAGGGGATATTTTCACTAAGACTCCACCCGAGCTGAACCAGATGATCAGTACCTTGGCTGCCCGCGATCATTCTTGGGGACAGAGCAGCAGGGGCAGGAATGCCCGGGACCGGGCTGTGCATGCTATTGAGGCCAGATCTGGGTTAGAGCAGCAGGTGGCTGAGTTGGTGCAGACCTACAATGATTGTCAGTCTAGCAGGTGGCCGAGGTGTAGCTACGCCTCCAGTAGCTCAGTGTCAGTGGTGTGAGAGCCCGAATCACCTGGTGGAGGATTGTCAGTCTATGAGGGAGTCTTCTACTCCCCAAGAGCAGGTGGACTTCATAGCAAATGCTCGGCGCCTGGACCCATACAGCAACACCTACAATGAGGGATGGCGCCAGCATCCCAACTTCGCCTGGAGCAGCAACACCAACAAACCACCTGGTTTCCCAGCACCAGCAGGTGGTTTCCAGCAGAGGCAGCCCTTCCAGGCTAGGCAGGGGCCACCACCACAACAGCAGCCCTACCAGCCTAGGCAAGGGCAGCCATTCCGGCAGCCCCAGCGCCAGTTTGCTCAGCCTCCAGCAGCCGCAGCTCCTGATCCTCAGATATCTTATCTGAAGAATATTTTGCAGGCTTTCATGACCACCAGTCAGGCGAACTTCACGAGGATGGATCAGAACATCGCCTCACTGGAGGCAGGCCAGAGGAACCAAGGTGCCATTCTGCAGGATCTCCAGAACCAGATTGGGAGCCTAGCTCGCCAGAACACTACCAGGGCACCGGGGACTCTGCCTGCCACCACCATCCCCAATCCACGGGACCCGCATGAGACTGCACACGCTATCACCACCAGGAGTGGCAAGACTACATCTGCTGCTCCTGCCCAGCCCAGGCGAGACGACCCACTACCTGCTTCAACACCTCCAGCTGATACTGAAGAGGTGGGGGAAGGCAGCACAGCACCTGCTCCAACGCCGCAACCTGTGGTTAAGGATCATACACCCCAGCTGCCCTTCCCCACTCGACTCCATAGAGACAGGCTGGAGACAGAGTTTGCCAAGTTCATGGCAATGTTGAAGCAGGTCAACATCAGCATGCCGTTCGTGGAGGCACTGTCGAAGATGCCCAAGTATGCCAAGTTCATGAAAGACCTCCTCACCAACAAGAAGAAACTTGGGGATCTTTCGACAGTGATGCTCAGCGAGGAGTGTTCTGCCATCCTGCAGAACAAGCTGCCAGAGAAGCGCAAAGACCCAGGGAGTTTCACTATCCCTCTTGTTATTGGCAGCATGCATGTAGGAAAGTCCTTGGCGAACCTAGGCGCTAGTATTAACGTCATGCCCTATAAACTGTTTAAGAAGCTAGACCTAGGTGAACCTAGAGCTACTAGGATGAGCATTCAGTTAGCTGATCGTTCTATCGTGCATCCTAGGGGTATCATTGAGGACTTGCTTGTTAATGTTGGCGCATTCACATATCCTGTTGATTTTGTTATTTTGGATATAAATGAGGATGTGGATGTGCCTTTGATTTTGGGTAGACCATTTCTCGCCACCGCCAAGGCGCTTATTGATGTGCATAGTGGTAAATTGATTCTGCGTGCTGGTGATGAACAAGCTACTTTTTCTGTGTCTGACAATGGGAAACATTCTCATTTGCATGATGACATAGACTACTGTGATGTGCTTGCCGATTTTGAGACCGCACTCGCCATCACGAGTGCGGGTACTGATGATGCTCTTGAGCGTTGTATTTTGCTAGGTGAGCAGGCATTGCAGGAGCCGCAGCTGGCGGAGCAGTTGGCCGCATTGGAGAGTGGCCCCTTCTTGGAGGGCGACAGGCTGTTTAAACCGATCTCATCCTCCACCCGCATCACCACTTTTTTGGAGGAACCACCAGAGCTGGAGCTTAAGCCCCTCCCTCCTCATTTGGAGTATGCATTTCTCCGGGAGGGGAATAAGCTGCCAGTTATCATCAGCTCGACCCTCACACCCGAGCAGAAGACCAGACTGGTGGCCTTGCTGAAGCAGTACGAGCGAGCTTTGGCATGGAAGATCACAGATATCCGGGGGATCAGACCCTCCTTTTGCTCGCACCGGATACTGCTGAAGGATGAGATGCGGCCAGTGAGGCAGCCGCAGAGGAGATTGACGCCGAACCTAGAGGCTGTGGTTCGGGCAGAGATCGTGAAGCTGATGGACGCGGGGATCATCTTCGCCATTTCTGACAGCGAGTGGGTCAGTCCCACCCAGGTGGTGCCCAAAAAGGGTGGGATGACCGTGGTGCCTAACGAGAAGAACGAGCTCATCCCGATGCGCACGGTGACTGGGTACCGTGTTTGCATCGACTATCGGCGTCTCAATGACGCTACTCGGAAGGACCATTTCCCGCTGCCGTTCATTGATCAGATGCTGGAGAGATTGGCGGGGCACGAGTTCTACTGTTTCCTGGATGGGATGTCCGGGTACTTTCAGATCCCTATAGCACCGGAGGACCAGGCGAAGACCACTTTCACCTGCCCCTTCGGCACATTTGCTTACCGGAGGATTCCATTCGGGCTATGCAACGCCCCAGCCACTTTTCAGCGATGCATGCTCGCCATCTTTGACCGTCTGGTCTGCGAGATCATGGAGGTGTTTATGGACGACTTCTCGGTTTATGGAGACTCCTTCTCTCACTGTCTCCACAACCTGGAACTTGTCCTTAAACGGTGTGAAGAAACGAACCTGGCACTGAGTTGGGAGAAGTGTCACTTCATGGTTCGAGAAGGCATAGTTCTTGGGCACAAGATCTCCAAGATGGGGATCGAGGTAGACAGAGCAAAGATCGAGACTATCAGCAAGCTGCCTCCTCCTACATCTGTAAAGGGGATCCGGAGTTTTCTTGGCCATGCAGGTTTCTATAGGCGGTTCATCAAGGACTTCTCGAAGATTGCCCTGCCCCTAACTAAGCTTCTAGAGAAGGATGCCCCCTTCCAGTTCACTGATGCTTGCACAGCGGTGTTCACCACCTTGAAGGAGAAGCTCACCCAAGCTCCTATCATGGTGGTTCCTGACTGGTCCCTACCATTTGAGCTGATGTGCGACGCCAGTGACTTTGCTGTTGGAGCTGTCTTGGGGCAGAGGCGAGATCAACACTTCCGACCTATCTACTACGCCTCGAAGACTCTGAATGATGCCCAGGAGAACTACACCACCACAGAGAAGGAGCTGCTTGCGGTGGTGTTCGCCTTTGATAAGTTTCGCCCCTATCTGGTCTTGTCCCGTGTGACCGTGTACACAGATCACTCCGTGATTAGATACTTGATGAGCAAGGCCGATGCCAAGCCTCGGCTCATACGATGGATCTTACTGCTGCAGGAGTTCGATATTGAGATCCGGGACAAGAAGGGAGCAGAAAATGTAGCAGCTGATCACCTCTCCCGGTTGGACGCACCTCCCGCGGACAACCTCGTGGAGGAGATTGATGACTCCTTCCCAGATGAGAGGTTGATGATGATGTGCTTGGTGGAGAGTGTCACCCCCTGGTACTCTGATTTTGCGAACTATTTGGTGGGCCAGCAGCTGCCCAAGGGGATGGCAACTCACGCCAAGAGGAAGTTTTTCTCCGATCTGAAGTACTACTTCTGGGATGACCCACATCTCTTTCGGATCGGAGCCGACGGGATCATCCGTCGTTGTGTTATGGAGAGTGAGATGGAGGGCATTCTATCTCACTGTCATGAGGGACCTACTGGCGGTCATCACGGAGGAAACCGCACGGCGAGGAAGGTGCTCCAGTCGGGCTTTTACTGGCCCACGCTCTTCAAGGATGCATACGCCTTCGCACGCAAGTGCGACCGCTGCCAGAGGTCAGGTAACATCTCTGCCCGTGATGAGATGCCCCAGAATGTGTTTATAACTTGTGAGATCTTTGATGTCTGGGGTATCGATTTCATGGGCCCCTTCCCTCCATCTTTTGGTAACACCTATATTCTGGTTGCTGTTGACTACGTCTCTAGGTGGGCTGAGGCGCAAGCTTTGCCCACCAATGATGCTAGACGTGTTTGTGGTTTTTTGAAGCAGCTCTTCTCCCGGTTCGGGACACCTAGAGCCATCATAAGCGATAGAGGCACCCATTTTCAGGGCCAATTTGATAAACTACTGTCTCGCTATGGTGTGACCCACAAGGTGTCCGTGGCCTATCATCCCCAGACCAGTGGCCAGGCCGAACTGACGAACCGGGAGCTCAAGCGGATCCTGGAGAAAACGGTGGATCAGTCCCGAAAAGATTGGTCCACCAAGCTCGATGATGCTCTATGGGCGTATCGCACTGCCTACAAGACGCCCATTGGTACTTCACCGTACCGGCTTGTCTATGGAAAGGCTTGCCATTTGCCCGTGGAGCTAGAGCACAAGGCCTTCTGGGCCCTTAAGCTGCTCAACTTGGATGTTCATGTTGCAGGTACTGAGCGTAAAATGCAGATGTTGGAGCTGGAAGAGTGGCGTTACCACGCCTATGAGAACACCAAGCTGTACAAGGAGCGCACTAAGCGCCTACACGATGCACGGTTGAGGGGTCCGAAAGAGTTCCAGGTTGGTGATCGAGTTCTCCTTTACAACTCTCGCCTGAAGCTCTTTCCCGGAAAACTCCGCTCCCGGTGGTCTGGACCGTTCACGGTCACACAGGTGTTCCCGTATGGCACAATCGAAATTGCCAACCCGCAAACTGAGCCGTTTAAAGTGAATGGCCATCGTCTCAAGCTCTACCTGGGAGACGAGGTCGAACGTGCGGAGTTGGTAGTGGAACTCGCGGACCCTTAGTTCCGCCATGGGCGTCCAGCTAAAAGACGGTAAAGAAGCGCTTGTGGGGAGGCAACCCCACCGAGGTTTGCATTTTCTTACTCTTTCTCCTTTGATTTTGTGTGTTTTTTAGTCTTGAGACGTTGATCCAGAGTTACGTGTCGTTTTTGAGTGAAAACAGGTTGATTTCGGGACCCCAGCAAGTCGCACGGCCAGAACCTAGACTTGCACGGCCGTGCGCCTAGCCTGGCCTGGCCGTGCGAGCTCTCGGCCAGGAGTGCACGGCCAAAAGTGCACATTGCACGGCCGTGCGCTCGTCCTGGCCTGGCCGTGCGCCTTGCACGGGCATTGCATGGCCTTGCACGGCCGTGCGCTGTGCCTGGCCTGGCCGTGCGTGCTCTCGGCAGTTGTTGCACGGCCAAAAGCGCCTAGTGCACGGCCGTGCGCCTCGCCTCGGCCAGGCCGTGTCGGCCTGCACGGGCAAAACCCAATTGTGCACGGCCGTGCGCCTCTGCCCGTGCAGCCGAGGCACGGGCTATATAAATGACCGTGCACGGCCATAGTGGTCAGAAACCCAAATTTTCTCGCCGGAATCCTCTCCCCCTCGCCGGAAAACCGCGCCAAACCTACCCTATTTCGATTTTTCCGGCCACTTTGGGTACTTTTTTCACCAAACCAACACCAAACCCACTCTTTCTACACCCAAAGCGGCTTATCCCCCGAGGTTGAGCGAGTTTGGGCGACATTTTTGTCGCCGGAGGCGATTTCCGGCGAGACTCCGGCGAGGCTCCGACGAGCATTTGCGGCCAGATATTCGGCATTTCGTCGATTCCCTTGTCTTCCCGTCATCATCCCCTACACCTCTACTTGAGTCTCCAGGTTTTATTTTGTCCCTAACTATGTTAATTGTGGAGAATTGAGTGTGTAGGGTGTATGTTAGAGAATCTTCTTGAATCCTGTGATTTGTGTGAAATTGATTGAGGGGAATGCATGGGATGTGATTGAATTATGTTGGGCAATGTCCCCTTTGCTTGTTTGAGCCCTTGTGTGCAAGAATTTGGCCAATTTCATGCTTAACTTAATAGTGCACACAAGGTGTTCGATGAAATGCCTGTTTTCCATGCCATGTTGTGGCCATCGGTTGGGGCCCTTAATGATGTAGTTTGTGGGTGTATTTGCTATGGATGTGAACCTTGAGTTGCCTACTTTCTTGTGAATGTGCACCCCCACCCAGATTATGCTTGATTTATCGAGTTTTTGACCCCCGAACTATGGACGAAACCATGGTTTGGCTGCCTTCTGTTCTTAAGTGTGGGGGTGGGCTTGACCTTTTCTTTGGCTCTTTTGGTTCCACTTTGGGTTGTTGTTTTGCAGGGCAATGGCACAACCTAATTTCCAGCACCCGTTCATCCGGGATCTCAGGAGAGGCTCCACCGGAGAGCGCTTCAAGAAGGTCGTGGAAACCCCATTTGGCGCCCACCATTGCTGGTCCAAACGGGAATTTCGGCAACTGCACTGCTACGAGCAGCTTTCCGCCGTGCTCGCCAACACTGCATGGCGCCGTCTGTTCCAGATCTGCGAGACGGTCTACTACGAGCCGGTGTGGGAGTTCTACACCACTTTCAAGCACAACTCCACGACCCGATGCCATGACAGTACAGCCGTCCAATTCAGGCTGGGAGGTGTTCCCCGGTCCTTGAGCTACCACGAGCTGGCAGAGGCTCTCGACCTCGACGACGGTCGGGACTACGTCACCGAGGTTAATGAGCCACCGGAGGTGGACTTCAGGAGGCTGTACACCAGCCTGGCTCAGCCTGGCCAGACGCGTCCTTTCAAGTCTGGGAGGACGAAGGCATCTACCCTGCAGATCGAGTACCGACTTCTTCACCACCTGTTGGCGAAGTCTTACACTCCTGCATCTGACAGCGCCGGCGCCATCACAAAGAGGACCCTATACTTCCTCGATTCGATCCGCCAGCGCCGCCATCCTCTCCACCTGGGTTCGGTGGTGGCCACGACATTCGGGAAGACGGCCACAGAGCTGAAGAGCCTCCACTGCGCCCCCCTCATCACCCGCCTGGTTACCTTCTTCGGCCTCTCACTGCAGGGGTGCACCAAGGAGGGGGAGACCCCCATCTTTGGCAGCGCGACAATCAGGAAGATGCTGCTGTTGCGGGAGAGGAACGGTGTTCAGTGGGTCGCGGGATTTCCGGAGCCTCCTATCCCCGCGGAGCCCGAGGAGGAGGCCGCCGATGAGGTGGACCCCGAGGAGGTGGATGCTGCTGCTGATGCTGCTGATGCTCCCCCACAGACTGACTTCCATTTTGGGGGTAGCAGCTCCACTTTCCAGGGCCACGACTACTTCACCCAGCAGTTCGAGCAGCTGAGGATCCAGAACCAGCTGCTCCTCGACCAGCAGATGCAGTTCCAGCAGCAGTACGCGGCCGATCAGGCCGAGTACCGGCACATGCTGGACACGATCCAGACTCAGCAGGGCGTGACTCTCGCCCATATCGAGCGGGAGAAGCGCCGTTCTCGGCGCATGCAGGAGGTTCAGCAGCACCTGCTTCAGCTGATTCCGGGCGATCCACCTGTCTGGAGGACTCCCTGGGATGACTCTCCTCCACATGACGGTGCGGCTGGCGCTGCTGGTGATGATGCATTCATGGATGACATCGATCTCGACGATCTTGGCGACGAGTAGGCTGTACTCGTTGCCCGTCTCAGTGTGTCTGTTTTGATTTTCTTTTTAGACTTTTGTGTGTTTGCTCCATGTGTTAGGAGCTTGAACTTGGTGTCGTTTGTTTTGTTTTTGGTTTTTCCTTTGTGGTTTGATGTAGCCGTCTGGGCTAACACTTATCCCTAACGCCAGTGTGCTAGTGTTTCTGATGTTCGATTTGTGCAGCATTGTCCACTCCCCCGTTCGTTTCTCGCTGACTGGTCTACTTCCAGTCCCCCAGCAGTGTTCTTACCCGGTAACATCGTTCCCCTTATCTTTCCCTCTACTCCATTGAGGGCAATGTCGTGCTTAAGTGTGGGGGGATGCTTTGTATCGGTTGGAATATTTATGATGGTGCTTGGAGCCTAGTCCGCTGTCCGAATCTTACGATTTGAGGGCTCCAAGTACTGCTGTTTGATCATATTGGCACTGTGTTTTGATGGATGAATTGATTGGGTTTCGGATTAATGCATGACAACTTGTTTGCGACTAGGACAACCTATGATGAGGACTGAGAAGTGCAGTAGAACGATGTAGGGGTTCAGTTTTTCAACTGTTTGCTTGCCAACTGTGACTTGATCTGATTACTTGTTCTTGACAGTCGTTTATGCATCTAGTTCAGGGTATCAGAATGTGAGATAGAGCATATAGGTGGCCATGTGAGATTTGAGCCTGCTCGTTTCTTTCTTGTGCGATAGATCCCTCTTCCATGATGTGTAGCATTCACGTTGTCACTAGCTAAGATGATGGGGGCATAGGATTAGCCCACGCCCAAACAACTGACTGTCCTGATGTGTCATATCCCCTAGTCAGCCCCTTTGAGCCGTGTGTTATCCTTTCTTTTGGTTTATAATGAAAAAATCACCCTTGTTGCATCTTTTAGAAGGTTCCACAGAGTGGTTTTTACATATTCTCTGCTGTTTCTGCTAAAGTCTATGTGAGTGTTGGAGGTAGTGCTTAAAAGTTGGGCAGGTGTTTGAAATTTATGCAGAAGTGGTGGCTCTCTTAAGAAATGAAAAGAAAAATGAAAGCAAAACAAAGAAAAAAATTGAAAGCAAAAGAGAGCCACTACCAAAAATCTGAATAATGCCCAGTAAGCAGTGTTTCTTAGCAGTCTGGCTTGGAAATGCTGATGTTTATGCCTCCTTCGCTCTTGTGCTCTTAAGATATTGAGTAATGCATAACAGCAGAAAGAAAATACCGGGTTGTTTGACTGTGATTGTGTGTTTGGAAAATGTGGAACCTTTTGCTATGAATGCTTCCACCACCTAAAAGGCCTTTTCCCCATGTCCAGGACCCTAACCAGTCATTTGAACCTGTGTCTAAGACCTCCTGATTAGTTAGTGGTGACACCCCATATGTGAACTCTAGCATTTAGAGGCTGCCATCATGGTGAAGAGATGATAGGGATTGAGAGAAATAGTATGCGCATCTTTCGCATCAAATTGTCCTGACCCCACTGGTCGAGAGTGAGTGATTCATTTTCATTTTCTATATGCTCTTGTACCCCGGTGAGGACCTAGATTGCTCGGTCTCTATTCTGATGTCTTGAGTTGGATGCATGAGTTGACTGTTTTGAGTAAGTGGTTGAATCAAGTCTAGGTTGGCCAGTGAACAGAAGGGAGACTCTTCCTGTACTCGATTTGCTGCACTCGAATGTCCTTTGTGGTGGTTGTCCAGGTTGTTATTGAGGTTGTGCATGTATTGATGTTGAAAACCAGTGCGATTCACGTGTTCTGTGCCTTTATGACTTGTCCCCAATGTTGGTTGATTGAAATATGTAAGCTTACCTAGTGTCTGACTTGGTTTGCTTGGGGACAAGCAAACGGTTAAGTGTGGGGGAGTTTGATAGACCGTCATTTACACATGTTTTTACCCTCATACTTACACCGTTTGAGGTGTTGATTCTCATGTTTTAGGCCGATTTCACGCTAGGTTGTGCTTGTTTGTGTTATTTCAGGTCGTAGTACGTGAATGAAGGCTTAGGAGCGAGTCTGGGGTCGATTGGACGAAGAACGGACGAAGGGCGAGCTTTTTGGGGAGTGCACGGGCAGACCAGGAGGCTGCACGGCCGTGCACTTGAGCCATTTGGCCGTGCGCCTCACGCCGAGGCCATGCACGGGCAGGCCATGAAGCTTGCACGGCCGTGCACCTGGCCGTGCAAGATGGCTGAGTTCGACTTAAGTGGATACGCTGCGTTTTAGAGCTGCACGGCCAGAATGGTGGGGTGCACGGCCGTGCACCTGGCCGTGCAACTCGGGGAAAACCGGTTTTAAAGCCTAATTCGAGCCAAAAGTGGGAGATTCGAGTTTTTGAGAGACAGAGCGGTTCCTAGAGAGAGAAAGCGACGAACAAGAGCCTCCAAGTGCCCTAGATCGATCTTCAACACCATTGGAGCTTGGTTTGAGCTTGGAGAAGTGCCGATTCAACGTCCAGGAGCAGAAATCCATCTTCACAGTATGATTTCCGCGTCTGATTCTGCTTTTGCTTCTCTCTCCATGGAGTAGTTCTCCCATTCATCTGGGTGTGGGAAACCCTAGTTCTGTATGTTAGGTTTGAGTGTATGAACCCAAGTGTTGATTCTATGATTTGATTATATTCGATTGAGGTTTGAATGATTGAATGACTTGAATCCTGATCAAATTCCTGTTGTTTCTGCTTTAACCTAGAATGATAATATCTGCCTAGGTTGATAGAGTATCCTTAATCGAAGGTAGTGAATTGGTGACTTTAGTCGAGGAGCCAGTTCACTATTCTGTACCGAATTCCATTCGGTAGTGGAGGTTTTGTTCATAGGACCTCAATCTGTTTACTCCGGTGTAGGTTAGTCGCCAGCTAGAGACTCAGATTGAGAGGGTCTGAAGACCTTTAGTCGAGACTTCAGACTGATTGAGAACCTTCCGCAGTATAACTTTCATAGAAATCGAACTTGGCAATTACAATCCGGCTTAACTGCAGACTAGGGGGAACCATATCCGGGTGACCTCTCTTAACCTGAATACAACCGTTTAGTTGCTTTGCTTGCTTGTTAGTTTAGGCCTTCACTAAAGTTTCATTGCTAGATAATACGAATTCACTGAGTAGTCATCACATCTAGGACCCGGGTTGACAATAAAACCCAAACACGCTATACTACGCTTTAGGAAGTGGTTACACTTGGCCAATTTCTAGAGTGACAGTAACAGCGAGTCATTAAGATCGACCAAGGTACCCATACCCCGGATTTTGTCCTGGGCATCGTAGAAGTCACCATAAATTGTAACTTTAAATGTTATTTCATCGCTATCACTTGAAATGTTATTTCATGCGGGTAAATTCCCAAAATATTGTTAATTTTTTTATTTACCACCAATATGGTGGTTTTCAAATAATTGACACAAATATTGTGTTTTTGTGGGGGAAGGAGAACGAATTCGCATCAGACTGATGCGGACCCGCTACATATGTCTTTTAACGTAAAAACAGCGAGCCCGCGTGGGACTGGCGTGGTGCCGTTGTCTCTCTTTAAAAGTGCGATGACAGATTCCTTTAACTTTGGCCAGCGGACCCGCATTAGTCTCATGCGGATTCGCAGCCTTTTTTACCCCACTCCAGCATATATACCATCCTCCATTCTCTTCCTTTCAGTATACTCACCACACCAAAAACTTATACGAAAATGAGAGGGAGGAGCTCTGCTGGTTGCTGCAAAGATGGCTAGGTAAGAGACACATTTATTTTTGTAATTTTATATTATTAAAATGCTATTTTAATTTTCTTTAGTTAGTAATTAGTGAATTTGTTTGTTATGTAGTGATTTTAGGAGATTTGAACTAATTGTTTGGTGGAAATCGGAGAAAGTAGAGGACAATTTGGGCTTTCATTTCGTTGCTGGTAGAAAGTTTCAGTTGACAGTTCCATGTCGGGTGACATATCATCATTTTGTGAGAATCTAATCCCGAGAATATGACGTAGAGACGAAGCAGTACAAGATAGTGATATGATCACAGGTTTCACTTACCGTCTTCCAAAATGGCAGAATGGTGTTCTATTTCATTATGTGATGCCTATTGTGGATGATGATGGCTTGAATGTGCTTTTCAATTTTATGGCACAAAATCCTTATTGTTTGGGTGTTGAGATTAGACAAGCTGATCAGGGTGAATATGAGACATGGAGTGTGCCATCGGATCATGATTATGACGAAGACAAGGAGGAGGAGGAGGAGGAAGATGGGGAAGAAGAGCAGCCTAATTATCCTCCATATTTTTACTTGAAGGCTAATGAAGAGGACGATGAATTATCATATGTTGATTCATATGGTGTAATCCCAATGTCTATTGTTACTGGTTTTGAAGAAGAATTCTACAAGGGCCAGATATTTCACTCGAAATAAGCTGCACATGTGGCGGTTAAACACCACGCCTACAACGCAACTTTCAGTATGGCGTGGTGGAGTCATCACCTTCAATCTGGAAGGATAGATGCTTGAAACATAAGGATGACAATTGTCCTTGGATGGTTTGGATGTCGAGACGTTGGAAGCGAATGGACTGTGAGAAAGGCCGAGTTTGTGCATTCTTGTAGCAGTACGACTCAACTGACAGATCATCGCCATCTTGATGTCGACATTATATCCGAGTCTGTGAAACATTTGGTATTTGCCCAACCAAATCTGAGTGCTCTAACTGTGCAAGCCGAGTTGAAAGATAAATTTAATATGCAAGTTACTTATAAGAAGGCTTGGTATGGAAAACAAAGAGCATTGGAGAAGTTGCATGGAAATTGAGAAGAATCTTACAGTTATTTGCAAACATTCTTGGGGGTTGTCAAGAGAAAAATGCCAACATCAGTGATTGCTTGGGTAAAAGTTCTTTCATCGCAACCAAGTCATTTGATCTTCCAACGAGTATTCTGGGCTTATGGAACTTGTATAGATGGATTCAAGAATTGTCCATGAGTCATGGTTGTTGATGGAATATTTCTTACTGGAAAGTATGAAAGAGTGCTACTCATGGCGAGCTCATTTGATGGTCGGAAGAAGATTTTTTCAATTACATTTTCCATAGTGGAGAGCGAGAATACTGATAGTTGGTCATGGTTCATAAGACATGTTCAAGATTTGACCGATCGAAACGGTGTCTGCATCATCTTAGATAGACATGCTGGACTCTATGAAGCCATGAGTAACATCCGAAGAGGTTGGAAGTGAAGATGGTGCATGCAACACAACGAAAGCAACTTGCAAAAAAAGACAAAAAGCAAAATTATGTATAACCAACTGTTTCGAGTCGGTAAGTCTCTCCATTGTTATGTTATTGATTTACGACGTATTTTTTATTTTAATTTAATATTATCGTGAATTTATCTAACTCGTGTGGTTATTTATTTTGTTAGCCCGAGAAAAACGCTTGGAGAAGTTCGATCGTCAAGTTGAGCAATTTAAGAAGATGGTCGCTGAAAGAAATATTTCTTGTGATAACTGGGTGGATCAAAATCAACTTCGTTGGAGCTTAGCACATGATAACTATAATGGTGGGCGTCGATGGTCTATGCTGACGACCAACAGGGCAGAGAGCATCAATGGTGTTTTCAAAGGTATTCGTTCACTTCCTATAACTTCTCTTGTGCAACATACTTACTAGCGATTCTTGGAGAAATTCGATAAGATGAGGTTGGAGACAGAAGCACAAATCAGAAGTGGGAACTTACAGTACACGAAACCATGTGAAGATCTTATGAAGCCGTGGGCACAAAAGGCAGTTGGACATTTCGTGACAGGGGTTGATCGAGGTCAGGGCATCTATGTATTTCTGACTCCTCCCAACAATTTCAACATGATGGGTTCGAACATACTCACAGTGCATTTCGATGACCACAATCGAGCGGGATTTTGCACTTGTGGGAAATTCCAATGAAATAAAATTCCTTGCTCTCATGCCATTTCAGATTGCAACCGAATGGGGGCTAACTTGTATAGGTTTGTAAACGACATCTATAAGCTGGAAACAATATTGGCTTGTTATAGGACAAGTTTCACACCTCTTGGTGAACCTAAGGGGTGGAAGAAGCGCAATGGCTCTACTGTCCATCCTAACATGCACATGATTAGGAAGTCGGGGGGCCACGAACAACAAGAATTCACAACGAGATGGATTGGCCAAGAGAGGAAGTAGCTGGACATGATGCGTCAACTTCTGGTGGATGAGCAAGTGGCAGTGGGAGCCAGCGAAGAGGAAGTGGTAGACGTGCGAGAGGTGGTAGAAGAGGAAGTAGTGGTAATAGACGTGGTTGGTAGTTTGGTTGATGTTTTTATGGTTTGAACGATCGAGTGTGTTATTGTTTGATGTTTGTTATTGTTTGAACGATCGAGTGTGTTATGGCTGCACATCTAGTAACATCTCGATACCACTCAAGATGCTCCGAGTGGTAGGATAGAGTATCCTGAGTATATGGCATAGTACCTATATACTAATGTCGACGAATCCACAAATCAATCGACTCTCTAGAGGCGTGTATCAATTGCTGCCCTCGCGATGGCCCACGAACTGTCTGCCGAAGGAAATACCTAATCTCAGCCTCAGGAGCTGGATGATGAGGCTCATTATGCATCATGCCAAACGGTCGGAGTACGCGATCTGGATGGTACCACATCACTACCGAAAAGCATATAAGTGGAACTACTTCTTGAAAGGTATCTGACTGGATCACAGAACCCCTGAACTGCTAGCCTCTCTCCCAGTAAGGCAGCCACTACACACAACAAGTGGTCACATTATTACTCATTAATCTAAAACAAACTAATGAGAATTGTGAACTATTCTTGTATGAAATGTTATATACTAACCACGAGTGTCGACAGCTCGTCAAAAATGACTTATAACTAAACAACTGGTCACCATGCTGATGGGACATGGTCGGAAGCCATCGAGCACCACGTGGGTATGCGTCCTCTGTAATAGTCTCATTTGTCACTGTATGTCGTAGTGCTATCAATGGAAATCTCTCCCACGCCTAGAGCTGCAGTAAGGCGACCCAGCCACCAAGGTCACCTCCTGTGGAAGAGGCCTGCATCATCTACAGAATCGACCTACCCATCTCACGGTACAGGTAGGCTAAAACAGCTGCTCCCCAAGCGTAGCCTCCAGCGCTCTGCCAATTCTCCAACAGGAGTAGATACTATAGATGAACTGTAGATCCAGTCCGATCGGGGAACAATATACCCCCCATCAGAGATAGGGCATAAGCTCGTGCAAACTGCCCTGTAATCTCTGATGATGCATTTGGAGGCAGATTGTTGAAATGCTCCCTGAGCCAACTAATCCTAACGACACCGCCGGAAAAATCGGTAGGAGCATGTCCTAACAGTCTGATACATGTCGCCGACCACTCCTGATCTGGTACGTCTACTATGACGGCCTCACCGTCGATTGATAGACCGCTCAGTGGCAACTTCCTCCAGAGTGATCGTAACCTCACCAAGCGCCATGTGGAAGGTCGATGTCTCATGACGCCAACGCTCTACGAGAGTAGTGATCAAAGATGCATCAATAGCAGCAGTCATAGGGACCAACTGCTAAACGCTAACCAAACGGGCATCCTGGAGATACGGCTCATAACGTGGATGGTACTTGATCAAATTGGTAGTACCTCGAATCTGGTAAACGTGATCACCAGCCTATAGTGCACAAAACTTATATTAATTCAATTTCATGCGTAATTCTATTTTCAATTCACCTAGTAAAATCTATCTGATCTTGTAAAATATATCTAATCAAAACTAATACTAATTTCAAAAAAATTCACATGCAATTCTAATATTTCAGTTCACCTAGTAAAAATCTAATCTAACTAGCTAATGAACTTTAATGAAATACTTACCTCGTTTTGCCAAACTGAATCGGCACGATGTTGACCATGTGCCCAAAGAAGTTCTGAATCGACCGGAGCTGTATCAATCGTCGTAGGTGGTCACCTCGTGGAATAAGTGTCCAGAAGCCTAGGAACTGCAAAAAAAAATGTCAGAAGCAAACAAAAGCTGCCGCCGGCGAGATCGCTCACCTCGGTACCGGCCGCATGCCTGTCGTCCTCTTCCTCCGGCGGCCGCCTGCTCTTCGTCGGAGTCAGACATCAAACCAGATCTGGTTTCCGACTAGGCGCTTCCGCGTGAGACTGGGTTGCTCCCGCACCTGGTAAAGCAGTCCCGCAGAGGAGAGCGGCAACCTCTCGTGAGACTGGACGGAAGACGTGGGAGGTTGGGGTCTGGGTTCGCGACGCGAGGTTTTTTGTTGGTGGTCTGCTGCGGGAGGTTGGGGAAGAAGATAAAAGAGTAAAGAAATGGCAATGCGAGCCCGCATGAGACTCGCGCGGGTCCGCACTGAGCTTGTGGTCGATTCGCGTTTCTGAAGGCTCTTTTTGAGTCTCATGCGGGCACGCATGTCTTCCTCGGTTCCCCAAAAAACACAATATTTGTGTCAATAAATTCAAAACCGCCATATTGGTGGTAAATAAAAAAAAATAACAATATTTTGGGAGTTTACCCTAACTAATGCAATGCAAGGATCTAAGTTACTTTCATAAAAAAATAGAAAAGAGAAGTAGTTTCTATATTTGAAATATTGACAAATTTAACTTGATTAAAAGTATGAATTCCTATGATGACTTGACTTAATGCTAAGTGAAGCGACTTGAGTCGATAAAAAAAAGTTAAGCAACTTCAATAACCATTGACAATGACCTAGTTGTAGCTCAAGTTGAAGCTCTAGATAACCCTGGCCCTTGGGCATATAATGTTGAAAATGGTGTTTGGCCTACGTACGTTATTGAGCTACAAGAAGTAGAAGAGCAATTCTCTAGGCAGAAGTCTCGATTACTATGGGTCTCTAGTGGTGATTCAAATACTAGATTCTTTCACAATATAGTTAAAGTAAGGTAGTCCCTGAACATCATTAAACAGCTTATTACAATTGAGGGGAAGATCTTAACCGGCTTAGATGACATTTGTGAATAAACTGTGGGTTTTTATAAATGCTACTTGTAGTGGAAGATCCTCAAGTTAAAAGAGGCTTTATCCCTTTACTTTGACTTTGTTGATTCATTATCTACCTGAGGATACTATTAAGTTAAAAGAGGCTAGGTCCCTTTACTTGTAGTAGAAGTGATCAATACATATTCAATGAGGAAATCTTTGTCAATCTCTTGATGTAATGTGTTGTATGAATGTGTTTATAAGATCTTAAGTTAACTATTAGAATAAGTGAAGTGTTGCCTTCTATCATTAGCACTAATCAGTATGTTTTCATCAAAGGTAGTTTGACTAGTGATCATATTCTCTTTGTACATAGAATGATCAAATTGTATAATAGGAAATTTGTCTCCCCCTAGGTGTGCTATGAAGGCGGACATTATGAAAGCATTTAATAGTGTTGGCTATACTTTTCTATTAGTGATGCCAATGGGATGGGGCGGGGCGGGGCGGGATGGGTATCTCAATACTCATACCAGCTCCGCATGCGCGGGTTAGGTCGGGTGCTACCCGCACGGGTAAGGGTCGGGAGGGGCCGACCCATCCTTATATGGTAAAGAACTTTGATATTTAACTATTTTTCAAGAACAATTAGAGAAAATAATTCATAAAAGAATGATAAATATAGTAGAAGGAATAATTGAGTTTAAATAGTTGAAAGATAGAGTCTTAAAATTTATTTAGGACGAAAATGTGATTTTTGGAAGGGTCATAGTTGGTGCAAATCATAATAAAACGAGGCGGGGTGAGGCAGGTTGGAAATAATACCCATGACCCGCCCCATGCTAATGTCGGTCGGGTAATACCCGTCCGAAACAGGTCGGGACAAGTCGGGTCGCTTAGATCAGATCGGAAATTGCCATCACTATTTTCTATTTGATGTCATGGTTGCAATGGGGTTTCCATCTGTCTCCATAGGATGAATTCGTAGTTGTCTTTTGAGTGCAAATTTCAGGTTCTATTTCAATGGAGGGTTGAGATTGAACCTCATCATACTCTTAAAGTACCAAGCATTTCTTTGCCAGAACCCAGGTGCATTATCAACCTCGCGTGCAGCTTTAACCTTCAAAAAATACCCGGTAAGCCCTCTCGACTTTGCTTGAAGCAAGTAGCTTGTGATCCAGTTTACCATAAATCAACATGGTAGGGAAGAACGAGACCTTCCCTTTCAATTTGTTCAAGTAGGAAGTTGCAGCACGTACATTAGACCTTCTGCAGTGCAGAGATACTGCAATAAGACATTCAAAAAATTTGTACTGCATTCAGATTCATATTCTTCTCCATTTCCAGGGTTTAATTTATTCAACCATCCCATTATCATGGTTCGTATCATTACAAGAGGTCTTGATAATGATCCATCAATTCTCATAATAGGAACATAAGCTAGTAGTATGGAATTGCAAGACATTATCAGCCTGAATGCAAGCAACTGTCTGACCAAATTATGTACCAACCGGCCTTATTGATAACATCTTCAAATAACCCTCAACATTAGACTTATAACTCATCAAATAAATCCAAGTAGTTGTGCTGAAATCATCCGAGGTGTTATACTCTAACTGGGAATCTTGCAACCGCCCTAATATCCATATTAATAATCTCAAAACAATGACTGGTCTTTACAGAACTCATAAGAAAGGAAATTGGGTTTCTTTAGCACGCATACAAGAATAATAGGTTTCAACCTGGCTTTTTTTAGGAATAGACAATAAGAAAGAACTCTTCTTTTGTGATGTATGACCCAGCCTGGAATGCCTTATCTCCCCATTCGAACCTCACTAGCTGCTGGTAACAACACATGTGGTTCCTGATATGGTTGATGACCATTAGATTCGATTATTATTAAAGATTTTTTTTTTGCGCATTTTAACGAAAGAAAGTTTAGCTATTAATAGTTTGGGTATGCCTACTATGACATGCATGTCACCATGACATGGACTTTTCGGTCGACCTAATCTTGAAGGATGTCGACCGAATTGACTAATTTGGGCAGCACGAGAAAGCATTGCGGTCGACCTCAACGACCACCTGGTCGACCGCACTTAGTTTAAGTTGTTATTTTTGGTCGACCAGAATAAAACCTCGGTCGGCCATTTTGTTGGCGTCAGAAACAACATGGTCGACCACCTAAGGTATATAGGTCGACCACTTGATGGCAGTCATTAACAAAATGGTCGACCGGATAAGGCAAGAGGTCGACCAAATAGAAGATAAGTGTTCTATCAAAGTGTCCAATCATTTGACGTCAAATGAAGATCAAGTGTTGGTTTCGAGGTCGACCTAATCCGATACGAGGTCGACCGAATACAATAAATTCAACCTATGCCCCGTGTCTTTTTTGCTTATGTATGTCGATTTGTGTGGTTCTTTTGCTCGTATAAATTATGTTTCAAACCATCATAAATAGTCATAAATAATGATAACAAGGACTCATCAATTCATAGCATAACAACTAAACAAACTAACAAGAAATACAATAAAACAGAAATCATAATTGTTCACCAACAAAAATAAAACTAAAAAAACAACAGAATAACAATCAACAATTGTTTTGACCACTTAACAATAAAAACACACAATCTAAAATCTTCGCGCTCCTACTCATCTCCCCTCTCTCCCTCATCCACATTTTCTTCATTGGTGGTGCTTGCATGATGGTGTTCGGATGTGGTGGGATGCATGTATCTTCCGCTGAAAGATCGCCACTCATCTCGCATATCATTCACGGTCACCTGCATTGTGCTCATCTGGGCGGTCATTTGCCCCATGTAGTCGTACATGCCAGTCATCTGGGTGGACATCTGGCCCATGTACTAGTACATGCCATCCATGCGCTCCCACACACGCTCTAAGGTGATCGGTGGAGTTGAACTATGTGCCTCCGGCATTGGCTCGTCTCCGGCTCCATCATCACCATCATCATCCTCATCATCATCATCATCATCATCATCATCACCACCATGGGCACCATGAGCATTGTTTATTCTGACATACTCACCATTACGCAGCTCAAAGCCCATCTTTTTTAGAGATGAAACAGTATAGAACTCCTGCCTTGTGATTCTTAACCCCACCTCTTCACTTAAATTCACATTAAAATGCTCAAATAGCACAGTGAGGATCATCCCATAGGGAGGATTCCTGTTTGAACTCTCTGCAGCAGTAAGCATGTGGTTAAAGATCAAGTATGGCAAGTTCACCTTCTCGATTAACAGTAGGTTGGTGAGGAGCTCCATATCAAAGTAGGTGACTGTGTCCCGATGTCCACCCTTTGGCAGAATGTTGTAGGAAAGCATGTGGTGAAGAAAGCTGGCTTGAACTGTCAGGTGGTTACTCGTTGGCCTACTGCGACCCTCAGCATCTTCCTCTTCATCAAGACCACATACCGTCTGGATTTGCTTGGTTCTCGTGAAATGCGTTTCATTCCAAGCAGTGTAAGAATGGATTCTCTTCCCCTCGTTTGGAGCCTCTAGTACTTACGCCAACACATTCTTGCTAATGCGCATCACCACCCCATTCACATAGGATTTGAATGCGTGAAAGGATCCATTTGCATTGCGCTCGTAGACGATGTTGTTGTAGAAGTACTGTACCATTTTTGGGTAGTATGGTACATTCAGAGATATCACCTTCAGCCACTCTTGCTCGATGAAGGGTCCCAGAAACCCGTAATTCTCTAAATGAGAATACGCATCCATCGTCAATGGCCTTCCAGGAGCCACCCTGCGGCTATGCATTCTCTTCTCTTCATAGTTGTCACTTTGCTCCTTGGTCTGGAATAGATTGGGATTGAACTCTTCCCATTCCGAACTTGAGGCAGCAGCTTTTTGTGACTTTCTTTTCTTTTTGCCAAACATCCTGCGATCAAACAAGCAAGAATACACGTTAGATACATTTTCGAAATTAACAAACGCGGTCGACCACTCCATAAAGCGGTCGACCTCAGTTACTTTAAAATGAGAATGGGTCGACTCAAACCTGTAACAATTGAAGTGCAAAATTGCCTTCATATGTCGACCTCAGAAGCATCATAGGTCGACCGCGGCTAATTTGAAACGAGTCTGAAATGGCCCAAATGCTTTTAATGTTAAGTGCAAAACATATCTGGTCGACCTCATAATTTCAACAGGTCGACCAGAGTTAGTTTCGCATAAATAATTCCTAGGAGAATGGCACAACTCGAATTTTTGCTTTCATAGGTCGACCTCAGAAGCATCATAGGTCGACCTCGGCTAATTTGAAACGAGTCTGAAATGGCCCAAATGCTTTTAATGTTGAGTGCAAAACAGATCCGGTCGACCTCTTAATTTCAACAGGTCGACCAGAGTTAGTTTCGCACAAATAATTCCTAGGAGAATGGCACAACTCGAATTTTTGCCTTCATAGGTCGACCTCAGAAGCATCATAGGTCGACCTCGGCTAATTTGAAACGAGTCTGAAATGGCCCAAATGCTTTTAATGTTGAGTGCAAAACAGATCCGGTCGACCTCATAATTTCAACAGGTCGACCAGAGTTAGTTTCGCACAAATAATTCATAGGAGGAACAAATAACTCGTATTTTTTCCTTCATAGGTCGACCTCAGAAGCATCATAGGTCGACCTCGGCTAATTTGAAACGAGTCTGAAATGGCCCAAATGCTTTTAATGTTGAGTGCAAAACATATCCGGTCGACCTCATAATTTCAACAGGTCGACCAGAGTTAGTTTCGCACAAATAATTCCTAGGAGGATGGCACAACTCGAATTTTTGCCCCTTCATAGGTCGACCTTAGAAGCATCATAGGTCGACCTCGGCTAATTTGAAACGAGTCTGAAATGGCCCAAATGCTTTTCAAGCTATAGATATAAATAAAAACGCAATAACTCATAGCAAAACATCACAGGTCGACCTCAATATCATCACAGGTCGACCTAAGTCCATAAAACAGAAGAATAACTCGATTGAATGCCAGATGCGTTCGACCATGAAGATGAACAGGTCGCCGCATCTGAACAGAAGGGAGAATCCCTCTTTTCCATCTTTAGATCTAAATAAAAAGTCAAAAACTCGTAGCTAAACGTCACAGGTCGACCTCAATATCATCACAGGTCGACCTCAGTCCATAGAACAGAAGAATAACTCGATTGAAATCCAGATGAGATCGACCACGAAGATGAACAGGTCGACCGCATCTGACGAACATAAGGGAGAATCCCTCTTTTCCATCTTTAGATCTAAAAAAAGTCAAAAACTCGTAGCAAAACGTCACAGGTCGACCTCAATATCATCACAGGTCGACCTCAGTCCATAGAACATAAGAACAAAACGATTGAAAGCCAGATGGGGTCGACCACGAAGATGAACAGGTCGACAGCATCTGACGAACAGAAGGGAAAATCCTTCTTTTTCATCTTTAGATTTTTTGAAAACAATCTAATCTACCAAAGAAGAAGAGAAAATCGAATCAAATGAAAAGAAGATTGAAAGCTATACCTTGTTTTTCTTCTAAGTGATGATGATGAAATGGAATGGAGGTTCCTTTGAGATTTTGGAAATTGGAGATTTTGGAAATTGGATAAGAAGATGAAGAAGAGAAAGGAGAGGAAGAATGAGTGGATGTGGTGGGATAGGGTTCTGATTGTGGTGTAGAATGAGTGGGGGAGGGTTTCTTAAATAGAGGATTGGGGATAGGTTGGGGTGGATGTTGGCAAACAAACCGGTTTGGTCAGCCGAATTAAATACGCGGTCGACCGCGTTATTGGTCAGGTCGACCGTCTAGGGTCAGGTCGACCGTTTGTTTTATGAGATCGACCGTTTTATTGTGTTTGTTTATTTCAACCAACAATTAATAAACTCATAAATTATTAAGATAATTCGAAAAAAATACAATGCAATCATAGTTATAAAAAAAATAAATAAACTCCTAAAAAACAGTAGAAGAAATTTAAGATCCTTTTTGGGACTTTGTTTCGGGCACTTAGGGCGAAAATGACCATATTTCCCACATTTCGAACACTTTCTTAAACTTTTGCCCGATGCAGTTCTTGCTGACTTGAATGTCCCCTTGGTCTTACCAATTTTTGGATCTTTTACACTTCGAAGGGGTGCTGGAGGGTTTGCCGGTGTAGTGTTGTCCGTTCTCTCCCTCGCGAACTCAATGGACCATTGAGTAAGGTCGTCCAACATCTTAGAGACATGATTAAAAGCAGCTTTACTACCACACGCGATGTCACACAAACTCTTACACTTTAGAGCCAATCCTCCATGTCTTATCAGTCGACCAACTTTCTCTCCCACATCACCTCCAACTCCAAGATGACGATTTAGTGTCTTCACATTTTGGGTCCATCGAAGCTTGAACCACGAGGAGGGTAGTGCGGTGTATCCCATATTTTTTTATTACTGTAAGCATATGTGTGCATGGAAACCCCTTAGATTCAAATAATGCACACTCGCATTTTAGATCTTGATTGGACGTAGTAAATGTTAACCGCCTTATCCGATCTGGGTTCATGTAGTTCTTCAGAATGAATGTCTCTGTCCCATCTGATTCATTTCTTCTCTCCGCTAATACATAAGAAGCTTCATTCTCTAGTTCAGACTTGAAGATAGCAAATGTACGATGTGTGTAGATACTTTCAACTTGCATTTCCCAAGTGCGAAGGGCATGCTTGAACCAACCTCGTGTGCCTAGAAGTATAATCATCTTGCACCTCCGTGAAACGCATCCCCTCCAGTGCTTCATCAATGTCCTGAACAAAACGTTGCAAGTTGTATTGAGTTCCCACATACCCATTTATCCAATGGTTACATGACTCACATCGCGAGGTTGATTGGAGTCCACCGAAATAAATATCCTTCAAGTATGCCTCTGCCCATAGTAATTTGTCAGCGTACAAATCCTGCAACCACTTATTTGCAGACAAACCATGCTTACTAATCAAATGCTCCCAACGCCTCTCAAACTCCTCAATCGATATACGTGCTTTCGCCAAGTAAGTGAATGCGCTAATGAACTCCCCATTATGAACGGCCGTTGTCACATTTGTCTCAATATGCCAAATACACAGACGGTGAGGCACTCCAACCAGAACAGTAGCAATGGCACCACGCATAGACTTGTCTCCGTCTGTGATCACTGAAGTTGGCATCTTAGAGTTCATACACTCCAGAAAAGTATTCAACAACCAAACATAGTTGGGGATTGTCTCGTTATCCAACTGGGCAAAACCATATATGATGTTACGGTGGTGGTGATTTACACCAACCATCATAACAAATGGTCGATTGTACTTATTGCGCTTGTAGCATGCATCGAACGCCAAGACATCCCCAAAAAAATGGTAATCTGCTCTAGATGTGGAGTCCGACCAGAAGAGATTGTCTAATTCACCTTCATCGTTGGTTGTGTACTTGAAGAAGCTGTCCGCATCAGAGGTATGTTTACTTTGCAAGTAACCCAATGTTCGGTTAACATCTCCTATTAGATCGTCGTCAACTGTTCGGGATTGCTGAACAGCATTATCCAAATCCTTTGGAGTGTACCCCAGATTCTCATATCCTCCAACTTTATTCTTCATGAACTGAACAATGTTGCGTTGTTTTATTCCTGACTGTCGCATCCCTATCGCCAGAGCCTTGTCTCCTTCACTCACATTTCAATGAGACCGAAGGAATTGAGTTTCTTCTTCATTGCAGCAACAATGTGAGTGCTTCCTCTCAAACTTAGAAACAACCCACATTTTCTTATTCCGATCAAAGCGTACAGTATACGATGCCTTGCAAGAATGTCTTGTCATCTTACGATGTTGTCGAGTCCGACCTTCTTTATCTATATGCATCTTCTCTCTAGTCCCCTATCACGAACATACCATTGTCCTCCCAATTGCTACTCCTCGACGACTCCTCCGAAGATCTCTACGTCGAACGCTAAATCCTTTTGCTTTAGCATAGGAATCGTAAAATTTCTCTGGATCTTCTAATGTTTGGAACTCCATGGAAGGAATTTGTTATTCATATTCAGTAGCTTCTTCATCATCCATAAATTCTTCTTCAGCACCCTCGGTTTCCTTATCATCCCCAACCACTTCATCATCCGTATTATCTGTATCATCTGAATTATCCATAAATCCTTCTCGAGCATCCTTAGGTTCCTCATCGAAGTTAACCTCGTCATCATCTCTATCATCTGTATCATCTCTGTTATCCATCCTGCAACGATCGTAATACGAATTTAATGTAAAAAACATACAAAATTAGCTCTCGTCATGTCGACCTGAATGAACTGTACGGTCGACCTTATTACTAAATAACAAAGATGAGGTCGACCTGAATTTACTGTAAGGTCGACCTTATTTTAAAATAACAAAGAAGAGGTCTACCAGAATTTACTGTAAGGTTGACCTGATCATATAATTACACAAATATGGTCGACCGGATGGTGGAGGTGGTCGACCTAATTAGGGAAAAATTTAACCACATACAACCATTAACAAGCACATACCAGACATACCTTAGCAACACGGTCGACCACTTATTGTTACGGTCTACCGGAATAAGAATAAACCGCCACCAACACACGATCACAATAAGAGCGATGGGATTACAACTTCACTCCAACAAATTGTATAAATCGAAGTACGAATAAAGTCTTAAGACTTCCATCTATTTATAGAGAATGTAGACGAATTCCTTATCCAATTGGTGAAAGATATATAAAATCATAATTTGACAAGGACAAGTACACAAAATCCTAATTGTACAAGGACAAGAATCATTACGGTCGACCGCGTTGCACGAATGGTCGACCGTATTTTATTAAGGCCAAACAGACGAGATTCCATCCTTATTCCACATGGTTTTTGACTTTGCTACGGTATCATAGGTCGACCTTAAGCGTCACTAGGTCGACCTGTGCTCTGCCTACGGGTTTGCCCACTTTGAGTATGTGGTCGACCACTTGTTCTAGACGATTTAAATTGTAAATTCATTCACATCCATAATTGTATAACAAATCTAATAAACGATAAACATTCAAAATCCAAAATGAAACAATCTCGCAAATACAAATTCAATGTATTGTCCAAATAATGCAACATTGTAACTTAACGACTTCATTTCTTTGCTTTTTTTGTTTGAACTCTGTCTCTCTTTGCCTCGTTCCATGCATTCATCTACTACATGCTTGAAAAGATTTTCCCGTGCACGGTTTTCAAAATATGTAGCCAGATACCATAGTATCTCCTTTCGAGCCGGTAATTTGTGTTCTTCTCCTATCTGCATTATGGCATGTAAGACACTCGGTACTATTCCTTTGCCCTTGAACCCGTAGCTCTTCAAAATTGAAATCTCCAAAATTTGGTACTGCTACATTGCTCATGCGCTCCGGTTTGAAAATATCATCCAAATTGGACAACTACACACAAATAACGAATAGTTTAAGCTTCTAGCATTATACGTGACGCTTAGTAGTCAGAAAATTATAGGAAACACTTACCAATTTCTTGCATAGTACTGATTTACGCCTACGATTTGCCTCACTAGTTGAAGGTAGACTGTCAAGCAAAAATGCAGTTTTTTGCTGGACATTGACGAGATACAGAAACCAATGACGTGCTTCATCGTCAAGAACTGGCATAAATATCTAGCAACGAAACACTCATTATATGTTATAAATAGCGAATACAAACAAATGCACTTTCGAAATTTAATGATATAGGGACATTGACTAACCTTCTGGCATGCACTAACATTCGGCATAAACACCACGCCATCATTCATCAACTTGTTAAGAATTTGTCTGGTCTTCATGTTAGCGCGTACCATTTTCTGCACCATGTTTTAATTGAGATGAATTGACATGGTACAATATAAATAACTAGGTTATGACAAATAATTTGACATTACGGCTCTTACCGGAAACATATTTGGCAAATACCACACATTTAGTTCTTTCACATCATGTTTTTCAGACATTGTTAGTGCCCTTGCACACAAATCCACTACCTACCATCCAACAATCAAACACAAAATCATCGTAAATCGTAACATAAATAGTGCACAATTCATACGAAAGTCGTAGTAGTATAGTACTTACTGATGAGCAAACCCAGCTATTCTCGCTAATGACCAAACTCAAATAATTTCGTTGCACGTTTTCAGAAAAAAGTCAACAATGGTCAAACTACAAAAATCAAAATAACATAAATGTCAATTGTGATTTGCAACGTACAGGTCGACCTGTGCACAGTTACGGTCGACCTTATTGGACAAACGGTCGACCTCATGACCTAAACGGTCGACCTCATGACCTAAACGGTTGACCACACGTACTAAAAAAACGTTTTGCTTGTCCCAATTCGTGTCCCCAGCCTTCTCTTTAGTAACAACATAATACAAGTCTTCAACTGGATTTTGAAGATTTTTTGTGAATCCTTCTAGACCCTCCACTTTCATGACCTACAAATCGTAGTTAAAATTAAAGTAACATATGAACACAAACACACATTATAGATGAATATGTAACGTAAACTTACCCCGTGCTTTTCGAAAGGACTCTTAGATTCATCTTCATCGCTATCAGCACTAAATAATCCTTTTCTTACAAAATGATCCTTCTGTGGAGTGGTGTAGGAGTCACTTTCATATCGAGGTCTCTTGTACTTAGGAGAGGAACCCTTGCTGCCATTCGTTGTTTCACTCTGTCAAACATATAAACAAAACAAATTAGCACTAATGATAGTAATACTAATATCTTCAATCACATATGAATATACTTGGATACCTTTAAATTGTACTCTTTCAATAAATCGTCTATGCTCTGGTAGCAATTTTCAGAGTCATCATGGTCTTCCTCCTCTTTACCAAAGTCAAATTTCTTTCCTGTACCATCTCTTCCGCCATTCTCCATTCGTTCTGCACTTATATCTTTGATAGCACCTTCTAGCCTCTCAAACCCGGCATGCATCATCCCAGTCATATCTGTCAGTCGAACTGACAATTGCTCCACTCTATCACGCATGGACTTCTGAAAGTCATTGACTTGTGTTTGACACACCACCAGCTTCTCTTGTGTGGCTTTCAACAATTTCATGATTTCACCCAAATCTTGATGCAGTCTCTCATCATGCGTCATCGTCTAAACAATTTAAAGAAAAATTCAAATCATAATTCAACTACAAATTTCTACAATTGACCAAAAAACAAAGACGTGGTCGACCTGACAAATTATTAGGTCGACCTGGAAGACAAATAGTGACTACCACAACCATTAAGGTCGACCTCTGTTCTTCCTAGGTCGACCTATCCAGCAGGAAAATGACAATTAACAACAAAAAATAAGTTCAAAATTAAACCGAAAAAAGGATAGGTCGACCAGATATCTGGCGCGGTCGACCTTTTCAAGTACAACATAGTCATACAAACAAAGCCAAAGTCAACATTCAGGTTAAATAACCAAAACAAACAGAAACGGTCGACCTTGAAACACATTAGGTCGACCAATTGGGTTGATCTTCGTTACCTCGCAAGTACAGAAGTCCAAGTGTTGTGCCCTAAATTCAAATACGAAGAATTGTCTCGTCAGGTCGACCTGGTTGATGTCAAGGTCGACCGAATGGTATTCTGCACCCAACAATATATCAAATTAGACGGTGGAAATCACGCATTAGAAAAGATGACGGCGAATGCTACATTAGGTCGACCACACCTTAGACCTGGTCGACCACTTCCAACACGTACAACAGCAACCGCGAACGATCTTCTTCACAAAGGCTCTAAATCGGAAAAAAACCTAATTCAGACTTGGTGGCGTTGAAGGGGACTTATATTCGTATTTATAGAGACTTAGGACGTGAATGGGGCGACCCAATTCGTTTCCTTGTCCAATTGTGGAACCTTTCTGGTGTTGGAATCCATATCCAATACGGATACGGTGTGAAGGCGGTCGACCTCTTTATAATGCGGTCGACCTGTTAGGTGCACAAGGGTCGGCCTATGAGGTATTTGGGTCGACCTTTCATTCTGTTAGACCACCAAAGCGGTCGACCATATTATGCAAGAGGTCGACCGCATCTCGGAACCTCACATACATGAATTAGTCAATTCGGTCGACCGCAGTTTGGATTAGGTCGACCGAAAAGTCCATGTCACAGTGACATGCATGTCACAGTAGCAAAATCCTAATAGTTTTTATATATTTTACAGTGTTTTGAGAAAAGAGTTATTATTAACATGTACTAGGTGTATTACCCATTCAGATCAATCATGTTTCGATGTAAAATTTTTTAATATTAAAATATTCATGAGTATATTGAAATCGTTAATAATCATGGATATATCTATAATAATCCATTTTATAAATGCTAATAATACTATTGAAAACAATACTAATGCTATTGAAAGTCACTAGATATTTTGTATTTTAAAATTTATTTGTAAAATATTGATTATTAATTTCATATTTCTACTTTTAATTTTGAAATTCCATACTAAATAGCATAGTTAGTATAATACGGTACGGGAAAGTTACATATAAATATGTACGGGTATTTTACTTCATCTCTAAGCTAAATGTTACATTTAATAGTACATTAATAGTTATAAATATATAAAATTAATTATTTTCAAAATAAATAAATATATAAATAATACTAAAGTAACAATCTAATTTATTATATCCGGATATTAAATGTGTTATACGAGTTTTATACGTGTTTAATATGGGAGTCATCCAATGAACAAAAAAAAAAGGTAATGTCTATTTTTTATCCAAACATTTTAAAGATTCTTTTATATTATCCAAACCTATCGAAATACTAAGAATTAGCCAAATGTTAACTTTCAGTTAGCAATTTTTTCCGGTAATTAGCGGTTATCATTAAGCACCAAACTCTCTGCCAACAAGCAAAGAGCCTCGAAAAATACAGAGGCTAAAAGCCCAAATCCCTCTTACAGCAAATCAACTCAACACTAAGGGGAAAACAGAAAAAGACTGCCTAAAGCAGTTGACAGTAAACCTGAATCTTCTTAGCCTCCTCTTGAAAAGCAGTATTCCCACATCATACATACTAATCTCCCGACAAGAGCTTCAGGGGAACTAGGCTTCTCACCAAAGCAGTGGCGACATCTCTCCTTCCAAATGAAGCATAGACACCAGCACCATATAGAGCAGTCAATCAGACCAGCTCCAACTCCCTGCACAGCTTTCACAATCATACTATCCAACATCTCATTCCAAGTCAAAGGAAGAGTCACTGCTCTCTTAAGAAGGGCAGCAACAAAATCATTCGTATAAGCACATTCACATAATAGGTGTTGTCGAGATTCAACAGCAGCTTGACACAGAGAACAGGTATCGTCAGTTATCATCCCCCAACCCCTCAGCTTGTCTTGAGTAGCAATCCTATCCAGGATGATTAACCAAGTGATGAAACGATTGCGTGGTAAAGTGAATTTGCCCCAAATAACCTTCCACCAGGACACCTCGGGCTTTTTAAGACGAATAGTATCCCAGATTAGCGATACAGAGAACTTGTTCAGCTTTCTTCCCAACCAAGATACACTCCCATCAATCTCAAGATTCATTCTGAATTGAAGCCAAGGTCTGATTTTGAGCAACGGCTTCCAGATCCATGATCCAGAAGTTGTGAGCCTGACATCCCAAATACAGTTACCCCTTAGTCTATATCTAGTACACCAGGCCACCCAGAAACTCCCCCCTTAAACCAGTAGAAGCCAAATCAGCCTAGCTAGGCATGCTACATTCCATGAACTTAGGTCCTTTAAGCCAAGCCCCCTTCCTTCTTTGGTAAGGAAATTGAATCACATGAGACCTTGGCCCTGCCTACCCCATCCCCATGCCAAAGAAAATTGGAGCATATTTTTTGTATAGACTTTAAGACTTTCTTGGGCAAAACAAAAATTGGCATCCAGTAATGAACCAGAGCATATAAAACAGATTCCACTAACTGGAGTTTACCAGCATAAGAAAGTTTCTGAGCTCTCCATCCTCTGATCCTACGTGTTAACTTGTCTACCAGCATAGCACATTCAGCACTAGACAATTTACCCGAGACCAAAGGCAATCCCAAATAACAAACTGGGAGCTAACCTTCCCTAAAACCAGAAACTTGCAGAGCAATGGTCTTAAATTGGTGAGCAAATCCACCAAAAAATACCTCACATTTATCAGGATTGCATTGGAGACCAGAGAGCCTATAAAATTTGTCCAAGATATTCCTGATCCCACTCAAAGAAAGGCCTGAACCCTCCGAGAAGATCAAGAGGTTGTCAGCAAAGCTTAGATGAGTGAGACCTAACTTTCTACACTGAGGGTGATAAGGAAAGTCTCCATTAGCAGCTGCTCTATTTAACAAACCTGTCAAAGGCTCCATTGCAATCGTGAAGAGGTAGGGAGAGAGAGGATCTCCCTGCCTGGCCCCTTTTACAGCTCCAAAGAAACCAAATAGACTGCCATTAACAGTGATGCTAAAATAAGCTGAACTTAAGCAAAGTGAGATCCATTTAATGAAACTTCCTGGAAACCCCATCAACTTCATCACACTAAGGAGATAACCCCAATGGACGGAATCAAATGCCTTCTTAAGATCAACCTTAATGGCAGCTCTAGATGATAACTGTCTCTTGTGATAATTCTGGACAATTTCCTGAGCCATTAGGATATTCTCTAAGATACTATGCCCCTGAATAAAGGCTTATTGATTTCGACTAATGACTGCACGAAGAACTTTCTTTAACCTATTTGCTAAGACTTTAGATATTATCTTGTATAGAACATTTATACAAGCAATAGGTCTGAAAGAATTAAGCCTATCTGCATTAGGTATTTTCGGAACAAGAGTCAATGAGGCAGAATTCATACCTCTAGGGATTATCCCCTCCTGGAAAAAAGCCTGGACACCCTTAATTATATCAGGTCCAATAAGTCCCCAACATTTCTGATAAAATCTTGTTGTCCACCCATCTGGACCTAGAGCTTTAGCCAGATTCATGTCAAAAAGAGCTTGTATTATCTCCTCCCCAGATACTAACCCACAAAGCATGCTTCTATCTGCATCTGTAGGCTTCACACTCAAGCATCCTTCAATAAGCTCACAGTCCACCACCACATCTTTGTTAATGGTTCCAAATAGATCCTTATAGAAAAAGATTGCTTCATTAGCAATGTCCTTCAAGTCAGTTAATTCTCCCCATTATGAGATATTAGCTTCCTAATCTTCTTTCTGGCATTACGTATGCAAGCATACTTATGGAAGAACCCTGAGTTGGAGTCCCCTAGAGCAAGCCAGTTAATACAAGACTTCTGTCTAAAGAAAGCCTCTTCTGCCTTTTGCAACTTCATATAGTCACCAGCAAGGAGCTGAACTTCCTCAAAAATCTTCTCAGATGGAACCTGGAGAGCTTGGATCTGTTTAGCTGTAAGCTCAATCTTTTTCTCCTTTACTCTAGCAGAAATATCTGAGAACTCTGTTTTATTCAATTTTCAAAGTTCTGTTTTCAGAAGGTATAACTTCTGCTTAACACCAAACAAACCAGTTCCCCTCACTTCTTGCCCCCAACACGATTCCAGTAATGAAGAGAAAATATCATGGGAAAGCCACATATAAAAAAAGCGGAATGGTTTCGGGTAAGACTTTTCAGGGACACAAGGGGTAATCAGAATCCCACAGTGATCAGAGAAATCAGGAGCCAGAAATTCAACAACACATTCAGCAAACTACTCTAACCAATCCACATTAACCATCAATCTATCAAGCTTGTGAGCAATAGGATTAGTTTGTTGCTAATTTGACCAGGTAAATAGAGGGCCAGAAGCTGTGTGGTCAACTAGCTCCATCTGTTCCACTCATTCTCTAAACGCAACCATACTTCTTGAGATAGAGACCTCATTAGAGGCTTCTATAGGGTCCAGAATAGTATTGAAATCACCCCCTACAACCCAAGGAGACCCCTGCACCCTCCAATGACTCATCTGCTTATATGTGACAACCCTATTCTTTTCCTCATTGGAACCATACACCACTGTAAGAAAGAATTGTGCTCCTTGCTTCAGTGAAACCACCATATGCATAAATTTTTCCTCCTCAGCTAACACACGTAAGGTAACATCATCATTCCACGCGATCCAAATCCTTCCCAGCTTATGTTTAGAATAATTATCCACAAATTGGTAACCAGCAAACTTCCCTCTTATTTCCTCAATTTTCTCTTTATTTTGCACTCTTGTTTCAAGTAAAGCAAATATCAAAACCCTATATACCAGAAGGTAATGAAGCACTGCATTGTGCTTCAAGGGGCCATTGAAGCCCCTTGTGTTCCAAACTAGCAGCGTCATTTGTGGGAAACAACCACCTTAGTGGTTCCCCCTTTACTTCTAAGCTCATCTCTTCCTCCCTTCTTTGGAGGAGCTTGTAAGATAATGTCTCGTTGGCCACATAAATTCAAATGCATTAGACTGCAAAATAGGAGTAAGGTACATTCAGAGCAGCTTTTGGCTTTGCTCCATTAATCACCTTATTGAATTCCTCCTGGGAGGGTAAAGCACTCGGGGTAACATGAGGAGTAGAATCTTCCATGACTTTCTTTCCTTTATCAACAACCACTTCCTCCCCTGAATCCTCAGTAACCCCTTTCTCAGTGGTGCTCTCTGCCCCAACACATTCTAGCACAGGATCCTCCTTCTTCTCAGTACCCACAACCACAGGTTGCCCCAACACAAGAACTTTGGATCGCTTGCGCCGCCAGACTCTTTTAGTAGGAGACCCCGGAGAGGGCAAAGAGCAGTCATGCCCAAAACCCCCACAGGCACCACAACACCTAGGTAACCCACAATACTCAATACCAATGATAAACTCAACCATATCATCCGGAGCCACACTGATTTTGTCAATTCTAGGCTTAGCAGCACTCACTTCCACACAAATACGAACAGTACCAACCCTCTCCCGGTGTGCAGTAGAATGATCCATACAGAGAGGCTTACCAATAGAACTCGCAATTCGACCCAATCCTTCTCTCATCGACAATTCAGCAGGTAACCCAGATAACTTGACCCAAACCGGAACAGCTGAATTGTCAATCTCCAACGCTCGAATCCCAGGGACCCAGCGTCGAAGGCAAATGATCTTCTCCCGATAGTGCCATGGCCCTCCCTCAAAAACCCATCGACAGGTCGCCTCCGATGGAAATTGAAAGAGAACCAGCTTATCTTCTAAGAGCGAAACCTTCACCTCCCCATCTCGATTCCAGATTCAGTTAGCCCAGAAACGTAAAGCCGAAAGGGAAGGCGGAGCAACCAGGAACTGATCTACGACTACAAGGTTGTGCTCCCACTTCTTCGTACCCTCCTCGATCACCGATTTGGGGATCCGAAGCGAACCATTGACAAACTCCGGCTCATAGAAATCCAATCGAAACTACTCTGAGACAGGGAACAGTGAAGCCCAGGACCTACCGCCACCAACGGCGCCAAGCGTGGCTCCGTCGGCGAAGGCGGTCATCGCGACGAAACAAAGAAGATTTCAGAGAATTTCAAAGAAGAGAGAGAAATCCTACCTGACTTTCCGTTAGCAATTTTGTTAGTAATATTGACTTGACAACATGATACTGACTTGGAAGAGATACATGAATGTCAACATTGCAAAATTTTAGTATATTAACTAAGAAAAGAGTTACAAAATTATTAACGATAACGTAAAAATTGCTAATATTTTGATACATTGCGAAAGATTTGGTTAATTCAGAGCATTTTAATAGGTTTGGATAATATAAAAGAATCCGAAAAAGGTTTAGATAAAAAATAGACTTTATTCAAAAAAAAATAATTTGACAATAATACGGATACATAAGTTTTGGGTAAATGACACATTTGGTCACTGAGATTATTAAATTGTGTCATGTTTAGTCACTAGAAAAAATTAATATTAATTTTGGTCACTCGAATTACCGAAACTGGTCAAATTTAGTCACTCTCGCGTCAGTTTCCGTCCAACTCCATTAATGTAGTTGGACGGAAACTTTTGGGAGAGTGACTAAATGTGACATGTTTCAGTAATACGAGTGACTAAATGTGACATTTTTCAATAATTCGAGTGACCGGAGTTGGACAGAGGCTACAGAAGAGTGACCAAATGTGACCTGTGTCAGTAATTCGAATGACCAAAATTGATATTAAATTTTTCTAGTGACTAAATATGACACGATTTAGTAATCTCAGTGACCAAATGTGTCATTTACCCCATAAGTTTTAAACAGATAAAATACGTGCAGATACATATACGTGTATTAAACGGAGAATTTAATAGCTAAAATATAGAAGAGAGGAGTTGATTTTCCTTTCTTAAACTATTATTTTTAATTATTTATTACATTAATTATTTTCTCATAATATTCTCATTTGCTATTTTAGGTAGTTAGCTCTCCCCTCTCTAACTGCGGTCAAGTTTGAAAAACTCACTAATTGCGCTTGTTAAATAGATGTATTGTTGAGAATGCATGTATAATATTATACATGTATTGTCGAATTTGATGCATTGTAGAATACAACGTTTGGTATGTGTGATTGTGTATGTCGCATAAGCTAAAAGCTGAGACAAAACAATCTCAACTCAACTATCTCAACAATCACAACTAAAAGTTGAGATATAACAATCACTCAAAATGAGTGATAGTTTCTGTCACATCACAGAAACAATCCATGTATAGTTTCTCCTAAAAAAACAAAAAAACGATGCATTGTAAACAATACATGCATAATGACAATCTCAACAAAACTATCGCAACTTCCAAACGACCCCTAAGATTACAAGTTTTACAACCTTTAAGCACGGGATGTGACCCGTAATTGCGGCCATAAACAAAAAAACGAAACTCGAAAGCTCCCGCCCAAATCATCCCTAGTTCAAACAAACAAACCCCATTTTCAGTTATCACACCCACTCACAGTTACCATCTCTCCAGGGGCAAATGGTGGCTCAGCATCAATCCCCGCCGTCGGCGAATCAAAACCCTAGCTCCAGCAGTTCCAAAAGGGCTTATCATGTGGGAGGAATCTCAGTGGAATTCCCGTACCAGCCGTACGGAACGCAGCTAGCGTTCATGGGTCGGGTCATATCGACGCTGGAGCGAGCTCAGAGGGAAGGACACTGCCACGCTTTGCTCGAATCTCCTACTGGAACTGGGAAATCTCTCTCGCTACTGTGTTCCACTCTGGCATGGCAGCAGACCCAGAAGCTGAAGAATCAGTATGCGAATCTCACCCTCTCTGAACCGGATCCTGAGGCGATGATCTACCCGAACCCGATCATCGGTCATGGCGGTGGATTCGTCCCTGAAACGAAGCCTTCGAGTAAGTGAAGTGAACGTTTGTAGCTGATTTCCCATTAATGAAATTTGGCAACACTTCGCCTTCCTTCTTCTAGGGTTTTGAAAATCGTGCTATATGAATGATGTTGTTTTTAGGAAATTTGCTTGCGGGTGTGACAGAGTCAACATCTCAAGC
The DNA here is from genome assembly GCA_946122785.1 of Linum tenue. NCBI lineage: Eukaryota > Viridiplantae > Streptophyta > Magnoliopsida > Malpighiales > Linaceae > Linum > Linum tenue. The sequence goes on from CAMGYJ010000002.1 coordinate 41,150,803, forward strand.
GGCGCCGAGCAGTAAAGCGCAGCAGATGAAATTGGCGCCTACTATCTTTTATGCATCGTGCGTCTTTTTGCTTTGCTGTTTTTTTAGCTTCTGAGCCATTTCATCAAATACTGAAACCAATCGAGGAGTTTACTTGTTGGGATTTCTGATTCTCTGTTACTTTTTAAATTGAAGGAGGACGCACTCTCAAATTTCCCAAGTGGTACGCGAATATCGGAAAACTGGCTACCGGGTTCCAATGGCTATACTGGTGAGTTGCTCGGGTTGTCCTCATTGATGTCATCTTAACTGGAAACCACCAGCAGAAGCTTAATATCTTACTGCAATCTTCCAGGCTTCAAGGAAACGTTACTGCACAAACGAAACTGTGAATCGGTCTGGGAATATCGATGAAAAATGGTCCGGCTTTAGCCCTATAGACCCTTTCTTTACTGTACCTTGTTTTCCTTTCATTCCTCATTTGACTACTTCGTTAAATCTACAGTAAACTGCTCACGAAGAATCCCGAAGGTGGATGCTCATACTTTAAGTAAGTTGACTTCCAGCTCCATGTCTCCTTATCCTATTGATTCGACTCCATTGATAATGTTTTTCAACGTATCAGAAATGTGGAGAAACTCAAGGACCATGCATCACTTCAAAAGGGAGGATGCCACGAGGTCCATGATATTGAAGATCTTGTGAAAGTTGGAAATGTTGTTGAAGGTACCATTTCCTCCCTCTCATTAAAATTCATGATATTACTTTATGAGAAAGGCAAAAAAAAAGGATCAGTGCTAGTTATTTCTTCTCTAGTTTGTGTACCATGCATGCCTCTTTCTATTCAATTCAATGTACCTCGAATGGTTGACTCTTGTTCCAGGTTGCCCGTATTATGCTGCTCGCTTAATGGCAGAGAAGGCACAGTTGGTTTTCTGCCCCTATAGCTATGTAATTAATCCAATCGTTCGTCGTGCGATGGATATTGACATCCAAGGAGCCATTCTTGTCCTAGATGAAGCCCAGTATGAGTTGCAATCTCTTACTCAGTCATTCATATGAAACTAAAAATGATCAAGATTTGTGCATTTCCTTAGGTTATGGCTCTCTAGTTGTCTTATGCCCACTGTTCCCTTGATCAACAGCAATATCGAAGACATTGCTCGTGATGCTGTTAGTGTGGATCTCAATGAAGATGCTCTACAGAGTAGGGATTAATTATAGATTTCCTCTCCCTTTGTTTTCTCAGTCACCTATGTTACTTATTACTGTCATATGCTATCCAAGAACTACAGACAGAACTACGCCAAGTTTGTTCAGGCGATGCGATGATATACCAGCCACTGTATAAAATGACGCAGGTAACTAATTGCTCCGGTCAACTACTCCTAATTCCTATGTAATCTTGCCATCTTTCCTGGAATCATGACTTAGCTGTGCTTTAGGACCTGTTGAGTTGGATGGAGCGGAAGAAAAGCAAACTTGAGATGCGTGAATTTCAGCAGTTCTACTCTTGGTGAGCAATCATGTCACATATTTGAATCTTGCAGTGTTTTTAAAATCATATCGTGGGCCCAACCGAAGTATAACTGGTAATCCTTTTTAGCGGTATGAAATGGTTGAACTACGGTTTCAGCATAAAATACCTATTGGTGACTTTTCCGCTACAACCTCCAGTACGATTTTATAATCTTTGCATATTTTTGCTTTCGAAAGTAAACAATGCATCAAGGTTTCTGTGTTATGTTTGTTCCTAAGTTTCTTTTCATGCTGCAATCTCTTGTAGTTGGACAGGTGATCAAGCTTTAAGGGAGCTCCAAGAAGCTAACATCACTCAACTGAGCTTTCCAATCTTGTTGGACTGTGCCCAAAAGGTTCTTCATCAGAGACTGAATATTGGGTTTGATTGTTTTTGCTTGGCTGCTTCTCAGCAGTTGACTATATATCAATGTTCTCCCTGTGTGTTTTCCATTGGGATGATTTCTTGCTGGGGCTTATGTCTCCACCTTTTTTCTTCTTGTTTCTTTCTTTGAGTAATAGCAGGGACCCTGTTTCTTTTTTGTCCTGGGTTGATTTTGACCTTTTCTTTGTACTGTTTCTGTTTCTTGTGTTCACCGCTGGTGTATTTGTGATACTAATAAATTTTCACCTTCATAAAAAAAAATGTTCTCCCGGCACAGACAATTAAAGATGCAACTGTTAAAGAGGCAAAATTTGCTCTTTTAAGTGGCATGTCCGTGACAACATTGGAAGGTGATATTCATGGTCTCCTCTTATTCGGCATTAATTGAACTTCAGTATACCATTTACTGATTTCCGAGTTATTACCAGGTCTTTTCTCTGCGCTCAAATATTTTTTCTCAAGAAATGGATCCCACATTTCTGATTATCAGCTTGCTGTCCAGCGAACTGTAAAAAAGGACACAAGTAAGTTTTCTACTTAACCTAGTTATTTTATTCCACGCATTACTCATCTTTTAGTAAGTCTCTTCTGTACCATTGAACATTCCACTTCACTTTTTTTTATCAGAAAACGTTGTTACTGGCTGGACACATACTTTTAGCTTGTGGTGCTTGAATCCAGCTGTTGTGTTCAAGGAAATCACTGATCTTTCCTTGTCAGTCATTCTAACATCTGGGTAAGCATCAGGCTTTATGTTCTTCATACTATGAAGTTGTTTCTTATGAAAAGTTACTGGCTCCTTTAGGACTCTGTCTCCTATGAATTCCTTCCCATCTGAGCTTGGAGTGAACTTTGGAACTTGTATAGAAGCCCCACACGTGGTTAATATTAAATCACAGGTACTACTTGTTGATACGTTTTTATCGAAGTTGTGATGTTCTTGTGGCAAGTGCGAACTTGGGTATCCTCTGCATGGCGTGCATGGGATGAGCTGGTCATCGCTACTTGATTTCCATCTTTATCTATAATTGTGTTCTTGTCTCTGCGTTTTTCAGCTTTTATAATTGAACTGTAGGTTTGGACTGCCGTCATATCCTCGAGTTATGAAAAGTACCCATTGAATGCTAGTTATAAGACAGCATCTACATTTGCCTTCCAGGTAACTGCTTCAGTGTAATTTATTTACGATAATAGAATAACACCTCTTCCATAATCCAGTGCAAGATAATGTCATCCTTGCTTTTAAAGGATGCACTTGGGAAATCCTTGGAGGAAATTTTGAAAGTTGTTCCCGCCGGCTCTCTTGTGTTCTTTCCAAGTTATAGTATGATGGGAAAACTATGCAAGCGGTGGCAAGAAACAGGTCAATGGTCGAAACTACACGCACAGAAGTCCCTCTTTGTTGGTAAGACCTTTGCAGTTTATTTGTACGCTGAAATCTGAAGCCATTAGCTACTTTTTTCCTTTGTTTTTTTCGCAACTCTCTTTTTTTCATGCTCTGGTTCGTGTACCCCCTCCCTCTCTTTTGTTGTAGTGTTAAATGCTAAGGTTTGCTTTGGCTTGTGCAGAGCCAAGAGGAGGAAACCAAGAGGAATTTGACTCTCTTCTCAAGGGTTACTACAAGTCAGTTTCTGGGAGTGAAAAAGTTCCCGACCGGACTAAGAAAGGAAACAAAAAAGCAGACATAAAAAAAAATGGGGGTGCTTTTCTTGCTGTTTGCAGAGGAAAGGTGTGCAAATTTGTAATGATTCATATTAATGTTTCCATCTTCTCAAGGAAGTAACTTAGCCTTCTCTGCAGGTCTCAGAAGGAATAGATTTTTCTGATGATAATGCTCGAGTAGTTGTATCCTTGGTTGATTGAATTATGTTTTTCTTAATGCTGACGGTGATCTTCTATTCATATCAAGTTCTATTTCTTCCGTTGGTATTAGGTGTCATCAAGTAATTTCTGCCATGCCTGGTAGCATGCTCTATTCATTCTTGCTTTTGCCCCTGCATGATTACAATATTTTCTTTGTTGTAAGCCCTTGACAATTTCAGATAATAGTTGGGATTCCTTTTCCAAACATGTAAGAATCCCTAACCAGTTCTTGAAGTCTTTTCAAACAAAAAAATGGATGTTCCGATCAAGGATTTGCTGATTGAAGTTGAAATTTCTTGTAGTAATGATGTTAAAGTTCACTTGAAGAAGAAGTACAATGACACTTTCAAATCAACTAAGAACCTTATAAGTGGAAATGAGTGGTACTGCCACCAAGCTTTCCGAGCACTGAATCAAGCTGCAGGTATGCTCTTGCATAACTTGGATTTTGTTGTTGCTCACATGCCTGTAAATTTGTCCTTGTCACATTAAGCCTTTTAAATGCATGTTTTAGTATTTTCTTTCTAAAACTCTTGTTGATAATGTCTTTAATATATTATTATCACTATCAAGTTTTGGAGAATGCTTGCACAATACACAGCATATCTTTGCGTTCTTTTTCAGGACGATGCATACGCCATAAAAATGACTATGGAGCAATCATCCTTTTAGGTAGTTCTCTTTCTTCGTTCTTCATATATATCTGACCAGATCTGTACCTGTTACTAAGGCACAACTGCCTCTGTTTAACTGCAAATAATAATTTATGGTGTTTCGAATTTTGGAAGTTCCTTGGTTGATTAGTATTCGGAAGGTAGATTCAAATAGATGTTGATTGTCAGTCCTGGTCCCCTACTTGTGTCTGCGTCATGCTTGAACTATGATACCCATGGCATATTATTCTTTATGAAGTAAATTTTAGAAGTCCGATCAGTGGAATGTACTCAAAAGGCTTGGCTTGGAACTTCCTCTGAAGTTGAAACTCCATTAGTCTTCATATCCTGGCTCAGGTTCAGACAGTGCATTGATTTAAATTAACCAATGTTGTTATTCCTCATAGCCATAGAATGCCTTTGATATCCGTTTTTTTTAATGACCTACGTCAGTGAACATGAAGTAAAAAAGCTGATATGGTTCCCAATGCAGTTTCTTGAACTCGTCCTTCCATTCTTTGTTTCATCAAGCTGACCTGAATTTCTTAGAGCAGATGAGCGCTATCAGGAAGAGAGGAACTTGGCATACATTTCCAAGTGGCTCAGAAAATCCATTCAACACCATGATAGTTTCGACGATGCGCTTGAAGGATTAAAAAGATTTTTCAATGATGCCAAGGTTTCCACTTTGTCAACCTCTCTTTTGCATATAACCTACCTTAGTTTCTAGTTTAAGCGCGTTTGACTCATTTAAGGTCACACTTTTTCCTATATGAACCTGCTTATAGGCAGCTGTTGCTATAAATACACCCAGCCCACTGCTAAATTTTGTGGTTAAGGAGGAGAAAGATATCACCAAGGATCAGGATAATAGATGTACAGGTGAAAGCAATAATAGGTGGAGCAAGCTGAGTTGTTGTGGACAGAAGCTAGTTGCTGCACCAAAATGTAGCCCTTCTGCGAACTTTGACTCCATACGAGAAGTGAAGCCAATCATAATAGAAGATGACAGTGAAAGTTGCAACGTTATTGACCTAGATCGCCACTCTCCGAAAGCCACTTGGTAATAGCTCTTGAAAATTCCAGATGAAATGGAAACATATTCTCTTAATTTCCCTACATGTTTTGTAGTGACAATGGGCAACAGAAATGATTATTCTTCTTGAGCTCATCTCCTTGTGCTTGCTGTAGGTTAGCTGAGGCATCTGACTCTTTAGATCATGCAGTAACCCTTGTCAGAACTCCAGAGTTGGTTTGGAATAGGATCCCAGCCACTGGCAGCCCAGAATCTTCATCTACTACGGCTATGGATTACGGCTTGAGTAAGATTCAAGCCTTTACTGAGATAACGACTCCTAACGAAGTTACTTACCGTGTCCAGGGTTCATCCATATGCAGTCCTGAGAAAGTCTTTCGTATATCTACCTTTAGTCCAATATCAGAAGAAGATGCTCCTAAGGTTCCGAGTGTTAACGCTCGTACCCAGAAAAGAAGGAAATTAATGGATTCAGCTTTATTTATTCCTCAACAACAGACTGATTGTGGCAATACAAGTAAGTCAGGATGTGTCAGCTTAACAAGAAGCCATTTCTCTTACACAAACTCAAGTGAAAGAAATAATCGGTGGAGCAAGCTGGGTTGTCGTGGGCAGAATCTAGTTGACGCACCAAAATGTAGCCCTTCTGCGAACTTTGACTCCAAAGGAGAAGTGAAGCCAATCATAATAGAAGATGACAGTGAAAGTTGCAACGTTATTGACCTAGATTGCGACTCCCCAAAAGCCACTAGGTAATAGCACTTGAAAATTCCAGCTGAAATGGAAACATATTCTCTTAATTTCCCTTACATGTTTTGTAGTGACAATGGGCATCAGAAATGATTATTCTTCTTGAGCCATCTCCTTGTGCTTGCTGCAGGTTAGCTGAAGCATCTGAATCTCTAGATCTTGAAGTAACCGTTGTCGGAGAAACTCCAGAGTTGGTTTGCAATGGGACCCCAGCCACTGGCAGCCCAGAACCCTCATCTACTACGGCTATGGATTATGGCTTGAGTAAGATTCAAGCCTCTACTGAAATAACAACTCCTAACGAAGTTACTTATCGCGTCCAGGGTTCATCCATATGCAGTCCTGAGAAAATCTTTCGTATATCTACCTTTAGTCCAAAACCAGAAGCAGATGCTCCTACGGTTCCGAGTGTTAACTCCCATATCCAGATAAGAAGGAAGTTAATGGATTCAACTTTATTTACTCCTAAACAAGAGTCTGATTGTGGCAATACAACAAATTCAGGATGTGTCAGCTTAACAAGAAGCCATTTCTCTGACACAAACTCAAGTGGCAGGAAGCAGCAGCCTGTATCTTTTGGTCCAGCTGTAGAGAAAAGGCTACGGATTTCCTGCTTGCTATGTAAAAAACCATTGGGCCGTCCTGAGAACGACCTCTATATTGGGTGCTTGTCGACTTCATCATCAAAAGTTCACTTACTGTCCCTTGCAAAGCAAGTATTAGAAAGTCAAGCTGAGACTATATCAACATCCGTGCCTCTTGTCCAGGCGGACATATTGTCAGTAGATCATCATCTCTGTAATAGTATTCGAGATGATGTTCCAAGTAAAGGGATTTGGTCTGAGGAAGATGGATGTGTTTTCAAGTCTGTTTCTTGTCCATTCTGCAGTCAGCCCCATTGTCTTGGAGTTCAAGTCATGGCAACTGATGCATCAAATGTTGAGTTGCTTAACAAAGTAAGTTGGCTTGGAACTGGATTCTAAAGTTATGCTCTTGTGTCACATAGATTGAGTCTACTGATCCTTAATTCTTGAACCACATTCCCATTCTGCAGATACTTCTTTTCTATGACCGTCTCGAAATTCAGACGGTGGGAGCTTTAGGAGACAAAGCATCAAAGAACAATGTAAGTTAGCTCTCTTGTAGAAGTGTTTAAATGTAGAGGTGGAAATGTGGGTGATTTTTATATTGAGAGAAAGGAAAAAGGAAACACACACAGACTGTGAATCAAGAATCGCAGTAGAATTTACAGGAACAAACTAGGAACTGTAAAATAGAGATAGAATAGAAGTAACAGAACAACATCCTGCTTATAACTAAATCTGATCAGCTAGTACTGAAATGTTGAAACATTTCTCATGAAACTAAAGCTTGATTCAGTAGTTGACCGAATGATCACATTTTCTGACTTACATGGAGTATTTCCAATGGGATGAAACATTAATATCGCAAGTTGACTTGATTGCAGAACCATGTCCGAAAGAACGGCTGTGTTGGTAAACCTGCTGCTCCAGCTCCCATTGAGAGATTCTCGTTCTCCCCACAACAGCAAGCTTGGTGGCTGGAGGAGTGCAAAGGTACATTGGAAAAATGTAATTAAACTCTTCGTTGATGTTCATCTGTATGCACAAATATGAATCCGTCCTCTGCTTTTGCAGCTGAGTCTACAGAAGAAGAGGCCAAGGCGATAAAGGGAAAGGGTTAAAGATTAGAGGAAGCTTTGAACCACCCATTTTTGCAGTGTATATACAGTTTGATTTTGGATGTACATAGCATTAGTCAGAATAGGTTGAGTCCACTCCAGAGCAGCTTTAGACTCCAGCAAATAGTTTGATTCTGCCATTCTGATAGAAACACGATTTTCGTGTTCTATCCTATTTATCATAATATTATTATTAGGATTATTATTAATATGTTTAGTAGTCTTCTAATCGTATTAGGTTTATTATTAGGGTTTTCCTATCTCTTCCTATAAATATGTACTTTGCGTTTTATTCAGGATCAATAAGAAGAATATTAAGAAAAGCCTTCCTAAACCCTATTCTCCTAATCCTCTCAATTCTCGTTCCCAATCCCTCTAAAGGCCTAGGCCGATTCTCTATCTATCTTCCTCAAATCCCTAATTCTGTTCCTAATCCCTAAATCCCCAATTCTCGATAGAACCCTAATCCCAGGTTCTATCATTTGGTATCAGAGCCTGGTTGAGCTCTGCTAGGCTCTCTGATCCCTCTTGGACACGGCTGCTGCAGCGGATTGACGCTTTCTGCGCCAACCGGGAAGTTGAGGCGTGCGAGGAGGACTGCCCCGCGGAGGCAGCTGGCGGGCCGCGCGTGCTGGAGCTGATCGCCGATCCGCCCGCGGTGATCGCCGGTCCGTCGGGCCCGACGCGGCGCACGAGTGGGGCGGCGCTGGAGCTGGCGGCGGAAGCGGGCGGCGGGCGCGCGAAGGAGGAGGGAGGCGCGCGGCGAGCGGTGGCCGTGGCAGTGGCTGGTGGGCGCCGCGGCGAGTCGGGTGAAGGGGGGAATGGCGCGTCATCGATCGTCCAAGGAGGAACGCCGGCGTCGGAATGGCACCGCGGCGAGGAGAAGGGTCAGGCGGAGGTGGGCGGGGGCCGCGGACTGGCCCGGGCCATCTCGCCGTCGACGCGAAATGCGCGAGGTTTGTTGGCAGCCACCCTTGTGATGACGAAGACCCGGAAGGTGGAATCGGAGATGAAGACGACGAAGGAAGCATCGCCGGCGATGGCAAGGAAGATGGCACGGCTGACGATTGAAGACGAGAAGGGAAGAGACGGCAGCTCCTCTCTTACTGCAGTGCAACCCTACAACAATTGGGGTTCCGAGCCTTGGGCCATGAGGGTTTCGCATGGGCCAGCTTGCGGAGCAAAACGGTTGGAAATAGGTAGGCCACATCGGAGAGGGAGTTATAAGCTTTTGAGCCTCGATAATCATCAAGTACCCCTAAGCTCTAAAAGAAAGAGGCTGTGGCAATTAGTGAAGAAAAGTTGCGTGTTTGGGCCCATGGGTTTGGTAATAGATTCCATGCAAAGGATACAAATGAAGGGACATTGGCAACATTTTTTGGTTGGTGATGAAGACCCCGAGAAAGCAAAGTTCCCAGATTCTTATCTCGTGGAGTTTGAGGGGGAGCATGTAGCGTCGATTGGTCAGGGAGATGATGACTTGTGTCACGCGGTTGGGAAAGCTTTGATGGAAGCTGAAGCTCTAGGATCCGAGGGTCATCGTGAGCTTAAGCCTAATTGGAAGAAAAGGAAGCGACTACGCCTAGAATGCGTGAGAAGGATGGAGAAGTGGGTTGAGTTGATCAACCTTGAGGACAAGGTTGGTCTCAAGGGGGAGGAGATGATAGAAACACGATTTTCGTGTTCTATCCTATTTATCATAATATTATTATTAGGATTATTATTAATATGTTTAGTAGTCTTCTAATCGTATTAGGTTTATTATTAGGGTTTTCCTATCTCTTCCTATAAATATGTACTTTGCGTTTTATTCAGGATCAATAAGAAGAATATTAAGAAAAGCCTTCCTAAACCCTATTCTCCTAATCCTCTCAATTCTCGTTCCCAATCCCTCTAAAGGCCTAGGCCGATTCTCTATCTATCTTCCTCAAATCCCTAATTCTGTTCCTAATCCCTAAATCCCCAATTCTCGATAGAACCCTAATCCCAGGTTCTATCACATTCACTGCTGCCGGATTGAGTTATAATGTTGATTGGATCTTGGTAAGTAGATAACAAGGTCGGATTAGATTGGTTCATTTGATCGTTTACTTTGGTAGTGAGCACTCTAGTCTAGTGTAGTCTAACTTGGCAAAGTGAAATCTGAAAGATGGAATGTACTTTCCCCGTAAATGATGAATTCTTGATTGGTTTAATAATGAATCTGGTTTTGGCGTTAATAGCCTAGAACTTCATTGTTTTATTGAATCTGATTTTGGCATAAGACTTATACTTGATGATACGTTGTCATGACATGGCTGCCATTGATAAAGTCTCTAAGTTCCCCAATTTGTGCCAATCGATTAATCCTTCACTGCGCTTTCAGGCAATAGAACGTAGCAGCAAAATCAGATGCATTAGAACAATTAACTCTAGTCAATCTGTTGCCTCCAGCCAGCAACCATGTTGGTCCATGATTGTATAGACAATGTGATTGCAATATTTATCTTGACTATCAGATTCATGCTAATTTTATTCAACGAAGCAAATTGAATCAAATATTTTGTTCTTCCATTTCTGGTTCGAGTACTTGTCTTTCATTTCCTTCATCACTAAAATCCTTGAATATACAACTTGGTCATAATCGGGTTATTGACTCCATACAGCCGATCTTAAGAACAGATACGCACTATATCATTATAGTTTTTTTGGTTATTGAAAAATGAAAACCAGTTCCATTATCAATCTGTTCCAAAACCGCTTCCATCTATCTCCAGCAGCTGTAGACTGTAGTAATGGCTTCGTTTCGGTGGCTTGTCGAGTTGTAGTTTGTCTTATTTTCTGGATTAATTGTTGTCAAGCCCACAAGGCAGGACTAGGACTAGAGATGGATGTATTAAAGCTGCTGCAAGTTCTAAGAATGATAGCTTAAATAAGGAATTACATAGATTGAGACTTTATACTCACTTCACGACCATTTTGTGGTTGGATTGTATACTAATACGGATACAAAACTTTCCAAATGGATCCAAAACGAAGTCGAATCACAATCATATTCCAATCCAATCCATAAACAAGTGGGAATATATAAGGTTCCAATAACGCAACAATCACTCCACTAACAAGCCAAGAAGAATCCCAAATGGATTCACGCTTTACTATCCTGAACATTAGCTTCATATCTTCCTATACCACATAAAACTCCTTCCCTAGCCCATATATATATTTTGCAACTATTTTACATTTCAACTGTGAATCATCATTCATCTACTTCTAACTTGATAAGCAGTGTCTATTAATGCAGCAGCTCTATACCAGATCTACCTGCATAAGAAGCATCATCAGGAGAAGCCATTTTGCTGCTCCTGCCAGTATAAATTGTACCCGTCACACACCTCCAATTTGCCAATCAACTGGTCGATCCCTGCACACAAAAAGGAGAAGCCATGAATCCATCTTAACTAACGTTGTTCCTTTAATGGGGATGGATTAATCCAGACCTACAGACAAGTCTGGCGGTGAACGACTCGTTGCACAGCCCCTAATCATATCCAAATGTTTCAGGAAACGAAGCAAAAACCTACCAATCTCTGGGCTGTGGAAGTAGAGCTGATCGACTATAAGCTGCTCGTTTTCGTTCTCATTCTCATCTTCTGCTGGTTGCTTATTCTCCTTCTCCTTGGCAGCAGCATCCAGCTCTGCTTCAACATCAAAGTTTACAGCTTTCGGCGCCCCTGGAGCTGATGAGTGCTTCCTTTTGCAACGAGCCCTTCTGTTCTGAAACCAGTTGTAGACACTGGCTTCTTTAACTTGACCGTACTTAGACAGCTCAGCGGTGATCTCCTTGATCTTCTCTTTGCCTGGATTTGCATTGCACTGAGCGAAGATTCGCTCGAGGATTTGCAGCTGTGCCTGCTTTGGCGCCCATCTTTGCCTTGATGGAATCCTGGATGAGCCGCAGGATGACAAGGGGTCGCCATATGGCAGCATACCTGGAATTTTAAACAAACCAGCAAATGAGATCTTACCACATCGACTTGCTATAGACACGCCAAAACACACAAACAAATGACTCAACAAGAGCTTAGAACACAGCTAAGTGAAGACGGAATACGTAGCAAATAGTGTCCCCAGCCGTCCTAAATCAGACCAAATCTATCTTATATAACTTAGATTCTATTGCTTCTCTAACACAACTAAACACTCAGGCCAAACCAAATAGAATCGAATGTGTCTCCAGTTATGGTATTCAGCATTTCTTTGATTTTATATCAAAGCCGCCCATGCACACCCCTAGATCAAGATACAAAACAATGTTCTGCAGAACAAAACAAAGGAAACCTGAGCTTGATATATCTACCACTCGCGAAACGACAATTGCAGTGGACCAAAAAGGGCATCAAGGAAATGCTGCAATTCAGAAAATGGAAGCCAACCCACAATTCCTACTTCCAGAAAGCGATTGACTTTGTTCTCCTCCAAAATCCTTTCCGACCCCTCAATTGAAAACAGTTTCAACTCATTTTGCTTCCACTTAAAAGCTTTTTTTCACTCCTACTGCTTAAAGTTCATGCTGAAAAAGGGGGCAAACGACAGGGGAAAAGGAGAAGCAGAAAGAGAGGCTTACCCGAAAATTCAGGGCGATTGAGGGAGAAGGAGGTGTGCATCGCGACGAGCCGCTCGCAAATCGTGGCGTAAACTGAGATTTGCTTCCGAAGCATCTCCATTTGTTCGTCAGTCATCACTTGAACACCTAACCCACTTCCAATCAGCGCCTCCGCCACCGCATTGTTGTGGATTCCACCTCCGTGTCCCAGCTGGGTCTGCAGATGATCGACGCCGACACCGGCAGCTGAGACCGGCGGCTGCTGCTGCCGCCACCCCATCATCGTTTTCGATGCTAGCTGACTCGCTACAAAGCCCGGCTTCCGATTGGGGGTTTTGAAAGATATGGAAAGGAAAGCGAATGGGGGTGAGGGAGAAAAAGCGGATAAAGATTGCGACTTTTTGAAATTTGCTTCTTGGCGTATTGTAGCGGGCGGGAGAATGGAAGTGGTGGTGGGTGGCGCACTCTAGCCTTGATTGCGCGGGTTTCCCGCGGTCTTTTCCCACGCGAAAGAATCCACTATATGGGCCGCCCGGTTTGGTAAGAAATCAAACCCAACGAGGTGTATGATCGGTCGAAAAGTAAAATAAAACGTATTTCTATGAATTATTATCTTTAAAAAGATTAGAAATATTATTAAATTGAAACATACACATTTGATTTTTTTTTGTAATAAATCCATTTTAATTACGTCTACTTTGTATAAAAATTAAATGAGACTCAACAAAATTTTGAAACCGCATCAAATTAAGTATCGACTCGAACTACTTTTGGACAAAATGCCGACTAGGTCTGGAAATAACCGTTACCCTTCCACCCTAATATTTCCTTTCCTTCCTCGTTTGAGCATAAGCCCCTTATGAGTTATGAATCATTGTTTGTCAATCACATTATGTTTATTATGGTAAGAAAATTGAATTTATGATATCATATTTGTGCTAATAATACTCAGCTTATACGATATGATATTTCACCAAATACAGATCCTTATCCTACAAATCCTGTAATCCCGCAAATTAAGGAAGAACATAAATAAATTCTACTGACAAAACAAAAAAGAATTAACAACTTAAAGGAATTCGCTATGAAAATTGGAAATGGAGTCACTAATTTCGGTGGGTAAATGTTAGTGGGCTCAAGATCATCCTTATTTCACAAACAAGCCTACTGGGTCATATGATTCCACAGTATCCCGAAGGCCCTTATAAGCCCAAAATATGGCCAAGCCCAAATGACAAAGTGGCACGACACCAGAGATTCCATAGTGTTTTTGTCGTTTTCTTTTCATGAAGGAGCACTGTTTCCTCGGATATGGCCCGCCTTGGCCGGGAGTTTGACTCGCAGATGGCGACCCGAGCCGAGAGCAAGCAAAAATGGCCTTCTGTTTGTCTTAGATCAAAAAGCTCTTTTCCCCGATTCCCTCATCGTCGTACAAAGGACCTTTCAACGGAGGAGGAAGACAATTTGGTCACTCAATCTTGAGCGCGACGTTAAAACATAAAAATCCCTGTGGTGGTTGCTGCCAATTGCCATTTCCTTTGCACCCGCTGAAGCTCTCACTCGCCAATAAGATCAAACTAGTTTCAGCGAAAAAAGGAGCAATGGGGGAAACGAATCAGAAATCTGGATCTCCCCAGCAGCAGCAGCCTCTTCTGACTCCCTACAAGATGGGAAATTTCAGCCTCTCCCACAGGTAAAAAAAAGTCCGATCGATATTTGAACGAAAGAATGAAAATTTCCCCTCCCCTTTTCACGCTGATTGATTTGGTATATCCACCCATGGAACAGGGTAGTTTTGGCTCCTCTGACCAGGATGAGATCCTACGGCCACATCGCGCAGCCGCACGCTGTGTTGTTCTACTCCCAAAGAACTTCCCCTGGCGGTCTCCTGATTTCGGAAGCCACTGGTGTTTCAGACACCTCTATTGGGTAACTTCACTCAACCTTCCTCACTCCTTCCTCTCATTCATGTTCCCTTCATCGTTACTTGTTTTTGCTTCTAACCCAGTTCTCGATGACCAAAATCAACTTCTGGGCATGGTTCTAATTCCCCCTCTATAACATATAGATACCCTAACGTCCCTGGAATCTGGACTAAGGAGCAGATAGAAGGGTGGAAGCCGATTGTGAATGCCGTCCATGAGAAAGGAGGGATATTCTTTTGTCAGATCTGGCATTCTGGCAGAGTTTCTGATTACTGTGAGTGAGGGTTTCTTTCTTCAGTTTTGTCCAAACAATGGAATAAGCGAGGTGAAAAAAGTGAAGTTTGAACCTTTATGACATTTGGGTTTGATGGTATGTTGTGTTTCTATTTAGGCTTCCAACCAAATGGGCAAGCTCCAATCTCCTGTACAGACAAGCCTGTTGGAGGTGAATTCCAGATCGATGGCACAAAAGCTCCTGCTTATCCTGCTCCCCGACGTCTTGCAACCGAGGAGATCAAGCAGGTTGTGAACGACTTTGCAGTTGCAGCAAGGAATGCTATGGAAGCTGGTAAAGGCAGATTTTGCTTACTGTGTTCCTTGTTTTAAGTGATATCTATCTGCTAGCAAATATGGAGTAGTAATGTAAGAATGGCCAACAGGTTTTGATGGTGTTGAGATCCACGGAGCCAACGGGTACATCATCGATCAATTCCTCAAGGATCAAGTCAACGACAGAACCGACCACTACGGTGGAACGATGGAGAATCGATGTCGATTCGCCTTCGAAGTTGTTGAAGCTGTGGCTAAAGAGATAGGAGCAGACAGAGTCGGGCTGAGGCTATCCCCATTTGCAGACTACAACGACTGCCCCGATTCCAACCCCGAAGCTCTGGGCCTCTACATGGCTCAGGAGCTCAACAAGTATGGCATTCTCTACTGCCATGTGATCGAGCCACGGATGATCACTCAGTTCGAAGCACACGATACCCATAACAGCGTTCTGCCCATGAGAAAGGCCTTCAAAGGAACGTTTATGGTTGCAGGAGGATACACTCAACGCGATGGGAACGAAGTGGTAGGAAATGGAGGTGCTGATTTGGTTGCATTCGGACGCTGGTTCCTGGCTAATCCTGATTTACCGAGGAGATTCGAGCTGAATGCAAAGCTGAACAAGTATGACAGAAGTACTTTCTACACACATGATCCTGTTGTTGGTTATACAGACTACCCATTTCTTGAAGCTGCTGACAAATGAAGTCTGTAGTTCCGAGTTTCCATTTTTTGTTCACTCCATTGGTATGGCTGTCTCTACTGGCGTATAGCTGAACTTCTAGAATAAAACACCTTGTCGGAGGCTGTTGCTCCTTAACACTAGCATGTATCAACAACTCGTGCGTAAAGGAACAAAATTGATGGCTCTCGGTATCCAATCCAAAGTTGCTTTGATTTAGATTACATGAGTATACAGTCAACGAAGTAGTTGCTAATGGAGGAGCTTATTTGGTTGCATTTGGACGTTGGTTCTTGGCTAATCCTGATTTACCAAGGAGATTTGAGCTGTATGCAAAGATTAATAAGTAAGAGATGTATTTTTTTACGCACATGATCTTATTGTTTGATACACAGAATATACAAATCTTGAAGCTGCTGACAAATGAAATCTGCAGTTCTAAGTTTCCATTTTTGTTCACTAAATTGTTAATCTCTTATTTTGATTCATAACTAAGACGAGTTCTGTGTCTAACTTACGAAATCAAAAATGAAGATGATCCCAAGTAGTTCAAACAAGTGTGATTAGCTTTCTTTCTTTTTTTTTTTTGTGCTTGTGGAACGCAGATTTGTGCCTTAACTCTTAAACTAGTGAATTCATCTAAATCAATCAAAATAAGATAATACAAGTGTGATTACCGCAGTTTTGTTTCTTAACTGGCGTATCTATCTGTTCAAAATGAAAGATAACACAAATGTAGTTAGCGAAGTGTAGTTCCGTTTCTTGCCTAGTGAAACAAATCTAAAATCAATCCAAATAAGATACAACTGAGTCACTCATTCAATCTGGATCCATCAAAATAAGCTCACAAAAGCGATACTACTCGGTTGCCTCACTCGGCCATCAACATCTGCAGTTCTGCACCCCATCTCATAAGGGTATCAACGGCGTGAAACATGAATCGGAAGCCTAATCCAAAGGTAAACAATAGTCACTCGAAACTGTAAACTGACGCTGAGCAAATCACAATGCATAAATAAAAGCACACCTAGCAAATATTCCAAAACTCTAGACCTTCAAATCACCAAAGCCGACATCCAAGCAATCATAATCAATGATCAGGAGAAAGAACCATCATTTGCTGCAACTGTTCAGAAGTTTGTTACCCTCCACTGACAGAACATAGACTACAAACAGCAATTCACCAACCTCTGCAATAATGACAAACATTATCTGACTTCCAAGGTGAAGCCAATCATTATCTTTGGTTAATCACATAAACAAATATCCACACATCTAGATCACATTCCAGAAAACAGTTGGGGGACAACAAGTCCTGAAAGAATGAACACAGAAGACAAGAAGCCACTGGAGACTATAACAACATGAAATCGAGTTCAGAATCTACAGAAGAGGACCATTTCAGCTAAATCATTAAACCTTGATTCAGATTACAGATAGATTCGATCTCCCCACTTCTACAACAAACTACAGCGCAACCGACAGTGAACTCCTTACAAAGGAGGATGAACAAGCTGGGGGAGAAGAGATGCCATCCTCTTTGGAGAGACAAGTGGGGTAGTAACTGGGAAAAATTAATTAACAAGGGAAACTATCCATCCAGCCATTAGACATGTTTTCCAAGGGTACATTGTAAACAGCCTACATGACTAAAGCTCTATTCTTCTCCGTTCATTCTCTACTCCTCATCATCATCCTCCTGTCAGACCATCACACAAATGAATTCCCATGTGATAATCAACACTACAAAAATTATAAACCAACTTAAATCAACTTATCAAAACTCAATTTCAACTGACCTCTCCACTGCCTTCTTCATCGTCCTCGTCATCGTTAACCTCGGACATCGACTTCTCAGACTCCTCTTCATCCTTGGGTCCCTCAGCCTGAGTTTTCCACCCGAAGAAAGAAATACACACATCAGAATCTGTAGAACCATGCATTCCTAACAACAAGATGGCAACGCCAATTGAGCAAGACAAACCACCTGTTCCTTATTGTAGGCCTTCATCTTCTTCTCATACTCAGCCTTCCTCTTCTCAGCTCTGGAGATGTAGGGTTGTTTCTCCTACAATTTGCCCAAATTCAACCCAAATCAGCAATAGCCCAACGCATCCAACCAACACAAATGAACCATAATCGCGCCTAAACTAACTCACAGCATCGGTCAAGGACTTCCATTTTTCTCCAGCAGCTTTTCCAACCTGAGATGATATCCATACAAAGCAACGGGAACCCATCAGCAAACTAAGCAATTTAAGCTCAGACAGAGAATAAGCAAGCAGGTAGAGATGGATGAACCACTTACAGCTGCAACTGATTTATTTTTGGGGTGCTCCTTCTTGAAGGTCTCCCTGAACTCTTCCCTACAGTCGTGAAAGCAAAAGCCAATCATTACAAGGAAAACCTAGCACACACCAAATAGTCAAACCATCTAAACAAACACACGGCCAAATGAATCAGAAGGCAAGCAAAACTAAAAACTCCTCCATCAATTTACCAATTCACAGGATTAACTATAAACCCTAAAAACCAATCAAAATTCCCCTAAACAACTTGGGAGAAGGATCTACAGAGTGGGAAGGGGGAGGGGATAATTACATGAAGACGAAGAAGGCACTTGGTGGCCTCTTGGGCTTGTTGGGGTCTTTAGCTGCTTTACCGGCTTTCTTCGTCGGCTTAGCAGGCTTCTTAGTCACCGACAACCTAAATCACCACCACCACGAACGAAAGGGGAAAAAAAACAACCACAATCGTCAGCTCAACAAACTCGATCTACGATCCACCACTCGGCTGGCGATTCAGATTCTCTCCTCACGAATTCAACCAAAACCGGAGAAAAGAGGCAAGGGGAAGCTCACTTGGTGTTCTTGACATCAGACTTGGATTTACCTCCCTTCATCGTAAATTCTGCAAATCCAACGCCAGATCAGCTCAAACCACCGCGAAATCGAAAAAACCGAGCGAAATGAAACCAAAATCGACGAGGAGATCTAACCTGAATCGACAACTGCCGGCGAGCTAGGGTTCTTTGGAAGCGAGCGAGAGAGAGGAGAGGAGGAAGGAAGGAAGGAGGGGGGAATGAAATGGACGCTTTTAACGCTGAAAGGCGGAGATATTAAGAGGAGGGGAAGGGAGATGAGAGAAGAGATAGAGAGAAATGGTGGAAATTGAAATTCAATTGCGCACGAAATGAAAGTGGAGGGGTTTAGGCGGGATTTTACAAAAAATATTGCCACGTCAGCGATCCGGGTTCGATGGTTTGATTGGCTGGGAGGAGGCGGAGATGGAAGCCTTGGTTGCCTTTGTGTTTTCCCCTTGTGCTTCTTCGCTCTCTCTACGTTGTGAGTTAGAAAGAGGCCTGAAGAGGGTTTCGGTCAACAAAAGATTAAACAAATTTGATTGCCCCTCACCGATCAACCTCCTCCGCTTGATATTTTTTCCTCCTTTCAAGCCCCTGGTGCTGCTGCCCGGCTGCCCGCGAATGTTCATTTGGTCTGTATTTCTTTCCTTTCTTAGATACCTTTTTCAAATTACAAAATAAATAAAGAATGGGATTAGATTGTATTTAACTTTGTGTAAGTTGATGATAACAATTAATTAAGATGAGAATACCGTGTTGGATCTCAGTCAGCGCTTCTAATTGCCTCTACTCTTGTCCTAGTGAAATTATTTAAAAAAAACAGCTCAATTGTAACTGCTCTTTATGAATCGGTTAGTATTATATCATAAAAAACAACTTGACAATAAACTCTATCGATTCGATGTTCCTCACATTTTAAGTAGTAGTATTAATCTATCCCACCATGAGAAAAATAAGAAAACCTATCATTATTATCCTAAAACTAACACTGTGTTTAGGAAGGGCGGAATGGAAGGGAGGGAAAATACCTCAGGAATCTAGGAACTTTCCTCCGTCTTCGAGAGTGAGAACAGTAAGAAAGCAAGGAAAACTAGAGAGACTAAACACTATGGGGTCATTTGGATTCAGGTTTTTAATTTGTGGGATTTTGGCTCAAATCACTGGTTTAAAAACCCAGGTTTTTAATCTGTGGAATTTGTGTGGGATTTTAAAATAGCTGATCACCATCAGCTATTTCATAATCCCACAATTGTGGGTTTCTGAAATCTCTAATATTTAAAATCTCTTATCATATAATTGCTTTCCAAACGAGTGATTTTAATAAAATCCCACATTATGTAGGATTGTGCCCAAATCTCACACCCAAAACCTGCATCCAAATGACCCCTATGCGTTTGATCCTTCCAAAGTGGAGAGAAAAGGTAGGAAAGGTGTGTTGGTTGCTTATATCTTTTATTTTACAATTTTTTTTGCCACTGAGTTCTTGTAGAAGTTTTAAAATATTGATCCACTTTTTCTATGTAATTAGGTTTGGCTAGAACATGTTAATGCTTCTACAAAATATATAAAGGCAAAACATGGTTGGAATTCTCCCATTTTAAATTTCGTGGCGTGAGAGTGATTCTAGGAAGATAATTTTTGTCATTGCACTTAGTTTATGTTTATATATTAAAAATGTTATAAATGGAGTTCAAGCCTTGGTCACTTGAATGAAGAAAGAGCATTATAACCAACTAGGCTACATTTTATTTATTGTTATTTCTTTGATTGAACTCTATGAATATGTTTGGTGATGATGCTTCTATATTTATATTTTATCTTAAGTTATTTATATTTTATAGAAAGATATTAGTTCTGAAATCAAAACTCAAGTAGTATTGATTCGAACATTAATATTAAATTGTATGTGTTCTTTAGTTCAGACAAAATACAGAAGTGTAATCAAAACATGGACCTTTGTGACGAGTATAATCATTTTTTTGGGACAAATCTACACATAATGTAATGATAAAATTGGAAAATGAGAATCTCATTTCAAATTTGTTGGTTTGAGAGTGATTCTAGGAAGCTCTTTTTCGTCATAGTGCCCAATATATCTTTATATTATGTGTAGATTTGTGACAAAAATTTATTATATTTGTCACAAAGGTCATTGTTTTGGCTACACATATGTATTTTGTCTAAACTGAACCACACATATAATTTATTATTTAATGTGTGAATCAATGTTACTTGAGTTCCGATTTCACAATTATCCCTTTCTATAAGATATAATAATTTCAGGTAAAATACATTTACTACTTGGTTGAAGAAGCTCTTTCTATAGGATATATTCAATGTTTAAAAATTTTCTATTTCAAATTTCGTGAAACGAGAGTGAAAGTAGGAAGAGCATTTTGCCATCACAATTATTATCTAATTCATATGTAAAAGTATCAATATCAAGATTTGAGCCATGGTCCCTTCAAGCAAAAACAATAATCACAACCAATTACATTAAACAAATTTGTTTTATCTTCATAGATTGTAAACATGCACTAAGCGAAGATTTGAAAAGCAAAGGACTTTTCATGGTTAGCAAGCCTATTAAATCTTCTGAAAAGCAAAGTTTAATACGTGATTTATAATTTTTATAAGGGTTAATATTTTCGT
Organism: Linum tenue; assembly: GCA_946122785.1. Lineage (NCBI taxonomy): Eukaryota > Viridiplantae > Streptophyta > Magnoliopsida > Malpighiales > Linaceae > Linum > Linum tenue. The sequence continues at coordinate 41,171,945 of CAMGYJ010000002.1, forward strand.
ATGGCCTGAACTTTGACCAAAATAAACATCCTGGCCAATCTTTTCGATCTATAACATCCTGGCCTGAACTATACACCAAAATAAACAATTTGGCCAAACCCGATGTTTGACCGTTAACTTGGACGGTCAAACGCGTTGACTAACGATCAACACGCCACGTCACTGCCAAATCAACAAGTTTAAATTAAAAAAAAATTCCACCTATTTCATTTTATTTCCTTTCTCATTTTGAAGAATAAAAAAAAAAAAGTTCCCCAAAACGCAGGACCCCCTGCCCTAACCCTACCTTATCCATATCGCTTCATCCCCATCCACAGAATTCACCCTCCGTTCTCACCTTCTCCTTCCTTCATCGTTGAACCTCCTCACCTGACAGACTAAAATGCAGCGGCGGGCGGATCGATGGCGGCCCTGATCGGAGGTCTTAGTGGAGCCCATGGGCCGCTTTCTGTACGAATCGACGAAGTCGGGCCCGACGATGAGGTCCAGGCTGAAAGCCGCGTCGTCGTCCGCGGCCAGGTAACCGGGGATCGGGACACGCCCAGCTTCGATCTCGCACACGTATTCTTCCAGCTCCCTGTATTGTTCGATCACATCGGAGACCGATTTTCCCGGGATAATGGCGTCGACTTTGAGCCAGTGGTGCGGATCGTGCTCGCCGTAGAGAGCCAGAGCGCTCTCGAAGGCCTTGTTCTCTTCTTTGGTCCACTCCGAGCTCTAGCTGCTGCTGCTGTTGTCGTTTAGCAGGTGGTGGCTCGACATGTAGAAATGCGGGTAAAGAGCTTCCATGGCTACTGATTCGTTTTTATGTGTGTTCTTTTGCTCTCTTTTGGTGGGTTCAAAGAAGGAACGGAGTCTTCATGGTGAAGTGTGAGAAGAAGGAAGGGCGAAGTGAGGATTTTTATCAGTTTCTGAGTTGGCAGAAAACAGAGGAGAGTTACTGAAGAATATGCTTTTTCTTATGTGGAGAATATGGGAAAAGGGGAATCAAGGGAGGGGGATTTCAAAAGGAGAATAAAAATCTCTATCTCTTTGTGTCGATTTCAGCCTTGGGAAGGAACCCAGATCGGGAATTGAGACGAGATTTTGTGGGGAGGTAAGAAGGGCAGTATATGAGAGGAAGAATCCAGGAAAAAAATAGAGTCTTTGATTTGGGTGGTTTTACAGTGGAATCTTTTATTGTGGAGGAAGAATTGAGATGTGGGTTCTCGATTTCTGTGTGTGGCGGAGATGAGATTGAAGAAGAAAGGTCGGAAGGTTGGGAAGAAGGCGAGGAGAGGAAAGGAAGGCAGAGGTTAATGGCAAGTGGGAATCGATGGCGGTGGCGGCGGGGCTCAGAAGATCGCCCGCCGCTGCATTTTAGTCGGCCAGGTGAGGAGGTTCGACGATGAAGGAAGGAGAAGGGTCCTGCGTTTTGGGGAACTTTTTTTTTTATTTTTTATTTTTTTCTTCTTCAAAATGAGGAAGGAAATAAAATGGAATAGGTGGAATTTTTTTTTAATTTAAACTTGCTGACTTGGCAGTGATGTGGCTCGTTGACCGTTAGTCAACGCGTTTGACCTTCCAAGTTAACGGTCAAACATCGGGTTTGGCCAAATTGTTTATTTTTGTGTATAGTTCGGGCCAGGATGTTATAGATCGAAAAGATTGGCCAGGATGTTTATTTTGGTCAAAGTTCAGGCCATACGAAAATATTAACCCTTTTTATAACCTATAAAATGACGGGTAATCTTAAAATTGCAACACAAATTTCATTGCTTGAAATATTGCATATCAAACTACAGTATTGAATATGCAAAAGTGATGTAGAATTTTGTAAATTAACATGAATTTTCAGAGCTAATACAAAACAATAATATTTTGTACAAACTATAGGTGACTGATTCTCTAAAATTTCAGCTTGGTTAATTGCTAAACGTTAAACTCTTGCTAATCGGGCATGAATGGGCCCGACAATAATGAAACGATATCGAGTTTAATGTGATGTTCATTTCGTCAGTTTCGGATCGGATGTGTTGATCAATTTATAGGGCATTGACATATAAATGAGTTATAATTAACCTCATTATACAATTTTTACTCTTTATAATAATTAATTTAATCTTAATATCTGTGATGTTTGAAATATTTTATGTATGATTTTGAGGTATAATTATTATTTGTGACATCTGTTGTAGTTTATTCAAATGTAGTATTTCATCAGGTAGTCAAAATCGAATACTGGGTGCATTTATAACTGTTTTTATCTTGGTGTTGTGAGTAGGTATTTTTTTTTTTAATGTTGGTGGGTCGTCTCATTAATACGAAACACGGTGTACATGGTTGAAACAACAATGAAAGGAAGGAAAAAGCCCACTGAAAAAGAAATCTAAACTAAACTTTACATTGGCCCAACACCCAAACCAAGGCCCAAGGCCTGATCCGAACAAGTGGATCCCGAAAGCCCAATCTAGAATCCCTACATCAGTTGACCAAGCATTGCCTGGTGGCCACCGAAAGCATCCCCTATCTCCAAAAACACGCCGCACCAACTCCTACCAACATGAGACGTCTTTCGCCGGGGAAGAATCACCAGAAAGGACAACACATCGCCGACGAGAGGACAACGGCCGCAAGAAAGGACATAGGGAACCAAACTCAGAACCTCTCCAAGATCTACCTGCAACAACAGACAAACCAGAGGAGTAACCCCTGAACAAGGACAGAACCGTGGCTCCTCAAACCCACAGATCTGAGCAAATCGGTCAAGAACCCACCAAAAAATGCCTTCCCTACTCTCAAGCTCCCCAAAAGTCTATCCTAGAACACAAAGGCTCATGCATCTCCCAAATCATCCCCAGCTATGGATGAAGTGAATGGAGGTAGATAGAAAAAATAGAGAGGAGAAAGCGAACCGAAAATCGGCACCCTCACACACCTACCCGGAAATCATCCACACAAGATCTGGAAACCAGCAAGGTGGGAGCAAAATACATCTCAACAAGGAGGGAGAGAAGTCATCATCCATGGGAAGGAAGAAAACCAGAAAGGGGAGGAACAAGCAAGAAACAGCAAGGAAAAGGAAAAGGAAAAACAAAATCAAAGGGAAGAAGAGAACAACCTAATAAAAGAAAAGAGAAAAGGACTTGATTTTTTTAGGGCCACCGCCGGATCCAGGGGAAACCAACGACAGCCCCATGAGATTCAAAAACTTTGGTCTCTGGAGAGAAGGGAGAGAAAAGAGAAAGTTAGAGAGAGGAGAGATTTTTCGGGCATGTTGTGAGTAGGTAGAAACTTAATTATTACAATGCATATAACTATACCTAGGCACTTGGTCGATCTAACCATGAAGACAATGTATATGGATCGGTCATGTAGAAACATGAATGCTTCATGGGTCGTACCAGACTTAAACTTCAAGGGCTTGCACAAGTTCGAGCACCACACAGTCTATATTGGTGAACTCATGTTTTGTGAAGAAATGCGTCATTTGATAAAAATAAAACAAAATATTCTAAAATAACATGTAAAATTTGAATTAATGAGTAGTTTCTCACATCAACGTGTGACGGCTCATGTTCTAAAAGGTTTATAAAATACATTCATTGTTTATTTTGAGACTCAACCCTTTTTCAATGTATACAACTAATAATTCATTTATAAATTCATTCTTGATTAACTTAATAGCTGAAAAGTGTTTTTACAGCTGGCAGTAATAACAAACAACGTCAACAATAGCTTTAGAAGCAAGTAAAGTGAAGAAGAAATTGAGATTTAGTATTTATTTGCAAATGTGTGGGGGCGGGGAGATTTTTTTGTCTAAAAAAATTGAGAAAGGGTTGAAACTTATATATAATTTGTTTGAATAGTGAATATTGCATATTGAATTGGAGTATTGAACATTTTGGAAGCGATATATAATTCTTAAATTAGTTTAAATTTTCAGCCCGGTTGACCAATAACGTTAGACCATAACACTTTCAAAAATTTTATGTGCATAACTAAGAAGAAAATCATGCATTTCAAATCATCTATTATATCCATTATTATATACCATATTTCTCGACAAAATTCTTCCAACCAACTGGCCGAGCCCTGTGCTAGTAAGGAAAGATAATTGTCCTTAGTTTTAGAAGAAGATAGTTATGATTATTAAAAAATAATAAAATATATAGATATTTAATGTTTCTTATAAAATTACTCTACTACTATTAAATTAGTAAATTATCGTTTCACGCAAAAAATATTATCTTGGGCTTATTCGGTATTAGGGATGTGCAACGGTTCGTTATTGTCCGAATTGTCCAAGGATTACGAATGATTGATCAATTATTATATAGTCTCTATTTATAATATTTTTGTTTATTAGTCAACAGTTCATTAGTGGTTTCTCAAACGACTTAACACTGGTTAAACCATATCATCGACAGTTAGGCTGAAAAAACATCCTACCGGAGTCTAAATTGACATGAGATTTTAAACGCTATAGAATAATTGATGTAGTTAAATCACGGTTTTTGAACTATATACCCTACCACTAGTTTTTCCGGTACAATATCTAGTGCGGTTTAGAAAGAAAGTATAAATTCAATTCACAATTCATAAGTAGAATATTATACAATTAAATTATTTTACTATTAAATAACCAATAAAATAACATATTCATCACACTTCCCTATACACACTTTCCTTTCCACTTTCCTCCATAAAACAATATTTTCCTCCCAATTTCCTTCACCGTCAAATCTCCCCTCCCTTCCTAATTTTCTTTCACCTCCCCTTCTTTTCCGCCCTTCCTTCGGAAACAGATGTAAGGGAGTCAAGCTAATAGAAATTGTCAAATTATATCTAAGAGGTCCAAAACCTAACCATTTCTTCATTAGAGACGGTAACAACTTCTTATTTGATGTGTGCAAGCAGCACATCGAAGCTTTGACAAGGGTATGCGAAATGAAATGAACATCTCTCTCCGAATATAATCTAATATTGAACTCCAAATGATTCTCCTCGTTTTAGCAACAAGATTTTGCCTTTAAATTTTGAAACAACCCACGTCAGCTTATACTTCTTTTGGTCATATCGTCGGTACGATACTATCCAACGATATGATCAGAAAAAGCTTATTGGAGTCCAAACCGATATAGGATTTTACCAGTATGAAACATTTGGACCATGTGATTTAAGCACAAGGTACCATACATTGACTATTATGGTACCAGCATCGGTATGGTTTTTACAATATATAGTTTTCAGAGCAAGTCCACATAAACACAGTCCGTACTCCGTCAAACCTTCAAAGCCCCATTTCTAGAGCTTATCATAGGTGTTGATATGGTTATATATAATACCTTGAAGTTATTATAACGATGCTTTTGACCTGCTATAACAGGTTTCACAAGTCGCATTACATAAAATGCAATAGGCATTATGTAAAGGTTACGTAATGTGTGTTTATCTTACGTAACAGTTGAAAAATGTCATTACGGAAAGCTTACATGATAGACACTCATTTTACATAATGAATATTAGCCTTTCGTTATTTGATCTGTTAAATCATTACGAAAGACTTACGTAATGCTTCTAATTTAACTGTTACGTAAGAAATAACTATCGTTCTGTAACCTTTACGTAATAATAATTCTTCAGTGGTTCTCTCTTCTTTCTCTCTCCTGAAACTTCTCTGTGATTTCTAGGGTTACGATGGATGCCTCGCCGTCAGCCGGCCCGGCTGGTGAGGGCTCCTCCTCTTGGGCTCATTTATTTGCAGTGGCCCCAGAGAATCAGCTCCAGTATCGTCCTTCGATCAAATTTCAGGATGGTTTCCGTCTTCCGAAAGAGGTGAAGGAGAAGGGAGCGGAACGGTGGAAGAATTCACTTATCGAGCAGTTCATAGGTCTCGCCTGAAGATACCAGAGCTTCAATCTTGGTCAAACGCTCTTTGGGCCGAGATGGCGTCGTTCGAGTGTCGAAGTTCGGGGCGAAGCTCTTGGTGTTTCAATTTCCTTCTTCTGCTTCGTGCGATTGGGTCTTCCAGTCGGGTCCTTGGCTCTATCGAGGTAATCTTGTCTTCTTTGGAAAATGGAAACCCGGAATTCAGCTAGTGGTACCTAAGGTGGAAACGTTGCCAATTTGGGTCAGAATTTGGGGTCTTGCTTTGGAATATTTGGCGTTGGAAGGGTTGGAATGGGTCGCAAGTATGATTGGTAAGCCACTCTGGATGGATCAAAAGACTAGGGTAGGTGGGCAGCTGGGATTTGCACGTGCTTGTGTTGAACTTGGAGCTGATTACACGTTCCCAACTTTTATTCGTATATATCCAGATGATGATCCTCCATTTGATATTGGGATAGAACACAACAATCTCCCTTAGTTTTGTTCGAAGTGCAATGTGTTTGGACACAATTGTGATGCTAGTCCTAAATGTGTTTGTGTACAGAAGAAGAAGAATGAGAAGATTGAGGTATCTGCTAAGGTTCAAAAGGAGGGGGACAGAGTAGCTGAGGCTGAGCCAGTGAAAGAAATCCTAAGGCACCTACAGGATAGTGTTATGCAGAGCGTGTTTGCAAGTTTGGAGGAAGAGGTTGATACACAGCCTGTTCAAGAGGTGAGTGCTTCTTTGGCCACTGTGGACGAGACTGTCACCCCTGTTGATGTGACTTAAATCAGACTATCAGCCGCTACGACTGGTAATCGGGGGTCTCGCTGTCCGGTCAGCGAGTGGGGTCCAGGGGCAACGCCCCGATGGGGGTGCGAGGGCAACGCCCCCGACCCACGGTGTATGGGCTCAATGTTATTTGGGTTCAGGTTCTGGGCCTGGTCTATAACCGTTTCCTTTGCCATATTGGATTAGGTTTAGACCCACATGGAGAAGTACTATAAATACTTCTCATACTCCTCTGTAATCTGTAATCTCCTCGATATAGTGAAACTGGCTCTCTCTCTCTCTCGCCCGTGGACGTAGCTAACACACATCGTGTTAGTGAACCACGTAAATCGTGTGTCGTGTTTTCGATTCTCGCTTTCGTATTCTTGCTTTGTCGATTCCAGCGATTTCCCGATTTGTAGCAGCACGTTTATAACAAGTGGTATCAGAGCCGCGGCTGGAAATCAGGCTAGGGTTTTCGATTCAGAAGAATGACGTCGGTGAACATGAAGATCGAAAAGTTCATGGGGAAGAACTCGCTATATGGCAGATCAAGATGCGAGCTTTATTAAAACAGCAAGGGCTGTGAGGGCCGCTGTCTGCAAAAAAGAAGAAGGCAGCGGTCGATGAGGATGAGTGGAATACCCTGGAGGAGAACATCTCGAACAGCTTTTGAGGGAACATCTCGAACAGCTTAACTCTATTTTGCTGGATCTGCGTAATATAGATGTTCAAGTTGATGACGAGGATGCTGCCCTAATCCTACAGGTTTCTTTGCCGAGTTCATATGAGAATTTCGTTGATTCTTTTATTGCTGGTAAAGAAAGCGTGTCGCTGGAGGATGTCAGGTCTGCTCTTCATACGAGAGAGATCGGGCATAAGACGTGTGGATCTGGTATAGGTGGTGAGGCATCGGGTTTGGCTGTTACAGGTGGAAAGGGAAAGAAGAAATCTAGTAAAGGGAATTCGAACAAGAATTCCAAGGGTCCCGGTCCACAGCCAGGTGATGCTTGTCACAACTGTAAGGAAGTGGGGCATTGGAAGTACAAGTGTCCCAAGAGAAGAGGGCAATAGAAGAAACAAGGTTCAGTTGCCGTGGCAGAAGTGGACAACAGTTCTGAAGACGATCTCGCCTTGGCTGTAGATGAGAAGGCATATCGTGGTGATGTGTGGTTTCTGGATACTGCAGCCTCATACCATATGTCTCCAAACAGGGATTTCTTCACAACCTACAAGCATATAAATGGTGGTAACGTGGTCATGGCTAATGGAGTTGTCTGCAAGGTTGTTGGAATCGGGTCCATAAAGGTTCGGACACATGATGGTTCGTTCTGTACCGTGAATGATGTCGAGCATGTTCCATGAATGACAAAGAACCTGATCTCCTTGAGTCTACTCGACAACAAGGGCTTCAGCTTCAAAGGAAAAGGTGGAGTTGTGTATGTCTGCAAGGGTTCGAGGAAGGTACTGAAGGGCGTGAAAAGCATGGGACCTTGTATGCATTACAAGGGTCTGTGTTGTCTGGTTCTACTGCAGTTGCATCGTCTCAGGTTCATCAGGAAGATATGACCATTCTCTGGCACATGAGACTGGGGCATATGAGTGAACGAGGGATGCAAGTTCTGTCGAAGAGGGATCTTCTTTGCGGGCACAAGGTGCAGAATTTGGAATTCTGTGAGCACTGTGTGTTTGGGAAGCTACATCGCAGCAAGTTTCCCAAGAAGGGTATCCATCGGACGAAGGGGATATTGGATTACCTCCACTCTGACTGTTGGGGTCCTTCACGAGTTGAATCCATTGGAGGCAGCATGTATTTTCTGTCTATGATGATTATTCGAGATTTACTTGGATTTTCATGATGAAGCAGAAAAGTGAGGCTTTCACGAAGTTTAAGCAGTGGAAGACATTGGTGGAGAATCAGACTGGTAAGAAGATCAAGAAGCTGCGAACGGACAATGGTCTGGAGTTCTGTAATTCTGAGTTCAACGAATTCTGCAAGGATGAATGTGGATTGCCCGTCATCGGACCGTGAGAGATACACCCCAGCAGAATGGCGTTGCAGAAAGGATGAACCAGACATTTTTGGAGAGAGCACGATGCATGCTCTCTAATGCTGGACTAGAGAGAAGATTCTGGGCAGAAGCAATAAACATGGTGTGCTTCCTGATCAACGTGGACCTCACACAAGTATCGAGTTTAAGACTCCTTATGAAGTGTGGTATGGTAAGCCTGCTGATTACTCTTCACTGAAAGTTTTTGGGTGTCCTGTTTATTATCATGTGGATGAGGGTAAACTGAACCCAAGAGCAAATAAGGGTGTATTTGTGGGTTACAGAGATGGAGTTAAGGGATTTCGAGTCTGGTCACCTTCTGAGCATCGAGTTATACTCATTAGAAATGTGATATTTGATGAGAAGTCTATGTTTAACCCCATGTTGAAGGTTACTGTTGTTGAAGGTAGCAGGAATGTTGATAAACAGGTGGAGCTGCAAACTCTCAAAGAGAGTGAGTTTGAGCACCAAGGTGTAGAAGATCAACATGATGAGGATGTCTCTGCAGAACCAAAAACTTCAACGTCCAGTGCACGAGCTCAATAGTCTATTGCTTCCGGTAGACCGAAGAGAGCGACTGCAGGAGTACCTCCACTGAGGTATGGCTTCGAGGACATGGTGGCGTATTCATTTCAGGTTGCTGAAGAAGTGGATGCAGGTGAGCCATAGTCCTATAGAGAAGCAGTTTTGGGTGGTGAAGCTGATCAGTGGCTTGCCTCAATGGGAGATGAGATGGAATCCCATAACATGAATCGGACTTGGGAGCTAGTCAAACGTTCACAGGGAAGGAAGATTGTGACAAACAAGTGGATCTACAAGAAGAAGGAAGGAATCACTTCTAAAGAGGGCATGAAATTTAAAGCTCGGGTGGTTGCACGAGGCTTCTCACAGAGGGAAGGAGTTGACTGCAATGAGATTTTCTCACCAGTGGTCAGACATACTTCGATCAGAGTGCTACTAGCAATAGTAGCACATTATGACTTGGAGCTCGAGCAGCTAGACGTGAAGACAACTTTCCTACATGGAGAGTTGGAGGAAGAAATTTACATGACTCAGCCAGAAGGATTCGAGGTTCCGGGAAAAGAAGACTATGTTTGTAAGCTGAAGAAGTCCTTGTATGGACTTAAGCAATCTCCGAGGCAGTGGTACAAAAGATTTGACAGTTACATGCTTGAGCTGGGCTACAATAGAAGTCCATATGATTGTTGTGTGTATCACAACAAGGTGGAGGATGGTTCGATGATCTATCTTGTTCTGTATGTGGATGATATACTCATAGCTGCGAGGTTGAAGTCTGATATCCAGAAGTTAAAGGGGCTTCTCAGTGCTGAGTTTGAGATGAAGGATTTGGGAGCTGCTTAGAAGATCTTGGGTATGGAGATTTACAGGGACAGGTCGAAGAAGAAGCTTTTCTTGTCACAGAAGAGCTACATCCAGAAGATACTGTCGAGGTTTGGCATGTCTTCAACAAAGCCCTTAAATACTCCTAGTGCTTCAAATGTTCATCTATCCTCAGCTTATGTACCGCAGTCAGAGGCTGAGAAGGAGTACATGTCGAGAGTCCCATATGCTAGTGCAGTAGGTAGCTTGATGTACGCTATGGTATGCACTAGACCTGATCTTGCACATGTTGTTAGTGTTGTCAGCAGGTTCATGATACAACCTGGGAAGGAGCATTGGCAGGCTGTGAAGAGGATCTTCCGGTACCTTGAGGGTACACCTGATGTGGGGATTAGCTTTGGAAGTGATACAGATTGCTTGGTGTCTGGGTATTCTGATCAGACTATGCTGGAGATGCTGACACGAGGAGATCGATGACCGGTTATGTATTCACTCTTGGGAGTTCTGTAGTGAGCTGGAAGGCAACTCTGCAGTCGGTGGTGACATTGTCTACTACTGAGGCAGAGTATATGGCATTCACAGAAGCTGCTAAGGAGGGAATATTGAAGGGAATGGTTGGTGATCTGGGTCTACATCATGATCAGGCAGTGGTGTATTGCGATAGTTTGAGTGCAATATGCTTGGCCAAGGATCAAGTCCACATGATAGGACTAAGCACATCGATGTGAGGTATCATTTCTTGAGGACATAGAAGAGGATTAAGGTGAAGAAGGTTGGCACCGCGGATAATCCTGCTGATATGTTCACGAAGTCGGTTCCACATGGCAAGTTCCAATACTGCTTGGACTTGCTGAATGTCTTGAGTGGGTGACTCCGCCCTGCGGGGCATTGATGGCGGGAGAGAGAGAGAAGGAGTTGAGTACATCATAGATTTCAGAGGAAGAGGATTCAAGTCAAGGTGGAGATTTGTTGATGTGACTTGAATCGGACTATCATGGAGAAGTACTATAAATACTTCTCATACTCCTCTGTAATCTGTAATATCCTCGATATAGTGAAACTGGCTCTCTCTCTCGCCCGTGGACGTAGCTAACACACATCGTGTTAGTGAACCACGTAAATCGTGTGTCGTATTTTCGATTCTCGCTTTCGTATTCTTGCTTTGTCGATTCCAGCGATTTTCCGATCCATAGTAGCGCGTTTATAACAACCCCTTTACCAATTTGGGGGGGAGGGGGTTTCGAGTAAGTTTTGCAGAGGTGGTGAAAGGGTCATCAACTCTTGCTGGGAGCCCTCTCACATCTGTGCAATAGTCTGAGGACTTTAAATCACTTTCTTAGGAAGGGAGTTTAAGGCCTCAGATCACTGCTCGGACTGCAGTTCTTACAGGCTCTCGTTTTGCTGTTCTGGATAAGGAGAATAAGGTTCCTAGTGTAGCAAGCATGGGTAAGAAGATTTGGATAGATCCCCTTGAGATTAAGAAGAAAGGGGGTAAAGGTGGAGGAAGGGGCCGAAGTCGTAAATGAGAATCTTATCATGGAAAACTAGAGATTTTGTAGATAATAGTGAGTACAATACATTACTTAATAAAATAAATAAGTATACTATTGATATAGTAGCAGTGTTAGAGCCTCGGGTAAAGCTATCTGATGAGAAGAAGTTGCTAAAAGGAGATTTGTGAATTGGCAGCACAAGATATTCTATAATGAGAATGGTCTGGGAAAGTTGTGGTTGGTATGGAGAATGGATATTAAGTTGCAAGTTCTGGGCTTCTCGGAGCAGTTTGTGCATGTTATGGTGGGGGATACAGTGCCTTTCTTTGCCACATTTATTTATGCCCCCAACCTAGAAGGTTGAAGAAGAGAGATGTATCGAGAGATTGCAGGGCTGAAGGTGCAGCACATACCATGGATTTTAATGGGAGATTTCAATGCAATTAGGAATCAAAGTGAGGGGTCAAATAATCCAGCACAATCTGCAACCATGACTGACTTGAATGAGTGGCTTACAAATATTGAAGTTGAGGAGCATAAGTCCACTTGTCCTTGGTTTACATGGCTGAATAGACAAGCAAACAATCCAATTGCTAGAAGATTGGATAGGGCGTTGTAAATTTGGCATGGCTATATGAGTTTAAGGAAAGCACAGTCCATATGCAAAAGCCTGGGGTCTCAGATCATTGTCCAGTTCTGGTTCACACAGAGGTGCCTCTTAAATCACTGCTTAAACCTTTTAAATTCTTCAATTCTGGTTGGAGCATCCTAAATTTGGGGAGTTGTTACAAGAGGCTTGGTCTCAGCAAGTATCATGCACACCTATGGGAATAGTATATAAAAAGTTACGAGTGTTAAAGGGTTTGCTCAAGACGCTTAACAGAGATCAGATATAAGGCAAAGAGTTAAGGATAAGGAACGTGAGCTGGAGGATATACATGAATTAACTTTGGCTGATCCTTCTCCTGATTTGGCTGGGTTAGAAGTGCAATTAATGAGAGAACTGCATACCCTAATGAAGGCTGAAGAATCTTTCTTGAGACAAAAGTCAAGAGAAATTTGGTTGAAAGGAGGTGACTCAAATACTAATTACTTCCATAGGTATGTGAGAACAAGGCAGAAGAGGAACACTATCACTAGTCTTATTGCTGATAATGGAGATAGGGTAACAGGGGTTGAGGATATATGTGAGGTGGCAGTGAGTTTTTACAATAAGTTGTTGGGTCAGGTTAATGCTAATGTTAAGGGTGGCACTGTTGAATTCTTTAAGTCTATTCTTAGACAGACAGTTAATCACTCGCAGACTGTTTCATTATGTGGAGTATCACAGAGTTTGAAGTCAAAGAAGCTATGTTTGGTATAAAGGGGGATAAAAGTCCAGTACCAGATGGATATAATGCTCGTTTCTTTCAGTATGCTTGGGAGACTGTTGGTGCTGATATAGTTGTGGTAGTGCAATACTGCTTTGCTACAAAGAAGATACCTAAGGAGGTCAACTCAACTATACTTGCTCTGATACCAAAGATTCCAAATCCCTAGGAAATGAAAATTTTTAGGCCTATTTCTTGTTGTAATACAATCTATAAATGGCTGTCGAAAATAATTGTTAAGAGGTTTAGTGCTCTGTTACCTTTACTGATTAGCAAGAATCATACTGAATTTGTTAGAGGGAGGCTGATTGGTGAGAATGTCTTGTTAGCTCATGAACTGGTTCCAAAATATGCTAGAAAGAATGTTTCATATAGATCAGCTCTTAAAATTGATCTAATGACACTACAAGAAAACCTAGTATTAGAGGCAAATAATCAGAAACCATTATTATATCCGTCCCTATATTTGATCTATTATCGCAAATATATTATTTGTCTCCATATGTCATATTAATTGTCTCTATAAATTAATTTTTTCGTTTACTTTATATGAGATAAGGTCAATCAATTGATTTAGAGACACTTATTCTATTTGCTACTGTAAAATACGTTAGGCCTTAAAAAAAGCATATATAATTGTCTCGAAATATTTTCGTGAATAAATGCACGGAATATTAGAATTAGAAACAAATATAGTAGCTACTTAAAGTCATTAAGATACATAACAGCAAGCCCAAAAAAGAACATAAAACTCTAGAAGATATAAACCCACGTGGCTTCCAATATACAAATAAAAAGGGAAAAAGATAATTGAAAAAGGAAATTAGAGGGCTTTGCCCCACGACAGAGAGTTTTGGCGGGAGAAGTATATGGAAGCAAAAATTAGAGAGAAAAAAAAAAGAATTGGAACCTTATCTTCTGCCTTGAGTCGGAAATTTTTGCGGGCATGAGTTTACCTCTCAATTGCAAGCAGAGCGGCCGGAGCTGCAACAGACATAAGTTTCCTTCTGCTCCGACCCACTCCCGCTAATTGCTTTTCGGCGTTGTTTGGCGGTGGCATATTTGTTTCACTGAACTCCCGCTACTGGCAGCAGAGCGGCTGTAAGCAGAGCTCGGGACCTTTAGTAGCTTTCGGGTATTGATGATAGTAGCTTGACTTCCTTCTTCTTCGTAAATCCTTCCAATGATTTCTTACGAATGAGTCCTACGGTGACTAATTGTCTTCTGAAGTCAATTTTTGTGGTCGATTTCTTGATTTCAGTAGAGGTTTTGTTCTTTTAATCGATATCTCATGGTTAGGAAGAATTTGTACTTCGTAGAATTTGATGATGCGGAAGGAAACGAGCACACAACACAAGAGTTTTTATGTGGTATCCTCGATCGATTTATTGATCGAGACTAATCCACGGTGAGCTCATAAGAGCTCACGGCTGATCTCTTATTAGGATTACATCTTGACGGCTTGCTATCACACAAGTCGATAACTAAGCTTATATAAATAAACTTAGGGTTAAAACCCTAATTCAACGAATCAGGCGTGGCCCAATACTAAACACGGTTTAAGTAACCGCAACACTCCCCCTCAAGCGAAGACATGAATGACAAGAATGCCGAGCTTGAAGAAGTAAATATGAAGAACAAGAATGATGGCTTGAACCAAAAAACTCGAGATGAATAACATCTCGAACGAGGTTGATTGGAGACGACTGACTCTCTCTGAACAACCTGATGATGGAGACGATTGACTGCGTCTCTTGAACTTGAACACACCTGGTACATCGCGGTCGACCTGATGACCGAGTTAGTCGACCGACGTATGTTGACCTCCTATTCTCCCCCTCAAGCTTGAGCATGAACAACGTGAATGCCCAGCTTGAAAAGTGATGAATGGTTGATATGTGCCCAATAATGAACCGGAAGAGGGGACGGCCATTTCTTATATCGTGAATGTCAGCTGGACGATGAAGGGACGATGAATTCTATGATCGTACTACCTTTGGAACGCCAGTGGACGACCATATTGTGGATCGTGAATGCCTCAACCGATACTGAAAAAACCTGCCAAATTAAAAAAAACAGGCCCAAAATCTTAATGGACAGGTCCATTAATAAACCCTTACCAAAAACATATGTTGAGTTCTCAAGGCCAATTCGGCCACACTTTAAGTGTCCCAACATCCATCACCAGGCCCAAAAAGGTTGGAAACCCTTTGTCCGCTCTCTGTTCTTGCCACCTCCATTCTTCCTCTTCTCTTTCGCAAGTCAGTGGCAGAGGAACGACGACCAAAGGTGTTGCGACGGCAGGTGCGGTATAGATATGGTGAGGCGGAAGATGATCGGTGCCGATTCAAACAAGGTTGACTCGGACGTCAATTTAATGCCACCTGAGACGGGGACAAAGATGGCGCCGTGGCGACGATGGCACCAACGACGATGAAGAACTGGATGTTAATGATGGATATAAAGATCCCGTCTTGCCGGCGACGACAACGATACGGGGTTGGAGGCCGGAGTGAACATCGACGCTCCTATAGACGAGGAAGTAAGACGCGACGACGGGAAGGACTTCGTCATCGATACGGGGTCGACATTGGAGACTGGAGTAGACATCGGCTCTTCTGTTGACGACAACCGTGACTAATCGAGGGGACGCCGAGACTGATTGCGCCAGAGGCGGTGATGAAGGTGGCGCGGACCTCTGCATCTGAGGAGGTACGGTGGCGCCATGTACCTGGTCAACAACCGGATCGCCGGGATTCAGTTGCCGGAGATGTTGACCGGCTGGAGGCAGATCCGTCAGCGAGCAGAGGACTGGCAAGACGGTGATATTGACTTGGTTCCGCGGACGAGGATGACGTGGCAACAGTGACACATCGACAGGAGGCGAAACTGGAGGCGACTTTGATATGCGGCCGTTTGATGGTGACGGCGGCGGTAGTGATGAAGCTGGTGAGAGCTTCAAGCTCTCAATATTCGCAGGCAAACCACAACCTTGAACGCAACTATCAAGTTGCTCATCGGACATGATGAAGCAAACAGCGACACAAACAGGTTCAAACCACTGGGTTGTTGCTAACGGCGAAGACGACTTCGAGGGATGAAAACGCCATTGAGAGCAAGAAGCACTACCGAGCAGCAGGGAGATCAACGCCTGGTCGATGGTGGGCTGGCGGGTCAGCGGATGAAAGAGCTCTCATTGCCGACAGCGGGGAGGACTTTGCCTATGGAGAGATTGATTGCGGAAGCTTGAAACCCTAACGAGGATCGAGTTTCGCTCTGATGCCATGTAGAATTTGATGATGCAGAAGGAAACGAGCACACAACACAAGAGTTTTTACGTGGTATCCTCGATCGATTTATTGATCGAGACTAATCCACGGTGAGCTCATAAGAGCTCACGGCTGATCTCTTATTAGGATTACATCTTGACGGCTTGCTATCACACAAGTCGATAGCTAAGCTTATATAGATAAACTTAGGGTTAAAACCCTAATCCAACAAATCAGACGTGGCCCAACAAGGCCCAATACTAAACATGGTTTAAGTAACCGCAACATAGTTCTTTCACCGATCAATGACAGTTTTGGTAACTTTGTCAATTGCTTCACTTGGATGCTGCGAATTGTTTTATTAATACGATGAGAATAATGTGTAGTGGCAATTAATTGAAGGCTTTAGCAGTTCCCAGTGAGAGTCGAGTATGAAGGGGGTTGAGTTGAATTAATAGAGGCCAACTCTATTTTGGAATACAATAAACATTTAATTATAGGCTTTAGAGTTAGGTTGACTCGTGGTGGTTGCTAGGGATCCCTGGTACATACATGAAGGTGAAAGTGTTGATGATGATTGAGTAATTAGGAATTGTTTATGGTGTTTCCCTTGAAGACTGTTGATCTTTTTTCCCCTTGTTCACAGGTCCTTACATCATCAGTAGCAAGACCAAAGGGATAAAATTTGGCAAATATCAATACCAATCAAGCTCAAACAAGGTACACAACCTTCTTTGACTAGTATGCGTCCATTAGGATGATATCATAGAAACCGAATAGACTAGTGCTTTGTAAATGCAACATGAATTTGAACTGTTACTTTGATTTTATGCAGAAGGTTGGAAATCATGGATAAAAGTGGGATGAGTAGGCCAAGGAATACTGACGAGTACATGCACGGCTTAGGCACTTTTCTTGAATTTGTATTTAGTTCTCCATGTTGTCGGGATGGAAAAGTCTTATGCCCATGCAAAATTGTTGCAATCGTTATTGGATATCTCAAACTGAAGTGTGTGATCACCTGATATGTGTTGGGTTTGTACCTAATTATACACATTGGGTTTTACATGGAGAGAATTCATTTCATGCCATACCTTCTATGGAAAGTGATTCCCATCATTATGAAGGGGTAGATAATGATGTGCAAGACTTGTTGAATGATGTTGGTATGGGTGTTCAGTCAGAAGCAGAAGAGCCAAATGCCGAGGCTATGAAGTTTTTTAACTTGGTAGATGCGAACAAAACCGAACTCTATCCTGGATGCACAAGTCATTCTAAGCTTTCCTTCTTCATCGGATTGTTTAAGATAAAGTGTATGGGAAAGTGGTCTGTCAAATCATTCACTTTGCTAGTAGATCTATTGAGAGAGGTTCTTCCTGAGGGATGTAGTTTACCCAAAACCTACTATGAGACACAGAAACTTATTTCAGATTTGGGTTTGAGTTATAAGACGATAGAGGCATGTCAAAATGATTGTATGTTGTTATGGAAAATGCATATACATGAGCCTAAGTGCCTTGTCTGTGGAGCTGATAGGTGGAAGAATTTACCAACTAATGTTGCTAGATCCTCCAAAAAATAGCCGGTTAATGTCCCACACAAAAAAATTTGGTATTTTCCAATAGGGTCAAGACTCCAGAGATTGTATATGTCATCAAGTAAAGCCACTTCGATGCGTTGGCACGAGGAAGGTCGTGTCAAAGATGGAAGTTTAAGGCATCCTGCAGATTCTGTTGCATGGAAAACCTTTGACTTTCGACATCCAGAGTTCGCATCAGATCCGCGCAATGTTAGACTAGGATTAGCTGCTGATGGCTTTAACCCCTTCAAAACAATGACTTCATGACACAGTACATGGCCGGTCATTTTGGTCCCATATAATCTGCCTCCTTGGTTAAACATGAAAGAACCATACATGTTTTTGTCACTCATTATTCCAGGTCCTACATCTCCTGGGAATAACATTGATGTCTATCTACAACCTTTGGTTGAGGAACTACAAGATTTATGGGATAAGGGGATAGAAACTTATGATGCATCTTTGAAACAGAACTTCACATTGAGAGCAGCTTTGATGTGGACTATCAGTGATTTTCCCGGTTATGCAATGCTATCAGGTTGGAGCACAAAAGGTCGTACTGCATGTCCTTCTTGTCATAAGCATACTCACTCACAGTGGTTGAAGAATGGCCATAAGTTTTGCTATTTAGGGCATCGCCTATTTTTGCCTTCTAGGCACGGGTTTCGTCGTTATAAAGCATCTTTTGACAACCAACAAGAATTCAGGTCAGCCCCTAAGCCATTATCTGGAACTGATGTTTTGAATGAGCTACAAAGAAAACAAATTATTTTCGGAACAGAGAGTGACAATGATCCTTTACCTTATGGTTGGAAGAAACGAAGTATATTCTTCTAGAGCTGGGAAACGGTGCGGTCTGGTCCAGACCAGACCATATATACGGTCTACGGTCCAGACCGAGAGGCTAAAGTATAGACCACAGACCAGACCACAGACTATACGGTCTGGTCCAGACCACACCTGTGCGGTCTGGTTCGGTCTGGTCTGGTCCAGATAGACCACACTCAACGAAAAATGAATAATTTGTTTAGTCAACCACACAAAAAATTGAACCAATAACCAAGAAAAATAATTTTTATTTGCCTTAAAACATTAATCCTAACATGCATGAATAATTTTGATACTCTAAATCTTAGTACATAACAAAGATACAAAGTAAAAGCATCTCAGCTTGCACCATAATGTCATAACATTAACATAATGTCATATGGAGACACGATTATCTCTACTTTGTGGTTAAATGTGGTTGTGAATGAAGGAGGGAAGAGATTCACAAAATTAAGGTTGAGACTTGGGTGTCGTTGTGGGAGTTTGGAGAGTGGTCGAATGGGTTGTTAACACGTATTGACAAGTCAATTGGGTCTACGGTTTGGTCCGGTAAACCGCGGTCTAGACCAGACCAGACCAAGAGATCAAATCATAAAATAATACAGACCATGGACCAGACCAGACCATACTTCACGGTCTACGGTCCGGACCAAACTGTGCGGTACGGTTTGGACCACGGTTTTTCTAACGGTCTGGTCTATTTTCCCAGCCCTATATTCTTCACTCTGCCGTACTGGAAGATAATTTGTTGAGACATAATCTGGATGTTATGCACATTGAGAAGAATATGTGTGATAATATTTTATGGACACTATTGAATGTGAGTGGGAGGACCAAGGATACTGTGAAATCTAGATTGGACATGAAATTATTGGGCATACGAGATAAGTTACATCCCCGCAAACTTGCTTCTGGTAAATTATAGATGCCTAAAGCTTGCTTTGCATTATTGGCTAAGGAGAAGAACATGTTGTGTAAGGTACTGAAGAGTGTTAAAGTTCCTGATGGTTATGCTGCTAACATATCTAGATGTGTCAACTTAAAGCAGCGTAAACTGTTTTCTTTGAAGAGTCATGATTGTCATATTCTAATGCAACAACTTCTTCCTTTGGAAATACGAAGAGTATTGCCCAAGTCAGTCAGTAGGCCTTTGATCCAGTTGTGCTCCTTCTTCAAAGAGCTATGTTCGAAGGTTGTTCGTGTAGCGGACTTGAACCGTTTACAAGATAAAATTGCTTTGACTCTCTGTGAATTGGAAAGGATCTTCCCTCCATCATTTTTTGATGTTATGGTTCACCTAACTATTCATTTGGTGTTCGAGGGAAAGCAAGGTGGGCCAGTACAAGGACGATGGATGTATCCAATTGAGCGGTAAGTTCTTAAGCTGATTTCACACAAAATTAAAAAAATTCCATGCTGATGATTATTAATCAAATTATTAGTTTACAGTATTTTGTTGTATTATGCCTTGTGGTTGATAGAGCCGTTTTTTGTTGAAAAGTTATTTGTCTACATTGAAGTCTTATGTTGGTAATAAGGCACAACCAGAAGGTTCCATTGCTAATGGTCATCTTGCTGAAGAGTGCATGACATTTTGCGCAAGGTACTTACAAGGAGTAGAAATACGATTAAATCGCCTTTCAAGAAATGAAGACAACGAGGACCATGGGTCTAAATCTCTGGGTGAAGGATCATCTTCAATCTTTCCACAGTTAGGCCGCCCAATTGGAGGAGGAAAGCAAGAAGTTTTAAATAATGAACTGTTAGCAAAGGCGCATCAATATTTGTTGTCTAATTGTGAGGATGTAGTCCATTTCGATGAGTAAAAAAACCTCAACTTATTGATTTAGTTGTTTTCTTGTCAATTCTATGAAGGTAATAAGAACTCTATCATTATATTTTGCAGCCAACATCTTGCTTTCCTGAAATCTCAGAACCCACGTGCTTCACCTCATGCCATTCAACTCCTTCACAATTCAAAATTCCGAGCTTGGTTTGCTAACCAGGCAAGTTTTATTTCACATATTCTAAGAGCAATTAAGTTCAGCATATATTGCATATTTGGCATTAGAAAAGTTCATATTCCCATCATACTGATAATTGCTCTTAAAGTTTACAGAAGTTGCAAATCACTTTTGCAGGTTAATGGAGGAGAACTCCTTAATGTGTCTGAGAAAAAACTGGAGGAATTAAAGCACTTGGCACGAACACCGATCAATGGGTTGGTAAAAAGGTAGTTTTGTTCAAATGTGATTGGGTGTCAAGTGGCAGAGGTTTAAAGCAAGATGATTTGGGGTTTACACTAGTTAATTCTCACGGCGGATGAGTGACAAGGAGCCTTTCATTCTAGCATTACAAGCTCAACAAGTGTTTTATGTTCCAGATCCAGTTGACAGTGACTGGCAAGTGGTTATCCAAGCTCAACCAAGAGATCTTTGTGATATGATTGAAGTCGAATAAGAGGGTGATGTTGATGCATATTTACAAAGCGATACTTGCACCATGAGTGAAATGGAACAAGAAATGCACAGTGATAATGACCATGTTGATTGGATTAGGAATGACGTACATGGTGACTTGGTCGATGATCCTGGTGAGTCATCTGCTACAAGTGGAATTCCAGATACTGAACTCGAAGATGATGGTGGAGATCAGATGGAAATTGATGGATATAATTATTGAGCTGTAAGCATTCTAGTCAGATCAGTATTTTGTTGCATACTGCGAGTGGCACTCTAGTTGGGGTTGGAATTCTCCTTAAACATCAAGGCTAGTGGTTTCAAGTAAAAGAAGTAAACCAAGTTTTGTGTTACACGGGGAGAGAGTTCTGTGTTATTTTCCTCTGTTTTCATAACTGGACTCGATCGTGGAATCGGAAAAGTTATTAATTAAGTATTCAATGGTTAATCATTATAAAATTGTTGATAGAACCATTTATGATATATAACCTCAACTCGTGTTACAAAAAAATCATAATCTTTTTATGTTGAACCGTGAAAAAAGAGTTTGGTTCATCAATAATCGTCCAAACAATGGACCGAACTGACATCATAATTTCATAATTGGTTTGACAATTCTACTGGTTTAGACGTTGACCCGGTTAGATTCTTATAACATTTGTCATTTTATAATAAAAAAAAGAGAAATGTACGAAAGTAAGTAATGTTATATCCTAAATAAGGGCCACGTTTATAAACTTTTGGATTAAATTAAAATAATTTTAATTGTTTGCAAAATCTGGATTAACTTTGACATAATTGTTTATTCTAATGTGAACCAAGGAGTCATTTTAGCACCATTCAATAGAACCACCCCATAAGATGAAGGCACAGCTGTAGTCTGGATGAGGATTTGGGATGAGGAATTTCACCTAAATCCCTCATTATGATATTTGTTCTTCAATGGCCTTTGCTACATCTAAGACATGTTTTACTAGCCACATCCCAATATTTTTTATTCTCCGGCATGTATTCCCAAACCCAAACAACCCACCAGGAATCGTGCTTCATTATTATGGCCCAAATGTACCCAATAATACATGCTAAATTCAACTACAAAGGCCTTATAGACCTAAACCACCTTCTGACTTTGGAAATGTAATGAAGTTTCAAGCAATCACAACCTTCTTTCTACCATAACATCTAATACAACATATGAAATCACTACACAATCGCTTTATTCCTTAACCTTCGTCGTTGGGAGAACAAATAATGTCATCCAAAACTATGTTGGACTATAAAGAACAAACATAACTAACTTCAAACGCCATGCACAACTCGAAACTTTTGAAAGCCACCTCTGAATTCTTGTTTTAATTTTTTCAATTATTAGCATGTAGGTCTTGATCAACAACTTTCTCGAGATTAGAGGAGGACCCAAATATTTTACATAAAGTGTTTCCAATTTATAACCAGCTCTAAGAGTCATAGTTTGTTGCCATTCCAAGGGTAATCCCCCACAATAAAGTTCACACTTTTGTAGGATTTTAGACTAGACCATACAAAGTCCTAAATTTATCAATAACTTTTTTGATAATACATTGAATTCAATTATTTGAACCATTAGAAAAAAGAAACCAGTCATCACCAAAACTTGAGTGAGTTAATCTTAGTCTTTTACATATTAGATGGAAGGGAGTTCATTTTACCAGTTGCTTCCTCCATCAGGCATAAAAACAACTTTCATATCGACGAGATAGCAACAGTTACATATTGACATGTGATATCCCAACTAGCATGGAAAAAACAAGCTAGGTATCCATACAAACATGGCTTTTATCACCTTCAAAATAAGCAATACTAAAAAACATTGCTCTAACAAGCTAAGATTTAAAATATCTTAATCCATTGTAGAACAAATATAAAATTTATGTGGTTGGTAACTAGGATCATTTTTCCTCCGAGCCTCGCTTATCTCCTTATTTAGTTAGCAAGGGACATATGTGATTTGGATTTTTAAAAAGAACGTGGAGGCTCTCTATGGTTGAAGTTCCCATTGTTTGGTTCGAAATTCTAAAGTCAAAGAAAAGGAATAACAATCTAAACTACTGGATGAGGGAAAAATAAGGAATTGCGTCTCATAGGCAAGCTCCCTCTAGAGTTTCCTTAGACTTGCTTCAATTGATACTGGAATCATGTGAGTTGTCTGATTTGTGTAGATTTAACCAGACCATGTGTCTAACGTGTATCATATCTAATAGGCTAAAATGTGTACCCTACATATCTGTCTCTTGAGGTGTCGCACAGTTAAATCGATTGATGACCGATTGTGGAGACGACAATGTCCGATCTCATCCAACACAAAATCGTATGCAAAGTATATATCGCACAAGATGATAGCTTTAGTTCTACACACAATCATATTGACAAGAAATCATACAAAGAAATCAAACAATCAAAGTACTCAAAATACTCATATTAACCATACTCAACCCCTACATAGTCTATATAACTTCTAGGATTCGCAAACCTACATAACTAACAAACTAGCCACTCATGGGACAGGTGATAGGGAGAACATCATATGAAGAAAAGATCCCCAAAAATACCTAAAAAAAGGCGGCCATAAGAGAAATTTATGCATAAGGCGCCAATTATGCCACAATTGCACCCTTGAAATTTCTGATCGTTTGGTGACCCATGAGTTCCTTTGTCGCCAAAGTACCCCTTGTACAGCTTATCTTCGAATGAAGGCCAAGAGACTCTATTCATAGGGTCTTCTATAAGGTTTTATGAAAGAGAAAGTAGGAGTATGACTCTTTGGCTGAATGCATTTGGCTTATCTTCCAGGTTAGCCTCAAAGTAAAGCATGCACACAAGTTTCTAGGCTAAGATGGTTCTCCATAATTGACACATAGGTCACCAATTTGGGATTTGTTCAGGTAATCTTCATGCCAAATTATGGGTTTCATTCCAATATGCATTTATGACTTCCGGTAGTTGGGTCATTATATCTCCTCACTCGTACAAGGTGCTCCACTAGGATGCTTTGGCTCGAAAGCACAAGAAACACTACCAAAAGTGCATCAAAATAGTAAAACTCATTATCGGAACTGGTAAACACACATTTGATCATTTACCAAGCCATACTGTTCATCATACCTCTACGGTGACACATAACTTTCAATCATAGGTAGTGGATCATAAGTAGCTAACAAAGTTCAGTCCTCATTGGCTCAAGTAGAATAGTAGGAAAAAGCAGAACGAATGGACCTTGACCGTTGCGAGAATTCATGCATACTTGGCTAGATCGTCTTAATTCTTGGTAATTTTAACGAGAAATAAATAAAATAGAAAACAGAGAAAGCAAGTGCGTCGTCTGCTCACATATGACAACACCATTGAACGAATGGTTGATGGATTTTTGGTAGAAGTTGAGAAGCTTGTTTTGGCCATGAACGAGGTTGTGGATCATAACATAAAATCTCTCGGGATTCAAAAGTGAGCTTATGCTAGGCGTCTTTGCAAAGAGTAATACATTCCATAATCATCTAAAAAGTGTTGTTTACGATACATGCATTACTTGGGGCTGTCACATTCCAACCCTAAATTGTTGTTAAGAAAGAGCAAGATAACAATGTCATAAAGTCCAAATTGTCCAAATGTGGACACTAGGCTGGCGTCCCTCCCCACTCCCCCAAAGGAGGAGTGGACCTCTTAGGAGGCGTGATACCCACATATCCTGACTACACCATGGTGAAAACTTCAAAGTAGAAAAATGTTAACCAATCCAAGATACAATCACCTCACACTTTAGTTCAAACTATCCATGACAAACGATACATGTAAGGCTAATACCACTAGGGAATCCGAACTATTAAGAATGTGTCATTTGTATCCTAAAGTATCCAACATTACATTTGTGTCCTAAACTATTTTTCCGTTAGAGTTGACCGGCGTTGACCGTTAGTATTTAACAAATGGCACATTCTTAATAGTTCGGGTTAGGACATAAATGACACAAAACTATAATAGGTTGGGACATAAATGACACAAAATTATAATAGGTTGAGACACAAATGTCATATTGGATACTTTAGGACATAAATGACATATTCTTAATAGTTCGGGTTTTCTAGTGATATTAGCCCTACATGTAAAGAACAAGAAACATACAAAACAAAGCATATCATTATCATCATCATCACAACTATCAGTTCACACAATAGGCCACTACTCCTCAATCCATAGATACAATAAAAAAAACATCAAACTCCATATGTAAAGAAGCATGCACCCAAAATGCCACTCCAAATCATCCATGAATTCATAAGACCATATATCTAAGGTTCATTCACAAGGCATATAGCATATAGGACATGCTCAAAAATATAAACGAGGTAAGCATATGAGCATCTTTCAAACATGAATGCAAATGGAAGAACTATTGCAATCAAAACCATCCAATGAAAAATTAAATAACATGAAGATCTCTTCCCAAGTATTCAAAAATCGAAGGATATAGATACTATATAAGTGAATATGGTCGTGGATGTTATAGGGAAAGAAGTTGGGAATCGATATTCCATGAAGGTGTAACAGAAATCATATATAAGGTGGTGCAAATGGAGATTGGGTGTGTATTGGAAGGTAAATTGAATGTAAAAGCTCGCGATAACATGGTCCTTGACATAAGGTTGTTTGGAAGAAACATAATGGAGTAAATATGGAGGCTAAGAACCATAGCCTGAATTTGGCGATCGAAACGGCAAAATGGCGTCTGGGCCGCCAATTTTGCTACCGATTTGGGTGAGTGGGTGGGTGAGGAGGCTATGTTTTGGGTCATAGTTTTATGCTTCCAATGTATAACATGCACAATTACGTCTTTTAGAACACAAGAAATTGAGAAAAAGCTTGGGTAACGCATACTAAAATAACGAATGAAGAAGCTAGACAATGTTAGACAATGAAGCTACAAATGAATGACCAACCTTGTTTCTTTCCTCATGTAAACAACGAGCTAGACAATGAAGCGTATCTCATACTAAAATAACAAAAAAATTTATTATTAATGATCCACATATAGAAAACTACTCCTCAAAAAGAAAACAAATTCCAGCTATCTCCCGAATCCCATAGTATGAGCTTTACCTTCTTTAAGTTAAGTGATAGCATGGGTTTCTTCCTATGAAGCATCCTCTCTTTTATTCCTTTGAGTTGGGCATGTCCATTGGTGTTTTAGTTATATGACCAATGAGGCTCGGTTGGCCATTATGCTCCCCAAATGTCTGGCGGAGGTGGTTCAAGGAAATCTTCTGGTTTGCATCATAAGCTTCTCTAGGAGGCTTTGTTACATAGATTTCTTGGAAAACCCATGCACACGAACCTTTGGATACGTTTCTCGAACTCTCTCGAGTAGAGGGCCTCCTTGATGGCGAGATCAACCCCAAATACCTCACAACTATTCCTAAGAAATAACAAAGCAATAAACACAATTGAGTTCCAATCTTCTCATGACATTAAACGAATGAACTAGTACATATTTAAAGGCATAGAATTCTCTACCTTTTCATATCTAGAACATGACTCCTATTCCTTCAAGGAAGCTACTAACAATAACCAAATCCTACTTATACAAGGAAACTACTAATAAAGACAATAATAATACGACTACTAATATAATAAGGATAACTAGGCCCAGATAATTAGCCCAATAGCCCAATTCTCGTAACAGGCTTATAGACACTAACATGTAAGTTGTGCACCATTTTAGAACTCTCGTTTTGATGTCAGACGATAGCGAGTTCCCCTTGTGGAATTCTCTTTTGATGAAGTCCAATTCTCCTTCTATGTTGATTTAAAGATTCTAATCAGCGTCTTCCCAATAGTTCGTCATATGAGAATTAACTTGAGGAACCTTAGTCGGATCCTATAATGGAGGGATCTAATTGATCACAAAACATCTTTTTCTTAGCATTCGTTGTTGTTATATCAATGATGTGCTCCATATTATCATTTGCATATTAATCCTTCGTGCGAGAACATTAATTAATGTGACAGATGAGGCTAAGAAAGGTATCCCAAATAAGATAGAGTAATCTTTCTCCCTATCCATGTCGAGTTATATGAAATTGAGAGGGAAGACAAAAGGCCCTATGTCAATTTTTATCCTTGACCATTTCTCTAGGATGACAAACCGTGTGGTTGGCTAGCTTTATTTCCATTACCTCATCTTATAAAGTGCTCAGTAAACGTAGTAAGGCAGTGCTCAGTAAACATAATAAGGCAGTGCGTTTGACCTAGCCTCGATGTCTATGTGAGCATCCATTACCTGTATATCATTGAGGAGGCACGAGATAGTGAAGTGCATTGGACCATGCAACTTATGTAGTACTATAAGTTGTATATGGGGATGTATTTTCTCCAACGTGATTTTCTAAAAATATTCATCCTTTTGAGATAGCAGCTTTCGTACGGCTTGTATCGGGTTAGGCATCTCACCGATGGCCTTTCAGATATGTACATACACAACTTTTCTTCCAACCATAACCTCTAAAACTCATTCATTGCGATTGGAAAATTAGAACTAGAGTTTCCTTGAGAGGTGAGAAAATGGCACCTTGGCCGCCAAAGTCTGGCAACATTTGGTCACTGGGGTTGTCGTCTTCTCTGGGCAGGGATGGTGGTCCTTGTTCTAATTAATGATGGTATTAACTTCCTCCCATTGTGATGTAAAAGCTTTTGTTAGTTCAAGGTCTGGAAGCGTTGTACCTTCGTAGAGAGAGAATTCCATCATCCTATGAGGTGAAGAATTCTGCTATCTCTTATTTTCCGTATAGAAAAAGAATATTTTGCTAGTGATCATGAAAGTTCAAACCTTTGCTCGTGGGTAGGAGGTGTTGGATATTTTGTATATGAGTGAACTTGGTCAGAATGCACTTGTCCCACATTTTTCACTTAACTTACCAGAAGCAATATTGGCACCACTGATAGCCAAATTGGATGCCATTTATGCTCTTAACTTCGTAATCCATACACTTCAACAACCAATTTGATCACCAAAATCATTGTATTGGGTATTAAACTTGTTATTAAGACAACTAAAGCAGATATGGTAATAATGACTAATTAAGATACCGAGTTCAGTGCTGACTCTATAAGCTTGGTGACCAAGTTAGTATTAATCCCATTTAACCCACTTATGGAATCAACATTTAACAACAATAAAGAAATTTACCTCTAGATACATGTCTATTGCATGGTACATCTCATTATAATATTCCTAAACAAAAACTAGCAATGCCAAAGCAAGAAACTTGGATGGTTTTAAGCTAGGATCAGGAGCTATTCTGCAATGTACATATCCATCAAACTCACAACCTCCTTCAATTTAATTGAGTAGATTCTATCACGGAGAAACAATTTCAAGAATCTCAGAACAAGATTCACATCATAGAGAGAATTGGTCCCATGAGGAGATGGAATCAATAGATTGTCTAGAGTTGCTTGATCCAATCGAGAACCTATCATGTTCGCCACCTTTTCCTACTACATTTACTCACATTCAAACTCATAGCAAAGCTGAGTAAATCGAATATTTTCTTTCAAGGAATGGAGCTCCAATCAACCGAGAACCTATCATGTTCTCCCCCTTTTTTCTACTACATTTGCTCACATTCAAACCCATAGCAACTTTTAGTAAATCGAATAAACTCTTGCAAGGAATGGAGCTCCAATCAAGAAGGTGGAGCAAATTGATAACAACCTCAATCGTCTTGTGCTTCTCATCGCCTGATGTTGATTAACACTGGGATTTCTGATAGTAATAGAGGAACCTACTAATTGTGCCATGATCAAATTTCTTTGAAGCCATTTCTTTTATTAACATCTCAATGAAACTTAAACTAGATATCTCCTCAAACCACGAAGTTACTTTAACAAAGCAGGTCTCAATACTCTCTGTAGTTCGACAATATGAACTTGGTAAAATTGTGCTTGCCACCGAATTCCGCTTGAAATTAGTGCATGGGATGCCTATTTTGGGTCTTCTGTTTTTGGTCCGGGACACTAACTAAATACTACTAAACACAAAAATACGAATAAAAATGTGCAAAAAGAAATACAATACGAACATAAATGAAAAACACACAATCACAAGACTAAAAGCAGAAAGACTCTAAAACACACAAAAGAATAAAATAACAAAAGACTCAAAGACACAAGAACTAAAACGAAAATATAAAGAAAAAGAACACATATATTGCTTCTTTATTGTAGAACGCTTTTACCGACAACAACACCAAAATTTACCTGGTAGGTAACCAAGATTGTATTTCATCCTAACCTTTCACGTCTCCTTACTCAGCTAGTAAGAGACATTCTCTTTCGGTTTATAAAACGACTATGGAGATTGAGGTTCCTCCGGAGTTGAAGTTTCCCTTGTTTGGTTTGAAATTCTAAAGTAGAAGAAAACGAAAAACAACCTAAACTATTCGGCGAGGGAAAATAGAAGGAAAACCATTTGATAGGCAAGCTTCTCCTATATTTTCCTTAGACTCACTTCAATTGATAATGACAACACATGAGTTGTCTAATTTTGCATATTTAATCCTACCATGTGTATGACGTTTGTCATATATAATAGGCTATTATGTGAACCCTACATATTTCTCTTTTCAGGTTTTGTGTAGTTCAATCGATTGATGATAGATTGTGAAGGACGACCGTGTACGGTTTCCTCCAACACAAATTCAGATGCAAAGTAAATATAACATGAGATGATAGCTTCGATGCTACATGCAATCAGATTGACATGAAGTAATACAAAGATATCAAACAATCAAAATAGTCAAAATACTCAAACTAAGAATCATTGGTTACATATAATCTAAAGAACTCTAGGGTTCACAAACGTACACAACTAACCACTCATGGGAACATGCGATAGGGAGAACATCAATCGAATGCGAGATTCCCAAAAGTACTTGAGAAACGGCGACTAGAAGAGAAATTGACTTGTTATCAAAGGAGTCAAATTTGAGCTAAGCTCTGGTTACAAAGCTCGTGGGGCTTGCGAGTTGACTTTATACTATAGATAATTGAAGCTGTCATATGTTTTTTTTTACAGTGTTTTTAGTTTATACTATCTTATGTATTTTTAGCATTTTAAAGATTATAATATATTGCCATATTTTAGCAAAATGACATTTCAAGTCAAGCTCATCTCGGGTCGAGCTTACGTTCACCATGACAAACTTTGTGTAACACCTCACCCTAAAACTCATGGGTTGAACCAATGGTTCACCCGCACAACGGAATCTCTATCGGGGGTTACGCAAAAACTCAACTGTTTTACTACGGGTAACATACATACCAACATCATTATAATCCAAAATCACAACAATCAATTCTCAAATTACTCATCATATACCAAAGATCAACTCGATCTAGTTCATTCATTTCATATCAACCAAATCAGGGTGTCATTCGCTACTATGTTCATTACGGTACCATCTACTATGCAATACCCAAATCATCGACTCATAAAACATAAATGAGAGTCATTTCAAAATCTGGGAAAAGTTCAAAACCAATCCTCCATCGATCATTGTGCAGTGCCAGAGTTTCTCTCAATTCATTCGAACCTGTAAGAAACTGAACAGAAGTGGGTCAGCACCTAAGCAGTGTGTGTGGATCTTTCCCACGACCTAGTTTCGGGACCGCAATCAGCTAATCAAACAGTCGCAATCAATCGTAATTTAGTACTCTAGATGCCATATTAATTCATCATATATATAAATCATCAATCAATATAACGAGTCCACCAACTCATCATCATTAAATCACTTTATCCAATAAGATAATCATATATTTTCACAAACACATAATCAATGCATGATATGAAAATTCCGGTTAATTATTAATGGCGCCAAGGTCACCATACACTTACCCCCGCTCGAGCAAATCATCATCTGTGGTGCTCATGCAACCACAACACTCAATCCGTGGTTTTTAACCACAACACTCATCCGTGGTGCTCATGCAACCACAACACTCAATCGCATAAGCGAGCTAAATCTACCCACTCTCAAGGGGTGAGGGTAAGTGCAGACCCTTTCTACATCTACGTGAATTAATATGATCACGAATCAAACCATTTCCATTTTTCTCATCCGTCACAAACAATCCAGAATCAATTCAGTCCCACTGATTAACCGGTCCATACATATATTTCCCGTCGATTATCAACTCGACGTTTCTAAAAATCAACTATCCCATCATCCGATACCAAATTACATAAATCATCTCATTCTCCAGTAAAGCTACTCATCAGTACCATATCAATATTCCTCATCCAAAATTCATAAACAATTTCACGAAATAGATACGATGCAAATAATTGTAAATAACCCGGTTGCGGTTAAAAATATCCTTAACTCAAAATTCATTTTCCTTCATTAAAATCCTCACAAAATTCATGTAAATGAATTTATTGACACAAAAATCCATTTAATCCAGTTCTGGTCCTAACAAACAATTTAGACAATAAAATATAAAAAATCTCGTATTAACCATTATTTTACGGTAACTTAAATTCCCACAAAACGGTAAATCCAAAAAATCTACCAAAATACAAGAACCTCCAATTATCATCCTAAAATAGGTCTGTCCAGTTTTTATATTTTCAACAGCTCAAAACATTGAAAATAATATTACACTCGGTCTTTACCGCAAATCTCGTATTAAGCTCGTTTTGACCATTTTAAAGATAAAAACTCCACCAATTGTCTAATTTACCCTTTCCAGACCAAAGCCCATTTAACAATCCACACTGACCATTTTAAAGTGATCAAAATCTTAAAGATAAATAAAAACACTTTTTTACTAAGCCTTCCGTAAAATTCACCGTTATGCAGTTTTTAATCCGAAAACCATTTTCAAGTGAAATCTTCTGCTCAATCTGCCTGAAAATCATTTTAGACAAACAAAAATCTCTTAGATCAGTTTTAAACTCAATAAACCCAACTATCCATTCTTACGGTGAAACTTGTCAAATACCGATATGTACACCGTAAAATCCACAACACTAAAGAATAATCACCAAATAATGATATCAGCAACCAAGTCATCTACCACAGTAATCCATCCATCTAACTATGCAAATCAAGCATAAATAATTGATGCAATAATTAAGGTCCTCTTAATCCCCACACACCTTAATTTAGCCGATTCCAAGTCGGGAATTAAGTTCTAAAATTCCATAAATTGACTCTATAAAATTCTCCTCGTTCCCACGGTCGTGTAGGCGCAAACGGTTCGTCGTTTGGACGTCAAACGAAGAAACTGCGAGCCGATTACTAATTAGTACGACAAATTACATAACAGTACTCTATATTTTCGAACTGTCTGGAACAGTTCCAGAACTTGAAAATCGTACAATTATACGCACAAACTTTCGAACCTCGTTTCTCCCTCGTTTGAGCTCGGAATTCAATTCCGTCGACTCCGTGATGCTCCTGGCGACAAGCTCTACGCATCAGTACCAATCGTTTTAATTATCGTTGCAGTTGATGATGCGGACGCCGAGGTCGGGATTATTTCGATGAAGCTCCGATGCGCTCTAACGAACTCCAAACGTTATTTCAGCTCCATCAAAGGGTTTCTGGGCGTTCGGTGGCCTATCCCAGACCTTTAAATGCTGTTAGTTCCCTCTGGTTTCCTTTCTCTCTTTCTCTCACTCTTTTCTTTCTTTCCTTCTACTTGTGGATGTCAAAATCGACGAGGAGAAGGGAGCTTTAAACTACCGTACGTTCAGCCTCCCTCTCTCTCACTCCTATCCGCTGCACTAGCATTAAATCCCTGCTGGAAGGCCGCCTTCTAACTTGCAGGTTTGAAGAGAGTGCCTTCCGCCTCCCGAAGCCGGCTGCCGCTTGAAATCCGTAGCTCGCCACGTCCTGG
The DNA here is from genome assembly GCA_946122785.1 of Linum tenue. Classification (NCBI taxonomy): domain Eukaryota; kingdom Viridiplantae; phylum Streptophyta; class Magnoliopsida; order Malpighiales; family Linaceae; genus Linum; species Linum tenue. The sequence goes on from CAMGYJ010000002.1 coordinate 41,204,894, forward strand.
AAGTGTTCGACAATGTGTCAAGACTACTGGCTCTTTAATTGAAATGACGACATCAAAGTTTTGGCTGGCTGGTTGTATACAACAGGGATGCAACTAACGCTCTTAAGTAGAACTGGGCAACTAATTGCACAGGAATTCGTTTGTTGTCTAGCGAATACTATGTTTGTCTCTAAATCTTCTTATATACAATAAGTTAATGGTTCAAATCATCTAACCAATGGTTATTATTGTTTTCCCGAAGCATCTACTCCCGTCGATGACGTAAACTTAACGATGTGGAGTCCACGTAGAAAAATTTGTAGGAGTTTTATTTTCCTCTTTCAAATTTATTTTATATAAATATATTTTTTTAGTCTGGTTTGGGATGTTACACTTTGTTTGTGAGTATTTATCGAGTCAAGTTCATCAACATGGAAAAGTTTCACTCAAATCGAGTTTCAGACAAATAAATATCCCCACATACGCTTCCCATCACAATTAGCCTTCTTTATTTTACCTCTTTGTTCTTCCTCTCTACTGATTTTATGTCATCCAGAAAAATAAGTGGAGTTGAGAATAAACCCAACCAAACATCTTGAACTTACAATATGATCGATTTCTCATATTGCCCATCAACACTTATTCATCCAACCCTCTATGTTATGATAACCTACTACCTACATAATTTAGAATTGAATTGGATTTGACAAATACATTGTTCTAGTTTTCCGTCTTTGGTATCTCCCCAACCTTCAATGTAAACAAACTGCAAGACTTTCAAATGCAAGGCCTACAAAACATTGATAATCTGTCGGTTTCAAAGAAATCCAATTGCGTTTGCCCTATTTTAATACCCTTTTTGTCCCAACCCTATGTGAGAGAGTTGTAATCGAGTTTCCAACACCACTGTTCCTAGAATATGACAACACTATATAATGATTACTATTAGTTTATTACATTAGAAGATTAGTGGGGAAATCACCACTAATCACTGTCTCTAGATCATTGCTTATGTGTTAGATCCAATGGTGGGTCATAGGTGCCAAAACAGAACCCGACCCGAGTAACCCGCCTGTTTAACCCGATCCGCAACTGGCCCGCAATTCGAATTGACTTAAAGTCAATGACCCGTAACCTGCCCGACCCGCAACCCGACTAGCCCGCAACCCGATTGGCCCGCAACCCGACTGACCCGCAACCCGATTAAACCCGAACCTGATTGACCCATAACCCGATTGACCCGAACCCGACTAACCCGAACCCGCCCGATTGATCCGAATAATTGCTATATTATATAATATATAGTCTTTCAAAATGAAATTTTTGGTTCTAAACCAAGGCAAAATCATTTTTCCATTTCTCTAGGTGATGTTCAAAATCTAAAATTCACTTAAAATGATGTAGTTTTAATAAAATTACAAAAATTAAAACATGAAATTCAGTTGAACATTAAGTTCATCTTGCAAATTACAATTATGTGCAATGTATTGAAAACTTGGAGTTCTAGTCGGTTAAATGAAAGTGTGTCGGCTAGCAATCTTTTACTGGTAAAATAATTTTTTTCTTAGATAAAAATAAATTAACTTTAGTTGATATAATTTAACAAACCGTATTAAATCTCTGAACAAACTCTTAAAAAAATTATTTGATTCTCTAAGTAGCAGTAGCTGTAGCTTTGATCATTACACTTTGAGAGTATGAAACAATACAAATGGGTCAATTATACATCCAAAAGTGATAGAAAATACAATATAATGCAAATCAATTTGCTATAAACATCCATTTACACCAAGAACATTCTCAACAACAAGCATCAAAAGTTGTTTGACATATTAAAATGGAGACCCTCATTGTCATTACCTATATTATTAGCAAATCTACATCGATCGCCTTCTTGAATAATTCTCTACAAATCTACAAAATTAATCTGGTATAACTTAAGGGAACTATTAATGGGAAGCTCTATGTGAAGTTCATTCATCTATCTACTCGAGAAGTAGCAACAACAACTTCAACAAAGAAAATTCCCTCATCTTCCTTTGTATATGCAAAAAAGAGGCAGCAACTGTAATTTATCAAACCTCAACACAGAACAACAGGCAATTAAAAAGTATTTCATATTGGTTCAAACAAAAAGTAAAAGTGGACTAATAGAACAGGACACAAGGATTAATTTCTCTTCATAAAGGGAAGCCAAAATCAACCAAATAAATCAATCATAGCTAATTTCAGAATACAATATAAACACTCGCCAATCTGCATATCTAAAGCCACAATTACCCGAGGACAATAGAAAGTAGTTACACAAACAATAGAAAACCACAACACCACCAGACTCACCATTACCACAAACAGAGATCCAATTTATATCGTGCTGCATCAGCAAGGACAACATGTGCAAGGGCGGTAGCACCGTAGCAGCAGTAACCTGACCCCAAGAGACCCTTCCCTTCTCACCTCCAATCTCATTAAGAAGGACGAGCTCACGGTATTTCCATGTTCCTCTTTGAGATCAAAATTCCCAACAAAAAAAAAAATCAAGCCAACAGTTAAAATAAAAATCCATGTTCTGCAAATTGAAATCAAGAAAGAAAATCCTAAATAAAAGACGATCCTTACCTATAAGAAACCGTCAGTTCTCATTTCATCGTCGTCATCGCGGTCTGAGACGCTTCGCCTCCATCTCCAATGACTGCTATCTCTTTCTTGTCCCCTAGATCGATGCCTTTTTGGGGTCGTTTAGGGTTTTCAGGGCAGGGGGTAATCTTTGCTCTATGTCCAGACAGGAGATTCCGAGGCGGAGGTGGTCATGGTTGTCGCATGGATGGAGCAGTGGGGCAAAGTTATGTTTGGGCCACTTGTGAGAAGAGGAGATGAGGCTCGGATCAGGGAGAAGACAGTAAGGCTTGATTTTATTTTCTAGATATGTGAATCGAGAAGCAAAGAACGAGAGAGGGATGGTTTAAGGTTTTGGCCCTTTTGGGTCATTAAGAGTGAAGGAAGAAGTAAAAGCAGGAAGTTTTCATTCTCAACTAGAGCAAAATGAGAGGATGGAAATTGAAGAGGGAGGTGGCTAGGGCAAGTGAGAGTGACCTACTAGCCTCTCAATTTTAGAAGAATACGATATGGAGGGAATATTTTCACTTTTGGAGGGAGGAGGAAATTTTCAGAGTATTGCATCCGCGGGCAGAAGTAAATTTTGAGTGGGACTGAAAAGTGTGGGGTTAATTGCAAGGTTGGTCACTGGATTTACTAAAAACGTTCATGTTTGGTCACTGCAAATATTTAATTCCATTCATGGTCACTAAGATTAGTTCAATAGTTCAAATTTGGTCACTCTCCGTTAGTCTCCGTTAGTTTTTGCTGATGTGGCAGTCAACTATTATAGTTGACCGTTAAATGAGTGACGTGGCCATTAAAAAATATTAAAATAATAAAATTTAAATATTTACAATTGCCACATCATTTTACAACTACTAAAAAATAAAAATAAAACGTAATTCCTATTATTCTATAAAGACCTAAACCTACTTGAAAGCACTCCTCTGAATTTTCTTCTTGCCTATTTCGCTTCCGATTCCTCTGGGTTTCCCCTTGCTCCTTCCCTCCCTCCCAAATTTCTCTTCTCTGCGCTCGCTCCTCCAAATTTCGATTCCGATCAATTTCCCATTTCCCTTCCCCCAAAACCCTAGAGCTAGAACTGAGCGGGCGACGACCATTTCCGGCGAATCGAAAGAAGAGAAGGAAGCGAGGCTTCTGCTGGCTTCTGCTGCTGCTCTCTTTCTCTTTGATTTCATCATCTCGTTTTCTTTGGGATTTCTGGTTTAGGGCTCTGTAAGTGTCGTAGTTTCTCTTTGCCGTCGGCCTCATCCTCCCCTGCTGCTGCTCGAGAACTGCTTGCTAGTAGTGACATATTAACATCATCAATCATTGCCATGGCAGGGGCAGCTAGGAAGAAGGCAATGGAGACGCTGGGGAAGAGCATGACCGAGGAAGTGCAGAGATGGGGTTGCATGAAGCAGAACGGGGTGAGCTTGCGCTACATGATGGAATTCGGTTCGAAGCCATCCCTTCGCAACCTCCTGATCTCTGCTCAGTTACTACATATTTCCTGGCTACTTATTCCCTTCCATATCAGCACTTTCATTTGTTTGTTGGATATGGAAGGACTCGATCACAACTCAAAAGCTCGGTTCAGGGCTGAATGGGCTTGGAATTGGCTCGTTTGGGTTGGATTGGTCCACTGTTGCCGGGTTTGTGGGAAGTCCTCTAGCCACCCCATTGTTTGCCATTCTCAATACCATGGCCGGATTCTTCATTTCCGTTTATGTCATTTTGCCTATTGCTTACTGGAACAATGCATACGAAGCGAGGAGGTTCCCCATGCTTTCACAAGAGACTTTTGACAGTTCTGGTCAAACTTACAACATCACGAGGATTCTTAACGAAAAAGAATTTGACATCAATTTCGGTAAATATGAAAGATACAGCAAACTCTATCTCAGCTTCACTTTTGCTTTCAACTTTGGAATCAGTTTTGCAGCTCTAATGGCGACTTTCACACATGTGGCACTTTTCGACGGAAAGTAATTAAGCACCTATCTAATTTAAACTCTTAACTTACTCCATTTTTTCTTGAACTGAAGGATTACCCTTGTACTTTTAGGTGAAGTGGCGGCGATGGAGGAGGAGAAAGGGTAGATTTAGGTGTTTATACTTTATAGAATAATAGGAATTAAGTTTTATTTTTATTTTTTAGTAGTTGTAAAATGATGTGGCAATTGTAAACATTTAAATTTTATTATTTTAATACTTTTAATGGCCACGTCACTCATTTAACGGTCAACTATAATAGTTGACTGCCACATCAGCAAAAACTAACAGAGACTAATGGAGAGTGACCAAATTTGAACTATTGAACTAATCTTAGTGACCATGAATGGAATTAAATATTTGCAGTGACCAAACATGAACGTTTTTAGTAAACCCAGTGACCAACCTTGCAATTAACCCGAAAAGTGTGAGAGGTAAAACCCCCCAAAATAAAATACATTTTCATTTAGTGTTGGTTAACACTTTTTTTCTTCTATTGAATCAGTTTCTCCTTTTATTAATATCAAAAGAGACCATTTGCAAAACACAAATGGCCAACCGATACAACGAAGGAAAGCTCGAGGTGAGCAGCCCTGTAAATCAGAAAATTGTATAAAGACCAACTTCTACCACACTCCCCACCCCAGCCTACCAGCGACTACAAAACTCCCCTACAAACCAAGCATTTGCAAACCTTCTAACAAAAGTGCATTATCACTACATATAATCCGCAATTCAGCAACAATATCCCGAACCAAAACTTCCTCTATTTTCCTGGCATTTCCATAAACTCGCCGGCATCTTTCTCTCCAGATCCCTGCACAGCACATACACCAGATCAAACTGGTCAATCTCCCCAGCTTCGGTCTTCTGCAATTGGCAAGGCCTGCAGCAACAATGGCTTCCCAGGTGCTACAACAGAGCCCTCCCATTTGCAATGCCTGCACAACTCGACTAGAGAATTCACATTTAAAGAACAAATGTGCTCTAGTTTCTACATCAGTCTCACACAACACACACAACCCATTAGCTTGCTTGCCCAACTACAGCAGCTTTTGCTTAGTGACAATGCAATCCATCATGATCATCCATGCTAGAAAGCTATTCCTAGGAACATAATTCTTCCCCCAAATGAGTCTTGCCCAACTTACCTCCTCAAACTTGTTTCTCAAGGTGTTCCAGACTACTGACACTTTAAACACAGGCATAGGCTTATCGTCCCAGTAAATTTGAGAGTTTCTGGTCACAAGTAAAGATTGGATCTGAGGGCGAATCTTGAGAATGCGCCTCCAAGCCTAGGAACTGCTCTGACTGGCTGGAACAGTCCTTAAGCTTCGATCTTTTACCTTGTACTGCTGAAACCATGCCACCCAGATAGCCCCACTCTTCATTAAGAACAGCTAGAGAAATCTAACTGTGCATGCCTTATTCCAGGAATTTAGTTCACGCAATCCTAGACCACCCTCCACTCGAGGCCTTGCCATCCTTTCCCAGCTCACTTTTGCACGACCATCTTCTCCCCCATGCCAGAGAAACCTTGAACACACCATTTGGACCTGCTTGATCACTCTTTTTGGCAAAATAAAGATCTGCATCCAATACTGAAGAGTGCCCATCAATACTGACGATACCAGTTGCAATCTTCCTGCATAGCTAAGCTTCTTTGATCTCCAGGAGTTAATCTTTTTAGTAATTATAGCTATCAGCTTGTCAGTCTCACTAGAAGGAAATTTTCCTGAGATTAGAGGCATGCCCAGGTATCTTACAGGTAAATCACCCTCTGCAAAACCTGACAATTTCAAAGCATTCTGCTTAAATTGCACAGACTTCCCTCCAAAATACACCTCACATTTCCTTGGATTGCACTTAAGACCAGAAATAGTATGAAATTCCTTCAATATCCACTGAACCCTTTGAATAGCCTGCCCTGAGCCCTCTGTGAAAATTAGAAGATCATCAGCAAAACATAAGTGGGCTAACCCCACTTTTTTGCACTGAGGATGGAAAGCCAGGGTTCCTTCTGTTGCAGCTCGATTCAGGAGAAGAAAGAGTCCCTCCATTGCAATAGTAAATAGATAAGGTGAGAGGGGATCCCCCTGCCTCACCCCCCTCTGTGCTCCAAAGAATCCACACAACCCACCATTTATACAAATACTGAACTTGGCTGTTTTAACACAAATCCTAATCCAGTAAATAAACTTCTGGGGAAATCCCATCACTTCCATCATTAGAAACAGATAACCCTAGTGAACTGAATCAAACACTTTCATGAGGTCAACTTTGATTGCACAACGGGAAGACAGATTACTTTTATGGTAGCCACTCACAAGTTCTTGTGCCATTAGAATATTATCAACTATTCTCCTCTCCTCAATAAAAGCAGATTGATTTCCACTAACCACACTAGCAAGAACATTCCTCAGCCTATTTGCTAACAGCTTTGCAATAATTTTGTAAATGATATTCACACAGGAGATTGGCCTAAATTCTTTTAGCCTACAGGCAGAAGCAACCTTTGGTATCAAGGACACTGCAGTAGAGTTAATACTACTAGGAAGTTTACCTGAGTTGAAGAACTCCAGGATCCCAGCAGTGACAACCTCACCTACAATCCCCCATGTACGCTTATAAAAACCAGCCGAAAATCCATCAGGGCCAGGGGCTCGATGAATATTCATGCTAAATACCACTTTCCTTACATCATCAGCTGTGAAGCCTTGACATAGGAAGTCCCTCTGCTCAGCATTCAATCTGTGCTTCATCAGCAATTTTGTCCATCTCCACTACCTCCTCACCTCCCTCGAGCACTAGCTTCCTTATAGCCCTTCTAGCAGTTTTGATCTTAACTGATTGATGAAAGAATCTGGTACCTTGGTCCCCAAGCTTCAAATAGTTTACCCGAGATTTCTGCCAGTAAAAACTCTCTTCATCTTTTTTCAGTTGTACAAGATGTGTGTTTAGGGAATCAACCTTAGCAAAATTATCACCAGATGGATTTAACAGTGCCAACTCCTGAGCATCAAGCAATTGCCCTCCAACTGATCTCACCTGCCCACTAATATCATTATAGACTTCTTTATTTAACCTCTTCAGCCCCTTCTTGACAGCATTAAGTTTAGCTTTAACAACCAACAGAGGGGCTCCTTGAGCTGGTGTAGCCCAACCTTCCTCTACAATTTTGTGAAAGTCAGGGTGATCAGCCCAGAGCTCAAAGTATTTAAAAGGTTTAGGCAAAGTCTTGTGCCCTGGTTTTGTATCAATATACACACCACAATGATCTGAGTAAGCCCCTACCAATATATAAATAGCACAACTAGGGAAAACATCAAACCAAGCTTCATTAACTAGCCCCCGATCGAGTTTCCTGGCAATAGGGTTATCTCTTTGTCTGTTCGTCCAAGTAAAGAAAGGACCACTCGACCTATGATCAACCAATTCCATATCATCCACCCACCCTTTGAAATCCAGCATACAGCTGCTAACCATAGTCACATTAGAAGTCTCCGCAGGGGACAAAACAGAGTTAAAATCCCCTCCAACAATCCAAGGAGCCGAAATTACCTTAAATCTAGCCAAGTCTCTATAGGTTTCTCGCCTTTCTATCTCATCATTCGATGCATAAACTGCAGTAATAAAACAACTAGCCCCACTAGATTCCCTGGCCACACAATGCACATAGTTCTTCCTGGGTGCAAGCACTCGAAATTCAATATCTGATTCCCAGAACAGCCAAATTCTACCTAAGTCACTATCAACATAGTTGAGATGTTTCTTCCAACCAAAACAGAAATTCAAAACAGTTTCCTCAGATTTCGCTTTTCTAACCCTTATTTCAAGTATTGCCACCACATCCACCTTGTACTTCCTCAGGACTTGTGAGAAGTCCCTTCTCTTAGCACCTTCATCCTGGGGAGGATTGAGACCCTCCACCCTTTCTACCACCTTTTTTAGGAGCAGCTTGCAACTGAGTTATTTCCCTATCTCCTAACCCCTGTAATGCAGCAAAAGCTTGAGTCGTTTGCAGCACACTAGTGGGACTAGGAATAGGCGACCAACATTGAGGCTTAGCTCCATTCACCACCCTTTGAAACTCATCCTCTGTTGGCAGCTGTGGCGAGCTGCATTCAGCAACTGACTGGAAGGTATGTTCCAAGTTTATACCCACACAGTTTGATCCAATCATTAAGCTAGAATGACGAGGAGAGCCTGCAGATACAACACTCTTCCCCTTATCAACCATGACTGGACTACCACTATTATGTTCAGAGCTAGTCTTAGGATCAACACCCCCAGTCTTCTTCCTTACCCAGATTGCTCCACTTCCCTATTTTCCTGATTACCTTTATTTCTCAGAGCACAAGCCTGCTTACCACACCCACAGTTGAGACCAAATGAATGGCAATGGTCACATATAGGAGCCAGTTGGCTATAAGCCACACCCACCTTGATTGAACGATCCTCAGTTGGCCATAGAAGGATATGATCCGGAAACTCACCCGACGCTGTCAGCTCTACCAGAGCCTTTGCACAACCGAGTCGACCACCCATCCTCGTAGTGTGATCAACCCCCAGTGGGATCCCAAGCCAGCTACCCATTCGACTCAAACCTTGAAAATTAACATACTCCAGCGGCACATTGGTGAATCTAACCCAGATCGGCAGAGCCTTAGTCCCCAAATCTTCAACATCAATCCCCGGGGTCCATGGTCGAAGATATAGCATATTGTCTGAATAGAACCACGACCCGCTCTCCAGGATCCAATCACATGTCTCCTGAGTTGGTAGCTGAACAAGGAGCAATTGATTTCCAAGCAGGGATACACGAACAATGACATCTCGTCCCCATAGTTTGTTCGCCCAACGTCTAAGCTCCGGCAGAGAAGGCAGACTGGGATGGAGAAATTGGCCGACCAAACTGTGTTTCCATCGGGCTGCTCCTTCATCACTAACAATCTGCGGCATTCCAATTCCTCCGTTGAAAGCCTCCGACGGTATGTACGCCAGGTGATGCCAAAAAAGTTATGCCCAAGGTTTGACAGGAACCCCCTCAGTACCCAAAGCACTCGATTCAGTAGCCATTGATCCTGAAGTAACGAGAAACGCACCGGCGCAGATGCTGGCACGGCCAGCCAGGCCCAAATCGGAACCCTGGTTCGCCAAGAATTTGGGAGAATTTTCTCTCACTACTCTCTCAAAATAATTTTTTAAAAATTAATGTTTAATTTTGATAAATTTTTATCTTTTAGATGGTAAAAGTTTCATTTTTATTCATGTCATGAAAGCCACATTTCCTTAACAAATTTAATTATTTGAATATAAATCGATTTGTTTAAATATTATGTGAGTTGCCTACTCAACACAAAATTACGACGTAAAACTACCGAGACTCGTTAACATCATCATCGGTGAACATCATCAAGTTGGCTAAAAATCCTGAAAAATGTTTGAATTAGTGTAATAAAAATGTGTACGTTGTAGTAACAAGTCATAAGTAACTAACTCAATGCGTTGAACAGAACAATTCGCAACCCGAGTATAGGGTATATGTTATCTAGTAGAGTTATTATTGAAGTCACAACAATTCTACTGACCTTGATAAATTATATTTGATTGTTCGTTGTTTAGGGTATAGAGCATATGATTAGGTTATATGTTACAGATGGTTTAGGGCATAGGGTATTGATAGTTTGAACGGTTCTAAGTTTTTATTAACATATGTTCACTTGAAGTCATTTGAAGTTTTAATTCATGTTTATGGTACGTGGTTAGCGTATAGGGTATATGGTGTAGAGTATATGATTTATGGTTAGGGTATAGCAAATATCAAGTTTTTATCTATGTTTTTAAATTAAAAGTATGAATTTCACTTTAATCTAGCAATAGTAGCAAAATTGCAACTCATAAGGATATATGGTTAGGGTATAGGGTATGTGGTTAGTGTATATGGTCCATGATTAGTGTATAATGTATCGATGGCTTAGGGTATACGATCAACAATATATACTAACTTAATATTGTCGATTGAGGGTAAGTATTGAGTGTATAGGATATGTTATTGAGTAAGTTATGATTTAATTCACAACAATTTTACTAGATTTGATAGTTAATCTTCAATGTTTCAATATTTAGGGTAATTTGAACAATTTTACAAATAACTTGTTTGGCAACATTTTACTGATTATTTGGGCAAGGAGTTACTTTGAAATAACTCATTTTACCACTATGCTTTTTCTAAATACCACACGTCAAATACCAGATTTGCATGGTTATACTAAACGAGGTACTTTAATCCAATTGCTATTGAATAAATACTAAAATATCAAATAAAAAATTAGTGGAGTCTTTTGGTTGCAAATGTTGATATCACTATTACTATTAGCTAGTACTTTATCAATTACGATTAATTACATAACAAGTTTGCAAGTCATACAAAATGATTCGATATCTTGACTAGTTTTTTTTTTAAATTAAGTTTATATAAGAGGTAGAAATAAATTGGTTAAAATTTGTGAAAATATTATTTTAAATTAGTGTAATAAAATGTGTAAATTGGTAACGAGTAAAGAGTAAGTAACTCAATGCGCTAACCCGAACAACCTGCAACCCGTTTGAACCCGAACTCGATTGAACCCGCAACCCGTTTGAACCCGCAACCTGACTAACCCGCAAACCGTTTGAACCCGCAACCCGACTAACCCGCAACCCGACTAACCCGCAACTCGATTGAACCCAACCCGAACCCGTCCGATTGACACCTATAGGTGGGTGGGTGTCTCTTATCAATTGAAGGTTACGACTCGAGGACCACCATTCCTTTTACCATTATCTATTTATTTTTCGTTGCCAATTGAAGCTAACTACAGCTTTCCTTTAAAGGCAAATCCACACATGGAAAAAGGATCGTACTGTATCGGCCACGACCTGTCATTTGTTTATTCATTTGGGTGATAAAAGATCTGCCACCGCCAGCTAGCCAATGAGATATTTTCCCTTCCCCACTCGGACAATAATGGGCCGAAACATGGGCTCTACACTTTCGGGCTACTCCCCGGATAAGCCCGGTTATAGTTACAAAATCGTGGCCCAAAGCTTATGAGACCCTTTCAGGTTTCCCATCTCATTTCCCGCGGATATAAACCATTTATGCCGCCGGATTCCCTGTCTCACCTGGAAGCCATGGGATTGCAAGAAAATGAACTTCCAATTAATCCGTCATCTACAGGTGCTCTCTAATGTATAGTTATTGTTGAACTTATGTCTGTGATTTTGTTTCTCTCTGTCTAGATACGGAATGGTGCTGGTTTTCTTCTGAGGTAGGGTTTGTGTGTTTTGCGAACTGTGATTTGGGTTTCTAAGGTCTAGTGTTTTTGGGTTGAAAATTTATTGTGTGAAGTTGGGGGAGCGGGCAAATGATGTTTTACACTTGATCTCTGAACTTTCAGGTAAGTATTGTTGACAAATTCATTTTACTGATGCTCTTCCCTTGACTTCTGCAACTATTAATTTGCTTTTTGTTGTTGGTGTGCATTTTACGAACTTTAATTCGAAAGACTGGAACTTGATGCTGTTTTAAACTGGATATGAAGTTTTTTTCGTTCTTTTTTATCGAGTTTGCTCGGTACTGGCTAAATGCATCCCAAGGTTTCACTGGAAATGAACTTGTTAAGCAACAAGATATTTGGGAGAGTAGCTTTGGCACTACTTTCACTGCAGAAGGTTTTATAAACAAGCTGCAGGAATCAAGACAGAAACGTCGCCTGTCCATTCACAAACGATCGCCTTGAGAATAGAATCCATCATGCAATGAGTTGAGCAGCTGCTTTGGACCTCTGGAATGGCATCGATGGAGTTCAGAAACGAGGAAGGAATGTGAACTGCTAGTAGAAGCTTCAAAAGCCTTCATCAGTATATGTAATAACTCCATATCATTTTTGGGTCATGTATGTTGAATGTTTGCAGATTAGCGTTTGCTGAATAGATGTTGAATGATGTAGAGGAGTTTAGGAGAAGAGAAATGTAGTTGGAGAGTTTGGAATGCATGGCGTCTATTAGGCCTGATAATCGGTTCGGTTGCGGTTTAACCGAACCGTTTCGTCGGTTAACCGCCACAAAAAATGAGCCTTTTCCACCAACCGCCACCGAAGCCGAGAAGCTCTGCGGTTAGCCGCCACCGAAACCGCTAACTGCGGTGCGGTTATTACCAAAACCGACCCCGACCACTAAAATAAAAGGAGGGGAACTTTTGGGATTGTCTCTCTCTTTCTCTCTGGAAATTTCCAAATCAAACTCCCATATCTCTCTTTCTCTCTCAAAATCTCATGCAATCTTTGAGATTGCCATCTCTGGCTCTGCTGCTCTTAGCCTCTTACCCTCTCACTTTGCGGCGACGGTGAGCTAGCAATTGGCTCCGACGAGGGGTGCCGGCGAGATAGATGGGAGGCGGCAACGACGAGGAAGAAGACATGGCAGCGACCAATGAAATTGCAAGGTGATGCAGGGGATGATGACGGCGACGACAACCGAGGATCGACTTGCTGCGCCTGCCGACGGCGACAGAGGATCGACCAAATCGACCTACTTCTACTGCCGCCGGGCCTTGGATCTGGAGGATGAGGAAGGGGCAACGATTGAGACAACTTCGACTCTTTCCAGATCTCGTCGACCTCTGAAGATGAAGAAGGACGGGATGGCGACGACGACCGACGATCGATCTTCACTGCTACAGCGACCCCTTTTCCTTCATGGCCTTCGTTAGCTGGATCTCGATGGCGGACAGGCAGCGATTGAGGATGGAGGGGCAACGAAGATTCTTCTTCGAGAGAGCCATGAAGGGGTTGGGACTTGGGATGGGAGGGGGATTAGCCGATTAGGGGGAAAAGAAGAGAGCGGGGCGGTTATTCGGTGCACCGAGTTTTATCTCGGTTAGCCACCGACGGTTGCCGGTTAACATAATTCCCCAAAACAGTCCACCGACACCGCCACCGAAGACATTTTATCGGTTTTCGGTTTGGTGAATAACCGCTCGGTTCGGATCGGTTTTCGGTTTAACTGAGAAACCGCCAACCGATTATCACCCCTAGCGTCTATGCAGAGTAAGAAGTTCCCGAGGGAAGTCTTTTATGGCAATGACTTTTTGTCCATCCCATTACATAGTAGGCTGATAAAGATGTTTCTCTGAATATTATTCAGATGAAATGCTTGTAGATGAATTGATCCATGGAGTGTAACAGATAGATAGTTACAGTCTCGCAATTGTTACATTCTGATCAGTCAACAATTATAGGTTGGCTGAGCGTATGTTGAAATTACCATTATCTTCTTCATCTTCATTACAGTCTCTTATATTTGGTTTGGTAGTAGCATGATAATCTATCGAAATTGAACTAAACTAATATAACACGAACAACCGGATTTACGTGGTATCCCTGAAGTGTTCAGGACTAATCCACGGGAGAGTGAAAACTCTCCGAGCTACTGATATTATTAGGAAAAAATATGTTATGGCTGCCGTTCCATACACACAGCCATATAAACACTCAAAAGAGAAGATGAGCAGCCGAACCCCAGAGGAGAAGCCAAACCCCAGAGTAACGTTCAACACTTACTCTACAGACGTTACCCTTCATGGTTTACATGGCACAATTAAGAAACAATAAAAGAGGATATACAAAAGGACTTGGGTCTGTTAACAGCCTCCCCCAAATTGATGCTGATCGGAAAGCAGCAATTTGCTCGACAGATACCAATGTCGGCTCGTAGAGAAGGCCTTCGTGAAAATGTCAGCTACTTGATCCTCAGTACGTATATAATGAACGGTAATTGTACCAGCCGATACCATATCACGAACATAGTGCACATGAATCTCAATATGTTTCGTGCGATCATGTAGAACGGGATTGACCGCAATACGGATAGCACTAGTATTATCCACGAAAAGATCCATCGGCAAAGGACATTCAATACCCAAATCTCCCAAAAGGCGTCGTATCCATACGAGCTTAGAAGTAGCATCAGACATAGCGCGGTACTCAGCTTCCGTCGAGGACTTCGAGACCTTATCCTGTTTCTTGCACCGCCAAGAAATAAACGAATCACCAAACTGTATACACCATCCTGTAGTGGAGCGTCGAGTATCGATACAACCGGCGAAATCAGAATCGGAATAAGCCTGCAGATGTAGAAGACCAGTAGATGGAAAGGGAAGACCCACATCTCTGGTTCCCTGTAGATAACGCAGTATGCGATGTACGGCAGCAAGATGGTCGGTACGAGGTGAGGCCATGAACTGACTAACAACCTGAACAACATATGAAATATCAGGACGAGTGGCAGATAAGTAAATCAGACTGCCAACGATACTACGATAAGTTGTACCATCAGGTAACAAATCACCGGAATCTCGACCCAACTTGACATTCAACTCCATGGGCGTAGAAACCGGCTTGCAGTCTGCAAATCGATGATCATCAAGTAAATCGGATATGTACTTGCGCTGACTAAGGAGAATACCACGCGAATCTCGAGCAACCTCTAGACCCAAGAAATATGAAAGAGTACCCAAATCCTTGATATTGAAAGCCGCACTAAGACCATCCTTAAGACGTTGAATACCTTGAGAATCAGAACTAGTGATGACCATGTCATCCACATAAAGCAGAAGAGCCACAATTCCTGCAGGAGAAGTATGAGTGAAAAGAGACGGGTCGTTCTGGCTCTGACGAAATCCAAGCTGAGAAATGGTAGAGTGGAACTTGTCAAACCAAGCACGGGGTGCCTGTTTGAGCCCATACAAGGAACGATTCAGACGACAAACCTGGTCAGGAGTACCCAAAGTATAGCCCGGAGGACGTTCCATATAGATCACCTCCTCCAAGTCACCATGGAGAAAGGCGTTCTTCACGTCTAATTGATGCAGAGGCCAGTTCTGTAGAGAAGCAACGACTAACAATGTTCGGACGGTGGACATTTTAGCAACGGGGGCGAAGGTCTCACCATAATCAACACCATACTCTTGGGTAAATCCCTGAGCAACCAGCCGAGCTTTGTAACGATCCACGGTCCCATCAGGATGCATCTTAACCGTATAGACCCAACGACAGCCAACAACCGAAGTAGTGGAAGGAGGGCGCGGCACCAAGGTCCATGTGTTATTAGCATGCAAAGCTTCCAACTCCCTATGCATAGCGGCGTCCCACATTGGATGACCACGAGCCTGGCGATATCTGGTGGGTACGATAAAAGAGATGACACCATGAGCAAAATAATCGTTGAACTTTGGAGGTGGGATACCTCGAGTGGCCCGAGTGGAACGTCGGAGAGCTGGACTGGTGTCCAAAGCCGGAGAATGTGGGGCATCAGAGGAGGAACTAGATGCTGAAGAGGAGGCAGACGAAAGGCTGGAGGAATCGTGCGTGGTCGATGAGCTGGGAGAGGATGTGGCGGCAGTAGATGATGCAGAGGAGGAAGTGGACGAGTTCGGAGAAGATGTAGCTGCAGTAGAGGGCATAGAGGAGGACGGCCCTGGGGAGGACAAACCGGCATGGGGAGGATCAGGTGGATCCATGGTGGGGAAGAAATTTTCATAGTCATCACCAAAAATTGGAAGAGAAGGAGTGGATGCCAGGAAACTCTTGGAAGAGGACGTGTGAGGATAAAACATGATATTTTCAAAAAAGACAACTGTGCTAGCAATACGCATACGTTGTAATGACTGATCATAACACAAGTAGCCTTTATGAATATCACTATACCCAAGAAAGACACATCGAGCAGTTTTAGAAGAAAGCTTGTTCCGTTCACGTTTTGGAAGAAGAACAAAACACAGACACCCAAAGACCCTAAGACTCGAGTAGCTAGGATGACGGGAATACAAAGTATAGAAGGGACTAACATTCTTTAAAACGGGGGTAATTTGATAATTAATTAGTCGAACTGCAGTAGCTACAGCCTCGGGCCAAAAATGATCAGGGACATGGGATGCTAGAAGAAGGGCTCGAGTCAGATCCATAACATGTCGATTTTTTCGTTCAACTAAGCCGTTTTGTTGAGAAACACCTGGACAAGACTGTTGTGTAAGAATTCCAAGTGAGCGATACACATCATACAATGGAAATGAGCTAAATTCACCACCGGGATCAGAACGAATAATTTTGACTGTACGACCAAATCGGTTCTGAATCATTTTCAAAAAATCAGTGGCCACAGATTTTAGTTCAGATTTGAGACGAAGAAAGTAGACCCACGTGAATCGAGTGGCGTGATCAACAAAAAGGGCGAAATAGCGAAAACCTCGACGAGAAGTCGCTGGGGAAGGACCCCAGAGATCCGTATGAATGATATGAAAAGGCTCAGAAATAATAGTAGTACTAGAAGGATAGGACGAACTAATGGTTTTGGCTTCCACACAGCTTGTACAGGAATGTTGACCAGAGGAACTAATATTACTTTTGCCAAGTAAAGAGTGGCGAAACATCATTTCAAGACGACTAGAATGAGGATGTCCAAGGCGAGAATGCCAAAGATTCCATACATCATTATTCGACAAACTAGAAAAACCGATAGACGAAGACTGTGAAGACAAAGTAGTGGACAAAGTTTTGGAAGGACTACTGACAGACCTATCAAGAAGACTAATGACAGACGACGAAGGATGGCATCCATAGAGCTCTTCCAAGTGAAAAATTCTTCCCCGTTTACTCCCCTTTCCGATTTGCCTCCCCGTCTTCAAATCCTGTATAGAACATCCAGTCGGAGCAAACATGACAGAATAACCTTGCTCAGTAAGCTGACCCACAGACACCAAATTGGGAATCAATTCAAGCACATGAAGAGTATTAGGAAGATATAATTTCTTATCATTCAACATACCCACGCCATTAACCTTGAGATGATCACCATTAGCGACAGTTAACGACATATTATTGATAGGAACAATGTTGCTTAAGCTAGTCGTATCACGGGTCATGTGATTGAAGCAGGCTGAGTCCAGTAACCAAGGAGAATAATTACCTGTACCCTGAAGAGTAGAAAACGCAGTCGTGATGGCGGTGGGTAGCGACCTTTGAATGGCTGCATTCACAAGTTGTTCGACTGATTCTGGGGAGAAGGAATTATTGCTACTGCTGCCGACATCAAGCTGAAGGGAGGAGTGGGCTACGTGACCAGCAGACGGCGGACGAACCCCGCGTGGCCCAAATTCTCTCGGCCCAGTATTTCTTGGACCGGTTCCTGTGGCACCGCGATCGTAAAAGGAGGCTGCACCTGTGAATCCACCTGCGCCGCCGGAACCTCCTGCTGCGGTGCGGCCCTCTTGTCGTTGTCGTGTTCGGCAGTCAAGGACAATATGTCCTGATCGCTTACAGTAGACACAGTGATTCCATCGCCTGCAATGTTTTTTGAGATGACCACGTTCACGGCAGAAGTGACATTCAAGCTCAGACAGCATACCTCGATTCTGAAATTGAGGACGAACAGCGAAAACAGAGGGTTCTTGCCGACGAACAGCAGCAAAGACAGTCTCTCCCTCATTGGGATGGAGATCAAGTTGTGACTGCGTACGAAGGTGGATTTCTTCACGTACAAGATGGGACAGGAGACCATCAAATTGAAGATCGTCTTTGTTCAACAAGCTGGAGCGGATGGCTTCAAACTCTGGTCGAAGTCGCATAAGGAAGGTGAGAAGGCGAGTTTGCTGACGCTCGGCGAGCGCATCTTCAGAGGCTGGTTCTGTACGGAGGGCAGCGCTCAAGATGTCTTGTTCTGTCCAGAGTTCTTGGGCGAGGTTGAAGTACTCGGTAACCGTGCGATCGCCTTGCTCTAGACGAGCTAAGGAGAGCTGAATCTCGAATTGACGGGCTGTGTTCACCGTCGAATATGTGGCAGCAAGATGACGCCACATCCGATTGGCAGTGGGGAAGAGACGGAGACTCAAACATGTGGAAGAATCGACAGAATTGAGTAACCAAAAACGAACGCGTGCGTCGTTTTGGCTCCAAGTGGAGATCTCTTGGGCAGCGGCTGTTTGAGCTGGGCGGGGAGTCGTGCCATCGAGCACACCGAGGAGACCTCGACCCTCGACAAATACACGGAACTGGAACTCCCAGAGAGCGAAGTTCGTGGACGTCAGACGAACAGACGGACGGTCAGATTCCATTGCCATTGCCTGAGGCTCTGATACCATGATAATCTATCGAAATTGAACTAAACTAATATAACACGAACAACCGGATTTACGTGGTATCCCTGAAGTGTTCAGGACTAATCCACGGGAGAGTGAAAACTCTCCGAGCTACTGATATTATTAGGAAAAAATATGTTATGGCTGCCGTTCCATACACACAGCCATATAAACACTCAAAAGAGAAGATGAGCAGCCGAACCCCAGAGGAGAAGCCAAACCCCAGAGTAACGTTCAACACTTACTCTACAGACGTTACCCTTCATGGTTTACATGGCACAATTAAGAAACAATAAAAGAGGATATACAAAAGGACTTGGGTCTGTTAACAGCAATTAGCAAAGTCATTTGTTTAGCTGTCTGAGCTTCTTGTTCTGGATCTGGTAATAAAAAGTTTTCTCCTTCCATGTTCCATCTTCCAAGTAGGTCTCATCAAAGCATACTTCAGCATTCCTCCTTACGGTCAAAGCAATAGTGCTCCGAGTGCCACACCATCCCTGGAAAGTGATAACCCACGCAAAATTAGTTGTTGCCGACAGAAGTATACTAACTTAGTGATACCCGATCAACTTAATCTTCCACAACTATACCAGTGGTGTGTCGAATTCCACAAAAATGGAATAAAGTAATTCTAGTGGCTAACGTGAAATTTACTAGTAATTCAAGTGACCAAACTTGCAATTTAGCCATTTACTTTTCATAAAGTTGTTTATAATAATAAATAAAATCTTATTTCAATCCACAACCACATTAACAAAAATAAACAATTATTCAAAGATCTTTGTTGACTTCAAGTGTCTACGCCATTGGATATACACAGGTTACAAACATGACTTGAGGTCAAGTTTCTAGGAACCATGAGAATGATCCGCAGGCAAAATCATCATAATCTCTTATTTAGTACGATGCAGTAGTGTTGAGTAACTCGAATCAAATGTCCATCAGCTGCCTGAGCTTCTGGCTTTGGATTCTGTAATTCACAGTTTTCTCCTTCCATGTTCCATCTTCCAAGTAGGTCTCGTTAAAGCCAACTTCCCCATTTCTCCCCACAGCCAAAGCAATAGTGCTCCTCGTGCCGTAACGTCCCTGAAATGATCAACCCACACGAGATTAGTTATCACCTAATAGCTCCCACATGCCTAACCGATTCAATAAAACTGAATCGACCAGCCCAACTGTTGAATGGCGATGTCATAACACATTGTTAAAGACTATGTATCGGTACAGGACTACCAGTTATTAATAATTCGATGTGACTTATGTTCTCGTCTTATTCTCGTATCTCGAGCAATCAAAAGCGTATAAGTTAATGATGGTTTTTACCAATGGGGTGTCAACTTCAACGAAAATGGAGCTCAAACCCAACTCCCAATCCACAGGGCAAATGCCAGGCAACCTGTTTTTGTCAGCTTTAACTCTGTCCCTCATCAGCTTCTTTGCTATCTCCTTCACACGAACTTCCCCTTCTCCATACTTCACTAGCTGTTCCTTGAAGCCCTGTCCCAGCTTCTGCGCCTGCAATTTAATTTCCTCCATCCATCCACTGTCAATCCATTTTGACTCCGAAATTAAGAGAAGGAATCAGCAAAAGCAGAACAAGAAAGCTGACCTTGGGCCAGGGAGAGTCGAGTTTTGCATTGGAGAGGACATGGAGGCCAGGTGAAACATCCTGAACGACAACAGCTTCACCTTTCGGCCGGTTGGAGATGTACACCATGGTGTTCAACGAAATGTCTGAGAGAATCAAGTTGAACCCATTGTAGCAATGAGCCTCCTTCGCCAATCCCTCCGCGAATTCCCTCGGACTCTTAGAACTCTGCATTGCGAAAATGACAAAAACTCATCTTCTAGACTCCAACATGAACAAAACTGATTCCAGTATGTATGTATATTCATCCATCCATGTTTTACCAGGAGGAAAAGAACAGGGAGCTCCCCACGAGATTTGGCTTTTGGGATGGAGTGAAGCTCCAGAACATTAGTGAGGAAGGCCACTCTGCCATCTCTTGAACAAGCCATCCACGTTCCACCAGCCACAACATCTCTTCCTCCTAAAATACCAATTCCCTCGTACTCTGCCCACCATTCCACTGCTGCCGTCGGCCTAAAACAAGCAAACCCATAATCGTTAGCACAATATAGTTTCATATGCAAATCATGATTTGCAAATGAAGAAGCTTTGGAGAAGTAAAATTCAGTAGTGGTTACCTGTTGTGGTATTCATCTCTGTTTTGCAAGAGAAGCAGAGGATACAACGGGTGCGCTTGCCACAGGAAAGCTGCTATGCACATTGCTGCCCTTACAAGTGATTCAATAGTTAAATCAACGACGAGAGGGGAAACAAGGAGAGGATTGAAAGCTGAAGTGGGGGAGGGTAATGCTTTTGTCTTCCTCTTTCTGTTTTGCATGCAGAGCGATGTTGGAGGGTCTTGCCAAATGAAGTGTGGGTTCTAGAATTTGGACATGTTTATAAAGGGGAAATTTGGGTTTAGTGGGGAAAAAGCAAGGAACATGAGACATAAGTGTTTTTGCTAAGGTGGATGCCAAATGCGTTAGGGTAATTTTGGTTTGTGATTGGGAATGAGAAGGGCAGGTTAGTGCAGTATTTCGATACTCATACATGTTCATTGATAGGTCGGGTACAGGTTGGAAAATTTATTATGAGGTGTGGGTTGGGACAAATTGATTCATTAATTTGTAGTTTTTTTGATAATGTTCGACTTGGTATTTTTGGGACGGATTCTCGACGAGTCGACATATTCGAAAATATAATTCTAAATTATCGCCGTATTGTTATAAAATTTGTTAGACATTTGTATCTTTTGATCATACCAAGTTATAAATGATTCCGAATTTGATTCAATTTAAAAGACAAATTCATGACCCATAATTCGTCCCTCCAAAAAATGCATGCGCAAATAAGACGATATTTTGAAAAATCTATAAAAATGTAATTCATCTCAATCCACCATTTTTTTGGGATAATGGTGATGATATCAATCCACCATTAAATACAAGCTATTAAGTTGTCATTAGTTTTCCACAATGACAATTTAGCTAACCTAATAAAGAAGTCGTTCCAGTTGAGCTAAGCAAGTGGATTGCTTCCATAATCCAAAATTTGCCAAAGCAGGACTACACATCTATCCATATCACCAAGTTGGATAAAAGGATAGACATCGCCGATCTTTTCCCGTCGGCGGCGGCACCTTTGCGACCAAACGGTGGATTTCAATTTTCAACAGCATCCGCGGCCCATTTGACAAAAAAAAAAAAAAAAGCATCCACGGCCCGACCCGGCCCATGGATTTTAGGAACCCGGTGGGTTGAGACGGTTAACTAAAATCACTGACTGAAATTGGCTCGAAAATTCCAACAAATTATAGGTCAAAACTCTAGTTACTTGCAGTTGAATTGCTCGAAATAATTTCTTTAATTCACATTTTCACTGGCACACCGCACACGTAATTAGTTAGCGCCATTTGTAATTAACTAACTAATACCATGTGCTTAATTAGGCCTAAAAAATTAGAGCTTGTCTTCTGTCCTCAATTAGTTAGCTGGTTTCATCTTCCCCTGTCGATAATGGCACGCATTACTTCTTCCATTAATTAAACCCATTGCTGTTTATATATGCTAACTAATAACAAGGTTGATGCCACCTTTTGTTCAATTACGCATTTGTTTACACCAACATATTTTCCCTCCTGAAATATTATTTGGGTAACCTAACAACACTTGGTCACCATGTACCGAGTCCAGGGTAACCATCTAACTTTTAGGTGGATGGTAGCATCGCACATCATGGATACCATCCAACCCTATGATGGATTGTACCATCCTATATAGTGGATATCATCGAACATGTTAGTGGATGGTGATCTTCCCACATCATGGATATCATCCAAAATATCATGGATACCATCTAAACCCCAAATTAGATGGTACCATCCTCATATAATGGACACCATCCAAACTATAAGTGGATGGTGATACCATCCCACATATCATGGACGCCATCCAAATGACTAATTGGATGGTGACCATCCCACATCAGGGACACCATCCAAACACAATTCAACACAAAGACAACTTGTCTCAACTTTTCCTTTTTTCATGTTCTCTATAGTTTGCAGAGCTCTCCTCCATGAAGGATCCTCATAGTAGTAGCCTTAGTTGTAGTCGCGGAGCTCTCAAGGAATCTCCATAGGAGTAGTGTAAGGTAACGTAGATTCCCCATACACCAAACACCCTCGTTCGAATAATGTTTGAAGAGATATGGACCGCAGTAACAATCGTCATCTTTACAGAAGTCAGGTGCAACCCATCCCCCCGTTTTCTACAAAAAACAAATTGGCACGCCCGGTGGGACACGTGTGTTTGGTATGGCTTCGTGACTGATGCAACAAGAAGATGATCTTCCACATGGTTTTGTGGAGGAGGAGTAGTCAGTCAGTTTTGAGATTGACCAAGTTGGAGAGACTTCAGGCAACACTGTTGGAGCAATGGGGTCAAGTCCAGATCCAAGTGAAGTAGTGACCTCACTCCACCAAATGATAGAGAAGATTCATAAAATAGTGGTTGGACTCTATAAAATCGATCAACATGTAAACCTTCACATTGCCTCTATACATAAGCATCTTGATCATCTCGAACAAAGCTTGGATAAAGCCTGTGATAGGATGATTGATAGATATGTTTGTGATTTTGAAATGTCAAAGCATGAAATTATGCATGATGCTTCCACTGTACCTAAAAAATCATGTTGGTGAGCGATAGATATGTGGTGAATGAGAAAATTAGAACAGTAAGCACTGACGAAGTTCATGTTTTAGGAAGTCAACCACAATTGGTTGATGATAAAGTTGGGTGTCGGGCCATTTCGATGGACAATCCATAATGTCATGGTAAATGTAGTGGTCAATCCAACTTGTCATGCTTGTTTGGTAAAAATGTTAAAGAAGCCACATCTATCAATGATGAAATTGGTCGTGGATTAGATAATGTCACTAAGGTGTCATCCCCTATTTTGGCATCAACACTGTTGCCAGAAGCAAGCAATTCAAATGTGCATGTTCCTATGAACCCAATTTCTTGTAAGGGTATAAAAATTGGAGATTGCTTACGAAAGCCATTGCAAAGAAGTACATGTAAACATGCTTCTAAGAAAATCAAAAGTGAAATACATGGTATCCATACCATCAGTGAGTTCATTAAAAAAGAGAAGCATAAGGAGGAACTTGATAGTAATGGTCAAGTTAAGTTGTTAGGGAGGCATGTCATCCCACCAAGTTAAGAGATGTTTCAACAATGGTTACCAAAAACACTTCTATGTGTCGAGATGGTACCGCATGTTGAATTTCAAAGGCAAAAAAATTGGCCCACCTCGTTATAATCCTTTACTGAACCATTTGTCAAAAAAATCTCCAATAGCAGGGCAACTTAGTGTCTAGAAGTTTGGACAGGGGGCATGTCACCAACCAACAAAGATGGATTAGGGGGCATGTCCAACAACTTGCAAAATGTTCAACCTGCACATGACTGAGGTAAAGGTAAAAGCATGGAAAAGAATATATTGGGGGAATGTCACCAACCAACAAAGATGGATTGGGGGCATGTCAGAAAACTTGCAAAAAGCTCAACCTGAACATGGCTCGGGTAAAGATAAAAGCATGATCAGGAATAGACTGGGGGGCATGTCACCAACCACAAAAACTGGATTGGGGGCAAGTCAAGAAATATGCGGTATGATCAAGCCACTCATGGCTTGCATAAATTTAAGAGTGTAAATAAGGATGAACACGGTTGTAATATGTCAACCAAAAAGGGTGGACATAGTGACATGCATAAGAAGTTTCAATATGTACCAACAAAACTTGGTAAAACAAATGGTGAAAGGTGGTTGTGTGCTAAGTGTAAGAGTCAACAAGACTTTGGGGTTTGGAAACAAATACAAGTTATCCATGTAGGTGCCAATGGATTCGTAAAGTCTAAGCACCCATCCCCTTGAAGTAATGTGAAGAGTATACATGAAGCAGTTTGGGGGCAACCAAAGCAGAGATGGGCTCGTGGTTTCCCTTCAGATCCAAAAGAATTGAGAATGCATTATGTACCTCATAGAGCAACTCACAACCACAAAGGTCGATGTCAAAAACCAAATGAACTGGTTGAGATAACTCGAACATACAAGCAAGATGTCACAAGCAAGGGTGTCAGGAAACATGTTGGGAAATTGAAACCTGATATTAATATGGAGTATGCCATTCCATTGAAAGGAGAAAGCCACATGATGTATGGATATCTAGTGTGGTTTGACCAATGGAGTTGGCAGTGGGTGTATACTTATGAATTCTTAGTTACTGCTAAGGGCTAATGGCGAGTGGTGATGCTTCCAAACTCTTGCCATATAATATCTAATAAATAAAATAAATAAAGTGGTAACAAAGCCATCCAAGTTGGTTTTTGGATGGTAGTGCTCAAGTAGAAGGACATCATCCAAGTTGGCAGATGAATGCATCAGTTTATAGTAGGAAAAGTGGTTGTGTTCTTCTAGGAACTATGTGTCCTACTTGAAAAAGAAGATGGTGTCCTTATAGGATTGAGTTTAATTTTGCTAGTAGGATATGGGTTAAGATCATGTGCCCTACATGAAAAGGGATTTGCTTTCTTATAAGATAATGAGAAGGTATTATTAAAGCCACGTTGCATTGGTGGCGGCCAATATTTGGCTATTTAAGGATTAAATAATTTGCTTGTCTTTCCCATAAGCCAAATAAAAAAAAAAGAACAAAAATTATTTTTTTGGCCGAGTCAGAGTTGGAAGTGAGATAAATTACTGTAATGGGTGACTTGGACATGAAGGAAGGGGACTCCTGGTTTATGCGTGTGGTTTGGTACAAGTTGGTGTCAACAACTTAGTTCATAATCTCTTATGAATTAAGTTGTGGGGGACATTTGTTTACACCAAAATATTTTCCCTCCTGAAATACTACTTGGATGACCTAACAATACTTGTTCACCATGCGCCAAGTTCCAGGGTAACCATCCGACCTTTAGGTGGATAGTAGCATCCCACATCATGGATACCAACCAACCCTATGGTGGATGGTACCATCCCATATAGTGGATACCATCGAACATGTTAGTGGATGGTGACCATCCCACATCATGGATACCATCTCAACCCCAAATTGGATGGTTGCATTCTCATATAATGGACACCATCCAAGCTCTAAGTGGATGGTGAACATCCCACATATCATGGGCACCATCCAAAAGACTAATTGGATGGTGACCATCCCACGTCAGGGACACCATCCAAATGACTAATTTGATGGTACCATCCATGTTGAAATAAGATGACGTGGTGACATGTACAAAGACTTCTTAGCGACAACTGAATCACGTAGAGGCTAAGCAGAGCTACTTTTTTGGAGAAGGAGAGAGAGAGAGAGAGAGAGAGAGAGAGAGAGAGAGAGCAGTTGGAGGGCTCAACACAACAAAACTGGAAGCAACCTTTTGGAGCAGGCAGACAAACACAACTCAACACAAAGTCAACTTGTCTCAACTGTCCCTTTTTCTTTTTTCTCTGTAGTTTGTGGAACACTCCTCCATGAAGGATCCTCCATAGCAGTAGTCTTAGTTGTAGTCGCGGAGCTCTCAAGGAATCTTCATAGGAGTAGTGTAAGGTAACATAGATTCCCCACACACCAAACAACTCGTTCGAACAGTGTTTGAAGAGGTGTGGACCGTAGTAACAATCGTCACCTTCATAGAAGTTAGGTGCAACCCATCCACCCGTTTTCCCACCAAAAACAGTATTCGATCACATGCCATGCCCTAAAAACTCCCACACATGTTTTAGTAGTTTCGTTGAGTTTTCTCATCATGACAACTCTAGTTTAATTAGCATGGACACGTACCAGGTCCACACCACCCATTTTGTTCCACTTATATTAATACGAGAGAATAACATGAAATAATGATAATGCCAAATATCATATGAACGTCCAAGCTAAGAATACCGTGTTATTTCAAGAGCAATTCAAAGTCTGCCTACTGTCAAATATAGTCTTAGTTACATTCTCAATAATAAACATATAGTCACTTCATTAGAAGTAGTTTCACTAAGCTATTGTGGTGTGGGATTGGGGCAATCTCAATTGAAGAATTATGCTAATTACAGATGTGGTGGTTTATATATAGTTCCTTGAATGAAGAAATGACAACAAAACCTGTATATCTTATAAGCTCTACACGTACTTAAGGAATCAGCGGATGAACTATTTACATTGTATCATGACACTCTTTGTTGGAAGCAAATCTCTTCCATTAATCCCAATGATAGTGCCCTCCTCATTACCAATAGGTGATGTGATATTGAAAACACATTACATATATTGGATTGTCATGACAAACCATTAAGAGGCAGTTGAACTTTAAATTTGAGGAAAAAAAGAAAAAAAAGGAGACTAATCATTAAAATAGGGTTATAACTTGGAAGAGGCACCATTAGAAGAATCACAAGTAGTCACTATTGCTATTTCAAATCATCTTTTGATATAATTTTTAATCTATAAAATTAAATCCTCTAGAGGCAAGATGATAATCTAGCATTAGTTTACACTTACTATGAAACTTCACTCCAGTGCAATAGTCATGAGAAACATGAGTAACATAAAAGCATAGAATCAAACCACTCTAATAATTTCCTAACCTCACATTCTCCTAGTTATGCATAACAATTGAAAGAAATGAGAGGTTTAAATGGAATAGTTACAGTAAAGAAGCCTCGTAACAATTATCATCAAACACACTGAAATTGATGTCACCTTTGTCTACTAATCTCACGTCTCATATTTAGCACTCAGTGCTAACTGAATCGAGGATCCACATTTAAACATGAGATTGATAAATAAGAAATTCTTGAAATTGACATGTCAAGACGATTACTGTTGGAGAACGGAAACTTCAAATTACGATATTAAAGGAAATCAGCGGATTCTGACTAGGATTTACAACGTTCCTTTTATGGGCTTTATTCAAACTCAACCGCAGGATTGCAAAAGTTATATATAGACCATGCAGAAGACTTTTTGAATGCATCTTTTGTAAGAGTGGTATAGGACTGGCTTACAAAATGGGTTAAACAAGATAGAGGCAAATGATCTGTATGGTTAACGGTGTAATGGGTCTACATTGGGATCTAGGTTGCTATTCTTTAGATTATGTTTTTGTTATTGAGGATGTTCTTTTCTTCTTTCTTTGCTTGATAGGAAAATCAAATAAGAATTAGTGTCTCCTAGAAATCAGTGGGTATTGATTCTAGGACTAGAACTGACTAGTAGATTGGAAACCTCGTTAAAAACATTGTTTGTTCTTTACTGCTTTTCTGTTCTGATGCTTCCTCTGTTTTTGGAAAATTCCCCTATTCTTGAATGTCTTCTCGCCACGGAAGAATATAAGTTTCCAAGACATAAATTAGTGGGCTTTTCCAGATTAGGCTAGAGTGTCTTAATCCTTTTGGTCTGTTTATTATTCCTTTCAATAATATTGGGCTTGTTGGAACTTGGGCCCAAGTCAGAAACAAAAGAGAACTATTACTCTGAGCAGATCGAAGATCTATCATCTCCTTCATTTCCTCTCGTTCTCTCAATTGTGATTTCCCCCAAACCTTCACGAACCCCTAATTTCTTCTAAACCTTTTTCTAATTAATAACTACAACTAGCAAGGATCAACAAAACATATATTTTGTTGAGCGGAAACAATCATTGAGATAAGTCCTGCCAATGGGTAGCCAAACCCGGAAGTGTTCCAATGGGTAGTTAATGATAGTTCACCTAAGGATCTCAATCAACTTAAAGTTCATAAGATACAAAGTTTATATCTTTAAAACTCTAGTATACTCTAAATATGGCTACGTCATTGAGTGCAAGAACAAAGAAATCAAAACATAAACCATCTAAATAGGGAACTGCTTATTTAGGGAGGAAACGGTAACGCACCATGGAAGAAAAGTACCACTCTGTACTCAATGACACGGCGTTGCAGCTGTTGTGGTATTCCAAGTTGTAGATGAAAGAACTGAAAGTAAGATGTGGGTTATTTTATGGCCACTGAATGCTGGATGTGAACAGGCATGCTGCCATTACCATATACAAAGCTTATAGTATGTTTCACACTTTGTAGGTAACTTATGTACCTCTGAGTTGTGATCGCATAGGAGTTATTATGGGTAACAATGATGAGGTCCCATTAAAGCTCAAGAACGTGGAGGATGGAAATGGAATCTTGTGGATGATGAAATCGGTCGGGATCCGCCTCTCCACAGATGATGCAGCTCAGTCAGAAGAGTGCAATCAGCTGATAACACATAAATTGGTGTGATTTACCCTTCATATTAAGGTTTGTTTCGTGCCAATTCATGTGCATTGCTTGAAAATTGTTAATTGTATCCCTATTTCGTTCCTATTTGATTTAGATGTGATTTTAGGGTGTTTTAGACGATACATGCGAATTAGGTACAAAACAAGGTCACAAGTGTAGAAAGGGGGCAGAGATCGAAGATCGTGGCCTAAAGTGAAGATCATGGCCGAGATCATGGACCTCAAAGTCGAGCTGAAGATCACGTCCAGGAAGCCAAAGATCGTGGCTGCGAATTGGAGGGCTCAGGGCGCGAACTTTGTGAAGAAGGAGCCATGGAGAAATAGAGAGTTTCCTCGGTTGGATCACAACCACAGTTTAAATTGACCTCGAGGAAGATTTTGGCCGTGACTATGAAGTCAGCCCGGGATCTCCTCTTCCTAGAATGCGGAAATGGCAACATCGCAAGATAGTGGCCTCGCCATTAAAGATCCCACCCGCGATCTTGACCCTGTCTGGCCGCAAACTTCTCCGTCCTCTGATGCCTATAAATAAAAGACCCTTTCTCTCTCATTTGGGGAACGGATTTTGAGATAGAGTTCTTGGTTTTAGAGAGTGATGAGAGAGAGAGAGAAGATGAATGAAGGAGAAGAGTAGAAGAAGGAGAATGAACTAGAAAAGAGGATGCATCTTCCTCAACCTCAAGACTTTTTTAATTTCTTCTATGTATCTTCTTCCCTCCTTTATGGAGTAGTCCTCTAAGGTGCTAGGGGGTTCTAAACCCCATCCCTAGTTTTAGGATTTACTATGTATGTATGGATATTTTAGGGTTTGAATGAGTGAATGTGTTTATCTAGTAAATTCTATTGCTATTCTTCTCTACTAGCCTACTTTATGCTTCTACGATGGGTTTGGTGTTTTAGAGTTAGATAGGTATGCACCAACAAGCAAATTGAGGTTAGATGTATGAATAGGGACCTTTGGTGGTCGAGGCGACCGAACCCCTGCCATACGCAGCCTTCCTATATAGAACTTGGGATGAAATCTTGGTGTGGACGGTGAGTAGTACCCATTGAAAGGATCTACGAGCTTAATGCCCCAGATACGATAGCCTATATCAATGTGACTATATACGAGTCTAGGGAAGGCGTACTAGGAGGCATGTGGATAACCATGAAACCCACGAAAAAGAGGTCACTCAACACATTCGATAAACCCTAAGTATCTAGACATTACATAGTAGCCCTAGGATAGGGTGAGGGATAGTTCCCCGAAGTACCTACTTTTAGCTTTATCAATCTCTAGACTAGTTAATTCGCTCAAATCCTCCACACAAACCTTCAAACCGATCGAGTGATCGACTAAATAACAACGAGGTGGGAAGTAGGCTAGGATACCAGGACCCGAGTAGATTATGACCTTGATTGCCATTATACGACAATGCCATCTTAGGTTAAATTTGGCTAGGATGGGGTAGTTGTTGACATGTGCTAACAACTTACAATAATCTGCACGGATGAATATTATCATTAACAGATTGGGTTTGAACAAAGTAGTGGGAGAGACAGGGATTTTGTTTAGTTTCTTAAAGGTAAATTAACTCTTAGAAAAAGTGGTAAACATTTTATTTATTATACAAACACATGCAGGATTTAATTTGTTGGGAGTACCACCTAGGAATTCCAACGTGGTAGTCCCGGCGTATACAATAATTCCTCAAGTGATATTGATTTAGATGCTTCGGTTATAATTATGAAAGAAAGGGAATGTTTTTGGTAAGTTTGGACAGGTGTCAACACACCAGCCAGTTCTGGCCAAAAACTTCCTTTTATTAAGTAGTACAATGATAGTTTTTTTTTCTTTCTTCATGCATTTATGTGTGACTAATGTCTTGTCACAAACGATAGTATGAAGTTGTAAATGACTAGCCAAACAATGAATTTGGGATGATATTTGTAACATTTGCCTCGATTTTTCTCTTGTGTTGTTAGCTTTAGTTGCTTACTGCAAAATCAACCTGCCGGTCGATCTTGATAGGGACACATTCTCACACTCAAGTTAGTAGTGATACACGAGACATAAATGAACCGAAGAGTTAGAGTGATGGGCAATGCTAATCATTGCTAGGTTTCGCGAAGATCCTCTAAGGACTTTTTTGTTTACCTTTTGATGGAAAATTTGAGCGCCTTTTGTAGGTTTTCCTCGGGGGACAAGAAGAAGCAGGTGTTTGTGTCAGAGGTGCCGAAGAGTTGGGGTTTGACATGTAGCATGATGAGATGTCGCAACTGCAGGTACATGCTCTAGAGGTCATATTTGGTGACACACAGTCTATACACATTTCAGGAGGCTAATTCAGCAAACATTGGGTGTTCGGGTCAATTTTGCCTGTCTTGGGGGTGCTTCGGAGATATGGGAGTAGAGCTAGAGGCCTTAGGCCTAGGCTAAATGCATGTATTGGATTTTTTCCGGGTTATAGATATCTCTAATGACCAGAAGAAGTATAGAGACCTACTACAAGCTAAGATACTGGGAATGCGTCTATGAGTTATTGCATGGTTGATGACCATGTTGAGATGTTGAGGTTCAACACAAACACGTGATTTGTGCCCAAGGTTGAAATCCTACCACAAGCCTGTTGACCAGGTAAGTGCCTATGTTCTTTTGCACGCTAGGAGTGCCAGGTGCCTTCTATCGATCTAGAGTGAGAGTCATAGGTCTCGTGGCAGAGGTGCTGAAGGGTAGGAGGCAAAGAAGAAAAGAAACATGTGTCTGTGTCAGAGGTGGTGAAGGGTCCTTTACAGGTCTATGAAGATATGAGGTTTAGGTTGGGGCACGAGGGGCCTTTACAGGTCCATGAATTATACAAGTCCAATGTCTAAGTTGGAGATTCAAGTCCCAATGTATGTGTGGGATATGGGTCGGGGGCCAAAGCTACCATATTTATTGTGACCAGAAGGAGTATAGAGGCCTACTGCAAGCTAAGTCATCAGGAGGGTGTCTAGAACTTATCATAGGGTTGATGACCATATCGGGTGTCACACCCGCTCTTTCTTAAACTACTTAATTACGCGTATGTCGTGAGTAAATATTTGAATGTGTGTTAGCATCTATTAAACCATGGCCAACTATGGTTACTAATATATTGAGAATTTTTTAGACTAGTTATTTATCTAAGATAGTGAATAATGAGGAAAATGTTATAGTTCATTATGATCCAAGTACAAATTATATTGGTGTACATTACCTGACACCACAACCCATATCATCAAAGGTTTATTCGAGTAAACATTTAAATTGGTTTTGGAAAAGGGAGAAGTCAACTAGTTCCACTAAGGCAAAGGAAGGGAGTAATTATCTTGGGGGTTCCATCTGCTTCTAGAGAAACACAAAGTTTCAATTTCCAAACTAAAATAACTAGCTAACACGTAGCCACCCCTTCAATAGTCTATTAAATGAACCAGGAGGTGGGTGTCTGGATAGATTAGCTTTTGAGGGAGAAGAATGACATGCATTCCTTATCCGTCCATCCTCCTTGAGGTTCAAGAGAGAGAACGACAGGAGCTTCTCCTAACCTTCCCTTCCTTATCGCCATTTTGAGCTTCATCTGCATCAGTAGAAGAGAGTAGAAGCCGCAGGGTTTGGTAGGCGGGTACTAACTACTAAAGGTAAGACCCTCTTTCTTTAATGATGGAACAAAATGAAAGGCAGGGAAGGTAGTTAGTTGGCGGTGGTAATTTGAGGTTCCGCCAAGTCCTTCTGTGATGGAAGGATGATGAAGCTTAAGAGTTACAGGGGAGGGCTTTCTCCTGTTTAGAGATGCATAATGGGTATAAGTATGAGAATTAGTCCTCTCATTCAAGGAGGGGTAAAGAAAGTAACTGGATAGTTAAGTGCTAATAATGGGTTGAAATGTTTATGGCCTGGGCGGTATAATCATGCATGGACATGCATGTTTTAAAGTGGTTCCCAAAATTATTATGTATGAGAATATATTTTGTTATGCGTGGATGAAGATGATGATGATAATGATTATTTCTCAATTGGAAAGGTTGGTTGGGGTGGTGGTGTTTAACCTGGAAGTGGAAACAGTTTGAGGTGGAGGTAGTTTATTTAAATATATAGGATGATAACGTGGGTTTAGTGATATGGAGGTGTTGGGTTCTAAATAAAGACAGAATAGAAAACAAGTCAATTACATGAGATGGTTTATTTATAAATTATATTATGACTAGCTAATGGGTTGGCTACAATTAATAAGTAAATTGTTTTTGTATTAAACGTTGTCATGTAACTTCTTTAAGGTAACGGTCAAGCGAGAGCTGCGGAGAAGGGCAAGGGTATATCAGAGTAATCGAGTTGTGAGTAATTCTTAACCTAATATATACTTTAGTATGGGCATGGTATTCGGGTCATGAAGCGGCCCGGATATGTGGACTTGTGATAGATCGATAAATGTGCTATGAATGAGTAAAAGCTTATATGACGAGAATTGATAATGTGGATATGTATGAGTTTGCTATTTTCACCGTGCATTGATGAGTGAGCTATGTGAATAACGTATTGATGTGCAATTGAGATGATTGTGTATAGCATCAATGAGTACATGGTATGATATGATATGATATGAGATGAGATGAGATGAGATGAGATGAGATGAGATGAGATGAGATGAGATGATATGATATGATATGTGATGATATGATATGAGATGATATGATATGTGTGCCTACGGGCTTATGAAGAGATGCTTTACAAGAGTATTGTCTAACCCATGAACTACGTGGTCACCTAATAAAAACATAAAGGCGCCTTGTTATGCACTCATAAAAAGAAGGAAAAAAAAAGAAGAAAAGAGTTATACGAGAACTCCTTATAAGGAGTATCGCCAGGCCTGGCTACGAGTTCACGAGATATGGCACTTCGTGCCCACGAGATTACAAGTTCATGAGATATGGCACTTTGTGCCCACGAGTTTATGAGATTTGGCACTTTGTGCCTACGAGATTATGAGATCACGAGATTACGAGTTCACGAGATCCCGGGGAGTGCATAACTTGGCATTAAAAGTAAAATGTACATAACCTAGCTAACTATGCTTGTGTTTGAGCCTTGGTACAAGGATTTTCTGTGATGTGGCTATGTGATTGTTTCCTACGATGAGTTCAATAGAATGTTCATAAGATTGACGTATTGATGTGAAGGCTTTACTGTGATGTGCTCATGCAATGATTCATTGTGAGATTGTGTAGTTGTTACATGCCTCCATATGTTGCTGATTATATGGTGATGCCCAAATGATGTGTTAGTGAATGCTTTTATCTGGAATAGGGCTTGATATGAGTAACTCAAGGGTAAGTGTGTATAATATGAGAACCGTTTAGATCGGTTAATGAACTTTGCATACATAGTTGGGTAAAGTGCCATTTAAGCTACTAGATTCGTTAAGTGAACTTAAGCCCTTGGTGCACCTGATCACCGTGCGCAACTGGAGTATATGTTGGGTTATTAATTAATCATTGAGTGGCGTCTCACCCCCGCCAATATTTTTCCCTTTCAGAGCCAAAGCAACAACAGAAGCCTCGGTCGAACCAGTGAAGTCAGCCGGATGGCTGAAAGGTGTGCGGCGGAACTGAACTCTCCACATGTTTTCACTTTTGAAGTCAAAATAAATGTTTTAACGCTTTTAAGTTTGTGTACCCACTGAATGTTAAACTACTATGTTGGGTTTGTACTTTGTTTTAAACTCAAACTTTGCACCGTTCGGTGTTATGCTTTTGGATGCTTTGGGAAAACTATCTTAAATTTCCTAAGCATGTGATGTAACCCGTATGCTAGTGTTATGTCCAGGTCTTAATGTGAAGTTAAAACCTAAGGTTTAATGAGTATATAATGTGATGATGGTTCCAATAGTACGAGAAGAAGTAGTAGGATGTTACAAGAAGTAGTAGGGTGTTACATCGGGGGTGTTGGAGTCCATCGCAAACTCACAATTTGTGCTCGAGGCTAAGGCCTTACCACAAGTCTGGTGACCAGGTGGGTGCCTAGGAAGTTTTGCATGCTCGAAGTGCTTGGCGCCTTCTATCGGTCTGGGGCCAAATTCGAAGGTCTCATGCTCGAGTTTGAGGTCTAGGAAAGGTCAATTTTTGGGTCAATCAATATTGTTATTCCTAGTGCTTTTTTTTAATGATATATGGCTTTATTAATGGTGTCCATTGTGATATCGATTGTTGTTGCTCGAAAGAGTTTTGACATTTATCATACGTAGGAGCATTATAAAGGATAATGAGCTCAAGATCATAAAGATTACATGTTTGATTTTTTCAAAAAAATATTGAGAGATCAAAATCCAATATCTTATGTACATTGTGGATGATCACCCCAAATAGTAGGCAACTGGTCAGGACTTAGGAGTGAATTTTGTTCTCGTTAATAGTCAATCTTATTTTTTGGTGAACTTAATGCAATTTCATCCTTCATATTCATCCAAAACCAAGAGTCATGGACTGACCTTGTGGGCTCATGCAACAATTAAATATTGCAACCTCTTGAGCCAAGCCTTGTACGACCAGACAGTTAGTGAACATATGTGTGACTCGCACAAAGAGAAGTGGAGAGTGAGAAATGTAGAGTGACTGAAGACAGTACAACTTCACATAGTAGAGCCGGAGCAAAGAAAATAAGTATAAAAGATTTGTCGTGACAAGTGTGATGATCTTTTCATACAAGTATTTGGGGCAAACATCTGGAGAGGACCATTAGAAATTACATATACAACAATCCAGACTCACTTTATAGCTTTTTTTGTGTATCTCACAGTTTCGTATCTCCCGTTGTATGAAAAAAATCCTCATAGTTGTAGTGATAATGGTAGTGTCGAAGCTCTTCTTTTATATGAGTAGCCATCATTTAACTTAGATTCCTAAAACATATAACACCTTTGTTAAAATATATAGTTTGGAGAAATATGAATAGGTACATGCTCCGGGAAACACACACCATAAGTCCAGTTGCAGGTGAACTCTTTGATATCCAGTATCTCATAGCAATAGGAGGATCACAACAACAACCGGGTGCGGTTAGCTTGCTAACCCTTATGAGGTTGAAAAAATGACACCCCTAGTATTAAATGCAACTTGTAAAATTTAGCACTCATATTACATACACATATCAATTACTTACTTTAAAAAAAAAAATTAAACATACACTAAATAAATTTCTCTCTCCCTATCTTTGATCCTTCCTTTTCCAACAGCCTCCGACCACCAGGCTTCTCTGACCGCTACACTTCTCCGGTGAAATTCCGACGGCTCCCTTCGGGCACCTGCAAAAATGTATCACTGCACTGATACGTTGTACCACTGCAATTTAAATTCAGATATGAGATTTGTACCAGTGCACTGATATCGCTACCATGCGTTGGTACACTACCAGTGCACTGATACAGATATTCTATCTGTGTTTAAGTGCAGTGGTACAAAATTCAGATTTGGAAATAGAAAAGTCAGATATGGAAATTGGAAAGTCATTGGGATAGAGGCGTGTGGGAGGAGGGCGGAGCAACAACAGGGGATAGTAGCAGCGACGCTGGAGGATGGTGACGGTAGGATGGCGACAACTGGAGAGAGGAGGATAGTGGTGGTGGAAGGCGACGAAGGAGGACATCAGCATGAGGGATGGTGGCGGCACAAGTTGAAGGCATGGAGAAAGAGGGCAGCATGAAAGGAGGGCGGCGATAGTGATGTCGAAGGATGAGAAGAGCGGTTACGACAGGGAGAGGGAGGCAGAGAGGGGGCGACGGAGGTGGTGGTTGCAGCATGATGAGAGGGGGGGAGGAGGAGAGGGAGATGGCTAGTTTTGAGGGGGGGGGGGTGGGAGATTTTGTATCAATAAGGGATTTTTATTAATAATAATTGTCATTTATTAAGTTATTTATTATGCCAACAATCTTCATTATTATGCCATTTATTATGCTAAAAAATTCTTTATCTTAATACCAGCCATAAGATATAGTGGAAATGAACGACATCTAGAGGGGGTGTAAAAAAACAGACCCCTTTAATGGTAGTCATGCTATCCTGCCCCACAGCAACCCAATAGTAATCCAATCTTTGATCCACATGATTATTAGAGCACCTTTAAAATCATTATAGTTATAATTTCTGAACCATCAAGAGAGGACTACCAAACTTGAATCTTGGATCTTTTCCACAATATTAGCAGCATAAGTTTTCAACTGTTTGTACTTGGCCAACTGTTGCGCATATAGCTCCATCTTCACTTTTGTATCCAACATATTTTTGAATAATGGAGTGTACTGCCGGTTCGACATCTAGCAAGAAAAGGGAAAAAATGGCGAATCAGCAGACAAAGAGATGAGACAAAGAAATGAGAAAGTAGCTCACCTTGAAGAAACACGAAGAGATTGAAGACAGACAGGCAAATTATATGGGTTTATATACAAAAAATGGTGCAGCCTACTCACAAGTCACAACTACCTCATTAATGTTCCCTCCTACACTACTGCCCCGCCTCTGAGTTCCTCATCACAACCCCTTGCATTAAGCTATAACTGCTCCTGACCACTAAAGCTACCAATAAATACAATGTCTCATATAACTATCTGTCTGTCCCCTAGGTAGCCACACATCAATGAGAAGAAGAAGAAAAAAAGAATGTAGTAATGTCTTGATCACATGTCATGCCCTAAAAACTTTCCCACGTGTCCACACTCGAATAGGGGGTAAAATACTCCGGGTACCGCTAAAATATGAAAATTGAGGGAGCTATACCACTAAAGTAAGAATAGGTCATCGGATACCACTAACGTCATTGAATTGTGCATCCGTTTAAAATTCCGTCCATCTATCGTTAAGAAAGAATAAAAAAAAATTTGGCCAAAATTTTTAAAGTATATATAACAAAAGAGGGGTGGGGGAATCAAAATTTCGTTCGTCTCCAAACCCTCACCACCCCCCACCGTGACTGCGGGTGCATCTTCTCCACCAGTTGACAACATTCTTTCTTCTTCCACACCCATTGAGTTTCAGATCCTTTCCATTTCGTTTTTTTTTTTGTTATGAAATGAAAGTGTAGGTATTGACCTAAAAGTTGGACAATGACAACTTAAACTTGTGATTGATAAGAGATTGATAAGAGGAAAGCTTTCTTTAATATGAGTTTCCTTGCAAATGGATCCCTTTGTATCTTACAATTCTTGTCAATTTCTCGATTGGAGGTCGGGATGGTCGTGGCGATGCTTGTCGAGGAGCTGCGTGACGTAGGAGAACTAGTTCGATTCATAAAACTTGGTGATAATTACATAGAAGGCGATGAGGTCAAGGTGGATTTTGGTCTTTCGCGAAGAGTTGGAGTTTGGTGATAGGATCGTGGATAAGGTGCAGCACCCACGATAGGCAGTGACGGGTTGGAGATTGACGAAAAATTTACTATTTGTTTTTAATTTTTTCTTTTTTATATATATAGTTTTTAAAACTTTGACAAAAAATATTTACTTCTTATTGAAGGTAGATGGACGAAATTTTAAATAGATGCACAATTCAATGACATTAGTGGTACTCGACGCCCTATTATTACTTAAGTAGTATAGCTCCCCTAATTCTCATATCTATGTGTTATCCGAGGTATTTTACCCTCAGAATAGGATATGGTAACTAAGGGAGTTCTTAGTCACTCTTCATTTAAATTATACTCTAAAGTAGGAGTGAAAATTGGGGCGGGTGTGGATACATACCCACATTTTGCAGGTATACTCATCTACAAATTTACAATTATGCTATCCACACCCCGCACTGCAGTGGTTAGTGGGTAACCACTACCCATTGTGGGTTGGTGCAGGTTGGTGTGATTACCCGCAAAAATCCATATTAGCAAATTGCAAGCATGGAGTTGAGGCCACCATTAACGTATTAGTTGTTCGTAGCTAGACTATAGTGATATACAATTTTATTGTTCGTGGAAATATAATTTTGTATATCGATCCTACTCAACATGAAGATTTTTTCTTTTTGAGTTTGGTATTCAAATTTTGTGTAAGGGAGCTATGATTTCAGATTCCACTGACTAGGGTAGAATATAACAATTGAATATGATCTTGTACTTCCTTTCACACAAAAGCAAAAACATACAAATAAAAGTTACCAAAGGTGCCCGCTTTTAATAAATCAATTATTCTCTACTATCTCGATTATTGTGGTTTATAAACTAAAAATTTCTCACATTAAACTGTTTGGGTGCATATTGGATTTTGGTGGCTGCTTTAATTTTTAGCCTCTCACTTTTCACATGCTATTATAATACAAAGTACTATTAGTAAATAAATATAATTAGTGTGGTTATTATGAATTTTGTGGGTTAATTGTGGGTAACCACTAACAACAAAAATAATTATTTTACTACCTAGACCCAACCAACTACCCACAACTTATGGGTATGATTACCCACAATAGGTGTGGGTTGATGCGGTTTGTGAAGTATCCAAAAACTGCAACCCAAACTTCACCCCTACTATAAAGTAGGGCTGGGAATCCGGTCTCAATTTTTCGGCCAAACTCTAAACCGACCAGTTACCAGATTCCAATCAATCCAATCCAATTTGCGGTTGTAGTGTGCACAAGCCCGGTCAAATTCGGTTAAAACCGGATTAAAAAAATACTCCAGCCCACCCCAGCCCATCACTGCCCTCACTCTCAG
Source organism: Linum tenue (assembly GCA_946122785.1). Taxonomy (NCBI): domain Eukaryota; kingdom Viridiplantae; phylum Streptophyta; class Magnoliopsida; order Malpighiales; family Linaceae; genus Linum; species Linum tenue. Next base: position 41,244,715 of record CAMGYJ010000002.1, read on the forward strand.
CTAGGGCTGGGCATCCTTCCCTTCCAGATTGAATCAGAACAAATTTAGAGAACCGCGGTCCAACATTGAAAGATAATTTAGGACCAAGGATCGGACCAATAGTGCATTCAGTCCATTTGGTCTGATCCAAATGTATATTCAATCCATTTTTCTTTAGTATATATAAAATTCATGGGACTAAGGACCAAACAATATTATATTCGATTCGGTACGATCCGATCCAAACATTGATTCGGTCCGGTGTGGACCAACTCATTGCCCACCCCTACTCCCAGCCTGCCTCCAGCCCACCTCACACCGCAACCCAACTCCCATACCCTCCCCTCCCCTCCCCTCCCCAAACCCTAATTGACCCAAATCTCCTCTTTTCTCTCACCTTCTCTAACCCCAAACTCTCTCTTTCTTGAATCCCACTACCCACCCACTACCCACCTCCTACCTCCCGTACCTATGATTACACACACTAGAAGAAAACGAGAAAGAAGCTTTTCTCGTCGTGCGCCGACAAATTGCCTCCCTCCACCCCGTCCCCTGACTCTCGTCGGAGACCACTCGAGAGCTGATCATCGCCACTTCGTTCTGCCATCATCTGCTCCAAATCCCATCCCTATTAGCACAGTTGAGTGGAGGAATCGGGAACGAAGGAGAGGGAGGCTGTGGTCGGAGAGTGAGGTCGAGAAGATTTAATGTCAGTAATGGTGAATCGATGGTGAAGTGAGCAAGACGAAGAGGGAGTTCAAAATAGATGAGGACGAAAGGAAGAAAGAGAAAGGAAAGTGAGCAGGGAGGAGAGAGAGATGATTTGGAAGAATCCATTGGGAGGGGTTAGGGTCATAGGGTGTAATTTTTTTGTTCATTTTTATTCTATAAACAGGGTCGTTTAAGGGTCACGTGGGTATTTCCAATTTTTGGACCAGACCGGTTAAATCCAATCTGGTCACAGTTAAAACAATTTTTAATCCATTCCAATTTTCAGTTGTAAAATTAGCACAATTCTCATATAAAAAACCGAGTAAAATTGGGTCGGTTAAACCGGACTGGACCATTTCCCACCCCTACTCTAAAGGCTCTAATTACTCATGTAATGATGGATAAGATGAAAATTGTATGGTTCTTTTATTTATCAATTAAAATAATAATAACAATAAAGTAGGCCCGGTTGGAATTTTCCCCTCCCTCCAATGGCTTTGTAATCTTTGTCGGTTTCTTTTGTAATGTTTGTAGTATTATAATTTTTGTCTATCATGTTTGTAATGTTCGTAAGCTTTGTCATTTTTGTCTACCATGTTTGTAACCTTTCTATGACTAAAAAACAATTTGGTTGACTTTGAGACGAAACACCTCTATACACTACAACAAATTCGGTTTATTATGACGAGGCAATTTTGTCATATTAGATACCCAGTTTGTCATATTAGGTATAATATGACAAAAGATGTTGTTATAAAGGTTTGTCATTTTATCGCCGCCAGGATAGGTCAAATGTGACAAATATTTAAAACAAAGTTGCCAGATTTGCTTTCAGTATAGCCGAGGTTCTGGGTAGTGTATCGTGACACACAAAGATGTTATGACGACGTATTTTTTCATTAAGATTGTCATAATCTAGTGATTTTTGGAAAAAATTTCATCATATTACACGATTATATTTTGTCATAACTGTATATTGTGACGACTACATTTTGTCACAAGTGTTTATTGTGACGATATTATTTTGTCATACCTGCATATATTGAACAATATATTTGTAATGAAAGGTGCCTTATTTGTCTCATGTCTAAAATAACATATAATAAACACTACAAAGATTTTTTTTAATTAGCTTGTTGCATATGCTTCTTGCTGCATGCTCTTGGAGACTTATATATTATATCAATCATCTCTTTTAAATAAGACAAACATATTACATGGAGTTCATTTAAAGAATTCAATGACAAAGTAAACAAACATTAACAAGAAAAGAAATAATGTAAAGAAGCTACACGTAAAAAAACAAGCAACTGGAACAACAAAAGAATCCTGCAGAATTAAAATGAATAGAACCAAGCAAATGGAGTAGATCACTCCTACAAATGTCTTTTATCGCCTTGAGCTCCAGGTTGCCACTCCTCGTCCTGCACGCTTTGAGGGGATATTGGACAAACTTGATTCATGCAAAAAAAGACAAGGCACACAATTAGAATTTGGAAAATGCCATTTCTCAATTTTAAGAGGACTCTCGTGAAACAACAATAAAGTATGCCATTTTTTCTTATACCTAGTTTTAAATTAAAGTTACTGAAATTAATGATATGCAAATATCATATCAAAACAACAAAAACCGGCTAAATGTTAACTGAGATATTGACAACTTAGTACCTTAGAAAGGTTTACCTTACATAAATATCAAATGCCGAATTCTTTGAGAGCCAATGAGAGTAAGGGATGAGCCACTATAATGTGTAGGCAAATTTTCAAGCTGCAATTAAAACAAAAAATGCCTAGACTTCATCTAAACTCAAGCAGAAAGCACAAAAACATGGCTTACGAATCAAACAAGTATCAATAAATTACCTTGAGATTCCTAGCTCGCTTAAAGAGTCTATGTATGACTTGGTAAGAGGCTTTACCCTTTAGCTCATCAAGCTGCCATTGCATTCAGCATATGAATAATTTAATCAACAGAAACCAATGTTTTCAAAAGTGAAATGGAGTATGACCCGATAACGTGAATGGCTCGATCTTTAGCGGTCCAACCGACATTAAACCGTTAGAAAACCGATACCTAATGAACAATCAGAATAAATAGTGGACACTTCTTAATCATGGTAACCATGAATAAATTAGTAAATTACACTCTTAACTCTTAACAATTCCAAAACATGAGTACCAGAAGGGGTGAGACGGCCGGAGCAGGGCTGTGCTCGATTCAAGCCTCTGGCGATGGCTATCAAAGGAGCAGTTGCGGGAAGAAGAGATGGGGACTGGCGAGCGGGGAGCCGGGAGCGGCTACAAGGACTAGGATGGCGACGATGGGGACGGGAAGCGACGAGACGGGAAGTGACTACGGAGCAGAGGGGACGGGGATGGAGACTGGAAATGGCAAACTAGGAGCTACTACGCTGACTGGGATGGCGACGATGCCGACAGGAAGTGTTGACGGCGTCAAGGTTTGGTGCCGCTCTTCTCCCTCTGTTCACGAAGAGTCGAAGACGAAGACTGAATTAGAGTTAGGGTTTCTTTCCCAGTCCCACGATTTTGCCTTTCGTTTTCAATTTTCAATTTTTTTTATTAAACCGAAGGGCCATAAGGGGGAAAACTGAGCGACCGGTTCGAGCGGCTCGAGCCGTTAAACGCCTCGACCGCTCGCCGGCCGCTCCATAAAACCGTAACGGCTAAATGACTGACCTGAGCCAGATTTGCGACCGAGTGACGACTTTTTCGGTCCAGCCGGCCGGCTCGGTCCGGTCTTAATAACACCGATAGAAACAGACTAAGAATGTGAAAGAACATATGGCCTTAAGAAACATAACAGGACTGATGTAGGGGTGTCTTCAAAATGAAGTGAAGCTCTTTTCCTACAACATGGCAATAATTTTCAAAGGGTATGAAGAAAGAAATAGCGGTAGAGAGATATCGTGGGATGGGAGGTCGAGCGAGAGGTAGAAGAAAGTGGGAGGAGAGTTCGAGAACTGTCTCTTTCTAGGGTTGTGGTGGACAAAACAACAACATTTAGAAGCACAGAAGAAAAGGGGAAAAATTGTACCCGTCGTGAATGGAACGCGGAGTCTGATTAATGAATAGTGTGCTTTTTCCGCTGGGAAAAGGGGAACAACCCATCCCCTTATTTCCAGAAAACAAGAATTTATTTTTCTCCCACCGCTTTCTCCTTCCCAGAAATTGGGGTCTAAAAATTGGGAGGGATTGAAAAGTGGACAGTTAAAAATTGGACGGGACTGAAATTTGAGTGGGGGGAAATAATGTGTCGACAGGGTCGATAGGTTTCCGTCTAACACGAGGTTTTAGTCTAACACAAGGAAATCTGACGAAAATGCCTTTTGTCAAAAACGAAACCATTATATTATGACGAACGTGCCTTTTGTCAAAGTCGAAGCCACTATATTATGACGAACGTGCCCTTTTGTTTGCTCATCGTGGGATTATTTCTATCTATTGTGACAAAATATTTTGTCATTTAAACAATTCAGGAAGACATAATATGACAAAAGCTACTTTGACGATATAATTTGTCACTTTTGTGTCTCTTACATCCCGATATGGGATGCCTATTTTGACAAACTTAATCGTTAACACGAATTATTTTTCACATTACTCATTTTAAATGACAAACTATTCTGACAACAAAAAATTTGTTACTGTTGAGTCTCTTACATCTCGATATGGAACGCCTATTTTGACAAAATTAATTGCGACACGAAGTATTTGTCACATTACTCACTTTAAATAACGACTTATTCTGACAATTTTTTGTCATGTTAGGCATACCAAATATGACATATATTATTTTTGTCATATCACCGTACATATTGCTGCGACAAACAGAAAATGACAAAATGAAATTTTTGTCGTAATAGGCCGAATTTGTTGTAGTAATATACAACCATGTTGTAAAGGCACAATTTAGATAAGTTGGTTTTTAGTGAGGGGCCTTGGTGCATTTTTGTAGCACCGCAGTGCTAAGACAAGATAACAGTGATGGCTCGTGGTTTAGAGCCACAATGCAACCCATAGAGATCATAGTCATAGCCATGGAGTGAGCCCGTCAGGCTATGGTGCAACAATGTAAGTTTGGGGCTCCATGAAAATGATTTTGATAAGTATTATGCTCCTAAAAACATATTGGTTGCAACCTTGTGGTCTCTAAATTAGGGATGGCAACAAAACCCGAACCCACGGGTACCCACCCGACCCAACCCGGTCAACGCGGGTAAAATCCGTGTTGACGGGTTTTGGGCCGGGTTTGGGTTTAAACCCGTTCACTATTCATCGGGTTGGGTTTGGGTTTAGGTAAACCCGGCCCGTGGGTACCCGCCCACTCATATAATTAATTTTTTCGGTATATTTAATATTCTAAACAACTATTCTTATTTATGTTTGTGGAGACATGTCTAATTTTTTCTTTTTAATTGTGTAGAATGAAGTTGATGTTATGGAGTGGAGACTAAAGAAACTTAATTGAAAGAAAGAAGCTTTCAATTAAACATGTTATTTATGGATAATTTGTGATTTGCTTCAATTTTCATGAGTTTTCTAGATTGGTGTTGAACAATTTGTATAGTTAATTTGTGATTTGCTTGAATTTTCTAGAATGGTGTTTTATATATGGATAATTTATATTGAGAGATTGATATTTGACTTTAATTTTGATAAGAACTTGTAATTGTAAATTTTTTACGACAAAACCCGTGGGTACCCATGAACCCGCGGATACCCAACGGATTGGGTTGAGTTTGAGTTTTTCAAACCCGATGGGTTTTACCCCGGGTTTTTTTCAAAGATAAACCCATGGGTTTGAGTTTGGGTTTGACAAAACCCGACCCAACTCGACCCATTGCCATCCCTACTCTAAATTAAAACAAAGTTGTGATCTAGCACAGTTTGGTTGGCTCGTGGTGCAGAGTCATGATGAGCCCTTGCAACGTCATGGTTATGAATCCATTGATGTTGTCTCACTTTATGGAGCCATGGTCTGATCTGGCTGGTGATATGAAGTCGTAAAGCAATTTTTATAGTGTGGCCTCGTTATTCCATGAACCGTAACAGGGCAATTGCAGCCTTGAGACTCGTTTAGCTGTTACCATTTGCACCTATAGAGCAAAGTTGCAATCAACAATAGCATAACAACAAAATATTTACGATTAGCTCCATTATGCAACTTGGTGAACAAGATGGAACTTGGCGCACACAGAGAGAAGTGGAGAGTGAGAGATGCAAAGTGATTAAAGGCACTACAATTCACAGAGGAGAGTCATGAGCGTAGACAACAAACTTAAAAGATAGATCGTGACAAAATCGATGATTTTTCCTATAAGTATCTTGGTGGATATTTGAAGAGGGGCATAAGAAATTACACATACAACAATCCGAACTTATAATTTTTTTTGTAACTCATAGGGGTCGTTTGGAAGTTGTGATTGTTAAATAGATGTATTGTTGAGAATGCATGTATAATATTATACATGTATTGTCAAATTTGATGCATTGTAGAATACAACGTTTGGTATGTGTGATTGTGTATGTCGCATCAGCTAAAAGCTGAGACAAAACAATCTCAACTCAACTATCTCAACAATCACAACGAAAAGTTGAGATATAACAATCACTCAAAATGAGTGATAGTTTCTGTCACATCACAGAAACAATCCATGTATTGTTTCTGCTAAAAAAACAAAAAAAACGATGCATTGTAAACAATACATGCATAATGATAATCTCAACAAAACTATCCCAACTTCCAAACGACCCCATAGTTCCGTATCTCTCATTGCATGAAGAATTTTCCATAAGTGTATGGGTAAATAATTGCAGTTTCAACCTCTAATGTTTACAAAAGAGGAAAGAAATTGGAAAGGGGAAGGAAAATGTGGCGGGAATTTCATGATAGTGAAATAATGAGGGAAAAGTGGTGTTCAATTTGAAAGAGTTAGGAGGGGAAAAAAGAGGGGGGGAAGAGACCAAATAAGAGGCAATAGTTATTTTCATACCAAATTTGGGTAACTACTACAGTGAACCTAGGGATGACAACAAAACCCGAACCCACGGGTACCCACCCGACCCAAATTTGGGTAACTACTACAGTGAACCCACGGGTACCCACGGGTACCCACGGGATGACTACAGTCAATGCGGGTAAAACCCATGTTGACGGGTTTTGGGCCGGGTTCGGGTTTAAACCCGCTACACTATTCACCGGGTCGGGTTGGGTTTGGATTTAGGTAAACCCGCCTCATGGGTACCCGCCCACACACATATAATTACTTTCCCGGTATATTTAATATTCTAAATAATATATCTTCGTTAAACAACTAATATTCTTTATGTTTGTGGAGACATGTAGAATTTGTTCTTTCTAATTGTTTAGAATGAAGTTGATATTATGAAGTGGAGAGTGAAGAAACTTAGTTGACGAGGAAGAAGCTTTCAATTAATCTTATTGTTTATAGATGTTTATCTTTAATTTTGAACAATTTGCATTTGATCATTTGCGGTTTGCTCGTATGCTCTAGATTGGTGTTTTTTGTATGAATAATTTGTATGAGAAAATTGATGTTAAACTTTTATTTTGAAAGAAACTTGTTATTGTAAATTTTTTACCACAAAAACCCACGGGTACCCATGAACCCGCGGATACCCAGCGGGTTGGGTTGGGTTTGAGTTTTTCAAATCCAGCGGGTTTTACCCCGGGTTTTTTTGGCGGATAAACCCATGGGTTTGGGTTTGGGTTTGGGTTTGGGTTTGACAAAACCCGCCCCAACCCGACCCATTGCCATCCGGGTCCCCCCGAATCACTGTCCTGTTACAATAAACAAAGTTCAAATTCACTCTCCTGTTACAATAAACAAAGTTCAAATTCCTCCAATTCTCACCAGCTTTTCCCCACCCTTTGTTTTTCTTCTTTGTGAACAAAGGGTAAAAGAAACTCCATAGAAGTAGCTGTCATTTAATTTATATTTTTAAAGAATTTAACACGCTCTTTAAAACATAATTTGAATATGAATTGATACAGGCATCGGGAAATACACACCACGAGTCTAGGCGTAAGCAGTGACGAACTCATAAATTTTATTTAGGGGGTCTCCCTTTAAAAAATTAAATTAACATAAAATTTAAAAGTTGAAAAAGTTCTTAAATAAGAAAATATTCGACGAGTACAAGTTACAACAAAATTTAATAATATGTTATCATATTTTAGTAATGTAGCTTAGTGTTACTTAATTGTAATGTTCCATGGTGCAAGAGAACGCAGGTTTGATGCTTGCCTCTAACTTCTTTTATCAATTTTATCAGTTCTCACTTTTTGCCTTCTAATTCTTTATCTTCTACAAATTAAATAGAGAGTTTTGGATTTTCAATCAATACCTAAAGTGTATTGTTAAATTTTTTTTAAGAAAACTTAGTTTCCATTTTTCTATTAAAAAAACTTAATTTCCATTTTTCTATTTGAATCTCAATTTCTTTAGTATTTATTATTTGTACCATTAGATATCTTACTTTGTTTGATTAATTTAATATATAATTTTATCAGCCAATTTTAATTTCGAATTATGAAAACAACATAACCAAATTCATAGTAAATTTCTTAATTATTTTCATGGAAAATTTTAAATTTATACATCACTTAAACTCATTTAAGTAAATAATACATATAATTATTTGATTCTGGGGACAAATGCCAAATTCCTGGCTTCCTCCCTAGGGATAAGGGTTATAGGTTTATAATAAGAGAAAATTACAACAGCAAATGAAATGTAATCAAATATAAAAGATGTTCACTAATAACTACTGTGTTATAGATTTGTATCATATATATTATTATATTTTTTCTTTCCCAATACTCAAACTACTATTAATTTTTCTCTCAAAATTTAAGAGTGTCCCGAGACACATCTACCTTCCACTTGAGTCCGCTCATGGCTATAAGTAAATTCTTCTATATCTAATATCTCATAACAATTGCAGTATCCCAACAACAACATCAATAGTAATCCAATCTTCAATCCACATGGCGATTGGAGCACCCGTCAAACTCATTACAACTACGATTGCAAAACTATTCAGACCTTCTCTCAAAAGGCTTGTAATTTACTTATTTTCCTAATCTTATAGGCTAATTATGCCACAATTTCTTAGGTCGCGCTCGTCATGTGATGTAAGAGCATAGATTTTGAATAATAAAATTAGCCGACCGCACATGCTTAAGCGGCGGAGAATCAACAAATCTTGTCATCGGTGCAACACGGAATGGTCTAGAACTAACACTTCATGGGCTTGGACCATAAACTCTACGAGCCCCATTTTAAGTTGGGCTAGCTCAACCCTTCAAATCAGTTCCAACCCTTCTTCTTTACATTCACACTCGCAAATGATTTATCACATGCAAAGAATAAAATTAGGTACAACGTCCTCGCCCAAGCAAGGTTTAATGGCGAAGAGGATTTTCCCTCTGACGCTATCTGGAGACAGGAGATTCCCACGAAAGTGCAAGCTTTTCTTTGGCTGGTTATACACAAACGCATTCTTACACAGGACAATTTGAAAAGGAAGGGGTGGTTTATGGCGAACATGTGCGCTTTATGCGAAACTGAGGAAGAAACCAGCGATCATATTTTCAGTTGTTGTTCTTTTAGCAAAAGAATTTGGGTGCAGCTTCAGCATATGCTAGGGATTGTTGGTCCCTTTCCTTCAGATTTTTCCTTGGTCATTCGAGGCTGGCCTGCGGGCAATCAAAGGACCTGGAAGCGCTGGTTTGTGAAGGGTCTTCTTCATGCGTTCACTTGGGAAGTTTGGAAAGAAAGAAACGCTAGAATTTTCCAGGAAAAGGGTAAGCATCCGCAGGCTGTTTTCATCAAAATCTGCAGGTCACTCCTCAGTTGGATTTCTTCTACTGGGGTGTTAAGCGATCTTCAGCAGAGAGAATGGTCTAGCATGATCCTTCTTGCTTGTACTCAGCTAACTCCAGAAGAAAACCTCTATGATCATAACGTTGGTTTACAGGTTGAGGATGAGGGGGTGTCTGGTGTTGCGTAGAGCTCCGTTTGGCTTGTGTTTTTGTTTCTCCAGGTCTGATGTGTTCCTTTTTTAGTTGCTCTGTTGCGCTATGTTTGTAGTGAGTTCGGTTGAGGGCGTAGGGCCGGTTCGGCCCGGTTAACGCCTCTCACCTGCTGTTCTTTCTTTTCGTTTTGTTTTGCAGTTGGGATCAGATCTCATGATCCCTTCTCTTTCCTTTCCTTTTTTTCGTTCTCTGTCATTGTTGAACCTGATTGTTCCTTCATTTTTGTGTTTTAATATATTTTCGCCATTATAAAAAAAAGAATAAAATTAGGTAAATGCCACGTTTGGTCACTCGGTTGACTAAAACGTGTCATGTTTAGTCACTGAAAAAATTTAATATCAATGTTAGTCACTCAAATTTGTAAAACGGCTCACGTTTGGTCACACTCCGTTAACACCGTCAGTCATTTGCGGACGTGGCTAACAGAAGTACTGAATCACCTAATTTTAACCCCCACAAACCCGAACCCTACCCGCCATATCATCTTCCCTAGCCCAACCAATCCAACTCATTAACCAAACCCAACCTAATAAAATGACCCACTTAAATTCCTAAAATGAACCAGATCTCAAATTAAATCCCTAAAATAATAAAATGTCATCTTCTTCCCACTTTCTTCCTCTTCCATTTCTTAGATAGTCACCGGCGACGAGGGAGAGATGGAGTCAGACCGCCGCCTCCGACTCCTACCACTGCCCGCCACCGGCTATCTCTGACAATGAGCTTGGCGTCATCTCCCTCACCTGGGCCTCATCCCCCCGCATCCTCACCTCGTTAGCTCCGGGTAACCTGCGAGGAAGACTTCCATCACCAAATGGACAATGACGACGGTGGAATTATTAGTTCCCACTGTCGCGTCAGCTGTCCGAGATCACGCCATGCATTGAGGAGGAAGGAGTTAGGAATTACAATTTGGAAGATAGAGTCGCCGAAAAAAGCAGCAGTAGCAACAATTTAATCCTACTGAAGCGGTCCTACTCATTTGCATACGAGCGGTCGGAGAGGATGCTGGTGACGGTGTCGCCATGGAGATCGAGCAAGAGATCAACAGCGTGGAGTAAGCGGTCGCCGAATTCTAAGCCCATAATTTTCTTTTCGTTCAGGTACTTCTACAGATCCGGAATCAAATCTCTATTCTTCAAACGGAGATATGGAGGCGGGGGCGATTTCTTCCCTCTTTCGGAGCGATTCCCCACCACCGCCACGGTGGCGGTTCTTCGAGACGGAGAGAATGCATGACGAGTCCGATGTTCTTGAGCTTCTCCTTCGACGATAGATCGTGCGAGTTCAGCCACGCCGAGGAAGCGACGGGGAGCGAGAACGAGGAAGCGAAGCTGCTGCGGCGGGGGAGGGTGGCTGGAGGCGAGTGAGGGTAGCGGGAGGAAATCGATGGCGAACCCGAGTACTCGACCGGTGCAGAGGATGAAGGAGATGCAGCGGAAGGTATTGACAGGCGGATGAAAATCGGAGCATGCGGCGGGAGATATGTCGACGATGGGCTAAGCGATGGTGGTGGTGAACAGGTGAAATAAATCGACAAATCCTAAGGAAGATTTCAAGAGGTCGATGATGGAGATGATAACGGAGAAGGAGATTTACAATGGCAATGAATTGGAATAACTGCTACAGTGTATGCTGTCGCTGAATTCGAGACAGTCAGACAGTAGCATGAAGATATCGTGGAGGCCTTCTTCTCTATTTGGGGGAGGAAGCGGCGGTGGTAGATTTGGGTAAAGAAGGAGATGGGAGGAAGAAGGTTTGGATTAGGTCAAATAGAGAAAAATTTAAAGGGTTGGGTGATAAGTTGGGTTTGTTTTAATGATGTGGCAGGTTTTAATGATTTGACAAGTCAAATTTTATTTTTGTTGGGTTAAAGTTGGCTGATTTGGCGATTTCGTTTGCCACATTAGCATTTAATAACACTGGTTTTTTCTTTTCGATAATGGTGAATTTTATTTTTTGTGCATCTTTTTCCTCTTTATTTATTTTTGTGCATGCTCTTTGTTAATGGACAATCCAAGTAACACATCGGAAATACAGGGGAAGTAACCGTTGTATATTAGTGTCCATCGAGCCTAATTAGTACGAGGCCTTTTGGGGAGGATACCCAAGAGTAAAATCGTGCGGGCTTGGCCCAAAAAAGACAATATCATACTAATGGGCTCCCCCGATTATGACAAGTGGTATCAGAGTCTGGTTCAGGTCCAGGGTGGTGAACGCCAGTTTGGTGGACCCTCGTTCGGTGACCTCGGGATTTGTGATCTGTTTCTGGCCTGGTAGATCCACGAGAGATCCACGTTTGGGCTGCATCAGGTTTGGCGGATTAAGGGAGGCCCGCGTTTGGTTTGGTGGATCCACGAGAGATGCACGTCTGTTTGACGGATCAAAGAGAGTTCCACGTTTGGGAAAATCCTTGTACCGAGAAGCCCATCGATATAAGGTGTCTGGCGGATCAAGATAATCGCTAATGTGAGAACACGATGTTCGTGGTTCTTGTCTTGAGGGGAGGATTGTTATGGGACAATCCAAGTATCACATCGGAAATACAAGGGAAGGAACCCTTGTATATTAGTGTCTATCAAGCCCAATTTGTACGATGCCTTTTGGGGAGGATATCCAAGAGTAAAGCCGTATGAGCTTGACCCAAAATGAACAATATCATACTAATAGAGCACCCCCAGTTTGACACTCTTTTATCTATATCGATTCACTTAATTTAGTGATGCGTGTTTTATTTGTTCTTTTTTCGGTTGTTAATAACTGCTTTATACGAGACATGGTACTTTGTTATTGGTCATTATAATTAACTATTATAATTAAGTTCTACATATGAAGAAGAAGGGTTTCTCCCTCGACGGGATGAGTCGATTTTCAAGTTTTGCTGAAGTTTCAGAGTTAGTTTGTTTTTTTTTCAATCGAGTTGCCTTCAGCGGGTCACAAACCCTAAATGCCAATACTTCCAAAATTTATACTGAATGGCTAAACATCGCCCTATCTTTACTATTATCGTCCTAACTTAAAACATAAAATTACTTAATTATCCTTCATTAATCAAATTAAATTCAACAAAACAATCAACTTCTGAAATCCCTAATCCCCATTCTTCCGGGCTTAGAATAACCATGGACGCCAATTTCTCTCTTCCCACCCAGAGATATGGATGCCAATTTCAATCACTTCCTGCCCCCAAAATCTTCGATTTTCACCGCCCATTACCCCGCCACTCTAATGCTAACAAGTACTAAGCAGTTTACAAAGATCAAGTTTCGTCGCCGCCACCGACAGAAGTCCACTAACGGGGATGAAACTCCACCGTCGGAGAGCGTAGAGGCGAGGTTCTGGCGGCGGTCAGAAAGGCGAGCGGACATGATATTGGCGGCGGGCGATTGGAATTAAACACCGGGTCAATTTTTCCAATTGTGTTTTAATAAGGGTAATTAGGTCATTCTATTTAGAGCGATTATCAAACTTAGGGCGACAAATTTGGGTCGTTTGGAGGTTGAGATTTGAAGTGAGGTATTTAGCAAATACATGTAATGATAAGATTAAGTCGTTTTTTTGGTTCACTTTGAGTTAGAATGCATGCATTATCTTTTTGTTGGGCCCACCTACAATCACTCAAAATGAATGATTATAAATCTCTACTAAAAGGTGAGATTGTTAATGAGGGATTGTCTACCCTACTTTTTGTTTCATCATTGCTCTTCCAAACAAAGTATTTTCCTAATACATGCATTGAATCAATACATCAAATGATAATACACTAATTAACCTAATACATCAATTTGAAGAATCACAATTTCCAAACGACCCCTAAGAAACCCTCAATTTATAATGTATCAAGTTAGTATGACATCCAACATGGTTGTCAGTTTAACGATGATGGTATGAAAGCATATACTATCAGACTATCACAAACAAATTTAAACAGAGTGTGAAGGAAAGACATGTGAGTGAGAGTTGAGATCAGTAACAATACTTAAGCTCACGATCAATTTCAGAGGTAGGTAACGATATTTAAACTCGCGATTAGTCCCGGACTAAACCGACATAAAATTAAAATATAGGGACTACTTCACAAAAGAAGTCGCATTTACCCTGCCTCGAAATGAAAAAAAAAAGAAGGAAACGGAACAGAAATTCAGCGGCGAGCAAGACAAAAAGAAAAGGCACAAAAAAATAAATATAAAATAAATAAAACAAATAAACTGAACGGACTGTTTTAGAGAGAGAGGAAAGAGAGGGGAAGGAAGAGGAGAGAGAAGGGAGAAGGGGAACGGGGGAAAACAGAATGGGTAAGGCGGCAGCAACGGCGGAGACAATGACGAAGAAGCGGAAGAAAAAGGGACGGCCTTCCCTTCTTGACCTCCAAAAGCGAGCTCTCAAGCAAGAATTGCAGCAGCAGCTGCAGCAGAAGAATCCTCCGCCCAAGAATCGCAATCAAAACCCTGCTCGCCAAAACCCTATTTCCCTCCTCAATTCCCGCCGATCTGCCCGCCGGAACCCTCAATCTGGCGGCGACGATGACGACGGAGATGGCGATGACGACGAAGACGATGATGAGAGGAAGGAGAAGAAGCACAAGCTTCTGCTCGGCCTGAATTCCCAGCAGCAGCAATCGAATCCCCTTTTCCGTTCGAATTCCTCTGCCTCTAATTCTTACGGGTCGGGTTCCGATAATACCGAGGCGGCTGCGTTGGCCATCGTCAAGCACCGCCAGATCGGAGGTGTCCGCCTCGGATCTGATGAAACGGTGATTCAATAAATTCCCCGATCCCCGTCAATTGATTAATTAATCGAAACAGGCCCCTTTTTTTGTGCATTTTGCAATTGTGAATGTGGGGATTTTCGCGGGTGATTTTTCAATTTTGTGGGTTGCTGAATTCGAATAGGCGTGGAAGTTTTTGACTGGGTCAGGGGTTTTTCTGGTTTATTTTTTTTAAATAAAATTTATCATCCCCTCTTTTTATCCCTTTGGAAATTCTTGGTTTTGTTCCCCATTTGATTTCCTTTTTGTTTTGGGTTGAATAAATATATATATATTCTTTTTCTTAGTGTTGTTTGTATTGAATGAAACTTCTGATCTTAAATAATGGAGTGGAATGGAATGAATGAATGGTAAGAAAGATGCAAAAGAAAAGAGTCCCCTCTTGTCTGAAAAATAAAGTTTTTGTTTGTCTTTTCTCTAATTGAGATGTTCAGTTCCTCTCAGTCATTTTAGCTCATGTACTTTCTTCGCCTTTTTACTGTAACTATTGCTCAGAGCTTCTTCTTCTAACACAGAAGAGAAGATGAGATGAGATGAGATGAGATGAGATGAGATGAGATGAGATGACAATGATAATGATAATGATAATGATATGCCAGTTCAGTGGCTACCTTCCTCTAATTTTAGTTTATCCCTTTTTCCCCTTTCCCTTTCTGCTTTTCCCAGCTTGGGATGGGGAGAGTTTCGAAGGAAATCTATGCTGTTGTTAGTGCTGCTGTAATCTCTGTAAAATTGAGTATTATATATAATGGAATGTGTTGCTGGGTTTTCCCTTTTGCAGGGTGAAAAGTTTTGGAAAGCGACGGACACTCTTCATGGTATGGTTGGTTTCAATCAGTCTTCAAAATCCATGGAGGAAAAGGCGGTTCCTTGGACATGAAATATTTATATATTTTTGTGGGTTTTCTCATCTTGGGAAAGACTGTATTAGTAATTAATTGGTGAACTCATTCCTTTGCATTTATCTATCTGTACAGGGTTATCAGGGGAGGAGCCTGGTCCCACGACGACACCTTTGCCAGACAAAAAGTTGTTGGTCTTCATTCTTGACAGACTTCAAAAGTGGGTCTCTTGTTTATAAGCTTCTCAGAGGGATTTTTTTTTCTTCTCTCTTCTCCATTTCAATTTTTTCCAAACGACTCGCTCATTTTGGTTTTCCTTATTTTCCCCACCATTGACTGTTATTCGGTTCTTACTGGTATTTGTCTTTTGCAGAAAGGATACCTATGGAGTTTTCTCCGACCCTGTGGATACAGAGGAGGTTAGTGCATTGATTGTATATGTGTTGAACGTACTCTGACAATGCCACCCTCTGCTGTGCTGATGTTTTGTGGTCAATTGCTTTTGTTACAGCTTCCTGATTATCTTGATATCATTGACCATCCCATGGATTTTTCTACGGTTAGGAAGAAGCTAGATGGCGGGGAGTACTCCAACTTGGAACAATTTGAGGTTTGTTTAAGAAACTCTAAACTCTATCCTTTCTTGAAATTAAGTAGACTTCTGCTGGGTAAGTTTTTGAGGGGATAGCTTGAATATGCTGCCAGAGTAAGTTTGCCTCAAGCAGGTTTCGTATAGGCATCTCTAGAGGTGTTCCGTAGATGTAAATTGGGTCCTTCTACTATTTAAGATGTAACTTCGGATGCAGTCAAGTATGTAGAAGAATAGCTTGAATATGCAGCCAGAGTAAGTTTGCCGGAAGCAGGTTTCATATAGCTTTCTCGAGAGGTGTTCTGCAGATGCAAATTGGATCCTTCTACTTTTTAAGAACTAACTTTGGATTCAGTCAAGTATCAAGAAGAATATCACAGCTGCAGATGTTAATACTCTCTGTTGTTGGTAGAAGAGAAGCATCATGCCAAACTATTCTTTGAATGGATGTGCATGAATTCAATGCTCCCATATGAATGTAAAGTACGTGTGGACTTGTTTGCTTGAAGTACACTTAATAGTGTGTCAGCTGTTGGGACAGCATTGCATATTAGTGTCCCATTTTGAAAATTTAAGAAGTAAAGAAATTTGACGTGAGTCTCAACGTGGTTTGATTGGTTCTTAAGGGTATGTGCCATTAGTTTCATCCTAATGGTCATTCTGCTCTTGTAGAGAATGTCGTAGAAGTTAATTAACTACTTGATCTCCTATGCAGAACATTTGTCTGTGAAATTGAAACTTACTGGAGTTTGTTATAAATTTGCAGGGAGATATTTTCCTTATTTGTTCAAACGCAATGCAGTATAATTCTTCCGATACCGTTTACTATCGACAGGTTTGCACCCCCATCAATTTAGTGCTATACATATTTGTTTATCCGTGGTTTCTGTTAGAATTGTGGTTAAAAGTACTGTTACTGTCTCTCAGGCACGCTCCATACAAGAGCTAGCTAAGAAGGACTTTGAAAATCTGAGACAAGACAGTGATGACGGTGAACCGGAAGAACCCAAAGTGGAGAAAGTCGTGAGGAGGGGCAGGCCACCAGGGAAGTCAAAAAAGTCACTCGAGAAGCCTCCACTTGACCGCTTGGCAATCGAGTTCTCGTCTGATGCAACACTCGCCACCGGAGGCGATAACTCTATCGGGTCGAATGGTTATAATCTCAGGAAAACGACGTTGTTCAAGCAACCTTCTGATGCAGTTTTGAGAATCACTAATGGGCCTCACAATGGGGAAACGAACGTTTCGCAACCCGAATGGGAAAATGAGTTTCCAGGTTTAGGATCATTAACTGCCTAATTGAACTTTCCTCTTATGCTAGCCTTTCAAGAAAATTAAAGTTCGTTTTTTTTTTGTTAACTTGCAGCTTCTGTGGTGAGGGCTGTGATGAAACATTCAAAGAAAACATTAGTAGATGAGAACAGGCGTGATACATATAATCCTCCTTCAGCTTCCTCCGCACACGAGCCATCCATCTTGAATTCATTGGATGGAGAATTGAAGCAACTAGTCGCGGTATGTTGGAAATAAATCTCGTCCCCATTCTTGATTTGGGAAGGAAGTTGGTTTTGATGTTTTTGCTATGGAAAGATTACATTTTTTACTTTCAACCTTGGTTGTAGGCAATCATAATTCTCTCTGCTTAGTTTGCACTTACATTTTTTAAAACGTCATCAGGTTGGGCTAAGCGCGGAGTATGGTTATGCAAGAAGCCTAGCTCGATTTGCAGCTGGCCTTGGTCCAACAGCATGGGCAGTAGCTTCTAAAAAGATTCAGCACGTATTGCCTACGGGAGTCGAATTTGGTCCTGGATGGGTAGGAGAAAACGATGTGGTCCAGAGTGGCCGTGTTTTATCCAATGATACTGCGTCCGATGATCCATCTAACAGTCATCAAACCCTCTCAACAGGCATAAGTACGACCCCGACTGTAAACATGCATCAGACATGGAGCAGAGAAGATACAGCAGTGAGAAGTGGTGCCGTTGGACCATCAACTCCGTTCAACGACTGCATTACTCCTACCATGAAGCCTATGGCACCGCCGCTAGCTCAACAGAAAATTCGAGGTGTTGCCTCTTCATTCGACTGCAGTACTTCTCAGGTTGGCGTGCTTCCAACGACACCCTACCGGCCATTTGGTGTGGTTCCGAGTTCGTACACAAGTTTCGGTCAAATACAGCAGGGGCATGCTTTCGATCCGAACAAGGGAAAGCCAGGAACTTTCAGCTCGGGTACGTCATCAGCTCCTGGCAGCAGTATACCAACAACCACGACAGGGTTTGCTGGGAGAACCGTGGGGTCTCAGGGACTACCGCCAGCACCGCTGTACCATAATGAGCAGGAGCTCTTCCAGTTCCCTACAGACCTAAACGTCAGTTTCTTGTCGCCAGGTTCGCCCAATTCGTCTGGGGTTGTTCCGATTGGTTCCCCAAAGCAGCCAGACTTAGCATTGCAGCTTTGAGGGATGATTGATTTAGAGAGTGTAGGGATGGCTTACTGGTTTATTATTTTAGTTTTTCTTGTGGGGTTTTAGGACCCCGCCATTATTTGGCTCTCTTTTGAACTGACTAATATGTAGGAGGGGAAGAAGGGAAATGGGAAACAATAAGATGGGAGATTTGGGGGAGGGGATTGGGTTGGGTGAAAGGGGGTATTTAAGGATTTAGGCGATGGCCTTTGTATTGAGCATAATTGAAGTTAGTTGTATACTCTGATGATTGGAAGGGAAAGGAGACGGAATTTATGGTGTAGGGGAGTGGGAAATCTGTATAGATTTTATGGGATTGTATCAAAATTTTAATATGTGTAGGTGAAAGAAACCACAGATTAACAGTTCATATGGTGTTCTCATTTCGTACTGCTTTTTGTAAGAGATTCTCCCATTCTGTTTCGTGAGTCAATTCTCTGATTTTTGTTTTTACAAAATATAAGCATATATATATATATTGATTCCATCCTGAAATGTAACCAGACCAGAAAATTAAAAACACGACATGTAATCTGGTACAATGAAATGACATTTCTAGTTATCAAATAGACTTACTACTCGATCTACGAATTGCACATTAAATCTAGTGTGAATAGCGAAATAGTGCACGACCTCCTCGAGGATGACCCCTATATGATTATCTCGGGTATCTGCCTCATTTATTTTATCAATGATCACTTTGGCATTTCCTTCGAACCTCATCTTCTTAAACCCGTTCTCCAGACACCAGAGAATAGCCTCCCGGAGAACGAGTAGCTCGACAACCATAGGATCAACATTATCATCAAACTGCACCTAGGGGTGGGCAATGGGACGAGACAGGATACCCGTCCCGTTTGAAACGGGTACCCAATCCCATTTGGAGAGCAATCTCCATCCCATATCCCAAACCCGGACGGGTTAACGGGTACCAGTTACCCGTACGGGACGGATAACGGGTCGGGTACCCATACTACCCTTAAATACCCGTTCAATCCGGCTAGCTTCCATCTTATACCTCTTATTTAGCACAGATACGAGTTCCAATCTTGTAGCTCACGGAAAGAATAAAGAGCCAGAGGTAATACTACTAGTCTTGAACCTGGAGGTCCCAGGTTCGAATCTCTTCAGTAGTACCTAATTAAAAAAAACCTATATCACCCTTATCTAAAAAAAAGAATAAAGAGCCAGAAGGAACTTTCTCTTTGATTTTTCTTCCTGCTTTCTTTTTCTGTTTAACCTTGCAACAATTATGTATCTTAATGCTACGAGAGTAAGATGAGCCACTAAAATACTCGTGCCTACTCTTTCCATTCTTGCTTCTTCTGCTAATCAATTGACGACTTCCTGTGCAGGTACCAACTACAATTGCATATGCTTTATGTGCCTTTTTTAGCTTAAAAGTTCTTACAGGAATTGTGTTGTTTCCTTATGTGTTTTATATTTCCTTTATTTTTAATCTTAATAATATCATGTCAGCAGGAATCGAGTTTCATCGGCAGGAACATGAAGGTTAATATCACATAATGAAATTAGCTCGGCATTGGGTTTGGCAATTTGGAAAATCGAATGGGGCAGCAAGAGGCGGGTTGGGGTTGGAGTGGGCTTGTTTTTTGGCCTTTGGACTAATGGGTATTACGGGCATTGGGTTTGGCAATTTGGAAAATCGAATGGGGCAGCAAGAGGCGGGTTGGGGTTGGAGTGGGCTTGTTTTTTGGCCTTTGGACTAATGGGTATAACGGGTACCCGTAATACCCAAACGGGTATTAGCGGGTAACCCACGGGTACCCAAAGTAGCGATTCTTGATCTCAAGTCTCATCTCGTAAAAAAAGTTACGGGTATTTGGGTACCCGTAACGCTAAAAAAATGGGACGGGTACGGGTATACCCAAATATCCGTATCTCGTTGCCCACCCCTAACTGCACAGTGCACCCCTTTAGCCAAGAGGACCCTCCCTTCTTGGTTCATGATAATCAATCCCCCGGTCGAGTGAAACTCACTCTTAGTTGCCCCATCCCACATACAGATAACTGAATTAGGGTGCCCATCACCTAAGGACCTTGCTTGTGGGATGGATGATCACAAGACACGGTCTACTGGCAAACTAATCCACTCCTGGTACTGCTGGTGAAATTGTTGCATTAAAGCTGGGATCCCAAGTTGTTTGCCTTCAAATACAACCCAATTTCTTGATTGCCAGATCCTCCAAAGGACATCAACTACAACCATAAACAGTTGAGGTTGATGTATCAGTAACATCAACTTTTTAAGGAAGAGCGGAAAAGTTTGAGGAGGCAAACTTTGGCCAACATATTCGAGGCCCGAATGGTCTCATAAAGCCCTTGCCACTGGGCAATCAAGAAACAAATGTTCCATTGTTTCCGATTCTGCCCAGCAAATCGGACACCTGGTAAGCACCTGAACTTCCTTCTCAATTAGGGCTTTCGTCGTTGCAAGGATCTGGTGGAATATTTTCCATAAAAACACTTTTAACTTGTGTGGAATATGGGCTTCTACAAGCAGGTCCAACTCGACCTATTCATCCAACTAGCCATGGATCACCACAGATCATCTTGTTTATCTTACAAGACTGCAAAATTATAAGTTGATTTGACAACGAAAATCCCGTCACATGTGTCATGCCAGATCAATCTATTCTCGACATCCTGGTGAGGAAGAGGAATTGTTTTGATGCCACGACAAGTTGTCGGGTTAAACCACTGGCTAAGTTTTAGATCACACCACCACCCCTCTCCTTGGCAAATTACCTCCGCCACCTTCTGGTCTCCACCCTCTGGTAGCACCTGGAGATTATACATA
This sequence comes from Linum tenue, assembly GCA_946122785.1. NCBI lineage: Eukaryota > Viridiplantae > Streptophyta > Magnoliopsida > Malpighiales > Linaceae > Linum > Linum tenue. The sequence continues at coordinate 41,265,976 of CAMGYJ010000002.1, forward strand.
GGGGTATGGGGGTGTAATCGAGGAATCCAATTTGAGTAAAGCAGTGAAGCTGCCCGACCATTACCAATTTGCCAAAGTAGCCCCTTAACTAATAACTGAAGGCCATACATGATACTCTGTCATCCCCACGACGGGCGAGATCGCACAGTAGTATTAAGGAAAGTCCCTGTTGGGAAATATTTCCCTTTGTAAACCTGGGCTAGGAGCGAATGAGGTTCGTCTAGGATGCACCATTCAATTTTGTCCAAGAGCGCCTGATTAAAATGTTTGAATCCATGAAACCCCATTCCCCCATTGTGCTTACTCCGACACATATTCCGTTAGGACATCCACCATATCCGGGAATGACCCTCTTCAACACCTCACCAGAATTTGACCACGTGTCTATCTAAAAGTCGACAAAGAGAGAGAGAGAGAGAGAGAGAGAGATAGGTGGCTTGAAACAGGTTATGACATGTAATGTCAGAGCTAAAGCTACTGATTTAATAAATGTCTCCTTTGCTGCCCAAGACAGGGTCCTTTGCTTCCACCTCTAAAGCCGACCTACCAGCTGTTTCTCCAAAAATCGGAGCATAGCCATTCTAGATTAGGTTATCAGTGTGAGATAATTTAGATATTTATCATGAACCCCCACATCTCTGAATACCAGAATCCGAGCAAGAAAATCTTGGTCCGACAGAGAAATATTTTTAATAAACATACTGCCGATTTAGCCAAGTTAACCCTTTGGCCACTAAGTTCCTCGTATTCATTTAAAACCTCAATCAGATTCTCACTTACCGTAGAGAACCTCTGAGGAATAAATAAGAATCATCTGCAAAAAAAAAATAGATGTGAAATCTGAGGAGCTCTAGGGGCAACTTTAACCCCTTCTAGCTTCCCTTCAGAAATAGCCTTCCGAAGGAGCGCCGCGAACCTCTCCGTGCAAATCACAAACATGAGAGGGGATAGCGGGTCCCCCTACCGGAGACCTCTTGAAGGTGTGAAAAATCCCGATGGTGTGCCATTCATAAAGACTGAAAACGACGTTGAGCTAAGACATTCCTGGATCCAGCCTCTCCAGGTAGAGTTAAAGCTCAATTTTTCCAAAACCGCAAGGAGAAATGGCCATTTGACTCTATCATAGGCCTTTTCCATGTCAACCTTTAGAGCTATGTACCCTTTCTTGCCTTTGATTTTGATTTTCAAATAGTGCATTAGCTCATGCCCTAGCAGGACATTCTCCACCATTTGTCGTTCACGAATGAAAGCATTTTGTCCCTCCGAAATGATTTGTGTTAAGAAACAGGCTAGTCTTTCATACATGATTTTGGTTATAATCATATACACAAAGTGGCATAAGCTTATCTACTTGATTTGCCTCATGTCTTCTACATTGTCCACTTTAGAGATCAGAGTGAACCAAGTGTGATTAAAACTTTAGAGAATCGTTCTCGTACTAAAGAAAGAACCGACTGCTTCCATCACAGATTCACCTACAATATCCCAAAAGGACTTGAAAATTTCCCAGTGAACTCATCGGACCCAAGTGCCTACTTTGATCCCATAGAGAAGACCGTTTTACGAATGTCACTAGGAAGGACATCTGTCGTAAGACTAACAATCATTTCCGCCATTACTCTACGAAATATCGGTAGATCTGCGACCTTGGCTTCCATGTTCAACACTTGATTTTCAGAGGTGAAGATAGTTTGATAAAAATCTATGGCAATATCAGCCTTTCTTCTCTCCTCAGTGATCCATTCCCCACTATCATTTCGTAACTCGGACATAAGTTTCGTTTTTTTTCGAGCCCGTGTGACTCTTTATTAAATCTCATGGACATGGAAGTACGTCGTATTTTTGTCATCCTTCTTAAGCCAACGGACCCTTTATTTTTGTTGCCATTAAATCTCATCTGCCTCCCATTGCTGACTCAATTTAGCCTCCAAATCCTCACTTTATTCCAATCAATCGGGTGAACTAGTTTAGTCCGTTCTATCTCAGATTGGAGGGTCTTGATATTTCGAAGAGAATTCGTCGTACCCGTCCTACTCCAATCATAGAGCAAATGTCGGAGTTTCTTCAGTCTCTCCTTCATTTCTACTTATTCATGTACAATCTCGTCTGAGTAAATATAAGATTATAGAAAAGGTAAAATTGTTGAATGAATGTGTGATGTCATTATTTTTAGCGGTGGAACTGAGTCAAACTCAGCCCTGATCCTAATATTATTCTAAAAACCTTGGCCTTATAGTACTTGACCACGATCGCCCCTATTCTCCTTTGACCCTGTCTGTCCCATGCAGGTAGGGTTAGATAGGACCAGGTCGAGTTACAGGGTCGACCCAAATTATTTTATTTCAGATTAGTATCAAACTAAATTTTAGAAAATCCAAATCGGATCTTCACATTTTAAACCCACCCAAAAATATGAAATTAATTATGAAAATTTCAGTTAATTCCATAAATTTAAAATTACTTAAGAGCCCAAATTAACATAAAAAAACTCTATGTTATTATGAAACATGAGGTATTGTGGATGTCTATTGGATTCTACATTGGATGTCACATTGCATTCTACGTTGGATGCTATGTTAGGAATTATTTACCTCCCTTAATTTGATTATGATAATGATTCATCTTCATGGCTCAATGCATCACTTTCAAGTGCATTGATAGAGAAAATTGTAAGGTTATGTATATGTGCCTATAAATAGAGCACTTCATTGTACAAAACATGAGATAAATAAGAAAAACACTTCTCCTATTTTCTCTTGTGTCTTTCCCTCTCCACTCTTTCTTACTGTTGTTCTCCTCTCTTAGTTTATAACATACGTCTAGTTCTTGGCTTCTTCTTGCCAAACCAATCACTCACACTGTACTCAATTTTCCCAACCCTAATCACCAACCGCCTGAAAACACATCCCACCATCGCTACCGCCTCCTCCAACACTCATCTGCCTATGCTCCATCATATATTTCCTCACCTCCCTCTTTATCCTCTGTTGCATTGCCGGCACGAACTTCGAGTTGAACCTCGACGACTCCACTTGACTATTTACAAGTGCCGAAACATGGATCGGGTCCCAGATGGCTCACCAGCTATAACATTGTTATCGTATTGGCAGCAATAATGGTACTTTTGTGACTACAATTTACAGTAGGAGTAGCCAGAGGTGGCAGAATATGAGTCGAAATGTGTTTTCAGCTCCATAACTCAAAACTACCCAATCCTTATTGGGCAAACATCCGACCTGGCCTTATTTGAACCCTAAGAGGTAATTGGCCAGACCTGCCCCTCAGGATCGGGCTGAGCCTCTTGTCACAATTCTTTTGATTAGATGGTCTTACAATGAGTAAAAAAAGGAATATGTTAAGTTGTATTCGATTGAGATTCACTCAACTTCTTGTTGAATTTTTCCCGTTTGTGTTTGCCGAAGATGATTTTGATTTATTTAGGGCACATTTTGTCTGTGGATGAGTGAAGAGTGAGAATATCGAAGGAAATGTAGAATAACATAGGGAAATGGACCAAACCCTTTGGAGCTGGATCCAATAACACCATCCTCAACATTTAACCTCAGCTTGACCAAGGTTCAGGCTTCGTGGGCTCATATCCAATAATAGAACTCAGTTTGTGCCCATCCGGGTTAAGATCAGGTGACTAGGGGGGGTCTTTAGTCACATGACTAAGTGAATCTCAGCCCTTCCACCTCATTAAAATTCAATGGCTCAGATTAATTCAATTTAGTGAAGGGCATGATAGTAATTGCATGATTTATTAATTTTTAATTATTAATTAATTTAAAAAAACCTAACATGCTCCGGTGTTTTCCCCAGGCTGGGTTTCCGGGGGCCAGGAATTTTCGTTTCTGGCGGCTCAGGGATAGGGGATGCGATTGGCGGCGGGCATGAATTTTGTTCCCGGCCTGGGTTTCCGACCAGGGATAGAGATTTATATCCCATGCCCATGCCCCCATTTGTTTTGAGAGAGAGAGAATTTTTCGACGAATTGAGACAGCGGAGGTGAATTTTCGACGATAGTGCTGGATTCGTGATTTTGTAATGTTTATAAGTCCGGTTTGTAATGTTTATATCAGTTCAGTTTGTATCATTTATGATTTTAGTTTGTTATTTTTGTCTATTGTGTTTGTAATGTTTATATGACTATTTTGTATACATTTTAATTTGTAATGTTTGTTTTTCTAGTTTGTATACTTTATTTTGTGATTTGTATACTTTGTATTCTTTGATTTGTAATACAAGTTTACTGTTTTGTATTGTAAGTAATGGTATTTTGTACTGTTAGTATGTTTTGTAATGTTTGTCGGTCTAGTTTGTATTGTTTGTATAGTTCGTATGTTTCGTATTGTTTGTAAATCCGTTTGTATGTTTTATTGCTCTAGTTTGTATTATTCGTACAGTTTGTAAGTCCGGTTTGTATACTTCATGATTTTTCATAATACCCAAACTACCCCTGACATTAATTAAATAACCCTTCTCACTTTTTAACCATCAGATTGATATGTCCAGATCTAAGGGCTGAGAAGGGCTTAGTCAAATGACTAAGCACCCCCTTAGTTACAGGATCCGGACCCGTGCCCATCCAGTACCAACAGCCAACATGCATGCATCAACCCAAATGTGAGGAGTCCTTCAGACTGTCTAGGGTTCATTTTTTTTAAAAGGGCTTATACCACTATTAACTTTGTGTCATTTGTGTACTAAAGTATTCGATATGACATTTGTGTCCAGATGTATGATAGTTGTGTGTCATTTACGTCCTAACAATTTCGTTGACCGTTATAGATAACGGTTGACCAAATGGTCAACCATAAAAAAAATTGTAAGGGTGAATGCATTAAAATAATCGAAAGAGAGAGTTAAGTATAGTGCAGAAAGGGATCAAACCAGATTGATCACCAACAGGGGAAAAAAGAAAGAAAAAATAAAAGCAAAATCAAAGTACAAAAACCCAACCAGAAAAAAGCCAGTACAAGGAAGACCAGACTTCCCCTGTACCCAAACGAAAAGGCTGCCCAAACCGCAGCCGGAAAAAAAAAACACAAGAAGGGAAGGAAAGACAAAGAGAAGGCAATAGAAAAAGGAAGGGAACCCCGAGCAGAGCAAAGCAAACTCAAGGCCAGAACACGCAGCACAGGCCAGCCAAGGCAAACCAGTCACCAAGACTATCTCACAAACAAGCAGCCGCGATCAACATCAAATCTTGACTATCAAGTCCTTCATGCATCTGACTCCGGCCTCTTTATCGATCTTGCCATGCGCCATAGCCCAGTCAAACATGTTTGTAAGAGCCTTTCGAGTAACAACCTGAGGAGAAGAGGAACAATTGCTGAAAATGCGTCTATTTCTCTCGAGCCACACTTGCCAACAAACAGCGTGCAACGCGCAAAAGCTGATCGAACCAGCCATGATGTTTGGAGAATCGCAGTCCCACATTCGGATGGTCGTGGCGATGCTGGTATTAGGGGATGCACGCAAGCTAACCAATCTCTTCAACCTGCTCCAAACATCGCTGCCAAACTCACAATCCACAAACAAATGATTCACATTCTCCTCCTTCTTGCTGCACAATTCGCACCTATTAGCAAGCGAGACGCCCCGCCTCTGAAGCAGGTCAATGGTGACTACTCGCTCGTGGGCCAGAAGCCAAACGAAGACGCACACCTTTTTGGGAATGATCCTCCGCCAAACAGATTCCGCTGGAAAGTTCTGCAGCCCGGGGAAGCGCTCTTTCATCAAGCACCTGTACATGGAACGAACAGAGAACGAGGAGTCTGGATTCGGCGACCAAACCGACCTATACGGCCCGCTGGTCACCCCATTAGTACCAACATTGTTAAGTAAATTCAACAAAGACACCCTCTCCCTCTCAGCCCCCCCCCCCCCTAAGATTGAAAGATAAAGGAATGTCCCAAGAAATAATCTCACCAGTGCGCGTCATCAAATCGGTGACACAAGCAACCCGATTGAAAGCGGCAGCCGCAACACGAGGGAAACCATATGCAAGAACCACGTCTGGGATCCAACAATCATACCAAAATGAGGTCCAGTGACCACTCCCAGGATCAATATGAGCCAGATTCCAGAATTCTTCGTAGCCTTTGGAGATGTTAGCCCAAACAGAACTTGTAAACCCGCGATTACTCCTACCTGTATGCCACTGAGAAAGGAAATTGGGGTACTTGATATTAATAAGAGTTCCCCACCAACTATCCTTTTCAACCGCAAAACGCCAAAGCCATTTCCCGAGCATAGCTCTTTTGAAACACGCCATATCCAACACCCCCAAGCCACCTTGCTCTTTAGGGGCTTTACAAATTTCCCACTTAACCAATGGAATTTTCTGAAACTCCCCACTACCACTCCATAGAAACCGTCGCTGCACCTTTTCCAATCTATTCACCACTGTTGTCGGGGCTCGAAAAAGGGAGAAGTACTAAACAGACTGAGTGGCCAGGACCGATTTATAAAAGGTAAGCCTACCTCCTGTGGAGAAAAATCGGGCCCTCCATCCCTCAAGCTTCTTTTGGTGCTTGTCAACAATCGAGTCCCAAATGGACACAACATTAGTCTTGGCGCCTAAAGGAAACCCGAGATACTTCGAAACATCGCTACTCTACTTGCAACCCGCAATATTCGCAAAGAATTCAGGATTTGGCACGTCACCTACTGTATAAATAACAGACTTTTCCAAGTTAATCTTCAATCCTGTGACCGCTTGGAAGCACGCCAGAGTCGCCATTACATTAAGAACCTGATCACACGAGGCATCACAGAAAATCAGAGTATCGTCAGCGAAGAGCAGGTGTGTAACCTCTCCAAGCCCATTCCTCTCATCCATGCAAAAGCCACTGATCCTTCCATCCCCCTTAAGCTTGCTAATCATAAAGGAAAGCACATCCATAACTAAGACAAACAGCCCTGGCGATAACGGGTCCCTCTGCCGAAGCCCTTTCTGCGCCTCAAAATAGCCTTTGGCTTCCCCATTGATCAAAATCGATATCATCGGAGAACACATCACTCCTCGAATCCACTGTTGCCATCTCGCCGAGAAACCCAAAACCCAAACTATGACAAACTCTAAACAAGAAATCCCAACTGACGTTTTCAAACGCCTTCTCAATGTCTAGCTTAAACATCAGGCCTGGTTTTCTGCTTTTACGCCGGTTGTCCACCAACTCAAATGCCACAAGACCTGCTTCGGCAATTTGCCTCCCTCTAACGGAAGCAAACTGATTAAGAGAAACCAACCTAGGGAGCACTGCACCGAGTCTGCGAGCAAGAACCTTACTGATAAGCTTGTTAATACTTCCCATAAGACTAATCAGACGCAGATCCTTAATCTCTTTCACCGCATCCTTTTTGGGCAGCAAGCAAATGAAAGAGTGTGTGGCACTCTTGGGCAGCTTACCACTGTGAAATAACTCATTAAAGACGTTGACAACTTCCCCTTTAATCCACGGCCAACACCTCTTGACTGTTGATTACATGGCACATATGTGGCAGCCACGTATGCACCACGTCAGCTGCAACATCAGGTTGTTATTTTCAAATTAAAATTAACAATTAAAATACAAAATACAAAATACAAAATAAAAATTTTAACAATTGAAATTAACAATTAAAATTATTTTCAGCCACATATCCTCATCTCTCCATCCCGTCAATTTGCCCCTTCCATTTTCCGCTTTCTTGTTTCGTTTTCCTACCGGATCTAGCCTGATTTCGAAACCCTAGATTGCGAGGAGGCGGCTCTTAGATACGCTCCGCGGGAATGTGAGTATGATGTAGATTTGGTGTCGGGTTTCCATTTTAAGGGGGTTCCCTTTCTTCTTCTTTTTCTTCCCCTTTAATGAACTGAACCCCCCAACCCACTCGGCGCCTGGACAGGATGCCCTGTGAAGAAGCCGACGGATGCAGAGGAGGAAGAAAAGCCTCGCCCTCTACTCGTCGTCTCTTGGAATCCGTCCACCCAGAATCCACCCAGAATCAATTCCCCTGCCTCTCTTTCCTCTCTCGTTCCCTTGGTAATATCAATTCAATCGATTTCCCCTGCCTTCACAAGATCAAGATTTCCCCTGGACACGTCCCTATTATCCCCCCCCCTTACGATTTAAGGAGAGAGACTGCGTGAAAACACAGTCTCGTGGCGTCAATTCTCTTTCTCTCTCCCTAATTGCGATTTTGCCAACACTCTAAGAAATGGCAGCCGGCGGCGTCGTGTTCATTTGATGCTGCAGGGAGATGAGGAGCGGGTTCCCGGATCACCTGTGCGCGGGACTACGGGAAGCCGGACTGACAGCGATGATGGGCGGCGGAGATCTGCCCAAAGGGGTGAACATGAGGGACGCGATTCGGTGCGCGATCGAAGATTCGAGCTTCTCCGTCGTGATTCTCAGCCGCGAATTCGCTTCCTCGCAGTTCCGCCTCGACAAGCTCGTCCATATCAAGGAGCAGCACGCCGCCGGAATCGAGCTTCTTGTCGCGCGGAGGAAGATGTGGGTTAATCCAGCTTGGGATTGAAGAAGAGAACGATTAATCGAGGAAGAGAACGATTAATTGTGTCCCAAAAATAATCCACAAATCATACCTGTTTTTGTTTTTTATTTATGTAATTTTGTAATTTTCTTTTTTATATGAAAAATAATTATAAATTAATAATAAAAGTTCCACGTCAGATGCCACATAAGCGCTGACTAGACTTTCTGTTAAAAACTAACAGTCAATGCTCAACTCTAACGGAAAAATAGTTTAGGACACAAATGTCATATCGAATATTTTAGGACACAAATAACACAAAGTTAATAGTTCGGATTTTCTAGTGGTATTAGTACTTTTTAAAACTATATTTGTCTTTGTTTAATGTCTTTTTTTCCCCTCTCCAACATCTTAGAACAATGCTAATTAATCCATTTTTGACATAAGGGTTTAGGACAACCACGTAATGTCCAACTTCTGTTTCTACCAATAACCAACCATAAACATAGTCCAGTGCAATCACACCTCTTCTTCTCTTATCATTTTTTTTTTTTTTTTATTTAGAAGGAAGCTACTTCTTTGATCTTTCAGTTTATAGTGTTTTCATCAAAACAAACACCACACAAGTTGTTCATATTCATTTAATTTTTCTTTTAGGTGGAAAATGGGCAGATAAATAAAACCATTTTTTTCTAATGAAAACAAATCATTGCATGAACTTCAACAAATGCTAACATGAAAATGGTACACAATATATGAGGTCACGATAATTCTTTTATATGTTCTTTATGTCTACTACAATGTATAAGTGCGCGTATGTTGGCCCAACAGGCAACAAAGCACTATAAACAATAGTTTGGCATTTCACTTTAAAATATCAGAGAAAAACTTATCTCCCTGTTTTCAAACAAAATCCTTTTATTAGTTGATACATTTGCTTCTATTGTTGTAAGTGAGTCCCAACTCCGACAACAAGACATTGCTAATATTTATATATATAAACCTGATGCTGGGTTACTGTTGCCTAAACAACGGTTGGGAATGAACTAAATAGGAAAATGGACATTGTTAGTCTGGAAATGAGTAATTATTGGGCTGAAACTAAATTGAAGGTAATAATTGCATAAAATATTACAATTTGATATCCCAAATTTAATTAAATCACAGCTTAGTCACCATAATGTAGATTTTACATTTTGATACCTCAAACTTAAATTTAATTAACTTACAATTGATACCCCAAATTTAATTAAATCACAATTTAGTCACTATAATGTACATTTTACATTTTGATACCTCAAACCCAAATTTAATTAAATTAAACCTTAGTCACTATAATGTACATTTTACATTTTGATATGATACCCCAACTAAAAAAATTGGTCAAGACCCTTTCATTATCTACTTCCTCCTCATTTAATTTCATTTTTCACTCGCTGTCCATAACCCTTTCTTTATTTCTTTCTTTGCCTTCATCGTCTAACCCAAATTAGTATACTATTTATATGTATTCTAATCACAAGTATGAACGAGTCCATACACACTGACCAACAATATAGAGAATTAATATTTAAACCATGAACCACTAACTTTTTTAGCTCAATGTCGAGTCCAATTAAAAATAAACATATATGGTCATTACATATTAGAAAGTAGTCATTTCCACTACGGGATTTGAAGGCGTGAAATTTTAAGCGAATTCCAGTTTGTATTCCTTTTGATTGTCTCTAGAATTTTCTTTATACCCGGGCTAGAATTTTCAAACATTATAAATGAAATTTTCAACAATTATACATATAAAATAAATAGTTTCCTATTTTCTATCAAAAAGTAAACAATTATCATCTTAAATACATCACCATAAAAGGAATCAAGCCTCAACTATGTAAATTATAGTTTGGTACCTAAACTTAATAAATAATTAGGTTTATAACCTAAATTTATTAGTTTTGCATATATGTCCTCAAAATATTGATGGAACAACACATTTTAGTACCTAAAATTTTCGTGTATTACATTTTAGTACCTAAACTTTTGAAGTTCTACAAATAGGTCTAATTTTTGTATGTGTAATTAAAACACACTCGAATAAATGGGTATCCCTACCCACTCATACACATTTAGATTATAAAAGTAAATATCATACCCTACCAAACCCATCTACAAACTTCCAAACTCATATATACGTCACTCATACCCTACCCATAATCAATTGGTCTACTTGGGTTTAGGTAAATATCATGTATTAGCCAAAAAAATTAAAAAAAAAATTTAATGGGATGTTGACCGCCATATATCTCTTCTCAGTCAATATCATATTGTCAAGTAAATATTACTAACAAAACTGCTAACAAAAAATTAATTTTAGACTAATAACACTAACAAAACACTATAACGGACCACATAATATATGCACATAGACCATCCCCGCCCCGCGGTAAGGCGCGGCATCGCCTCCTAGTTTGTAACATTAAACTAAAATCTAAACTGAAAATGAGGATAATGCTATCTATGAGTTCAATAATGGAAAACCATATGTTTATCAATACTTGACAATATCGCAACGATATGACAATCAAACTTACGATCATTGATCAACTGCCCTTGGATTCGATTACTGGTAACTCCTCCTCCTCCTTCCTCATGCAAGGGAAACAATATATTCACTGAGCACTTCTACTATGCTATATAGTATTGGTGCTTTAATGTACAATTTGAAGTTGTACCATAACATTAAATGTATAAGTTTAGGTTGTACCATAAAACAATTTGTACCATTATCTTATGGTACAACTTTACAAGTTGAAGTTGTACCATCAAATAAAGGTACAAGTTCAAGTTGTACCATAAAAGTATTTGTACAAAAAGTATAGATACAATTTGAAGTTGTACCATAACGTAAATGTACAATTTTAAGTTGTACCATAAAAGCAAAACCCTATAGCACCAATACTATATAGCATTGTAAAATTTCTCTATATTCACTACCATCAATAGGAACTACAACGCTGTAATGTAAATAGTTATAGTATATGAGTAATTGAGGTTAGCTCAGTCTGCTAAACTTAACTAAATATCAGCCCATGGCCAAAATCAGTTTTTGTTTTTGTTTTTTACAAATTACTCCCCGCCAAACCCTTTTCACCTAATTACTTTCTAGTCCTTCACAAATTAACTCCCGGCCAATGGAGTCCTTTTCTTTTAGTTTCACCTCTGCCACGCCATTCTATACCCTCCTCCTCCTTCTGCAGTGAGGCCGCCGTACCACCGCCGCACCAGCGATTTCAGCCGATCGTCCCTCACCTCGCAGAAACGCCGCTCCCAATCCCCCGGCTTCACCGGCTCGAACCCCAGTCCGGGGGCCCGATCCTTGGACGCCGGATTCACCGCCCTCCTCCAATCGACCACGTACGCCGACACCCTCCGCCGGAACTTCGCCCTGAACTCCGACCACGCCTGGTACTTGTAATGGTTCACCACCGCCGCCCCCATTCCCACCTGCTTCGTCCTAAACAACTTCCCCCCTTCTCCTCCCCCGCCGCCGCGCAATCGGAAGTGATGCACAGCGTTGAGCAGCGAATCGTCGATCGCTTCCAGCAGTACGATCGACTTGTGCCGGTTGTCCAATTTCCTCCGGCAGTCGTACCCTTGGGTCACCCCGTCGGGCGGGTGGGTGACCCGACCCGAAGGCCCGAACTCGTTGCACCGAATCGTGACCTGCCCGACGACCCGGCCCGCTGATTTCTTCCGCGGAATTAGGGATTTGAGCATGCGATCCGACGGCTGAGCGGCGGAGCTCCACCGCGGGGAGAAGAGGAACTCGTCGACGTCGATGTACATCATCCAATCGCAGGATTCGCGAGCGTAGACCGCGGCGTGGGAGAATCCGGCCTCCTGCGTCTTCGCCCAAATCCACGGCACCGTCTCGACTCTATAGCCTTCCCGATTCAGCTCCCCGACGACGATTCCCAATCCGTCGTCGCTTCCGTTGTCGTAGAGGAAGAATTTCTCGACGCCGATCCCGGAGTGGTAAATCACCCACTCCTTGAGGAACTTGGCGGCGTTGTACACCATCGTCGCCGCGCAGATTTGCAGCTTCGCTTCCCCCACCACGACACTGCTCCGCCGCCAGGGGGAGTAGTGCGCCACCGAAGGGACACGAACTCCGTCGGGGAGCTCCAGCGTGACTCTGACGCCCACCGTCACGTTTTGACCATACCCCGTCAAATCAGGGTGACCGCACCGGAAAACCTCCTGCTCGGAGCTCGTCACGGCGGTGGTTTTCACCGCGGAATCATCGGGATTGCCGAACACGCACTTGAGCTCGTGAGCTGGACGATTGACTCCTTGCTTGTTGTTTACGCCTTTGACGAACAAAACGACGTCGCTCTCTGTCGACAAAGACTCGTACGCCAGAAATGTCCACCTCAGCAGCGATTTCGTCGTCTTCCTGGTAGCAAAAGAAGAAGACAATTTTTCTTCTTTTCCCCCTTCTGCTGGACTCTTCCTCCGGACGAGCACCGGCGATTGCAGACGCCGGCGGCACTTCTCCGGCATCCAGCACGTGAAAATCGACTGATTCGTGGCCCGCAAGTTTCCCGAGAACCTCGCCGGGGAAGTAGCCTTGTTCGGATAAACGCACAGAAATCCCGATTCCTCCTCCTCCCCTGAAATTCCCGCCGGTCCAATCACGACCACCTCCCAGTCGGGGAACAAAATGGAGACAGATTCCAAATCCTCTCGAGCCTCCGGGACCGAAGATTTATTGAGGTGGCCGGTGGATTCGCGGACGGCGCTGTTGGAAGGGAAAGCGGAGAGGTTGGGGCGAGCGGCGACGACGGTGGGAGCAGCGGCGGCGGGGGAGTAGTCGAAGGAGCGGAGGAGGAGCTGGTTTGGGGAGAGGGAGAGGAAGATGGAGAGCGAGACGAAGAGGAAGAGGCAGAGGAGGAGGAAGGCGCAGCGGCCGCGCGTGGTGGTTTCGAAGAGGCGGGAGCTGGCGGCGGGGACGGGAAGTAGAAGGGGAAGAAGGCGAGGAGGAGCCTTCATGATCGAGAGGAAATTTCTCCTTTTTTATTTTTATTTGGGGTCTGGAATTGGAATTTTGATTGAACTGGAATTTAATGGAAGGGGTTACGGCTTACTTTACTTTACTTTGCTACTGCCTTAACAGTAGGAAGACGAAAGGAGAGGAAGTCTGAAAGGATATAAAGCAAAAAAGACCAATCCCGATTCCGATATTAATTAGGAAATTAGTAATTAATTAAGGAGTGTTTGTATTTTTATTTTCTTAATACTTTCAATAAACTTCGAGTGTGTTTGAATTTGATATATTGATATTAGATATCAATATAAAATGAAGCAATATATCTCTCCCATATATATGGAGAATCCAACGCATTTAATAAATACTTTATTTACTATACAAATATAAATAAATACTTTATTTTGGGCTTAGGGGCAAAAAAAGAGCTAACACTGGAATTGAAGGGAATGATGCTTTTAAAAATGTATCACACTTGAGGACACGCAAAAGAAATAGGATGAGATTAGGACACCTAATGCTAAACCGTTCTTTAAATGGACCTAATCAAATTACTACTTTCTTTAAGCTTACTACATATGTAAAGTTAATACCAATCTACTGCTTAGACAAATCGTTAAACACTTCAAAAATATTTCAACAAATTGTGTATCTGACATCATCGTGTATATGTAGTTTCGTTTGTCACAGAACCACATCTCAAACCGATTTCTTATTTTACACTTATAAGATTTTCATAGTATATAAGTCTAATTGGCCGCGATAAAAATAAGCTTAATTTGGGCATGCAGTCGGCGGCGGCGGCTTGGCCTATGCTGTGCCTGAGTGAGTTCGATTTTTGGAGCTTGTGATGAATTCTTATGACCTACGCCTTCATCCCTCCCCTTGGAGAGAGAGAGAGGACTCTTCTTTGGCAACGTTTAATCCAAATTCCAATAGCAAATACCAAAGCAGTCTGTTTTGACCATGCTTAAATGTTAACGACGGTTTCCAATTTGACTTAATTATAAACCTAGTGACCGCATTGAATCCTCTCTATCCAGACCAAAATTAACCCAACTAATTCAATGCTGAGGCAATCCAAATGGTCGCCCGAGGTCAATTGTCATATGGTACACCCTCGAATTTAATTTTCTTATTGTCTTAAAAAAATCGTGATACTTTGTATCGGTTGACTGTAAGTATGTACAAATCACGTGATAATATATCTCATTCTTTATAGAGCGAGTTAAACTAAATACATTTTTTTTTGTCAGAAAAGAATCGACACATGCTGTCATTAATGAATATCGAACCTAGTCCAATATCACATTAGATTGAAGAAGACGAAATGCGGGGAGTCAAATCATGGTCTCTAGCATTGACGAGCTCTTGGTACAAATCGTTTTCCTAAGAAGGAAGTAGTTGAATTAGTCAGAACGTCGTCGTTCCAGCATACGTCCTAGAGGCAGAAAGAGCCCCTTGCAGGTTTCCTCACAAATATGATAATCTTGCAGATTTCTTATGGTATTAGAGTCTAGTTCAGACTTCAAGGATTTTACGCCCTCACATGCATTCTTCCTCTTTCATTTACCTAATCGACGATGGTTTCTACTTCAATTAACTCGTCTCCAACTACATATGCAACTACCTTGTCTTCTACCTCAACCACAATCCTACCACTTGCTCCCTCCGCATTTACACACCCATACTGCATAAACCTAATCTATGACTGGATTTTCTTGTCAAGCTGACAAACGCTGTTAATTACGATCCATGAAGCATAACTATTTGAGTACCTCTTAGGAGCGAGAACAAGGTAGGTTTCATTAGTTGATTAGTTTCAACTCCACATTCACTTGATGAGAATTATGCAACCCGTGAACAAACCAACGATGTTGTCTACTTTCTCATATTCAGATCTTTGGATCCCAAACTTGTTCATCGTGTCTCTTCATACCATGTCTTCTCCTTCTAAAGAGTTTGTTACTCCTTCTACTGGTGCCACTAGGGCTGGAAGTTTGGTACCGGTATTTGGTATATACTGAATACCGTATCGAATTTGCCTATATTTGATATTACTGAATACACGTATTATTTATTGGGATTGAGATTAGGATTGAGTTTCAATTGTTATTCAGTATTAGGGATTACGGGATTGAGATTGGTATATACTGAAATACCGATCAATACCGAAATATAAACTAGTGTGTATTTTATCCTCTCAACTAGAATCTCTCATTAACTACTACATGACCCTCAACCACCAAGAGTGTCATGTAATTATACATAAATCATTCCATCACTATTTCATAACTTAGAAGTCCCCATTCAACTCAAATTTGACTTTCCAATTTAAGTCACTCTCGTTTCTCACCTAATATCTTTTATTATTTTCATAACACCAAAAAGAAAACACTAGTATTAGTCGTCTCTCAACCTCCAATTCGTCAAATTAATCATTACCAATTACAAGAACTTGAAATATAATATCTCCTCCATTATCCTTATCCATATCCTAACTCTAGGCAAACTCAAGACTCTTTGCTTAGTCTCTTTGCCCTAAATTAAACAATAAAATCTAATTTATATATTTAATTTTTAATTACAAAGGTAATTAATTTCGTATTCGATAATACAGATTGGGATACCGAAGTAGCGATTGGGATACCGAAATTATTTAGGAATTGTGATTGGAATTGAGTTTAAGGTATAATTCGGTATTCAGGATTTTGGTATTTGGTATTGGTATACCAATACCGTACCGATTTCCACCCCTAGTTGCCACACTAGATCATAACTCCTTTTCTCCATTGCATGTCTTTTCACTAACCCATGAAACTACATAAAACACCCCAGAAAATCTACACCTATTCCATAGCATAACTCTCCTTATTCACCAACTCTACATTCACCTAATTCACCCTAGTTATCTTCTCAACCTATCCCTTCTCCAATCCCTTTACCATCAATGGCAGTACACCAAACTCCCTCTCCTTCCACTCTTCCCATTGCTCTTCGAAAACCACCAAGACAACTTGTAAAACCTGTGAAAATATCCATTGGTTGCTTACCTATCATATGACATGTTGTCACCATGATACAAGAAGTATGATTTTGCAATTGAGACAAATGTGATTCCTACTACATTTGAAGAAGCAATAAAACAGGAATGTTGAGATAACGCCATGAATAATGAACTTTAGGCATTGACAACAAATTATACATGTGAGGGTTTCGAAATCTCTTGATAAGAGGACTATAGGTAATGAATGAGTTATACTATTAAGTTTCATCCCAAAGGATCTATAGAACGATATAGAGTTAGGCTTGTAGCCAAAGGCTTTACTCAAATATATGGGATTGACTTTCTTGACACATATTAATCGGTTGCCAAGTTTAATTATGTCAAAACCTTGTTAGCTCTTGCTACAACCAAAAACTGGAAACAATTTCAGTTAGATTTGAGTAATGTGTTTGTCCATGGAGACCTTGAAGAAGAAGTGTACATGGACTTACCACCTGGTATTTATGACTTTGGACATGTCTGTCGCCTCAAGAAAGTCTCTATGGTCGGAAACATGCATCCAGACAATGGTTCTTTAAACTCACATCTTCGTTACCTAGATTTGGTTATACTTAGTCAAATGTTGATAACTCCATGTTTATCCATCACAGTGCAACTTTGGTATTTCTATCCTACTTGTTTTTATAGAGGACATCATCATTGTTGGTGATAATGTTAGGTATGACAGAATTTTGATATTTTTAGGAGCAAAAAAATTTCAAGTAATCATACCACTGTCATATCAAGATATCACTGGCATTGGTACGATATCATGGTGGTATAATGTTGATATGATAGTAATATGATATTGGTATGATTTTGGTATGATCGTGATATGATGTCAGTTTGAAGTTTTATGCTTGACAAATAATTCGATGACATCATATCACTGTCATCATGATATCATCAATATGGTTACATGATATGATGTCGGTATGTGGTCTTATGTTTAACAAAACATAAGAAAGTGGATATCACTGATTAGATCTTAATAAATGTGTTCTTTCTATACAATTCTTTTTTTTTTTTTGAGTTGAAATGAAGTAGTTGAGTCATCATATCATGATATTATTGATATGACAATGATAATACTACAACTGACACGTGTTTTGAAGAGTTAATTTTTTCTTCGCTCAAAATATAGCAAAATGGATGTCATTGGGTAGATCATAATTAATGCATTCTTTACATGCATTTGTTTAAATTTCGAGTTAAAATGAACACTATAGGATCCAATTAAGAAAAATAGGGGGATTAGGAAAAGTAGTCTATGACTGGTCAACTATCTTTTATCTCTCACCTAGATCCATGTCAAGCCAAACAAAAAAAAGGTATGGGCGAAATTACCAGTCTATCCCTTTTTTTTGTTGCAAAATAATCTAGACCATTAGATTGGGGAAGGGATAGAGGGTAGGGATGGCAGCCAACCCATGGTCGCGGGTAGACCGTCTACGACCCAGTCAACGCGTGGAATCGCTGTATTGACTGGGTATGGGTAAAACCCGCAAAAAACTTGATGGGTATGGGGCAGGTATGGTTTTGGACCCCCGCCTCATACCTACTCAAAACTCCACCAACAAAAATATTCTATAGTATACGCACAAAATATAAGGAGTCTATTGTAATTTGTCAATGGAAGGAACGGTAATTAAAAGAAAAAGTGTTAAAATGTAATTGATGGCAACCAAACTGTAAATTCATCCTCTTATGTACCAGTTCCATAATTTTGGGTGGGTAGTACCCACATTTTCACCATATATTTTTTATGGTGAGTAACTGATGGAAAGGATATTTGTAACACCTTAGGCAAATCCCACATCGAAAAAGCACGGGAGAGATCCATGGTTCATAAGTAGGAAACCGACCTTAACTAACAAGACGCGTTTTTGGGTGAAATGGAGGGATTCATGTGAGAACTCCGAAGTTAAACGTGCTCAGTGTGGAGTACAACAATGATGGGTGACCTTATGGGAAGTCACCTTGAATTGCACTCCAAGTCGAAAACCGTGAGGGTCGATGCCCAAAGCGGTCAATATATTCGTCGGGAAAAGGTTCGGGATGTTACAAGTGGTATCAGAGCCTCTCCGCGTCCCTCTTGAACGATGATGTGGCAAACCTCAACGAGGGCGTTGAGTCCCAAGAGGAGGTGTATGTAACACCTTAGGCAAATCCCACATCGACAGAGCACGGGAGAGATCCATGGTTCATAAGTAGGAAACCGACCTTAACCAACAAGACGCGTTTTGGGGTGAAGTAGAGGAGTTCTTGCGAGAACTCCGAAGTTAAACGTGCTCAGTGTGGAGTACAACAAGGATGGGTGACATTATGGGAATCACCTTGAATTGCACCCCAAGTCAAAAATCGTGAGGGTTGAGGCCCAAAGCGGACAATATCTTCGTCGGGAAAAGGTTCGGGATGTTACAGTATTAACCATGGGTATCCGAATACCACGGGTATGGGGATGAGTTTGTAAAACTTTCCACCACATGAGTATGGGGTGGATATGAGTTTGGATATTTGAAAATATGGTGATATGGATGGTTGGCTTAATGGTAATACCACTAGCCTAGAACCCGGAGGTTCCATATTCGAATACCTTAAGTAGTACCTTAATGACAAGTTGACAATAGAATGTGACCTATATCACTCTTATAAAAAAAATAGAATGTGAATTATGAAGCTTTGTAACAAATGATCTACATGGACCATAGCCTACATTATGCTAAAACAATTTAAGATTATTCAACTCAGCTAGCTTATTATACTTGAGGGGGCGAACTAAGCGAGAGCGGGCTGAGCTCTACTGCAGCCCAAGAGTACTGAGTTTGGTCCGGACCGTTCATGGTCATGTTGAAGTTATTGTGTGCCGGTCGAGTTTCCGTCATGGGTAAACAAATTGGGCCTGTTTGCTGACCCAATGAAGAAACTTGGGCTTTATCCAAATAGAGGAAGGCTTTATCCAAGCAACTTAATGGCTTTCCTAGTAGGCTTTTTGGTCATCATAATAATTCTTCTGGGATTAGGCAGGCTTAGCATGCTAGAGAGAGTAGAGACTACTCAGACTAGAGAGGGAGACATCCCATATTGTTGTTGTCATGCCCTTTGCATAATTTCAATCTCCCCATCTCTAGTGTGCCATAGGAGGTTATGCACCATGCTAATAGATTTTTTTTATGTGGACTAAATATTGAACTAACCAAATAATAGGCTCTGAAAATGCCATATGATTAAGTAGACACGTTTCCGTTAAGTTAATTCAATTCGTCACTCCAACAACTATTAAATAATGATAATAATACTATTGATTGACTAGTAAGTATACATTCATTAGATTTGCTTCGAATTTGGTCCTAGTTTGTTGGATTGTCTGCAATCCCACCTCGGAATTCAAAACCAGTTGTCTACGAGCTCACGTCCAAGTCTAAAGTGGTCATGGTTTGTAGCATAGCGATGATTGTACCGACTCTCACTTTTAATCAATATAAATTTATAGTAACTTGTGCACATTGTATAGATAATTTTGTAACATCTTTTACGTACATACATTAAAAAATACTTATCTCTCCCTTATAAATATAGACTAGTCCGTTCCTAACGAACAATATAAATCACATAAATTATCGTCTCTCTTTCATAAACTCGTTGGAATCATCATAATTGGACAGTTGTTGTTATCACTTGTATCTATACATAGAAGAGCCGGAATTGCGAGTATTTGGGATCTTCTTGCATCATATAATTATTATTAGATGATTCTTCACATACGTGCCTAAGTATACTTCTCTTCACTAATGTCCAAATATGAATATACAATATTGATTATCATTATTTATTATTTAATATGGTATTATATATACATATATGCCTATGCAAAATACATATAATATTGTATTAATTATTAGTATGTTTCTAGATTTTTTTTTTCCTGAAAGGAAGTATGTTTGTAGATGAAACTTATGAAGAACAGGTTTTGTCATAACCGTCTCTGGAAATAACTATTGCAGTGTCATTAAGCTGTTGGGGCTATGTTATCTCGTATGCAGTAAGACAGCATAGTAATTAACTATATGGACTGACCAGGAATGCCAATACAACAGATGTCTGTATGATTGGGACTCTTACCATTTTTTAGAACTCTATCATTCCATGGGCGGGGAATCCGAGGACAAGAATTTATATGAAAATATTTCATCATTTTGTTGTGTTTTAACTTGTTCCACGCAACTTCAGAAATTTATTTGGTGATTACAATTATTTTTTACTATATCATTACGCAAACAAATATCGGTGACCATGATTAAAATTTAATGATTACAATTATATTCAAATTTTATTTTTTAAACTATAGAGTATCTACACTCGAAATTGAGGATATACCATAACCCACCCATAATAATAATTAGAATTGTTGTTTTTGTTGATCAATCGGAAATCAATCGGAAATCAAAAGGAAACTGAACACAAACACCGGATTTACGTTGTATCCCTAGAGTGATCCAGGACTAATCCACGGAAGAGCTCTAAACGCTCTTTTAGCTACTGATGGTATTGATAGATTTGTTTACTTCCTGTTACAGTCGGCTACAACATAAATAACCAAAGAAGAAGAAGAAGAAGGCCGAACCCTAGGCTGCTCTCTACACACATCGGAGCACCCATGCATGGGCTTCATGGGCTCACGTAGCTGGGCTTAATGGACCTCGTACTAATATGCAATTATATACAGAGACAAGCCCAGAATAACATAATCCGCTAATCCGCTAATAGCCTCCCCCAAATTGATGCTGGCCACAAAGCATCAATTTGCTCGAGAGATACCAATGACGACTGGTGGAGAAAGGCTTCGTGAAAATATCGGCAATCTGATCCTCCGTGCGGACATAATGAAGAGTAATCGTGCCATCACCAACTAGATCACGAATGTAGTGAATAGGAATTTCGATATGCTTCGTGCGATCATGAAGAACAGGATTGACAGCAATTCGTATAGCACTTGTATTGTCCACAAATAGATCCATAGGAAGAGAACATAAAATGTCCAGATCATGAAGAAGACGACGCAGCCAAACGAGCTCAGAAGCCACATCAGACATAGCTCGGTACTCAGCTTCGGTAGAAGACTTAGAAACCTTGTCCTGCTTCTTACAACGCCAAGAAATAAAGGCAGAACCAAACTGAACACCCAACCAGTAGTAGATCGCCGAGTATCAACGCAACCAGCAAAGTCAGAATCGGAATAAGCACGCAGAGCACAATCACCAGAGTAGGGGAAGAACATACCAACATCTCGAGTGCCCTGAAGATACCGGAGAATACGGTGAACAGCAGCCAAATGATCAGAGCAGGGAGATGCCATGAACTGACTAACAATCTGAACAGGATAAGAAATGTTAGGACGAGTAGCAGCAAGAAAAATCAGACTCCCGACTATACTCCGATAATAGGCGGCATCAGGAAGAGGAGAACCGGAGGTACGACTAAGATGAAGATTTGGTTCCATTGGTGTGGAGACAGGCTTGCAGTCATGAAAATGATGATCAGAGAGTAAGTCAGAAATGTACTTCCGTTGACTCAAGAGAAGGCCCGTGGCATTTCGAGTAACCTCCAGTCCAAGAAAATAAGAGAGATCGCCTAGATCCTTGAGATTAAAAGCTGTACTCAGACCATCTTTGAGACTCTGGATACCGGCAGGATCGGAACCAGTGATAACCATATCGTCAACATAAAGCAGAAGTTCTACCAATCCAGATGAAGTCTTCCGGGTGAAGAGGGAAGGATCATTTAAGCTCTGCTGATAATCGAGACCAGTAATAGTAGTCTGAAACTTCTCAAACCAGGCACGAGGTGCCTGTTTAAGACCATAAAGAGAAAGATTGAGACGACAAACCTGATCAGCTGTACCAAGAGAATAGCCAGGGGGACGCTCCATATAAATGACTTCCTCCAAATCACCGTGAAGAAAAGCGTTCTTCACGTCCAACTGATAGAGAGGCCAGTATTGAAGAGAAGCAACAGCCAACAGAGTACAGACAGTGGACATCTTAGCGACGGGAGCGAAGGTCTCACTGTAATCAACACCGAGCTCCTGTGTAAAACCTTGAGCCACTAAGCGAGCTTTATGTCGCTCGATTGTACCGTCGGGATTCATTTTGATGGTATACACCCAGCGACAACCAACAACTGAAGTCGAGGGAGGAGGTCGAGGAACCAGAGTCCAAGTATTATTAGCGTGCAATGCATCGAGCTCTTTCTTCATAGCATAATCCCAAACCGGGTCCCCCTGAGCTTGCTTAAACCGAGTAGGAACAACATAGGCATCAACTCCATGGGCAACATAGTCATTAAATTTGGGTGGAGGAACACCTTTTGTAGACCGAGTGGAGAGGCGAGGTACTGGTGCTGGCGATGTAGATGGGGATGGACCATGGGGCGAAGTGGATGGAGAGGAAGATCCACTAGATGATGTGGTAGAGGCAGAAGTCGGCGGTGTATCAGGGCTGATGGAGACAATTCCGTCGGACGTGGAGGTGCTTGAGGAAGCAGATGGAGACGTGCTTGATGTTGCACCGCTGGGGGAAGACAAATCGGGGTCGGGGAGACCATGGGGTAGAACCGGGAAAAAATCAGCATCATCGACGTCATCATGATTAAAGATAGGCAATGGCAAAGTCGACGGAAGGAAGCTAGGAGAAGCTGATGACTCTGTATAAAACATTATGTGTTCAAAAAAGACAACGGTCGTAGCAATACGCATACGTTGAGAAGAAGGATCAAAACACAAATACCCTTTATGCACATCACTATAACCGAGGAAGACACAACGAGCAATTTTAGAGGACAGTTTGGTACGCTCTCGCTTAGGAAGAAGAACAAAGCAAAGAGAGCCAAAAACACGGAGACGGGAATAATCAGGATGTTTGGAGTACAAGGCAAAGTATGGACTGTTGTTTTGTAGAACAGGAGTAACTTGATAGTTGATAAGACGCACAGCTGTAGCTACTGCTTCTGGCCAAAAATGACTAGGAACGTTAGAAGCCAGTAGCAGAGCACGAGTAAGGTCCAAAACATGAAGATTTTTAGGTTCAACTAGACCGTTTTGTTGGGAAACTCCAGGACAAGATTTTTGACTAAGAATGCCTAGAGAACGGTAAACCTCATGTAAAGGAATAGAACTGAATTCACCACCAGGATCAGATCGTACTATTTTCCCAGGTCGATCAAATTGGGTTTGAATCATTTTCAGAAACTCAGTAGCTACAGATCGAAGTTCCGATTTAAGACGCAAGAAGTAGACCCAAGTGTAGCGAGTAGCATGATCAATAAACAGGGCAAAATAACGAAAACCATGTCGAGAAATGACAGAAGATGGACCCCAAAAATTTGTATGAATAACATGAAAAGGCTGATCAATGATAGTGGTACTCGAAGGAAATGACCGACTAATGGTTTTTGCTTCTACACAACTAGTGCAGGAATGATTTGCAGAAGCATAAACATTATTCTTGCCAAGTAAAGATTGTTTAAACATCATAGCTAAATGACTCGAATGAGGATGTCCTAATCGGGCGTGCCACAAATCCCAAACATTATTTGACTGACTCGAAAAACAAGTGGGAAAAGACGCAGGACTACTGACAGACCTAACACGATGACTACTGACGATCGACGACGATGAGCCCCCTCGAAGCTCTTCTAAGTGGAAGATTCTTCCTCGTTTACTCCCCTTTCCGATCTGCCTCCCCGTCTTCAGGTCCTGGATAAAACAACCAGTTGGTGCAAACAAAACAGAACAGCCCTCATCGGTGAGTTGACCCACAGAAACCAAATTGGGAACAAGTTGTGGAACATGGAGAGTATTAGGCAAATTAAGTGTACTATCATCCATCAGACCCACGCCACTCACTTCTAATTGATTTCCATTAGCAACCCTTAGAGATAAATCACGAACTGGCCTTAATTTGGTTAAGCACTTAGAATTTGACGTCATGTGATTGAAACATGCGAAATCTAGTAACCAAGGAGATGATTTACCTGCCGATCCATGAAAGAGTAGCAAAGGCGGCATTAATGGCTGTGGGAAGAGACGTTTGGAGCGCTGCGTTTACCATGCTCTCGACGTCAAAGGCGGACAGTCCGCCACCGTTACTGCTACTTCCTGCATCAGTGTAATAAGTTTGATCGTGGGTGCGATCTGCTGGAGCTGGTGCGCGATCATAGGACCTGTCATGTGGACGAGAGGAAGATCCCACAACAGGAGCACCTCGCTGGGAAAGGCAGCTCCCATTCCACCCGCAGCGCATGCTTCATGACGCTGCCGAGTGCGGCAGTCGAGCACTATGTGGCCTGTACGTTTGCAATATAAGCAGAAGTTCCAACCACGTCAATGTTTCTTCAGATGTCCGCGCTCATGGCAATGGTTGGCATTCCAAGTCGGAGATGGGAGTGCGACGTTGAAATTGCATCTTATCGGCAGCATAAGCTGATTGGGACGCAGCAAAAACAGATTCACCTGCACTTGGGCGAACATCAAGCTGAGCTTGTGTTCGCATCCGAGTTTCTTCCCGGATCAGAACCCCTAACATACCGTCGAAATTTGAGGTCTGGCTGATTGAGAAGAGTAGACCGAACGGCCTCAAAGTCGGGTCGGAGTCGCATCAAGAAGCTTAACAGCCGATTTTGTTGTCTTTCGGCAAGGGCGTCGGCAAATACAGGATTGGGACAGAGAGCAACAACAATGATGTCCTGCTCTGTCCATAGTTCTTGGCGAGTTAAAATACTCCGTTGACGGACAGGTCTCCTTGTTCAAGACGGGCAAGCGCCATCTGTACTTCAAACTGGCGAGCTACATTGACGGTGGAATATGTAGCCTTCAGATGCTGCATCATACTGTAGGAGGTAGTGAATGGACGAAGACTTAGGCATGTTGAGGGATCGACGGATCCAAGCAGCCACGAGCGAACGCGGCCAATCCCGCTGATTCCATTGATCAATTTCAGAGGCAGGCAGAGTGTTGCGTGGCTGAGGTGAGGTCCCATCGAGTATGCCGAGCATACCGTGGCCTTCGACAAATACCCGAAATTGGAATTCCCACAGAGCGAAATTCGTTGAGGTCAATCGGACGGATGGGCAATCAGAATTCATTGGCGGAAGCTCTGATACCATGTTGATCAATCGGAAATCAATCGGAAATGAAAAGGAAACTGAACACAAACACCGGATTTACGTGGTATCCCTGGAGTGATCCAGGACTAATCCACGGAAGAGCTCTAAACGCTCTTCTAGCTACTGATGGTATTGATAGATTTGTTAACTTCCTGTTACAGTCGGCTACAACATAAATAACCAAAGAAGAAGAAGAAGAAAGGCGAACCCTAGGCTGCTCTCTACACACGTCGGAGCACCCATGCATGGGCTTCATGGGCTCACGTAGCTGGGCTTAATGGACCTCGTACTAATATGCAATTATATACAGAGACAAGCCAGAATAACATAATCCGCTAATCCGCTAACAGTTTTATCTTATTGGTGAAATTGGAAGGGGAAACATCCATTGGCAAATACAGAAAACACTTCTGGGATTGTACACAATAATGTTGAATTGTAAACAAAGTTGCGAATGTCACATTTGGAAGTTTGAAAAAATAGGAGAATTTTATGATATTGAAAATAAATATGAAGGGGTATCATATTTTTGAGTAGCAAAATTAATTTTAGACTTTGAATTAGTCGAATTTTAGACTTTGAATAATGCTCTAACTCATAATAATTAAAATCTATATCGTAATTCTCTAAAATCTTATACAGTATGATAACTTTATTAGAAATCGTGATTAAAATATCTAATTCATCGAAATACATCAAATATACTAGGTGCATTATCTTACTATCCAGGGTCTAATGTTTAAATAATTGAGATTTGTGATTTATCCGTCAAAGATTAGAGTATAGTAGCATGCTACAAAATTCAGTTAATTCAAGATCTGTATAACATTTTCTTACAAACACTATGAGATTTTACTAGATTTATCCTATTTATAATAAAGAAGCAGCCACATATATTGTTCGTTGCTACTCTTTTTTTTTTTTTTTTGACGGGGTTTTTTTTTTACGGGTGTTCGTTGCTACTCTAGTGTAATAGTTGGGATATAGGGGGTTTTGTGCAATTTAAGACTACATGATAAATCATACGAGACACTTAGCACTTTGAGTTATTGGGGTTTGAAATAGGATTTTTGGCCAGCAATTAATTGGTTAATACTTTTATTTATTTATTTTCAAATTAATCAGTCAAATTTTCACTTATTGTAATGACAAAACGTTGCCATCATTGCGAAGGGAACTGTTATTTTTTCACAATATGTAAGTGACTAGCTAACTTTCTAGTAAGAGTCTTGTTGTGTTCTTCCTAATCACCATCTAAAATATATAAAGTAGGTGCTTAAAAAAATTTCGTTCAGGAGATTCTTGGATGCTTTTTCTAGTTATACCAAGAATTTATGGAGAGGCCAATAACACTTTTAAGAGGGTGATCAATTATGCCTTGAGTTTGTTTATATTTTGTTTACGGACTAGAAAAATGACATTTTACGCTTCTTTTCTATTAAATATTTTCGTCCAAGAAAACTATTTATTTTATTCAAAGGAGGTTAATGCCTTTTTTTGAAACTCTGGATGAAGACCGATAAGAAACTATTGTAGTCAAGCCTGCTATATATCTTCCTGAATTTTAGTTGAAGCCTCTACCAATCGCAACAACACCGTCAACAGATCATGTTTGATCCAGAGTAGATGTCAGCATTATACTAGGTTGTAACATCCATATTTTCTTGTTCTAATTGAGCAAGCTAGAGTTGAATTTCGAATTGTCCATATGTGGTGTTTGCAGTGTAGGTCTTGGAAAGATGATCTCATATATCCTTTGTTGTTGACATCAAGCAAAGACTCAATCATATTGTGGGATCAACTGGTAGGGATGGCAACAAAACCCAACCCACGGGTATCCACCCGACACAACCCGGTCAACGCGGGTAAAACCCGTGTTGATGGGTTTTGGGCCGGGTTCGGGTTTAAACCCGCTACACTATTCACCCGGGTTGGGTTTGGGTTTAGGTAAACCCTCCCCGTAGGTACCCGCCCACACATATAATTACCTTCCCGGTATATTTAATATTCTAAATAATATATCTTCTTAAACAACTAATATTATTTATGTTTGTGGAAACATGTATAATTTGTTCTTTTTAATTGTTTATAATGAAGTTGATATTATGGAGTGGATAGTGAAGAAACTTATTTGACGAGGAAGAAGATTTCAATTAATCTTGTTGTTTATAGATGTTTATCTTTAATTTTGAATAATTTGTATTGATCATTTGTGGTTTGCTTGTATGTTCTAGACTGATTTTTTTGTATGAATAATTTGTATCAGAAAATTGATTTTAAACTTTTATTTTGAAAGAAATTTGTTATTGTAAATTTTTTACCACAAAAACCCACGGGTACCCATGAACCCGCGGATACCCAGCGGGTTGGGTTGGGTTTGGATTTGGGTTTGGGTTTAACAAAACCCACCCCAACCCGACCCATTGCCATCCCTATCGGCAGGAAATCCAACCTGATAATTTTTTTGTAACCAAATTGACAAATCCTTCCCAAAAGAAGGATGAACAACCGATCTAAGTGATGTACCATTCAGAAACGAGAGGAGCCCCTTGCTTTCGAGAAACAAACAGAATTGGAGCCCCTATAAGGAATAGTTCTTGGAGTTCAAAAGAACGCACATCTAGTCAGAATCTATTTAAACAAACTCTGATACCATGTTGTTCATACCAAACTTGATTAAATCGAAAATACAAAAACAAACACGACACATGATTTACGTGATTTCTCTGAAATTGGGATTGCTCCACAAAAAGTAGGAGATTCTCCAAACTCTTTTCTTGGAAATTAAGAACTCGAATGTCCATGGATCACTGCAAATAATGTTTTTGGGATTTTTAGTGGTGTGAATGGAAATGAAAGGGGAAAGATCCAAGAGAATCTCTTGAAGTACCATGTTGGTAAGCTGTGGGAACGTGTGGCCGCGAATTTGGTCGATTTGATGTAATATGTTGGTAATCGATAATATTGGTTTCTGTAACCAACAGGACCAAACCGAGTTGAACCAAATCAAACCGAAACTATGTGACGGTTGGAATAACCAAACCGGTCTAACTACCATGGGTCGAGCCGATGCAATGGTTCATTATTTTAAATGAATCCATGTGTTGGTTGGGGTGTAACCACCCATATGAAGAGTCGCCTCCCTTTGTACGCACCCCTTCATTTTCTATAAACAACACATAACCCCCTCTGGTTTTTATGTACTGTTATAAACGCGCTGCTACGGATCGGGAAACCGCCGGGATCGACAAAGCAAGAATACGAAAGCGAGAATCGAAAACACGACACACGATTTACGTGGTTCACTAACACGATGTGTGTTAGCTACGTCCACGGGCGAGAGAGAGACGATTTCACTATACTGAGGAGATTACAGATTACAGAGGAGTATGAGAAGTATTTATAGTACTTCTCCATGTGGGTCTAAACCTAATCCAATCTAGCAAAGGAAACAGTTACAGACCAGGCCCAGAACCCGAACCCAAATAACATTGAGCCCATACACCGTGGGCCGGGGGCGTTGCCCCTGGACCCCACTCGCTGATCGGGCAGCGAGACCCCCGGTTACCAGTCGTAGCGGCTGATAATCCGATTCAAGTCATATCAACAAATCTCCACCTTGACTTGAATCCTCTTCCTCTGAAATCTCTGATGTACTCTGCTCCTTCTCTCTCTCCCGTCATCAATGCCCCGTAGGGCGGAGTCACCCACTCAAGACATTCAGCAACTCCAAGCAGTGTTGGAACTTGCCATGTGGAACCGGCTTCGTGAACATATCAGCAGGATTATCCGCGGTGCCAACCTTCTTCACCTTAATCCTCTTCTCTGTCCTCAAGAAATGATACCTCACATCGATGTGCTTAGTCCTCTCATGGTGGACTTGATCCTTGGCCAAGCATATTGCACTCAAACTGTCGCAATACACCACTGCCTGATCATGATGTAGACCAAGATCACCAACCAGTCCCTTCAACCATATTCCCTCCTTGGCAGCTTCTGTCAACGCCATATACTCTGCCTCAGTAGTAGACAATGTCACCGCCGACTGCAAAGTTGCCTTCCAGCTCACTACAGAACTCCCAAGAGTGAATACAAAACCGGTCATCGATCTCCTCGTGTCAACATCTCCAGCATAGTCCGAGTCAGAATACCCAGACACCAAGCACTCTGCATCACTTCCGAAGCTAATCCCCACATCAGGTGTACCCTTAAGGTACCGGAAGATCCTCTTCACAGCCTGCCAATGCTCCTTCCCAGGTTGTATCATAAACCTGCTAACAACACTAACAGCATGTGCAAGATCAGGTCTAGTGCATACCATAGCGTACATCAAGCTACCTACTGCACTAGCATATGGGACTCTCGACATGTACCCCTTCTCAGCCTCTGACTGCGGTGCATAAGCTGAGGATAGATGAACATTTGAAGCACTAGGAGTATTTAAGGGCTTTGCTGAAGACATGCCAAACCTCGACAATATCTTCTGGATGTAGCTCTTCTGTGACAAGAAAAGCTTCTTCTTCGACCTGTCCCTGTAAATCTCCATACCCAAGATCTTCTGAGCAGCTCCCAAATCCTTCATCTCAAACTCAGCACTGAGAAGCCCCTTTAACTTCTGGATATCAGACTTTGACCTCGCAACTATGAGCATATCATCCACATACAGAACTAGATATATCATCGAACCATCCTCTGCCTTGCTGTGATATACACAACAATCATATGGACTTCTGCTGTAGCCCAGCTCAAGCATGTAACTGTCAAATCTCTTGTACCACTGCCTCGGAGATTGCTTAAGTCTATACAAGGACTTCTTCAGCTTACAAACATAGTCTTCTTTTACGGGAACCTCGAATCCTTCTGGCTGAGTCATGTAAATTTCTTCCTCCAACTCTCCATGCAGGAAAGCTGTCTTCACGTCTAGCTGCTCGAGCTCCAAGTCATAATGTGCCACTATTGCTAGTAGCACTCTGATCGAAGTATGTCTGACCACTGGTGAGAAAATCTCATTGTAGTCAACTCCTTCCCTCTGAGAGAAGCCTCGTGCAACCACCCGAGCTTTAAATTTCATGCCCTCTTTAGAAGTGATTCCTTCCTTCTTCTTGTAGATCCACTTGTTTGTCACAATCTTCCTTCCCCGTGGTCGTTTGACTAGCTCCCAAGTCTGATTCCTGTCATGGGATTCTATCTCATCTCCCATTGCGGCAAGCCACTGATCAGCTTCACCGCCCGAAACTGCTTCTCTATAGGACTGTGGCTCTCCTGCATCCACTTCTTCATCAACCTGAAATGAATACGCCACCATGTCCTCGAAGCCATACCTCTGTGGAGGTACTCCTGCAGTCGCTCTCTTCGGTCTACCGAAAGTAATAGACTGTTGAGCTCGTGCACTGGACTCTGAAGTTTCTGGCTCTGCAGAGACATCCTCATCATGTTGATCTTCTCCACCTTGGTGCTCAAACTCACTCTCATTGAGAGTTTGCAGCTCCACCTGCTTATCAACATTCCTGCTACCTTCAACAACAGTGACCTTCAACATGGGGTTAAACATAGACTTCTCATCAAATATCACATTTCTACTAAGTATAACTCGATGCTCAGAAGGTGACCAGACTCGAAATCCCTTAACTCCATCTCCGTAACCCACAAATACACCCTTCTTTGCCCTTGGGTTAAGTTTACCCTCATCCACATGATAATAAACAGGACACCCAAAAACTTTCAGTGAAGAGTAATCAGCAGGCTTACCATACCACACTTCATAAGGAGTCTTACACTCGATACCTGTGTGTGGTCCACGGTTGATCAGGAAGCACGCCATATTTACTGCTTCTGCCCAGAATCTTCTCTCTAGTCCAGCATTAGAAAGCATGCACCGTGCTCTCTCCAACAATGTCTGGTTCATCCTTTCTGCAACGCCATTCTGCTGGAGTGTATCTCTAACAGTCCGATGACGGGCAATCCCTTCATCCTTGCAGAATTCGTTGAACTCAGAACTGCAGAACTCCAGACCATTGTCCGTTCGCAGCTTCTTGATCTTCTTACCGGTCTGATTCTCCACCAATGTCTTCCACTGCTTGAACTTCGTGAAAGCCTCACTTTTCTGCTTCATCATGAAAATCCAAGTAAATCTCGAATAATCAATAATAGACAGAAAATACATGCTGCCTCCAATGGATTCAACTCGTGAAGGACCCCAACAGTCGGAGTGGAGGTAATCCAGTATCCCCTTCGTCCGGTGGATACCCTTCTTGGGAAACTTACTGCGATGTAGCTTCCCAAACACACAATGCTCACAGAATTCCAAATTCTGCACCTTGTGCCCGCAAAGAAGATCCCTCTTCGATAGAACTTGCATCCCCCGTTCACTCATATGCCCCAGTCTCATGTGCCAGAGAGTGGTCATATCTTCCTGTTGAACCTGAGACGATGCAACTGCAGCAGAACCAGACAACACAGACCCTTGTAATGCATACAAGGTCCTACGCTTCACGCCCTTCAGCACCTTCCTTGAACCTTTGCAGACATACACAACTCCACCTTTTCCTTTGAAGCTGAAGCCCTTGCTGTCGAGTAGACTCAAGGAGATCAGGTTCTTTGTCATTCGTGGAACATGTCTGACATCATTCACGGTACAGAACGAACCATCATGTGTCCGAACCTTTATGGACCCGATTCCAACAACCTTGCAGACAGCTCCATTAGCCATGACCACGTTACCACCATCTATCTGCTCGTAGGTTGTGAAGCAATCCCTGTTCGGAGACATATGGTATGAGGCTGCAGTATCCAGAAACCACACATCACCACGAAGTGCCTTCTCATCTACAGCCAAGGCGAGATCGTCTTCAGAACTGTTGTCCACTTCTGCCACGGCAACTGAACCTTGTTTCTTCTGTTGCCCTCTTCTCTTGGGACAGTTGTACTTCCAATGCCCCACTTCCTTACAGTTGTGACAAGCATCACCTGGCTGTGGACCGGGACCCTTGGAATTCTTGCTCGAATTCCCTTTACCAGATTTCTTCTTTCCCTTTCCACCTGTAACAGCCAAACCCGATGCCTCACCACCTGTACCAGATCCGGACGCCTTATGTCTGATCTCTCTCGTATGAAGAACAGACCTGACATCCTCCAACGACACGCTTTCTTTACCGGCAATAAAAGAATCAACGAAATTCTCATATGAACTCGGCAAAGAAACCAGCAGGATTAGGGCAGCATCCTCGTCATCAACTTGAACATCTATATTACGCAGATCCAGCAAAATAGAGTTAAGTTGTTCGAGATGTTCCCTCAAAGGCGTACCTTCTTGCATCCTCAAGCTGAACAACCGTTGCTTGAGATGCAGCTTGTTGGTTAGAGACTTAGTCATGTACAGACTCTCTAGTTTCAACCACAAGCCCGCGGCAGTCTTCTCAGCAGCGACTTCAATGATGACGTCATCAGACAACGATAGCATGATGGTCGAGTGGGCCTTCTCCTCCAGGGTATTCCACTCATCGTCATCGACCGCTGCCTTCTTCTGTTTCGCAGACAGCGGCCCCCACAGCCCTTGCTGTTTTAGTAAAGCCTGCATCTTGATCTGCCATATAGCGAAGCTGTTCTTCCCCGTGAACTTTTCGATCTTCATGTTCACCGACGTCATTCTTCTAAATCGAAAACCCTAGCCTGATTTCCAGCCGAGGCTCTGATACCACTTGTTATAAACGCGCTGCTACGGATCGGGAAACCGCCGGGATCGACAAAGCAAGAATACGAAAGCGAGAATCGAAAACACGACACACGATTTACGTGGTTCACTAACACGATGTGTGTTAGCTACGTCCACGGGCGAGAGAGAGACGATTTCACTATACTGAGGAGATTACAGATTACAGAGGAGTATGAGAAGTATTTATAGTACTTCTCCATGTGGGTCTAAACCTAATCCAATCTAGCAAAGGAAACGGTTACAGACCAGGCCCAGAACCCGAACCCAAATAACATTGAGCCCATACACCATGGGCCAGGGGCGTTGCCCCTGGACCCCACTCGCTGACCGGGCAGCGAGACCCCCGGTTACCAGTCGTAGCGGCTGATAATCCGATTCAAGCATATCAACATGTACATTTTTCCGTTACCAAAACTCCGCCAAAATCCAAAAGTAGTTTTCTGCGTTGATTTTTCAATGATAAAATCGAGTCAAGTGTAGTTCTCGCCGGTTCACTGCGTTCGATGGTTTCCAAGGTTTGAGGTAACGCTACACCGAAAAGGTACGCCCTTTCTATCCTGGGAGGAATTATTCCATAATCTTGGGTACTAGAGGGGAATCAGATTCCTTAAGGAGAGACAGTGAATTTTGTCGGCTAGGACGCTTGCATATGTATTTGCATGATTTTGTGATCTTATATGTTTGTTGTGTTGATTACATGATCTTAATTTTATACTTGTTCTACAAGAAAATAGTATACGTGAACAATTTTCACAACAATCTTAAGAAATCTTAATAGAAATTGTTAATTGTTCACGGCATGTTTAGGTTAAGAACAATTGCAAGACGAATTCGGTTGTTCATCTTTTGATCTATAATGAGAGGCTTGTGGGGACTTGTGGTCAAGTCTATCTGAGCCTAAGTTGTTGAAAATGTGAATGCAAATGTTATGTTCAAGGTAAAGTGAACATAGAACGAAAATGATATCTTCGGTGTGTTGGAGATGAAGTTTGATTAATGCACGTCTAAAAAATTGCATTACGAGTAAGCCACAAGGGATAAGGAATTCTAATTCCAATGGTACTTGTGAAGACATGATAATTTATTTATCATGTATGTGGTTTAGGACTTGATGTTTCCTATGCCTTGAGGGAAAGGAAAATTAAAACTAAGATGGATCCTTAAAGGGATTGAATAAACTTGTTAAAGAATGGTGATCATCAAAGTATTCATCGTCGGAATTGTTTATGGTATATGTAGACATATACCATTGGAAAAACAATTGGGCATGAGAGCTCAATTGAGATGATCTTATTAAACTTAAAGTCTAAATTACTTATGCTATATTTATGAAGCTTATACTATTGACAAGTAATTAGACTAGTGAGTTAGAAAAATCATTAGAATTACTTGTGGTATGTCAAGCTTTTTTGACTAATGTCATTAGTAAGTAATTAGATGGGGTTTCCAGTATTGGAATGCATCTGAATTACTTGTGGTATCTCAAGTAGCCTTGACCAATACCTTTGGTAAGTAATTATATGATAATTCTAATAATATCTGAATTGTTTGTGGTATGCTAACCGAATTAGAACATACCATTGTTAAACAATTAGATGAAGATAGTGGTTGTCAAGTTCTATACGTAAATCATGGAAAATAATTATTCCATGATGTTTGGCAAATGGTAGAATTGTGGAGGAGAAGTGTAGTTGGTTTCAACTATTATCTTAAAAAAATACCCTTACAATGGGACACAAAGTTATCCATAAGACAAAAAATGGAAATTAAGGTCAAACAAGTCATACTTGAAAGTATGAAGGTGTCCAGTGAGAAAGAGTAAGTCCATAAACCTCATGCAATTAACCGCTCCAAGGGTATAACTTATGAGTAAAATCTAGCATATGTTGACATTTATGTCAGAGAGCTAGTTTAG
Organism: Linum tenue; assembly: GCA_946122785.1. Classification (NCBI taxonomy): domain Eukaryota; kingdom Viridiplantae; phylum Streptophyta; class Magnoliopsida; order Malpighiales; family Linaceae; genus Linum; species Linum tenue. The sequence goes on from CAMGYJ010000002.1 coordinate 41,301,335, forward strand.
AAATCCGAAAAAAGATTTCTTAGAGATGTGATCCACTCTTTCCAAAGAGAGAAAGATGTCAACCATTTACATGCAAGTATATGAACAACATTCCTCAAACCGGAAGCGTTGGTTTCAACTACTGTGGCGAAATAGTTGAAATGTGGGGGATAAATTGGGAGAAGTGATGTGGAATGTCGCTTGGGTGATTCCAAAGTGAAGATGTGGATACTTATGAGTTTTGCATAAACCCTAAGATAAATCATAAATATCACTACATTGAAAGAGATACGTGTGAAGTTCAAGTACTCTAAGGTTAATGAAGTGGAGAGACTTCAACACTAGTGTCATGTGTTAAGATTATTGCAAGGTAATAAAATCAAGTCAAGCACACGTGATGTGTAGTGAATCAAAAGAGACGAGTCTTTGGTGTATTATACCCAAAGGAACTCACCGGATGAACCACAAAGTATAATCCATTGATGAATATGGATTTATGGTTGATGGAGAGCAGTACCTTGGAAAACATCCAAGTTAAACTGCATATATACCCACTCTATGACCGGTGAAGTTCAATAGTCTGGCCTGTGAAGAATGGCGTTATTAAACGCACTTGTGCACAAAATTGTTATTGCAAGGGCTAGAAGTGTTATGTGAAAATCTCGTCATTAAAACATAACATTATTGATTGATTAATTTCTAGCGAGTTATCGGAGATTATAATTTAGATCAAATGATAAAAAACTTGGGGCCCACCTAAAATTTAAATAAAACATCGAAGGGAATGGACTCGTGGTCTATGACAAATCATCATGGCAGTAACTCTACCTATGTAGGATTGGCAGACCCAACCTCTAGGTTCAAGGAGCAAACAAAGTTGTGAATGATGGTCCGACATTGTCAAATTTTCAATGTCCATTCTCATGACGAGACAATGTCCAACTATAAGGGTAAACCTAAAGATGCAAGGTTTTTAATGATTTCTAAGTTTGACACGGGATGTGATCAAATAGTGTATTTTCGAAATACACGTTTAGAAATCACCTATGTGAGTGTGAAGTGGAGCCTCTTCAAAGAGAATAAAAGAAGGCCAGTTCTCTAAGCACTCATGAGACCAGGCAGTGTTCATGGCTAAAACGAAAACAACAATGAGAACCAGTGACGGATAAGAGTTAGCTGTGTGACATATGTTGTCTTAGTATACAAGAAAAACCGAAAGTTCAAAGATATCACATCTACCGATTGGTGAGTATACTCGATATATGTTCACTAAGGAAGGTTCAAAGGGAAACCTACCTATCCCGATGCAACTAATTCTTAGTCGAGAATCACACGATTTTTTGCATAGTTTTAAAGTACAACATTCTCCATTCATGTGGGGGTTGTTGGGATTTTTAGTGGTGTGAATGGAAATGAAAGGGGAAAGATCCAAGAGAATCTCTTGAAGAACCATGTTGGTAAGCTGTGGGAAGGCGTGGCCGCGAATTCGGTCGATTTGATGTAATATGTTGGTAATCGATAATATTGGTTTTTGTAACCAACCGAACCAAACCGAGTTGAACCAAATTGAATCAAATCAATGTGGCGATTGTAAAAACCAAAGCAGTCCAACTACCATCGGCCGAACCGATGTAATGGTTCATTATTTTAAAATGAATCAATGTGTTGGTTGGGGTGTAACCACTCATATGAAGATTCGTCTCCCTTCGTACGCACTCCTTCATTTTCTATAAATAGCACATAACCCCCACTGGTTTTTACATACATTTTTCCGGTACCAAAACTCTACTAAAATCCAAAACTAGTTTCTGGCATTGTTTATTCAAAGAGAAAATCGAGTCAAGTGTGGTTCTCGCCGGTTCGCTGCGTTTGGTGATTTCCAGGGTTTGAGGTACCACTACGCCGGAAAAGGTACGTCCTTTCTATTATGTGAGAAATCATTTCATAACCTTGGGTACTAGAGGGGAATAAGATTTCTTAAGGAGAGACAGTGAATTCTGTCGGCTAGGACGCTTTCATGTGTATTTGCATGATTTCGTGAACTTATATATTTCTTGTGTTGATTACATGATCTTAATTTGTTACTTGTTCTACAAGAAATTTGTTAGTATAGGTGAACAATTTTGGCAACAAATGTTGAAAGATGACCCATGGTCATGTTCGTCAAAAACTTTCTGATAATTAATTTTTATCATTGGCAAATTTCACCACAAAGCCACTCACTTTCGAGATTCGAAGTCAAACTGAAGGAGAGATTATTTTTGTTTTAAACCAAAGGATAGTATTAATTACCCCTCTAACATTCTAGATATATCATTTATGTCGTACTTAATAATTTTTCTTTCTGTGTGGGATATATATGGGGATCGGGGAAGAGTGTTGAAGCAAATTTCGAGGGACATATGTATAATTCATATTTTTATAGTGAATGAATAGTACTTGAGAACACGCATAATAATAAGAGCTAACTTTTAGCACAATTAAAGCATAGAATTATTTGATTCTATTGTATAGTATTCCCTGATAATGAAGTCATATTGTGTCCCCTCTTTTCCCCACGTTCCATGTGATTATCGGGCGAAGGTTTCATTTCATTTCATTTTATTTTATAGCCAGGTATAGTAAAGCAGGAATTAGGGCAAGCAACGGCACTGCTTTGTGTATATATATATAATTCGTGGGAATTGGAGACCAGCTCTAGCTATGGGACCTTGAGATCGATGGCGAGCAAGAAAAGCTCAAAAAAGCCTAACTCCTCGTGCAAGCATACTTGTCCAATGGCAATGGGATATAGAGAGATCAAATAAAGGCGTTGTTTTATGGGGATAGATATGTAAAGTCCAAACCACATGGTATTTCTCTCTTGAATTAAAAGGAGACTATGATGGTTTTCCTCAAAAGTAATTTCGTAATCAGAGAACCAAATGAAAAAGCATTGAGAAGATTGGATCGTGTGGTTCAATATATTTGTTATGTATCATTTGATAACAGGTTCATATACATATAAGGGAGTTGATGAGTTAGAAAGAAAGAAAGAAAGAAAAACCGGATACAAATACAGACAAACTGTATCGCGATATGTTTATTTGTTTCTCAAGTTATCATTTATTCGGTTTGTTGCAACCACAAGTGTAGAGCGATTATTTGCATTCATGGACTATATCAAAGAACGTACGATTATCAGATCCGAATGAATGATGTGATACTGATATATATATATATATATTGAACAAAATTTGGGTGCTAATTTGGACCATGAATGTGTTCTACAATACTTTTAGAATGTAGAATTTCGATGCGGTTCATTGTAAGCGATTTGAGCCAAACTATTATTCTGTAATTATACGAGTATTGAGTAGTATATTATTGATTTTTTATTTTGTTTAGTTGATTTTTATGATATGAAGAAAACACTCTTCGACCAATTTTCTATTTTCACTACTGATCGTAGGTGAAGGCATGTTCAAGATGTGCATCGTTCCAAGAGAATGAACGCGAGCCCTTTACAATATTTTCACAAATGAACTACCACAAAACTACTATGTATTAACTATTAACTTAAAGTTGCAATTACGTTTAACAGTGTTTTCTTGTTTCCGTTTTTCATTATTAGATAAATATTAAGGGAGGGTGAATGGACAAGAGAGGAATGAAGATCAAGGATGACAATGGGTCGGGTCGAATTGGGTTTCTCTAAACTCAAATCTAATCCAACGTATTCACATACAATAAAATTCGATAAAATATCAATTGAGTTTTAAAATAGAAAATTCAACTCAATTTAAATAGTGCATGAATATTTCAGTGTTCACAAACATAATAAAAAATTATTTTTTCGAACACAAACATCATAATATTATTCAAAAAATTTATTCACATATATTAACATAAATACTAATTGCATTCTAATAACACTTACAAATTATTCATAGTGTTAAGTTTAGATATAAAATGACATCATCTTTCTTTCTGGTTGTGGATAGAGTGGAAAGTGTGTTGAGTTTTGGAAAAATTCAAATCTAACCCACCAATTATTCAAAAGAGGTTAAACCTACACTCAACCTAAAATCCATCAAAAATAAATTATACCCGCTTTATCGGGTAGGGATGGGTTACCGTGGAGCTGGGTTTGTCACCCAACCTAAAACAAATAACCTCTTAATAGTTAATAGTCCTCTCAAAATGGAATAAAGGTATTACACAAGTGAAGAAAAGGTATAACACCTATATATATTTTATATCTCATTAATTTCATTGTTTGTGTACGCTCTTTTAATTCCTATATTTTTGTATTACAAAATTAATGGAAAGCTATTTTTGTAATAGGAGAAAGAAATACGTACAAAGGGAGAGGTTAAGCAGAAGAAGAAACATTTTGCGATATGTCTCTAATAAAGTGGTAAGCTGTTTAGCCTTTTTCTCGAGTTGATGTTTGCTATGTATTATGTTTCACGAATCACGATCGACAATAACAATACATAAAAGTAAATGAATTAATTTCCTAGGTTTTCTACGTTACGTGCTATTTGCGAAAATAATATGGAGCCAAAAATGGACAAGACTAGGTGGTTCTTGCTGGGTTGCGGTCGTTTTCCGGAACATGCACTCTAAGGATCGTTCGTTGCCGACGATGCATGTGTATATGTTTGAATTTCATATCCTTATGCTAATGTGATTAATAATAAAAATGATGATCCGTTTGTTTTGAGAGAATGATCATTTCATATCGGATAGTTAATTTTTATATATATATACGGTAAAGACTCCATCCAGGTGATCTGACAGCTAGATATATTTTGATGAGTTTTCAATCAATTTAAATGGTCAATTATTGTTTTTTGTTAAATTGAGTTCGAGTTCAGATTTAGGAATCAGGATCTAGGATTTATCCATTAAAAGTTAAGATTTAGTATCATATCCCAAAATCGATTTAATTCATAGGGTAGATAAAGATATTCCACCAAAAATAGCTTGAATATCATATACACTCAAGCAGTATAGCAGTCTCATCCATTTATTTATATATAAGAACTTATCAGATTATTAAGAAAGGTCACTAATTTTTCCAGGCAATCCATTGAGAAGAGTAATTAATAAAGAGTTTGACCAAGGTGGTAGGTGCATAATTATTTGGTGTAGACAGTGTTATTGTTTCTAGTATCATAGACTGGTTGTTAAGAAATTTATAAGAGAATTATATTTGTGGGGAAACCCTTAAAAATATATATATGTGGTGAATTCTACAGTACCCAGTATATATACATGTTAATCTCTTGAAGTGTGTACAGTTATGTATATTCAGCTTGCACATGAATTGAAGACGAAATATGCTCTGTCCCTTTGTGAACATATATGCTATCAGGTTTTCGGCACCAAGATGATGAGAGAGACAATTTTGGACTTGAGGAATTGACAAACCACATGACAATTAATCACAATGGGTTTCGTCTTTTCATGGAACACTGGGTTTTTAGCAATGTATATCACTGGTCGATTGTCACATAAGAGTTCTACAAGGTTGGATGATCAATATGTAGTTCTTGCATAAGTCCCTTCACCTATACAACTTCACAAGCAAGTTGAGAAAGACCCCTATACTCAGTTTAAGATGACGAACGAGAAAGAAATTTCTAATTCTTGAATTTCCAAATGATCATACATTACCCAATGAAACATCATGTAGTCGATCATCTTGTATCTAGGCATGAAGCCCAATCAAAATCACTAAATCACGAAAAAAGAAGATCTGACATGGACGAGTAGAACAATTCTTGACCTGAAGCCTTCTTTAGGTACTTGAACATTTCGTAAGCAAGATGCATATGAGTAACTGTGGGAGTATCTTCATATTTGCATAAATTTTGGACTACAAATGTGAGATCATGACGTGTGATGGTGAGGTAGTGAATCATCCAACAATTTTCCTGAAAAAGAGACACATCTTTCAGCAATGGTCCATCATCAGTAGATAGTCTAGTTTTCATGTCAATGAGGGCGACAACTAGCTTGGTATCTGCATATCCATTATCCTCCAATAAATCAGTATAGTACTTCTTATGGCCGATATGTATACCCCTTGTGATCGAGCATTCTCTAATCCCAACAAATAACGAAGCTTGTCAAGATCATGAATATTGAATTGGGAATGCAAGAAATCTTTTAAAGGATATCATCTTGTAGAGCATAAAAATTCTGATATATCTATGCAAAAAATTTTGAAATCGCGCTAGCCCACAAAAAATACGGTCAGCTGCTTAGAAAAATCCACCAAGCTCCCCTAAATTCCTCCTTAACCCTCTATGATATGGACAATTAGATCTTTCCCTATCAAATTATAACCTTTGGATTAGATTTTGCAGGAAGATATAACTCCATGATTTTGTACTGGATTCTTCGCCTTTTTCAATTATAAAGGATATAATAAAAAAAATGGGTCATTTAGTTATTTGTTGTCTATAGTTTATATGAAAACAAATTATTTTTGGTACTTAATTCATAGTTTTATCAATATGTAGCTATATTGAGAACTTTTTCCAGAAATACCACTATTTAAAAAAAGAATTCCAAAATACCACCCAACCCCATAAAATTCCAAAATTACCATCTTTTTCAAAAACCGCCACCTCACCTTGCGGTTTTCTATGAAAACTCAAACCCTTTATTTTCAAGTGGAGAATGAAAAGTTTTTGAGCAAAAAATTAAATATTTAAATTTTCATTCACTCCTATATCCCTAGCTAATTAAGGAGAGTGTAGACAATTATTTTGTTAAGTTGGTTTGTGCCTCACGATAATTTTTTAATATTTATAAAATTGCTGTATATTATTTTGGTACAAAACTAAACAATATCGTTATGATTTAGCACTTTTGTAGAAGATGAAACTTGTCTAATGAGTTATAGTAGGACATGAGTTATTCGTTTATGATGATATAAAATTGAAAATATTAGTATAGTTTAGTAGCTTCCGAATAGGATTGTGACTTGTGAGTATATAATGGTGACCATGTCTTTTGCTTTTTTATTTTGATATATCAAAAAATTGATATCTTTGTGTAAATCACGCAAAATTTGATATTTTGGCACAAAAAAATCTACACTCAGAATAAAAACGAAATAAATTAGGATAAATTAAGAATAGTAGGGGAACTAAAAATAAAAGAGATTTTGTTTGCTAGATGGAATATTCTAATTACATGACTGAAATTTTTTAAATTAAAATTAAACTATTTTTTCAATATGTTAGATCTACGAATGAAAAAAATAATAAAATAAAAAGAAGAATGGAGTTCAGCTAAAAACTGAATGCTTATAACTTATAAGGGGTTGACATAGATACATAAGAAATCTAGAAATTTTATATAGTGAAGCGAATGTTCATCTATAAATATTGACTATTTTGTTATTAAGTACTCAAGTAGTCATATGATCACTTATAATTGGTTAATGTGGTTGACTCTACCATGCATGTCTGTTTTTATTTGGCTATAAATTATCTAAGCGAGTACTAAAATTATTTATAGTAAGCTCACAATGTATTTGAAACATGACAAATATAGAAGTAAATGACTAACAATGTAAGGCAACTAACAGATTTACAAACTTGGATTCTTCTACAGTAACACACATGTTCACAATTCTCTAAAAGAATCATACATCTTTACAAAAAAAAAATTTTATTCTTTATTAAAAGACAACGTGAAAGTTGCTTTTAATGATAGATACATAATCAATTTTTACCATGAAAGAATGATATTCGTGTTGGTGGATCGAGCGCGAGATTCTCTCCTGCTTCTCTCGAAGGAAACCCTAATTTGGTTCTGCGAAAATCAATTTGGGAAAGGTTGAAGTCGATTGCAAAACGTCAGTGGCAAAAATCAAAAGGAACAATTACTGAATTGAATGGGCCTGAAATAAAGTAAACGAGAAATGGGCTTTAGCCCGGGTCAGGCCCGCTGTCCGATTCCAAGCCCGCTCCTTGCTCCTTCAATCAGACCAATTCTGATTCAACCCTGTACTTCGACTGCCTTCTCTGTTCGTCCGAGATGTCTGCAAAACAGGGTAACCAACTACACCAAGCAACTTTAAGCTAGATCAAATGTACACTGCAAGAACACAATTTTTACGTGGTATCCGGTACTGTTTGATTCAGTACCGACTAATCCACGGTCGAAGTATCTCAATCGAGATCTTCGACGTTCCACTATAATCACGATAGCCAAACCCTTTACAGTCAATCTCCTGGCAACACTCCGTCACCGATCAGACTCAGAAATAGTTCACTCCCCGCAAACCCAATCAAGAACACCCGCTGTTCTACCAGCAATTTCCCCAACTGCTACTGACTCTTCCCTTCTCACTCTATCTCTCAACACCAGTACTTTCTTTTGTGCTTGCAAAGACAGAGTCTGGAAAAGTGCTCTGTCCATGAAGTTACAATTAGCTAAATAGTCTAATTCTGACGACCGTTGCCCCGTGATCTCGTCTTGAATGATCCGATCTTCCTTTCTTGATTTTCACACACTTTCCTAATCAGGATGGTTTCAACCGTTGCTCAAAAACTTTCCTTCTTCGCATATGAATTTATAATTGGCATGACCGAGCATTGACAAGCTTCTCACAACATACTCCCCCTAAGCTAGTCAATGGCTCCCATCGCTGTGTAGTCTTCCTGCACACACTCAACAAACGTTTGGTGCAGTCTGTTCTTATGAAATAAATGAAACACTCGAAAGTGGCATTTTTATTTTGTTTCATAAAAGCAAACATTCAACGAACACTTGACATAAGCAAAAAGGAAGAACATTCAAGCAACAACCAAACACTGCAAAGACAACTCCCCCTAAGACAAACACTTCCTATCAAGATCTAAAAGGGATAACTGGGAGGTGAATCGTAGTCTGAGATATCGTCGTCAGTTTCAGAATCAGAGGACATGGGATCAAAATCTTCAGGAGCAGGTACTGCCTCATCCTCTGGCTCCCCTTGTGGAGACTGCATAAGCTCCAGTCGCTCTTTGCACAACATTAACCCGAGCGATGCTCTGGTTAGACCATCCTGACTTGGTTCAGCCTCTTTGAGCCTAACTACTTCAGTATTGATGGCTGAAACAGCTGCCTTAAGTAGTGCAGGCACCAGAGCGAGAGAGTCTCCAAGCGGAGCAGGAAACTCACCAGCTCCTCCCCCTGAGCCAGTGACGAGCTTCCGACGACCAACGTCAGCATCCAGACGGTTGAGAATGTGGTTCGGACGAAGATCCTCATGGATGTTGCAGATGGTTACCTTGTCACGCAGATCAAACTGCAGCCTGTACAGCAGACGCGTGATCAGAGGACCAAAAGGCAGATTCCCACTATAGCCTCCATCGCCAAACCTAAGCATGTGACAGAAAACCAAGGTGGCAAAGCTGAGTGGCTGACGAGCACGAGCGTGAGACATGATCCAAAGATCAGTGGGATGCAGCAGGGCTGAGCTCCTCAGATCTCGAGGTAACCAGCAGCGAGTAAGAAACCAGTGAAATACTTTCAGGTCATCAGGTAGACGACCAGCATCGAGATGGTTGGGAAAATACCGTCCTGTATCTTCAGTGAGAAGAGACAAGGAGGTCATGAAGTCGAACCCAAGTTCGTGAAACTCCCCATCAAACCCAGCCCGAAGACCAGTATGAGGCAGTGACAGAACAGAGGCAAGCAGATCTGGGGTAACCTTGATTTTGTGGTTATAAACCACAGTGGTGAAAAAGGATGGTTCAGGCCCTGGCCCTCGTTTCATGCTGACATAAAACATCCTGACTGCCTCAGGACAAAAGCTGAAACGTTGGTCTTCAAGCAAGGAACCCCACCCGAGACCAGCAAGCATGGAAGGAAGATCCATACCATACTTGTTGAAGGCGGCTGGCTGAATAGTGAAAGAGGGTTGGATGGAACGGTTGCGAAAGCTGCATAGGTATCTGGCATATTCGCGACCAGTGCGAAAGCCCTGGTTGTTGAATTCAACGGCAGCACGCACTTGTGAGTTGTTAGGCATCATGATGAAAAGACTGTGAGGAGAAAGGATGTAGTGGACTCGACAGTTTAGAAGTAGAGTAAGAACGAGGCTGCTAGACCCTTTTAAGGAGTCTCTCTTCAGACAGGTAAGGAAGGAAGTCGAGAAGAATCCCTGATTTAGAGGGAGTTAGAGAAAAATGGAAAGATGAAAAGATCTGACGACATTGGTTTAGGAAATAGAGATCTCATCAAGACTGAACAGCCCTAATTCTCTTCGAATTGCAAGGAATTTATCACCACTTAATGGCTTGGTAAAGATATCAGCCCACTGCATATCAGTCCCTATAAATTCCAGCTGAACTTTCCCTTCCTGAACCAAATCCCTAATGAAGTGATATCTAATCTCGATATGTTTGGTACGAGAGTGCTGAATAGGGTTTTTTGACATGTTTATGGCGCTCGTGTTGTCACAAAGCACGGGAAGAGTTTTAAGAGAAAGTCCATAATCTGACAACTGAGATTTAAGCCATAAGGCTTGTGAACAGCACAGGCCTGCTGCCACATACTCAGCCTCAGCAGTTGAAAGAGCCACTGAGTTTTGTTTCTTGCTAGACCAAGAAACCAGGGAAGTGCCGAGGAAATGACACGTCCCTGATGTACTTTTTCTGTCAACTATACACCCTGCAAAGTCGGCATCACTATAACCTATCAACTCGAGACTAGAATCCTTAGAGTACCACAACCCCAGGGTTGTGGTTCCTGCTAAGTACCTAAAAATTCTTTTTACAGCCGACAAATGGCTAGCTCTGGGAGAACTCTGAAATCTGGCACAAACACAGACACTGTACAAAATGTCTGGACGACTTGCAGTCAAATACAACAAGGATCCTATCATACCACGAAACATTCGATCATTTATTCTAGCCCCTGACTCATCCTTAGAGAGTTTGGCAGTTGACCCCATAGGAGTAACCGCTGTCTTCATATTACCAAGATCAAATCTCTTAAGCATATTGATCAAATATTTGGTTTGACTGACAAAAATCCCAGAAGTAGTTTGTTTGACTTGGAGCCCTAGAAAATAGCTTAATTCCCCCATCATGCTCATTTCAAAGGTGTTTTTCATTGAGATTTCAAAATCTTTACACAGTTCTACACTAGTTGACCCAAAGATGATATCATCTACATAGACCTGTACCAGTATAGTATGGTCTCCTTTTGTTTTAATAAACAGAGTTTTGTCCACAGACCCTCTGTGAAACCCATCATCAGTTAAAAACGAGCTAAGCTTATCGTACCAGGCTCTAGGAGCCTGTTTAAGCCCATACAAGGCTTTGTTCAATTTATACACATGATCAGGGAACTGGTGATTTTCAAAACCGGGTGGCTGAGTGACATAAACCTCTTCTTTCAAATCCCCGTTTAAAAATGCACTTTTCACGTCCATTTGATAGAGTTTAAACCCCTTAGAGGCTGCATAAGCACACATCAGTCTTACAGCTTCTAACCTAGCCACTGGGGCAAAGGTTTCATCAAAATCCAACCCTTCCTCCTGACTGTACCCTTGTACAACCAGTCTGGATTTGTTTCGAGTTACATTACCTATCTCATCTGACTTGTTTTTATAAATCCATTTAGTTCCTAGAGGTGTTCTGTTTTCAGGCTTAGGGACCAAGTCCCAGACTTTAATTCTCTCAAACTGACCTAACTCATCTTGCATAGATGCGTTCCAAAATTCATCCATTAAAGCTTCATCAATATTTCTAGGCACTACCAGTGACACAAAGGCAGTATGAACAGAAGCAGCTTGTGATCTAGTGGTCATACCTTGGTTTATGTTTCCAATCACCTGTGAGACTGGATGTCGCTTCTGTATGTGAAGGGGTGCTTGTATTTCTTTCGAAGTGTCACCAGCAGCAGTCATTGTTTCTCTGCTTTCACCATTTATCGGTTCTTGCTTGTCCAGTAACACACCAGATGAGCTGGTCAATCCCAGATCATCTTCCTCCTCAACAGTAGCTGTACTCATACTCACAGATTCATCAAACACAACATTAATGGACTCCTCAACTTTGAGGGTCCGACGATTAAATATTCTATAAGCCCTACTATGAGTTGAGTAACCTAGAAACAAGGCTTCATCTGATTTAGAGTCAAATTTTCCGAGTTTATCTTTAGTGTTCAAGACAAAACACTTGCATCCGAAAGGATGAAAGTATCCTAAGTTTGGCTTTCTCCCTTTCCAGAGTTCATAAGGGGTTTTGTTCAACTTGGATCTAATCAAAGCCCTGTTAACCACATAACATGCAGTATTAATAGCCTCAGCCCAAAACTGTTTAGATGTTCCATAATCGTTAAGCATTGTCCTAGCAATATCAATTAATGTCCTATTCTTTCTCTCCACAACTCCATTTTGCTGAGGAGTCCTAGGGGCAGAGAAGTTGTGGGATATACCAGACTCATTACAAAAGATTTCAAACTCTTCAGACACAAATTCCCCTCCATGATCACTCCTTATACTGACTACCTTCAGCTGCTTTTCATTTTCCAGTCTCTTGATTAAAGTTTTAAAGTTCTGAAAGGCATCACTTTTATTTGATAGAAATGTTACCCAAGTATATCTTGAGTAATCATCCACTATAACAAAAGCGTAGAACTTTCCACCAAGGCTTTTAACATTGCAAGGACCAAACAAGTCTAAATGAAGAAGTTCTAAAACTCTACAGGTTGAGATGACTTGTTTACTTTTAAAAGTACTTCTGACTTGTTTTCCCTTTGTACAGGCTTCGCAAAAGAATTCTTTCTTGTACTGTAATTTAGGAATTCCTGTCACCAAATCCTGACTTACTAATTTCGAAAGAGTTCCAATTCCCACATGACCTAACCTCCTATGCCAGTCTAATTGATCATTCTTATCAACTGTCATCAAACAAGTTTCATTAAACATACTCTTGTCGTTTAAGTCTATACAAAACAATTTTCCCTTCCTTTTACCAGTGAAAAGAATGTGATTGTCAAAAATGTTTTCAACATAGCAACTATCAGGTTCAAATACGACTCTATTGGATTCCCCACACATCTGACTAATAGAAAACAGGTTGTGTTTTAGCCCTTTAACCAGCATGACGTTTTTTATGGAAGGATTTGACCCTACTTGACCTCTACCTATGATATCTGTACTGTAATTGTCACCAAAGTAAACTTTACCCTTTTTAAACTTATGAAGGTGTGTGAAGAGATTCTCATTTCCAGTCATATGGTGTGAGCAACCGCTGTCCAGGATCCACTCACTGTCTTCCATGCCCACTTGGAGACAGACCTGGTTACAGAAGCAATTATTTCAGTTTTGGTATCCAAACACGTTTGGATACTCCTAGTTTTATTTCTTCTTTAGGACAGTTTCTTTTAACATGACCCGATTTGTGACACAGAAAACATGACAAGTTCTTTATTCTTTCTTCCCTGGCCATTCTTCTTTTACAGTTTGCTATGTAATGACCCCTTTGGTGACAGTAAAAACACTCGACTCCTCCTGTCTTACTGTGTTTTTCTTTAAGATACAGTTCTGTACTGTGTTGACATTGGTTTCTTTTATTAACAGTAGCTATCTTGTTTTCTAACGCTTCACACAGTTTTTTACATTCTTCTAACTCCAAGTCAACAACAAGTTTGTCATTTAACAACTTCTGATAGTTTTCTTGTAGTTCAAGATGCTCCCTTTTTAGTTTGTTGTGTCTGTTCTTGACATTCCCAAATTCAATTTGTATTTCCCTAATCGTTTCAATCATCTGATCATTTTCACTATAGTAATCAGAGTAATAATTGGGCAGAGTTACCTTAGGTACATCGCTTTCCTCATCACTGTTGTCAATTGCCATGAAGGCTTCCTGCTTGCAGCTTGGGTCTGAATCCTCTTCTTCTTCCTCGCTGCAGCTCCAGGTGGCTGTATATGCTCGTTCCTTTTTCAGCTGAGGACATTCTGCCTTAATGTGGCCTGTGCGTCCACATTTAAAGCATCCTCCCTGAGAACTTGATCTGTCAGCATTATTCTTCCTTCCACTTGTTCTGGAATACTTGAGTTGATCTTTCTCGCTGTCTGCATCCTTCACTTTGTTGACCAGAGCTCCTCTTCTCCTCTCCTTCCTAAGTCGAAGCAACTTAGCCACGTGCTTACTGAGCAGTGCCAGCTCTTCGTCTTCGAGTTCTTCAAATGTATCCAGTTCATCTCCATGGGAAATTGCTTTGAATGCAATTCCTTTCTTTTCTCTTCGCGAATCTTCACCTTCTTCTCTTCTGAGCTTTTCTTCGTGAGTCACCAGCGATCCCATCAACTCATCAAGACTCAGCTTAGTCAAGTCCTTCGATTCTTCGATGGCTGTGACCTTTGGTGTCCATCTTTTGGGTAAGGCCCAGAGAATTTTCCTTACCAAATCGCCACTTGGATAATCGACCTCCAAGTTTCTGAGACTGTTGACGATGTTCATGAATCTATCATTCATTTCTTTGATAGATTAATCCGGCTTCATAACGAAGGACTCGAACTCTTGCTTTAAGCTGTTTATCCTCGAGATCTTGACATGGGATGTGCCTTCATGTGCAATCTGGAGTTTATCCCAGATTTCCTTGGCTGACTTGCACCCAGTCACTCGATGATACTCTTCAGGCCCCAAGGCGCAGTACATCAGATTTGTGGCTTTGGAGTTCAGTTGAAAATTCTTCTTGTCCTGTTCGGACCACCTACCCCTCACTTCCTTGACTTCCAGCGGTCCGTCAAGCACGATGTTCCACAAATCAGGATCTGTGGAGCCGATGAACAGCTCCATTCGGTTTCTCCAGTATCCATAGTTAACGCCCTCGAACCTGGGGGGACGCGTCTGCGAGAATCCGTCCGCCATGTAAACTCCACTTCCATTGCCTGCGCTCGAACCCATTCTCGTCGGAGGTTGTTAAGCCTTATTCGTCGACGACCCGGCTCTGATACCACTTGTTGGTGGATCGAGCGCGAGATTCTCTCCTGCTTCTCTCGAAGGAAACCCTAATTTGGTTCTGCGAAAATCAATTTGGGAAAGGTTGAAGTCGATTGCAAAACGTCAGTGGCAAAAATCAAAAGGAACAATTACTGAATTGAATGGGCCTGAAATAAAGTAAACGAGAAATGGGCTTTAGCCCGGGTCAGGCCCGCTGTCCGATTCCAAGCCCGCTCCTTGCTCCTTCAATCAGACCAATTCTGATTCAACCCTGTACTTCGACTGCCTTCTCTGTTCGTCCGAGATGTCTGCAAAACAGGGTAACCAACTACACCAAGCAACTTTAAGCTAGATCAAATGTACACTGCAAGAACACAATTTTTACGTGGTATCCGGTACTGTTTGATTCAGTACCGACTAATCCACGGTCGAAGTATCTCAATCGAGATCTTCGACGTTCCACTATAATCACGATAGCCAAACCCTTTACAGTCAATCTCGTGGCAACACTCCGTCACCGATCAGACTCAGAAATAGTTCACTCCCCGCAAACCCAATCAAGAACACCCGCTGTTCTACCAGCAATTTCCCCAACTGCTACTGACTCTTCCCTTCTCACTCTATCTCTCAACACCAGTACTTTCTTTTGTGCTTGCAAAGACAGAGTCTGGAAAAGTGCTCTGTCCATGAAGTTACAATTAGCTAAATAGTCTAATTCTGACGACCGTTGCCCCGTGATCTCGTCTTGAATGATCCGATCTTCCTTTCTTGATTTTCACACACTTTCCTAATCAGGATGGTTTCAACCGTTGCTCAAAAACTTTCCTTCTTCGCATATGAATTTATAATTGGCATGACCGAGCATTGACAAGCTTCTCACAACAGATACCATGTAAATTTTTGCATTGGGTTCTTATTTTTTGAGTTGGTAAGTTTCTTCATGGTATTAGAGCGAACACTGATCTACTATGGCTCGCTCTTATACGTCTTCATAACCTTTTGCATCTCACTCAGCCGCCAGGGAGGATTCTACCGTCGGTGGACATCATGAGCTTCAAAGATCATAGAGCTACTAAGAAGAAGGTACCCATCCATGTATATGGCGTGATTGGGCCTAATCCCTTGTTTCTCCATCCTTTTGGCATGCCAGGCCAGGTATTCATTGGAGAACTACTCACGAACTCTAACTATGATGAGTAGTCTGCTGAAATTTTCAATGCTCTCGTTGCAAAGAACAAGTTGTGGTACATGTTGGGTACGATATCTCAACCAACTTATGGAGAAGAACTTTAAGCCTGAATTTATTGTAATGCCATGGTATTTGGCTAGCTTCATCATGCGATGACAAAAGAAATCCATAGTAGCCTTAGCACCGGGGTCACTACAAAATAGATTTCAGATGAGTTGAAAGAGCACTTCAGCACATGAAACTTTACCCAAACGTTTCAAAATCACGCACAAGATCACCATTAGATAAGACCGTTAGGGCGTATCTACCTTCTATACCAAGCTCAAACGTCTATGGGATGATATGTTAACTCTTGATCCTCTAGCAGCATATACCTGTGGTAATTGTGAGTGTCAAGTCAAAGCACACAGTTGTGCCTCCCACGATGCAATGAGATTCCTTAGCTTTCTCGCCAGACTGAACGATGGCTTCTTTATAGTCCGCACACATCTTCTTTCTTTGAAGCCCATTCCTATCCTTGGTGAGTTTTATCATGTTGTTGCGAATGATGAACATCAATGAATACTTTCGTGAGATCATCGTCCTTGTGTTGAAGCAGATGCCTTTCGAGGAAGGGGGCTTATCCCTAATGAAGAGCGGACACTTTTGAGCGACCCTTTTTGCACTCATTGCAACTAACCCGATCACTTCAAGTATACCTATTTTGAGCTCCATTATTGTTCGTCTCGCATTGGAGAAAAGGGAGACAAAGGGAGGTGTTCTCGTTGCCGGCATCAGTCACAACAACCCTGCTCCAAAACCCATGCACCAGCTATGGAAAGCTCTGATTTTGTCATTCTGGGATATTCCGCAACTCAATTGACTCAACTCAAAGCTTTCTTGAACTCGCCTCCCCAGCCAGCTTCCATGCTAGCAGTTAACCTCGCAGGTAATAATTTCTCTTTTTCTAATACTTGGGTCATTGATTTGGGCTGTAATGAGCATATTTCTAAAGATAAATAATTTCTTTTCGATGATTTGGAGACAAATTCACCTTTACAAGTTAAGATTCCCAATGGAAAGGGGATCCCAATTTTCGAGATTGGTATCTCCCAATTAGCCAATGGCTTCATCCTACTATATGTGTAGCATGTTCTGGATTTTTAGTGCAATCAGTCAATTGCCTCACAACTTATCATACAGTGGCTTCGATCTTTCTAACTGATTTCTTTGCCATTAAGGACTTGAACTCTAAGAGGATGATGAGGATGGGTAGGCACAAAAAGCATTTTGTGATTCCTCGCTATGGCATGCGAGACTTGGTCATCTGTCAGCAGCAAAACTCACTGCCTTGCAATCTTACATTTCAAATACTTTATTCATCAATAAAGACCTGTGTTTGTCATGTTTACGAGCTAAGCAGACTCGTCTTCATTTTTTGCTCAGTAGCATTAAGATGCACTATTGTTTTGAGCTTATTCACATAGACATTTGGGGTGGTTATAAACAAGATTCTTTCACTAGTCCTCATTAATTTCCTCATTATTTTTGGTGATTTTAGCCAATCTATCTGGGTCTATTTACTAAAGCACAAGTCATAGGTTGCAAGATAGTTACTACTCTTTTTCAATCATGTCCGTACTCAATATGATTTTCATATTAAACATATTTGAAGTGATAATGGTTTGGAGTTTACTGTGTCTAAGTTACAGGATTACTATGAACCTGAGGGCATCATTATCCAAATCTCGTGTACTGATACTCCCCAATAAATTGAAGTTGTGGTGAGGAAGCATCATCAACTATTCGACATTGCTTGAGCTTTGCATTTTCATTCTAGTCTGCCACTTGAATTTTGGGGGGAGTGCATTCTCACTTATGCTTACCTCATTAAAAAATGGCCCTAATTTCCATTCAAAATAAGACTCCGTACAAAGCATTACTCCTCAAACCGCCCAAGCATGATAACTTATAGAGTTTTGGTTGCCTTATTTTCTCGAAAGACACTCAGTGTGAACTTTCCAAGTTTGCGCCTCGTAGGCGATCTGGGACCTTTGTTGAATACCCAACTCTTAGTGTGGCTGTCGCGTATATGATTGAAAAATCATCGTATCTACACATCTAGGGATGTTTTCTTCTTAGAAACCCATTTTCTGTTTCATGCGACCAGTCCGTCATCCCCACATGTACCACCTCTTTCTGTTCATGTTCCCAATGATGACACATATGATCCACAACTTTTTTCCTCTCCGAGTAGTGGCTCTCATGGTCCTACAAATGCGCCTCCCTCTTCACATCATCATATTTAATTCCTTCGCGGTTAATCCTTTTACAACTTTCGAGGCCTCATCTACCTCGATTTCATCCATTCTTGAGCATCACTCTTGTGTTGTTTCGCCTGACTCTCCAGGCTCCTCCTCCCTTATGGCATCCCCTCTCATTCGGAGTCACCATATGTCCAAGCCCTTTGTTCACATGGAGGGTAATGATGTGGATCTCCCCAGCTATGCCCATCGTGCTCGAGTCAAGTATCCTTTAAAAGCACATCTTAGTTATTATTGACTCTCCTCTTTCCATTCGTGGTCACAGTTACTTGCACCTTTGAGCCACGCTACTTCCACCTGACCGTTTTCTACAAGGAATGACGTGATTCCATGCATGTGAGGTTCATGCTTTGATCACTAATGAGACATGGTGTCTCTCACGTCCTCCTTTGGGTGCTCATGTTATCGATTTCAAATGGGTCTATAAGGTACAGTACAAACCCGTCAACTCTATCAAGCGGTACAAAGCTTTCCTTGTTACAAAGGGGTTCAATCATATTGAAGGTATTGATTATCATGATACTTTTTGATAAGATTCCAAACTCGTGAAAGCTTAGGTTCTTTTTATCACAGTGGTGCAGCCTCAATCAAACTTGGATAGCTCGATTTGATCTTCAAACGAACATATAAATAAAGGGATTCGTGGGGGTGGGGGGGGGGGATAGATACTCGCCACAATCAAGTAAGATCGCTTGATTGATAAGAGTCTTGCCAAGCTCTTCTGGAATCTTCAATAGAAAAACTCAAACAAGGATCTTTCCCTTGCTATAGAATCCAACGATAGCTAAACCAATAAAACATAAGCACGTGGATCCATGGGAAAACTACACCTCGTGTAAAATTCTTATTCATCAAAATCTAATCTCTAAAAAAAATTTCCCATTATATAGCCCATGGCAAATAAAATAATCAAAATCCAAAAAGAAACAAAAACCTAAACCTAAAAGGAAGGCCAAACTCGGATAGACCCGAAACCCGGTCCAAATACCCGATCAGGTATTTGCTGTCTCGCCCGAGGGGTCTCCTGGACGGAATACCACTCTCCCCTTAAAAATACCCGGTCGGGTATTTTTCAAAATTTGTCGGGTTTCCCGCTGCGGGAATCACATCAGCCCTCCCCGTTAGAGAAGCTTTGGCTTCAAAGCTTTCCATCCTTGCTTCCAGATGAAATTCACTAAAGTCCTCCAACCAGGTTCACCGTCTTCTTGCCTCTTCTTCCTATACTTTCACTGACAGAAAAGACAATTATCCATAGAAAGATGAACGTTACGTCCCTGCTTCTCTCCATAAAAGTCTCGCCCCCATTCTGCAAATCCGGCAGCCGTTGTTCTTTGTTTAGCACTGACAGACCTCAAAGCTTGGGAGATTCTGCAAGAAAAAATCATCATAAAAAGGATCGCGATAAACCATCTGCTCCCTTTCCACCATGACCACCTCGTAGAAACCACGTCGTTTCATTCAAGGAAATTGTCAGAATTGATGGATTCATTCAGCTCATCATCTAGCTCAACATCGACTTTCTCTGGCCGAGAAATGTCTGCACTCTGCTGCACCGAAGAACTCAAACTCAATCTCGGCTTAGCCATGGTTTGAAGCAAAGCTTCCACTTGAGTCATCTGTGCTGCAAGCCGTGTCAAGGCTTCTTCTTCATACTCTCGTTGTAATCGTGGAAAGCCTTCCAATCATCAGCAGCTTCCTCTGGAGATAAAGGTTTCAAAACGAATACCTTGTTCTGATGCCGCAATCATAAGCTTTTGGAACTTCTGATGACCAGATGAACTCCAGGATCTTGGAACCAGGTTTGTCCCAAAAAATCTGATTTGTAAGCTTGGACATCATGTCGCACAAAATCGTGTTTTCATATCTGCCAATCGAAAACTTCACAGAAACTTGTCCAAACACGATGCTGGAAATCTTCTCGCCCGAAAACTGTAGGATGTATGGAGCTGGATGTAGATGCATTGGAAGCCCCAATTTTGTCAATGTTCTTAAATGTTCTTAAGTTGATCAAATTTGATTTGGATTCTCCATCTACAAGTACAGAATACATCTTCTCTTAAACCAAACAACGAGTATAGAACACATTACCTTGCTCTATCGCTTCAGCCATTTCTAGATCTTTTCTTCTTCTCCTGTCCACTGATTTGAATCGGGCTCTGATATCGCCTGATAAGAATCCCGAGCTCGTGAAATTTTAGATTCTTTTGTTAAAGTCGTGCAACAACAACTCAAACTTGGATAGCTCGATAAGATCTTCAAACGAACATAAAATATAGGATGCGTGGGGTAGATACTCGCCACAATCAAGTGTGATCGTTTGATTGATAAGAGTCTTGCCAAACTCTTCTGTAATCTTCAACAAAATAACTCAAACAAGGATCTTTCCCTAGTTATGGAATCCACAAATAGCTAAACCAATAAACCATAAGCACGCAACTCCATGGGGAAAACACACCTCCATGCAAAATTCTTATTCATCAAAACCTAATTTGTAAAATTCGTGTTTACAACCCTTTATATAGCCAAGGGCAAATAAAATAATAAAAAACCCAAAAATAAATAAAAATCTAAACCTACAAGGAAGACAAAACTCGGACAGACCCGAAACCCGGTCAGGTATGTTGTTGTCTCGCCCGGTGGGTCTCCTGGATTGAATACCCGGTCGGGTATTTTCCAAAAATGGCCGGGTATTCCCGCTGCGGGAATCACATCACTTTTGCTCATGTGGCCAAATTTTTTAAGGTTTGATGTCTTCTTGCATATACCGTTAGTAAATGTCGATTCATTTATCAATTAGATGCCAACAATATCATTTTGTGTGGTGGTCCACATGAAGAAGTTTATCTGGAAGTTCCACCTAGCTTCGCCAAGTCAGCGATTTCGTGTCTGTCACATCCACAAGAGAATCTATGGTCTCAAACAGGCCTCTCGGAATTGGATCAAGAAATTCTCGACTACTCTTCTCTCCTTCACTTCGTCGGGAGCAACGCATATCATCATTCTCTCTTCTAGGGGGTGGGCAACGGGACGGGAATGGGTACCCGTCCCGTTTGAAATGGGTACCCATTCCCATTTAGAGAGGAAACTTTATCCCATGTCCCAAACCCGTACGGGTTAACGGGTACCCATTACCCGTACGGGACGGATAACGGGTACCCGCGGGTACCCATATTAATCACAAATCATAAGATCGAGAATTCGTATGTACCACGAGGATTGCTTGGAGCGGGTGGCACCGTGAATGTGCAAAGAAATGAAAGGTTATAACGTGAGAATGAGTCCTCATGGGAGAATGATGAAAAGCCATTAGTTCTGCTTGCATAGAATATAATGTCTTACTGTTGTATTATTAGCTTTGTGATTATATACATCATTGAGAGACTAACAATTACTGCTAAACCACATAGCTATCTCAAAAGACATGTGCTTAACTACGTAGCTACAAATAAGCGGCCGAAAGAGAATAATTAACATATTAATTTATATATCTCTATCACTGTTATGTGCAACAAAAGAGAATAATCCTTACACCACAATTTGTTGAATTAATTACATATCATTTAATTAAAACGGCGGGTAATACGGGTACCCGTAATACCCAAACGGGTATTAACGGGTAACCCGCGGGTACCCATTGTAAAAATGTTTGATCCCAAGTCCCATCCCGTAAAAAAATTACGGGTATTTGGGTACCCGTAACCCTCAAAAAACGGGACGGGTATGGGTGTACCCAAATACCCGTTTCCCGTTGCCCACCCCTACTCTCTTCATTGATCAGTCTTCTTCATTTTTTGTTGTCGCCTTGATCTAAGTTGATGATGTCATTCTTACTAGTAATGATTTGGCTTTTATCCAACATGTTAAGGGTTTTTTCACGCTAAATTCACCATCACGAATCTTGGTCCCTTGAAGTACTTCATTGGCATTGAGGTAGCTCGCTCTCGAGTGGGCTCATTTTGAACCAGCGTAAGTACATTCTAGATATCTTTTCTGATTGTGGTCTTCAAGCCACCCATCGTCCCTCCACACTCCCATTGAGCAAAATCATCATCTGGGTCATCTCCCCTCGCCACCAGCACCTGACCGTCCAATTATTGACGCCTGGTTGATTGTCTTTTGTACCTCTTGGTTACTCGTCTTGACATTCCATACATCATCAACCTTCTTAGTCAAGTGGCTCTCCACATTTATGCCAATCATGTCTTCCAAAAGCTTATGAAACATGAGCGTGTCTTGGCTTCTCATGTAGCGCCTCACAAAATTGTTGCTCTTGACTAACCGAATGATCTTCTCAACAAGGTACTTAACGTCGCTTAGTTCCACCATCTTCTTTCCAAGCTCGACATGCTTGATATCCACGCCTTCACTTGAGGGGGGCGTATTACGATTGTCACTTCTAACGGTTGGAGCTCAGGGACATCTCGCACTCTGCCAATACGAGAATCACGGTTGTACCTATTGTAACTTATCATTCATCCACATAAGCATGTCTTCACATTATGACCATGTCCGGAACGTCACGTCCCAAGCCGTGGCATGCCATCCATCAGTCGTGACTCATCATTCGTCCATAGAAGGCATCACGTCACGGCCCTGTATGGAGTGTCACGACCCAAGCCGTGACTTCTCTCTCTGCCAGCTCTGCAGTGCATTCTAAGTCTCTTAATACACATTCCCCCTTTTTGCCCGCATTTTAGAAGTATTTTTGTGCTTCTAAATCTGAAACCAGGCCAAACACCTTTAAAAGTCTTACTTTTGAAAAAGTTGAAAGCTGCTTTTTACAACATAAGAGCGTAAAATCTAATTTGAAACTTTTGCAAAAAGCTGCTTTCAAACTTTTCCCTCAAAACATACTTTTTTTTATGTATATCATTCAAAAAACTAAATAAAACTAAAATAAATATTGTTTAATATAAAAAAAATTCAACAAGCGACTATTTTTAAATTTTGATTCACAAGTTATATTAAAAATTCATTTGAATCAGTCAAAGACTCAACTGATTTTTAAAAAAATACCTCTCTAAAAACTAGAGCAGAAACTACTTTTGCAAAATGCACAGTATGCCCAACTAGCTCATTGACTCTTTTCATTTTTGTTGCAACCGGTTAAAACCCTAATATCCCCTTTTCCTTCTCATATATAAGTTTAGTAGATTTTGTGTGAATGACTGAACTTGTATTCTGAATCATCAAAAGGATAATACGATCTCAGTCACGAGCTCTTCAATGGATTAGTCTTCTTTCATTTTCAATTAACACGGATAGATACCACATAGATGGCGCCTTGCATTCTTGTATGTTTTGAGTTCAACGATTTCTTTTAGTAACCCTTTCATCATTGCTTCTTTCGTATTTCACTTCCGTCGAGATGGCAGCAACCCAAAAAAAAAAAAAAACTTTTTCGCACAACCGTTCCAATTTTATTATCAACGTGATGAAATCCAAGTAAAAGTACAGAAAAAAAACCCAACAACAGCAAGCATCCAAACCGAGAATTGCCATGCTTGCTAATAAACAGAAACTCATGCAGCACTTGAACACTTACTCTGAATCATCTCACAGCCATCGAATAAAAAACGCCAGACTTTAAGCCTCCTTCACTTCAACAGCTTCCGCTGCAGCAGCAGCAGTAGTTTCCTCCTTCGCCGCGGCTTCTTTGGCAGCAGCAGCAGTTTCGTCCTTCACCTCAACCACGAACACAGAAGCAGGGAAAGTCCTGTAGAGCCCAGTTGGGGACTTGAAATGAAGAATCCCAGTCGGCGGCTCGTCGGTGTAGATATCGCACAGAGAGACCCAAATCAGGAGCTCCCTGGTCTTGACACCTGTCAGCTTCTTGATCTTCCCCTTTTCCACCACAGCGGTCACCTCCGGCCCATAGGTGACAAGCCTCCCGATTTCTTTGAACTCGTGGGTGATGCTCTGTTTCTGCTTCAGCCAGACGAACCCTGTTTCTCTGTCGATCCCGCACTCCTCGATGTCGTGAAGTGGCAGCAACCCGTTGGGGAGCTCGATCTCGGCCAGGAGCTCCTTGGATTTGACCTGGCAGATCTCGTCGCCGTTGTAGACCTCCGTGGCCTTGGCCCTGATCTCGTCTGTCACCAGAGACATCTTCTTTTTTTGCTTTGTCGTTAAAGTTCTGGGGGAGATGGTGGTTTGGAGTTGGGATGGTCTGATCTCGGCTTGCTCAACGTACATATAGTAGTTGGGGTTATGTATGTGGGCTTGGGGATGGGACAAATTTCGGGAATATGCCACTACCCATGTGTTCTTTTCTTTTGTTGTTGTTGAAACTTGAAGTCCAAGATGTGAGTAGGAGGGGAGAGGACGGATAGAGAAAAAAAAGGGTTCTGACTGATGTTGCTCATCTATGTTCAAGTCTTGGTTGAAAGATTTGATGAAAATGTTTTGGAAATGTCCTCATCAAACAGACTACGAGGATAGGTGATTGAAGATCAAGCCATCCTAAATCAACGAGTAGATGAAATTTGGAAATGAAAAAAAAGAAAAGAGTAAAACATAGTGTTACCGAAGCAGATGTTTTTAAAGTTCGGCAAGGGAAAACAAAATGGTCCGACATATCGTACCCGGCTGAGAGAATGGCTCACGCTAATACTAGCCACTTAGCATAACGGTCTTATAAAATCTATGGATTTAATGGAAGAAGCTTCGACTGGAGTAGATGACCGATCGTTTTAATAATGAACTTGTTACCACAAAGAGACATGTGTTTAAACCAAATTATCCTCATAAACCTGAGGAAGATTTTTTTTCACGAGGACAACCCTTTAAGAACGGTCATAAGTTCATGTATTTTTCTTAATATTGTTTGTGAAAAGCATGTATCCTAAAGGATAGATGAGTGGATTACAATCCTTAGGATAACGGTTAAAGCATGCAACTTTACATCAAACCTATGAGTTCTATTAAGGAATCATGGTAGGATATACCCAAAAATTTCAAAAGGTACTGGCATCTGACGCGCAATAAATGATGAAATCGCTAAAGAAGTTTTACGTGAATTCTTTTTGGCAATAGTAGCCAATGACTTGAAAACATAATTTTGTTGATGGATTAGAAGGAAGAATACAAGCAGTAATGTTATGACATGAGAAAGGCATGTACTGAACTTTAAGTTAAGGAGGATGCTAAAAGGCTTCTCTATCTTAACGATAGTTGTTGTGCCCATATAGAGTATGTTTCTGGTAGGAAAGGACGTTCTAATGAATTAGAGATAGTGAAAGGATTAACGCATTCAAGATAAATATGAAATAGGAGTGAAATGTCCCAAAAGGGAAACCTTTGAGCAACTATTCATGTTGTTGGGTTTGTGGATCGAAAGATCACAAAGCTAATCCCTATCATAATAAGAGTAGAACATAAATTATTTGAAGGATCTTGTTTGAAGGCAAACAATTAGCCTACAAGCCCATTGATGAAGATGAGCTGTCGGAAGTAGATTCCGAGGTAGACTTAATTGACGAAGTAGTGTCAGAATATGAATCAGACACCCAACTCTAACTCTTCATGAATAATGAAGAGTTAGTCTGATTGGATAACACTCTGGTACAAGAAGAATCCTTCATGTACGATGATCAATCCACTAATAATTTATAGTGGAAACTGCCTGAATTAGATAATAATGCTATCAACAAAAAATAATTATTTAACTTCAAATAGATACTAAATGTTTCCCATTCAGAATACATCACTAAGGGTGAATATAATTATATTCACATAGGATTAGTTCAACTTGGACTAATACTATTATTCCATTTGCCCATAGATAGTTGTTGTTATTGATGAACGCTAGAAAGAGTTCAAGGATCAATTAATATCAGAATTTCAAACAAACTTGGCATATGACCCTATTTGGTTCCAATCCTATCAAAATTATCTCATTACCTTGGACGACAAGTGTCTAGGGAAATCTTTACATTTTAGAATGAAGCCCATGAACAAGGATAAAATGAATCCTCTGGTTAAATACTTGGCATATCATACTAGGTTGCTTTACTGCTTAGTTAACAATACATACTTTATTTTTAAGAATATCTCAAAATTCACTTAGTTATTTGAAGAAGGGTCAAACCATCTTAAGTAATTCTGTAGATAGGAAATAAATCCTTTAGAATTTTCTTGACCTAGGAAGTGGGTATTAAGTGATCTTGGTGAAAGCTTGCAATCACTTGGAACATCTCAAATATGTCAACAAGGTTATGAAATTTTACTACATTTCGAAGAACCACGGTTGTAACATTCTACATCTACTCGAATACCTCAGTCAATACCCAATCTTCCACCTATTAGAGGAGTTGAACAATAATCAGGTCGAACATATCTCTCCCTATTGGCGTCAACATCATCACGAAAATTAGTGGACTCTTTCTAAAGGAAGATAGTGGGTTATCAAGATATTAGCGATGAAACTTTTAATGGTGGTACAGAAGAACAACAAGGGACCATGATGATGCGCATAAATAATGAGGTGGGTAACATAAGCACTTATATTGAGGTCAAATTCTAATTCCAATTATAAGGATACTTCCCCTACCTCCTAGATACACCAATAGATACAAGATGAATCACAAGTGGCGCTCTCCCCAATGCCCTTCCTGTAGAGTGGTGGAAACCATTACCAACACTTGTAGCTATGAAATGGCTAATGGAGATGGAACTTAATTACTCATTTTTTCTCTAATGTCCGAGTTGTAATTTCAGGCATTTCCTGAGCTTGATTGTGATTTTATTCACGGAAATGCATTCTTAAAAGGGCAACAAAAGAATCTACCTTAAATACAAAATACTCACAATATCTCGCTATAAGGTCTCACCGTTCCTAGTATTTCATCTCCTCGAGTAAAACTTAAATTTGAGTTTTTACCTAGTTAAAACTTCATCAGTTTGTGGGTTTGAGCCATGTGAGCTATCTTATAGAGTGCGCACTAAGCGTGGGATACATGGTATCATGAGCTATTTGGTGAATCAGAAATATGGATTGACTAAAATTTTGATGGAGGAATAAGAACTAAAATATATTCCACAAAATTATGCTTTTGAACGATGCTTAATAGAAGAATCTGTTACTAAATGGTACGAAGAAATGTTTGCATATGGCAAACATATGTTGTGTAATCAAACACAAGGTATCTCTATGATACAAAGTATAATACCTAAAGAGCTACCATGGTAAAAGATTTTAACCAAGCTAACCAATAATTTTAGTGAAGATCCACTGAAGTTGGGGAATTTAAATTATATCACAGCCAAACTCGAATTAAAATATTCGAAGATAGTTATCAGAGCTGAAAGTATAACATATACAACTCAAATGATAGAGGAGTTTGATAAAAAAATTACTAAGTTAATAGAAAATGATTAATTCATAAAACAATTTAGCACTCATTCTAGTCCTGCTATCATGCTAATCAATCATGCACACATGTATGAGGCAAAGCCCGTGTATGATCATAGAGTATCAATAATTTAAAAAAATTACCAAAGATGATGGCTTCATATTCTCTAATTTTGATCTTAAGAGTGGCTATTGGGAAATTAAAATGGAAGAAGAATCAATTCCTTTAACACAATGTTCCACAAAGAATGTATGAATGGTTAGCTATGCCATTCGGGTTGAAGAATGCACTGGAGTTTTTCAAAGAAATATGGTTGGTTCTCTTAAAACTCTAAAAACATTTTGTGTTGTCTACACAGAAGATGTGTTGGTATTTAGTGAAACAAAGAAGAACACATGAGCCACCTTGAAAGGATGGTTGCAATGTTCCGAAAAAGAAGGAATGACTCTATCCGAGAGAAAGATATATAGAAGAGTATTGAGAGAAACTTAATTTCTTGGGTATACAACTTGATATGGAAGGATATGGCTAAAAAATCATATTGTCGAAAAATTAGTAAACTTTCTTGATGAACTCGATGATAGAAAGCAAGTACAAAGATTATGTGGTCTTGCTAACTATGCTAGACATTTAATAAAAGATCGTTCAAAACAATTAAAAATTATCTAAGAAAACATCTGGTAAATATAAATATTTTTGAAATTATGAAGACACACAATCTGTTAAACTGGTAAAAGGAAGTGTTAAAATCTTGATTGTTTAAGTCTACCATCATATGAAGATGAGTTAGTCTTGGAAACTGATACTTCTAATGAATTTCGGGGAGTAATGTTGAAAATCAAAGGAAAGACACCAGAACAAATTTATAAATATTGATATGGTACGCTCAAGGGTGTTGAAATGAGATATTTTATCAATGAAAAGGAAGTATTAGTTGCCAAAAATGGTATTAAGTCTTTCTTTATTATGTTGCTCCTAAATTCATATTACCAACATATTCAACACATGTGAAAAGATTTTAAAATCTCAATCTCAAAGAAGCTAGACAAACTAGACTTTTGAGATTGCAAGAATGGTATAGCTATTACAAATTTGATATCGAATATATTTCTTTTGAGTTCTGACAAGAATGTGATAACTGACACTCTTTCTCAAGAATTTACTAATATTACAGATGGATACTGTTGCAAAAAAAAAAAAAAAAGCGATTTGCTGGATATGGAAGAGCACCGGACACACTAGGAAGAATTGTCCTAACTGGACTACCATAGATAGAGAAAATAAGAGCCACGGAAGCTCTAGCATATAGAGGGCGAAAAGAAACAAATTTCCTGGTCCTAACAGACAAAAAGATTGGGACATTAATAAAATAATTGGTCTCACCGAAGCTCTATCAATTTGTCCACCCTGGCAGGATAGCGTCTCAAATAGTGTGGGAATGGAAAGGACCATAACTTTCAAAGGTTGAAGAAATCTTGGTTCCATAACAAGGATCGAAAAAATATGAATACATTAATATTCATGAAGAAGCTTACAAGCAAAATAAGTTCATAAAGCAACTACTTAAGGAACTTTTTGAAGTAGGACATAAAGCAATGGGGCTCCTAAGTGAAGAAACGGGGAAGTTTGATTATTATGTCCTTTAACAAGGATCTAAAGGTGTTACAGAACCAATCATAGAATCCACACCCAAGGTTATTCAAGTCAGAAATGAAGTAGCTCTCATTACGAACAGACACCAGTCTTGGCAAGATTAGTATCAGAAAAAAATCATGTATTTTATTAATATCTAAAATGGAATAAGGGATGACCAAGTCTAAACATTATTGTATACATGATGATGGAGGGAAAGATTTTCATTGATGTTGGATTAGCAGAAGTAAATAAACATAGATAAAATTACTTTGCCAAGTAATTTGCACACGAAATTTCTACAAGCTTTGAGCTTGCTCGAAATTTCTACCAAATAAGTTATGTGTGTGATTATTACACTTCAAGAAAAAACCAACGATGTACAAGTGTTTTTGCCCCTATCAAATATGAGAAATCTTCCCCATTATATGTGAGAAAATCGTAACGGTTTAAATCCATGCAACCCATGAGTTCAAGACAAAGTATGAGAAGATTAAAATCAGTATACAATGGAAAAGATCTTGAATATTGAATTTTTTAAGACATGTGCAGAAATAATCATAGTCAAAGCAGTTTATCTTGTTCTCCTTAAGTAAGTAAAAAGCTTTGTGGTTCTCCGAACCAAATATATTTGTTATATGGACCTTGATGTGGTGAAAATGGAAAAGAAGAAATGATGGACCTCCTGGTGAGGGTTTGGGATAGAGATTTTTATCTCAACTTTCACTCAAATACAATTGTACGGTGGAGACATGACACAAAAAAATGTTGAATATCATATGTCTAAAAGATGACAGACATTAGTGGACGACAACATATGAAGATCGCCGCCACAATAAAATATGTAGCACTCATCATATCCTTTGTATATGTCCAAAGAATCTAAACCATGTGAGTGTAGTATGTTACGAGCTGACAAACAATACCAAAGGTACCAGCTATCCCAATGAATTGGCAAACAATACCAGATGCACCAATTCTTTATATAGCCACATTGTGAGTGTTTATTTCTCAAACTTTAGAAGGAAATCTTACAGATAAAAAGAGAGAATGAATAAATGTTGAGAGGAGAGTATTGTGTAATAGTCCCTTCTGTTTGAATCATTATTATAAATTTTCAGATTTGTCCTCAATCTACCTTAAACACCTTATATATGTTGACGTACATGTGTGCTTTTCTTGACAGTCTGATGAAGAGGAGTATTTTCATAGTCAGGTCTCGAACTGATCAAGGAAGCAACTCGAAGACAAATAAGAACCTTGACCTAGTCCTTGGTAGAGCTGGTGATGAGAAATAAAAGATTAAAGGCGGAAGCTTAGTGGGTCTAGTTACCATACCAGGTATATGATCTTAGCTCTGTTAAGTATCAAGACTAGCATTAATGGTAGTTTACTGTATTCTTACATGAGTAAAGATTGTTAGCGTCCCAAATGTTTTCCTTTAGAACATGGAATTGATAATGATCTTATTATTGGGATTTTAAATACTATAATAGATCAATAATCCTCTTTGAATAATAAGGTGAACAAGTTTTCCAATAATTTGGAAGAACTGACTCTAAGGCAGACTGAAATTGAAGAGTTCGTCTCCAAGAGAAATCCACAGTAGGATTTGTTTCTAGTTCTCGATTTAAATACACACGAGTTTGAGAGGTTTAATAAAATTTGACAAGAGCATAATTATTCTTCTAATTCATAAAAGATCCTTGAGCAGTTCCTGATTAGGAGCAGACTCACAATAGTTGTTATCAGAGCTCGATTCTAAAGAACAATAATTTTTTTTTAAGTTTGAGTAATGTTTTGTGACAAGTTAAAGATACATACGACTGTTTTAAACTTTGGATGACTTAAATGAATCTAGAAACTAGCTTAGTCGCCCAAAACAACCCTCTAGATGGCTATTTTAGGAAATAGTTTTAAAAGGTGGTATAATTTGAAAAAGAATTGTGCAAGTTATAATTTGATTATTATTTTTTTGCAGGTTATAATTAGAATTTATTTCATTTTAGATATTATTTTTGTAAATAAGCCTTAAAGCATACACAACATAAACATTTTTTTATTTTAAATTCAAATCAAATATTTGAATCTGATCCAATCGATCTAGGGTGTAAATTCATTCGATTACAACTCTTAAATTAATTTGTTCAACCTTAATTTCATTGAATAAATAAATAAATCAGTGAAATCAAATAAGATATAAACGAATATAATTTGGACGTGATTTTCTTCGATCTTGATCCTTACATTTCTGATTTGTCCTATGCTGGTCTCAGCCTGATACTCTGATTACGTTGCGAAGCTTGCTCATTGTTAGACATGAAAGCCATAGCTTCTCATAGTTCAATTGGATTTTTCTTCTCCTTTAAGTACAATGATGGCTAAGGCCCTCTTTGTTATCATTTCTAGTTTTGTTTAATTATGTTTTCATCTATATTGTGACACAAATGGCTGGCACTTGGCAAAAAAACAAAAATTATCCGAAAAGAGTAAAATCATTTTAAGTAACTTTCTCACTATTCACAAAAATTGTTTATTTTTTAATTTTATCACTTATTAAAATAATCTCATTCAAATGATTATATGACCATCACACTATACCCACTCTCTACATATTTTTCTCTTTTCATTTGCGCATAACTCATCTCTGAAACCTTACTCCCAGTAAAATATAATTTTATTAGCCAAAGTTACCAAACCTTTCAATTATTTAACCGAACTTTTGGAAATACAAAGTATTAGTCAAACATTAACTTCTTGTTAGCATTTTGTTAATAATGTTGACTTGACAACAAAATGTTGAGTTGGAAGAGACACTTGAGAGTCAATATTTTAAAATTTAGTATTTAATTTAACTTAGAAAAATTACAAATTAATTAACGATAACAGAAAAATGGCTAATATTTTGTTGCGTTACAAAAGATTTGGCTTATACTTTGTATTTCAAAATGGTTGGCTAATTATTTGAAAATTTCGAAAGGTTTAGCTAATATATTGATATCTTTTTCTCTCTTAATTTTCTCATACATCGTCATGCTAACCTATTGCTCTCATTCTTTTCCTAATTTTGTCTTAGTCTCAACTCTCAACATTGATAATAAATGGATCTAAAGATGAAACAAAAACGTGTTTCTGTTTTCTCTATGAATTAAATATGTTTTTGTTTTCTGTTTTCATACGGTTGTGATTATTACTCTGTTGTCACAATTCTACTGCAACCACAACAACAAAACTATACTATACGAAATGAAATGAAGAAAGAAAAAAGGGACATGTTACGGTGATTACTATAAAATAGTAATCCCCGTGGTTACTAAGGACAAATTGGGTATAACAAAAAATTTATTAATGATCTTTTTTAATAAATTACATTTTAGGAAATTACATAAATATATTAAATACAATTTTTCTCTCTCTCTCTTTCTCTCACTTCCACAATTTTTCAGCCAGATCTCTCTTACTTCTTTTTCTCAATCTTTCCTTGATTTCGTTCATCCAAACTAAACCACTGCAACAACAAAACAATAAATCAATACCAATCCATTAAAAAAATACTACCATTGTACAAAACATCAATACCATTCAAGAAATAAAAACACTACCATTTCACAAAACATCAATACCATTGCAGATTTAATCACTACCAATGCGACAAAATCAATACCAATGTAACAAAATCAATACCAATGCGACAAAATCAATACCAATGCGACAAAAATAATACCAATGCGACAAAAACAATACCAATACGACAATAACACTACCACTACGAGAAAAAATGACTACCATTTTAAAAAAAATCACTACGGAAAAAAATGACTACCATTTAAAGAAAAACATACCAATCCTCACTGCGACGTCGCTTTGCGGAACCTGGTCGCGTACGAGGCTGCGGCGGAGCCGGAGCGGCCGACCCTGGCGCGGTACGCCGATCTGATGAACAAGGTAATGGAAGAGGAAGGCGTTTTCTTCGCCGCCGCCGCAGCGCTGGAAGTGTTCGGGCGCGGGATGGGGCTGTCGAACGGCGGCGGCTGCTGCTTTCGGCATAGGCACAGTCATCGGGTACGCCGGAGAACATCCAGGGAGCCTGCCCGGACCGCATCCTCGACGACATCGGCGGCGCTTTCGGCATAGGCGCAGTCATCGGGTACGCCGGATGAACGCGCCTCGCGTCGGCGGCAGCTCCACCGTCTGGGGCGGCCTCTTCTCGGCCTGGGTGGCGCTGACGAGGGCGACGGTGCTGGAGACGAGGGCGACGGTGCTGGAGACGAGGGCGAAGTAGGGTTAGGGAAAAGTAGGGTTAGGGTAGAAGTAGGGTTAGGGTAGAATATATAGAATAATCAAGTGTGGTCCTTTTTTCCCCCCAAAATTATCCTAAGGCAATCTTAACCGTAAGATTAAAAAAAGAGGAAAGAGAAGAAAATAAATGGTGGATACTGATGTAGCCACGGTGGCTACTAGAAATTCAGTTTCCACCCTAACGCATTCCAAGAAAAAAAAGGGTTATAGGTATAATATGCCCCTATATTATGACGTATAATCAAACATGCCCCTCTAATATTTTTTATATCAAATATGCCCCTGTACTTTGAAAAAATTATCAAACATGGCCTTCTGTTAAAATTTCCATTGAAAAAATCGCCAATCATGGTTGAATCGAGATTTAGACGACCTGACATCGGCAAATGGGAGGAAAAATGTCAGTTTTGTCCCCTGTTTTATTTCCCTGGATCTTTTCAAAGTGAAATTATTTGAATGATTTGATTATACAAAAGAACCAAAAAATTCTAAAGTGAATTTATTAGAGATATTTTAGTCATTTATGTCGCCCAAACTAAAGTTCGGCCTTGGTTAACGGTTTTTGGATGGAATAATAAAGGGGCATATTATACCTATAAAAAAAAAAACTACCTCATCAACTCAATGTTAACCTTCCTACAATGTAGCCATCTTTTTTATCTCTTGGATTTATGAAAGGGGAAGGGGGGCAGAAAGGGTAGGTGAATGGTAATCGATGGAAGGGGAAAGGGTTGCCCCCCATATTTATGTGACAGTTAGAACGCACACTAATGGCAACATGGCCAATATTAAAGGAGGGAGGGAGACTGCTACCCAAATTCCATCAATCTATGAACCAATGTGTGTAAATCTGTTTACTGTTATGGACCTATATATGGATGGTGATGATTGTGGGAAACAGGGTCGATCACCATAAAGGGTAAGTGGGTAACTAATATTTGGTATCACGACCAAATAAATCACTAAAGTTTATAATGATTAACAAAATAATTTGATCCTCATCTCAATTTGATTTTCCCATCCAAAATATGCATATTATTATCAAATGCTGATCCACCCAATTTTTAGTATAGTGAAGGGGTTTTGTATAGAGATGGCACTAGGGTGGCTTATTCTAAACTAATTTTCATCTCCATTTTCAAATCATAAACTCGTATTGATATTCTCTACATTCCAATGTGGTGGAAAATTTTCATCTTTTATCTCTGTGATTTTTGGATACTCGCATTTCCGGCCTAAAATTTTTGAACATTAATACAATGAAGTTGAAAACATAGATAATTTAGGGCATATTAAAAGAACATCATATATCGTAATTCATAAGATAGACATAAAAAGTAGGGTGTGCCTACGGTGACATGCATGTCACGATAACTTGCACTTTTCAGTCGACCTCATATAGGATCAGGTCGACCTCATTTAGGATTCGGTCGACCTCATATAGGATCAGGTCGACCTAATCTGTTGTTTCAGTGTAAAAACATTTCATGGTGCCTACTTTGGATATTCATATCATACAATTGGCTAGATGGAAATTGAAGACTAATGACTTCTTTTGAAGCTGGAGTGTCCCTCTACATATTGAAGTGATTGAGAGCTCGATAGGAAGTCCAAAAGACCATTTTTGAACCTCATCAAAAGGCTATGCCAAAACTGGGAAACTGCCTGGAAATGGCTAAGTCTGGAAACGTGTTTGTGAAGCCTATTTTGGAGCTCAATTCGAGAAGCATGAATGCGATTCGAGTCCAGGAGCCTCTACCACATTAAATTAGGTATGTTTTTATACAAATTCAAGGCATTGGATGAAAGATTGGATATCTGTAAGGCTTCAAACAAAAGGGTCGAAGTTGCTACGAATGCTGTTTTTCTGGCAGACTTCGAGCACAAGCAAGCTGCCAGAAAAAGCCTTCGTAGCAACTTCGAGCCTTTTGTTTGAAGCTTTAAAGATATTTAATCTTTCATCCAATGCCTTGCTTTTGTATAAAAAAAATACGTAATTTAACATGGTAGAGGCCCCTGGACTTGACTCGCATCCATGCTTCTCAAATTGAGCTCCAAAGTAGGCTTGACAAACACGTTGCCAGACTTAGCCATTTTCAGGCAGTTTCCCAGTTTTGACATAGCCTTTTGGTCAGGTTCAAAAATGGTCTTATGGACTTTCTATTGAGCTCCCAAGTACTTTAATGTGTAGAGGGACACTTCAGCTTCAAAACAAGCCTTTAATCTCCAATTTCCATCTAGCCAATTGTAAGATATAAATCTCCAAAGTAGGCACCAAGAAACTGTTTTTACACTGAAACAACATATTAGGTCGACCTAATCCTATATGAGGTCGACCGAAAAGTGCATGTCACCGTGACATGCATGTCACCGTAGCAAAGTCCTAAAAAGTATGTTATTTATAACAAGAATATTAAGTGTAAGTATCTTAATTATTACAAGAATATAAAGTGTTAGAGGACATTAGGGTGAAGAGTTGCACAGGCATTATGGAATTGGAAAAGGTGGGATTAAAGAGTTTGGAGTTGTGTTATTTTGAAATTTTGGTAGAGGACAGTGAAGAGAGAATTAAATAACATTCATCCCCAATTTTGTACTATTGCAGGTGGAACTGTCATCCCCAATTTTGTATTACCTTTAATTAATTATAGAATATGGGGAGCAAGGGAATATAGTATAAGTATTTGTTATGAACTTTAAAATTGGATTAAGTACAGATTTGTATAGATTGAACATAAGTTGAAGCGATCTCTCCGAGCTAATTACACTTATAGGTTTTCATGTTATCTTTATTTGGTTAAGTTTGCTCTTTAATATGAATAATTTGAACTAAAAATTTGACGAAGATAACCTAAATTACTACTGATTTAGTTACTTCAAACTTAAGCAACAAGCTCGTAAATATAAAAATCAACAATTACCCTAAAGCTCTATGGCCATTTATATTATATATTAGGGACCCTAATATTTAGGGATCATTTTTGTAATTGACCTAAGAAGGATACTATCACACCCAACCCAAAAAAATGCAATATTAGGTTACCCTCACCCTTAGTTTAGTTCTTCCTCTTATTTTCATTTTCCTTACTTTCATCCTCATTCCTTAAGCTTACCCTTTTAGTTTGATGGGGTGCTTGTTTGGCTTTAACTCTAAAAGAAAGGCTGAGTCAGACCTTGTCGAAGTTGAAATTTGCTAATTTAAATGGTTATATAGAAAGGAAAAGTGTGATCAATAGATAGTACAAAACCAATAAGCTAAATACAAGTTTAGGAGATATTCGTTTTGTTTGAAAAAGGTTCCAACTCTTTAAATTGGATTTCGTAAACAGTCCAAACAAAATATTAATTGGATATCAAGAATCGATAAGCTGATTGAATAACCAGACAAATTCAAAACAACTGTTATCCTATGCTTGAATTCAGATCATTGATCGAATGATTGTGTATTGGTTTTCTTGTAGACTTATCCAACCTTAGAACTAAAACATCTTTATTTTCATACAAAATTGAAAAGAATAAACTTATCTTGATGGATCTCAATTATTCAGGCAGTTGAAACAATATCCACATTATTTTTCTTATGTGCTCCTGAAGTGAAAATTCCACCTAAATATAAGTGCATGCGCAGATTGTCTGATATTTGTCTCATTCTCATACTTACTGAATTTATAACATTAAAGTTTTTAACACATACATTTTATTCAGAACTCTAATACTTATCAAGAATTAATTTGTTTCACTATCTCGAGATATCATATAAAATCAATGAAAACACCATTACTATCTGATTCCAATTTTGGCCAACTTGTGAATAATTAATTAAACCACTCAACCCCTCCAAGCTTCCTAATCCCAGAAAGTAGCGCATTAATGGGTTTAAGATCAACTAAACTAGGCTTCCTTCATGAACTTTTGTTGCTTCCTTGCCTTATTTTCTTGTGCCATGTTCTTCAAACTACCCATTGCAACATTTGAGAAAAGTTCAGTTCTTTTTGCCATTTGCTGCAAAAGGGATCCAATGGAGAAGAAAAAAATAGATGCCAAAAGTTATGGCAAGGTGGGGTAGTAAATGATATGACCTTTTTATGCATTAAACCCTAGTCCTACCATGGGACAATACATTCAATACATATATGATGCTTTCATGGTCACTGTTCCAACGTGTCAATTCCAGCCCACCATGTCTTAGCATTTACTCACTTTCTCAACTTCCAACAAGGAGCTTCCAATCCAACTCCCAACATAAATTCTTACGACAAACGAATTCAGCTTATCCAATGTCGACCAAATGATACAATGAGTGGTCTCATGACAAAGCTGCTAGCTTTCCTTCCCGCACAAGAAATGGGTGGACATGAGACAGAGACAGAAAGATCAACCCAGTGCTGTTTTGCTGCAAATCTGCTGCTTGCCATGGATTTTTCACAAAGTGGTGAAAAACTTACTAAGGAAAGAAGCTTCACTACGTGAAATGAATGTTTCTTGGTATGCTGGCTGGCTCCTGTTGCAATTTTTCAAGGAGCAATTTGCTTCATCTACCTCCAATGAAGGACCCCAGAAAGCTTTTATGAGAATGGTAGTAAAGGAACAACCAAGAGTTAGTTGCTAAGGGTCCATGGCCTCTCAACTTTCAAGGAGGGGACAGTCATCTGAAAGCAGCTTCAGTATTATTACTCCAGCTTTCCATGGCCATTCCACCACTGTAATTATTTAGCAATGATTCCATGTGTTTCACTTCCTTCGGCATCGACCCTGTAAGGACCTAGTTTGCACCAACAGGGAAAAAGCACCCAAAATCTTTTTATATCTGATTTACGGGACCAATCTAGGCAACGTGGAAAGTTTCCATTAATGCTTAATAGGTCAGTAGACAGGGCCATAGGGAGGGTACCTCATAACCGGTTTCTGTAATTAGGACCTCATCCTCAATCCTTATGCCAATGCCTTGGTACCTACAAAACCCGGTAAGATAAGACGCTCGGATTGAGTAGTTGATACATGTTACAGACGTGCTTTCTGTAATATGGTACGCATGAATATGTCATCAGCAGCATTACCTCTCTGGAACGTCTTCCGAATTCGGTGGAATATATACTCCAGGCTCAATGGTTATGACCTGCTCGAGGAAAGCAGTGCAGGTTGTTAGGTGCACTAAGAGTTGAACTTCAGCATCTGCTGGCATATCACATCCTAACCATACAAACAAAATGGAGATGATGAAGAAGACAGCTTACAACACCAGGCTTCAAGGGACGATCATAGCTCATGGCAGAACTATCATGGACATCCATTCCAAGGTAGTGACCTATCAAAAGGGTAAGAGAAAATAGTAACTATAGAACCAGCTTACTGCTTCAAGCCACTAGTAGCTACATAATCAAATATATAGCTACCGTTTCATTAGCCATCAGAAGAAACTCAGACAAACCTATAGAAGTTGGATTCAACTGATGGTAAGAATTGCTTCCACTATTTTCCAGAATTCCAATCTCCGCAAGTCTTTTACGCATCATTGAAACCTATTTTGGAACAACCAGGGTGAATTATGGGCAAGTTCGTAAACAGTCTACAACCAAAACAATTGCATCAGGTAAAATATAAACAAGGGATATGAAATACCGAATCATTATGAATCTGTCGAATGCTTGTTCCAGGTCTGCAAAGCTCTATGCATTCTTTGTTTGTCCGAAGAATAAGATCATAAAGTTCTTCCTGGAGTGCATACTTACACCATCAATCCTTCGACTTAACAGTTTCAAACAGTACAAGAGAGAGAACTAAGAATTGTCTAGGAGCATCAAGCATTTGCCAAGAATTAGCAGACTTCACTACACAATATTGCAGATAGAACTGTCGCCCTAAATTGATGGCTTTGAACGTCTATAACATTCATTGGTATCTTGGAAAGCTCATTACGGAAAGATGAAATAAAGGACTAGAGAAAGAAAGACAGCACTTGAAAATGTGAGACTACTAGCAATCACAAATGCAAACAGGAATGCACATGATTTTGGACTAACTAGACTATCTTCATGGCAAGAATGGAAACAAGATGGTGCATTTGAGCATAAAATAGCATTTCAAGCGCTTACTTGTGCGGAAGAGAAACTGCCACATGGAGCCCATGTTCGAGTCAGATCACTGACATAACCATGCAACTCGCATCCAACATCCATCAGAACAAGATCCCCATCTTTAATCTGCATATACATGATCAAAATCATCTCCCTAATAAAAAAAGAATCAATAACATCATTTATAAATTAATTTACTTACTTTCTGATCATTTCGAGAATAATGTATGATAGCGGCATTAGACCCCCCACCAACAACAGGATTGAATCTGCGAAATAAATAATGCATGTCAAGTAGGATGCAAGACCAACTAAGCTCAAGCAGAGTTTTAGTTAATCAGAATTTCTAGTCTTCTTAGCAATATGAATCAGAGATAAGAACAAGTTAAAAGAATGACAGTTAAGAAACTTAATAAGAAAAAAGCTTACGCCATCCTTTGAGCACCTCTCATTTTGCTTTCATATTCAACTTTTGCAGCCAACATACTCTCATATGGGTAAGTCTTGGAATGTAGCATTGTTTGCAAGAGAGCCTAACCAATATTTGAGAAGATAATAAGCACTAGAAAGACTGGTGAAGGATTTCATCTCCAGAGTGAAAACGATAGCAAGGTGGAAGTACCTGACAAATAATTGATGCAGAGTCTCTCATCAACTTCAACTCAGAAGGTGATTTTACCCACCGTAACTCATGTGTGAAACATGAGAGATCTCTAACCTTGCCCATGAGAGCTATACTTTGGAAGGCCTCCAACTCTGTATATGTTGGTACAGCTGTTAAATTGTTATGAAACACCCTGGAACATCCCTTGATCATACCTGGAAGAACCTGTGGCCATTAATTAAAATAAATGACAAGCAAATAAAATAGAAAATGGAAGGCTCATAAAGCGGTTTCTCAAATTAGCATTTCAGTCATTCGTGCCACTGAGAAATCACTTGTTGATATTCTGACTAGTCTATTACTCCAAATTGATCCTGGTAATCTCTTTTAGTTGGGAAGATTTAGACCACACAAACAGTATGATGGTAGACCGAACCATCGAAAATGTATTCAGGAATTATTTCGTAATTGGAGATCAAAGCAAGTCAAATATCTAATATTCTAGACCAGAAATACTCACTTCTCTTAATTTGGTCAAGGGGTATGCTTTCTCAGCTTTGAATCTCTCCAATGCTACATGAACTCCTGCAGTTGGCCCTTGCCAAGTTACATCCTGCACATTCAGAAGACAACCTTGTAAAAGACCAAAAAGAAGAAAGAAGCTTTCATTGATGAAAAAAGAAAACACAGACAACTGAACATACATGAAACGTTGCTTCAGGCATGAACATGCATAAACCAAACTCATGCCCCAAAACTGCCACGCCACCAGGTTGTTGGCATCCAGTAATATACAAGTAATCAGAATCTTGCCGAAATGTGTAGGGTACGACATCGGTCATCATCTTAACAGGCGCAGCAGCAATTATGGCCAAACTATTCTTTGGAAGAAGATCCAATAGCTTCTTCCTTCTTGAGATGTACTCATCGCCACTTATACCAGGTGTAACTTCCCCTTCTTTCATCAGCTACAAAAAACGAAGCAAATAACAAAAAGAATTTAACTTCCTTCATAACAAAGCATGTGTATAATGTCAAAACAATGGTCTCCAATGGAAGAAATTTAACAGTATCGAATGATTGGGAAAGGTAGAACGAAGTACCTGAGGATGAGTAGCAGGAGAGGGTTGGCCGATATCGAGGACATCGTTGGTAGAATACTTGTAAGTGTAACTACCAATAACCTGCAGCATAACAATCAGCATCATTGGA
Source organism: Linum tenue (assembly GCA_946122785.1). Classification (NCBI taxonomy): domain Eukaryota; kingdom Viridiplantae; phylum Streptophyta; class Magnoliopsida; order Malpighiales; family Linaceae; genus Linum; species Linum tenue. The sequence continues at coordinate 41,342,931 of CAMGYJ010000002.1, forward strand.
ATTTAGTTTCCTTTCTGAAGTGAAACACCTATAACCTCTTGAATCAAAAGTGCGCAATAAGCACAAAGCATTGAACTAAGCATCTTTCTAAAGAAAATAATAAGTTACCATGCGCAAAATAGAAGTTACTCGGAAAAATTAGATTCAGTAAGCAAAGCAATTGATAAAGCGGCCAACCCAAGAGACAATTCGAGGTTCAACTCCCTGACTACTGAACTATAAACGAAGTCCCCAAAATACAAGCAAGTAAAAGCAAATCAATTGATGAATGCGATAGGAAAAAAAAGAGCGATGTAATTTACCCTGCTAAATGGAGATGTTGGGCGTAGAAACTTGCGGACTAGAATCTGCATAGTTGTTGTGATACTGATTTCCAACTTCCAGTATCAACAAAACGAAGAAAAATAGTGCGGGGGAAATCCCCAATTCCAGAAGCTCGCTTCGGCGTTTGAACCGACGAAAACTGGAAGATTGTAGCCTTGAAAAAGTCTAGAAAGATGCGAACTTTACTGGAAAAACTCCAATTCCGAGTTCTGACAATCCTTCTTCATCAGAAAGTACTAAAATCTCAGACAGTAGGGTTTAAGCGCTTCATATATTCCCCTTTGGCATCCCGCCTAAGCGTAACATGTGCCCACGTCAGCCGTACCCGTACTCTGCCGCGGGCCGGGTCGTGCAGGCTGGGTGAAGACTGAAAACCGAAGATTAGGGGTGTTGAAATGGTTACCATGGTTATAACCAAACCAAATAAAAACTAAATTTCATTTAACCATGGAATACAATATCATAACCGAACTGTCCAAACTAATACAACAACCAAATTAACCAAACTAAAGTAAACTAAAGTTTAGTCGGTTTGGTTAATTGGTTAACCAGATTAATCAATATAAAATCACATTATCATTGATGATGAAAATTTTCCGGTTAATGCAACAATTCTCAATTTATATAATGAATAAAACATAACAATCAACATGTAGTTATAGTTGACCCTTAACAAAAATACATGCAACTAAGACAATTATCTTACGATTAGTATAGAAGTATTCACCTAACAAAAATTTATGACAATGATATGGGTTAATGAATTGTTGTGTTTGTGTAAATTGACTTAGTCTCTTAGCAATTATCATAGGCTGGAAATGACATTCCTTTCAAGTTTTCATTCATCATAATGTATGAAATTTATCTAAATTAGGTGTCCATATGTTGTGGTCTACACTTTACATATACAAATATACACTATATGAGCAATATTGAGCTTTATATTTTATGAGTCTAAAATGGATGAACGTTAACTCTTGAGTGGTTATGCAAAGTATTAAGTATGTGTATATAATATATGTTAGATATATGACTAATTAATTAACTGGTTAATTTGGTTTGACTGGTTAGGAGTGTCTGAAACCAAACCAAACCACCTAAACCAAACAAGCTAAAAACTTTAACCAAACCAAACCAATTATCCAAATTATCCAAACCAAATTATCCAAATAGTACCGGTTAAAATGGTTACCACGGTAACCAAACCGTTTGAACACCCCTACTAAAGATGACATTTTGAGTTTGGTAAATTGCACGTTTAGTCACTGGGGCAGTGGCATTACCGTTTGTTACTAAAAATATGTAATTTCATTCGTAGTTACTAAAATTACTTGAATGGTTCTAATTTGGTCACTCTTTATTGCATTCCGTTAGTTTATGCTAACGTCGTTAATTTTTTGTTGATGTGACTAACAAAATCATCTAGTCACCAAATTTAACCCAAAAAATAAAATATGACTTGCCACATCAGGAAACCCGTCACATAATATATTCTAACATAACCCAACAGTGACCCGCCCTCTCAACCTCGACAAAACATATCCAAAACAATAACAAACCCCTCTTCTCCAACCCCCTGCTCCTTCTCAACGACCAACCTATTCTTCTTCCCCAACACCCTCCCCCCTTCTCATCTCTTCTTCCCCAACCTTTTCTTCGTCTCCTCCAAAATCACAGCCTCCATCCTTTTCCAGGTTATCGGCGCGTGATTGCTCCGACGTAGTGAGCCCCACGGCAGGAGGTGAAGCCACAAGCGACCAAAAAGGGAGAGACGAGACGTTCTCAACAACATCATACTACACCTAACCCAACCTCTAATAGATAAACCCCATGCTTCGATTGTCTAAACCCAAACTCGACGTTCAATTTAATATAAAATAATAATTGACCGTTTAGATTGATCGGAGCTCATTGAAGTACATCTAACGCCCAGATGCACTAGAGTATACAAGTATTTACCATAGGGGGTCAGACTGGTGTACTCCTGGAGTATACTATACTCCAGGTACTTCTAGTGAGATATCTCTATCTAGACCATGAACTAGATCGAGCTTGGGGTATTATACTACAACCTAACCTCTAATTGGTAAATCACATGCCTTGATTATCTAAACCCAAAGCTGAAGTTCATTTTAATAGAAACAATGATTGATTGACCGTTGAGATTGATTGGAGCTCATCGAATTACATCTAACGACCAGATGCATTGAAATATACTATACTCCTGGAGTATACCAGTCTTTACCATATGGGTCAGACCGGTATACAGTATACTCCTGTCAGTGGCGGACCCAGAAATTTTCTATAGGGGTGTCCTCTTTTAAAAAATAAATATAAAAAAATTAATAAAAATAAAATAGTAAATAAGAAAATACATTACTCGTACAGGTTAAAAAAGTCCATGATGTGTTTTCATATTCGGAAATAATTGTAGAATACACTTGGTGTCTATCGTGTTAAAAAAAATTCTCTCTATATACCCTACTAGACAACTTATCGCATATTCGATTTGTATACTTGTTCTTGATGTAAACCCAAAGCTGAAAGACTCTTTCAACACTTGTCGTACAATCATAAAATAAATATAAATTAAGGGTATCTTGAAATTAGTTTAATTGTTAGGTTTTGAAAATAATTAGAGATAGGGAATGACATTTTACTATTACACAGTGTTCAAAATCGAATAACAAATGAGTTGTAGCTCAATGAAAATTGATTTTATTAATAATAATAGTGTTCTACATTTGAATTACCCAACCTACCACTTATATTCCTATATGCAAATTAAAAAAATGACAGTAGGATAATCATTTTTTCAAATTTCAGGGGTGTCCATCGCTATCAATTATATTTGTTTTGTCCATACGTAAATTACCACCGGGGGTTGGATAACCGTTTTCCCAAAATTTAGGGGTGTCCCGGGACACCCCTAAAACCCCCTGGGTCCGCCCCTGACTCCTGTAGTATACTCTAGGTACTATTGCGGTATGATATTATACCATAACCTCTAATGGAGAAATCTCAAGCCCCGATTATCTAAACCAAACCCGAAGTTCAATTTAATAGAAAACAAAATTTATCGTTGAGATTGATCCAACTCAGCAAAGTACATCTAACGACAAAAAGTGTAGAAAACAAAATTGTGAAACTATGCAACCTGGTGCTTTTGGTTTTCTGTTTGAGACTACCAGAGAAGGGTTGAGGAAAGAAAATGAAGAGGTGGGTCGGGTTTAATGGTTGGGTTGGGCAAGCTGACATGGCAGGTTGTGATGATGTGGCAGTTGTGTTTACTATTTTCCAAGTTAAATCAGGCTGATTAGACGATTCTGTTTGCTACATTAGCACCAAACATGGACCAATTTACTAATATGAGTGACCAACAGTGGAATTAAATATTTCTAGTGACTAAACATGAGACATTTTAATAAACCCAGTATCCAAACATGCAATTTACAAAAAAAAAAATATGACCAACTCATCAACAAAGTTTGATTAGTGCACTAAAACTAATGATTCGTTTGCTTGTTGGATTTGAAAAATGAAGATTTTGGGCAATAAAAACCTTGGAATTTATGAGGGATTTATTTGATTATTGATTTGAAGAGTCTAGTGTTTGCATGATAGATGTGTGATGGATTTGTTACATAAATAACTAACCATCAAGAATTTACAAATCCCAAATCAATATGTGGGATTTACAAGTCCGTGGGATCCACGAATTTGGTTCCAAAATAAAGACCAAATCTGTGAATCCCACAAATTTAGCACCCATCAACAATTAATGGACTTGTGTTAACTGTTAAATCCATAAAGCTTTTGATTTGGATACCAAATCCATAATCCAAATCCAACAAGCAAACCACCCATAATTCTCGCATAGTTGATAAAAGGATAAATTGCAAGTTTGGTCACTTGAATTGCTATAAAAGTTCACGTTTGCCACTAAAATTAATTTATATCATCCATTGTCACTCAGATTAGTTAACCAGTCCAAGTTTCGTCACTGGCCGTTAGGGATGGCAACAAAACCCGAACCCACGGGTACCCACCCAACCCAACCCGTCAAAGCGGGTAAAATCTGTGTTGACGGGTTTTGGGCCGAATTTGGCTTTAAACTCGTTCACTATTCACCGAGTTGGGTTGGGTTTGGGTTTAGGTAAACTCGCCCCATGGGTACCCATCCACACCCATATAATTAATTTTCTCGGTATATTTAATATTCTAAACAACTAATCTTATTTATGTTTGTGGAGACATGTCTAATTTTTTCTTTCTAATTGTGTAGAATGAAGTTGATGTTATAGAGTGGAGAGTGAAGAAACTTAATTGAAAGGAAGAAGCTTTCAATTAATCATGTTATTTATGGATAATTTGTGATTTGCTTCAATTTTCTTGAGTTTTCTAGATTGGTGTTGAACAATTTGTATAGTTAATTTGTGATTTGCTTGAATTTTCTAGAATGGTGTTTTACATATGGATAATTTGTATTGATAGATTGATATTTGACTTTAATTTCGATAGAAACTTGTTATTGTAAATTTTTTACGACAAAAACCCGTGGGTACCCATGAACTCGCGGGTACCCAGCGGGTTGGGTTGGGTTTGAGTTTTTCAAACCCAATGGGTTTTACCCCGGGTTTTTTTTTTCACGGATAAACCCATGGGTTTGGACTTTGGTTTGGCAAAACCCGACCCATTGTCATCCCTACTGGTCGGTCGTTAGTCTCTGTTAACTTTTGTTGAGGTGACAGTCAACTCTCATAGTTGACCGTTAAATAGGTGATGTGGCAAATAAAAAATAAATAAAAATTTAATCTATTAAAAATTTCACGTCATTATCATAAAAAATAAATAAACATAAAATTATAATTATCAAAATCGAAATGAAAATGAAAATTTTCTCCCCAATCCCATTGTCGTCTACCTGATGTGTGCCTTTGCTGGCGATCCCCAATAGCAATAACCACTGCCATTTCCCCGGACCGCCTGAAAGTGTCGATGGCTTCATCCTTAGCGCTGATCTCCACACAGACTTTAGCGTATGTCAGAATCTGACGGTTGTTGCTGCTATGACGACGACGATAATAATCAGTGGTGGCTCGATCAACGTACACAGGCTGTCCAGGCAGCTGACGATGTAAATCAGTCCTTTAGGGTTCATATACTCCTCCGGAATTGTTCCTTAAGGCAACCGGCCAACGGGAAACAGACGTCGGCCGGAGAAATGAGGTAAAAGATGGGGAGGAGAACTCTGTCGCCGTCGCCGCCAATGCAGCAGCAACATCAGTGCACGGTCTCGAACGCCTCATTGGTGTATCGGTGCTACTGCTGGAGCTGGTGGCGCTGTTTGCATAGCCATTGGTGTTGCATAGGGTAGGGAGAGGATTAAGAAATTGAGCCCACCGTCCTCCATTTCTTCCAGGGAGCATACATGAACGGCGCTGCGACAACTTCGAGCATGGATAAGAAGAAGGACAAATGCAATGACAGAAGTTGTGATTTCCATAAATTCGGAAGGCGAGGACGAATGAGCACGTAGGCGATGCTTCTTCTCAACAATCGGAGGAAGCGATGCGAGATCGTGCACCGATGATGCTGTTGTGTTGGCGGCAGAGTTCTCCTCCCCATTTCTCCGGCCAACGTCTGTTGCCCGTTGGCTGGTTGCTTTAAAGAACAATTCCGGAGGAGTATATGAACCCCAAAGGGCTGATTTACATCACCAACTGCCTGGGACAACCTGTGTACGTTGATCGAGCCACGTTGATTATTATCATCGTCATTATAGCAGCCGCAACCGTCAGATTCTGCCATATGCCAGAGTCTGCGTGGAGATCAACGCTAAGGATGAAGCCATCGACACTTTCAGGCGGTCCGAGGAAATGGCAGTGGTTATTGCTATTGGGGATCGCCGACAAAGGCACACATCAGGTAGACGACGATGGGATTGGGGACAAAATTTTCATTTTCATTTTCATTTTGATAATTATAATTTTATGTTCATTTATTTTTTATTTTTTATGATAATGACGTGAAATTTTTAATAGATTAAATTTTTATTTATATTTATTTTTTAATTGCCACATCACCTATTTAACGGTCAACTATTCGAGTTAAGCGCAGAGAAATGGTGTATCCAGAAGCACGTTACATCTTCGTTAAGGAGGGATCCCCTGATAATGATAGTGGTAAAGCTGCTGTCTTTGTAGGATTTGTTCACTTCAGGTCTACTCTGGAGGATGATATACCTGTTCTTTAGGTTTACGAGATTCAGCTACAGTCTCGTGTCCAAGGCAAAGGCTTGGCCAAGTTCTTAATGCAACTCGCTCATTGCTCTTAAGGTGAATATTTTCTCGTATGTTCTGGTTTTGGGTTGATTATGCTGTGTATGTGGGGATTTGAATCTTGAAATGGTTTTCCTTCTGTTCTTCTGTAGAGTTGTATGAGTGTTGTAGTGTTAACCGTTCAGAAAGCTAATGTTGCGACTATGAACTTCTATACGAGCAAGTTAAGGTGAAACTTTCATTTGAAATTCCTATTTCTTCGCTGAATCAGAAGTTGAGGAGAACAATCTTGTGTTTCTTTGGTGAATTAAATTATTCCAGGTTTTTACTTGCAGGTACACTATATCAAGCATTTCACCATCACGAGTAGATCCGTTGGTACGAACCTGAATTCGTTCCCTAATATGTGACTCTCGGATTCTCAAAGGTTTTATCTTCACCTGTGCATTGTTGTGCAGATGGGAGCTAAAAAGAGTTACGAGATTCTCTGCAAAGCATTCGATCATGAAGCCAAAGTTGCATTGGAGGTAACAACTTGTTACTGCTTCATTATCTACTTGCCTGCCTTCAAATCTCAACTTACCCTTTTGGTTCTTCCCTCTTAGGAGACTGTTTGAGCTGGAAGAAAGATGGATCGATCCTTCAGGCCCAATTCCCAAGTGATTCTAAAAGGTCCCCATTGAGATTTAAGATTTTGCACTCGCCACTCGAACAGAGTACAAACCAGACCTCAACCATCTCTTAATTGCCCATGTCAATGACGAGTCAATGTAAAACCAATGAATTGGTGGAGGAGCCTGAATCTGGTGAGAACCCTTGACTAAGCAAGCTACATACTATATGGTCACCTAAGAAAGAACAACTTTGAGGATGTAGGCAGCAGTTAAGCCAACGAATCAGTACTGGTATGTAGGCAGGGATCATGCTGTTACATTGTATTATTGTCATGCTTTGTCAATTCACCTAATGCTTCAGCTTGCTCAAACTCTTTACCATTTTAAGGAATGTTCTTCACTTTTGATTGCCAAATCGTACCACCAGAAAACTGCTCCAACAAATTTGCACACGTCTGAAAGAGGTAAGAGTCTACTGTGTGTGTGAAAACACAATGATCGGTTGATTGCCCAGTTTTTGGAATGAGACAGGGAAGAATTATCATTAGGTGGGATGTTTGAACCAAATCAAGACTTATTAGTGATAAGTGATAACACACCAATTGGAATTAAATTTTATTTTGGCATATTAGTTGAAGCTCTAGTCATGTTGCAAGAGTAAAATATGTTGCATGCAATTATCAGTGAGAAAACCATTTGGTTTAGACTTCTGAAGCTTTACTTCATTGGCTTATGTAGCTGCAAGTCTTGGCTCCGTCTATCCCAAAATCTAGAAATATTCATATTTATGCATGTGAGTGTAACTATTAGTTCCTTAATGAATGTTCAAATCAAGAAGGGAAGCTAATAACAAACGTTTCTAGCTATCTCCTCTCCCTCAGACCTTTACCGGCATAGGCAATTGTCCAAATCACACTTCTTTGGGGGTACAAATGGGACTTGTCTGGTCTAACTTTCAGACAATCAAACAGTCTTGCAAACACATGTAAGTAGACATTTTGTTTCACGAAGGAGTCTTATAATAAATTCAAACGCATCCCCCTACAAGGATCAATATTCTGTAATCGTAGAATTGGCTCTATTGTTCAGTTTACTGAAAGGCAAGCAGCAAAAACAGGGGATGGAACGAAAATAGGGGAATAGATTTTTCTTGTACCGCTGGCCTTCGAGCTCATTGCTCGTTGGGTGCTTGTGAAATCCCTGAAAGTTTCAATTTTCTTGGAGTTTGCTGGTTTTTTGCTATGTTATGTTGTGAAGTGTGGGAATTTGACCTTGAAAATGGTTATTTTTATGTTCTTCTGTGTAGTTGTATGACTGTTGCAGCGTTAAGTTTTCAGAAAGCCAATGTTGCTGCGTGAACTTCTACACCAACAAGTTAAGGTGATTTTTTTAGTAAACTTTCAATTGCGATTAACTTTGAGGTAGACTTTCAATTGCTGTTCGATATTAGTTATTGTACGTCAAAAAACATCCTTGTGTTTCTTGGTTAGTTGATGATGGGGAGGTTTTTACTTGCAGACGCATCATATCAATCAGTTCACCATCATGATTTGATCCCTCGGTACGAGATCTCACTTTTTACTAAACTTACCTTGTTCATGAACACTCGGTTTTCAGCCCAATTGTGCATTGTTCTGCAGATGGATACTGAGAAGAGTAACGAGGTTTTCGCAAAGCAAATGATCATGATGCCAAGGCTGCCCTCAGACTTTGTTTAGAATAACAAGCTAGAGCATAATGTACAACTCTTTGGAAAGAGAAACAACCAATCTTTTTCACTCCCTGGTAAACTCTGCTGTATTTTTCATACATTCTGAGAATGATTCATTGTTCTGGTGTGGATTGGATGTATCACGATTTTGTGCCTTGCCTACTACACTGTTTAAAACTCACTTTAATGAATAAGCTTCCATGTGGAACCAGTTGTTAAGTCATCAAATCAAATTTGGCATTCATACAACAACAATCTGATGCACATTGAATCAAAACTCTTTCCCATTTGAAGGAATATTGTCACCTTCGGATTGCCAAATTATACCACCAGACTCTTTTTTTTTTTTGGTACCAACATGCAAAATCTGAAAGAGGAAGAGTCTACTGTGTTGGAAAATCAATAGTTGACTGTTCCCCTATACTTTTGGCTATGAGACGGAAGAATTCTCATTCGGTGGGATGTTTATATCAAGGGCTTATTGATGATGACCTACCAAATGGTATTTAATTTAATTTGGTGTATTAGTTACTATGCTTGTTCATATATGGGATCAATTAGATGGGTGAAATGCCTAACTTAAAAATTGGTCATTGTAGTTTGCAACAAAGCAGTCATTTAAGAGAAGGGATGAACAGAAATGATACATTGATAAATGGGTAGGAATATATTGAGCAATGGCCTTTTTGTCCATTGAATACTTAGACAGAAACCAGTCTGTAACATGTGGCATCAAAGAATCAGCATATGTATAGATTTCTCTTCGTTCCCCAACCCCCAAACTTACTCTGCAACATATGAATCCTTCATCCTTCTGGTCTTGTCCTTTTCATTACTTGAACAAATGTATCAATCCCAACTTGTTTTGGATATAAACGCAAATGGGAAATTTCCCCATGAGATGAATATTCTGAAATACCAGAAATGGGGGTTTCCAGACTATTGAAGGGCAAGCAGAAAGATGCTTCCTTGCTAAATCTAAACACTTTCGACAGTACAAGTTTGGTGTTTGTCCTTTCACTTACAGAGCTGCTCCATTGTTTATGTATGTATGTATGTATGTATTTATTTATTTATTTCTGTTCCATTTCTTGTATAAAAACCAATCCTACTGGCAGAAATGGAGGTAATCAGCCACACAACAAACCAAATGGCTAAAAAGCGATCAACTTTAGAATCCTTAGTCCTGCTACCCATCAAAACCATCTTCACCATAACATGCTGTTGCAAACTCAATCTCTGTAGAAGATCAAGCAACTTTCAGTACTCAGATTTCTCAAAACTCCCTTCCTCACCAAGCAACCAAGACTCGGTTCTGATGTTCAACATGGAAGGACACTGCTAAAGTCACCTTCAATCTTCCCTTACTTCATGTTGGTAGCTTTTGAAGCCGGGAATCCGTTGAGGGCACTCATCCTTCTCCTTCTGTACCCTCTAATCTGTTTAGTAGGGGCAGAGATGGGACTCAAAATCATGGTCTTTGTCAGCTTTGTGGGGCTTAAAGCAGGGAGCTTTCGAGTTGGAAGAAGTGTATTGCCCAAGTTCTTCCTAGAGGATGTTGGTCTCCAAGGGTTTGAGATGGTGATGAGGTATGAGAGCAAAGTTGGGTTTACTAATTGGCCTATGATCATGGTGGAAGGCTTCATGAAGCATTACTTGGGGATCGAAACGATTGTTGGCAGAGAGATGGTGGTCTTTCATGGCTACTTTTCTGGTCTAATGGAAGAAAGGAGACCATGTAAGCCGAGTTTAAGCAGTGAGATCATTGGGTTTGATTGCTTCAACAATTCCCTTTGCCAAAACTTCCCATCTCCCTTCAAGGTTAGGTGATTGATTTCCCTGTTCATTTCTAAAGAGACATACTTCTCTGATGGTAGTTTTACTATTATTATTATGATTTTAAAGTTCTTACCGTAGTCATTTTACCATATTGCTTTTCTTGTATATCATGCACTTCACTTTATCACAGAGGCAGAGAAGAGAACTTGGCAAACACTTCCAAGAGCCAAGTACCCAAAACCACTTATCTTCCATGATGGAAGATTAGCATTCAGGCCAACTCCATTAGCATCCTTAACAATGTTCATCTGGCTTCCATTCGGCTTCCTCCTTTTCGTCATCAGAAGCCTTATTGGAACCTCTCTCCCTTACCAAATCTCAATCCCTCTCCTCCAAGCCACAGGGATGCGTGGCTTCTGTTCCAAGCCACGATCTTTCCGGTCTGACAAGTCACAAGGAACCCTCTATGTCTGCAACCACATAACCTTATTCGACCCATGTTACATCTCAACGTGCACAAACAATCCTTTAACAGCAGTCACATACAGCTTGAGCAAGTTCTCTGAGTGGATGGCGCCAATCAAGACAATCCAAATCACGAGGAACAAAGACAAAGATCTGAAGTTGATACAAGAACTTCTGACAAAAACTAACCTTGCTATATGTCCTGAAGGCACAACTTGCAGGGAACCTTACCTGCTGAGGTTTAGTCCTATGTTTGCCGAGGTTGCGAAGGACATTGTTCCTGTGGCGATCGATATGAAGTGCAACATGTTCTATGGAACGACTGCTGGTGGGTGGAAAGGGTTGGACCCTGTGTTTCAGTTGATGAATCCCTCTGTTTGATGTGAACTTAGGGTTCTTGAGAAGGTGCCCGAATGTATGGTTTGTGAAGGTGGAGTAGGCAAGTCTAGGGTTGAGGTTGCCAACTATGTGCAGGCTGAGATTGGTAAAGCTTTGAACTTTGAGTGCACTAGCTTGACCAGGAAGGATAAGTACTTGTTCTTGGCAAATAATGAAGGGTTTGTGACAAACTAAAATCTTACTACTATAGCTTGAATATATTTTTCTTCTTGTCTTTTGTTTCAAAGGAAACTTTGTATAACTGTGTGCTTTGTTTTGACCTTTGTATACTATTTACTACATACATCTTGTTTATTTAGCTGTTATAGTGATGGCAGTTTTCGACCTGATCCATGTGATTCAATTTGTCCCAAACTATTTGGGGTGGGCATTATCCGTTGTGCAATAATATGGGGCGGGGCATGAGTATTGCTTTCGACCTGTCCCGTCCTGTTCTTGAACCGCTCTATCATGAATTGCATCCACATCTATATGTATTTCTTCTCGTTTGAACTTTCTAACAATTATATTTTCATCCTAAGAAAATTTTAAAACTCTATCTTTCAACTATTTAGACTCAATTAGATCTTTTACTATATTTCTCAATTGTTTTTTCTATGTGTTTTTGTAAAAGAATAAAATATTGACGTTCATTTTTCAAAAAATATACAAGGATGGGTCATTCCACCCCCATCGTGTATCCGTGCGAGTATTACCTTACCTCGTTCTATTCACATCACTAGTTGAGGATTCTAAAGAAGCAGTATATTTTTTATTTTATTATTATGATGATATACAAGTTTTGAACTCATCTATAGATTGTTTTCTTGGTCGGACCGCCAATACAGTACGATTTTACAAACACTGATTTTGTTAATAATTTAAAATCACAAATTTCATAGATGATTATTTTGGTAACCGGTATTTAATCAAGAGGTGGGTTTACACAAAATATAATTAGGCCCAACACCCGAGTACCATAATCTGAGCCCAGCCCAGATAAATAATTAGAAGCTGAAGCTCAATTATAGACGAGCCCGTGTTGATCATTAGCTCATTAGTCATTACTCAAAAACCCCTCCCAAAACCATAACCCCCAGTTCTCCTGGATTCAGCCATTGCTGTCGTGTTGTTCATCCAAGAGGAATTGCGGGAGAGAGTTCGATAAATGGCTCTGTTGCGAGCAATATTGCAGACAAGAACTCTGCAAGCGAATCCGGCACCTGGGTTCTCCAGATTCTACTCTCACTCCTCCCCTTATCTCGGTAACGCCAATTCTTACTCGTTCTTCTGATTCTTCCTCCGTTTCCCCCATTCCAAATCGAATCTCCCACCTGAATTTTATATCGCTTTCTGTTTTGGTTTCTTCTGGGATGAACAGCGTAGATCATTTCTGATTTTTTTGTAATTGATGGGTGTTTTCTCGACCATTGGTAATTGGTGTGGAAAAACTTATAGTGGGCTTGAATTGGTTTGTGTTAGAACGGCTTGCTTCGCGATAAAGCTGAGAACTTTGCTAGCTCCGGAGCTTTACGTTTCACAGAACGAAAAGTGATGGTTCGTTGTTATTAATTTCTGTTGCAGTGAAAGTGGGGATTCCGGAGTTCTTGAATGGAATAGGGAAAGGTGTTGAGAACCATGCGGCCAAGCTTGAAAATGAGATCGGAGACTTTCAGAAACTCCTCGTTACTAGGACATTGAAGCTTAAGAAGCTTGGAATCCCTTGTCAACATGTAAGCAATAGTGTACACTCACTGTCTTGAAATCTCACACTTGCTTTCCTTTTCATCAATTTTGAATACGAATTCAAAAATGAGATTAGAACTGTTTGAGCGAGCTGGTCTTACGTTTTGGTAAGTGTTGGGTGAACTTGAATTCAAGGACTTTGCCTTAGATTTCCTGTTTCGATTAGGAAAGTTCTCGAACTTTAGGATCCTGTCTAGAGCATTTGGGCATCTTTGTTTCCAGATGATCTATTGATTGGTTATGGTGTTTGGGTGATTGGGTGTTTCTATACGCAGATGAAATATTGATTGGTTACAATGTTTCTTCTGCAGAGGAAGCTGATATTGAACTACGCCCAAAAGTATAGGCTCGGACTCTGGCGACCCAGAGCAGAACCTATGAAAGCGAAATGAACCTCTGAAGCACGATATCTCGAGCAGTAGCAACATTTGTTTGTTCCGTTGTTGGCTGACCGAAGAGAGATCTTAGTATATTGATCTGTATGAGCTGTCAGATTTCTCAGTTATTGCCCTACCTCATGGTTTGTATTATTTGGCAATGTAGTTAAGGATGCAGAACTGAAGTGTGGCAAAAACATTGTTATTACACACGAGAGAAAGATCACTTCACAAAAACATTCCATAGTTTATATGCTCTTTCTTAAGCACCTGCATTTCTTCTGTTTTATAGCTTGTTATATGGATGTTTCGTTGATCAATTGAACTTGCAATTATCACACTATTTCATTCTGAGTGATGTTTCGAGATGGGATCACAAAAGTCATGCTCTGAGTATTAATTTGTTTGACGTCGGGTTAAACTGTTAAAAGCATTCACCAATCAGTTGATACAATGCCATGTACAACGGGAACATTAGTTTGCTTGGGAGGCACTCTCAGTGTTTCTCTCTAAGTTGTAGCTTGCCTGCGAGACAAGCAGTCCAAGACGCCTTTTCCCACTCCAATAAGCTCCAATTGTAACTCTGAAAGTTCACTCCATACTGCTGGTAAGGCTGCTGAGGAAGATCGAGGCCACATGTATCCATGTGAAATCCAACGAGCCAGTTTCTAAAAAAAAAAAAAATTGTGCTTGGACAGGCCTGGAAATGAAGTTCTTATCTGGAGCGTAGGCCTGTAACAGAAACCCTTAAAGATCATCAGCAGGAGGCTTTGAAACATTTGATAACGTAAGCTCTAACAGATAAAGTGTGCAAGCAACGAGCAAGAATTAGCTATCCCATTGAAAGAATGACATCACAGCAGAAGTGAACAAGATGATCTTTATTCTTTGTGAAAACAGAGGAAAGGGCTCCTACGTGGGACATGATTGCATCAAAATCCTAATCCAACAAGGATTCTGGCAAATGTCAGGAAAGGCAAGTGCATGACAATCATAAAAAAGATATGAACTTCACTAATAAACTTCTACACTTCTAATCACACACCGTATAACAAACAAACTGAACAAGAGAGAAGAAGTAAAGGATCAGCAAGGGGATATTTAACATAGTTTGCATCCAAATCCTAATCAAACAAGGATTCAAAATCTACACAAGGCAATCAAGTGCATTAACCAACCACACCAAGAAACAACAAAGGAGCACACAACAACAACAAAATCTCATCATATTTTTGTTACCTTGGAAGATAACGATGACGAAGAAGCCAACGGTGACCGTCATAGCAAGAATGTTCGCACCCAATGAAGAAGACGACGAGGAGGACCGAGACTTTTTATCATCCACCCTCTTGCTCCTGAGCGACCTCATATGCTCAATCCTCGCATGCTTGACCTTCGACAACACAGAGATCTCCCTAACGTACTTCATATCCGCAGCATCCAATGCTGGTCCCCTTGGTGGCCTAGGTGGTTTAGGAGGCTTCTTGGATCCCTTCCCCATACCAACCCTGCTACTACCACTCTTCTCCTTGACATTGTTCTCATCCCCAGAACCACTCTCGATCGAATTAAGCCCTAACCGGTTCCCCAACGAACCACTCCTCAACCTATCAAGCTTCCTCTTGGAATGCCTCTTGTTGCCTCCATAACCTCTGAATTCATCATCATCGGTAAGAATCCCTGCGCCACTTTCCAAATCAAGCATGCTGTTGCTCCTTGGCATGCCTTTATTATCCGAATCTGGCCTGTTCATTCTAATAACCCGAATTAGTACCACAATTGCTTCATTTTGATGTATGCAATCAAATTGAGGGGGAAAAGCTTCAAGCAACAAATTCAATACACTCGGCGAGAGACCCAACAAAGACGCGATCTTTACATAACCCGAAATCCAGCATCGAGAGAGGAAATGCCAAAATGAATGGGGAATGGTTTTTTCCTGAATCAAATTTGCGGGCCCATTATCTCCTCTTCCTCCCTGTAAGAATCCCCCAACCCCGAAAGGGGGAAAACAAGAACACACAAATTAAGAAGGCAAGATGATAAAGCTGCATTGAAACAAACAATAACCGAAGAAATTGGAGCTTCCGCATTACAATGAAGAAACCCAGGATCGAAATTTCTGCAGAAATGAAGAACGAAGGAAGCAAGCAAGAAGAGAGAAGATATTACCCGTGGTTTAGAAGGAGGGGAGCGGGGGAGATTGAGGTGGAACTCTTGGATTCGAGATCGGGGAGTAAGGTACTTAAAAGAACGAGGGTGGACGACAAAATCTAACAGCCTACGACGAGAATGGAGAGCTCAAAATCGTTGGACGACGTTGCCATTGTTTGTCCCCTTTCTGTCGGAAAAAAGAACAGTATGCTAAAACAGGAAAGACGGTGGGGGGGAAAGAAATGATGGGGAATGTCCCGGTGAAAGGGTTTTTGGGCTTCCGATATCAAATAAAACTGTTGGGCTTCGATGTGAGATTAGGGGCCTAACACTTCTAAGCCCACAGAAAATTTGGGCTTGCTTTTTAGCTTAAATTAAAACCAAGTTAAGAAGAATAGAAGGCGTTGGATCTCTGATGAATGGATGGAGGGTAGTAGGGGATTGGATTCGGAATTGATAGAAGATATTTAGGGATTTGGAGAAGATTAGAATAAAATTAGGGATTGGAAAGGAGATTGGAATAATCTAACGATACTTTGATAATTTGTTTATTGATTGATTCTGAAGAAATAGGTAAAACGACAATATATAGACGCTAATCCGAAACCCTAATCAACCTACTCGACTAAACTTACTAAAATACCCTTAACTACTACTCGTGCCTCCATCAATCTCCCTTGCGTATGCTCATGCATGGGACAATCGCACGTATGTATTATCTTCTCTTTTTCGTTATCTTTTCTCCCAAGCTTCTCTTCTCGTTAATTAACCAAGAAAAAATAGAGGCAGATATGAGATGCAGCCACAGAAACCGTGGCTAACAAATTCTCTCAAACGAAAGCCATCACATATAGACTTGAAGTTTATACATATTCGAATATCATGTATTTAACAAATGGGTCTCTGGTAATCGAACGGAAGACCTCTCAATCAAAAAAGGCTATGTTATTATGGTAAGAATAAATCGATCCCAATATTTTGAATTGTGGAGAGAAATTTAGTAATGAATCTTACCTTGCTTACTAACAGTCTTACATTTTACAAATGAAGCATATCGCTATGTATATCGAAATTGAAGTCGTCTCTTATTCTCCTCCATCTTCCGAGGAATAAATAAACACTTATTTACTTTCCTAATCGTGTAGTAAAACAGCTGTACTAGTCATGTGAGTCAGCAGTGTATTAGCTATATATATTGTATGCATAGACCAATTATTGAGTTAACGAGAAATCACGACCTTATCTGTAGAGAGGGGCAACCACGTGTGGATGAGGAAAGGGACAAGGGGTAACCACTTGCTAATGGAGTTGATATTCGTGGACCGTGGTCATTCAACTTTGAAATAGGACCAAATTATCACTCAAGTTTGAAGTGATTAATGAAATGATCATTACAAGATTTTTTTTATCTAACTTATCTGGATTAGGGTGTGCTAAATCACCATGTATTAATCAACGGTGAAAAATGCCATATAGTCATCCCCTAATAGCTATTAGGCAAGGAGAGAAAAAGGGGCTGAATTGCATCTTTGTGGGCTATAGAGTTGAGACTAAATCGAATAATTATATGCATTATTATAAAGTACGATTGAGCTTAGTTGAAAAAATTTGCTCTAGCAACTAATCAACACTTACGCGAGATTCCGACTATTGTTGATTGAAGAGAGTCGAGATGATAATTCCGTCGCATTGGACGAAAAATGGCAATTGTTGAATATATTAAATATTTTATGATTTGGTTCAATGAGTTAAAAAACCCAAAAGTTCAGTTACTGTTGTCTTAGGGGTCGTTTGCTTCAAGGATTTGGTACATGGATTTGGTGGATTTGGTACCAAAAAACCAACTATCAAGGATTTAGGTACAATCCGTTGTTTGCTTGCACCTTTTTTGGAGACCAAATCCGTGGGGCCCACGGATTTTAAGGGTCCAAATCCGTGGGGCCCACGGACTTTAACTATTATACATTATAATTAACAATAAATGAATAATATAAACGTTCAATTAATGTGCAAACATGAGTTAGATTTTTTATATCATTTCTTGTGTTCTAGTTTTCTTTGACCTTTTCATGGAACGTGTAATTCTTTGTTCTCCCGATTCTAATATATGTTGTTATATGTCACTTTTGAAAAGGAGGACAAAGAATTGGTAATTGATTATGTTACGTTAAAAGTTAAAACGTAATTTTCTCGTTTATTATTATTGTCCATGTTGCAACATTATGATTATTAGTATGTATTGTCCTTGTTTTGTGTACATATCATAAACATGTCAAATAGAAAATGATAGTAAGGTAATTTTGAAGTTTTGTCCTTGTTTTATGTACATATCATAAACATGTCAAACATATAGAAAAGGACAGTAATGTAATTTTTGACTTCAAGTAGTAAATCCCACACCTTTAAATCCATGATAAAAACATCCCAACAAACAAAGGATTGTTACAAATCCATGATGCCTCAAATCCTTGATAAATCCTTGGATTTTTAAATTACAAAACCCTCATTTTTAAATCCATGACCCAATGTTTGATGTCCTTTTATATAATTGGCCTAGATTTTCAAATATATGTATCTTTCAGTTGTCGATTTTTCTCCGTCTCCCACAAATAAGCTAAATCCAAATTTCAACTTTCCCTAACATAAAGAAGAAGAAAAAACCCCATTTCTTTACTTAAATCATTTCATTAGGATGGATAAAATACCTCCTCCCATGGTTCATGGAATCATACCAGCGGCAGATCTAGAATATGATAGAGCACTGAGTCACATTTGAAAAGTGGCGAAGAAGAATGTGCCATGTAAACCAACGAGCACTAAAACAAATACATAAAATCAAAAATTTACTAGTGCTACACTAACTTGGATCCAGAGGAGGGTTGAGTCGTGGTCCAGGGGCGACCCCCTGGATCCGCCGCTGAATCATATGATTGAATAGAGCTAAGTTGATAGAGATTTTATTAGGAAGTTGCTAGCTGTCGCTGAATCATAGTTGAATAGAGCTAAGCTGATAGGGATTTTACTAGGGAGTTGCTAATTATCATTCTATATACTATATAGCCACTATTTGACATGCTAACTTTCCACTACCAAATATACTTTTTTTCTTTTATCTTTTGTTCTCAGATTTTACCAGTACGATTTGATTTTAGCCTACTAGCTTAGCTCCTTTATGACTCCTTCAATGTTGTTAGCAAACAATTTATTGACTAATAAAATCCCCAACGAAGATTCAATGGTTCGGTATCTCATGAATGAAGCGTTTTGTCTTCTTGTGGAACTGGGCCCAAACCTAGCAAATGCTTCCAAAAACCAATTGGGCCACCCCGTAGAATTACGTTGGGCCCTCCCTGGCATTCGCATATGCCGTTTCCCTGTTTGCCAACTCAAAAGCGTTTTCCCCATGTGTGGTGTGTATTCTATTTTATTCTCTTCCTCCTCTCTCTGTTCTTTTGTCATTTCTTCAATTCCACCAAACCATAGACTTGGTTTGGTTGTCAAATGCATTCAAACCATAAGTTGTTTATCGACACCGTGGACAGCTTACATCCGTACACGTGGGCTATCTGATCTCCTTCCCAGCCATTGCATGTGTGTATGTTTCGAGATCATCTGCAACATGGTTGATTATATTTTTTTATAAGAATAATATAAATTTATTTTCATTTACTATTTAACAGATTCGAATACGGAATCTTCATATTTAAACTTAGTGGTGTTATCACAAATGCTTCTTGCTTGTCAACCAAATTGTCTATGTTTCTTCAATGAATCTAATTATCAAAATATGGTATTACCACAAAATGTTGATCATAATTTGGTATTGTTGTAGGATGACTACTTCGGTGCACTCACAAAAATGAGTGCATTCAATGCACTCAACTCAAAAACTAGTCTTAAGGTGTCGGATTTTGAATTTTAATTTGTAGAATTAGTGTAATATGATGATATAACATATGATAACAACTAATTAGCGGATTACCCTAAGCTCTAGACCTCCAATTTTGAGTTCTATCCCTAAATCCCAAATTATAAACCCTAACCCTAACCCGAAATCTGTAAACTCTAAATCCTTCAAATTAAAGTAAATCTTTAATGATTTTTGTGCAAATTCATGTGCATTATTGTTCATCACATCATAACTGATGATTGACATCATTTTGATATAAATCGCATGTTTAAAATAACGGTTATGAAGCGAGTGCACTGAATGCACCCAACAAAATAAGTGCACCGAAGACGCCACCATTGTTGTAGTTCTTAAATGTTGGAAGAATATTTGTTGTTCAATTATAATGTTGGCTTTTTATTGGTCGTTGTAATGGAAAGCGAAATATTGGCACATCATCCGACCACCCCCAAAACCAAAATATTTCCACGTGTCCAAACTTATACCTCCATCGCAAGTCACTAAGCTAATTAAGCTAGCCTCCAAAGAAGGGCCAGGTGGAAAAGTAAGAAAATGAAAGGCATGGCCAAGAGATGATGAGAAAATAAGAGAAGCCGATCCCAATTAGGCCAAGGACCATGAGATGAGAGGGACGTGGACTCATAAAAACGAAATCTCCTCATTTTCCAGTCCAGATTATGCCTAACTCCTTGGAACATGAACCAGCTAGGCTTGGATTTATATTCAAAGCCAACAAAACAAAAAGCCTTCCGCACACTGTTCAGTGTTCACAGATAGGCTAGCAACCGGCAGCTGACTGCTGATGAATGACATTTAGAATATATAGGGTTCTTCTTCTCCTAACCGTTCTAATTATAGAGATGAAGTGGTTGTTGATGCATCTACCTAAACTTGATTCATTCTAAGGCGATGATAATCCGCGTGAAACGATTGGATCGTATTGTGTTGTCACTTGTCACAATTTTTTTCCCTAAAATACAAATCTTCCTATAAAATATTCCCAATACACAATATTTTTACACTAATATTTTTCAAAATACACAAGTTTTGTACAGTGGATTGTCCAACGGAGATCACAATTTATATCTAGTTAGGGGCTAAATTATACGTTTGGTCACTCAAATTACATAAATGTTTCGGTTTGCCACCTGAATTATTTTTCTTTCTTATTCGCCACTAACTTTACAAATCGTTTCACTATTAGTCACCTGCCGTTAGTCTCCGTTAAACTCCGCTAACTCCGTCTGTTTTTTGATGACGTGGCAAACGAACAGCTGACTGGGCTATTAATTTAATGACAAAAAAAAAACCAAAATAGGAGCGGCTCCACCTACCCATCTTCTTCGCCTTCCCCAACCCCAACCTTGTACTGGAAAACACAAACCCTCAGATTGAGAAGAATGGTAATAAAGCACAACAATTAATTGAAGCAGAAGAAGTCGAAATTCATTATAATCAAAATCCCCAAACACGAATCCTAAGAATCCATAACTTAGAAGACGAATCGTCAATGAACCTATAAGCTGTAAAGACACAAACTCTCTCCTGCCGATGAATTTATGAAGCCGCATCCCGATCTCCTCGACGTCGACCTTATTCTTAGTCGCCCCTATATCCACTACTCCGACGATGACTCTGTTCCCCTCACTGTCGTCGAGACCTCTCTCGACTTCGCCCAAGTCTCCATCGACCTCCCTAACGACGTCGTCTTGCTCCATCCTCTTCTCTCAAACCCCTTTTCCTTGAACATCGGCGACCCTCCCTCCATCGACCTGTAGCACTCACCCGGAGGCAGCCGATTAGCGACTCATTCCCTCCATCCCTCAATCAACAACAACAACAATCACCCCTAGCGGGAGTTCCTTCTTCTAGATTCGAAACCGTCGACAACAATAGTGCGTTCAGGCTTTCTCCACAATCAGATTCATCTGGATCTAGAGATTGAAAGGTGACCGATCCCCTCCCTCCCGCCACACTTCTTCTCCGTTCCTCTAGATCCTCCACTCATCTCGAGAAAAAAGCCACAACGTCAACTGCCTTCTTCTTCTCCTTTCATCCAGACCCGCCTACCGTATCTCGAAGAAATCCGAAGCCACCTCCGCCTTCGATCTCGCGAAAAGGGAGTTGTTGTTCTCTCCTCAACATCGATCTGAATCGCAAACATGTGGCCTGAGATTTTTTATTTATTTGTTACCATCTTTGAGCACTATGGTGCCATATACGTATTGCTCAGTTTGATTTTCTCCCAGGATAGTGGATTGTTTTGGGTTGGGGATTCTTCTTGGGAAGCCAGCGGTGAAGGAATGGGCGAAGAAGAAAAGGGTGTAGCGGCCACTCCGATCCCAATGTAAAATAATTTTTTTTGAATTTTGAATTTTTTAAAATTGACATGTCATTAAGTTAACGGTTCAGTCATCAGTTTCGTTTGCCACGTCATCAAAAAACTGATGGAGTTAACTGAATTTGACGGAGACTAACGGCCGGTGACTAACAATGAAACGATTTGTAAAGTTAGTGGCGAATTAGAAAGAAAAGTAATTCGGGTGGCAAACATGAATTTTTTTTGTAATTTGAGTGACCAAAAGTGTAATTTAGCCTCTAGTTAGGCTTGTATTTCTTAAAAATTAATGTTTATTTATCGATTCACATTATTTTTATAAACCGGGTCGTAGAATAAAATACAAATAATTGGATTTCATAGGATAAGAGTAGTCAAAATCCCGATTTAAATCCTAAAATCCTACGGTTTTACGATTTTACTTACCTATTCCGATTCTGATTTCACTATAGAATCTATGGACATTAAAATCCTACATTATTCACGATTTAAATCTTTAGAATCTTACAATTTTACTATTCAAATCGTAGAGTCAATTTTACATATTTTCCCAAGAATTTGCAAAATTACGCCTCTTTTCCTTCTCCTCCACCAACATCATCTAGTTCTCAACTAACCACCATCGACTATAATCAATTCACATCAACGTATTAATCATCATTGATTCACCACCTCTTAACATTAACCTTGATAAATTGGAACATTAACCTTGAAAAATTATCATTGTATGTGTTTTTGTGTTATTCATGATTTTCCTTACTAATATTATTCCGTCTCATTTTTATATTGAACTTGAAATCTTACGATTTTACGATTCTGATTTTATCCTCATTTTTTATTTTACGTAAAATCCCGATTTTAACTGTTTTGCATAGGATATCAATCTGTCAATGTTCCCTTAAATGAAAAGCCTTCCCATTAACGTTGAATTTGCCCGGGTTAGTTAGAACTTGAACTTATAAATAAGTTAACACATGGATTGGTGTTACTGTGTGTTGCGGTTACTTAAACCGTGTTAGTATTGGGCCTTGTTGGGCCTCGTCTGATTCTTTGGATTAGGGTTTTAACCCTAAGTTTATCTATATAAGCTTAGCTATCGACTTGTGTGATAGCAAGCCGTCAAGATGTAATCCTAATAAGATATCAGCCGTGAGCTCTTATGAGCTCACCGTGGATTAGTCTCGATCAATCAATCGATCGAGGATACCACGTAAAATTGTTTGTCTCGTGTTCTTATTATTCCGCATCATCAGATTCTACATGGTATCAGAGCTAAACTCAATCCTTATTTAGGGTTTTGAGCTTCCGCGCGTCTGCATCCTTGGCCTTTCCGCGGCAGCATCGACGTCATCAATATGAATGTCTCGTGGTTTTCTGTTCGGCCGGCATTGAGCGAGAATCAAAATCATCATCAAATCTCTTGTCCCTACTGTTCATATTCGTCATCGTCATGTCCCAACATCGGCTCGCACCAGCGCCCTCAAGTTCGCTTGTAGATCGTGTGATTTGTTTTCGTGTTCACTAGTACATTGCTGCCGCCGTGTCTGTCTTGCCGCCGACACCATCACTCGTCACGGCACCCAGTAAAAGTCATCACCCTCGTCGGTCAAATCATCAAAGTTCGGATTCAGTTTTGCTTCCGACTCGACATCAGTCCAATCGTCGTCAATTTCCGATCAGCAGCTCTGGGTCGATGTCCTCTGTCTCCAGTGAGTTCATCACCCGTCAAAGTCGTCGCAAGTCAACATCCGATTGAGCCATGGCGAAGTCCTTTCCGCCGTCACCGTCGCTCAGTCACGGCCACTGGTATGCTCGGAGAGACGTAGTCATCATCTCCGACCAGTCACAGGCGTCGTCGTCATTGTCGGCTCGTTCCGAGCCGCATCTCTGGAATTGGCCATCGCTGGGCTGTTCAATTCCTGCCGGCTCTTCACTAGCATCGGTAGTCACCGAAGCCTCTGTCTCTGCTTGCCTCTTGTGGATGTGCCAAGACCAGCCCAAATTATGGTCCGCCTCTCTCTCCAAGTTCAGCAGCTTTTGTTGGCGAAGATATGCTCAACCACTGTCTCACCAAATTGGGAGAAGGGTAGTGCGTACTTGTCCAACTACCTTGGGAAAACTCACATTGGGGCTTTCTTTTTTCCCCCTGCATCAAATTGTAGGGAGACGTCATCACAGCGTTGAATAATTCCTTTAATGGGATTTCCCCTGGTTCGTGGTCTTCATTCAACAAGCTCTGAGTTGGCTCTTCGTCCAACATGAATCAGTCTAGTCATCATGATTGAACCGCTTCCATAATCGTCAATCAAAGCACAAGTCGTGGAAAGCCACTAGCCGTTCATGCCCATTCACAAATGGCATATTCAGGTGTTCATCGTAGCCGCATCCTCTTTGGGTGTTGGTTTTGTATTGCGAAGCTATTAGCTTCTCTTCATCGACACGCCTTTTGTCTCAAGAGGGTTGTCCAGAAGCTTCTACTTCACTCGAGTTTCCCCAATCTACATTAGAAGGCATAGCCGAAATAGGCCTTATGGGCTCCCACATCTGATTTGGTAAGGGTTTTTATGGGC
This sequence comes from Linum tenue, assembly GCA_946122785.1. Taxonomy (NCBI): domain Eukaryota; kingdom Viridiplantae; phylum Streptophyta; class Magnoliopsida; order Malpighiales; family Linaceae; genus Linum; species Linum tenue. The sequence continues at coordinate 41,367,578 of CAMGYJ010000002.1, forward strand.
TCTCCAATTAGATTTTGGGTCACTTATTTTGTTTGCAGGCTTTTGCCAGCAAAGATAGTCAAATATCGATCGAGGCATTCACGTTCCATAAATGGTCGTCCCCCTGGCGTTTAAAAGGTAGTACGATCAGAGAAGTTGTCGTCCCTTCATCATCCAGCTGGCATTCACGATCTAAGAAATGGTCGTCCCCTCTTTCGGTTAAGTATTGGGCACATATCAACCATTCATCGCTTTTCAAGCTGGGCATTCACGTTGTTCATGCTCCAGCTTGATGGGGAGAATAGGATGTCAACATACGTCGGTCGACTAACTCAGTCATCAGGTCGACCGCGATGTACCAGGTGTGTTCAAGTTCAAGAGACGCAGTCAATCGTCTCCATCATCAGGTTGTTCAGAGAGAGTCAGTCGTCTCCAATCAACCTCGTCCGAGATGTTATTCATCTCGAGTTTTGTGGTTCAAGCTATCATGCTTGTTCTTCACATTTACTTCTTCAAGCTCGACATTCTTGTCATTCATGTCTTCGCTTGAGGGGGAGTGTTGCGGTTACTTAAACCGTGTTAGTATTGGGCCTTGTTGGGCCTCGTCTGATTCTTTGGATTAGGGTTTTAACCCTAAGTTTATCTATATAAGCTTAGCTATCGACTTGTGTGATAGCAAGCCGTCAAGATGTAATCCTAATAAGATATCAGCCGTGAGCTCTTATGAGCTCACCGTGGATTAGTCTCGATCAATCAATCGATCGAGGATACCACGTAAAATTGTTTGTCTCGTGTTCTTATTATTCCGTATCATCAAATTCTACACTGTGACACTTTTTAGTTTATGTAAAAATTATCATCGAGTTGGTCTCAATAATCTGAGTTGGTCACAATAATTTAAATGATAGAAAGAAAATAAAAACTAAGATTCAACCATTCAAGGTATAGTATATGTAGAGCAAACGTTCACGCATGGTGGTCCTGTCCGTATATAAAAGTTGGTGTAATGGAGATCTGAGAATGGATTGATGAGAAGTGGTGAATCCATTTCCATTGATGCTCGATCTGATCTGGTTTGTGCTCAGCAGACAAAACTCTGATGAAGCAGCAGATGGGGGAGTAATATTATTTATTTTGTCTTTACTTGTGGCAGCAAGCAATTGAGTCGTAACCTTTTGGGGATTCGCATTCCAGCCCAAATGCCATGCATGCCTCTGCCTGCGCCAGTTGCATAGATCGATCTTGTAATTACTTGCTTGCTTGCTCATCAGATCAGTGCAGTACTGCAAGTAGCTGCAGCATACTGTTAGCTAGTTTGCCCTCGTGTCTCTCCTCAAGCAACCCATATACATATACAGTAAGTTAGTACAACCAACAATTGCAGGCATGGAGAATGGTCTCTTTGTCTCTTTTTGTTGTCAAGCATTTAGCTACGAGTCGTAAGAAGCAATAAGGTATGACATTCCGTACCCCATGTCGGAGTTTATAATCCTCTCAACTTTTAAATATAAGTAAAAATATACATATAATTTACAATCAATTTGAAAATTAGACTAATTGGTAAGAGACTTCAGCAGCTCTCCAATGATCATGGTTCAAATCTCTCTCAAGTTTTTACCTTTTCCCTTTCGTTCGGATTTTTTTTACTTCTCACTGATCGTACCATTTGTCTAAGGGCGAGCTCAGGTCACTGGTAGCTTAAATTTTTCATAAATATGGTTTTTTTTTTTTTGTAAATGAACTGTTGGGGTTGGGTTGCTAAGATTTAAACCCATAATACACATTTACGTTATCTAAAGACTATGATAACATGCCATATCAAGAATTCATCTAAACTACTTAAGTTGATGAGAGATTGAGGATCGTTAATAGATATTCTACTTTCATGTATAGTCATAACAAGTCGAGTCGTGGAGGTAACTGAATACTAAACAAGTCTGCCAAAATAACTAAACATTGACAAATTAGTCATAATATTGTGGATGTCAATTGAGTGAGATAATTGGTCGTTCATATGCTTTGGATAAACTAGCAATTTTAGAGCAAGACAGCCCCAAAGACTTGAGAAAGGTAACACATCAAATTTAAATACGTAAAGCTGTTGAACTCGCTTCAAAGATAAAATCTCAAATTTGAATCCACAACTCTACCAGTACTCCCCCAAGAAACACAATTTTTCACTCTTCTAGTAAAATGAGATGGAAGGAAACTTAGTAAATAGCTTGCTATAAACAAACTTTTGAGATATACAGGGAAATAGTGAATGTTTCATAATGCAATGATTAAGTTGGTGATATTTAGTTAGTTAAAGAGACCGAAATTGAAGCTCATACTTACTACTTGATTAATTACCTTTAACATGTGCTGTAGCCAGACATACATGGTGAATTTCTGTTGGCAAAAGAAAGGGGAACAGAGAGGCAAGGAGAGGGGAGACAGGGTTGGGTTTGGCATGTGGAGGATAGTCAGAATTGCCGTGTTGCCTTTGGCACGCACAACTGCACAAGAGGTTAAACAAACTTTTGCATGCCCAACATAATCAACCCTATCTAGTGTAGGACACTTGCTGTACCAAACTTTTGTAACTATTGGTATCAACATGTCCCCTTTCAGACACCACTATTAACAACAACAAAAAGCATGGTCCATGAAACCGTACCGGAGACTGTATCAGAAAAGTCAGCGGTAGGGTATTTTATGGCAAAAAACCGTGGTTTAACCGTAGTTCAACCGTTAATACCGTTAAATACCGCCTATCGGTTTAGCCTCCGATACTGGTATTTTATGGTTGAACCGCCAGTACGGTATGGTTTCATGGACCATGCAAAAAAGAGGGTATATTAAGACACCACAAAGCTAATAGATAACGTATTAAAGAATGATATCACAGTGAAATTCAGAGATCGTTTGGATGCAGGGCTTTCTTTCGAGATTTTGGCACATTTTTCGTTAAAATCTTGCGTTTGATAATAGCCCAAAAAATTCAAGAATTTTGTTCATGTAGAATTCTGAAATCATACAAATGTGGATTTTCAAAACAAACTTATGGGGTAAGCTATTCCGAAAACCCACATTGTCGGGTGTTTTTTTTCTTCTCAAAACTAACCCTTCCTTTTCTTCTCCATCGGCTTTCTTCCCATTAGTTCCTGGGCTCCGTCCTATTGCGACATATGGTTGACCTATTTATAACCAATCCAATTTCAGAGAGATAACTAAATCATTTATATTATCACACTTTACTCATCTTTTCATTATCGTTACTTATTGACAACATTATCAATAACGAAATGCACTCTCAAAATTCAAACGTAGCAATAGTTCACTAACGGGTTTCCTCTCTCCTTACTACTTTACTCTTTGCATCCAATTAATGGTATGAAAAAAAATCCAGAACCAAATATACATTCATAAAGGAGGTCATAATTGCATAGAAAAAAATGGCAAACATATGAAATAATGATGATGATGAACTAATTAAGAGAGCTATTATATGGTGGTGATTATAATGCATATATTACTAGCTATAGTAGCTAGGAAGCCGGGCACATGGTCCACCCATCCTAATTTTCGAATCAAAACTAGCAACCATGATTGCCATATATACATGTGCGAATGATCATTGATCGCCATCTATGTACAAATTAGCTAAAAAGCAGACAGCCCAAACACTTTCTAATCTTGGCTAAAAGAAGGTACCAAGTAAACAACCAACAAACATTTGGGAATTGAAGGGGACAGGAGTGAGTGGCCTGCATGTGGGTTTTTCTTCTTCTTTGCGATTGCGCGATTGATGATTTGATCATATGGCCTCTTTTTTTTTTTTTTCTCTTCTTTCTTTGTGCAATTGCATGTAATGCAAGTAGTAGAGCGATTTGAGGAGATGATGATGATGGAGCGAGCAGAGCAGCACCAACATAAGGCTGCAAATGCAACAGAGAGAAAGTCAGAGAGTGCGGTGGCGGCCAGGTGGGGATGCAGAAGGAAAGGGTTTTGTAATTAAATGAGGGCACATGGTTGCATGTGACGAAATTGTGGGGCGGGGAAGAACAAGAAGAGGAAGACGCTAATGGCCAAGGCAAAAAGAAAAAAAAAAAAGAAAAAAAAGAGGACATTTGTATTTGGAATGGAAGCATATGAGAAAATCAATTCAATTTTTAGCTAACATATGATTTTAGTTTGGTTTGAATAAATCAAAAAGAAAACTCTTGAAGTCCAAAAATGAAGTGAGAAAAGACTAAAATAAACATGAAGATAAAAAAGAAGTTTACTATATATAAATTGGTGACAATGCGTATTATTGAAGGATATTGACTTAGTTTGAATGTTCTGGGATTTTTATTGATTTTTTTTGTTTTAACCGAAATCAAAATCAATAAAATGTTGAACAAATTTAAAATAAAAAACCAAAGCTAAGTAAACTTTTTATTTGTTTGGTTTTGATTACAATGGGAAAATCCAAAATCAAACTGACAGTCCTAGTGAAATCACATGAAAAAAAAATACTTTCATCTCGGTTATAAACAAAGAAACTACTTTTTATACAACTATAAAAAAAAGTTGAACTTGTATAAGAATACAAAGCCGACACTAGTGTATACTTGGTCTTGCTTAAATCTCAATACTATTAATTTAGTACTAATCCATTTGTGTGAATTAATATGCTGAGATCAATATTTTCGGCATTTTCAAAATTATTAAGGAGAAGGACATACATTGAAGTGCTTACTTGGTCATTCTGAATATCATTTCTTACGGTTCTTGTGTCGCGTAAAATTCTATTCATCTGCGATTATAATACAACACATCGATATATTATCAAATTAGTACTTCTTATATATTTATCGAGAATACTATCAAATGTCGATTGGGAAATTCTAGCTAGTCCCTAGATCCTCAACTAACATGAACTACCCATGAATAGCGCTTTGGGGGAGGAAAGGAGTAATGAGCATGTTATATGTTTGGGCATTTTGCAGAGTAAAGTTGCGTAATTATAAACATAGAGGAGGAAAAAGGACAACCAAGTGGACCATTTTGTGCACAAGAAAGAAGGGCAAACTCGGAATGTGGAGAAAAGCAAGAAAACGAAAGGGAAAGAAGAAAATACAAATTACCCAAGTGGAAAGTAATACGGTTGAGGGTGCCACGTGGCAGGCAGATGTATCAACCTGGTAATTGACAGGTGGGCGGGCTTTCATTGGAGCACACGTACGTGTTGGTTATTAAATGGGTGGAGTAATAACTAACGAAGAAAATGATATTATATTAATTTTAAGGAAATTAAAAAAAGAATAACTTTTTCTTTATTAAAAAAAGCAGAATAACAACTAGACGGAACTCAATTTTCTAAAATTATAATTACTTGGAAAAGTGAGATATATATCATATATAAGACAATAAAATGTATAGTTATTTAGCAAATAAAATAAAAAAAAATTATAAGCTACAATGAGAAAACCCATTCATTTGATCAAATATATACATTCCATTTCTGATGACAAAAACCTCGTTCATAAAAATTTCCAATTAAAAATAACTTCGTTTACAAAAATTCCACACTGCAATGATACGATTCTAAAAACCATCGTAGTATCGTAACACTGATCATCACCCCCCACAATAATCACCATGTCGAAACCAATTACGAACTAGTTTCTATGTGCAAAAGGATTTACTAATTACTATCATCCAGTAGATTACAATGTACTCAGTTTCATCCTCGTCCATCCCATAGCTTGAAAATCAACTAGAGAGATGGGAGCAATGAATTGGAGGGAAATTCAAGTAAAAGCAAAAGCAATGGGACAGCAGGTAGATAGTGTGCATTGTGAAGAACAGAGCAGAACAGAAGAGAAACAGAGGGGATTGGGAATTCAGAAGGGAAGCACATGCGAGCCATTTTCATTTGGGGTTTTAGACAAAGAGAAAGAGAAGCGCGGCATTTGGTAGGGCCGGAATTGCACATGGGATTGAGATTGAGAAGAAGGAGGCCCAAAGCCAAAGCCAAAGGGTTAGGCGGTGGTGTGCGTTGTGTTCCCCTGCCGCTGCTCGTGCAGTCGTGCTAATCACTAACGACTAGTGGTAGTACTAGGCAGACTCATCAATTGAGAGCCCCTTTCTTTCTTTTTTTGCCTTATTAATGTGAATTTCCTTTGGACCCTACATGCCTCGCTAAATCTAGGGTTCCCCCCCCCCCCCCCCCCCCCTAAATAATCCATTCCAAACTTTCCACCCCTTATTTGGTATGTTGGATCAGTCGAGCTTTAATGGTTCCAATAAACGACTTGTGTGATGTCAAATACCGATTTAAAGTTCTCGTTATTTCAGACTCATCAAAAAAATTCATTTTATGAGCACAAACAATAATCAATTTTGAGATTTAGGAGTGCAGAGAATAATCCAACTATTGAAGTCCGTTTGCTACCTTGATATCAGAGAATTTTAGTTTCCTTATGTTTAGAAACGTGAGAGAAAATTTGCTTATGAAAAGTAAGAAGTTTCAAACTCTACAACCCAACTCTCCTAGGAAGGGCTCTCAGGCACAAGGATCATCCCCTGGACTTAGTTCACATGTTCTTTGTTTAGTTCACATTTGGGGTATGTGGCAAGCAAAAGAACGTATTCATCGGATCCTGGGTTGGGACTGATAGGGCTCGAACCTGCCGCTTTCATCTTGATAGGGGGCGGTGCACAAGCCGATTGAACTATAATCCGAGCTTAATTATGTATATAGCCTTTTTTTTTTCAGTGAATTTCATTCAAACTCTTTTCACATATATGACAGAATCTACGTCTACATGAGGATTAGTGAAAAGGCAAACAAGTTATGATAAGCAATCTAATCCAATAAACCTTTTCACCTTGAAATGATTCACTCATCCAAACATTTTGTGTAACTTCATATTTGGAGATTGCCATTTTTGGAGGCTTGTATGACTTTGGGGTTGAGAATTATAATACCTTCCTGATTAAGTTTAAGACAAACAAGGAGGAAATGATTAGGCCCCTCCAACGCATTAGTCATTACCCTGCCCCCATGCCAACAGAGAAATGCTCACTCCCCAATCCCCATTGATTAATTTAATCAAAATTACCAATAATTAATTTGTTAAAAATTCCAAAGTCTTGCCCCCTTTTTCTAATACCAAATGACAAGATATATGAGTTGGCATTGCAAAGAGGAACATTGCAAGAGGAAAATGGAACAGAAATAGGGACCAAAATGAAAAAGAATCACTACATGTACAGAATGAAGAACCAAGAATCAATAATCAAGAAAGAGGAGGATACAAAATGGGGGGAAAATATAACAGAATGGAAAACTGTTTAATCTATAATATAAATAAAACACCTGCTATTGCTAATTCCACGGAGCGGCGGCGGATTTCCGGGGTATGATTATCATTTTATTATTATTGGGCGCTAACCTCCGGACCCCGAGCAGTCCCGCCGCCGCCAGCGGCGAGAATCTCGGCGAGGGCCGCCATGGCCTTGACCTGCATCTCCAGCGCCGCGATGTAATCCCCGACTTCCTCCAGCAGATTCGGCAACGGCGCCTTACGGCAGCCAGGAACCAGCCGGCTCAGCGTCCGGATTCGCTTCTCCACAGCCGGCGGAGGATGCGGGGACGAAGATTTACTCTTCCTCTCCACCTGCGCCGCCGCCGCAAGCAAATTCTGCTTCCGCCTCTCAATCGACCTCGCCTCGCCGATCACCCGCGCTCTCCTCACCTTCCTGACTCTGCTCAGCCTCCGGCGACTCGCGAGAATCGCACGGCTCCACCGCGTCGAGCCTCGAGCGGCGACCGCCAGCACTCTATCGGCCGCGTCCCTCACCTGCTTACCGTTGGCGGAGACAGAGGAGGAGGAGGAGCTGCTCCGTCGAGAGCTCCACAGAGCTTCGAGCAGCTTCGTGGAATAGATCCGGTGCTCCGCCTCCGTCCTCCATCTCCTCGGTTTCTCCTCTCCGACACATCCCCCGCCGCTGGTGGAGGCGCAATCGGAATCGTGCGCAATTTTTCTCCGTTTTCTCCTCTGCTGCTGTTGAAATTCCTCGGAAGACGCGCCGGCTGTACTAGTCGATTCGGGATTCGCGCCACCGATCGACAACAACGCCATGGATAAAATTGAAAGAGAACGAATCTCCGGTCTCTTATATCTCGCCTGAAATAAATAAAAAAGCGCCGAGAACAGAGTCAATACAGCACGAATCTAGCTATGAATCGAACAGGAAACGCAATCCACCGTCTCTGCGAAACTCGAACTAGATTGTATCAGTGATTGCGAGAAAGAGAGAGTGTGTGATTTACCTTCGGAAACAAAGATAGAGGAATTAGAAGGATGAATTCGACGGCGACGGCGACGGCGACGGCGGTGGAGGGAAGTAGGGTGAAGGGAGGGAATGAGAGGAAATTAGAGAGGAAGAGGGAAAGAAGGGGGAGAGTAGGGGGCTTTAAAAACAGAAAATGGTCACGGGAATTCGGGAAACCACGCGGCCATTCCTTAATCACATTTATTGGCGCTTTCTTTTTCCTTTCCATTTTCTATTATTAAGGAGAGGAATACTTCTCCTCTTGGTCACTGAACTTCACTACCGTTAGTAATTAAGTCCTCAAAGTCTAAAACATTATGACACAGGGTTTTCAATTTTCATATATGAGTTCGAGGACTCTAAACTCATATTGTATTGAGTTTGACTACTACAAGGTAAGTCAAATTTGAACCTCGTAGAAGAATAGGGTCAATGTCATTGTGGTATGAGATGTACGTTTCCATGTTCATCGTTTTTTACTTGATTTATCTAATATAAGTTTTTTTTTTTTTGCTAACAAGAATAGCGGTTTAAGAATCAGGGCTAGAGACATTCCAAAAGTCGACAGGGTTAAGGACTTAGGGTGGTAATGAAGAATCAAATTAGCCCAAAGTGACGAGGAGCTTGAGATGATTGATAGCCCACAAAGTGTCGAATTAATTAAGCATGTTGTATTCGAACTTCGCAAATCCTTAACCCGCTCCTCCTTTAGGTAGATCCAGATATTAACAAGCCACCTTCCTCTTTTCCCAACTTCTTTAGTGCTACACGAGAAGTTCGAGCAGACTTTCTCTATCACTCTTGTTTACCCAATTTTTCCAGTACTGCACCCCTAATTTGTATGTGGAATTAAAACTAGAAACTTCTCAAAGCCTCAAATCAACTAATGAAAGGGGAGAAAGACCAAAATCTTTGTAGCATTTTCAAGTGAAATCAACAAAATTTGTGTGTAAAGACTACTCTTAAGTCTTAACAAATCCGTCTATAAATATAATTAGACCAATTGTGAGATCATATTTAGAAATCAAGTGCGTCGAGGTCATAACGTATTATAATTTGTAAAGGTTTATCAAGTTTATGAATTGAATACAAATTCATCCTATCATTTAGATACATCATTAAATTAAATGTAGATTCCTTTTATTGTTTTTTACGAATGTATTTACTTGATGATGTTTATCAAGCTTAAGAATTGGATACAAATTCATCATACCATAGTTAATTTATGTCTGCTAGCTATTTTTATATTTTTATAAACTAATCTTTCATGTTATGGAGCAAGCAACCACCACAACAATGCAATATAAAAAACAGCTGTGTTAGTAGATTTTCAAATATCTTACACCTTAAGGGGGGAAACCTTATTTTCTACTTTGCTGACAATTACAAGAAAAATATGCAGACTTATCTTTAGGGTCAAATTTGCAGGAAAGTAACAATTGGAGAGAAGCTTTTTGCATGATAAAAAGAAAAACCTAACACAAATCACAGAGTTTGAAGGAAAAATTATCATGTTAAAGTTGTTTCTATGTGGGTAATTTTATCCTATTTGTTTGTCTTCTGTATAGTTACAAAATTTCATACACTTTAAAGATTGATTTTAGGTATGAATCTTTGCAAAGAACTAAATATTTTCTTAAGAATTTTTCAGGCAATCACAGATCTGTAGCAAATCAATCATCAAAACTGCATAAATTCACAAATTAAAACTCAAATTCATAGCCTAATCTTTTGTTTATCAGCACTAGATCTAAAAATCAGGAACCCTAATTTTAAGTTTTGATTCAGAAATAAAATCCACCTCACCTGAGCATTAGATCTCAAAAACATGAACCCCAAATTTTTAGTTCTTAATAAGAAAATCCAGCTGACATGTTAAGCCTTCTTGTCGTCGTTGACTTCCTTCTTCCCGTCGATCTTCTCCTCGACTTTCTTAACGTCAGCCGCCACTTTAGCAATCTGCTTGATCAGCTGCAGTTGCTTGAGCTCCATCGAACGCTACTGGTCACGAACTGTAGTCATCCCATCTATTCCTTCCTCCAGCTTGACGCTCTTTCTACGTCACTGCAAAGGACTTGAAAAGAAGACATAGGCAGAGTAAGAAAAATAGTTAAAAAAAAATGACAAAGGTTTGGAAAAAAAGGTAAATAAAACAAAATACAAAAACCAATAAGAAAGCTCAAGGACAAAAATCTTTAGGTTAGAAAAACAAGGTTGGAATAGATTTGCATAACAGTTTTGCCGTCATCATCACCACTAGAGGTTTCCTAAACATAGTTAGAAGTGCTGGTACAATCTCCAGCAAACAGATACTTTGATAAAAATTTTCACAAATAAAGAAGTGGGGTAGTTTGGAAGTGATTCTTCGAATTGATGTATTGAGTCAATTTGTGTATTATCATTTGATTTATTAAGTCAATTGATGAATTAGGCAAATATTTTGTTTGGAGGTTTAGATTGTGTTTATTGTAAAGCCACAAAAGTCAATTTTGAGTGATTGTGAAGAATCTCAACAAAAAGTAGATTGAAAATCCCTCAATTATGAGTGATTGTAGTGGGACCTCCAAAAAGTTAATGCATGTATTCTAGTTTAATGTAAACAAAAAAAAAAAAACGATTTAATCACATAAATACATGAATTAGCTAAATACATCATTTGAAATTACAACTTCCAAATAACCCCTAAGTTTTATGCATTGAACAATTGACATAGAGACATTTTTTAGGGGAAGAGCGGCATAAAGTCTCTTGGGAGATACATGGGAGATGACAAATAATGTGGCTAGCGGATGATTTGTGGAAAAGGAGTAATTTGCGTGCAAAAAAAGGCAAAAATGAATTAGAATTGATTGGATGATGAAATTAGATGAAACAACTTGATCCAATGGCCTCAAAATGTATTAATGTGAATAAATTATCTTATTTGGCAACACAAAATAGAGATGTAATAATTTTTTCAAAGCAATTTTAATTTCTCCGATTTGCATCACGAAAAGAATGATTCTTATACAAAAACGTAGTACTTGTTTTCAGGGGGAAAATACTCAGGATAACTTGACAAAAAAATGAGAGGTGCTCTCCCCTCTCTCCTCAATCTGTGGTGGTCGGCAGCCACTCAGGTTGTGCTCTTCGGCCGCTCCGCCGGCCAAACCTTGTCGAGACTCCTAATGCTGCTACTGGAGACTGCCCTAGTTAATCAAGGACTGCAAAGATCAGGACGGAATCCCTCTGCTACCTCCTCTTCCGAGGCGGCGCTGCCCAATCGAGACAAAACGGCGAAGGCAGCGAAATACTCTGTATCCGTCATTCGTGATTCCGATTGGGATCGCTGGACGCGAAAACGCCTGCTGATTCATGCGATGGAGCATATTCAGGATGGCCACCTTAGTAAGCGATTGCGTAAAGCTCCGATCCAGCAGTGGCGTTTCTACCTTCCGTCCTCTGATGAGATGGAGCGTGAGGAAGTGCTCATCGCCTCCAGTCTCGTCCCAACCTCGTCGGAACTCAGACCCCGAAATGGGGCGAGGTCTGTCGAGATAGACAACAGCCCTCCGACAGAACTCAGACCCCGAGATGGGGCGAGGTCTCTCGAAGATGGATCCTCGGCTAGGACGGAGGCTTTCGAGGTTATCAACGGCCGATTGGTGCTAAAAATCGATGGCCTGGTCTGTCCCTCGTTCGCTGGTTGTCCGGCGACTACAAGCCGACCGGCCCTGAGGAAAAATCGCGCTCTCAATCAAAATTGCAACGGACTCCCACTCCTCCGTGATTTGCGCAACAACTTCTGCGATCAAATCTACAGGCAGGGGGAGATCGGCATCAGAATATCCCGGGCGGATAATTCTATTAATCTCCCACCCCAACTACAACAGTCCCTGAAGAAGGATACCTCTACCTCCCCCCCCTATTTAATTAGTGGCCACCGATCAGAACGTCCTCTGCTTGATACGCAAGGTGGAGTTCTAGCTTGGAGTGTAGACGAGGCTATCCAATCGATCGGGACCTGTTCTGGTAAGTGGGGAATTTCCGCCAGAGGTCTTAGTGTTGACCCCTGGCTGGAGAGCTTTGTTCCAATCTCTATTACTTGCTACCTTACCGGCTTCCCATTGCCGACTCTTTGCCTATATCCCTACTCACTGTCCACGAGTAATCCTGTTGGTTTGTCTCTGCTGCAGCCCAGCACCATGGCTCATGTGACCAGGGACCAGGTGGTTGAGTTCTCATTGGAGGAAATCCACGCGGTAAGGGTATGCAGAACTAGACTCCTTCTTGGCCGCCTCTTTGCTGAGAATGGAATGTCAGTCCCTGAACTGAGGGATGCTGTTAACCGCCCTTGGCAAGGAGAAGGACGGATCAGCGTGAAGAAACTAGATTGTGGTCTGTTCGAATTTGTCTTACCCTCGGAAGCGGCAAAGACGTGGGTGTTGCAACGAACTCCATGGATCATCAACGACAAAATTCTGAATGTTCGAGCTTGGATTCCCAATGCCTCACTTCGAACATTTGAGGAACTCGCTGTGGCCCCCTTTCGCGTCCAAATGTGGGATGTGCCGGAGGATTGCTGCACCCAACATTTTGGAAGAAAGATTGCTCCCACTTTGGGCCGGGTCTTAGAGGCGGGAGTCTTCTCATGCTCGGACACAAAATGCAAATTTGTCAAAGTCAAAGTCCTCATTGATTTCTCTAAACCATTGAGATCCCAAATCATGGCTACCAATGACGAAATGGGGAGGTTCTGGATTCGTTTCAAGTATGAACATCTCCCGAGTTTCTGCTATAATTGTGGAAGAGTTGGCCATTTCCGCCAAGGCTGTGCGTTCGACCCTCCTTCTAGGAAGGAGAAATTTGGCCCACACATGACCACAAAGAAGATGGGGATGAAACTATTTGATGGGGAGAATGCGGAACAGCAGTATCGCCGCCATCCCCACTCGGTTTGGATCAACAAAAGTGCTCGCAATGACCAGGTGTAGAATGTTCCTTTGAACCATGGCCCTAATACAGGGGAAAAAAGAGAACAGACTAGAGTGAACAAGCCGGGCGTGACGGCAAGTCCTCTTTGGATGGGAACTTCGGCAAGCCCGTTCCTGACGACGGAGGCGGCGAACCAACATGGGAGGAGCCCGCGCCGATTCCCAATGCCGAAAGCGCCGAAGATCAATCTAGGCCGCCACAGTCGCCGCGGCAAGCTGAGGAAAGAAGAAGGTGTGTGGCCGATGGAGATTGATGGTGACCAGATGGAAGAATCAATCCCGGCGAAAATCAAAACCCCCCGCAAAACTAGTAACAGGGACAATGAGAAGAAGCAGCTGCCGAGGCAGCGGGAGCCGCGCCATAAGAAGGGTCCGGCGGCTACTTCGGTGGCGGCCAGCAGTCAAGATGAGCTGAAATTGGCTCGCCATCGAAGACTCATTCTTGCGGATGAATCGGAGGACGAATTCAGTGTCCAATGTAACGACAGCTCGATCCAATTTCAAAAGAAAGGTGAAGGAAGGAAGTCAGCTGAAGGTCCTGGAGAAGTGGAGGAGGAAGGGCGGAGAGGCCACCCTGCTGTCCAGACGAGGCGGGGGGAAAAAATGACCCCGATTGGGGGCGACCGTCCCACCTTGAAGGCGGATGGGCCTGATCTGGCGGAAGGGGCGGCCCATAAAATGAGTAAGCCGGCCCAGAGTGGCAGGCGGGGAAAATTGAGGAAGGCGGGGCCCAAGGTGAGGGATTCTCCCCATCGGGCCAGTGGCCCAGCGCGAGGGGACAAGGGCCGGCTGGAGCAGTCCCCACACGGGGGTTTGCATGGCCCAGCAGTCCAAACCTTTACATCTGGCCCGAATAAGGAAGTGGTAAGGGCTCTTGTGCCTGATGATACGGATTCTGAGGACGAGCCCCAATGCTTTGAAATCAAAAAGCGGATTCCCTCCTCTAAACTGAAGGAAAACGGTGCTACGACAAAGGGCCGTGTGTGCCAAGTAGTAGCCGCTTTTGAAGCAGGGCTTTCCATCAACTCTGAGGTGCTCCCTAAATCGACGACCCAGAATGGGAAGGTGGCGAGTGGGAAGGATGTCAAGGAGGGTATTCATCAAGAGAATTCAGAGCTAAATGAATATGGATCGAACTTAGCAAACCCAGAAATTGGGTCGCGAAAACGATCGCTTGAGGAGATGGAGGGCGAGTTGGGGGATACCCCTACTCCGAAAAAACAATTTGTGGAAGTTGCGGATAATCTAGACCAGGTGGAGGAAGCCAGCCTCAAGTGGCCCCAGTCGGACAAATGAGGATGATCGCCTGGAACGTGAGAGGGATTGGGCCATCCCTCACGTTCCAAACTGCTGTTGGTCTTGTCCGCTCCAATAATCCAGATCTTGTTTTTTTTTTTAGAAACTCGTTCGAGTCGGCGTGTTGTCTCCCGTCGTATGAGGGGTTTAGGCTTTGTCCTTTCTAATTGTTTTTTCGTTGATGCGATTGATGCATCTGGAGGGTTAGTAGTTGCTTGGTCTGCCGGAGTTGATGCTTCGGTGTTTTTTCATTCCAGCTTTTGTATCTGTTCCCAAATTAATGAAGTGGACTTTTCTTATATTGTTGTTTCTGTCTATTTGAGCTGTCATTCTGATACTCGAACCTCCCAATTGGCTCAGCTCCAGGAAATTTGCTCTGCCTTCCACCTCCCCTTCGTGGTGATTGGTGACTTTAATGCCATCCTCCATGAAAACGAAAAGGATGGAGGCAATCCTTGGAACGTTTCGCGATCAAGCAGCCTGCGTGATTTTGTGCATGAGCTGGGTCTCCTTGACCCCGGGTTCATGGGAGACCAATTCACCTGGACTAACAGGAGAATGGGGGCTGCCTGTATTCGTGAACGTTTGGACAGGGCTCTTTGCTCCCAAACCTGGATGGAGCGATTTCCCGAGACGTTGGTGAAGCATTTTACGGATCAAGGCTCTGACCATCGTGCTCTTCTGCTCTCTGACCGACCATATGCTAGGAACTGCCGCCCTCTTTTTCGATTTGATGCCCGTTGGGCGGAGAATCCGGAGGTCAGGGCTATGGTTAATTATGTCTGGAGAGAAGAAATCCAGGGTACGCCTATGTTTCGCCTTTGGGAACGTCTTAAAAAGTTACGCCATCTGTTGTATGATTGGAGCAGAGCGGGGACTACAAATTCGTTAAGAAATATCAAAACGCTCCAACGTGAAATTGAGCGAATCAAGGAGTCCGTGCCAATTGACTGGGACTCCGTCCGGGAATTGGAACTGGATCTGAATCGGCAGTGGGAAGCCGAAGAAATCTATTGGCAACAAAAGTCTAGGGTCCACTGGCTCAAGAAGGGTGACAAAAACACGTCGTATTTCCACACAGTAACTAAAACCCGCCGGAAAAGGAACTTTGTAGCCGGACTTCGAAATGATAATGGTGACTGGGTCACGGATGAGAAAGAGAAAGCGGCAGTTGCGACGAACTTTTATCGCCACCTCTTCACCTCTGAAAATCAGGTCCCTAATATGAGAGATCGTGTCTTTGCTCTGCCCATTGATCAAAAAGTTACTCCTGCTATGAATGATTCCTTAACTGCGGAGGTTCTACCTGAGGAAGTGCGTAAAAATGTTTTTGCTATGGGATCAAAACAGGCGCCGGGATCGGATGGGTTTACAGGCAAATTCTTCAAATCCTTTTGGGATATTGTTGGGCAGTCTGTGATTGAAGCTGTCTGCTCGTTCTTCTCGACTGGGAAGATGCTCCGTAGTTTCAACCATACCTGGCTCACTCTCATCCCAAAAGTTGACAATGTTGAATCAATGAGGCAGTTGCGTCCTATCAGTCTGTGCCAATTTGTGTACAAAATTATAACCAAAATTCTGGCAGAACGGCTGGCCTGTTTTTTACCTACGCTTGTCTCGGCTGGGCAAAATGCTTTTATTCGGGAGAGACAGATTGTCGAAAATATCCTCCTCGGACATGAACTTATGCATTACCTGAAAATCAAAAAACGGGGGAAGAAAGGGTACATGGCTCTAAAGGTTGACATGGAAAAGGCCTATGATAGAGTCGAATGGACTTTTCTCCTTACGGTTTTGGAAAAGATGGGTTTTAGTTCTGTCTGGAGGAACTGGATTCATGAATGTCTTCAGTCTACTTCCTTTTCGGTGATGATGAATGGTACCCCGTCTGGCTACTTCACTCCCTCCAGGGGACTGCGGCAGGGGGACCCCCTCTCACCCCTTTTATTTGTGCTCTGCACAGAGGGGTTTGCGGCTCTCCTAAAGAAGGCTATCTCTGATAAAAAACTGGCGGGGATTAAGGTGGCTCCCAGAGCCCCGAGGATTTCGCACTTATTCTTTGCTGATGACTCATATTTATTCTTGCGTGGGACGCTCCAAGAATGTGAGAATCTAATCGAAGTCTTGAATGAGTATGAGGAATTGAGCGGCCAAAGAGTGAACCTGGAAAAGTCAGCGGTCTGCTTTAGTCAAAATGTTTTGATACCAGATCAAGAATTCCTAGCAGCAGTTATGGGGGTAGGGGCAGTCGGGGTCCATGATAAATACCTGGGACTCCCATCCCTTATAGCCAGATCGAAAATGGAAACTTTCCGGTACCTTGAGGAAAAACTCCTGGAACGCCTGCAGGGGTGGAAAAGGCGAACGCTGTCTTGGGCGGCTAAAGAGACCTTGATAAAATCGGTGGCCATGGCGTTGCCCCTTCATGTGATGTTCTACTTCAAGCTCCCTCTGACCCTGTGTCGCCTGCTGGATAGGCATATTGCCCGTTTCTGGTGGGGAGATGAGGAGAATCATTCGAAAATCCGGTGGGTTTCTTGGCGGGACATGTGCTGTAGTAAACATGATGGGAGAATGGGTTTCCGACGGTTTGAGCAATTTAATCAAGCCCTCTTGGCGAAAATTGGCTGGCAAATCCTCCAGGAGCCCCACTCTCTGCTTGCCCAAGTCTACAAAGGGAAATACTTCCCGCAAGGACATTTCCTTAATGCGAAGGCTCGATCTCGTCCCTCGTGGGGTTGGCAGAGTATTCTTCATGGCAGAGAACTCTTAGTGATGGGACTTCGTTGGCAAATTGGGAATGGTCGTGCGGCTTCCATGTTGTACTCTACTTGGGTTCCTCAGCATCAGTTGGAGCCTATTCGGTGTAACCCAATTGTCTTGCCACTAGGAGGGGATCCCCCAGTTTCGGAGCTTATTTGCCAAGGGGAAGGTCGCTGGTGTGACTCTAAGCTTAACCAATGGTTTGACCCTGCTACCTGTCGAAATATCAAGGCCATTCCTCTACCGTGTATGGATGTGGAGGATAAGCTAATCTGGCATGATACGGCGGATGGTGCTTTTACGGTAAAATCAGCTTACCATCTGGCGGTCGCCTTGGATAGGCGTAGGGGTCGTTGGAGGGCTAGGGTGGATTGGATGGATCGGAGTAGCTGGATCCGCCTTTGGGAGGCGAACATCCCGCCGAAATTGAAGGTTTTTCTCTGGCAGATTTTTCGACGAATCTTGCCTACAACAGAGGCCTTGCGTGAAAGAAAGGTTGGGGTGCATCCTCGTTGCCCGGTTTGCTGGGAGAAAGAGGAGACTTTGGAACACCTATTTTTGGAGTGCCAGTTAGCCAGAGCTCTTTGGGGAGCTGCGGGCCTCGAGCATATCGGGGAAGGATTGCCGCGCCTTTCTTTTCCCTTGTTTCTTAAGAAGGTCATGGCTCTCATCCAGTGCCCTACTCTGTTCATGGCCATTGTGGCTGTCCTCTGGCGTATTTGGCGCTCCCGCAATTGGGTGGTTTTCGAGGGGAAGCAATATAAAGTGGAGGCTTTGATGCGCCAATTCACGCAGCAGTATGAGGAATGGGTGAGCCTCCCGGTTGATAAGTCTCGGTCGGTCCCTGCTGCGGGGGAGGCCCAGCCATCAGACCAGGAGGCGGTGCCGGAGGTTATCTGTGGATGGGATGGGGCGGTTCGGAGGGGTTCGCATTCGGCAGGAGGGATGGTGCTGATGACACCAGGGCGTGATCTCATATGGGCCACTGGATTCCAGTTTCCCGTCATTGACGATCCTCTGGTGGTGGAATTACTGGTCTTACGGGGAGCGATCCGCTGGTGTATTAATCATGGGCTCTCTAGTGTGCGGTTCGAGGGAGATGCCAAGGTGGTTATTGAGAAGCTCCGGCGGATGGATGTTCGAGATGGCAGGATTGGAGCGATTTTGAAGGAGGTGCTACATTATTTATCCTGCAATCAGGGGTTTTCTGTTCGGTTTGTAGGTCGGTGTGCCAATAGGGTAGCCCATTCAGTGGCTCGCAAGGCCCTCACTTTGTACCCGGCTATGTACCGTTGGTTTGATTTTCAGACCTGGTTGCTCTCCAGGATGTAACTATCTTTTTGATCTATTATATGATTACCTTTTGTCAAAAAAAAAAAAAAGAATGATTCTTATACCAAGAATAGAATGATTCAAAGATTAGAAATATGATGTATTTATTTTGTTCTCCATGCATAAATAAAAATTGGTGTATTGTAATGATGAGTTTGTTCAAGAAACCAATGAAGCAATACCAACAAGCATATCATTCTCATCCAACTCAATAATGCGACAAAACTGTTGATAAAGAAGAATTGTGAGTTATTGGTAAAATACTGGTATGATCATTTGAACAAATATCTATATTGTAATAGATTTTTTAAGGGAAAACAATACATAAAACAATATATTTAAAATTATTAACTCATGTTTATTGTTTTACCAACACTCTTCTACCATGAGAAATTATTTCTTTTTCATTTTCAAAAGCTTTTAGGTACATATTTCTCAGGCTGAAATACTTTTATCATTTGTGATTTGATTCAATTACTCGAATTTGTATAAAAGTAAACTAAATAGTTATCAATAGTTGGGTAGTCGACAAGTTTAAGATTGCCATATTCAAAGGCAAAATGCTTATTTTAAGCTTGGTCTAGAAAAAAATATGACATATTTAACATATGATTGTCCTATTTTTCATGTGTCTCAATATAATAGCAATTGCTCGGTGTGTTAATACTTTATTTCTATAGTCTTCTTCTTAAAGTGGTGGTTTGTCCTCACAACCAATCTATTATCTCTACTTTTGTGCATAATATTTGCCATTTTATCACTCAATTTAGAAGAAACTGGAGAGCGGATCTGGTGACTAAGGGGGGGTGCTTAGTCACTTGGCTAAGCCCCTCCCAGCCCTTAGATCTGGACACTTCAATCCAATGGTTAAAAAATGGGAAGGGCTATTTAATTAATGACAGGGGTAGTTTGGGTATTATGGAAAATTACGAAGTATACAAACCGGACTTACAATCAGTACAAACCATACAAACATATGAACAGTACAAACTAGAGCGACAAAACATACAAACAGATTTACAAACATTACAAACGTATGAACTGTACAAAGAATACAAACTAGACTGACAAACAATACAAACCATACAAAAAGAAAAAAACACCCGGGTTGACTTTGGAGGCTCCATCCCTATATAGAGGGGCTCCTTCCCAAAGTCAACCCGGGTGTTTTTTAGACATACAAACAGTACGAACATGGTGGACAAAAATGACAAACTAGACCGACAATCCATACGAACGGGAAAAAACAACCGGGTTGACTTTGGAGGCTCCATCCCTATATAGAGGGGTTCTTTCCCAAAGTCAACCCGGGTGTTTTTTAGACATACAAACAGTACGAACATGGTGGACAAAAATGACAAAGTTTACGAACATTACAAAACAACAAAGCGTACAAACATTACAAAATATGTCAACAAACATCACAAACTTGGCACTGTCACCGGAAAATTCTTCTCCGGCCACGATGGTCGCTGGGAAAAAATTTCCCGGCCAAAATTTTCTGGTCAGAATTTTTTTTGGCCAGAATCAATCTCTCTCTCTGGGACGAACCAAAAAATAAATGGCAGGATGGGCACGTACAAAAAAAAGGTCGACTCTCTCTCTCTCTCTCTCTCTCTCTCTCTCTCTCTCTCTCTCTCTCTCTCTCTCTCTCTCTCTCTCTGGGACGAACCAAAAAATAAATGGCACTTGTCAAAAAAAAAAAATAAATAAATGGCAGGATGGGCACGCACAAAAAAAATGGCAGGATTAATGGCAGTGCTCAACCACGCACCGGAAAAGTCTCGACCTGCCGGAAAATTTTGATCGGCGAGGAGACGGGCTGGTCGGCCACTGTGAAATTTTCGTAGGGCACTGGTGTTGGATTTTATAATTATTAATTTTAAAAATTAAAATAATCATGAATCAAGTAATTACTACACTACCCTTCATTAAATTGAATTAATTAGAGTCATTGGATTTTAATGAACTTGAAAGGCTAAGATTGACTTAGGCAAGTGACTAAGGGGACCCCCCTTAGTCACCTGATCTTGGCCCAAGAAACTGAATCCCACTCAATGGATTGATCATTTTTCTCTGTTTCATCTACTAGACAAATACATTGGAATAACCGTGCAAGTATGGGAATGGTGTTGTTCGATTTCCCTATTCTATATCAAATGTAATATTAATTCATCTTTCTTCATGAGGATTCTGCAAGTCTGATTAGCTTATCGAGTTTATTGGTTTGAGATTATCGAAGAAGGGCGGGAAACCCTTAGGTAGATGTTAAAGGTAGGCAACTGTTGACTAGAATTTACAATCATCAATCATTATATTTGATAGGTTAGGTAATCTAGATCCTAAACATAAATTTAACCACTCTGAGCTATACAAGTTAAAAGGATCATCAAAGGAGTTGAAAGATGTCAAAGTTTCAATCCATCATACCGATAGGCTGTGAGATATGTGAGATCATCCAACTTTAGAATGTAAAAATTTAAGCCCTATGGCCAAGAAGAGATATTGGAGACCAATAAACTTGTGTGCTTAGATATTGAGACTACATAAAATTCTACTTCTTTTGTGTTTGAGTCTGCTCTAGTATCTTAAAGGCATTTGAGGGGTTAAAGAAGAAAGATCCTAAGTATAAATTTGAGCAATCTAAGATCATAAGTATTATGTGGAGTTACTAGTACCATTTTTTTAAAGATTTTGTATAATGCTTCCATGAAAGTTTTGGGTTACAAACAATAATTTATTTCATGTAGTTTATGCAATTGCTTGTAAGCTTAAAAAGAAAACTTAATAGAAAATCGAGAGTCATAAAATCATGCTAATGCTAATGTAAACTAGCATGACAAGTGTAGGGACAATTTTGATTATATCAACTCTTTGTTATTTGTTTTTGTGGTTCTTGACTTGATATACAAATTAGAATATGTGGTTATGTGTTTGATGTGGTTAATGAAATAGTGGAGGATGGATGGAAGTTCAACAAGAAATGGGTAGAATGTAGTGCTAAATGATGAATTTGCTGAATATAAAAATTTTGAGGATTATTTGGGAAAATAAAACAAAATAAAGAGAATAAAAGGAAGGGTGGGAGAAACTACTTTTCATAGCTTGAGAGGCACTTGAAGACGAACATTTGGGAGGAGGGGGGGGGGGGGGGGGGAGAGGGTGATGAGGATTAGCTTCAATATGGACCGCATCTGTGAAGAGTAAGTTGTTGTTGTTGTTTCTTTATTGTTTTGTTTTTTGTTCTTATTTCTCTGTTTCTCCCTGCCAAGTTGGTGAAGGCAGATGTGAGGGGTGCCAGCAACACAATCAAGCAACTGTTGCACACAACTCAGTAGTAGGTGTTTAGTTTGCATAACTTACTCCATAAGAATAAACAAAAATGTTAATAAACAGAAATGTTAATTTAGGTGGTCACCACCGCATGTAGGTGGTCAATGAGATTCTTTATTCATCGTTGTTGTGTTTTTTAGTACCTATACTTACAATTCGATGCCTATATTTCAAAAAAATTCATGAAAAATATGATTGAGAATCTAGAATTTGGGTGAGAGTAGGGATACTATTTCGTTGTTTGTGGCCTTTATTTTTTTTCATATGTATTCTTCCATGTCTATATTTGTGTATATATCGATCTTTTTTCATTTATATATTCATTATTTATTCTCGTCAGAATGCTCCTCGACGATTGATAACCACAATATGTGGAGCTGATGGTTATAGTTTGAATTTGAGACTTGGAGACTTCAGAGTGATCATGACTGGAATTTTGAGGGGTCAAATGCCTGCTAACAATGTCATCCCTCTCGTACCACTCCCTCATTCTTACTTGAAAGATATGAATGACAGAAAGCTCCAAGATCCGAACAATTAATTTTGGCTTGGCGCCGAGACTTTGACAGCCACCAATCTTAGCAAGCTTTTCAGAAGGAGAGATCTTTAGGCTGAAACCTTCAAGAATTCAATGAGATTCTTCCACACAGTCTCTCAGTGAGACAATGGCCCATCAGCTACTTCCGCAGACAACATGAGTTGCGTTATGTTCAGTTCAAAGTGAACTAAGGGGTCGCGGGCTGAAGGTGTTTTCAACCATTGGTTAGGGTTGGAGCGCTTTTGAGAGGCGGTTAAGGAACAGATGAACCTGATTACTTATTATCCTGACTATATGTGATATTGTTGTTTACTAATTAAACATCTTACTTTATGTTTGAGGTTAAGTAATTTGTTGGATATTAATTTGTTTTCATTTTGACATCTTAGCTTATTGCTAGTTCTATTTCTTTTCGGCTTATTTGAGTAATTATATGAATATTGGTCTTCATTAATATATTTTTTGGGTACTGATCAACCGATATTGATTTTCTCCTGCCACTTTTAGTTAAGTAAATTGCATTTTCTACTCACGATATCCATCAATCCGAGAAATTGAGTTAAAATATATTATTATGATAATCAAATTATTAAGTTACTAATCAAGTTGATGGTTATGCATTCGATTGCTCTACTACTTAAACCAAATTGGCTCAATAGATATGCGACCACTTCACCAAATAGAGCATTTAACCTAAATTCCTTAATTGGATTTTAACCCTACACAAATAAGACTACAACCCAATGATCATGCAATTATAATATCATACTAATTGATGGATGATCTAATCTTAATCTTATTAAATGATCACTCTCATAGTTGAGAAGCATAAAACCATTCAATTATACAAGCATCCTAGGTTTTGGTTTCATCTTACCATAGTACAAGCAATTTTAGTGCACAGATGAGAGGAAAGAGGAATCTGGAACGAGATGAAGAAAATCTTTATGAGAAAGTTTAAACTCCTAACTTTGATCTTCTTTTCTTCTATGATTATTCACCCAAGATGGAAAATTCTCATTCCCCTGTCTTCCTTCAGCTCTCTCTCACTAGTAGTAACCCCCCTTGGTTCTCTCTCTAAATGCAAATGGAAATTAAAAAAATTAGACCCTCTTGCTTGAAAGAGACCTTATAAACCTTTCTTCATTTTTATTCTCAGATACTCGAGAGCAACTCTCAAAAGCTCAAACCAATGGGTGTTAAAAGATTAGTGATATTGTTGATTAGTTCCAGAGGTTGGCATGACAACCACTTTCTGATGGGGGACAAATGAATCTTTTATTTGCATAGCCCAATTCCTTATATGTTGACTCCACCTTTAGGACTACTTTATTATGTGCTCTATCATTATCACAAAACATATATAAGTGTATGTTATTACTACATAGATGTATAAGATTAAAAATTAGTTCAAACAATCACCATATAGAGCTTGCCTCACAATTGATATTTGAGCAAGTAAACACCATTTAGACTACATGCAGAGTATTGAAGGACAACATCCTTCTTTAAGATGTCGTCATGTTGAACTTGATCGTGAAAGATGTGATAAATCAATCCATCATACCAGTAGACTATATGATATGTGAGATCATCCAACGCCATAATGCAAAAATTTAAGGCTTGCGGCCATGAAGAGAAGTTGGAGAACAAGAAACTTGTATGTTTAGAAGTTGAGATCATATAAAATATTACTTATTTTATGTTGGAATCTGCTCTGGTATCTTAAAAGGCATTTGAGAGGTTAGGTGATCAAAATCATAAGTATAAATTCAACCACTATGAGCTATACAAGTTAAAAGGATCCTCAAAGGAGTTGAAAGATGCCAATGAGTCAGTCCATCATACAAATAGGCTGTGAGATATTTGAAATCATCCAACTCTAGAATTTAAAAATTTAAGACTTATTGTCAAGAAAAGGTATTAGAAACCAAGAAACTTGTATGCTTAGATATTGAGACTATATGAAATTCTACTTCTTTTGTGTAGGAGTCTGCTCTAGTATCTCAAAGGGCATTTGAGGGATTAAAGAAGGAAGATCCTAAGTATAAATTTGACCAATCTAATCTAGACAAGTTCAAAAGGTCCCGAAGGAGATCGACTAGTATTATGTGAAGTTACTAGTGCAATTTTTTTATAAAGATTTTGTATGATGCTACAATGAATGTTTTGGCTTACAAACAATAATTTTTTGATATAGTCTATGTAATTGCTTGTAAGCTTAAAAAGAAAACTTAATTGAAAACCGAGAGCCATAAAACTATTTTAATGCTAATGAAAACTAAACATGACAAGTGTAGGGACAATTTTTATTATATCAACCCTTGTTATTTGTTGTTGTGGTTATTGACTTGAGATACAAATTAGAATATGTGGTGTATGTGCTTGATGCGGTTTATGAAATAATGGAGTATGGATGAAGGAAGAGGAGTTGCTTAGTAAGGTGAAGGGTTTTTTGGATGACATGTTGAAGAGCTATTTGACAATGAAATTGGTTATTTGTAGAACCTCAACAAGAAAGGGATTTTTCCAGAAATAGCACCTTTAAAAAAATATACAAAAATAGCACCCATTCCGTAGAAATTACAAAAATAGCACCCTTTTTTAAAAACCGCACCCCCTGTTGCGTTTTGCATGTAAACCGCACCTCCTAGTGCGTTTTGTCATTAAACCGCACCTTGGGGGTGCGTTTTAGTTTTGTGGGCCAAAACCGCATCTTGGCCATGCGGTTTGCGGTCTGACCTAACCAAACCACATGGCCTAGATGCGGTCTAGGCCTGACCTAGCAAAACCGCACTTTGGGGGTGCGGTTTTGCTTCTCCAAAACAAACCGCACCCCCCCCCCAATGCGTTTTGTGTGTCAATTATTTTCCGACACAGAACATGCAGCCATGCAGATTCACAGACGTGGGGCTGCATGGCAGATGAAAACCGCACTTCTAAGGTGCGGTTTTCATTGATGATTTTGCCTATAAAAGGCAGCCCGGGAAATCTTCTTCTCTTCACACCTCTCCTTCTCCCTTTTAAATTTTCTATTGTAGCTCCCTATTTCTCTAGTGTTTTTGCGGTTAACGTTAACTCGTAAGTTTATTTTGTATTACTTTTTAGTGTGAATTGTGATTTGTATGATATTAGTTGAACTACTGATTTTTGGATATTGCATTCAAAAAGTTCACGCTTGGGTTACGGTGGAATGGTTACACGG
This sequence comes from Linum tenue, assembly GCA_946122785.1. Taxonomy (NCBI): domain Eukaryota; kingdom Viridiplantae; phylum Streptophyta; class Magnoliopsida; order Malpighiales; family Linaceae; genus Linum; species Linum tenue. Next base: position 41,393,307 of record CAMGYJ010000002.1, read on the forward strand.
AAGAGAGCGGAAAGGGGGTCACCTACGTTGGTGGCAATTTTCAGAAAATAAAGGTCGCTACCAGATCGATGCTTGAAGACCTCTATCAAATGTGTACTAACGTTACTTGCATGGATGACACGAGAAGAGTTGATCGTATGGTGTACCGATATCCAAACAAAGAAGGCGGGTCGTTGTGGCACTAGGAATATCTCATAACCACTCAGGATGAGGTAGATGCCATGCTCGAATTCTTGAGGTCCAACAATCTTTCCAGAGCCGAGATCATGGTTGTCACACCGATTTCATGCCGGCCGGTTCAACCGGTACCGGTCAGCAAACCGGCTGGAAAGGGGCCGGTATTTAAGTGTGGTCAAATCCGGTCAATGCCGGTCAGTTCCGGTCAAATCCGGAAATTCCGGCCGGTTAGACCAGAAACCGAAATTTAATGTTACACACATTATATAAAAAAAATAAACATCCTCCATGGGATTTGAACCAAGTACCACATGTTCATATTAGTTTAACTTACACACCCGTAGGCTATAAGCAATTTTGTTGTCTATATTGACCTTATATGTTATATATCTAATACTAAAGTTTACACAAATCATTATAAACATTAATAAAATTCATTTAATAAAATTTTATTTTTAAGCATCTAATTGTTTAGTATTAGTTACCAATTCTTAGCTATAAATTATTTTGTGTGAAATAATTCTTCTAATTGCTTTTTCATGACTAATTTATTTGGAATTGAGGATTTCCATTTTCCTCATGTATTTTATTAAAACCGGCACAACCGGCATGAATACTGGTTGTACCACGGTCAGACCATTCCACTTACAAAACCGGCACACCGGCATAAACCGGTTTGACAACCTTGGCCGAGATGTTCGTTTACAACGAGCCGGTCGTAGGCGTTGGAGGTCATTCTGGAGACGGTCAAACATCTGATATCCATGGTGGAGGTGAATTATATGGAGATCATCCCTACCAAAGTTATCATGATCCTCATTCCTATTTTCAGTACCAAGAGCAAGGTGAAGGTCTTCATCAATCTTACCCGTCATATGAAGAAGAAGTTCAACCGGACCATGCCAACCAACCCTAGTACAATTTCCAATCAGGCAGTGGTAGTTTTCACAACTACCATTATGGAGCTGATGAAGGTGCCTTTCATGAGCTGGATCAGATGGAAGATGCCCTGCCAGCACCAGTCAGTGACCCCTCCGATGAAGAAGGAGAGAACAACGTCAGTGCAGACAGCTCCGACCCTCTTGAAGGTGCTGATGATTCAGGACCAGAGTCAGTCTTAGATAATGATGATGAGGTGGCTCATGACCGTGTACATTCCCCTACTAAAATCACATTCCAGACGGCAATTGGATGGTCGACAACGACATGGAACAGCCGGAGGTTCCAATATGGGGTCCACTCACTGGGTTTATGAAGGGCCAACAATTTGGCTCGAAGAAGGAGGTGCGACACGCCATTGATACTGAAGCAATGACTCGTCATTTTGAATGGCACACAACTCATTCCAACACGAAAAGGCTCATAGTCAGATGCCGTAATCATATCGAGGGATGCAATGTTAGGATTCGGGCCATCAACAGCAAGAGACACGGCCATTGGGTTATATCTCGTGCGGTGAACACACACACATGTGTGTCATCCATAACATCCCGAGGCCATCGACAGTTGAAATCCAGGGTGGTTGCTGCGGCTATCAAGCATCTGATTGAGCAAGATCCTGACCTGAATGTGAAAGTCATAATCGCTGACATTGCAAGTCGTTATGGTTATATGATTAACTATAAGAAGGCGTGACAAGGAAAGCAGAAAGCTCTGGCCGCGGTATATGGTGATTGGGAAGAATCATATGCATTCCTTCCCAGGTTGATTTTGGCACTGGAGGCGTCTAACCCTGGCACTGTTTTCTCCCCTCGATACCAAGATGAAGAGGTACAACCGCCTGAGCCAGGTAATAAACGCCATTTCAGACGACTTTTTTGGGCATTCAAGCCATCTATTGATGGTTTTGGCTTCTGTGTCCCTGTGATCCAAGTAGATGGTACATTCCTTACCGGCAAGTACAAGGGCACTCTACTGATTGCCAGTGGGGCGGATGCAAAGAAACAAGTCTTTCCGTTAGCCTTCGCCATTGTTGAGGGAAAGAATACTGATAGCTATGGATGGTTTTTCAGGCAAATTTAGCTCCACGTCACTAGGAGGACGAACCTGAAAATAGTCTCTGATCGGAACGCCGGGATTAGAGCTGCCATCTTAGGTTTGGATCCAGCCTGGAAGTGGTCCTAAAGGTGGTGCATACGACACTTCAAGAGCAACTGGAACCATCATTTCAAGCGGAAGAAGCTTGCAGATAATTTGTGGTGGATTGGTAAGCTCTCTATTGGTTGTTTAATTTTGGAGAAGAACAATATCTTATATCAAATAAATGGTACACTTGTTAGACTCTTTCTAAAGAGATGCATGCATAAGGAAATGGGGTTTTAAGCTATTATCATGGTCCTCCCATTTCCTGGGAAAATCGGGTTTTAAGCGATCCTCGGATCCCCCCTTTTTTTGTAAAAAATGCTGCGTTTCTAAGGAGATGTAAACCTCTCCTAAGATTGTAACGAGAGTACCTGCTTGTTGTTCGAATTGTAATAAATTGCCAAATTATTATTAACGTAATACTTGATTGTGATTACCTCAGCTGTTGCATACCAGGAGAAAAAATTCCAGGAGAAGTTGCAGAAGATGCGCGAGTTATGCCCTAAAGGGGCACAATGGCTGGATGGACATGACCTATCCATGTGGAAATTTCATAAAGACGGAGGTACAAGATGGGGTATGGCCACAACGAATTCATCAGAGAGTATCAATTCTGCCTACAAGGGTGTTCGGGTGCTGCCAATCTCTGCCATTGTGGAGATGACATTCTGGAAAACGAATGGATAGAATGTAGTGCTAAAAGATGAATTTGCTAAATATGAAAATGCATCAGAAGCTGAGGTCGCTCGTGCGGAAGGTCAGAACCAAGATGAATCGCATTTGTGAAGAGTAAGTCGTTGTTGTTGCTTTTTTCTTGGTTTGTTTTTTGTTCTTATTTCTCTGATTCTCCCTGCCAAGCTGGTGAAGGCAGATGTTGGGACTGCCAGCAACATAGTCGAGTAGATGTTTAGTTTGCAAAAATGTCTCAATAAGAATAAACATAATGTTAATTTACCTGCTTCTTTTTTTCTAGAAATGACCTGCCTCTCCTCACTAATTTCCTTAACCACCTGCTGCTCCAGTGCAAGAGAGGAGCCTACCACCACATGTAGGTGGTCGATGAGATCTTTCATTCATCATTGTTGGTGTGTTTTATAGTTGTCATCCGCTTTTGTACATGCATTACATTCCCGAACTCGAAAAGGTTGGAGCTGGGTATGCTGATTGAGAAGATGGAGTGAGGAAAAGTGCAGTGATGTGATATCTTCATTTTAGATGTTATGTTTGAGTGTTTAGTTATCTAGTTTATTGTTCACCCATAAGATAAGGGTTTATGTCTCTTTTGAATGAAATTATGAAGGAGAAGTTTGAAGAAATATAACAAGGTATAGATTTATGTACAATTTATTAAATATTGACATTCAACATGTGTTTGAATGATTATTAATTTATTTGACGTGTTGTTAATTTTGAAGTGTTGATGGAGTTTTGCTTGGATGATAATACTATCATGATTGATTTGGTTGAGTTCATTCTCATCATTCATCTCTTAATTCTAGTATGAGTACTATATGGTACCAAAAGCTTTTATAGTTAATTTTTGTACATACCTTAGCTTGTGTTTTAACTTTCTTGGGACAACCCTCTGAATAAGGAGCAAGCTATCATGGTAATAATGTATGGTCCAAAATATTTCATAGGAAGCTTTCAACTACCTCAGAGGAACCAAAAAATCTTAATATATACTTCATAAAAAATTACGAGAAAGTAAGAGAACTAATCTTTGGGTCTAGTTAGCTACGGCCCATAACAAATCTCACTTTGAATTAAGGCTAATACTACAGTGTTGTTATATAAAGTGTGATATTGGTGCCGTTACTTTTGATTGGTCCACGTAGACCGTATGTGGCATTAATTGGGTTTATGAAACTTAGCCCAAACTTGATCGTCAAGAACAAAAGGTGACGGAGCATATACTTCCGTCTTGCCATATCTAAATTTGTTGTGTCCTTTTATTTTTTTCCCCATTAAATAATTTAGCTTAAGATTGTGCTCTTAACTGGTAGAACAAAACAAACGAAATAGCATAACACAGGGCCGTCCTCATCGATCTCTGATGCCGGCTAACTGTAAAAGCAATAAACTAGTCCAGCGAAAATCTTTGTAGGCGATCCAATCTCCATTCTCTACCATAAACATTCAGCTAAACTCATTCAATGTATTCTCCTAAATTTATCATGTGACACAAGACTACAATTCCCTCTATCCCATCGACCTCTGCACCTATCGAACTGCTCTGTCGTGATCATACAATCTGAGTTGAAGTCAAATCAAAAGGGAATTACCCTCACTCTGCGTCATACCCTCAATATGCAGCCTCTCTGTTTAAGTTGACGGAAATGAATTTGAAGATCTTTGGATGTGCGTAGCGACTTCCCCAACGAATGCAAACGATTCAAGGTAAAGATTTGGTCATTGGATTTTGTTGTGGTTAATTAAACCATATTAGTATTGGGCCTTGTTGGGCCTCATCTGATTCGTTGGATTAGGGTTTTAACCCTACGTCTATATAAGCTTAGCTACGAGATTGTCGTAAGCAAGCCGTCAAGATGTAATCCTAATAAGAGATCAGCCGTGAGCTCTTATGAGCTCACCGTGAATTAGTCGCGATCAATCGATCGAGGATACCACGTAAAATCGTTTGTCTCATGTTCTTGTTATTCCGCATCATCTAATTCTACATGGTATCAGAGCTGGTTTGTCCTTGAGGTCATGTGTTCAAGTCCTCACGACCCCCAATATTAACCGTTGTCTTCAAGCACTTGGTATGACAGGCCTGTGAAAACTTCAAGCCCATGAGTCGGCTTTCATTTGAGGGGGCGTGTAAGGAAGTGGTTAAGTACCATACACGGGCCTGTATAAGATCCAGCATAACCTTCTCCCAACAACTCTAGTTATTGGGACCAACTGGTTTGTGAGATAGGGGGGCGTGTAAGGAAGTGGTTAAGTACCATACACGGGCCTGTATAAGATCCAGCATAACCTTCTCCCAAAAACTCGAGTTATTGGGACCAACTGGTTTGTGACATGGTATCAGAGCGAATCTCGATCCTTGATTAGGGTTTGAGCTTCCATCCTTCCGCATATGTGGTTTCTCGATTTGGATGAGCAGTCCAGCTCTCCGTACGTCAAGTTGACCTAGGTGAAGTCCATTCCGTCGTGGGTTGCAATCATCCCTGCGTAGCCATCATCATTGACGTCGCCATCGTTGGCCACAATCAAGTTCACGGAGAACTCCACAAGTTTAGCGACTTCACCTCACGGCTTTCACCCGTCGAGTCATGGAGGCTTTCATTGCGTTACTTCGAGGTCCACAGCCAGTCAAGGCCCATTGCTTCCCGAAGCTTCCTTTCTGAGATCGGTTGTCCTGACGTCACAAAGCCGCCATGTGCCTGATTCTCATGGAGTCTAATCTTCCCAGAATTGCCCGTTGGTGTTCAGGGCCGATTCCAGTCATCTTCAAGCTGCTGGTCTTCCACCTGCTCGCTGCTCTTTGTGCCCAAGTCAATCTCTCTCCGGGTCCTCGTCGCATCTGGGGAAAAGTCCCTGATTTCAGTCGGATCCAGGTTTCTCTGACTCGATCTTCTCGTCCCCGCCAGTACAGCATCGCCGCCTTCGTCACCATCAAACACGGCCACCATCATTCTATCTCCGACCTCCCGCCGTTCTTCTATCTCCGCTGTTGATTTCTTCGCCAGAGAAGAGAGGTTGCGGATGTTCAGGTGAGCGCATTAGGGAGAAGGTTTTCCCCAAATGAGTCGTCATCACCAAAGAGGCAGAAGGTTATCCCCTTTCGGGCCGTCCTCACCTATGAATGGGCCATCCAAATTCCAAAATTGGGCCTACATCCATTCACACTTCAAGTGTTGCCGAAGTGGTCCTTATGGGCTCAACAAGTTTTATGTGTGAAGCTTTAAGCTACCAAATCAATTTTTTGGGCTTCAATGGTTTTTGCAAAATCAGTGGCCGGGTTGGCCAGTTATTATTTTTTCTGTTTGCAGGCAAGCAAATCCTCAAGCATAGAAGCAATGAAGCATTCTCAATTCAAAGTTTGATTGACCCTTCACTTGTCATTGTTTGAGTGATAAAGAACTTCCGCAAGCAAAGATAGTCAAATATCGATCGAGGCATTCACGATCCATAAAATGGTCGTCCTCTGGCATTCAAAAGGTAGTACGATCAAAGAGTAATCGTCCCTTCATCGTCCAACTGGCATTCACGATCCAAGAAATGGTCGTCCCCTCTTCCTGTTCATTATTGGGCACATATCAACCATTCATCACTTTACAAGCCGGGCATTCACGTTGTTCATGCTCCATCTTGAGGGGGATAATAGGAGGTCAACATACGTCGGTCTACTAACTCAGTCATCAGGTCGCCCGCGATGTTACCAAGTGTGTTCAAGTTCAAAAGCGCGCAGTCAATCGTCTCCATCATCAGGTTGTTCAGAGAGATTCGGTCGTCTCCAAACAATCTCGTTCGATATGTTATTCATCTCGAGTTTTGTGGTTCAAGCCATCATGCTTTTTCTTCACATTTACTTCTTCAAGCTCGACATTCTTGTCATTCATGTCTTCGCTTGAGGGGGAGTGTTGCGGTTACTTAAACCGATTAGTATTGGGCCTTGTTGGGCCTCATATGATTCGTTGGATTAGGGTTTTAACCCTACGTCTATATAAGCTTAGCTACAAGATTGTCGTAAGCAAGTCGTCAAGATGTAATCCTAATAAGAGATCAGTCGTGAGCTCTTATGAGCTCACCGTGGATTAGTCTCGATCAATCGATCGAGGATACCACGTAAAATCGTTGGTCTCGTGTTCTTGTTATTCCGCATCATCAAATTCTACAGATTTTGAGCAACAAGGATAAAGATTCGGTCATTCTGCCACTGCATTGTTTCTAGTTCCCTTTTGCCTCCAAACTCTGAAGTGTTGAGTCATCCACATATTTACAACGACGATTGAAAACTCAATCTCGAGATCTTCTGCTCCAACAACCCCAAATCCATACTATTAAACCAGTGCGCCACCATCTAGATGCTTAATGATCGCGTCTCCATGCTAAAACTGGCCAATAAGTTGAAGCTCCAGTGGTTATTCCTCAAATTGCACATATGAATTGGAATTGAAAAAAGCACTGAGCATGAAGGGAGAGGGTGGAAATCAGGAATGAGGATGATTTCCTTCTCGTTTCTCTTCCTTTCTTTTATATGTCTGGTTATTAGCCATAGAAAGAAATTGAGTAAGACAATGAGGAAATTGAATGGATGTGAACGATAGAGACTGGTGATTGGTTTGTCGAACGGAGAGGTCGCCATAGTGGGAGACAGAGGAAGGCGACGCTGGGTTTGGTGTTTTGTTTTGGGTTAGTGGAGAAAAATAAATGAAGGAAAAAATAAAAATAAAATAACGGAAAGCTTTTCCGTTTTTAGGGTGAGTGATGGGTTTGGGCTGGATAATGGCCACTGAGTTTGGACTGGAATTTATTAAATTCAACCCTTGCCACATCACTATTACGTTGACCAATCAGAGGTAGCGTTACCGATGCCACATTTTTAATAGCAACATAGTAGTATTGGCCTTGAATTAAATAAAACTAACAAAAATCAAACAATTAGATGGAAAATTTATCTTGTTGCTGTTGTTTCTATTTTGGACTATTTGATTTTGTTGATTCGCAAGATGTATATTATGTAAACTGCCATATTGTACTTTGAAAGGTTGAATTCATGTATGAATCTATGAGATGAATAACACTCAATGCCTCTCAACACTTCAAATAAGCTGAAAGATGAAAAGAGAGACTTTATTTATTGTTTTGAAGCAAAATCAGGGAATTTGTATGTGAAGATCGATTCTTTAAATGAAAATAGTAATTTGTGGCTAAGAACGGTGAATTATTTTAGCCTATGTCTTTATCCAGGATAGATAATTGCATCGGTAAAGAGATGAATTTGTTCAAGAAGCCAATAAATCAACATCAACAAGTAAAACCAATATTATATCAAATAAGTAGTGTGATAGGTAATCTACAAGTATATTAATAGCTGGTTATTGTAACTTCCACCCCATTCAAATTTTCGTGCAACGAGAGTGAAAGTAGGAAGGATATTTTTGTCTTCACAATGATCTATTTGTTTCTCATTTATTCCTAAAAAAAGAAAGACACACTAGGATTCAAACCATGGTCACTTTTAACAATGACAAGTATCTTAACCAATCAAACTACATAGATTAGTTATATTATTGTAGGTAAAAAACATACATGAAGCTAAAATTAAAAAAATCACATAACTTTTCAACGGTTAGTTAAGGTCACTAAATCATCCTTCGGTACTAATTGGTGTTTTGATACTTCGATTTTCATATTTAATTATTTTAATTATATTTTGATACTTAATTTAAATGTCTATTTATAAGATAAATAGAGGATAACTTTAAACCACAAACCAAATATCATTGGTTCAATATTACATATCGAATTGCAATATCGAATTTGTATAAGCGATGTTGAACTCTTACATTAGTATTAGTTTATAGAACTACTATGAGGCAATCATATTCATATCTTTCTACAAACTATATGAGGACGCGTTCTTTGAACTTTTTAGCTCGACTAACCGTTAAATTTTAAACATCTTCCTAATCCGACAGACATGATTGGATCCAACAATCATTAGACGAGGTTGAGTTTAATAGGTTGGTTTCTTTCATTTTTTATGTATTAAAATGAATTTGTAGAGCAAGGACATGTCTACATATACACTCTACACAATATATACTACTGGCATGATAAAATTGTTGTCCCATTTCAAATTTCCTACAACGAGAGCAAAAGTATGAATGACATTTTTGTCTTTTATATATATCTTTATTTGTATAGAAAATAGACAATTATTGGGATTTGATCTAATATATCTTCAAACACAGACAAGAGTCATAACCATGATAGTCAATACGAGTTTGACTCTGTTGGTCGAACCAATTCTACCTAAACCGGAGTATCTCAGCGGGTGCCGAAGGCCCAGTTGGTTGTATACTCGGGCTCGGTCAAACCCATTAAAACCCAAACAAATCGTAAAATCCAACCGATAGCCAACTGATTTGAGCACCGGGACACTTCAAAATGATGTTGTTTTCAACAATTTATAGACTTAACTATGCTGTCATATCATCCTTTTACTTATCATAGAACCCTACAACATGGAACATCACAAACAATGTTCAACTATCACATCGTCTCTTCTTCTTACTTTAGATTCGAGAGCCTATAAAGACCAACCATCTCAAAAACCATCATAATCTCGCAATAGTAAATTTTATTTTTCTTCAGCGGCATAGTCATAGAGCCAGTCGACCTCATCTCATACAAATAAGAAGCAAAAATTATTTGAGGAACATGCATTTGAGTTGAAACTTTGTGTGACTAACAGATGCCAAATGTTTCATTTTAATTATTATTTAATACTTAATTAAATTCCTATATATCTTATAAATAGAGGATAACTTTAAAATCACAGCCCAAATATCACTGGTTCGAATATTCCATATTGAATTGCAGTATTGAATATGTAGAAGTGATGTATAATTCTTAAATAACGGTGAATTATGTGCTTGGAATTATGTGTTTTTTCAGTTCTGTTATTAAACCCTGTCAAGCCAAAAATAAAAAAAAAGGAGAAAATGTTATCTTTTACATCATGCATATAAATATGTAATTAGATTTAATTTCTTTTAAGGTTTGCGTAAGTTTATTATATATAGGAATCGCAATGGGACAGATCAAGGTTGATATCTCAATGCTCATACTCATGGTAAGTTGGTTGCAGATTGGATATTTTGTCATGGGGCATGGCAGGTCGACATAAATGGGCATTTACTTTGAAGGTAAATTATGACACGATAATTGTAGTTAGATTATTCACGAAATTGGAGTTTTCCTCTTTATAACTTTATTATAGTTAAAATATGACGCAAGGAAAAAAATCACAAATAATTTAAGTAAAATTACATATAATTTAGACAAAACGGGCCAAGAATCTGACAGGTCAGATCAAGCGAACTACCCATACCCGACTCCTAAAAAAATTGATAAACCAAAATACCGATACTATAAAACTAAAATTCTCCCTTCACTATACATATTTACCAAAAAATGTAGGTCAGGATAACACAAATTATTGATGAGGCAAGCCGGGAATGTGGTACACCATCATCAACAAATATATAATGTTTTTTTTTTTTAAAAAAATTTACCTCCCAGATTCTCTTTGAATTTTATTAAAGGCACGGCAATTTTTCCTCCGACTTGCTTCGGTCTTTGGGTTGTCATTTGTAAAGGTAAGTTAGTCTGATACTCTGATTATTAGTGAACAGTAACCTGTATTTTTTGTTTATATATATACTAGATGGCATGTCGCACTTTGTTGATTTGATTTTATGGAGTTATGATTTGAAAATATGTTTTAAGTGGTAAATTAGTTTGGAAAATAGGAGAAATTGTTTTGCTTGTCGAGAATGAAATCTAATAAATGGGAAACTTACATATGTCACAATTTATGCAAAAATGAAATTTACCTACTCTATTTTCATGTTTAATAATGGGGAGTTGTATTTTTTTATCGTTGTAACATTTGAATTCGTACCAAACACCTCGTAAAGTATGATTGGTGGAGTTGTGGAACCAGTTGATCTTAATGATGGAATTTGGTGAAAATATTGATTAGTGGATTTATGTAAAGAAAATACACATGTGAATATACTTTGAATTGCTAGAAAAATAATTTGTAGGTGAACATTATACCAATATTAATTGCGACAATTTCCCTCGCATGGTTCCTGTTGGCTCTTGAGGCTTTGTGAAGTGCTGTAATCGGTTCCTGTTGGCTGTTACGCCTCCTATTTAATTAAAAAAAAGATATAAATAAATAAATAAGTTCTTACTATGTGGATCACACTTATCACCATCCAAATCCAATAGTTATTTTATCTCCTTCTATGTCAACCTAGTAATTTCTCAAATCTTTCGACTACTTCTAATTAAGTTAGCCAATTTGAAAAATCGTGTTAAAACAGTTACTACAAAGACTTAAAGTTATAATAAAATTAATAGTAGTAATGATAATTTGAATCCGTCCCGCCGGGTATTACCCGACCTAATTTGTGTGGGGCACGACACCTAGTACCGTGGATGGACATGTGGACTACTTTCGTCTTGCGCCATCCTATCTCGTCCATTCTTGACCCGTTTTACATTGATTGTGTTAGTGTTGTGGTATATGATCCACGATTGAACTTCTCCCAACAACTCGATTTATTGGGATCAACTGGTTCTTGACATGGTATTAGAGCCTTCTGTGACCGAAAGGTCTTGTGTTCGATTCCCAGTGACCCCCATTTGTTAAGCACATGGTATTCTTGTCTTCAGACCTGTGCAAACTTCAAGCCCTTGTGAGTGACTTTCGTTTGAGGCGGCGTGTTAGTGTTGTGGTATATGATCCACGATTGAACTTCTCCCAACAACTCGAGTTATTGGGATCAACTGGTTCTTGACAGATTGATCTCAATATTTAATTATATTTCTTCTATTTTTACTCATCCTAACATATAAATAATAACACATAACATTACGAGTAGACCCATTGATTATGAGTAGGGTATGGGTGACATATATATGGGTTTGAAAGTTTGTAGATGAGTTTGGGTAGGGTATGTATATTTACTTTACTAATCTAATTACACATACATAAATCAGACCAATTCGTAGAATTTCAAAAGTTTAGGTACTAAAATGTAATTTCAAAATTTTAGATAGTAAAATGTAAAGTTCCATCAATATTTTGAGGACTTATGTGCCAAAAATTAAAATCTTAACATCTATTAAGTTTAGGTACCAAACTGTAATGTGCATAGTTGAGGCTTAATAAGTAATAACCATATTTATTTATTTATTTATTTTTAATTAGACTTGACATTGAGATGAAAAAGTTAGTGGTTCATGGTTCTATTATTATTTCTCTAGACTGTTGGTCAGTCGTGTATGAACCGTTCATACTTGTGATAGAATACATAGATTTAGTAACTAATTAGAGTTACACGAAGAAGGCAAATAAAGAAATGGTTATGGAAGGCGAGTGAAAAATAAAACAAAAAGAAAGTAGATGATGAAAAGGTTTTGACCAATTATTTTAGTTGATTAGTTGACCGTCAATACAACAGTCAACCTTTTTCACTGTAGCAATTTATTGACACTTGCTTAAGTAGATGTCGCATATTTTGTTACATGTAGTTAATATAAGTTTGTTTAGTACCCCCGTAAATGTACTAAATGAGTTTATAAATACGCTATTACAATATTTTAGAGTCATCTCTCTTTTATCATTTAGTTAATGTTTCACATAATGAGCAAATATATGCTTTTATGTTATGGTGGATTGAATCTTCTCCTATAGTTGAGTGATACAACATCTTGTATGGTACAAACTAAAATTATGCTTTTATGTTATGGTGGATTGGATTTATGGATTGGTGGATTGGATTCATGGATTCAAGTGAAATCTAAACATTGGACCAGTATGGAAATTTTAAAAAATGTTGGTACGAAAATCTTATAAAATTTAAATGCCAAAACATAATTTTTATTAATTTTGCATTAAAATTAAATTTCGGCTATCAAAATATAGAATGTACATTATAGTGGCTAAGTTGTAATTTAATTAAATTTCAGGTATCAAAATCTTTATTAATTTTGCATTAAAATTAAATTTCTGGTATCAAAATATAAAATGTACATTATAGTGACGAAGTTATAATTTAATTAAATTTGGGGTATCAAAATATAATTGCTTATGCAACAGTAACTTTGCTTCTTCTTTATATATAATAATAATAACAATAATATTAATTAATTTTACTCTTTTGGAAACCATACATTGCAAGGCAATTCATTCATTGTATGCTATTGTATAATACGCATTACCATTGCACTCATATAACTATCATTGTACATGTACAATGAACTCATTAATTACATTCATCTTTTTGAATTACCATTGTAGTGATACAACTATCTTTGCACATGTACACTGATATCATTGCACTGTAGAACTACCATTGCATTGAAAAAGGAAAGTAATTAATATGGATTTTTAATTTAGACAGATTATTAAATGAAACACAAATCAATTATCTTAAAAGCATATAATTAATAAGGGGTTTCATTTTTCCAATCTTTAAGTGTAGTCATGCTATCTCACCCGTATTTCCATCACTCTAATTAGTCTTAATATATAGTATTTGTGTATGTTGAAGTTGGAAGTTGTTTTTAGAGTTAATAGCATTTTATACCCCTCTACTATTGCAAGTTAACAAAAATGCCCCTCTACTATTTTTTGCATTTCCGTACCCCTTATTATTGCAACATAACAAACGTACCCTTCTGTCATTATTTCCGTTAGTTTATCGTTAAAATGATAAGTGATATGACTATATTACCCTCTGTTTTACTTATAATATAATTATTATATTTTTCAGCATAGAAACATAACTAGTTATTTAACTCTTTAATTTCTTATTTTATGTCTTTCCCCAATTTCTAACGATGAGGAATCCCAACTCTCTTTGATTTCTTTCCCTAATTTCTATTGAGGAGGAAGCCCACTGACACGCTAAAACACAACACCAAACTGCGACCAAGTGTAATCGCAGTCCGGGAATGCAGTAACAGGCAAGTTCTATTATCAACCCGGGGTCTAGATCTACTGCTTACTCCGTGATTATCTATTATCTAGCCAACTAATTCGATTGATTGTTGTTTAAAGCAAAAGCAGTAAGAAAGCAGTAAATTGTTCGGTTTTCAAAGTCAGGACAGAGTCACTCGGGATTGAGTCCCCCTAGCCCCTTGATTAGGTCCAATTGTAATTACCCTGGGTTGATTCACTGTTGATTAGACTGCGGAAGTTCCGACAGTAGCTTGGAATCTCTTAAGCTGACCAAGCCCTCTCAGTCTAACTACCCGGCAGACGACTAGTCTTCACCGGGATAGAAAGCTGAGGCTATGAACACAGAACTCCACTACTGGAATTGAATTCCAGTACAAAGCAGTAAACTGGCTAACTCTCGTATAGCCAATCTCCTACTATCGAATGAAGAGGCTCTAACAACCTAATCAGATTCTATCTATCTCAGGTTGCAGCAGAAATCGAGAAAAGCTTATCAGACTCCAATCAATTCAATAAACATGCATCATTCGATTAAAATCAAACAGTATAATCATCCCAAGTCATTACAATCAAATCCCTAACACAAGGAACTAGGGTTCTTCATACCCAAGTGAGAGAAGGGTTCTACTCCATAGAGAGAGAAAGGAAAACAGAAATCAGAGTAGTCATACTCATAAAGATGAAGAAAATCTGCTCTGGGATGTCAATCTTCACTCCTAGGGACGCAATCTGGGCTTCAATGATGAGAAATCCACTCCAAAATAGCTCCTAGGGTTTGTTCTTCGCTCTTTCTCTCTCTAAAACTCTGTTTTTGCTCCAGAAACTCGAATACCTCTTCCTTGGCTCGAATCTGCCTCCAAAAACCCGACTCTGGGCGAATTACGGGCTGAATTACGGCCGTAATCACGTCCTGCCCGTAATTTCCCCCAAAACGCACGTTTCAATTAAACTGAAGGAGGAGGAGATACGCCCGTAATTTCCAAATTACCGCCAGTAATTTAGGAATTACGATCGTAATTTACATGGAGGCTTGCCCGTAATTTTAGCACCGAGAAGAAATTCTGGGGAAAAGGCTCGGCAATTGTTTTACGGGCATGCCCTGACCAATTACGGTCGTAATTTGGCAGGGGCTGCCCGTAATTCTTCCTGTGAATCGCCATCTGACCTCCAAATGACCCGAAACTTGCGCCTATGCACCTCTTTACTTGCCAGGACCTGAAATACGACAAAACAACACAACCTAGCGTAAAATAGGCCAAGGAACAATCAATTCGAGCCAAAATGGACAGGAAACCAGAGTGAAAACACGTGCAAATACGATGCTATCAAATTCCCCCACACTTAACTGTTTGCTTGTCCCCAAGCAAACCAAGTAATACACAAGGTAAGCTCACATATTTCAGTCAACCAACATTGGGGACAAGTCATAAAGGCACAGAACACGTGAATCATACTGGTTTTCAAACATCAACACATGAACAACTTCAATAGCAACCTGGACAACCACCACAAAGGACATTCGAGTGCAGCAGAATCGAGCAACGGGAGAGTTTCCCTTCTGTTCACCAACCAACCCAGACTTGACTCAACCACTCACTCAAAACAGTCAACTCATGCATCCAACTCAAGACATCAGAACAGAGACCGAGCAATCTAGGTCCTCACCGGGGTACAAGAGTATAAAGAATATGAAAATGAATCACTCACTCTCGACCAGTGGGGTCAGGACAATTTAATGCGAAAAATGCGCATGCTATTTCTCTCAATCCCTAACATCTCTTCACCATGATGGCAGCCTCTAAATGCTAGAGTTCACATATAGGATGTCATCACTAACTAATCAGGAGGTCTTAGACACAGGTTCAAATGACTGGCTAGGGTCTTGGACATGGGGAAAAGGCCTTTTAGGTGGTGGAAGCATTCATAGCACAAGGTTACACATTTCCAAACCCACACAATCACAGTCAAACAAACCGGTATTCCCTTTCTGCTATTCTGCAATACTCAACATCTCAAGAGCACAAGAGCGAAGGAGGCATAAACATCAGCATTTCCAAGCCAGACTGCTAAGAAACACTACTTAATGGGCATTATTCAGATTTTTGGTAGTGGCTCTCTTTTGCTTTCAATTTTTCTTTGTTTTTCTTTCATTTTTCTTTTCATTTCTTAAGAGAGCCACCACTTCTGCACATATTTCAAACATCTGCCCAACTTTTATGCACTACCTCCAACACTCACATAAACTTTAGCAGAAACAGCAGAGAATATGTAACAACCACTCTGTGGAACCTTCTAAAAGATGCAACAAGGGTGATTTTTTTTCGTTATAGACCAAAAGAAAGGATATCACACGGCTCAAAGGGGCTGACTAGAGGATATGACACATCAGGACAGTCAGTTTTGGGCGTGGGCTAATCCTATGCCCCCATCATCTTAGCTAATGACAACGTGAATGCTACACATCATGGAAGAGGGATCTATCGCACAAGAAAGAAACGAGCAGGCTCAAATCTCACATGGCTACCTATATGCTCTATCTCACATTCTGATACCCTGAACTAGATGCATAAACGACTGTCAAGAACAAGTGATCAGATCAAGTCACAGTTGGTAAGCAAACAGTTGAAAAACTGAACCCCTACATCGTTCTACTGCACATCTCAGCCCTCATCATAGGTTGTCCTAGTCACCAACAAGTTGTCATGCATTAATCCGAAAACCGTTCAATTCATCAATCAAAACACAGTGCCAATATGATCAAATAGCAGTACTTGGAGCCCTCAAATCGTAAGATTCGGACAGCGGACTAGGCTCCAAGCACCCATATATACGTTCCAATAAATACAAAGAACCCACCCACACTTAAATGCGACAGTGTCCGCAATGGAGCTGAGGGAAGGGGAACGATGTTACCGTGAAACAGTGGTCAGGAACGTGGACTGGATGGCGGACCAGTCAAAAGCAGAGGACTGGACAAGGACCAGTCCGACGAGCACAGAGCTAGAACCAACAAAACACACACATTGGGTGAAAGAAAACATAGTTCCAAGTCTACAATCCACACAATGGGAACAAGAAATAAAAACCAAACACAATACGGAGTCTAAGTCTGGAAAGATAGACAAAAGCCAAGCCCCAACTCGATGGGCTAGCAAAACCAGATCACAGCTCGTCGCCTCCATCGCCAGTGGGAGGCGGGTAGTAGTCTTCATGCCCCGGGGACGCCTCCGAAGGGTAGCTCACAGCACCAGGATCCATGTTCCAGTAGCTCATCATGTAATGCTGAGCTGAAATGATGCGGCGGCGACCATCGCGCTCACGGTCGAGGCGGGCGTTGATGTGCTCCTAGCCAGCAAGGATCTGCTCGTTCTGGCGGGAAAGGGCTGCCAGCTGCTCGGCAATGTAGGTGGTGGGTGCCGCAGCAGACGGGCCGGCAGCGGAAGTGGAGTCGCCAGGTGCAGAGGGGGTGGGCCGAGTCCTCGTCCGACGAGTGGTCCGACGGGCTGCAGCATCACTCGCCTCGGGTAGCTCCTCACCCTCCGGTGCACGAGGAACAGGGCGAGGAAGGCCCCTGATCCAGACCACGTTCCCGTCGCGCTCCAGTATCAGCTGGCGCCGGAGGGTGTCCCTGGAGAAGGGCGTCGCTTCCTGGATGAGAGTGAACCCGGAGAGGTCGATGTTGTAGTACCGTGCCAGGGCAGTGACCACCGGACCACATGCCAGGGGTCGATTACACCGAGAAGCCTTGACAACGATCCTGGCGATGAGAGAGGATAGATGGAGGTTGTCCACCTCGTGGCTCATGGAGTGCAGGCAATGCAGGGTGCGGAGCTGAAGATGACTGGTGGAGCCCTCGCCGGGGGTGTAGGATTTCCCCAACAGCTGGTTGATGATGCGCCACTCTGGTCGCAGCTGAGTAGCCGTGGTGTGGCCCGGTGTGAAAACAGCTCCTGCAAACTCCGGGAGGCAGATCCTCTCGAAGAACTGCTGGTCTCGAAAGATGGGACTGTCGGGCTCTTCGATTGCCAGGTGACAGGGGAATGGTGGAAGGAGCCCCAGTGCCCGACCAAAGTCATCATAGCTAAGGGAGTAAAACTCCCCTCCGAGTCGGAACTGGATGGCGTTGCCGTGCGCGCCCGCGTGGGTCCAGAAATGCTCGAAGGTGGAGTAAAACTCTCAGAGGAGCTCCTGATAAATGGGCTCAGCAAGGCAGAGGAGGCGGCGCCAAGAGAAAGCGCGGATGGCAGCCTCCATTGCCTCGCGAGCACCCAGCTCCTCGAAGACCCTCCAGTCGAGGTAGTGGTGCTGAACGACTTTGCGGCGTCGGATGTCCCGCAAAGTCTTCCTCTGGTCGGCGTCGAGCAGGTTCAAGTACGTGTTCATTTTCCTGCAGCCACAAAACAACAGAAACCCAACAACATACATGGAAATTCGTCAATGGTGAGGTCACAATCATCCTCACCCGGGGCCCTCGAATCATAAATTCGGACTGTGGACTAGGCCCCGAGAAAGGAAAAACATTCAAAGCCAATCACAATTATTCACCATTCACACAATCTCAAACGCACTTGGAGCCCTCGGATTATAAACCCGGTCAGCAAATTAGGCTCCAAGCGAGACAACCACAACTCAAGTTACTCGGTAGGCCAACCAAAAGATGAACAAACAAAGCAAGCAACAATGTAGGCCTACCGAATTAATCAAAGCACAAACCAATTCCCGAAATTCCTCACTAAACCCACAATATCAATCCTCCACAAATGAAAAGTAAAAATAGAGAAGCACACCTGGAGGCACAAGAAGATATCGCGGGGAAGGTGAGGAAAGAGCGAGAGAACTCGAAAATCGCCGGAAAACTCGCCGGCAGGCTCGCCGGAGTTTCGTCGCCGGCGACGTCACCGGAGCCAAACTGACCCAAAACTTTGGGGAATGAAGCTCCAAGTACCAGGAACGCGGTGGTGGTCGCGGTTTCTCGATCGGAGGTCCGAGGAGAGAGATCTGGCCGGAAGAACACCGAAGGGTCGCGGTTTTCCGGCGACCCAAACCACCACGAAACTCGACCCCACTGGTATAGACTTGTGGGCGCCGACGAGAGGAGCACGGGCGTGGTCTCGGAATTCAATTGGAGCTCCGGTGAGTGAGATATGTCCGGTAAACCACCGGAGAAGAGGGTGGGGCGATTTTCCGGTGAGAGGAGAGAGGATTTGGCCTGAAAAAATGGGGGAGAGAGAGAGAGAGACGCGGCCGAGCACTTTTTAAACTGGTCTCGGGGGTAATTACGGGCAGGATTACGGCCGTAATTACCCCTGGCCTGCCCGTAATTTTATGGCCGAGAGCACTCTGCCCCCTCTGATCGAATTACGGGCAGGGGGAAGGCGAATTACGGCCGTAATTCTTCCCCCCTTGCCCGTAATTTCTATGTCGAGCCTGTTTTCCTCTTCTGAATTAATTACGGGCAGGGGGTAGATGGATTACGACCGTAATTTGTCCCCCCATGCCCGTAATTTCATCGCCGATGGCCCTTTTTCTCCAGTTTTTGAGTTGCAAATTCGAACATCCAAACCCAAACGTGCCCCGGTTCAAAAAATACACCACCATAGACCAAAATAGACCATCCGGGGCACGAGAAACATTCCAGAAAGACTCCAGACAGACTCAATGACTCGAAAACGACAAAAATTAAAAAGGAAAAAGGATAGAAATGCAAACCGTGGTGGGGTTGCCTCCCCACAAGCGCTTCTTTACCGTCTTTTAGCTGGACGCCAGTAGAGGAACTAAGGGTCCTCGAGCTTGATCAGCAGCTCTGCGCGCTTGACAGCACCTCCCAAATACAACTTGAGGAGGTGGCCATTCACCTTGAATGGCTCGGTTTGAGCATTGCTGATCTCCACCGCACCGTGCGGGAAAACTTGGGTGACCGTGAAGGGTCCCGACCACCTCGAGCAGAGCTTGCCCGGAAAGAGTTTTAGGCGTGCATTGAAGAGAAGAACACGATCACCTACCTGAAACTCCTTCGGGCCCCTCAACCTAGCGTCGTGGAGACGCTTGGTGCGCTCTTTGTAGAGCAGGGTGTTCTCGTAGGCGTGGTAACGCCATTCCTCCAACTCCAGCAGCTGCAACTTACGTTCTGTACCTGCAACCCAGAAGGCCTTGTGCTCTAGCTTTACCGGCAAATGGCACGCCTTCCCATAGACAAGCCTATAGGGAGAAGTGCCAATTGGATTTTTATAGGCAGTCCTATACGCCCAGAGAGCATCATCGAGCTTGGTGGACCAATCCTTGCGGGACTGATCCACCGTCTTTTCAATTATCCGTTTTAATTACCGGTTCGTCAGCTCGGCCTGCCAATTTGACTGGGGATGGTAGGCCACCGACACCTGATGCTTAACACCATAGCGAGAGAGGAGTTTAGTGAATTGCCCCTGAAAATGGGTTCCTCTATCACTAATAATGGCTCGAGGTGTCCCGAACCGGGAGAACAGCTGCTTCAAAAATGAGCAGACCCGTCTTGCATCATTGGTGGGCATGGCTTGAGCTTCTGCCCACCTCGAGACGTAGTCCACTGCAACCAATATGTACAGATTGCCAAAAGATGGAGGGAATGGGCCCATGAAATCGATACCCCAAACATCAAAAATTTCACAAATAACAGAGATATGTTGGGGCATCTCATCCCGGGCAGAAATGTTACCTGACCTTTGGCAGCGGTCGCACTGTCGTGCGAAGGTGTCTGCATCCTTAAAGAGCGAGGGCCAATAGAAGCCCGACTGTAGCACCTTCCGCGTCGTGCGGTTTCCTCCATGATGACCTCCAGTAGGTCCCTCGTGACATTGAGACAAGATGTCTCCCATCTCATGCTCCATGACACAGCGCCGGATCACGCCATCTGCTTCGATTCTGAAGAGGTAAGGATCCTCCCAGAAGTAGTGCTTCAGATCGGAGAAGAACTTGCGCTTCGCATGAGTAGCCATCCCCTTGGGTAACTGCTTGCCCACCAGATAATTGGCAAAGTCAGAATACCAAGGGGCCACGCTGTCCACCAGTGTCATCGCCAGCAATCGCTCACCCGGGAAGGAGTCGTCGATCTCTTCCACGAAGTTGTCCACCGGAGGGGCTTCCAACCGTGAGAGATGATCTGCAGCAACATTCTCGGCTCCTTTCTTGTCCCGGATCTCGATGTCAAACTCCTGCAGCAGCAGGATCCATCGGATGAGCCTAGGCTTTGCATCAGCCTTGCTCATCAGGTAACGAATCGCCGAGTGGTCGGTGTAGACCACCACATGGGAGAGCACCAGATAGGGTCGGAACTTGTCAAACGCATACACCACAGCGAGGAGCTCCTTCTCTGTGGTGGTGTAGTTCTCCCGTGCATCGTTCAAGGTCTTGGACGCGTAGTAGATGGGTTGGAAGTGCTTCTCGCGTCTCTGACCCAGAACTGCTGCGACTGCATAGTCACTCGCATCGCACATCCGCTCAAAAGGAAGAGACCAGTCAGGAGTCACCATGATAGGTGCATGGGTAAGCTTCTCCTTCAGAGTCTCAAATGCAGCTGTGCACTCGGGAGTGAACTGGAATGGTGCATCCTTCTCCAGCAGCTTGGTCAACGGCAGAGCAATCTTTGAGAAATCTTTGATGAAGCGCCGGTAAAAGCCTGCATGACCTAGAAAGCTGCGAATCCCCTTCACAGAGACGGGAGGAGGTAGCTGACTGATCGTCTCAATCTTCGCGCGATCTACCTCAATCCCCTGCTTGGAGATCTTGTGCCCGAGCACAATACCCTCACGAACCATGAAATGGCACTTCTCCCAGCTGAGTGCCAGATTAGTCTCCTCGCACCTCTTCAGAACGAGTTCCAGGTTATGGAGACAGTGAGTGAAGGAGTCTCCATATACCGAGAAATCATCCATGAAGACTTCCATGATCTCTCCAACCAGTCGGTCGAAGATCGCCAGCATGCATCTCTGGAAGGTCGCCGGTGCATTACACAGCCCAAATGGAATCCTCCGGTAAGCAAAAGTGCCGAAGGGGCAAGTGAATGTGGTCTTCGCCTGATCCTCCGGTGCAATAGGAATCTGGAAGTAACCAGACATGCCATCCAGGAAGCAATAGAACTCATGACCCGCCAACCTCTCCAGCATCTGATCAATGAAAGGCAGGGGGAAATGATCTTTCCTGGTGGCGTCGTTCAGGCGCCGGTAATCGATGCAGACTCTCCAGCCGGTCACGGTCCGCATCGGGATCAACTCCTTCTTCTCATTCGGGACCACAGTCATCCCGCCTTTCTTCGGGACCACCTGAGTGGGGCTGACCCACTTGCTATCAGATATAGCAAAGATGATCCCTGCATCCATGAGCTTCACGATCTCTGCCCGGACCACTGCCTCCAAGTTAGGAGACAATCTCCTCTGCGGCTGTCGGACTGGCTTAACCTCATCCTCCATCAAAATTCTGTGGGAGCAGAAGGATGGGCTAATGCCTCTGATGTCGGTGATCTTCCATGCCATGGCCCGGGCATACTTCTGCAGCAGAGCCACCAGCCTGCTCTTCTGCTCGGGGGTCAGATCCGAGCTAATAATAACCGGGAGCTTATTCCCCTCCCGGAGAAATGCATACTCCAGATGAGATGGGAGGGGTTTAAGCTCCAACTCTGGTGGCTCCTCCAATGATGTAGCGAGCCGGGGCGAGATGGGGATCGGCTTGAATGGTATCTCTCGCCCCTCGCTTGCAGCCTCGTCCAGCTCCGCAAGCTGCTCCTCCAGCTGCATATCCTGTGATGTGTGTTCCCCTAGCAAAAGACAACGCTCAAGGAAATCATCAGTACCCGCACTCGTGATGGCGAGTGCGGTCTCAAAATCAGCAACAACATCACAGTAATCTAAATCATCATGGAGCTGGGGGTGTTTCATATTATCAGAAATAGAGAAGGTGATTTGTTCACCCCCAGCTCTCAAAATCAGTTTTCCATCATTAACATCAATAAGCGCCTTGGCGGTGGCGAGAAAAGGTCTACCCAGTATCAATGGCACATCAACATCCTCATTTATGTCCAAAATCACAAAATCAACAGGATATGAAAATGGCCCTACTGCGACTATCAAGTCCTCTGCTATACCCCTAGGATGCACAATAGATCTATCAGCAAGCTGGATGCTCATCCTAGTATTACTGGGTTCACCTAGGCCTAGCTTCTTAAACAGTGAATATGGCATGACATTAATGCTGGCGCCTAAATCCGCCAAGGACTTCCCTACATGCAAACTACCAATCATGCAAGGGATAGTGAAACTCCCTGGGTCTTTTCGCTTCTCTGGTAGTTTGTTCTGCAGGATGGCAGAACACTCCTCGTTTAGCATCACCGTGGACAACTCCCCAAGCTTCCTCTTGTTGGTGAGGAGATCCTTCATGAACTTGGCATACTTGGGCATCTTCGATAATGCCTCCACGAAGGGCATGCTAATATTCACCTGCTTCAGCATTGCCATGAATTTCGCAAACTCAGTCTCCAGTCGGTCCTTGTGCAATCGAGTAGGAAAGGGAAGCTGTGGTACATACTCCTTCACCACTGGTTGCGGTTTAGGAGCAGGCACCTCAACCTCCTTCTCCATTTCTTCCTGATTAGCTTTAAGTGCTGAAGCAGGGGTCTCTCTCTCCTCTGCCCGAACAGGTGGATCGGCAGTCACCTTGCCACTCCTGGTTGTGATGGCACTCAAGTTGGCATTCGGGTCCTGCGGGTGAGGGATGGTTTGACCAGGCAAGGTGCCTGGAGTCCTCCGAGCAACAGCCTGGGCAACACTCCCAAGTTGGGTCTGTATATCTCGCAGCACAGCCTGTGTGTTTCTCTGACCAGCTTCTAGCTCCAAGAATTTGCCTGAAGCTTTCTCCATGAATTTCTCAATGTTATTGAATTTATTTGCACTGGAGGTGGCCAGAGAACCCACCAGATCTCTCAATTCCGCCATCGGGTCACTCTGTACTGGAGCTGCAGGTGCTGCCCCTGTCTGCTGAAATGGTCGTGCCTGCGACTGAGGTGTAACTGGCCCCTGTCTGGGCGGGTAGAGTGGCTGCTGTGGCTGCTGAAACTGCCCCTGTCTGGGCTGGTATGGAGGCCTCTGAAAACCGGGTGGTCCCTGGGGAGCTGGTGGTCTGGGATTTGGCCCAGCCCAAGAAAAGTTAGGATGCTGGCGCCACCCCTCGTTATAGGTGTTGCTGTAGGGTTCAAAGCGCCTGGCATTCCCGATGAAGTCCACCTGCTCCTGGGGAGTAGACGATTCCCTCATCGCCTGACAGTCCTCCACGGTGTGATGAGAGCTCTCACACCACTGGCAGTGCATCGCCTGCGACTGTCCTGAACCTGCAATCAAACCAGAACGATCGATAGCTGAAACCAGCTTCGATACCACCTGCACCAAATCAGATGACTGGGTGCCCACAGCATGCACACCCCGTCTTGGTGCTCGTCTCGATCTCCTGGCAGTGCCCCAGTCGTACCCGTTCTCCGCCATCTCCTCAAAGAGTTGATTCAGCTGTGGCGGGGTTTTTGTCAGCATGTTCCCGCCACAAACCGAATCAATCAGCTGCTTGTCCTCCGGGAAGAGGGCGTGATAGAAGGTGCCCACCTTTAATGCATCATTGAAACCATGATTGGGAAACCTGAGAAAGAGACTGGTGTATCTCTCCCAAGCATCCCTAATGGTCTCATCCTCATCCTGAGCAAAATGTGTAATTTGCTTCTGCAGGTCAGCTGTCTTGGATGGAGGATGGTAGCGGGTGAGGAACTTGTCCGCCAGGTTGGCGAACGTGGTGATGGAGCCCGGAGGTCGAGTGTCTAGCCACTCCTTGGCTTGCCCCTCCAGAGTGAATGAGAAGTACCTCAGCTGGATGGCATCTGCTGGTACCCCATTGATCTTGATTCCATCGATGAGCTCGTGGAATCGCCTGAGATGTGATCGAGGGCACTCTCCCTCCTTACCACGGAACACCACTGAACCGCGTAGCATGGTGATCACTGAGGTGCTCACCTCAAAATTGTTGGCTGGGACATGAGGGTGTTGAATGGGTGACCTCATGTCCGCAGCCCTAGCGGTCCAGTAGGATCCCATGGTCTGCTCCTCAGGGATCACATCACGGTTCTCTGGATCAGCCATCTCTTCTTCTTCTTCTTCTTCTTCTTCTAACTGCAGCTGTGTTAGCGCCTCCTCCGCAGCCAGTCGCGCCTTTAGAGCCCGCTTGAAGTTCCTGCAAGTTCGTTCAAGCTCCTGGTCTAATGGTAGTAGTTCTCCCGACTGGCTAAGGGTCATGCACTACCTGCACACAATCAGCAGAAGCAACCCGTGAAGGCACACAGGTGGAAGAGAAAAATGCAATAAAGAAAAGCTAGAGTAACAAATTCTCACGTTTCCCCAATAACCTAGAGGTCCCCGGCAACGGCGCCAAAAACTTGACACGCTAAAACACAACACCAAACTGCGACCAAGTGTAATCGCAGTCCGGGAATGCAGTAACAGGCAAGTTCTATTATCAACCCGGGGTCTAGATCTACTGCTTACTCCGTGATTATCTATTATCTAGCCAACTAATTCGATTGATTGTTGTTTAAAGCAAAAGCAGTAAGAAAGCAGTAAATTGTTCGGTTTTCAAAGTCAGGACAGAGTCACTCGGGATTGAGTCCCCCTAGCCCCTTGATTAGGTCCAATTGTAATTACCCTGGGTTGATTCACTGTTGATTAGACTGCGGAAGTTCCGACAGTAGCTTGGAATCTCTTAAGCTGACCAAGTCCTCTCAGTCTAACTACCCGGCAGACGACTAGTCTTCACCGGGATAGAAAGCTGAGGCTATGAACACAGAACTCCACTACTGGAATTGAATTCCAGTACAAAGCAGTAAACTGGCTAACTCTCGTATAGCCAATCTCCTACTATCGAATGAAGAGGCTCTAACAACCTAATCAGATTCTATCTATCTCAGGTTGCAGCAGAAATCGAGAAAAGCTGATCAGACTCCAATCAATTCAATAAACATGCATCATTCGATTAAAATCAAACAGTATAATCATCCCAAGTCATTACAATCAAATCCCTAACACAAGGAACTAGGGTTCCTCATACCCAAGTGAGAGAAGGGTTCTACTCCATAGAGAGAGAAAGGAAAACAGAAATCAGAGTAGTCATACTCATAAAGATGAGAAAAATCTGCTCTGGGATGTCAATCTTCACTCCTAGGGACGCAATCTGGGCTTCAATGATGATAAATCCACTCCAAAATAGCTCCTAGGGTTTGTTCTTCGCTCTTTCTCTCTCTAAAACTCTGTTTTTGCTCCAGAAACTCGAATACCTCTTCCTTGGCTCGAATCTGCCTCCAAAAACCCGACTCTGGGCGAATTACGGGCTGAATTACGACCGTAATCACGTCCTGCCCGTAATTTCCCCCAAAACGCACGTTTCAATTAAACTGAAGGAGGAGGAGATACGCCCGTAATTTCCAAATTACCGCCAGTAATTTAGGAATTACGGTCGTAATTTACATGGAGGCTTGCCCGTAATTTTAGCACCGAGAAGAAATTCTGGGGAAAAGGCTCGGCAATTGTTTTACGGGCATGCCCTGACCAATTACGGTCGTAATTTGGCAGGGGCTGCCCGTAATTCTTCCTGTGAATCGCCATCTGACCTCCAAATGACCCGAAACTTGCGCCTATGCACCTCTTTTTTTGCCAGAACCTGAAATACGACAAAACAACACAACCTAGCGTAAAATAGGCCAAGGAACAATCAATTCGAGCCAAAATGGACAGGAAACCAGAGTGAAAACACGTGCAAATACGATGCTATCACCCACTCCTCACCAACACGCGGATGTCGGAACCTTTATCTTCATCAACTCAGTCGTCAACTGCTCCACCGGCAGCTAGTAGAGAGAGAGAAGAAAAAAAAAACAGAGGAATTTATTTATTTTTCAATGGATTCGAGAGAGGGTTTGGTTTGTTGCGGTTCTGATTGGCTCCGGGTTTCTTTCCCCTTCACATCATCCTCTAATGTGTTGCGAAACCCTTAAGTTCTTGTATGTAAAATTATAAATTCTCTCAAATTGGGTCTTAGTGCCAGAGAAGAGTTGAGTGAAGGAGAGAGCAAGGGGAGCGACAGAGAAGAAGACTTGTCGCTGCCAGAATGGAAGAGCTGCGACGGCTGGTGATGGCAGAGCAGCGGGGAAGAAATAAGCTCGCCATTGACACTCATCGGACGCCTACTGGATGCCAGAGGAAAAGCTTGGCATCGACATTGCCAAAAGTGAAAATGGAGGGGGACTGTGGTGAAGGTATACGAAGAGTCGAAGACAAAAAACTTGGATCGGATTCCTCCTCCACAGAAAGGGGAAACAAAAATAAAAGACTAAATAATATATTATAAGTTAAATAGAGGGGCAATGTAGTCTTTTTACATGTCATTTAACGGTAAACTAATGAAAATAGTGACGGAAGGGTAACTTTGTTATATTGCAATAATAAAAGGGTACGAAAGTGCAAAAGAATAATAGAGGAACATGTTTGTTAACTTGCCATTAACCCTTATTTTTATGGAAGTTGGAAGTTGTTAATTGGATAAGGAAAGTTGTGAGGGAGAACTAGTGCCAGGCTTTCCATGGATTTAAATGGGTTTGTTGTATTTTCCTTTGTGGTATGGGCAGAGGAGAAAATGAGGATTTGGTTTTATTCCAACCAATATCAATAATTAGTGGGATGCTCATGTCATGTGTATAGCTAGTTAATTAAAACTAAAATAGATTAAATTCTAAAAAAGAGACCTAAAAAAAGGAAATGTGATCATATGATGAAATGAAGGAAAGGGAAAAGGGAAGCATGTGGGTGGTTTTCATTGCACTTTCGCTCATGTTTTTGCTTGGCCTACCTAGCCAATTAAGCTTGATTTTCAATTATTTTATTCCCTCTAATCCTTCAACAAAGTCTTAAACCAGCTAATTTAGTGGACTATTAACCAGCTAATTTACATGAAAGTAAACACTCATAACAAGATATACATCCAATAAGTACGTATAAATATACTCTTTTATCATTTCCAAACATTATCATAATTTATTTTATCAAATGAACAAGGAGGAGAGTTGTGCCATGTTTGGATCCACACATTTCAAAAATCAGGAAAATAAAAATGGTTTCTTCCCATTATATATGCCACCACTACCCACTACTAGCTACTACTTCCTCCATTGCATTATTTGTGTATAACTGTAGATGTTGGGAGAACCTTTTTTTCCTCCTTTCAAAATCCTAGGATTTTGTTATAATTAGAGGATTTCAAGTGACTTGGGATCATGTTTCTAGACATATAGCTAGTTAATAAAATTGGCTAGCTCTAAACATTTTTGTGTGAGGGCACAAAATTTCAAATAACTCAATTTAATTAGCATTACAATGGGCTAGTTTGATGCTGTTGTAGTTTTTGCAGAAGCTGCTTTTGGCTTGAACTTGTACAAAAGTACTTTTCAAATAAGTAGTTGAGTGTTTGGCTGAAAAACTATTAGAAGTGCTTTATAATAAAAGAGGTCATGTAAAATTACTAAAAAGGATTTCTAATAAAAAATATGAATTAAAATTTTTAAAAATAAAAAGTAGTCAAAATGAATCTTTTTATATTTTTTTATATTAAATAATACTATTTTTATATTGATTTTATTTTTTAAATGATAGAAATAAAAGAAAATTATATTTTCCAAAATAAAATCGAAATATGCTAAGAATAATCTTGTAGTTTCAAAACAGCATTTCGCAGAAACTCTAAATCGGAGCTTCTTCTTTTATGTTATACAAAAAACTTTTAAGCTTCTCAAAAGCCGAGTTTTTAGAAGTGTTTCGCCCGACTTCAGCATTTGGAGTAGATACCACTTCTAAAATACGAGCCAACATAATCAATGTCGAGCCCAATTAAAAATGAATATATATGGTTATTACTTATTAGAAAGTCGTCATTTTCCACTATGAGATTTGATATGTGTAGATATCTAGCTAAACATTCCATGTATATTTGTTGAAAATTCTAGCCCGGGTGAAAAAGAAAAACTATAGAGAGAAGCAAAAGGAATACAAACTTTCATCTACAAACATCCAAACTCATATACACGTCAACCATACCCCATCCATAATCCATTGGTCTACTTGGGTTTAGGTAAATATCATTTACTAGCCAAAATTTCGGGAAAAAAAAGTTGGATGTTTGCCGCCATATATCTCTTCTCGATCAATATCATATCGTCAAGGCCATCTCCACCCCGCGACAAGGCGCGACATCGCCACCTAGTAATTATATAGGCCGAGAAGCAGTCAAGCAGAAAGCCATTATTTCCAGATGTCTTCAAAGGGATACTAGATCATTGGTATTTGGTACCATCATCTGGAGGAATAGGATTATACTTTGTTGCGGTTAATAAACCGTGTCAGTCATGGGCCTCGTTGGGCCTTGTCCGAGTCGCAGTAGGTACAGATAATTGGTCGTACTCGACTCTGTAAGGAAGTGGTTAAGCACCATACACAGGCATGTATAAGATACAGCATAACTTTCTCCCAACAACTCGAGTTACTGGGACCAACTAGTTTATAACATGGTATCAGAGCTGGTTTGTTCGTGAGGTCACCAGTTTAAGTCCTCACGACCCACAATATTCATCGTTGTCTTTCAAGCACATGGTAGGGCTGGGCCTGCGCAAACTTCAAGCCCATAAGCCGACTTTCGTTTGAGGGGGCGTGTAAGGAAGTGGTTAAGCACCATACACAGGCATGTATAAGATCCATCATAACCTTCTCTCAACAACTCTGAGTTAGCATCTTGCCGCTCGTCATCAATCGCAACACTGGCGATGCTCGTTCTGGTCGTTCATGGAAATCCTGATGCCGAAGCCGCTATTCTCGCTGCCTCTCGGTTGATCTTCTTTGTTTCATTGGAGCTTTCCGCTTCCTAATCCACAAGAAGGCCATGCTCAAATCGTCCTGATCTCCTTTCCGATGTCACAGCGCATCAGTTCCTTCTCCAGTTAGCAGCGAGGCTCTTGTCATCAACTGCGGCAACCCGTCTGTCTCCAGGTCATCGTTCAGACTTTAGTCCACGAATCATGGTTTGCTCTTTTGGTTAAGCACCATACACAGGCCTGTATAAGATCCAGCATAACCTTCTCTCAACAACTCTGAGTTAGGTCAGAATAGCAATTTCCGATACCACGGGCCAAAGTAGAAAGTTTGTCTATAGTTCGGGCCAAACTAAGGTATTAACCCTTAATTTTACCATTGCGTTGTTCACATGATAACATATGGAGACCACCGAAAATGAAATTAAATATCGATCTAATAAAACAATTTCGACACCTTAAATTGTTTCGAAAGCAACATTGATATCCAATATTGTAATAACATACCGACGAGTGCAATTCGATCGACCCAAAAGGTTTACCCAGCCACAGTGTGCAATTCGATTGACCAATTTTTTTTTTTTTGTCGACAATGAGTTTTTGTGCCATTAAGGTTCTATTTATGAC
Source organism: Linum tenue (assembly GCA_946122785.1). Lineage (NCBI taxonomy): Eukaryota > Viridiplantae > Streptophyta > Magnoliopsida > Malpighiales > Linaceae > Linum > Linum tenue. The sequence goes on from CAMGYJ010000002.1 coordinate 41,423,819, forward strand.
AACTCAACCCAAATTCAACCAAAATCAATGGGTACTCAACCTAATTCGACTCGGTTAAAGCGAGTTGAACCTAATTCGAGCAAGTTAGAGCGAATTGATCTCGGTGTTAATGAATTTTGGTTCTAGGACGAGTTCTACATGCTTTACCTAATTAATTGACTTATGACAAATGCACCCAAATTTAACCCAAATTAATATATATTCGACCTAATTCGACCCGGTTAAAGCGAGTTGAACCCAGTGTTGACGAATTTGGGGTCCACAAAGAGTTTTACACGCTTAAATCAATGTTGACCCGATTAAAGCGAGTTGAACCCGATGTTGTTCAAATTTTGCACGCTTAAATCAATGGGTATTCGACCTAATTCGACTCGATCAGAGCGAGTTGAACACAGTGTTAACGATTTTTGGGTCGAGGGCGAGGTTTACATGCTTTACCTAATTAATTAACTTATGTCAATTTTACCCAAATTCAACCCAAATTAATGGGAATTCGACCTAATTCGCCCGGTAAAAGCGAGTTGAACCCAATGTTGACGATTTTGGGTCGACAACGAGTTTTACACACTTAAATCAATGGTATTTGAGCTAATTCATCCCGGTTAAAGCAATTTCCACTCGATGTTAACGAATTTTGGGTTGAGAACGAGGCTTGCACTCTTTTGTGATTGACGGGTTGGGTCAGAGTGATTTTGTTAAAAAATCGCCCCACTTGCCTTTGCTGTAATTTTAAAATTTAATTATTTTGTTTTCTATTTATTATTATTGTTGACGCATTTTAGGTCGACAACATGTTTTACACTCTTAAATCCATGGCCATTCAACCTAATTCGACCCTGATAAAGCGAGTTGAACTCGATATTAACGAATTTTGGGTTTTCTAACTAATTATTTTAATGACAATTGTAACCCAAATGGTTTTTTTTATCTAATTCGACTCAGGGTTGGCGAATTTTGGGTCGAGAACGAGTTTCACACGAGTGTCATTCTTGTACTTTAGTGGAAGTTTGAAGGATTATTTAGGAAAGCTAGGCTTGCTTCTTTGTTTTTTATTTTAGTTTTATTATTTATTCACACACCCAAAAACAAAACAATCGACCCGATCAAAGCAGGTTGAATCTGGTGTTGACGAGTTTGGTCATGACCGAATTTTACTCACATTGATTATTTAGTAGAAGTTTGAACGATTATTTGGGAAAGACTTGCTTCTTCGTTTCTTCAATTTTGTTTTCTTATTTATTCACACACCTGAAAAACAAAATAAATGACCAGATTAAAGCGAGTTTAAATTGATGTTGACGAGTTTTGGGTCGGAAGGGAGTTCTATCTGCTTTATTTTTTTTTTCCTTTGCTTGCTTACTTTATTTCCTTTTGATTTCATGAATGTTGCCATGTTGTAATTATTTTTTGCTATACATTACCAACCAACTACAATCCATCAATCCTCTTTTGGAATTAAATTATTATTTCCTTTGGGATACACAAGCATTTGTCCGGACCCTACTCTGACTAAGAATAAATTGCTGCGGGGAACCACGGCATTTTTTTTTTAAAATATAAGTCTTAGTAATGAAGGTAGATTAATTAGCAATTGAGATGTATTCGGTGGAAGTAATAGTCAAATTTCTTATTGTTTTATTTCCTAAATAGTTTGCACAAGGGTTAATATTTTCGTATGGCCTGAACTTTGACCAAAGTAAACATCCTGGCCAATCTTTTCGATCTATAACATTCTGGCCCGAACTATACCCCAAAGTAAACAATTTGGCCAAATCAGGGTTTTGACCGTTAACTTCGACGGTCAAACGCGTTGACTAACGGTCAACGCGCCATGTCACCGCCAACTCAGCAATAAAAAAAATTTAATTTCCACCTAGCCCATTTAATTTCCACCTAGGTCTTTTCTCAATTTGAAGACGAAAAAAAAAACCCCCACAAATAGATGTCATCGGCGGCGGGCCTCTTCTGGCCGAGCGCCGCCACGGGTGGGTTCGAGGAAGGGGTTCGGCGGTACGAGGATGTGAGCGGCAGGGCCACCGGCGGGGAAGGGGAGAGAGACGGAGATGGGTGGCGATGCTGCTGCTGTTTCTTGGTCGCGGTGGCGGGGAAATTAGATCCGATCAGGCCGTCCAATCGGTCGAAGAAGGGCCAGGAGGAGGTGAGGACACCGTTGGAGGCGGTGATCCTGGTCTTCTCGACCTTGTACTTCTTCTTGATGGTGTCGATCCGGTTCTTGCACTGGACATCGGTGCGGTGGGTCTTCTTGGTGAGGCCATGGATGGCGTTGACGGCGGCGGCGACCTCTTTCCAGTCGGTCTGGCGGAGGTTTCCCCGGTTGAGCTCGACGTAGCGGTTGCCCCAGGCCTCGACGAGCGTGGCGGTGGCCTCTTCGCTCCAGCAGTCCTCCCTGATGGGGAGAGGGCGGGAGTTAAGGTTGCTGGAGGGAGTGCCGGAATCCGTTAGGTCGCCCATGGAGGATGGATTGCGGTGGAAGGGGAATCAATCGATCGGCGGCGGGCGCGGGGGTGGCGGTGGTGGAAAACCTAGGTTAAAGATTGGAAAAGAGGGGAAGGGGGATTGAACGGAGAGAAAAGAGAGAGAGAAGAGGGTAAAAGAGGGGAAGGTGTCGGTGCGGCGAGGGTGACGCGCCGGACGCATGAGGGCGAAAGATTAGGAGTGGGGAAATAAAAGAGAGAGAGGAAATTAATTTTTTTTTTATTGCTGAGTTGGCGGTGACATGGCGCGTTGACCGTTAGTCAACGCGTTTGACCGTCGAAGTTAACGGTCAAAAGTCTGATTTGGCCAAATTGTTTACTTTGGTGTATAGTTCGGGCCAGAATGTTATAGATCGAAAAGATTGGCCAGGATGTTTACTTTGGTCAAAGTTCAGGCCATACGAAAATATTAACCCTTTGCACAATGATCATTGATTGTGCTTGGTCAGTGAAATAGAATGAACATGAGTTTTGATTCCTAAAATACAAACGAGTACCACCAGAATCATCAAAATTGTATGGAACACCTTAATTATAAACAATTGTTGTTTCAAATGCTTATTACTACCGGGATTGTTTGTTATAACTTGATCATATTACACTGGTACGTTATCATTTGTTGAATGGTACCATTTTTTCACTGAAATAGTTTACAATTCTAAAACATGCATTCCGGTCTAAAAAACACTATTATTACATGCAATGAAATGTCCCGGCGGCGCGAAGCGCGGGCTTTAAGAAAGAGGGAAGAAGAGTGCAGCGGCGTTGCCAGCGAGGGTTGCCTCCTGGAGCTCGACAAGGTTCAATGTCGCAACCCCAAGATTTGGAACATTTTCCTTCTTAGCTCTCTCTACATTTTTTGTTCTTTTATATATGCACGTACCCGGCCACATTTTCTACTGTATCAGTGAATGAATGGGATACAGACCAAGTACAATGACACATATTATATTTATTAGTATTGTTAATCAAACATCACGTAGCAGTATTTGTTTATATAAGATTAATTACCCTTTTTTCACTGCCCTCGAGTTGACCTGCAAAAATAATTTAATTGTGCAGCATCAGCAGCAGGTGGTAACATTAGAATCAATTGTTTGTTTTCTATTACTGTGGGGGAGGGGGAATCCAACAACAGACTCCAACCTTCAACAATAGTTTGTTGCTTCTATCCCTGACAACGTTACTCTAATCAAAATACATGCATGTCGTATTGAATAGTAAGTCAGAATAATACCCTATTTTATACCTGTAGCTAATTAAGCTAAGTAATACATAGGAATGACAATGGGACAGCTTGTTGAGCAACATATTGAGCAATTTGATCTATATGGGTATTAATAGAGGTGGCAAATGGATTGATCCATGGATTGATAGATCCATGGATCAAATGGATTGGATCCAATGAATTGGTGGATTCATGGATTGGATCAAGTGGATTGGTGGATTATCCATGAATCCAAATGACATCCTCAACCAAGGATTACTATGTAAAATGTGAAAATTTTAGGTGCTGAAATATCATAATGAAAAATTTTAGGTACCAAAACGTAATTTTCCAATGATATTTTTCGTATAAAAATTTAAATTTTGGGTATCAAAATATAAAATATTAAATGTATATGTATCAAACTGTAATTTGCCATTTGGATCCATAGATCAATCCATGAATCCACCAATTCAATTGGATTTGGATCAAATGGATTGGATTTACTTGAATTGGGTTAGGTGGATATTTTTAATGGGTTGGTGGATTGAATTGGTGGATTGTATTGAGAATTGACACCTCTAGCTATTAAGTTGGACTCATATATACTTTTAATATTTGTGGGTTGAATTTGAATTGGGTTTGATTCAGGTAAAAAAATGATATCAAACATTTCATGATTGCCTTCACCCCAATTACAAGTTTAATATTGGTGTTTCCACCGTTCTATTAGTTTCATAACAAAAATAATTGATATTTGCATTAGAATCTAATATCCATTTTCTTTTTGAGTAGCCAATACTATGAATCCCATTTAGATCAAAACTAGATGAATTGAGTATGAATATGTCCAAAACCAAAAATACTCAAATATTTGTATTGGTAGTCAAAATTACTCAAGTATGATTACACCTATATACTAAAATGGATATTGGTAATTCCCACATATTGAGTCTTTTCACTCGAGTACGAAACTACTTGAATCTATTTGTCCTGTTGGAATATAGGGAGGAAATGCTTAGGACCTGTTTATTTTCATTTCTGTTTCTTGTTTTTAGAAAACAGATGTTGAAAACAGGCGAAAACAACATTTTGTCGTTTCCGAAAACATCAGGAAGTTGCCACTTTCTGTTTTCATAATTGGAAACGAATAGAAAACGAAATGAAAAGTAAAAAAGTTTTCTCGTTTCGATTGCCAAATTTATGACATGAAAACAGAAAACAGGAAACGAAAATGAAAGTGAACATGACCTTAGATTATGATAATGATCATTATTATGAATTAATATTATTTGGAGAGGGAACTCAAATTTAAGCATGTGGATGATGGAAAGGAATGTGATTTGTTCATCCAACCAACTTCATGCTTATCAATTATTAGGAGCAGGGAATTGGGTTCTGGTTCGCGATCATGTTCCCTAACCTCAACATATAATTAATTAATTGATTGATTATTGATTAGTTTTCCCTCTCCTTTTTGTTAATCCCAAAGCTTTTGATTAGCTGTAAAAGAAATGCTTGTTTTTGTTTAAGAGACATGTGATGTGAGTGAATTATACAAAAGACAAGGAAACTACCTGCCTCGATCCATCCCCTCCTTCATTTCCCGTCTTTGCTTTATACATATTCTGCTCCCGCAACATAGAGTCTTCTTGGCAGTGTCATATGTCGATTTATAACTTATTCACAAGCTAAAAATGATTTAAAACTGCAATATCTGGAGTCATAAATCTGAATGAGAAGCGGATTTGAATGGTGATAATTAGAAAGTGAGAAGGAGATGTTAAGACATTATCGACGACTCTATTTTCTAAATTTGTTAGAAATTTTAGGTATAATTTTAATTAAATTTTAATTTTGAGGGGGTTAGACTTCAACCTAGTTCCTCCACTGTACAAAGTGTACATATATAAGTGTCCAAAGCATTATTTATGAATGCACACAACACATGCTTTAGATATGGTCCTTATTAGAAAGTCGCGGCATTTGAGATAGGGCGATAAACTAAGGTGATTGGCTTGAGTCCCGTTGATTTTTCCATCGTTGTTCTCCTTCCTTTAAGTTATCATAGTTAAAGTCCTCATCTACGACAAATAGAAGAGCACACATAACATTTAAACTTTAGATGGAAGCGTCTCTCGGTTAGGCTAGACAACAATCCAATCTATAATCCAATACGCTAAGTGATTGTATTGACGTTGCTTAAACAAATTCAGCTTTAACTCCAAAATTTTATATTTATCTTGCTTCTTAAAATTTGATTTGATCTCCCAATACGTACTTTAATCCCTTTGAAACCAAGTTGAACCGAATCAACTCAAATATATTTAGTAACGATTTTGGTCTTCCCCACACTCCATTTCAATGCAGTCCTATACCATTTCAGTCCAATTTCAAACTCAAAATCAAACAAACTGTTGCTCTACTATAATAGTGTCAACTTTCCATCTTAATATAGTTGCATAATGCTTCATGGTTGCACATTTTTGTCTCCCAAATCCCAATCCTAAGGATCATGTTCTTATCCAACTAAAAATGACTAATAGGTCATTAATGCTAGGATTTGGCAACTAAACCATCTGGCAACTAAACCTACGACGTTGCCAATGCTTTGCAAATTGGATTAATGAGGCTCAGCTGACTGATTTGGGCTATTCCGGGTCAAAATTCACCTGGTTCAGGGGAGTATCTTCCCAGACTAGGAAAGCCAACAGATTAGACAGGTCTCTTTGCAATGATGTTTGGAACAGAACTTTCCCAGATACAGTGGTACAACACCAAGCAAATTTGCATTCCGATCATCTTCCAATTGTTACTATCGACTCAGGGTCAAGCAATTCGTGTAATCTGCCGAGACAGTTCAAGTTTGAAGCCGCCTGCTGCTTCATAATCAGTTCAAGGATTTCTTCAGTGATAACTGGAGAAAAGAAGAGAAAAAACAAGAACCAGAATGAAAACTTAAAGACTGGAGACAGGTACCTAAAACTAACAGAAAGAGAAACAAAAACAAAGTGAATTCCCTTGAACCTCAAGGCCCCGAAAATCACCTACACATTGAGGCAAAACCAAGAAACAAATCAAAACAAAGGAACAACTATCAACCATCCCCAATCCTTACCCATTGTTGTAAGTGGGCGTCTGAAATAATTTTAAATGCTCGAAGCCACCTCCCAACCATTTGGATGATCTTGTGACACAAGTGTATGGGGGAAATTTCAATATCTCTAAAAATCCTATTGTTTCTTTCGCTCCAGAGTGACCAACACACTGCATGTGGCAAGACTTTAAGGCAATATGTGAACTTCAGATCACACCTCAATCCTCTCCAAGCATGGAGAAAAGACCGAACCTGAGCGGGGAAAGGACCATGCAGCTCTAAAGCTCTCGTGAAGAATTCCCAAATTATCCTTGAGAATGGGCAAGTAAACATAAGATGTGAAATCGACTCCTCGTTGCTTTTACACAAGGAACACCAATTAGTAATGATCATTCCTCTTCTTCTCAAGTTGTCAATGGTAGCAATTTTTGATAATGAGGACACTCCATAACCCCCCCCCCCCCCCAGGATCGACATAAGTAACTCTCCAAAAGTACGAACTTTCGTTGACAATAGTACGCCACAAAGAGCAACCATATGATCCCAAGTTCCAACAAGGTTTCCATTCTGAAGAACCTATTCCACATTTTGCCGCAATCATTTTCCTCCACCAAGCATCTCTCTCTACCCCAAATCTCCAAGCCCATTTCCCTAAAAGGGATCGGTTAACACTCCTGAGATCCAAAACTCCCAAACCTCCCCTCACCATAGGGGTTTTCACCAAATCCCATCAAACCCAATGCAATCTCTTAGTATCCAAGACACTAGACCAAAGGAAATCGTTATAAATTTTCTCCAACCTTGCAATCACTTATGTATGGGCCTTAAAAAGAGATAAGAAGTATATGGGAAGATTTGCAAGGACGCTTTTTAACAAAACAAGTCTCCCCCCAAATGAGAGCATCCTAGCCTTCCAAGAGGCTAAACGATTTTGGACCTTTTCAATCATTGGTTCCCAAGCTACTAAAGAAGCCATTCTAGATCCCAAAGGAAGCCCCAGATAGTTCGTCGGCAAAGAAACCGTCTCACATCCAAAAATGTTAGCAAAGTGAGAAGGATCTTCCACCTCCCCCACAACCATCATGGAACTCTTGTGTAAATTCATGCGAAGACCTGAGATGGTTTCAAAAAGGGCTAGAGCTGCGAGGAGATATTGAACTTGAACTTCAGAAGCATCACAAAAAAGAAGGGTGTCATCTGCATATAGGATATGAGTGACCTCACCACTTTTTAGACCGTCATTCATAAAGAAGCCTTCAACTAAACCATGGAGTTGCATCTTTTTTAGGATACCCGATAAGACCTCCATCCCCAGAATGAAAAGGAAAGGAGAGAGGGAATCCCCTTGTCTAAGCCCTCTCTCACTTGGAAAGAAAACAGAAGCTTCACCATTCACCAAAACAGAGAAAGAAGCTGATGAGATGCAACCTCTAATCCAAGTGAGCCATAAATTAGGGAAATCCATGCCTTTGAGAACATAAAGGATGCACTCCCAATTCACATGATCATAAGCTTTCTCAATGTCTAATTTGAAAACTAGCCCGGGTCTTCCACCGCATTTCCTTGAGTCAATAAGCTCGTTACAAGGATTTGACGGCTCCTTACAAAAGCACATTGCTCCACTGCGATCAAGCCACCCATAAATGTTCTCAATCTTTCCATGAGAACCTTGGAAAGGATTTTGTAGAAGCTAGAAACCAAACTTATGGGTATGAGATCTTTAACATTACCAACAACTTTTTTGGGGATCAAACACAAGAAAGTGTGGTTAACACTCTTTGGAAGAACCCCAGTAGTAGCAAACTCATTCAAAGCATCCAAAATATCCGACTTAACAATGGCCAATATTTCTTAAAGAATCCCGAGGGAAAACCATCTGGTCCAGGAGCATGGTCTCCCTTGCTTCTTTTTATAACCTTCCAAACTTCTTCATCTCCAAAAGGCCTCAACAACACGTGGGTAGCATGAGGAGGGAGAGAAGGGAAATCAAGTCCAAAAGGAAAAGGCCTTTTAGGATTAGCTTCCCGAAAAAGAGACTCGTAGTAAGAGACAATAGCAATAGCCAATTGTTCTTGGCCTATGCACAACACCCCACTCACCCAAATGTTGTCGATGAAATTCCTTCGGCGATTGAAGTTTGCTGCCTTATGAAAAAATGAAGTATTTTTATCCCCAAATCTAAGCCAAGTCTCTCTTGATTTTTGCCTCCAACATATTTCCTCTCTTTTCCAAAGGCGATCCAAGTGGCATTTCAACAAACAATGCCGCACTCTATCCTCGTCAGTCAAAGTCCCTACTTCTTCTAAAATATCCAAATTGCCAATCTGACGTAGTGTGAAATTGATTTCATGCTCCACTCGTTTAAACACCTCCATATTCCACTTCTTGATGAACTCTTTCACTTGTTTAAGCTTCTTCGCACATTTGAAAAAAATCCCATAGCCCCCCACATGAGACCTCCACCAACTACTAAGCTGATCCTCGAACTCATCATGATCAGCCCACATAAACTCAAATCGCCAAGGTCGGCAAATAGTACGATCCTCCCCACAAGAAAGTAGGAGGGCACAATGATCAGATCCAATCCGAACAAATGATTTCAAACAACAATCGGAAAACTTACTCTCCCAATCTGGCGAGATAAGAGCCCGATCCAAACGAGACAAAGATTGACTAGCATGTTGACTTGACTAGGTGAATTATAGCCAAGTAAAGGAAGATCAAGCAGAGCAAAATCATTAATGAAATCATTAAAAATTGTCATATCCATAACATTTCTTGGGGCTCCAATGACATCATCCTTAGAACGAACAACATTAAAATCTCCGACCACACAAGCGGGGAAATTCCACCAAGTCAAACAAGAAGCTAATTCTTGAAAAGCTCGTCTATCACCTATATCATTTGGTCCATAAACATTTACCAACACCCACTTGATATGGAGACTAACGGAGAGTGATCAAACATGATATGTTTTACTAAACTTAGTGACCATTATTGATATTAATTTTTTCTAGTGACTAAACATAACACATTTTAGCACGTCTAGTTACCAAACGTGATATTACCCCTTAAATGAAATAAGACAACAAAGTTGCACATGGCGTGGGTACACTAATAAGCCTGTGTCGGGGAGGAGGAAGGCTAATTTTTTTTAGAGGGAGGAGGGAGGCCAATTGAGTTATCTATAATCCATGATTGTCTTGTCCCTACTTGAGCTCTCAAAAACAAAATTAAAATGGGTTTCTTTGCTTTTCTTCATGAGTTAATTAAATAAAAGGATGGAAGTAGGGGTGAGATTCGGTCGGTAAACAATTTACCGGTTTCGGTATACCGAAATTGGCCAAACTGGTTACCGATTACCGATACCGGTTTGTAACCGTTTACCAGTAAACGGTAAACCGGTTACAAACCGGTATTACCGAAATACCGTGAGATTCTAATCCACAGCCCACTTAGTCTTTAACAGCTCAACCCATTTAAACACTTGGATCTAACCCACAACCCACTTTTTCTTTAGCCGTAAGCGTGTCCCACTGGCCACTAGTATCACTAGGCAATTAAAAACAATCACAACTCAGCCTTCCTCTGTATTTTTCGATCTCCCCTGTTCAAAACAAATACCAAGAATAGTTCGAACACAGCAAACACATCACACAAAGTTTATCCGCCATTACTACAACGTGAAATCAAAGAGCTGTTCAATACCGAAGCTGTTGATATGTGATAGACAGAAGAAAAGTTGATCAACCATTAAACTTCAATCCTAAATCAATTGTTAGAAGTAGAGGTGGCTCTTCAGGCGTCTGGCCTTCTGGGAAGCTGCGTCGGCGAGGGAGAGTCAGGGCATCATTCTTCGCCGGCGACGAGAAGCGGAGAGGAGAAGGAGAGGCGGCGGGCGAAGGAGAGGCGGCGGGAGAAGCGGACTGGAGAAGGAGAGGCGGCGGGCAAAGGGGAGGCGGCCTTCTGCACTTCTACGTCTGCGACTCTGCGTGCGAAGGGGAAGGGGCGAAGGGTGAACTGGCGAAGTGAGGGAAGGACGAAGGAGGCGCGTTTTGGGTAGGGGCACAGGGCTGAAGTCTAGGGTTTCACTTTGGCCCAAAACGCAGCATTCCCCGTTCGGTATTTACCGATTTACCGACGGTAAATACCGAGCCTGTGTTCGGTAAATTGGATCGTCGCCACGCGCAACTGGATACCGATACCGACGATAATCGGTTTACCGTTTACCGATGGTTACCGGTTCGGTAAAACGGTAAACCGGTTACCGGGTTACCGGTTGTCAGCCCTAGATGGAAGGGAAAAAAGATGTCTCAATGAAAACAAGGATTAAATGTATGAATGCAAGATCTCTGGATGCACCATCATCTAGAGAAGAGCAAAGATAGATAGTTATTCTTATAAAAAAAAAAACGTGTCGTAGACACTCGTAAATATTTGGCGGAAATAACTGTATTTGATCAGGTTTGGGGACACCAACAAATTTGAACTAAATCCACGAATCCACCATTCACATGAGTTTGTTAGGTGTGATCGCCAAAATCAATTAGGATCAAGCGCGAGTTTGATTAAGATATTAATAGGCTACATAATAGTGTACCGTATTTTTTACACAATTTTTCCCAACTCTTTTTACTCATTCCATTTTTATCCTCCATTCATTTTTCCATTAAGTTGTTTTTATACACATTTGTTCCCTATAATTTACTTGGTGACTAACAAAGTTTCATACTCGTTCAATGCTCATTTCCCCCTTCATTTTTTTTTCCATCATGTCGTTTAACACCAATCAACCCCTCTTTGCTTACGTCAAACTCAAATTATTAATTTGTCCTTGGTCATCGTAAGTATTTTACAGCTTAAACTAATGAGCCTGCTAGCACTGCACACCTAACTTATTCGATTGAACTTAAACATCCTTGAAGCATTCAATCAAAACCACATAATCATTAGTCCATCAAACGAAGTTTTCAGTTCTAGAAACTGGATATCGTATTAACGTATATAATATAACTAGAGTAGGACTGCACTTCGTGGCGGACTGGTCAACTTGCGTTATTGTGATTATAGGGAATAAAAAGTGAAACTTATCTTAAAACACGTACTATTAAGTAAAAAAGTTTGTTTTTCAAATTGGATTGGACAATTAACTAAAAAGTGAGTAATTATGGTTCAATTGTTATTCGCTATAAACCCAATGCTGAATTATTATTTAAATAACTATTTATAACTGTAAATGAGAAGACATATAAATATAATTTACTAATTAGGGTAGACAAAGAAGGCAGAGATGTAAATAAAGAATGGGTGATAAGGGAGTGGGAGTCCAGACTGTATCTAGGTTGTCCACTAATTTCCTGTAAACCTTTTCATTTTTTTACTAAACAGTTTATAATGCTAAAAAGGACAACCGAGGAAGTAACAAAAATCATTATGGCTGTGTCGACTGATTTTTTTTGGGTGAGAATCGGCTGATCTTGCTAAGTTCTAATTAAAAATCTCATTGTTGTTCCTTTCATTTTTGTGTAATGTTGTGGTTTTTTGTTTTTCTTTCATGATTTGTTGCTAGTTATGGAGCAAACATATAATTGTTTTCAATAAATTTTATATAGACATTGATAAAGGTATGTTTAGGGATTAAAAAGAATCATATGCGTGGATACGCGCCTAAATCCGATAAAATTGGATATGATAAAATTTGAATCTGAAGAATTTTTAATAGGCATGGTTAAACCCGAAACTGAACATCATTGGTAAAGGATGACCATGATTTTCTCAATATCGAACCTTAATCCGCCCTATTATACCCATGCATATGTATTTGGTTGAAAAAGGATCATTATTTTCTCAATATATTTGATATTTATTATGCATATATAATATTATTTTCATAAAATTGTGTAGTTTATAACTAATTTTCTTTGTTTTAATAATTTGAATCTGAAGGTTTTTAATAGGCATGGTTAAACCCGAAACCGAACATTACTGGTAATGGATGATCATGGGTTTCTCAATATCCAACCTTAATACGCCAGATTATACCCATGCATGTGTATTTGATTGAAGAATGATCATTATTTTCTCAATATATTTGATATTTATTGTACATATATAATATTATTATGAAATTGTGTAGTTTTCAACTTTTTTTTTGTTCTAGTAATTTATCTTTATACATTTTCACTTATATATGTCACTACATGAATTTCTTAACTTGTTGTTTCAAGTTATATGGATAAACTATTACACGTGGATAACCATGGATACCCGAAATCCCATGGCGCATGAGTATGATTTTGATATTCTACCCTGATTCTTGTGAGTATGAATATAGGTAAAACCCGTACTATTTTGAGTAGGATAATGGATACACACTATTTATACATGAATAATTATGGATACCTGAAAGGCTGAAACCCAATCGCGTAGGATATGATTTGATATTCTACGTATGAATAAAACCCAAACTATTTTGGGTAAAATAATGGAATATATATTATTTACTCAACCCGATCGATTGCCATTCTAGATATGTTTTAATGTCAATGAGCCAAAAATTGAATTGCTTGTGAGATTGCACAATTGGACAAATAAGATCAATTACATTCTTCTCATGAGATAGAATATTCCTCAATATTGTAATACTATGTATGTTCACATTCTTCCATCAAATAAACATGTACTCTACTTTAATCAAAACCTAAGAATAGCTTAGGTAACAGTAGTGCAAATTAGCATTACTCCTGTACTCTACTTTAATCAAAACCTAAGAATAGCTTAGGTAACAGTAGTGCAAATTAGCATTACTCTCAGGCAACAGTAAAATGGCTTTAGATTTAAATATATTAAATAGTATATAATCAAGCATCGTTTGGCCTTAGGTGAAAAGAATTATGTTTCCTGCCTAGATCGCAGCAGTAAATTTGCATTTTGTAAAGTAGTTTCTAACTTGAGCAGATACTGCTGTTCCGTCCTTGAAACCAGCTTTCCCTGTTCCAGCAATCGTCCTAACTCTGCAAGTGATAAGGAGAACTTGGGACAGTCAACTTATGCGGCCATACATGAAATATCAACCAGCTAACGAATCGATGACTTAAAAAATGCACCTGAAGACTACATGCTATAGTGATACCTTGTGTTTGTAGCTATCTGCCATGTAGATTTGACCATTGTTGTAGAAATTAGATAATTACCGTATTAGTGTTAGGGTTATTATAGAAGTCTGTCTATGTAAATCCTTTGTGATATTAGTAATAATACATAACAGTTTCCACCGTATTCTGATTTTCCAACAGAAAGTACTTCAGATCTGACCCCATCATGATCTCCAAACTGCAAATCCGGGTTAATAATGTCAACCTTGAGCTAGAGACTCCATTACCAATGGTGGGAAGAAACGTAACAGAAGCCAGCATAAATATAAAGCCCACTCGATGTCTTACTTTGAACCATTCAAATTCCTCTCTCATAACCATCACCACTGAACACTTTGGTAACTCCATCCGCAGTGTTGTGCTCCCATATCTGGTGTTGGCTAGCCATAGCAATGCAAACCTTCTCATTCACTGGCTCAAAGCATACTTCCCATGAAGAGTTGAAAACCTATAACAAATGAAGTAGACTTTATAACCTGACTGACTTCTGCAGTATATATGTAAATTCAGGTTTAGTTAGTGAGTTTCTTTTGGTTATATGTATCAGGATTTATGAGAAGAACAAAAATACGATACAGAAAAACAAGAACAAAAGTTAGAAGACTCATCCATCAAGAGCCGCCTCTATCAATCATCAAGGTCCTGAAGCAAAAGACAGAGAAATACGAATTACTAGATTGTCCGTAAAAGGAAAAAGCACTATAACAAAATCTCTTCCTCCCTCAAAACCTTAAGTCCTCTATTCCCTTTCTCTCCGCCTTCGTCATTATAAATTCAATTTTGTTGGTGGCGACAGGTTGACCAAGTTGCAGAATCTCGACCTAACTAATAACCGCCTCATGATTCCATATTCCGAAATATATGATTTAATATACAATGAAGTTGATGTAGATATGTATATTTTTTAAATGTGAAAATGTGATCTTTGGATCTAAGTACCACGCAATTACCACATACCACGATATATGCTATTTGGTATGTGATATTTGTCCAAATACCATGTTTGTCAAGGATTGGGGATATGGGTGGAAGTTTGGACCGCCAACCCGGAAAGTGAGAAGAGGAGGAACACCTCCGACCATCCCACCCCATGCTGATCGCCGCACACCGCTGATGCGTGACGGAATTGCACGCACCAGTGATGTCGAGCGATTTAGCGAAAGAACTATGAACATGATAAAAGAACTACTTTACTCTACTAACTACTAATACTTTATTGATCGAATGAATAAAACGAAGAGCAAAGATACATATTTATAGGACTAGTCCTACAAACTCGTCTCTCTTGACACAAGGAAACCCCAAACCTAAGCCAACAAGTAAACGATTACTTCCTAGACAAGATATAATAATTATAATAATCCTAGACCCAAACTAATACGAACAACCCGAATAATAACCGAATATTCCAACAAATAATAATACGAAAACAACAACAATAATAATAATAAGACTATTGGGCTCGGCCCAAGATGCCGTCACGCATCAATCCTCCCCTTTTAAAAAAAATTCCTCGAAGTTTAGACGCCATCTCAACCCGGATCAATGAAAAAGAACCGCTCCCACATATTGATGATCATGGAAAGAGTGGATGCTCGTTGACGCCACCCTCGTTTACGAGATTTCCAATTACGCTGGGGGACTTGAGCGAACCGCCGAGCGCGAGTTCCCTCCGCTTCCCTCTACTTGGGCTCAAGATAGGGTGAGTAATCTTAGGGTGAGTAACAATGAGTAACCAAATCTAAACCCTTCTTTTAAGTGACTGCAGATCTAAGGGTAGAGAATTAAAGGAATTTATTTTTCCTAGTTTTCTTAATTGGATCATATCTTCTTCATTCTAACTCCGATTTCAATTTTTTTGCACAGGTGGAACGAGTTCGTGTTGCTCTACAAAATGATATCCATTTTCAATATTTTTTGAGAAATTTTTTTTTCATCCCTCTCGTTACCAACACTATACCATATGGTATCTCTTTCATTGTTTAGTCATTTTCGGAAATTTTTGCACAAAAGGAACGATTTAATCACGATCTATTGGATTTCAAAATTTTCTGGGGAAAAAATTTCAAACCTCTCGTTACCAACTCCATACCATACTATACCACCATGGTATGAGGTGGTATTTTTCATACCATATGATATGCTGTTATTTAATACCATATGGTATTGACTGGTATTAAATAAAATCATATGGTATTGACTGGTATTTTTCATACCATATGGTATGCTGTTATTTAATACCAGTCAATACCATATGGTATTGACTTATACCATATGGTATAGACTGGTAATAACTGGCAAATTTTTTTCGCTCCAAAAATATCAAAGTGGATATCATTTTGAAAAGCACAATTAATCTGATCTAACTGAAAAATTAAATTCCAAGTTAAAACGAGTGAGAAATCATCCGGTAAAAATTAAGGGAAAGAAAATTAATATTTTTTTCAAGAGAGAGAAGAAGGCGCTGATGTGGCAGATTCTTATTGGGTTATGCATGGGGTTACTCACCATAAGGTTACTCACCAGATCTCCTCCCCTCTGCTTGAACATGAAATGGAAGGCCCTCCAATCCCCATTTACCAAAGACAAACTCTCGTGCAGGCCATGTAGAGGTGCACAAGGAATGACTATTTTCATCTCATGAGAATGTAGTTCTCCTCCCATCTCGGCAACCTATCCATACCAATTCCTTGGGAGCAGATCATGTCAGTAACTTATGGGTCAGTAACCTATCAGTAACTCCTTCTCTGATCTCCACGTGTCAGACCCCTTTTTTTATTTAAATTAAATGCGGAAGGGCAGGAAGGTAAAATTGCACTTACTCCTGTTTATTGCTGACGCTGACTTTTGACCGGACCACATCAGCGCCTCCTTCTCTCTCCTCGAAAAATATTTAATTTTTCTTCTCTTAATTTTTAACGGACGATTTCTCACCCGTTTTAAGTCGGAATTTAATTTTTTTTGCACAGTTAGATCAGATTAATTGTGCTCTTCAAAATGATATCCACTTTGATATTTTTTTTACATAAATTTTTTTTTCCAGTTATTACAAGTCTATACCATATGGTATTTACTGGTATTAAATAAGACCATACCACATGGTATGGTAATATCAATATATATTTCGTTACCACCCAATACCATATGGTATAGTGTGGTAATATCACACAATACCATATGGTATAGAGTGGTAATATAATATCAATATATATTTCATTACCACGAAATACCATACATTACCATAGGGTATAGTGTGGTAATATCAATATATATTTCGTTACCACCCAATACCATATGGTATAGTGTGGTAATATCAATATATATTTCGTTACCACCCAATACCATATGGTATAGTGTGGTAATATCAATATATATTCGTTACCACACAATACCATATGGTATAGTGTGGTAATATCACACAATACCATATGGTATAGAATGGTAATATCAATATATATTTCGTTACCACGCAATACCATACATTACCATAGGGTATAGTGTGGTAATATCAATATATATTTCGTTACCACCCAATACTATATGGTATAGAGTCATAATATCAATATATATTATCTAAAAGGAAAAAAACAGAAGAAGGGAGAGAAAAAATCGTCTTCTGATGCCTCTCGTTTCCTCTTCCTCAATCAAGAACACCAAAATGCCAAAAAAATGAGAAAGATCGGAATTGAGGCCAACGAGTTGATAAAGAGAAGAAATGCAATGAAAGAGAGCGACTACAATTTTTAATCGTCCATTGGTAGAGAAAAAAAAATGAAGAAGGAAGAGAGCAGATCTAGATTTGAAAAGGAGATTGTGAGAGAAAAAGTAGAGAGAAGGAATAGAGAAAGAGAAACGATCTAGAAAGAGATTGAAAAAAGGAAGAGAGAAGGAAGAAAGTTGAGTTGCAGAGAAAAGACAATTCTCTCACTTTCATTGAAAAGTCAGCCATTGAAATGCGGAATAAAAAAAAATACAAAAACGGACAAAAATGCCCCTCCCTGTTAGAAACCGAGCAGAAAATTTAGGGTTACCGATCTGGCTGAGTCGCGGACTAGGTCGCTCTCTTTAAGACGTTCTCGACACTGCATCGTATTGCGCACAGCAGACTATCATCCGGTCGCCTCCAGGATAAAACAGTCATTCTAATTTTGTTGCTCATCGGTTTTGTGCGAAAAACCGGAGCTCTATGAATTCACTCTTTCTCGTGTTTCTGCTCTTCTGAGGTGTGTTTAGAGGGTCTGGGGGGTCTGCTATTTATAGGAGCAGAAAACCCATAATATTCCCTCTTTCTTTGGGAATATGTCACATTTTAATTAGGGAGATAATTACTCCCATAATTAAAAATATATTATATTAAGATAATTAATTCTAATTATCTCCATAATATTATTTTTATTAATTATCCTTCTATTTTCGTATATAGAAAAATAATGGATAATTAATTCAATATAGCTTTCAAAGCTATTCATTCCCAACAATCCTCCACTTGAATAGTTTTGAAACTATCTCTGAGCATCAACGGCTTAATTGCAAGTTTGGTCACTCGAATTGCTTAAAAATTTCACGTTTGCCACCCGAATTGATTTATTCCATTTATAGTCACTCGAATTAGTTGAACAGTCCAAGTATGGTCACTCTCCGTTAACCTCCGTTAACCTCCGTTAATGACGACCGTTAAGTGATGACGTGGCTAACAGAAATACACAATCAGCACATTTAAACATTAAAAAAAGACAACCCGACCCGCCAGCTCACCCTTACCCGCCCAGTCAGCCATTCTTGCCCAAACCCGCGAACCAGACCCAATTAACTGACCTAAACCCAAACCACTGACCCAACCCCCCCTGAATCTAGCCCCCTTGTATAAGTCTACCCCTCTGAAGTGAATCCCTAACCATCTCTTCCTCTTTACTCTGCGCGAGAATCACCCCATCCCCATGAAGTGAATCCCTAACCCTCTCTTCCTCTTTACTCTGCGCGAGAATCACCCCATCCCCATGAAGTGAATCCCTAACCCTCTCTTCCTCTTTACTCTGCGCGAGAATCACCCCATCCCCATCCACCTCTTCCTTTCCTCCTCCTCCCACTTCACCTCTAACAATGGCGGCTCCCTTCTGTCACTGTGGAGAGCCAACAGATCTGAAGACGAGCTGGACTGAGGCGAATCCAGGAAGAAGGTTTTATGGATGCAGCAGATATGGGGTAAGGTTCATCCACCTTTGTTTCCTTTTTAATGTTACGATTCGACTATTATGCCGCCTTTTTCATCCTTCTATTTTTCTGTTTGATGGTGTGTAGACAAATGGAGCATGTAACTACTTCAGATGGCTTGACCCAGCCCTTGATGAGCATATGAGAAATGTGTTGCTAAACTTTCATCGTCGAATTCGGGAGCTAGAGAAGAGGCAAGACAAGAAGGTGTCCAAGTTTGATCGGAAAATGGTGTCGTTCATCATTTTAGGAGCTATTGTATTTTCTTTGTTTTGGATAGGAAAGTGATAAGTCGTCTGTGTAGTTGTAGTTGCAGGTGTTTAAATCGGTTGATGTGTAGTTGGTGTAGTAGAGAGATCTATCTAGTTGTTGACAATGTTGAAGCTAGTATTATTCTATGTAAGGTCACTGGAATTGCTAATTCATTCCATGTATGGTCTCTTTAATTGTTAATTCGAAACAAGTTTGGTCACTTGAATTGCGACTCCATTTCATGTTTGGTCACTTGAATTGCTTATCCATGTCATGTTTGGTCACTGGAATTGCTTAATAGTTTCATGTTTGGTCACTGGAATTGCTTAACCATTTCATGTTTGGTCACTGAAATTGCTTAATAGTTTCAAGTTTGGTCACTGGAATTGCTTAATACTTTCATGTTTGGTCACTGACAGGTAGGTGAACGAATGGAACAACTAAGAAACTTGTTTGTGCAAAAGAACCTTCCAATGTACTGGAAGATTGATAAACCTTAAAGTCATTCATAAAGCTTAGTCTTACAAGGTCCAAATGATAATTATAGCCTCGAGGACAGTGTTTTTCCAAAAGAGCAATTCACCATTATCTAATAGGCTAGCTAATACGACAAAGCAACATTCAACGTCTACATTACTAGCCACCAGGAGGCTGCAAAATGGTAATTATCATTTGGACCTAAACTTCATCTAATCTTCACTCGTGCTCTTGAGTCACTTGGCTTACATTTTGCGATCCTCCACATCCTTGTGTGGGCTGCTGTGATGCCTCAATCCGTGGCCTCCTAGTAGTTCCCTGCGAAGTTAAAACAACATTAGAAGATAGTAGGACTTGATTATAAAGCAAAACTGTAAAATTGAATAAATGCTTACATCTGGCATGAGCTGGACAGTGTTGGGCTGACTCAGTGGCGCTTTTGCTGCTGCTTTTGCAGCCCTCTGTTGCTGCTTCTGTATGGCTGCCAATCGATTTTTTTCAGCTCTTTCGAGCTGTTTCGCCCTTTTAGCTTCTTCCTTAGCCTGTTTCTTAGCCTGTCTCCTTTCCTCCACCTGTTTCTTCCTTTCTTCATTATGGAACAGTTTGGTATGCCCAACTACCCCACATGTGGTGCACGCGTACTTCCTTCCTTCCGGCTTTGATGATTCCCTTTCACCCTTCTTCTGTTTTTTCTTGCCCTTCTCATCCTCATCAAGTCCCTTTCTTCTCTGCTTCTTTGGTCTGCCCCTCTTTTTCGAGTTTGCAACTGGAGGGACTCCACAATCCCCCAACTCAGAAATTGGCCAATACTCCTTGCCATTAGTAGGTGAAATGGAGAATTCATATATCTTCGCCGCTGTTTCCCGCAGGTAGCAATCAACAACATGGTCCTTGATCAGAAGCTTTGCCTTCCTGATTGCAGTGATAGCATGTGAGCACGGAATGCCGGTCAACTCCCAATGTCTACATGTACATGTCTTCTTCTTCAGATTGACCACAACTTGGTGGCTGTGCCACCTCACCTCAAATTGTCCGTTGCCATTACTTTCTGCTGACCACTTCAGTGCTTCTTCAGTAGTCTCATCTAGCTCCTTCTCAACCTTCTCAGTGAACGTAGATGTCCAGCTCTCCACCATTTTCCTTCTGTGGGCATATAACACCATCAAGTTTCTTCTAATCCCCTCCCACATACATACTGGACCCATATCCCTCTCTTCTATAATGACATTGTTCCAGCTCTCCACCAAATTGCTCGTATGAATCTTAGAGTTGAAGAGGGTTTGATAATGTGACCTTGTCCAATGGTAGAATGGCTTGTCGATCAACCAATCATAGGCTGCCTTGTTGTACTCTGATAGGGCTTGCATTTGGTTGCGAAATTCAGGCACCGTTTCCGCTCTAACTGCTGCCCAGAACAGGTTCTTCATGTTTTGGGACCCCCCACAAGCCCCTTTGAAGTTGGTCCACAAGTGCCTTGCACAATACCTCTTCTCACAGGATGGGAAGAGTCCATCGAGAGCTGGCACTAGTCCCTAAAACATCAATAACACACAATTCAAATTCTGGACAGCCGAGAATTGTAAGCACAAAACAAGGAATAAATAAAGTGAAAGCATACCTTTTGTTTGTCGGACATGAAAGTCCATCCGGGATTGTCCCTAACCTCCAAGTCACTAGCAATGAGCTCCAAGAACCACTCCCAATTCTCTTTATTCTCCACAGGTACATGAGCAAAGGCTACTGGGAAGTACTGATCATTTGCATCAATACCCACTGCTGAAAGGAGTTGACCTCCATACTCATGTTTCAAAAAACAGCCATCAATAACCAAGACATGCCTGCAACCAGCCCTGAAACCCAGTTTTGAAGTCTGGAAACACACATACATCCGATCAAAGTGCTGATTTCTCTGCTCGATGATCACTGTAGAACCAGGGTTGCTTCTCCTCAATTCCTCGGCATAGTGGTACAGCCCTCGGAATTGCTCTATAAAACTAGCCTCATAATCACTATCATCATCGTCCGAATCACGACCAGCAACTTCTTTACCCTTTTTACCCTTGGTGGCACCTCCATCTTCGTCTGAATCACTGTCCATGATCTCAGCAATGTCTTCCTCAGAGATGGCATATAGTTCGATGACCCTCGCCTTTTCATTTGCACTTGTTGACATGGCGAGTATATCTTCATCTGACGTGATCTCTGACATAGCATCAGTTGAAGGAGTGCTCCAGAAGAACTTCGGCTTGTCAAGCTTCCCTCCACATGCCTTGTATATGTCAGGCAGATCAAGCGTTGATAACTCGTCGATATCTGCATAGTCCCAGTAGACTGTAGACTTCTCATCCAGAAAATGCCTGCCACCCTTCTTCTTCAATGACTCTGATAAGTGCACTTCAAACGTGAACTCTCCACTAGAAGTACCTGTTGCAAACAAAGAAAGAGAGAATGAGTAATTAAATTGACAAAGCAGTAAAGGGCAGATGCTAAAGTCTAACTTCTTTAACCCAACAACTAGTATTAAAAGCCATGAAAATGACATCTGAACCACTTCACACATGCTGCTGGTTTTGCTATTCCACACACTCCCTATTTTTCAATTCGAAAAAGACAACAAACTGATGTCTTTTACTGCAATAAAGGCGAGTTGTTTCAGGGATAGTTGACTCACCATATTTTGGTTGGGGCGCATTTGGTGCACGCACATGACCCACCATGGTGAAGGCTGAGCTGGAAAAACTGACAAAAACTCCACCATCAGTATAAAGAAAGGTAAAGTTCCAGCCCCAAAAGATTCCCCTTGCCCCAGGACAGCGACAACTCTCCCTTTACTCGTCGGGCTATAAAAGCGAAGAACAGAGAAGAGGAGAGAAGAGGGGAAGCAGGTGAGCGTTACCTTTGAAACAGGAGAGAAAGCTCCTTCGCCAACCTTCGTCGATTTAGGGTTGCAAAAGGGGGAAAACAGCAGCGCTTCGATTTAGGGTTTCGCGGCGGCTTCGATTTTCCTTCTCGCGCGGGTTGCAAAAGGGGGAAAACAGCAGCGCTTCGATTTAGGGTTTCGCGGCAGATTCGATTTTCCTTCTCGCGCGGGTTGCAAAAGTGGGAAAACAGCAGCGCTTCGATTTAGGGTTTCGCGGCGGAGGAAGAACTTCGCGGGAGGGGTGAGAGATTTAGGGCGGCGGCCTCCATCCCTTCGACCACGATTTTCGACAACGATTGCAAGTTAGAGAGGCGGCGCGGGAGGGAGGATGAGAGGATGAAGATGGAGAAGGGAAATGACCTAATTCATCTGCGTTTAGTTTTCAGGGGGGGTTGGGTCAGTGGTTTGGGTTTAGGTCAGTTAATTGGGTCTGGTTCGCGGGTTTGGGCAAGAATGGCTGACTGGGCGGGTAAGGGTGAGCTGGCGGGTCGGGTTGTCTTTTTTTAATGTTTAAATGTGCTGATTGTGTATTTCTGTTAGCCACGTCATCACTTAACGGTCGTCATTAACGGAGGTTAACGGAGGTTAACGGAGAGTGACCATACTTGGACTGTTCAACTAATTCGACAGACTATAAATGGAATAAATCAATTCGGGTGGCAAACGTGAAATTTTTAAGCAATTCGAGTGACCAAACTTGCAATTAAGCCGAGCATCAACATATCCATAAGATCGAGCATAAGCTAAGGTATCGCGAAGATTTGAACGTTAGCGTAGTGGTTACACTTTCGATTTCATAAGGGTGACTCGTAGTCTTGAACCCTATCTCAGACAATGTAGCACACCGGATCTTTTCATTGAGTGATATTCTCTCATAGGCTGTGCGTTTATGGCCATGCACGTTATCCTGGTTTAGTGAATGCTCTAGCAACTTTGTGCCTCCAAAGTTCCATAGGGAGCGGCCCCACTCCCACATTCACATAGGTGAGTCTAATAGAAGTACCCCCAAAGTAAAGTACTTCACTCCACATAGAGTATAGATCTCATTAAGAGTTGAACTCAACCTCCAAGGCTTTGGGATTCATGCTTCACTATGCATGAACTTTTCTCAATATTACTCATGACTTGTTATTACCCATTGAACCCGTTTCTTGGGATCTCCAGTCTATCGGGTCGGGTTACCATCACTTGTAATCCATAGTTCGGTAGGCATAAGTCTCATACCCATCATGGCATTTTGGACTTTCTCTCTAGTTAATCCTTTCGTCAAAGGATCAACTAGATTCTGTTAGGAACTTACATGATCCACCCTCATTGCTCCTATCGTTAGGAGTTCTCTTACAGTACTGTGCTTACGACGAATTTGTCGTCTCTTTTCGTTCTGAGAACCGGTTCCCTTCTTTAGTAATAGCTGCGGTACTATCACAATGAATCAACTACCGGAGGGATCGGTCTTTCCCATAAGGGAATCTCTAGTAATGACCCTCTCAATCAACTTTTCTCTTTACTAGCCATTGCTAGCTCTATAATTTCTAATTTCTTAGTTGATTGAGCCAGGATCGTTTACTTCTTAGAATTCCAAGACACAACTCTTCCAGTGATGTTTAAAACATGACCACTGGATTAGGGTTGGCAATGGGTCGGGTTTTGCCAAACCCAAACCCATGGGTTTATCTTTGAAAAAAACCCGGGGTAAAACCCACTGGGTTTGAAAAACTCAAACCCAACCCAACCCGTTGGGTATCCGCGGGTTCATGGGTACCCACGGGTTTTGTCGTAAAAAATTTATAATTACACGTTTTTATCAAAATTAAAGTCAAACATCAATCTCTCAATACAAATTATCCATATATAAAACACCATTCTAGAAAATTCAAGCAAATCACAAATTAACTATACAAATTGTTCAACACCAATCTAGAAAACTCAAGAAAATTGAAGCGAATCACAAATTATCCATAAATAACATGTTTAATTAAAAGCTTCTTCCTTTCAATTAAGTTTCTTTACTCTCCACTCCATAACATCAACTTCATTCTACACAATTAAAAAGAAAAAATTAGACATGTCTCCACAAACATAAATAAGATTAGTTGTTTAGAATATTAAATATAGCGAAAAAATTAATTATATGGGTGGGCGGGTACCCACGGGCCGGGTTTACCTAAGGGTTAATACCTTATTTTGGCCCGAATTATGACCATATAATCAACTTTGGCCCGTGGTTTCAGAAAATAACATCCTGGCCTCAACTATGCAGCATATAGACTCAATTGGCCCGACACATAGTTTGACCGTCAATTTGGACGGTCAACTCCGTTGACCGTTAGTCAACACGCCATGTCATTGCCTAGTCAGCCTAAAAATCATTAAAAAATGCAAAATTCAAATTATTTTTCTAATTTTTCTTATTTATTATCAAATTAACCAAAAATAAATTATAAAAAACATAAAATAAATTTGATTTTTTATTATTTGGTTAATTTATAAAATTTATCATTTTCAAATATCACAAAAAATTATTTTATATTTTAGAATTTTATTTTTTGGTTAATTGGAAAATGATAAATAATAGAAATTAGGAAAATAATTTGAATTTAAATTTTTTGAATGATTTTTAGGCTGACATGGCATGTTAACTAACGGTCAACGGAGTTGACCGTCCAAATTGACGGTCAAACTATGTGTCGGGCCAATTGAGTATATATGCTGCATAGTTGAGGCCAGGATGTTAACTTCTGAAACCACGGGCCAAAGTTGATTATATGGTCATAGTTCGGGCCAAAATAAAGTATTAACCCTTTACCTAAACCCAAACCCAACCCAACCCAGTGAATAGTGAACGGGTTTAAACCCAAACCCGGCCCAAAATCCATCAACACGGATTTTACCCGCGTTGACCGGGTTGGGTCGGGTGGGTACCCGTGGGTTCGGGTTTTGTTGCCATCCCTACACTGGATACCTTGGAGTCTTCTGTAGAGTATTCTCGTCCGCATCAATATACCCTACCAATACAGTACGAAACCGTTGATAACTTATATCAAGGTATACTGTTCTCTTAAGGTGTCTATGACCCCTTTCAATAGCATTTCAATGCTTCATACTAGGACAATCAGTAAGCATGTCAAGTACCCCCACTAAATCGGGTCTCATGTTTATCAGCTGCCTCTCGCAGACTGTAAATGCTAGTATATTCTAACTTTCTTACACCGTCTTAGGTGTTCTTTAAATATTTATACTAGCATCATCAAACATATATGCAGGTATACATCTTGTATTTTCCTAGTTATTAGGATCTCTAAGCATAACATTTGTTTCATTCAGATCCTTCACATTCAAAATTCTCAACCATCATGGTTTTTCAATATTGACATCACGAGTCTTTGTACCAAAGATCGATGTGTCATTCATAATGCAAGTGTCATTCTCAAATTTTTACTAAATGCACTTGTCACTTTCACTTTTAAAACCATGAGAGAGAACCAGTTTATTCATGCCATCGTCTTAGAGTCTATTTCAAATCTTACAATGATTTGTCTAACTATAGACTCCCTAAGCATGTTCTGGAATAACAACCCTATAGGTTGTCCCATGTAGATTTTCCTATCTTAATCACCATTCATAGAAACATGTTTAACAATCCATCTGACGCACAACACTAGCAATCTGAACATACATGGATGTTATTCTACATATGGTGAATAGATAACAAGAAAATTTACAATTTTTCCTTTTCGCTTAAAGCCTTAGCTATTAGGCGATCCTTATACTCATAAACTAAACCAATAGGTTTCACTTTTCTTTTAAGAATCCATTTATTACCCATGACTTCATTGCCAAGAGGTAATTCTCAAAGATGCCAAATCTTGTTCGATTCTATCGATATATTACCCAAGGCTTTACAGCCAAGAGGTACTCTACAAGTCTTATTAGACTCCAATAATTCCATTTCGTTAATAATGGATTCTCCCACAAATCTGCATCTTTATGAAAGTTAAAACTTCTTGCAGACTTGTATGATTCTTTACAGGGTGTAAATAGCAAACTCATAACCAAAAACCTTAAGAGATTTCAGGTTCATTTGCTTCTTCTGAGTTTAAACTCATATTTATTACCCCCAGTTCCATTATTCTAATAGTAGGCAGGACACTACCCCCACTATTTCTTGATTTAAAATGGAAGTTTATTGGCATCAATGGATTTCACAACAACATGAGTATTTCGTTTCATAGGAACTATGTGTTTTTATTGTTGACAACATAAAACACACTCATATGCTCCTCTAGTTATCATGCTACACTGATTCTCTAACTCTACAACATGCATGCCACATATCGAATAATCAGTGCAATCATAATGCAATTAGGCATTTCAAACCATTTCAAATACCTAGTCAGACAGTCTGAGCACTTTAAAGAGCAATAAATTATTTATTGTTTTTTCCATCAAGTTTACCCACATAAATCAGATATATTTATTCTGATTCTCTAATCACATATTTATGGGTCATTTAGCTTGGATATACAAAATTCATATTTTCTCAAGCTTCCAATAATAATACGGGGATGTGCTATAAGATAGTCTAATTCTCCACACCGACACGCTTGGAAAAAATTTATCTTATCTACTTAACCATTCCTGACATCTAGGATAGTCAATGACTTTCTAGAGGTAGGGTTCTCTTACACTTTCTCAGAACCATCAACAATAGTGGTGAGGGTCTTGCCCAACAACACTTTCTCCTTCAATACGCCTCAATGCATGATTGAGCTTAGCTACTTTATCAGAAGCATGTCTTGAGGCGTCAATATCCAACCACCTTCTTCAGAATTGCCATTAAGGCCTATCACCCCATTAGTGATTATTACCACCAATTCCTCTTATTTAGTCAAGTTAACACTAGGTTAAACTTGTTCTTACACTTTCGTGTGACCTAGTTTCTCACAAAATTTAACAGAGAAACATAGAGTCATTCTTATGGTTACCACAAAGGGTACCATTCTATTTGGTATGTATCTGGTTCGGCTTGCTGCTCTCATTCTTGAAACTTTAATGTTTCATAGCAGCCTAAGTGGTTCGTGTAGTACTAATAATAGTACTTCTTACAATATCGTTATTATGGGCAATAAACCCATTCTATTCCCATATATTCTTCATATACACTCACGTAAACAAAATTACTCTATTCCATAATATGCATTCAAATTTAAGCTCTAATCATTGAGAAAAACACATCTCAATATCAACATAATCATGCATCAATACTCAATCTCACTTTTATCATTCATCAATGACTCGTGAGGAAGGTTTCAACTCTTACCTCATTTCAGAGAAGACATTCCTTCGATGCTACAACCTTGTGTCCTCCTTGCATTATGGCGTTCGGTCATCGCTCCTATGACAACATCCGCTTCTCTTAGGAGTTTCCAAGGCTTGACCTATGCCCCCCAATCTTTGCTCTTAGGGGTTACTACAAGCTCTCGATCAATTATATCATGAATATTCATAGGCTTCCTGGTAAGCTTTTTAACATTTTCCCATAAACGTTGTTATCCCTCAATAAAAATAAAAGGGTAAATCATAATCACAAATGTTAAACAGGAAAAATAGAACCAGCAAAATTACTGATTCTCATCACGAGCTGGAAACCACAGAGGGCCTTGTTCTTCCTTGGGACAAATGACCCAGCGACTTTTGCTTGTGGATTTTGGACAAAGCAATTCATTGGACCGGGTATTCATACATCACTAGACCGAGCTTCCTTCATCTCTGAAGCAGAGGTACCCATTCCACTGTCCATCAATAAAATCAGTGGGGTCTGTCCACCTGACGACCCACTTTTCTCATCTCCCTGCTTTACTAGCTACGATATTTCCCCCTTGATTTGGCTAAGATTATTATCTGCTCCTACTATGCTTTGGGAATGGTCAGTGGATATGAGGAATGAATTGATCGATCATACCACAGTTCTTGTTCAACGAACGCTACAGGCCAGAGAGATTAAAGTTAATAGGCAGATTAGTGTATTCCATAATATACCAAAAGGTAGAACCAAACAAATCAAATAAATGCAGAGACAGGTCCTGAGGTTTCCCTTTTTTTTCCCGATCGGTGCAGCGGCGAGAGGAAAATTTCCCTTTGTTCCGTTTTAGGCAAATCCCAAACGTCCCGATTGTCAATAGGCTTCTCTTCAGCGCCGCAACAAGGTCGAGACGAGCGCCAATAGATCGAGAAACCCGTCTTGCGTTGGAGAATCGCTCTCTCCTTCTGATACAACCGCTGTCGGTTCCTCTTGTTTCCCAACTGCGGCTGTTGTTGTCTCCCCGCGACCAGTAATGACAACAGGATCGATGATGATGTAAACATCGAGCTCGCTGCACATTGACTTGGCAGATAGGTCAACATCCTGCTCCTCGGCAACGAGTGATCCACAGAATTTCCTCGATCGGATGTGTTCACGAGGCGATGAACATTGTTCCAGCCAGATTTGATATCTTGTTCTTTCGGTACTCATGACAGCAACCAAACGTTTTAAAATTGTTAGAAACCGAACAGAAAATTTAGGGTTACCGATCTGGCTGAGTCGCGGACTAGGTCGCTCTCTTTAAGACGTTCGCGGCACTGCCTCGTATTGCGCACAGCAGACTATCAGTCGGTCGCCTCCAGGATAAACAGTCATTCTAATTTTGTTGCTCATCGGTTTTGTGCGAAAAACCAGAGCTCTATGAATTCACTCTCTCTCGTATTTCTGCTCTTCTGAGGTGTGTTTAGAGGGTCTGGGGGGTCTGCTATTTATAGGAGCAGAAAACCCAGAATATTCCCTCTTTCTTTGGGAATATGTCACATTTTAATTAGGGAGATAATTACTCCCATAATTAAAAATATATAATATTAAGATAATTAATTCTAATTATCTCCATAATATTCTTTTTATTAATTATCCTTCTATTTTCGTATATAGAAAAATAATGAATAATTAATTCAATATAGCTTTCAAAACTATTCATTTTCAACACTCCCCACCCCGCATCCGGCCCAGCCACACGATTGATCCATCCCCAAATCTACGGCTCCCATCAGTAACCACTTGTTACTGACCCTATCTTGGAACCAATTCCTTTGTCTTCTATGGAATTAGCGAATAAATCCCCTACTTCATTAACTCGCCCATCCATCCTCTCGCGTGCAATGACACCACATGCAGACTGCAGTCAGGCCTTTTCCCTTAACTTTGAAACTTGACGCCCGACTAAACCTTCTACACTCGGCCTGATAAAACCGCCAAACGATCTTTGACTTTCCGCGGCGCCTTGGGATCTGTCACGTACCGTCTTCCGCCTGCTTCGCCGGTCCAGCCCCGAACAACAAGGATCAGGTTAATCCGCACATTCGCGGCCCAAGACCCACTCGAATCCGCCTGCTATGCGGAACAGAAGCAGGCCGGAGCTCTAACCCATGGACGACTTTTGTGGGCCCAATGGTCGGTCCGGCTCCACGTAATTCCTGCCCTAGCCGCCAACCATAGTTAATAAAATACGGCACAGGAAAATTACGTATAAATACGTACGTGTATTTTACTTTGTTCCTGAGCTAATGTTACGTTTAATAGTACGTAAATAATCGTAAATATATAAAATTAATTATTTTAAAAATAAATAAATATATAAATAATACTAAAGTTAACAATTTAATTCATTAAATACGGATATTAAACGTGATATAAGGGTTTTATACGTGTTTAGTACGAGAGCCATCAAATGAACGAGAAAAACTGAAACGACTTGACAATAATACGTATATGAAAATTTTAAACGGATAAAATACGTACGAGTACATATATGCGTATTAAACGGAGTATTTACTAACTATGCCGCCAACGACCTCTCGTTGTCATCGTCGTTCGCCAAACGTCCCCAGCCGTGCACGACGACGACGGCTCGTGGAGTAAATCCACCGCGCCCAGCTTCCCGGCGAGACTCCCCTCTTGCGCTCGTCTTGGCTTTCGTAGACGCCTCCAAGATCGGCCAGTTCACAGTTGACGGGGTTGGCCTCTTCCCCGGTGGCGATTGGTCCCCGCCGTCACCTCTTGGGGGTGTTCAAATGGTTACCGTGGTAATAACCAAACTAATTAATGCTAAATTTTATTAACCATGGAATAAAATGTCTTAACCAAACCATCCAAATTAACTCGAAAACCAAATTAACCAAACCAAAATTTAATTGGTTTGGTTAATCGGATAATCGGATTAACAAAATAAAATAACATTACATGAAAACAAATATCATGTTAATGAATAAAACATAACTATATGTTGTACTATCATAAACTATCATTATATATAAGCAATAATAATAAGACTAATCATCCATGATTATCATCATCATTCGAGTTAATACATCATTCATCATCTCTGCACCTAATACAGTCAACTTACAACAAACCCCTTAACATAAATACATACCAATACCCCTCATCAGGAAGTTAAAACTCTCATACAAAACACTTAAACTATACATAGTTTGAAGTGACTGTCATGGTATTGTACGTAATCCTAAAGTCTAGGAGATTTTTCCAAAAATAGCACTGTTTAAAAAAAATTACAAAAATAGCACCCAACTCCGAAAAATTCTAAAAATAGCACATTTTTTGTAAAACCGCCACCCGGAGGTGCGTTTTTTAGTAAATAGGCAGACCCATTTAATTTTTGGCTTGTAGTGCACATGGAAATAAAATAGGAAATCACGAAAGTTTGGTTTGGTTGGTTGCATGGAAGTATAAATAATTTTGTATATTAGGTGCATCATTGACTGGTTAATTGGTTTCATTTGTTAGCAGTGTTGAAACCAAACCAAACCACCTAAACCAAATAAGTTAAATTGTTTAACCAAACCAAACCAATTATCCAAATTAACCAAACCAAATTAACCGAATGCTACCGATTAATATGGTTACCACGATAACCAATCCGTTTGAACATCCCCTCACCTCCGTTCGCTGCTGCCTCCAGCTTCGCTATCGTTGGAATCCCCGGCTCGGTATCCACCTGGCATGCCTCCAACCCAGCTGCAACTAGCCTCGGGGCCATCTCGCGCTCTGCCTTCGCTGCTCGGTCAGGTAATGCCGATGAGTCAAGCCTGCGATGCATCATCTCCGGCTTCGTCCAGTTGCCGATCTTCGTTGCATCATCTTTGGCATCGCGGAATTCAGGAAGACAAGGCATTCCCCGTTTGTTGGATCGTAGGCGATTGGCTCGCCGTACTCGCCGCTAACAAGATCCAGCACCTGATATTTTGGCGAAGAGCTCCGCCAGTCGTTGTTCCCAGCTCAACGATATCCCGTCCAAAGTCGACTGCTTGGTGGTGGTAATAGCGGAAGTCCGCCATGTGCTGGTCAGTGCTTGCGTCCAAATCCGTCTTCCCGGCGCCATGATAATAATAATTGTAATTAGCTGCTCCCACATAGTCGGACCCATGCTCATGGAAAGTTCGACTTCCAATTGAAGCTCCAGCTCCCATGGCTTCGGAACGAGCAAAACGCATCCGCTCTTCTTGGTGACTGTACTGCGAACACGGATCTTCAATTCGACTCCGATAAGCTGCAACATATTGTGAATTGATTGCTTCCACAACTTTAGCTTTGACAACCAAGTTCTCTAGGGCTTGATGGTGGTCTAGATCGGGATAAGAATGGTGCGGCCATGGCGGATGATGAGACGATGGCGGATACGACGGCAATGGTGGATGTGACGGCGGCAGGTAGCTAGGGTAGCTAAGCGCGTGACGTGGAAGGACGTCGTCGTAGCTTCACCCCCATGGCGATGGCGGCGGCATGTAGAACTCTTCACCTTGATGTTGCGTGAAAATCGGCACAGGGAATTCAGCGCCTAACCAGGCCCTGATACCAATTGATGTGTGACGGAATTTCACGCACCGGTGATTTCAAGCGATTTAGCGAAAGAACTAGGAAACATGATAAAAGAGCTACTTTTCTCTACTAACTACTAATACTTTATTGATCGAATGAATAAAGCGAAGAGCAAAGGTACATATTTATAGGACTAATCCTTCAAACCATTCTCTCTTGAGACAAGGAAACCCCAAACCTAAACCAACAAGTAAACGATTACTTCCTATACAGGATATAACAATAATAATCCTAGACCCAAACTAATACGAACAACCCGAATAATAACCGAATATTCCTACAAATAATAATACGAAAACAACAACAACAATAATAATAAGACTATTGGGCTCAGCCCAAGATGCCGTCACGCATCAACAGCCCACCGTCGAACCCCTGGGGAACCAACAGAGCAACTGGTCGGTTGACGAAGGGGAGAGAGGGTTAGAATACAACTTCTTCAAGCTCTTCCAACCGGAAAGGGCTACATCTCTGAGTTGCCAATAGGATACAACTTTTAGGATCTATTGCACCACTCATTGAAGCGATCTAACATATGACTCATTGAATGTTGAAATCAATGTTCCCAACTTAAAATCTTTGCATTGGTTAAAGTAGGGTTATATGTATAATATGCCCCTCTACTATGACGTTTTATCAAACATGCCCCTCTATTATTTTTTACATCAAACATGCCCTATGCTTTGTAAAAATGATCAAACATGCCATTTTGTTAAAATTTTCATCTAACAACCGTTAACCAAGGCCAAACTTTAGTTTCGCCGACACAAATGACTAAAATATCCCTAATAAATTCACTTTAATTTTTTTTGGTTCTTTTGTATAATCAAATCATTCAAATAATTTCACTTTGAAAAGACTCAGGGAAATAAATCAGGGGACAAAACTGACATTTCCCTCCCATTTGTCGATGTCGGGTCGTCTAAATCTCAATTCAACCATGATTGACGATTTTTTCAATCGAAATTTGAACATAAGGGCATGTTTGATAATATTTTCAAAGTACAGGGGCATATTTGATGTAAAAAATAGTTGAGGGGCATGTTTGATAAAATGTCATAGTAGAAGGGCATATTATACCTATAACCCGTTAAAGTATTCAAAATAATAGTGATGCTCAAGAGTTTTTTGCTTCTCACCATGTCCAAGTGTAGCATTCAAATTAGGTACCTCTATGACATGCTTTAAACAAAAAGATTTTACCTCTTGGAGTCGCTTGTCTCACCCTTTATCTCGCAACTGTTAAAATTTAAATTTTTCATGAAACAAATCCAAATGCAACTACATTGTCAACAGATCCTTGTTGAAATGCTTGGCAAAGAAAATTCATTATCTCCATAATGCCATTTGTAACATCCCGTTCCGGCAAAACCCATATTTCGATCGCTAGAAAGTTCGCGATTTAAAATCGAACATTTCGACACTATTTCGGCGAAATTCGGATTATCGATCGATCGGATAAGTATACGTATTAATTATATATATATATATATATATATATATATATAATTAATTAATTAATGCCGGCCGCATATATATATAAACCCTTCCCGTCCCTTTTAATTCTCATCATCATCGTTTATTTCCTTTTTCCACCGAGAGAAGAAAAACCAGAGCGAGAGGAGCAGAGCGAACAGGGGAACGTCGGGGAGAATTTCCAAAGCTCAATTCTTGAGCTACACTGATCCAAAAATCCCGTAAGTTATGCCTAATCCACCCATACATCGTGATGTATCGATTTAGAGCTTTAAAACGAGTTTTTGGTTCAGGAATTTCTTGAATTCCCGATAAGCCAAATTAGGGTTTCGGAGTATCCGGAAGCCGGATTGAGCCCAAATTTCATATACGAGCTTCCTGCAGCGAGGTAATCAATCCTCTAGTTCTAATCCCTGAATTTCGGCTATTATTTAGGCCGGGGTCCAAACCGCTGAATTTAGCTCCGGCCAGGGTTTGATGTATTTTTATCAAGAATTTGACCCGGAGCCTATAACGAATATTGACGGCGATACTGCAGGGGATATTAGGGCGGTCTCGGATTTTAATTCGGGGTTCGTTCGTGAAATTGACGTTTTAGTACGGGAAGGTTAAACCGGTGTTTGAACGACCAGAACTGGTGAGGGATTAGCACGGCATACCGGGTTTGTCGTATCACGATAATTATATTGATGCTTAGAATTGACCTAGGTGAACTAGAATGGCATGATTAGGGGTGTATGGATTTTTGTGCTATATGATGAACCCTAGACTGCTATATGATATTATTGACTTGCCCTAATCGATATGGACATGGCTTATGCTGATGATTGTGTATATGTTGCAAATTGTGGGCTTGACTGTTGATATGCCTTATGATGGTTCGAAAAGGTGATAGGGTATGATTGTTCATGATTGTTGTATTTGGATGCACATGTGGGAAAATATATATTCTCTGGTGATATTATGATGTTTTAAGGAGGATGACTTGCACGAGGGTTTATCCCGAGGAAGTGCAATTATACGACTCCTGATTTACCTATGTTGAGCCAATTGTGGCCGGGTCAAGTACATGTGTAAGTAACGAATTATGATTAAGCAAGATGAGATATGGATCATGTATAAGGACATCAAGTAAGAGTGTTTTGGTCTCATGGTCAATTACATAGTAATTAGGGCTCCCCATGCTATTACTCCGTTATGATATGTTATGTCACACCCCTGATGTGGTGTTGACCGTTGATTTATCATGAGATATGACCACACCCAGAGTGGTGTTGAGTCCGATATGACCACACCCAGAGTGGTGTTGAGTCCGATATGACCACACCCATCGTGGTGTCAGGTCCGATATGACTACACCGGCAGTGGTGGGTCCGATATGACCACATCCACGAGATGTTTGGTCCGTATTCCCGGGAGAGTAATTAGCATGGGAGTAGCCAGGCGCCTATAAGTAAAACATGATAAGATGCATATGCATAAGTCAATGTGGTTGAGTCTTTTGCCTATTGGGATGTCGGATGCCTGAGGTCTGATCCTAGTGCTTGGGCTTATTTGCTAGATGTATGGTAGGGGTATGCTCTGTTATGAACTCACTATGCTATGATTATCTCACTCAGCTATGAGCTGACCCTCCTTTATTCTTTTCTCTGCTTATGCCATGTGTAAGCAGATCATCACCAGCAGCAGCAGTAGATAGGTGTATAGGTGGGAGCTGAGCAAGAGTTGAAGGCAAGATGAGGTATGGTCTTCAACTATTCTGTGCTTGGACTACTACTCGGGATTTTGGCCAGTGATCCACACCTTTTTGTAAAAAAATGTTTTGAGAACGTTTTTCATGTGCATACTAGCTTCTGATGTAGTGTGAGATATCCACAGGTGTGGAAAGTTGATGATATGTGTATATGTTGTGTAACTGTGTAAGTTGCGACGATTATGGTATGTACAAGTATGGAATGCAGTTGTGGAGTATGAAAAGGGTAGCTATGGCTATGAAAGCCAATGCATATGGAAGTGAGTGTATATGTTTGTCTATGAATGCATGGATTTAGATGAATTATTTTGCAGGATCAGATGGAAGAACTGTTAGCCCATTACGCGAGTAATTCATGTCGAAATTTTATTTGGGTAAATTTTGATAATTAATGTAACACCCGAGATTAATTCCGCTGCAATTGTATGAACAATATGATTAGGCAAAACGTATAGGGTAGGGTGTTACACCATTCATCAAGTGTAGATTTAATAGAAACTCAAAAGTCTTGATATTTTTTGAAGCATCTCTAGCTTGAGCTCGATGTATTCTTCTTTAGAATGACTTAAATCCTCAAGTACTATACAAGTTACATTACACATGTTGATAATGCTCAATATGAAACGATAATGAGATCCCCAACGAGTTTGTCCAAATGCATTAAGGATTTCATTTGATTATATCCTTGTCCATATTGAATTGCTATAGCATTCAACATACCATCAATATCTCTTTTGTGAATTGATTATAACTCTCTTATCCATTTAGGAGATTGCTTCACAACGTTTTTATACAATACAATAAGAAAAAGAAATCCCATATAGGATTAGATACCTTTGCAGAAATAATTAATGCTAGCTGTAATCTGTGAGCAAAATAGTGGACAATTTTGGTTGATTTCTCGATGATCATATAACAATGGGCCAACTTTTAAATAACACTGGACTGAATGTTTAAAATCCTAAATTTCATAAGTTTTATACTAGCTCTAGACCCAAAGTAGGGTTGGATCGTGGCCCAGGGGAGGCCCCTAGATTCACCACTAGGCAGAACAGTACCATAATCTATAAACGTTTTGAAGGGAAAGTTACACATAAAGGTGGTAGCAAGGTAGTCTCTAGTAGCATTTCCACTGTCTAGATAGGCTCTTTGAGAGAAAAATATTTCAGTTTGGAAAAGTTAATTTATATGACATGCTCGTGTAAATCTCTTGTAGAGGTCACACATAGAGTAACATATCTCATGTACATATTGGCTTTAGATTATGTCATATTAGATGTCTACAATTGTTCATACGGTCACATAATGGGAATCTTGTTTATATAATCCTATGTGTGGTGTTTCTTTCTTCATCTAGTTTGGTTGGTGATCCGTTTTACTAGGTCATAGTTCCACCTTGTTTGCTCAAAAGCTTAGTTGTTACTCCTGCTTCATGTCAGGATTCTCTTGCAAGAGTATTATCATTCAATTGATAATGATAGTTGATAATAATTCTTGTTGCATGCATGCATGAAATTAACTAACTGTGTGTATTAAATATCCTTATCACAAAGGTTTAAATGTGTGTCAAAGAAAGTACTATGTTGACTTGTTGAAAGACACAAGTTACTTGGATGGTAAGGGTTGCAAAACTCCTATTGATGCAAAGGTTAAACTGAGTTTCGAAGGAACATTGCTGGAAGATGGTGAAGTATACAGAAGACTTGTCGGGAGGCTTCATTATCTCACAATTACAAGACCATACATTGCCTTTGTGGTGCAACAATTCTGTCAATATCAAAGAAACCCTTGTGAAGAGCATATGCAGGCAGCTTATCGAGTATTGAGATACTTCAAATCATCACCAGATCAGGGCATACAATTTAGCAGCATAGCAGAGGAAAAGATGGTTGGCTTTAGTGATTCAGACTGGGCCAGTTGTCCTGATACACGACGATCCGTTACAGATATTGCACTTTCCTTGGCTCATCTCTTCTCACCTAGAAAACTAAGAAGCAAACAACAGTTTCAAGATAGTCATCTGAAGTTGAATATAGAGCCTTGTCACACCTTGAAACATCCCGTTCCTTTTGAAACCAAAACCATAACTCAAACAAAAAACCGGTTTCTCCGGAGCAACCCAAACCACTTTTTTAAATAACAAATTGACACAGTTTAAAAATTTCAAACGAAAAGCCCCAACACTTGGGCAATCACAATCTAAATACATAAAACAACTTATCCCAAAATCTCCAGTTTATACTCATGATCATAAACAATATAATTAAACTATTCTAACTCTGGCTCCTCACGAGCTCCCTGAGATCTTGTCCATGCTGGTACGACTGCTTGCCTCGTCCTGCCTCTTCTTGAAAACCCACATCCCTAACCCTTCCTCAATCTGGTGAGTGAGAAGGGGTCAGTCTCGCCGTTACTTCCTAATGTCTTTGCCTAAGCAAACCTTACTAACATATTATTAGAAATTACTCCCGCTTACATGAAATTCGTTCTCACTTTCATCCTTAATACTTTGGTCCTTAATAGCTTATAGAAGATCTCTACTTCTATCTTAACTTATCTACTTACTACTAGGGTCCACCGCGTATCGCCGTCCGGTGTCCCTTTCCGCAAGGCAATGGTACTACGTTACTTATCGCCGTCCAGCCCATACCCGGTCATCTACTGCGTTATGTATCGCCGTCTAGTAGTGACCCAATAACTCGATCAACTGATGCGTTAGTATCGCCGTCCAGCAAACTCATAAATGTAATCACGCAAACTCATAAATGAACTAGCATAACTTGAAATTAACGACATAATCTAAAAGACCTCGACGGAGATTTTACCCCCTTGAGTCAAGGGGGTAAAATCTCCGTCGAGGTCTTTTAGATTATGTCGTTAATTTCAAGTTAATTAGGAAATAGAAATTAATTAAAATAAATATTCTCCCAATCCGAACCGACTCGACTACCGGTCGAACCTTACCCAGAAATCAGGATGTTACACACTTGGCCTGTGAGATTGAATGGTTGAAGAGATTTCTTTCAGAGTTAACAATGCAGGTTCTTCTTCCTACCCTTGTGTTATTGTGACAACAGATCTGTCATACAAATTGCAGAGAACCCTGTTTTCATGAGAGAACCAAGCATATCGAGATTGATATGCACGTTACAAGAGACATTATTAAAACTGGTTTGATTAAGTTAAAGCATGTTGAAACAATTGAACAACTTGGAGATATATTTACTAAAGGCTTTGGTCGATTCAGGATGAAGGAGATCTTGTGAATGTTGGGGATCACAGGAGAACCACCAACTTGAGGGGGGGGGGGGTGACAGAGTTGATGACTTGAAGGAAGACGAAATCCCAATGGACTACGAATTTGAATTAAGGGAAGAATGGTGACTTACAAAGAAGGAGAAAGAAGAATGAAGTTATGAGATAGGAGGAAAACGACATAGTTCAGTTTATTGTTGTTAGCCGTTAATTTTACTGTTTATTTAAATTTTCATTCAATCATGTAAGGACACATATTATGGTTTGTTAATTGAAATGGTAGCTATATAAAGCTATAGAGGACTCATATTACAACTGAGTTGCCTCTCTCAAATATCCATTTCTACAAAAGTTTATACTCTTGGAGATTTTGTGGGTTCTTCATGAAGTCTCAGATAATGAACACTAGTGAAAAACTCATGAGCTGGTTTTCACGACGGAAATAAGTAAGCTCTCATCAAAGCAGATGAGACTGCAAGACCAAACATACATTCCCCCTGTTTGTGCCCCTATATATGCTGTTGTTATCTCGTTTTCCTCATCTGGCCTTCTTTTATTGATTAATGTAAGTATTTTTCTTGGTGCAATTGGTTTCTTTAGATGTATGGAGGACGATTCTGGCTTTGGGTACTTTGTTTTGCTTTTGTTGGTATTCTTAGGCATGTTTATATTCTGTGTTCGAAGACATGATTTTTAATCACTAACCTTAGTTTATTTGATCAATTGATTATCGTCAGAGTGTTATAGAGCAAGAAAGCACAGGAATATGTTGATGCATTTGCAAACAAGAAGAGAAAAGCTAGACTAAAAGAACCAACAACTATCATTAAAAGATAAATACTTTACACAGTCCAAACTTATGGACTGGTTTGCATATCCATATTTGGATTAAAACTTCATCTCTATACATTCCTTCTACTCAACTAATAACTCATCCTGAAATGCGTATATGGAGGAGGAAGAAATAGACTCGTGCGAGGCTGATAATAGTTTACCACCAACACTAGTCGTGGCAGCTAGCACGACGGCAGATAGCAAACACCGAACAAAGTAGGACGTGGCGGCGCCGGTGCCCTCTCAATCCTCTCAGTGATTCCATATCTGAAGTTAGTGTAAAGGTCCCCCCTCACTTGCCAGAATCTTCTGGTCATCTCCGAAAACACAATCGCCGTAACAAAAGAGTCATAAGCAGCTTGATGAGCCTCGCCTTTCCTCTCCACGTTCAACAATTCGGCAAGCTTCTGCAGACTCGCCTCCATATCCGAAAACTCAGGGCAGAACCTGGCCATGATTTTGAGATCCACCTTCTCGTCCAATACTATCCCCAAAACCTCTCAGAATCCGGAGCTCGTTTTGGACGTGGGTCGGTCGTTGCTGATCGCCTTCAGAATACGGGCCAGGTCGTAGAGCTCGTGGAACTTGGTAAGCTTCCTAGTGTCCTTCCTTGCACATGATTAACCCATTATTTCAACGTCATGAAAATTTGAAATGTTTCTTTCTGACTAGATGATGGCTAGAAAACAGATGAACTTAGGTTTTCCATAGGATTAGGAAGTGGGCGACCGCATTCCTCTGGTGGAGCTAAAGCGTTTCAAAAAGAGAATGGACTTCACGAAGAATATGGATTTTGGGTTGCAACAGTTTCTTTCTAAATTCAGGGTTTTAGCTGCATTTGGTTTCTCATATTGATTTCTATTATTGGGTTGGGATTTTTCCAGGGTATGGATCCAGGCAAAAGAGAAATTGTCAGAGGAGAAGAACTTCATTCGTTGTTACGAAGGAGAAGCTTCAGCTCCCAGATTATAGTCTTGAAGAGTTGGATTCAGCTAACGATGCCAATTTAATGGAGGTAAGAAAATTTGTGTACGTTTTGTTTGATCTGGTGTGAGAATGTGGCTTTCGTGATAATTTGACCTGTTTGGAAAGAATGCATATCAAAGGTTACGATGGAAACCAGAACAGGAAATAGACATGGCCCGGGAAGCTTATGAAATGATGGTTTGCTTATGAGGCTCTCCCATCCCACTGATGTTTGCTTATCTATAAGTTAAAGATTTATATTTAAGATTAATATTATGAGATAGCAATGCTTTGCACCCTTTTCATATAAAAATTAAAAATTCCATGATATTCATTTCTTAGAGAGAAAT
The DNA here is from genome assembly GCA_946122785.1 of Linum tenue. Taxonomy (NCBI): domain Eukaryota; kingdom Viridiplantae; phylum Streptophyta; class Magnoliopsida; order Malpighiales; family Linaceae; genus Linum; species Linum tenue. The sequence goes on from CAMGYJ010000002.1 coordinate 41,465,191, forward strand.
TTATTTTTTCCTCAATTATCATCTAAAGAAATACACTTTTTGATATTAAAAATTGCATAAAACAAGGATAGTTGTTAGTTGGAGAAAAAAATTTTGATTCTTAATCTTTAAAAATAATGGATGACGTGAAATTTTGAATAAAAAGAAACATTAGTTATAGCTTATTTCCTTTCCTTTTTAGCTATAAGCTACTTCACCATGCAAAATAGTAGTATCTCTAATGCAAACTGAATGGAAGAAGCGAAATGTAACAAATATTAAATAAGTAGTAGAACTGTGATACTTTTGCAAAGGTGACCTTGCAAGAAAAATATAAGCATCTAAAACCTAGTAAAAAACCATTATAAAGCTTTCAACATAAAGTTCGAATTTGTATGTTGTTTACCTATTTAATCATTGTCTTCACATATTTCCTAAAATATCTTCAGCTTAGGATGAGCCACGGGGGCGTGCAAGGAATTTTCACTCATTTGTTGGGATTGGAGAACTTCTGGAAACTTGTTTGTAAAGCCTACTTTGGAGCTTAATTCGAGGAGCATGGATCTGATTCAAGCCCAAAGACTTCCACAACATGAAAGTAGGTATGTTTGTCTACAAAGAGAAGGAATTAGATGAAATATTGGAGTTGGAAGGCCTCGAACGAAAGACGTGAAGTTAGTACGAAAGTTGTTTTTGGACTGTTTGCTGGTTGCTTACTTGTGCTTCAAGAAAGGGAGTTTGAGCCCGAATTTTGCAACCTTTTTAGGGTAGACTTTTAATTTAATTGTTCCTTGTTCCATTAGGTTTGTATTATGATTTCTTTGGCTATAAATAGCCTTCTATTTTCGTTGTAAAAACATAGACTTTGATTAATCGAAAAGAAACCGTTTGGTTTGTTCAAGTTTGAGAACTTGTTTTGGGTTTGGTGGATTCCAAACTTGCTGAGCTTGTTTATCGATTGAATAGTCCCTTCAATCGTGTTCGAGCAACTACCCTTTTATATCATACGAGCTTTCCCCGGGTGTGGAATTGTCCGTTGGTTCCGTTTTATCCCAATTCCATATTAAGAACGCGTTGTTCTTGATTCGAGTTCAATCAATTCTTCGCATTGATTGTTTGCTGCGTGACTTTGGTAAAAATACACCCCAGAGTCGTATTAGTTTATCCAGTCAATCAAGCACGATAATAGGCTATCAAATCCTTTTTTTCTTGGAGGCGTCCAATAAGTCCTCCAACATCAACCAATGAGTGAAAACGCCTTGCGCGCCCCCGTGGCTCACTCTAGGCTGAATAAATTGGTCCTCCTGGTGGCGTCTTTAGAAGCTGATGGAACATGGTTCTACTGGGAGCTTGTTTTGAAGAATCTCCATGAATAGTTGGTGGTTGCACCCTTGAAGGCTCTCCCTTGTGAAAAACTTTGTGAGATCACTGACCGTCAATGTCTCGGCTCTAACCCAAAATTCAATGTTCGGATCTTCAAGTTTCTTGTCATCCATATATTTCAAGTAACATCAGGGGAGTGGCACAACCAAGATGATTCCAATAGCAGTTGTACGACCCCTCAAAACTTTAGTCATATATATGTATATATATATGGTGGTGTCTTCGGTGCACTCACATTTTTTTGGTGCATTAACTGCACCCGCCTCATAATCGCCATTTTGAGTAGGCGATTCATGTCAAAACGATGTCAATCATTACTTGTGATATAATAGACATGAAACCTCATGAATTTACAAAAAAAAATTATTAAATATTTAGGAATTTAGGGTTGGGGTTCACATTTTGGGATTTTGGGTTTGTGTTCAAAATTGAAGGTTTAGGGGTCAAGGTAATTGATTGATTAGTTGTGATTCTTTATTATATCATCTTATTATACTAATGCTACCAGTTAAAATTCAAAATTTGATGTCTATGACTAACTTTAGAGTTGGGTGCATTAGCGAGTGCACCGAAGTAGCCATGAATGCCTCCACATCAGTGAGAAAATTACATATATACCCACTCCTAATCAATATTCTACAATGTAAATTTAAATGTATATATAAATTAAGCAAATTAATCATACTCGCGTCAATTTTATTATGATAATTACACTTGAATTTTCCATTAACTCATACTTGAATTTCTCGGTTTAGTATATGAATACATTAGTACATCAACATTAATACATCATAACACAAATGATGCACACTTGTAGCTAGCTAGTAAAGGTGCTCAACCTTCGACGAATAACAACACATAACATATATGTGTCTACAATCTCACCTCGCAACTAGATGAGACCAACGAGTTTTCCATTGCACTTGGAGGCACAACTAACTCAGCTACGAGAAAGGAAGGTGGTGGTTGCGACATGAAATGGATAGTCAACCGATGGTTAGAGTCCCCCTAACTCATTAAAAAGAATTCATCATCTGTTCCAAGATTAAGAAGATATAATGTACCTCAATCTGCTGCATATATGGAGGATTGCTGTCAGTCGAGCTAAATCGTGGGTAAACAAAAACTGAATAGTTTAGAGTGCAAAAGAAGATACGAAATAAGGTGTTTGTTTATGTATAAAAAAGATGAGAAAGATATATGGAAATTAGTATGAGTTATCTACTTTCATTGTGGTAGATGCTGAGCACTCTTCCTATGGTGTGATGACGTTGCCACAATTACCATCATTCCATCTCTTTCTTTGTATTAACTTGTCACAGATACATGCATTACCTACGTCCCAGACATATGTGTATGTGAGAAATGATCAACCATTCTCGTCAAGTTCCATGGTCAGATACGACAACACACACACATATAAACCCAACTACTAGCTAGATACTACAATGATAATGTAACGATCAAAATCAGGGGCGGAGCCAGGATTTGGTATTCGGGGCCCAAAAGTTCTTACTCCAATAGCGCAAAAAAATATGTTAGAATTGGTTACAAATATAAAAAATTGAATTAATATGATAAGTCTACCAAAAAAAAAGAATTAATATGATAAGTATACTTTTTAAAATGAATAACGTCGCTTAAAACAAGGTCTGAACTAACAAATTTTGTTATGAAAAATATAGGAAAAAGTAATAATGTTTTTAATATTGTATAATCCATATAATATTTTGAAATTTTCTAGTTAAAAACTTAATAGATATTGTCTCAATTGATCTTGTTTTGAATCAAAAGACTTGAGAAAAAGAAATATACAATTTGGAAGTCAATTAGCTAATCTAATTTGGTAGACTTTTAGCTAATTTTTTTTTTTTTACAACTAGCTAATTTAATTTTGAAACTAAAGGACTTACCGGAAATAATAGTAATTAAAAAAATAAGTCTGGAACCTTCCGATCCGCCAGTCTACGCTTCTTTTTATTTATACCAAAATGCACGCGGACAAATATTATACTTTTAACTTAATTTTCAACGAAATTTTCAAGAAGCTCGTGGAATTTACACGTGATGTTCGAGATTCTCGGGGGAGACTAGTTGTAGTATAAAATTGGTACGTGGGTGATTAGTTTGCATTATTTCTATATACGCTTAAATTTAAATTATAGATATTGATTAGAAGTGGGTATATGAAACCAGCTCATTGATGTGGATGCATGATGGCTCCCGTCAACGGCCTAGGTTCCTGTGCTTAATCCCAAAAGTTTAAGCATATGCTTAAATCAATCCTATTGGCTATTAGTAAACTAGGTAGTTAATAGGAGTTATTAGTTAGTAATTAGTTAAGGGTGTTGAGGTAAATTATGTATTTTATTTATTTAAAATTTAATATAATTCCACAATTAAAGGAAACTAAACGTGAATCATGAAACAAATAAATCTGTCTTTTCTCTTCCCTACGGGTTCCAGCTCTCCTTCTGCCTTTTCGTTTCCGGCCGGCAAGGAAGGTTCATGATTTCGACTAGGGAGCTTGTCATCGTCAAGGAAGGATAGCCCGGTGTTCGTCGTCGTCGCTTAACGAAGAGGGAGTTGGTCATCGTCGAGGAGCCGGTCGTTGCTTAACAAATAGGGAGCTTCTTGTTGTCGTCGTCGCTTTACCTTCTGGTGTTCTTTGTCGTCGCCGAGTTTGCTTGTCACCGAGGCCGCTTGTGGCCGTCGAGTAGTACTGTTTGTGAACAATTAATGGTGAATTGGCTTTAATCTTTTGTGTTAAAACTTAAAACATACATTGTTGTCAACGTTTTGTGTTTGTCAACAATTAATGGCAAATTGCCTTTTAGTAACAAATATTCTTCCATCGTCAACAAAATACGCAGAAGATATTAAGGATTTAAAATAGCATTGTTGATAGTTTGGTTGTTAAATTTGTTATGTTTTGAATGGAAAACCTCAGTTTCTTTAACATTTTTTGTGGTATCTGACACTTAATATTGAATCATTTCATTATTAATGATTATGGCTTGACCGTCACCAAATTTCAATTTCGTTTTCAATGGTTTGTTGTTACGTTATTAACGATTTTTTAGCTCTATCAACTTAGCATAATTTTATTACAAGGTTAATGTTATCAACATTGATGTAATGTTAACAATCACTTCATTATTAATAATTGTGGTTTTGTTGTCAATGAATTTCAATTTTGTTATCAATGCTTTGTTGTAACATTGTTATCGATTTTAAGTCCATTGTTAACAATCTAATGTAATGTTATCAACATTGATGTAATTAATTGTAATCAATGTTAAAAATTACAAGAAATCTAATTATTGACGTTTTAAGCACATTGTTAACAATCTAATGAAATGTTATCAATGTTTATGCGATGTATCATTAACGATATAACAAAATTATTATTAACGTTTTGTTAATAACTTTTTGCTACTTACAAAAATATTGTTAACGATCTCTTTTTTTTTTATCACAAATCATATAACTTTAATGGTTACCCCCAATTAAAATATTAACGGTTCTTGGCCCATTGTTAACAATCTTCTATTCTCGTATCAAATGTTTCGGGGATGTATCATCAACGATATGAAAAATGTTATTAATGATAACTCATCATTATTCAAAAAGAAAACATAAAACGTTAGCAACAAAATATATACACACGAACACGATATTCAAATATATGCATAACGGCGGATGTGCGTCCGATATCCCGCTGAGGGCGACGATATAACAGAAATCTCCGTGTATAAATACTATCGACATGCTGGCGGCGGAATGGCGACGAGATGGTGGACGGGTTGTCGGCAGAGGAATGATGGCGTAGGAGACGCTGCGGCCTTTGCCAATAGGAGGACTGGCCGGCGTTGGCGCGATCACCTATTCTAGGCATTGTCGCCGGTGGGTGGATGGCGGCAGCCGACAGGATGATTGAGGCCATGCCGGGAGGATGGGCTGCGGGAGGTACAAATACAAAATTGTTTAGGCTTTTATTTCTTGTTTTTTCTCTTTCTATTAATTAGTAGTTTTTTCCTAATACCTAATGTACCCTTAATAATAATCTAACTAACAACCTGTAATAAATTAACAAAAATACTTTCAGCCAATAGAATTGGTTTTTAAGCATATGCTTAAACTTTTAGGTTTAAGCAACAGATCTGACCCGCCCTTCAACCTTTATATATCCTCACTTCTTTACCTGGTTGAGGTTGACAAAAGCTCATCTTAAGATTTGTGATACGCCCCTGATTACATCAATATATTAAATTAATATTTTTGTGTTATTTTACATGTTCTCTTTACTGCGATTTGGGGGGGTTTGGGAGATTGTTAGACTACAATTTCATTTTGGTGAACTGATTTTTAGTTCTTTAAGTCTAGGTGAAGAATAGTTAGATTTGGTTTTTTTCTGCAAGACTTTTGATTGGATTCTTTTATCAAATCGAACTAACATAATGACCTAATTTTATAAAGTTGTTTGATTGGTATTACTTTTAATGTTATCTTGCATCTTAACTATTGTGCATTCCAAACTTCGGGTTTTGATGGATTATTCAAGTAATTGTTGTTTCTTGGTGGGTTGCTTTTGTTTTTGAAGTATAGGTCAAGAAATTTGGACCATGATTTCCTTTTTGACTTTTGATTGTGGTTTTCCAACAACCTAGCTCGTTCAAACTCTCATTGGCATTTGTGATATGCTCTTAAGTTTGTCAAATTGTTGGATTAATATTCTTCTTCCATCATGCATAATCTTTTCACAGTATTAATATTTTAGGATTTTGATGCATTTTTAGTGTAAACTTTTCTTTCCCTTCTCAAATTCAAACTCTAGTTTTTAGATAAATTGACTAAAGAGTCCAAGATTCATATCTGAGAAACTATTGAAATAAGAATCAATTATTGCTTATTAGAATCACTAGAATCGTTATATTGAATAAATCAATCTATCAACATTGACAGTAGTATCAGTAAGCTACCCCCTTTCACTATGGAACGATCTTTTACGATCAAATTTGAGTAAACATTGTAACAAGTTGAATGCCTAGAGCTAAACGTTGGAGAATTGTTTTTAGAGATGGGACTAATTGCTTATCTTCTGGTAGGTTGTTTTAGTTCTTAATTTCCATGCCGGTGATATAAAGGATTACAGATGTTATTAACTTCGGATGTTTGTCAAATCTATGGCTACCAATTATGATGACAGAAGGATGAAATGCTTCATTTTATTCAGTTTCATTGCTTATGTTAGATGGGATTGTTAACTAGGGACAAGTTAATAAAATGGGGGGGCAGGCAAATGTGGATGGGAAGTGCTTGCTGTGTGGATTTGGAATTTGAATCAAAGGAAAACCACCTGTTCTTTCAGTGCTCCTTCTCCAGAGCTTTCCTGGATTGTGTTTGTTGCTTCGGTTTGTGCTACAGGGGCTCGTGGCTTTAATCAGTTAATGCTGGCTGTGATCAGATTCAGAAAGAGTGGAAGGCTTCAAGCAAGGAAGACGAGATTCCTTCTTCTTTGTTCGCCGGGCGCGTTTTCTTGGGCCGATAATTTTCTTGTCCAGCGTTATTTTCGGGCTGGCCCACGACGAACGGGCCGGACTCCACTCGCCGTTGTTAGTCTCCTACTCAGATTCTCATTCTTTCTCAAACCTGGCTCTTCTCTCAAGTCAAGTCTTTCTCTCTCTCTGCGTCCTTCTTTCTTGAATCAACAACCGGAAAACCCAATTGCCGCTTCCCGGAGAAGGCAATTCATCTCCGGTCACACCGCTCCAGCGGGGGAAAATCGACGGCATTTAGGTAACTCTTTTGGCCCTTCGTATGCGATTGAACTCATAGTTGGAAAGGAATGTGGGTTTTTCTTAGGTCCTAATTGTTCATTGTACCGAAATAGAACACTTTCTTTCACTTTGTTAGAAAGTGATGGATCGATTCTTTGGGATTTTGAAATGAATCGAAGCTTTTTATGAGCAGGAGTGCAGAACCCATTATCAGTCAACTCTGAATAAATGAACTAATCACAATTTCGAATTGTTGTAGGGTTTTGGTAGTTGGTTTGGTTGGTTCAGAGATGGAGAAGACAGAGGAGGTGGCTAGAAAGAGTAACAAAGGAGGTAGCTCTTGCTGTTTGATTAACGATGTTGTTCCGGAAGAGTTATTGACGAAAATTCTGATACGTCTCCCACTGGATCAGATCTTCCGCTGCAAATCCGTCTGCAAAAACTGGCTGTCACTCATCCAAAACCCTCTCTTTTCAACTTACTACACCAAGAAGAAGAAGAAGAAGCAGAGTAAGAAAAGGAAGAAACAGAAGAAGAAGAAGAAGAGTACAACATTCAGTTGCAACCTCAACTCCCACCCCCAACAAAGATCAGCCGTCCTGATCCCCAATAATAAAGGCCGCCGCAAGGACGAGAGGAAGAGACTCAAATTCTCCCTTGATTTCGTTCCAGACATTTCACAGCTACACGGAGTTGATACTTACAATGATCTTCTCCAACGAGTGCCTCAAAACTTGAAGGAGAACCAGAAGAGGGTGATCCTAGGGTCCAACGGCTTGTGCAAGTGGCACCCGCCGAATTATTATACGACCAGGGACTTGATCCTAGGGTCGTCCAACGGCTTACTTCTCTGTGCGCCTCTCCTCTTCACACAAACGCCCGGAAAGGGCCCCGTGTTCGATGATTTCGCACCCATTTACGTGGTCTGCAACCCTCACACCAAGCAGTGGCTTCAAGTCAAGCCCCCGCCTCCTTTTTGCTCCTCCATTTTCCCACATGCCACCCATGTCAGCTTCGTCTCCGACTTTGATTCCGATGGTGGTTGTTGGTTCAAGATCATACGGCTCCCTCTCGAGTTCAAAACTCGACACAGACGCTCCCTCGAGCTGCAAGTCTTCTCATCCAAATCCTGGGAATGGACAGCCACTACTGTGCCATCCCTTCCACGGTCGATTGGGCCCGACTATCCAACAGAGATGGTCGTTGCAGTTGAATTGAAGAAGAAGAATGGCAGCCCCCGTCTGTGCTGGTTGTTCAAGGACACCCAAGCGGTTGTCTACGATCCCATCAACAATGTAGTTGATGCTGTGATTGGAGCTATACGGCCACCAAATCCTAGAATTGTTCCGGAGGTGTTTTTGGATGAGATGTGCGTTAGCAAGGGATGCTTGTGGGCAGGAAGCCTCTATAGTAGAAAGAAGCTGAAAATTTATAAAGTTTCAGGGAAGAAATGGAAGATGGTGGAAGATTTTGACATGATGCACGTGTACAATCCGAGTGGGGATCGGATAGTTATGCTCGTGTTTCGATGGATTGCATTCGTGACAATGAATCCAGATGATCCACAGGAGGTGTACCTCAGATCTCACAATTCAATTGCCCTATTGAACCTAAGGAGCAGAACTTTGAAGGTTCTTGGGGCTTTGGGTGACCCAAATCGCAATTGCATCCTGATGCCACAAGCAATCAGGGTGAAACCATCAACAATCATATGTGACAACCCACTATGGCCAACTCCCCTCCCTTCTTTCTCATCTTCTTCTTAATGGATTGGATCTTTCGCCTTCTTTCTCATCTACTTCTTAATGGATTTTAACTTTCTTTATTTTGCACAATAATGATATATTTTACATCATATTTTCTATCAATGGTAGAGCAGAGTTTATTCCTAACTTTCACCACATTTTCATTGCATTAAACAATCATTGCAGGGCAAGATTGTCAACTTGTGGGTTGACCCGCCGATTGACTCTTTTTTACCCTAATTTGGTGAGAAAAACGGGTTGGACATACCCCTCGGGTCGACCTTCTACAAGATTACAGGGTTGGAGATCACATACTGTCGTTTTTTCCTTTAGTTTGTAAAATTCGCTCATTTTTCGGTTTTCCTCTTCACCTACCCATATTTTTGGAATTCTAAGTTGAATATTTAAATATTGATGTTATATAAGTGTGTTAAGTTTCACTATATGTTGGATCAAAGAACGTCAAGTTATTTTGGTATAATGTTATATGTTTACTCATATGTTACTTGATATTTAATATAATTTATAAATGTATGAACAATACCACGAATTTTTCATATATTTGCGCTAAACTGAGGCAAGATAGTCGGACGATAAACCCTCAACCCACTTAGTCGACCAGACCAATGGACTAAATCAGGCTGACGCCTGACAACCTTGTTGCAAGGGCAAGGAAATGTCAAAACGATGTAGTAAAGTATTGGCCTTTATCTAAAGCAATAAAATATGTCAATATCGACATTTAATGTGTTTCAAGAGACCAAGGTTGTCAATCCGGTTTAGCCCGTTGGTTCGGTCGAGCAAGTGGGTTGAAGATTAATGGTCTGACTGCTTTAGCTTGGATATATGAAAAAATCATTATATTGTTCATACGATTATAAATTATATCAAATCTCTTCTAAAATATGAGTAACAACATTAATATATAGTATCAGTATTCACATGTTCAACTTAAAATTCAAAAGGTAGAGCCAGGCGACGAGGAAAACCTGAAAAATAGACGCATTTTGCAACTCCAAGGAAAAAATTACACCGTATAACCTCCAACCCGGCAACCTTGTAGCAAGTAAACCCGGCGGGTGTGCACAACCCGTTTTTCTCACTGGGTCAGGGTCAAAACGGGTCAACCAGCGGGTTGACAACCTTGCTTAACTTCCTTCATGCCCCCTATTCCCTTCACCAAACCCCCCTAAACGACACAAATGTCTAAAATTTTCCTAACAAATTAACATTTTTTGTATTTTTTGTATATCCCAATGTATCTAATAATTTCACTATAATGCGACCTATGGAAACAAATAAGGATAAAAAATAACATTTTCCCTTCTGTTTTGCTGATATCCGGTCTTTTGAACCTCAGTTCGATCGTGTTTGACTATTTTTAAATGAAAATTTGAACATTAGGACATGTTTGATAATTTTCCTAAAGTATAAGGGCATGTTTGATGTAATATATAGTAGAGTGACATGTTTAATAAAACTGTATAATAGAAGAAAATATTATACCTACAACCCAAAAATAAAATAAAACATGTCACTCATCAGGCTGGGAAATACTAGTTGCTAGTTATGGATATACTTTACCTTTGCTTCACATTATATCTAATGTTAATCCAACAACCAAGGACAAAAAATGATGTGGCAACAAGCAAATAAAACCCAAAAAGTCTCTCGAGAAGCGAGAGTTTCGGAGAGTAGAATCGGCAAAAACCCTAGGTTTTTTCCATCGATCTCAATTGTTTTTGCTTACTGGCATCAGATTGAGAGTCTATTACAGTTTTTACGAGAGGAATACTATTGATTAAGAGATCTCGGAGTTGGAGTTCGATAGGGAATGTGATCAAAAAGGTAAAGGAGCACTGAGGCGCTCTATAAAGTATTCTATTGCAGTCGAGGTTTTTGATTTAGAAAGAATAAAATTTGGAACTCCCGTTACCTTACAACATGAGTACGGATGATAGCTTGAGGGATAACACAGAAGCGATGAAAGAAAAGGAATAAGATATGCCCTTAACTGAGGCACACGAGCATATCCAGAAACAAAACGTGGATCACAAGGAAACTGTTAATGAAGTCGCGAAGGAAATTGAGGCAGGGCTGAAGAGTGTAACCCCAGCTGACAATGATGATGCTATTTTTGTTGTTGATACTGTAGATGTCTTGGAAGGAATTGCGGAAGCAGTGAAAAAGCTAGTATTGGTGGCAAGGCTGGTAGCTTCTCACAAACCAACGGTGAGGGCTTTACAAAGAGTCCTGGAAAAAGTATGGCATACACAAAAGCCGTTTGAGGTAAGAGATATAGGAAGTAAGTTATTGGCTTTTCAATTTGCACACATCAACAACATAAATGAAGAGTTGCATGGAGGACCTTGGCATCATGACAATAATCTACTGATTTTCGAGTCTGAAAACTTAGAAAGAAAGCCAAAAAGTAGAGGAGATGATAGACATGGAAATATTGCTAAAAATATCCTTCATACTTGTAGAGATGAGAACTCGAAAGATGGTTGAGAAGATTGCTCCAGGATTTGGACGATTCCTATTGTTTGATGAAAAGAATTCAAACCCCTAGAGTAACTTCATGCACATGAGAGTTGCACATCACAACACCGCTGAAGGATGATATTAACCTGGAAATAAAGGGAGAAATAAAGAGCTTTGATCAAAGAATGTAAAGTTTGCGATGGGATCAGGGGATCCGAAGACACATATTAAATGAAGGAAGAGATGTTGGACTCGGCTCACCCAGGAGGATAGACAGAAACTAAAAAACAAGCAGACCCATGTGACCCCTCAAAAAAGACAAATGGAACAACTGGAAACAGAGGAGTTAACACCTAGTCAGACTGAGGAAGGTGGAACAACGAAGAAGGGGAAGATGGAATATAGCTTGATGATAAAAGATGATGGTAGAGAAACAAACCAGGTCTCAAACAAATCATGGATGGCAATGTGGCGGACTATGGGTGGCCACAACATGAAAATAAGAAGAAAACCTGGGAATTGTTGACTTATTTGAAGGATCTATCGGATTTACCATAGCTAGTCTGTGGGGATTTTAATCAAGTGGCAAGCTATGAGGAAAATAATGGAGTTAGGTGGGTTGATGCATAGGAGATGGAAGGTTTTAAAAATGCTCTGGATGAGGTTGGTCTAGATGATTTGGGATACTATGGTAAGACGTTTACATGGGATAACTCAAAAACAACTGAGGACTATGTCGAGGAAAGATTAGACATAATGGTGCCAGACACAAGTTGGCAGTCACGTTTCCCACATGCCAGAGTCTATCATCTAAGGAAATGTGGATCAGATCACTATCCAATACTGCTACAGACAGAGCTAATGAAAGAAGATGTAAAATGGGACTGGAGTTTTCGTTTTGATTTGAGCCTTACTGGCAAAGACATGAGAACTGCCAACAAGTCATTAAAGAACCTTGGGGGATGGAAGAGAACATAAGTGTTTTGGAAAGGATTGCAAATTCTGAAGGGAAGTTACTTGCTTGGAGCAAAGAGACGTTTGGCAGTCTGAAATATAGAAGGATGATGGCGGCGAGAGCTTTGGATAAAATGAAAAAAGGAATTCGAATGCAACAGTGGTACTACAAAGAAAAGTTTTATTAAGGAACTAAATGAAATCATGATGCAGGAGGAATTGAAGTGGAGACATAGGTCCAGAGCTGATTGGCTGCAAGGGGGAGATAAAAATATAAAATACTTTCAACGCAAAGAATCGGATAGAAGGAACAAAAATACGATTAGAAAGATCAAAAAATCAGAAGGGCAGGTTATGACAGGGTAGCAAGAGGTGGCCCAATGTGTGGTAGATAACTTTAAAGATGTATATCTAACAAGGCCACTGCTTTCTCAAACGATTTTGGAAGCAAAAAGTCATAAAATGACTCCGGAGATGAATGAGGTTCTATTGGAGCCACAATCTGAAGAAGAAATCTGGGAGGCTCTTAAGCACATGGGATCGAATAAAGCTCCATGAGCGGATGGGATGTCTGTTATGTTTTTTCAAAAGAATTGGCACAACATTGAAAAGGAGGTTACAACTGAAATACATATGTTTTGGGTCAGAGGGGATTTCCACAACAGTTAAAGTGTTAAACCATACGCTTATAGCCCTCATCCCAAAGAAAAAGGTACTAGAAACTCTTTCCGATTTTCGTCCAATTAGCTTATGCAAGGTTTATTACAGAATCTTTTCAAAGGTATTGGCGAACTGGCTTAAAAAAGGTGCTAAATGAAGTGATAGGTGAAAGCCAGTGTGTTCGTGCTAGGGAGATTGATTACAGACCACATTCTAGTAGATTTTGAGTGTTTCCATTCAATGAAAGAAAGAAGACAGGGGAGGAAGGGTTTTACGACGGCAAAACTGGATATATCAAAACCGTATGATAGGGTGGAGTGGAGTTTCTTAGAAGCTATGATGCGAAAGTTGGGGTTTGTAGAGAGATGGATGAAGATGATCATGCATTGTGTGACTAAAGTTAGTTTTTCAATGTTGGTAAATGGGCATCAAACTCAAACCCTTACACCTACTAGAGGACTCAGACAAGGGGATCCTCTGTCTCGTTATCTATTCTTATTAGTGGTGGAGGGTTTATCAAATCTTATTCAAAAAAGAGTCACAGAATGTAAATTGGAAGGGATTAGAGTAAAGGGAGGTGCGCCTATGATTTCTCATCTGCTATTTGCATACGACAGTTTAATCTTTTCATGACCTACTCCACAAGGATGTGAGACGTTGAAGGTAATTCTGAGCCTTTATGAGGCAGATTCAGGCCACAAAGTAAACCTGACAAAATCAGAATTATCCTTTACACCAAACATTCTAGAGGAGAAGCGACGATAACTGGGTGACATTCTGGGAATAAAGGTGGTAGTGAATCATGGGACGAGAAAGGAAAGCTTTTTTCAACTACTTGATAGACATAGTGAAGAGAAAGTTTAAAATATGGAAGAGCAAACTACTATCCTATGTGGGTAAAGAAGTGCTCTTGAAATCTGTAGCACAAGCACAAACCACTTATGCCATGTTTGTCTTTCTAGTGTCGATTGGAGTGGTAATAGAAATTCACAGCATAATGTCACATTTCTGGTGGGGGCAACAAAGAGAGGAAAAGAGAACACTTTGGCTCAGCTGGAAAGGGATCTGCAAACAAAAGGAGGAAGGAGGGATGGGGTATCGAGATTTACATGGTTTCAATTTGGCTCTATTGGGGAAGCAGTTATGGAACCTAATTTACAATCTAAACTCACCGGTGTCCAGAGTATTGAAAGCAAGGTATTATCCTAGTAGGGATGTTCTAGAAGCAGAAGTGGGGTATAATCCAAGTTATACTTGGAGAAGCCTTATGGCGGCTAAAAATCTAGTGAAGGGAGGTTTGTGATGGAAAATTGGAGATGGAAGGAAAGCAGATATATGGTTGGATAGATGGCTACAAGATAATACAAAGGAAAAACTTACATCACCGGTTAGGACTATTAATGGGAGCACCTAAGATTCAGAACTGATTGATTATGATACTCGATCTTGGCGCACGGATTCTACAACACTATTTTAATTTTATAGAAATACAGCAAGTCCTCAAAACCCCAATTCCCAGACAACCAACTTAGGATGAAAAAGTGTGGAGGCTGGAGAGGAATGGAAGCTACACAGTGAGATCAGCCTATGAGGAATGGAGGATAACGCAAAACGAGCAAGCGGAAGAGGTCTATATCCCAGTGAACTTGACAAGATACTGGAAAATTCATATTCCTCTAAAAGTGAACGTTTTCGGATGGAGATGGGTGAACAATTTCCTCCCAACAGGGAAAGAAAATATTGGATCGAACTCAACAAGGCTATGATGAATGTGCGTTTTGTGGACTAATTAAAACGCAGAAGCATATTTTTAGGGACTGCGCTTGGGTGAGAAGAGTCTGGCAACCTAGTAGTCTAAGTTCGATGTTCTCAAAGGGAAGGCTCCCAGAGGTGGCAAGCAGAAATGGAAGGCTCGAATGGGCTTATGCTGGAAGAGAAAAGAACAAACAGCCACCAGATGGCCCCACATCATATGTGGAAGGGAAGAAGAAGAAGTTAGGGCCCAAAGGCCTCCTATCTATCTTGTACCTCTATTGAGAATTGACATGTCAAATTACCATATGACTACTTAATAAAATTCCATATGTTTGAATAAAAAAAATAATGTGGCAACAATTGTAATGTTTCTCCTTGTAGCTATGTTATCCATCATCATTCAAATCATAGAGTCTCGAGTTTTCTTATTACATCATGTAACTTTGTTTCCACATAGACATTGTAACAAACACATTACATAACTTTTATTAGAGGTAAGCATATAGTACTTTATGTACTTTTTATTGGAAAATGAAACTTTACTAGAGTTGATTGGAGAGAAGAGATTGTATAAACCCAACTAAGAAAGCTATGTCGAATGATTTTAGGAATGCTGGAGGCTTGAGGGAAGTTGAAGTATGGATGTTGGGATAGATGGGTGAGCTTGGTTGTTCAAATCATTATCAAACCAATAATGAAGTGGAAAGAAAATATTGCGAGTAATGAAATTTTAATGAATTTACAAAGAGACCTAAGTAGAGTAAAAAAAATGTCTATAGAAAAGGGTTGTGTTTTGACGAAAATGTATACAAAATTTATATCCTTAAACGTGAGTGAATCGAGACAAGTCAAAATATGTAAACGATAAGTGGATTCTCAAATTTTTGAAAGGAAAATAATAATAATTGTGAAGATTGTCAGGAGCAATTTAGGCGAATCACTCAAGTTTGTGCACAATGCATAACATTTTATGCATTAATCTTTAGCGGATTATATCATTCGTTTAAACTCATTTTTCACATAAGGTGAATAATTATACTAGAATTCATTGTTAATATGTTTTGCAACAAAAAATGATTTAATGGAAATGTCATATACCAATGTGGTAGATATTAATGAAATCTTTTCAAAATTATCAAAATGAATATCTTTGGTTGATCACAATTAATTTTTTCTACAATTTTTAAAAAACTAAGTTAAAACAAAGAAAATGCAATATAATTGATAAAATGAAGGAATTATAATTATTTTTATTTTCACTTCAAACATTAGATCTATCCGATGGCTTCAAGGACACCCAAGAGGTCGTCTATGATCCCATCAACAATGGAAGATTGGGTTATACGACCACAGAATCCTAGAATTGTTCCTGAGGTGATTGTGGATGCGATGTGCGTTAACAAGGGCTGCTTGTGGGCAGGAAGCCTCTATAGTAGAAAAAGCTGAAATTTTATAGAGTTTCAGGAAAGAAATGGAAGATGGCGGAGGAGTTTGACATGATGCATGTGTACAATCCAAATGGGGATCGGATAGCTATGCTCGTGTTTCGATGGATTGCATTCGTGACAATGAATCCAGATGATCCACAGGAGAGGAGGTGTACCTCAGATCTCACAAATTAATTGCCCTATTGAACCTAAGGAACAGAACTTTGAAGATTCTTGGAGCTTTGGGTAAACCAAATTGCAATTGCATCCTGATGCCCCAAGCAATCAGGGTGAAACTATCAACAATCATAGGTGACAACCCACTATGGCCAACTCCCCTCCCTTCTTTCTCATCTTCTTCTTAATGGATTTTTATCTTACTTTATTTTGCACGATAGTTATAATGATAATATTTTACATGATATTTTCTATCCACAATAGAGCAGAGTTTATTCCTAACTTTCACCACATTTCTATTGCATCAAGCAGTCATTGCAAGGCAAGGGTGTCAACTTGTGTCTTAACTCGCCAGTTGACTTTTTTTTACCCTGATTTGGTGAGAAAACGTAGGACACACCCTTCGGGTCGACTTGCTACAAGATTACCGGGTTGGAGGTGACATGATGTCATTTTTTTCCTTTGGTTTGCGAAATTTGCCCATTTTAGGATTTCTTATTCACCTAATTCTATTTTTGGAATTCTAAGTTGAACTGTTGAATATTTTATATAAGTGTGTGAAGTTTGACTATATGTTGGATCGAATTACAACATGTTATTTTGGTATAATGTTATATGTTATTACTCACATATTACACGAAATTTTATACAATTTATAAATGTTTGAACAATACAACGACATTTTCATATATTTGGGCTAAATTGAGTTAAGACGGTTGCAAATCATAGGAAAAAATACACCATATGACTGCCAACCTAGTAACCTTGCAGCAAGTCAACCCGACGGGTGTGCACAACTCGATTTTCTCACTGGATCAGGGTATAAATGGGTCAACCAAAGGGTTGACAACCTTGCGTAACTTCCTTCATGCCCCTTGTTCCCTTCGCGAAACCCCCTATAGTTCCGGGATTGGTGGACGTCTTATGGCCAAGGCTGTAAGTTACCCGATCATGCCGTAACTTTGAGCTCGACAGAGAATAACGAGCTACGGCCTGAATTCACCCTGATCAAGCCATAACTCGGGTCATTTCTTTAAAAAGGGACTGTTGATCCGTCGTGTAGTGTAGACCAAATTTACATGGCCCTAAGGAAAGGATTGTATTCCCTTGGCCTCTCTAAATCCTTACTTTGGAAGCGACGTATGATTCTATTGAAGAAGAGGTTGGTTTTGGAGGTTGAGATTCCTCTAGTTTTGTAGAACTTGGTCATTTGAAACGTAAAGCAGATGCTAAAAATAAATCTAACCTACTGGAGAAGTAAGAGAGCAGGTACGGAAGGCATTGCATAGGAGTCGTTCGCCTAGGTTTCCTAACCACGTGCTCTCGATGATCGGAGCATACGAGTTGTCGATATCTTATTTCATTATATCCCACCTTGATGTGACATGTCTTTTGATCAAATGAGGTTCGATGGACTCGGACTGCTATTCTAAAAGCCCCATCCTAAAAGACTAGGATCTCGATCCTTGTATCTCAAAAGAGTACAAGGTCGACTAAGCATTCATTCGAATCAACAAATAACAAAATAGAGGAAATCAAGTATCATAGCTAGATATGGAAATCAAACAGTCATATTAACCAAATCATCGCGTTTACATGGCTAGAACCCCTAGGGCTTCAGCAAACACCCATCGACAATAGAGAGATACCAATGTGAAACACCAAGGAGACCTCTGACAACACCAATGAATTTCTCAGAGGAAGGACACTGGCAAAACTTACAAGACACGAGCCAAAAGTTGAAGGCAGCCGAACTGACGGGAGGAAGCACCTGGGAGATCAATGAGAAGCCCCATGTAGGCTGATCTCTACCTTCGAGATCCATGAATCTGCAACCAAGGGAGGATCGCAATAGGATTCCCAAACTTCTCCAGAACACCTAGCCGAAGTGGTGAACCAAGGAGGAGAAACAAGCATGAAAGAGAAGGGGGATTGAGAAAATCTCAACCCCCTTTGTCAACCTACAAAACATCTCAATGTGCTTATCACAAAGATTAGACATGAGGTAGAAGAAGAGAACGCCTATCGCAAAGAAAAGGCGAGAAAAGCTCCAAAGAGGAAGCTACAAAAAAACAGAGAAAATCAGAAAGCAAATTGTATCCTGAAAAACAAGCATGGTGTCCGACCTGTTAGTCGAAATGTCATATGAATACAACATATTTACGTTGTGTATTCTAAAATTTTCAAATTATTTGAAAAGTATGTATGACACGAAGGTGACATTAGAATTATTTCTCAGTGTTTGAAATTATGATACCTTTTTATCATTAACCGTGTGTATCTTAATGGTCATAATACTCGTGAAAAACCATTCATGACCTATCTATTTAATAGTGCAATAATTTAATTTTGGGTTAATAGCATTTTGTACATCTCTGCTTTGACAAATTAACAAACGTATTCCTCTACTAAATTTTTGCACGAACATAATTTTCTAATATTAAATTGTTACAAGTTTACCCTTTCAACTAATTTTTTGTTAAGTGACCGTTAAGAGGGCTGGGAAATGACCCAATTGCCCTCGTTTACTATTAAAAACTCATTATTTTGTTTAATTATTTTATTATGTCCCATATCAATTAATTAAAATTTCAAATCCCTAAACTAATTCAGAAACAATTGGCCTGTCCGTCTCCCTTAAAATCTTCCTTGCGATCAGTGCCTTGATACATCGGCGGCTCCTGCTCCCGGCATCTCCACGCCGACGGTTGAAGTAGAGTGAAAGTGTTACGAGACGAGCTATCATAATAGTTCGGGCATATTCTGAGCTCATCTATTTAGTAGTTTATTAATTATCAAGTGTTTAGTTATTAATTAGGATATTATTATTATTGTTTCCTAGTCTTGGTAGGATTGTTATTGTCTTTTTGTATTTGTTTAGGATTTGGTTGTGGTGTCCTTGTAGGAGAAGGTTACATTCTATGGGTAGGACTAGGGCTGCAAATGAGCCAAGCCGCTCGCGAGCAACTCGGCGTTCGAATCGGAAAAAACTCGTTCGACACTCGACTCGTTATTTAACAAGCTGGCTCGCGAGCCAACTCGTTAGTTAACAAGCCAAGCTTGAGCTAGATCATGCTCAGCTTGATAAGCTCGCGACTAGCTTGATTCAATGGCTTGTTGAGCTAAGCTCGCGGGGTGCCTTGTTTAGAGCTTGTGAAAGGATGAATTACTCTTTTAAACATGAACATTGTCTTGTTAATACAAATGTGTATGAAATTTAGATGTTATTTATAGTTTCTAGTGTTCTTTCTATCATTTAAATTCTTATGTTTACACATTTTTCCATCAAGAATGATTTTAAATCGAGCTCATCTTGAGCCGAGCTTGTACTCAGCTTGACAAGCTATGTTAATGAGCATTTATCAAGCTCTACCGAGTCGAGCTCGAGCTAGATGATTTTTATTCAAGCCAAGCTCGAGCTCGAGCTGGATTATCAAAATTCGAGTTCGAGCCGAGTTCGAGCTAAAAAATTAATAAACGAGCCGAGCTCAAGCTAAGCAAAAACTCGACTCGACTCGGCTAGTTTGCAGCCCTATGTAGGACTGAGGAAGAGTGGACGGAAACCGTAAGGAAGAAGGAGAGGATTTTGTGCCTATAAATATGTAATGTCCCATTCGTTTAATGGTATGAAGAAGATTGGAACCCAAATCTAGTTTATTGTAGGGGTGGCAATCGGTCGGTTTTGGTTTAACCGAAAACCGATTTCTCGGTTATCGGTTAAACCGAGCCACCACTTGCTGTTGCCGACAACCGACCGGGGAGGAACCCACGGCTACCGACCATCGACCGCTCGGTTATCGGTTTTGGTTCGGTTAGCCGCATATCCGAAAAACACCCCTTCTCTCCAAAAAAATCATTAAAAATTATTATAAAAAAATAAACAAAAAGCCACAACCACTCAATCCTTATCTCCTTTCTCCTTCTCTCCCATTCCTTCTTCCAAGAAAACACCACCAGACCCCTTCCTCCCACAACGACCCCACTAGACCCCGTCCTCCTCTCTCCTTCCTTCCTCCCAAGAAAACCCCACCAGACCCCTTCCTCCTCTCTCCTTCCTTCCTCCGAAAAAAACCCTACCGCCACCAGACCCCTTCCTCCTCTCTCCTTCCTTCCTCCCAAAAAAATCCCACCGCCACCAGACCCCTTCCTCCTCCTCTCTCCTTCCTTCCTCCATTTCCAAATTAAAACCCACCACATTTGCACAACGACGACACGGAGGAGAAGCAGAGGCGAACGTCGGGGCTGGGCCGGGAGGTGAGCGGCGACGTCTCTGGCGCAGGAGAGGCGGCAAAGGCAGATGGATGGATAGATCTGTCTGCTGCCTGACTGCCTTTGCTCTGTCTGCTGGCTCGACGGAGGACGGAGATGGCGAGGAGAAGCGGGGAGGCGTGGGGTCGTCGGGGATGCAAATGGCGATGTCAGAGCGGAAGAAGAAGAAAGAATGAGGGAGATGGTGATGAAAGAAGAAGAAGAAAGAAATCTTAGGGAAGGGTTTGGAAGGTTGGCTCGGCTTTGGAGGAGGATGAAGAAGAAAGAATTAGGGAGAAGGCCAGGAGGCTGGGCTGGGCTTCGGGTTGGGTTTTGGGTGGCTGGTCGGTTATTTTTTGTTAGTCGGGTAACCGCGCTTAATCACCATCGGTTTCTCGGTAGCCGAAAACCACCTTTCTTCCACCGACCACCGACCAAGGTAAATAACCGTTGGTTTTCGGTTAGGTGCTAACCGGCAGTTATCGGCTAAACTGGCCGGTTAGCCGCTAACCGGAAACCGAACTGCCACCCCAAGTTTATTGTCTTTCGTTTTATCGCAATTTATCGCGTTTTATCGTAGTTTGTTAGTTTTATAACAAGGAGGTTACGAGTCAAGAATCTTCAATTCTGTGTCTCGTAACAGAAAGGTGCGATATGCGAGACCAGACGACCATCTTCTCGGATCCCCGCAACGTTCATGTGAGGTTCAGAGGCCATCTATTTCTCCCTTCGAGCACACAGCAAGGCCCTAGCTTCCCGGCCTTTCCACACTACCGCCAGCTTCCCGGCTTCTCCTGCGACGTTCCAACGCCAGATTCCCCCGTCGATCCATTTACTCGGCCGCCACACCTTTACTTTGCTTCTCCTGTCGACGCCAGCTTCCCGTTGTTCCAACTCCATCCGTTTCTTGTACGCTCTCCTTTTGATGTTCATATAGTGGTTTTTTCGTTCTATTCCTTTCAATGACTCAGAATGTCCAGTTGATGGTTTGATTTGGGAAAGTAGATATATGATTCGTAGTTGGTCTAGTAACTACTTCAATTGTACAGAAGATGAAACTAAATATTAAATAATGCATTTCCAAGTTTTATAGAATCAGGGAGTAGTTCACACTTGCTCTGTTTTTTGGTTTATGGGATTTGCCTTTCTGGGGACAAACATGGGTATTCTGATATTAATTCTAACCAATACAATAGAGATCCGCTGATGTGGGGAAGAGGTCGACACTCTATTATGTGCCCTTTTGGGAGAATAGAATTTAGGGTGATTGGGATAGGAAGAATAAGAATGGAGGAAAGATTGATAGAATGGTAGAAGAGAAGTGTTCTCCTTAATGGCGAGAACAGAACCCCTAAGCTTTTTCGAGGAAAGCCAACCTCCCAAATTAACACGTAGGTGTGTAAAACCCTTTTCTTGATTAATCTTGATTGATTCCCCTCATTTATCCATCTACTACTTTAAATAGAGAATGGAACTCTAATAATCCTACAACTAATGAACTTAACGGGTAAACACCTATATTTAAGCTAAAACCCCTTGGTTCTAGGTAACCACTAACCCACTAATCATCCCAACTAACTCACGTCTAACAATTCATAATATTTAATCCTAATTTTAATTAACAATTGATAAAACCAATTAAATAAAAACTAATTAAAGCACATGACATTCCATCCCCCTTAGAAAGGATTCTTTACCACAAGAATCAGCCATGTTTTGCACGTCTTCTTCAACCAGGGTCTCCATAGAGAATGAGCCACCACCATAGGGACCTTCTGCCGAACTTTTCTTCTTGCAACCAAGGACCTCTTTCTTCCAATGATGAAAATGGTTGGCCTCTGAACACATGGTGACGGCCCCAAAGAGAAGCCTCCAGGGGAACATGATTGGTTGTGGTGTTTCCTCGCTCTGAATAATCATCAAGCTTCTCAGTAGCCTTTTGTTCATTTGCCATTTCTATTTTTGGGACAATGATCAGCTCGCAAGCAGCGCCTTTGCTACTTGTTTCGTGCTCTGGGTGTAGCTTCTCTTGGTTTTCTTGAGATTGAGAACGAACCAGAGTTGAATGACCATTGCCATTGCCCATTGAAATCTTATCCTCGGAGTCGGAGGCTGCCACTTCATGAAGCTTTTTCACGTCACGTAGAGAAGCAAGAAGGAGTGTCGTCATTCTTTCTTCAAACCCGAGGAGATCATCCTTTAACCTTAGCAACCCCTCCTTGAAACTATCTTATTGCGCAGCTTTGGAAGCCATGGCTCTTATACCAAATGTTATGCGCACGTTTTGTAGAATACGATTTAGGGAGAAAGATCAGAATAGAAAGAAGAAGATTGGAGGAAAGATAGATAGATTGAGAAGAAGAGAAGTGTTCTCCTTAATGGCGAGAACGGAACTCCTAAGCTTTTTCGAGGAAAGCCAACCTCCCAAATTAACACGTTGGTGTGTAAAACCCTTTTCTTGATTAAACTTCATTGATTCCCCTCATTTATCCATCTACTACTTTAAATAGAGAATGGAACTCTAATAATCCTACAACTAATGAACTTAACGGGTAAACACCTATATTTAAGCTAAAACCCCTTGGTTCTAGGTAACCACTAACCCACTAATCATCCCAACTAACTCACGTCTAACAATTCATAATATTTAATCCTAATTCTAATTAACAATTCATAAAACCAATTAAATAAAAACTAATTAAAGCACATGACAGAAAGATTGATAGATTGGAAGAAGAGAAGTGTTCTCCTTAATGGCGAGAACGGAACCCCTAAGCTTTTTCGAGGAAAGCCAACCTCCCAAATTAACACGTAGGTGTGTAAAACCCTTTTCTTGGTTATACTTCATTGATTCCCTAATTCTATCTATCTGCTACCTTAAATAGAGAAGTAAACCCAATCCCCTCTAATCCAACGTAAAAGACCTAACAACTAACCCACTATTTACCTACTACTTCACGTCATTAACCCACCCTTAACAACCATAATTAATTAATAATACTAATTAAATATATGCACATGACATTCAATCCCCCTTAAACGATTCTTGACCACAAGAATCAGCCATGAAATTCGTCTTCTTTAATCCGGGTCTCCATAACTCGTGAGCAACCATAACCGCAATGCTAGGCCACCGCCTTTGACAACCTGTGCTTCCCACCACAAATGATTTCCCATCAGATAATTAGTCTCTTTTGGCGCAAACACGAATCTTAAACTTTTCCTGCATCTCACTGAACGTAGAGGGATAGTGGGGAGATTAAGCCACACATGTGAATTTGCATTCTTGTCCCATGCCATGCTATGCTTCTTTGAAGCGGAGTTCAAGGCGGCTATTTGCATTGGTCGTACCAGTGGCTTCTTGAAGGACTTGACCTCTCTTTTCTTGCTATGTTTATGAAGAGCAGTTGGTTCGAGCAGCTTTTGTGTTTCAACGCCAACATCGAACTCTTCCTTGAGAACTTGAGGGCAATTGATTTTGGGCTTCATTGGGTTGTCGGTTCCTAACCCATTGGCAGTGGCTCTATTGACGAGCTTTCCAATCGCTTTTTGTCCCTCTGCCTTGTTGATTTTTTTGAACAACGGGTTCGTCAGCAACTCTTGTGTTAGCAGTTGCGTATTCTTGGTGTCGCTCCTCTCGACTTGCCCGAGACCAAAATCGATCCACAGCTGAATGACCATTGACATTGTTCTTTGAAATCTTGTTCTCGGAAGCGGCCACTTCACTAAGCCTTTCCACGTTTGTTGTAAATTTACCGATTTCCAAATGAGGATCTGCAGCCATCTCCCGTCGTCGTTCGAGAAATCGATCAAACCTTGCGATTAGGGCCGCAAAATTCCCTCGCATCTCCTGCCTCAACCTTGCGGTCTCTTGTGCCATCTCCTCCAGCAAAGAACCAAGTGGTTTTTCACGAACCATCATTGTTGTAGGATTGGGAGGCTCTGATACCAAATGTTACGTGCCCTTTTCGGAGAATAGAATTTAGGGTAAAAGATTGGGATAGGAAGAAGAGAATGGAGGAAAGATTGATAGAATGGTAGAAGAGAAGTGTTCTCCTTAATGGCAAGAACGGAACCCCTAAGCTTTTTCGAGGAAAGCCAACCTCCCAAATTAACACGTAGGTGTGTAAAACCCTTTTCTTGGTTATACTTCATTGATTCCCTAATTCTATCTATCTGCTACCTTAAATAGAGAAGTAAACCCAATCCCCTCTAATCCAACGTAAAAGACCTAACACTAATTATTCCTTCCTTAATTCTAGCTAACAACTAACCCACTATTTACCCACTACTTCACGTCATTAACCCACCCTTAACAACCCATAATTAATTAATAATACTAATTAAATATATGCACATGACATTTTCCTCCATTCTCTTCTTCTTATCCCAATCTTTCACCCTAAATTCTATTCTCCGAAATGGGCACGTAACACACTCCTTCAATAGAGAGCCGCTGATGAAGGCCAAATTCCTCTGCTTCAGGGACGCCAGGGAGAAGAGAGGAAGACAAGTTCGTCGAGTGTGCAATTGGTTCAGGGACACTGGGGAACCGTGCTTTTATTCCTTTTCTAATTATTTTTTTGTTTTTTAATTAATTGATTTTGGATATAAATAATAAAATAATTAAAATTAAAACTGAAATTAGGAGTAAAGGGGTTATTCAGTCATTTCCCAACCCATTTAAGGGTCACCTAACTGAAAATTATATGCAAGAATAAACTTGTTACAATTTAATATTAGAAGGGTATGTTTGTGCAAAAATTTAGTAGAGGGGTACGTTGGTTAATTTGTCAAAGTAGAGGAGTACAAAATGCTATTAACTCTTTAATTTTCTATAGTTGAAAAGAAAATTGACATAATAAAAAAATTTGTCTGAAAAACATAATAAAAGTAAGAAACACATATCCTTTGGCAGTGTTTGTTATATACAATGCAATACCAAAATTAATAAGAAAATATCCAATTAGTTCATATTAAAACAAATAACTCGAAATGATACATATAGTTAATTGCTCTATAAAACAAAAGAACTAAATAATTGAAATAGTACAAAATTAGTTTTCTGAAATTGTGTTCTGTTAAACTCACTTATGGGCCCCAGCACGTCGGATTATCAAGAGATTTAAGCGGTTAACCGAATTGAAATTTTTAAAGGACTGGTCACTTATAGTTTGCAAAAATATATCGATGTTTTATGATAGCTAAAAAGTAATAATAAGTTAAAATTCTACATCACGCCCTAGGTTCGAACGTTGAGACAAACAACCAACAAAAAAAAAAAAATATGTTAAGAATTCTAGATATCACTTCTCCAATTCAATACACTATATTCGTTCTAATGGTATTTGGGTTATGATTTTAAAATTATACTATATTTATAAAATAAAAATAAATTAAGTTAATTATTAAAATTGAATTAAAATAATAAAAATATGAAAATTGAATATCAAACACCAAAGAAATAGTTATGAGAAAGTTAGTGGGATAGATCACTGTAGTGGTAAAGTCATTTGATTTTCATATTTCAGTTTTTTTTTTTTGGTTAAGGATGATATATATTATTAAGAGAGAAAAAAATAACAAACGAAAGCAGGGTGGCACAGCCAAGTTCACAGAAAGAGGCAAAAACAGGGGGGGGGGGGGGGAAGGCAAAGGTCAAAGGAGGAAACAGACTCCCCACACCCCTGTTCCAAACATCGGAAGGCTGCCAACAGCAAAGGAAAAGGAGAAAAGCACCTCCCCTTCCAATCGACAATTCGGACAAGGAAACGCGAATGAAGAGAAAACAGGGAAAAACCACAGGGACATGGAGCAAGGATATACAAAGTAACAGAGAAACAGAGAAGAGGACGTCAGGAAGCAGCATTCACTCGAATGGTTAAGACGACAGCAATCACCGGAAGCAAATGCCCAAAAAAAGGTTCACTGGTCCACCATGGGAGGCTGCGCTCCCAAAGTCAAGGGCTGTTGCGAATTCTCTGGACACAAACTGGCCTTCATCCCATTGATCCAACTCTCCGCAATCCCTTTATCCACCTTTCCTGCTACCGTCAACCACCAGAAAATATCGTGCCCGATCTTCAAAACAAGTGAAGGAATATGCCGCTCATCATCCTTGAACATTCGGGCGTTTCTTTCTAGCCAGACACGCCAGCAGAAGGCATGTAAAGCCACTCTAGTGCACCACTGGGCTGGGTTAGTCGGATTCCCATGCGACCAAAGCCGGATTCTATCAGAAATATCAAGAGCCTCATCAGCACTTCCCTCAACTTTAACGAAGCGCTTCAATCTGCTCCAAACCTGATTTGAGAAAGCGCAGGTGATGAAGATGTGATTCGAGGACTCTTCTTCTCTCTTGCAAAGGGCACACCTATTAGGAATCAGGAAACCCTTCTTCTTCAAGTTGTCGATGGTGAGGATTCGTTTGTGGAAGACCAGCCATAAAAATATGCATATCTTGCTCGGCGCAGTGCTCTGCCAAATTACCTTCGAGGGAAACTCCGCAATTCCCACAGCGCGTGCAGCGGCTAAATGTTCAAATGCTGAGTGAACACTAAAACCAGCTGTAGGGGATGGAAGCCATCTTGGTCTTTCAGGTCCTGCAAGAAAATTCTGAGAAGGAATGGAAAGAAGTAAGTCAAATAATCTCACTCGCTCTCTCTCAGCCCCGCCCCGTAATGAATAAATCAATGGAATATTCCATTGACAGTTTCCCTCAGAAAAAGAAAGGTAGTCGGCGACGGTGGAATGTGGGGATTCAGTAGCAGCAAAAACTCTTGGGAATTCCTCAACTAGCCGGACGCCCTTAATCCAGGTGCCAAACCAGAAAGAGGTCCAGAAGCCTTGACCATGCTCAATGCAAGTGAAATTCCAGAAATCAGCCTGTAGCTTCATGATCTTGATCCAGGGACTTCCACCAGCACTGCCCGGCAATACTCCTGAGAACCACTCCGAGTGGAAATTAGGAAATTTGGTGTCAATGATCTCCCTCCACCACGTTCCCCTTTCAGTCGCAAATCTCCAATGCCATTTAAGAAGGAGAGCACGGTTATTAATCTCCAGATCACGGATACCCAATCCTCCCCTGTTCTTGGCAGTTTTGCAAAGATCCCAAGATACGAGATGAAGCCTCTCCCTTTCCTGAGTACCAGACCAGAGAAAATCCCTTTGGATTTTTTCCAATGAACTTATGATATTCCTAGGCATTAGGAACACCGAGCTTATATAGTTGCTTTGACTAGCCAACACTGCGTTTATAAGCACAACTCTCCCTCCCAGAGATAGGAATTTTCCTTTCCAGCCTTCCAGTCTTGACTGAGTCCTTGTCACGATGTTATTCCAATGTGCAGTAGGCGGGCATTGACGTCGTAGGCAAAAAATCCCAATCACAGCCAAAGACTTCAACCAATCTCTCGATGTTTGTTACCTCGCCAACAGGAAAAAATTTTGACTTCTCAAGATTTACCTGCAATACAGTGATTGTCTGGAAACAAACCAGGGCTGCCAACAAATTACGGACCTCTGTTTCGGATGCTTCACAGAATAAGATGGCATCATCCGCATACAGTAGATGAGTGACCTCACCGACGTGCCTCTCTTCATTGATACAAAAACCCGAAATAAGCCCTTCATTTTTAATTTCACAAAGGATGAACGAGAGTATATCCATACCGATGTTGAAGAGGAAAGGCGAGAGCGGGTCGCCTTGTTTGACACCCTGACTCATACCAAAGAAACCGGTAGATTCTCCATTGACAAGAATGGAGAGCCTTGTAGAAGAAATCAGCCCTTTAATCCATTTCTGGAATCTCGGATGTAATCCCAAGTGAGCTAAAGAATTTAGGATGCACTTCCAGCTGATAGAATCAAATGCCTTTTCAATGTCTAGCTTAATCACAACTCCCGGTTTCCCGCTTCTTCTGCGACTGTCTATTACTTCGTTTGCGATCAAACAAGATTCATGGATTACTCTGCCTCTTTTCCCTGCAAACTGGTAATCGGAAATTAGTGTGTTCATATGAGGCGAGAGACGATTGAACAGCACCTTTGCGACAATTTTGTTCAAGCTTCCCAACAAGCTTATCGGGCGGAAATCTGAAACCTGCTCAAAAGGATCCTTTTTAGGCAGAAGACAAATGAAAGTATGAGCAATCGAAAGTGGCAGAGTACCAGCTAGGAAAAAATCATCAAACGCCTTCAACATGTCGACTTTTATGATATCCCAGGCTTTCTTATAAAACTCAAGCGAGTAACCATCAGGCCCCGGAGCTTTACTCCCATTACACTGCCTTATTGCTTGGCAGACTTCCAATTCAGTGAAAGGTTTCACAAGGTTATCGTTCTCCTCTAGTGAAAGCATACAAGCCCTATATCTGGCTGGGAAGGGCCTATCATCATCCGACTCGACGAACTTTGCGGAGAAATGATTTTGAAAAGCAGTTTTAATTTCATTCCCATCTTCAGAAGTCCTGCCATCGATCAACAATCTCTTGATTCTGCTTTTCCTTCTGTTCGCCTTAGCCACTCTATGAAAAAAACCAGTGTTTTTGTCTCCCACTTGAAGCCACACTTCTCTAGATCGTTGCCTCCAGGAAATTTCCTCCATAATTAGAACCTTCTCAAGTTCACATTTAAGAATAGCTCTTTCCGACACTAGCATCGGATTAAGCTGTTCCGCCTCTTCCAAGTCATCAATACATTTAATCCTGAAAAGGAGATATGCAATTCTCTTCTCAACTTTCCCGAAATGATCTCGATTCCATTTCTTGATCATACGTTTGGTTTGCCTGCACTTTTGGCCAAATCTGAACAGATAGCTAGTCCCATTGACAGGGATGCACCACCACCCCAACAAGCTCTGCAGAAATGAGTCTTCTTGAAACCACATGTTTTCAAACCTCCAAGGATGAATGAAGCGATCAGTTGCACCCCACTGAAGTCGGATCGGATTATGATCCGACTCCACGCGATCAAGAGCAATCAGAGTCGCAGGATATAGCAAATCTTCGAAGCTTGAGTTAATGAGCGCTCTATCAATACGAGAAGAAGATTTCTCTGCACCTCCTCTACTCCAGGTGAATCTGGCACCTTGTAGCGGAAGGTCCACCAGATTACATCTGTTAATCAAGCTATTGAACTCGTTCATGGTCTCCAAGTCTCTAGGACAGCCAGTATATTCTTCCTCTGATATGACGAGATTAAAATCACCAATGATGCACAGGGCAACCAAGTATTCTCTGCACACTAGCTCGATTTCCTGGAGAAAGTCCAATTTATCTTTCTTATCCTGTGGACCATAAACAACTAAAAAGGAGATGATATCATCAGAATCAATAATCTTCAAACGAACTGCCAAAGAAAATCTACCCTCCCAAACCGTCAGGGCCCTGTACATAGAAGAATCCCAAAAGATGACGATGCCACCACTCGCACCAACTGAATCCTTGGCAACCCACTCACTTGATTTACACCCACTGATGGACGAGATTAAGTTTCTGTCACAATTCTGCCATTTCGTTTCCGTGAGACCCACGATAGAAAGTTTCCATCTTTTCAGGAGCCTATTGATTTTTGCCCTCTTGTTCGGATTTCCCAGCCCACGCACATTCCACGCAATGAAAGAATGGGTCATGAAAATAGAACACCACAGGCAGCGGGAGGAAAGGCACACCTAGGATAAGTGAGCCGATCGGCTTCGACCTCTAGATGTTGGGGGAGGGCAATCGAGGCCAAGTCTTCGCATTTCCATTTCCAGTTTCGACCTTGATTCTCTCTTCCTTTTGCGGTGAGATTCCGTCGCAATGAGAGTAACTTTCTGCTTAGCATTGTCTGAGGAGACTGAATCCGAGAGCTGGAGGATGTCACAGATCTTTAGACTCTGGGCAATTAGCTTGAGGAGGTCTTGCTTGTCACGCCAGGCTTCAAGATAATCAGAGCTGATGGGGTTAAAAGGGATGATGGCTAAATTTTCCGGCTCAGGGGGGTCAACGGAATCAGGGGAGGCGGGATTAAAGCAATCAGGGACGAAATCGGGCGACGGATAGCTATGGATGTCAGGCTGGGTGAGAAGGGGGGTAGGGGAAACGGGATCGTCTGAAGGGGAAGTGGGGGGAGCAGGGAGGAGTGACGAGGTGTGGGGGAAAAGGGAAAAAGGAAAGTAAGGGGTGATTGCGGGGGGAATGATCAAAGAGAGGATGGTTCTGGCTGAGTCTACGATAAGTTCTGGGGAGTAAGCAGAGGTGTTAGACAGGATAAGGCTGGGATTAGGCCTGGGGGGTGGGCCAGGGAGGAGGAGGGGAAGTGATGGATCTTGGGCTGGCCCAGGGAGAGGGGAGGAGGTTAAGGGGTTGGGAGAGGCGGGCTTTGGGGCAGGAGAATAGGCCAAGGGAGATGGGCTAAAGTCCAGGCAAGAAGGGGAAAAGGAAACGGGTTTGGGTAGTGGGCCCTCCTTGCGAAACCAAATCCTCTTATGCTTCTGGGTTCAACTATTGGCCAAGTCTTAGAAACTTGGGTTTTTGCTTGCAAAGACACGGGGGAAAGCTTCGTTAAAGTTCGGGCTCTGGTTGATTTCTCGAAGCCTTTGAGGTCCCAACTCATGGCAGTTAGCGAAGATCTTGACGGCTTCTGGGTTCGATTGAAATATGAATTTCTTCCCACCTTTTGCTATCACTGTGGTCGTGTGGGGCACTCACGTCGTGACTGCTCGTTTGATCCTTCAATTGGCAAAGAGAAATTCGGTCCCCACATGTCTACGAAAAAGCTTGGGCGCAAAAATTACGATGATGTGGATGGGAGTACAAGCTTTAGAGGCAATCGTGGTTCCGTCTGGATCAACAGGCATGTCCGGCAGCAAGGAGATGGAGCTGGAATTCCAAACAAAGGCCTTGGGCCTGTCATCCAGCTGGGTGAGACGGAAAGGAAAAATAGAGGCCTAGCTCAGCCGACTGTGCAGGCCCAAAATCGTGAGGGGGAAAACCCAACTCACACCTCTCCTAAACCTATACCGAAGCCCAAGACCACACTCTCTAGTCCAAGAGGGTTTCCAGTACGCAAGTCACCTGTCTCCCGCGTTAATGGTGGGCCTTGCCGACTGCAGAGGCAAAGCTCAACTGGAGGCCGCGCTCGCCCACTTGAGCCCGGTAGCAGAAACATGCCGATGAAGGCCCACCGTAGGGAAGGTGGATTGTCCCACTTCACCGCCCAGGCTACCCCTGACGTAACATCGGAGATGCAAGCTGTACTGGAGCAAACAAGGCGACGTCGCCTAATCCTGGATGAAGACTCGGATGATGATGAGCCCATTCCGGGGCATGCTGAGTCCTCTATGGCGAACAGGAAAATGGAGGACACTCTGAACCTAGTCCAGGAGGACAGGCCTGGCACTGCTGGGGTTAACCGTCCAATTATGAGGGACGAAGCTGAGTCGCAATTGAAGGAAAAGGCGGGGGCTTCTAGTAGGCTGCCAAATCTGAGGCTCGAGGCACAAAAACCTCCTATGCTGACTTCTGTTAAGCGTAAGTTGTGGCAGCCACTTGAGGACCCGGATTCTGATGAAGAGGTGCAATGCTTTGAAATCAAGAAACGTGCACCTCTGAAGACTGAGAAGCTGTCAAACCGAATTCCCTCAAGTTGTGTCAGCAAAGTTGTGGCAACCTTTGAAGCTGGCCTGTCATTGAGCCATGAGGATGGAAAAGGGAGTAATGTTTTGGAGAAGATGCATGTTGCTGGTGATCCGGAGGTAATTACCACTGGGTCGGGTCTGGATGAATATGGCTCTAACATGCCGCACCCGACTTTTGAATCTCGTAAGCGCTCGTTGGAGCATGTTGAAGGGGTTTTGGATGATGCCCCTAGTCCGAAGAAACAATTTGTGGAAGCTGATGAAGTCTCTGTTCAGGTGGAGGAAGCCAGCCTTGATTGGCCCCAATCGGATAAATGAAACTACTGGCCTGGAATGTGAGAGGGATTGGACCATCCCTCACATTCCAAACTGCTGTTGGTCTAGTTCGTTCCAATAAACCGGATCTTGTGTTTTTTTCGGAAACACGGTCGAGACGGAGAGTAGTTTCCCGCCATTTGCGCGGGCTAGGGTTTGATTCTTCTTGTTGTTTTTTTGTTGATGCTATTGATACTTCGGGAGGGTTAGTTGTAGCCTGGTCCCCGAAAGTCGCGATCTTTGTTTATTTTAGTTGTAATGTGGCCATCCGCGCTGCCCAGTTGGAGCAGCTCCAGGCTGTTTGCACTGGTATCCAGTTACCCTATGTTATATTGGGGGATTTTAATACGACTCTCCATGAGAGCGAAAAGGATGGTGGTAACCAATGGAATGCTGCGCAAGCTCTCGGGCTCCGGAATTTTGTCCAAAACCTGAGACTTTTAGACCCTGGCTACCAGGGGGATCTTTTTACTTGGACGAATAAACGGATGGGGGCGGCTTGTATTCGGGAGAGACTGGATATGGCTCTTTGTTCCCAATCCTGGATTGATCGCTTCCCAGATACCCTGGTAAAACATTTTACGGATCAGGGATCGGATCATCGGGCTCTCCTCCTCTCTGATAAGCCATATGTTCGTCATACTCGGCCCCTATTCCGGTTTGATGCCCGTTGGGCTGAGAACCCTGAAGTCAGAGCTATGGTCTCGTATGTGTGGCAGGAGGACATCCAAGGGTCGCCGATGTTTCGTCTTTGGGAACGCCTTAAGAAACTCGGTCATCTTTTATATGACTGGAGTAGAGCTGGTACCACTAATTCCCTACGCAACATCAGAACTCTCCAGAGTGAAATTGATCATATCAAACTCATTCACCCTATTGACTGGGATGAGGTCCGCCGTCTCGAAATCGATTTGTCTAGACAATGGGAAGCGGAAGAAGTTTACTGGCAGCAGAAGTCTAGAGTTCACTGGCTAAAGAAAAGGGATAAAAATGTGTCGTACTTCCATACGGTGACTCGAACTCGACGTAAAAGAAATTTTGTGACTGGGTTGAGAAATGATAGTGGTGAGTTGGTCACTGATGAAAAAGGGAAAGCGGACATATCAACTTCTTACTATGGCCATCTTTTTACGACTGAGAATCAGGTCCTGAATATGGGGGAGCGGGTGGCTGCTCTGCCTATTGCCCGCAGTGTTACCCCGGAAATGAATGCTGAACTGACAGCTGTTGTCCTCCCAGCTGAGGTTCGTCGAACTGTCTTTGCTATGGGATCAAAGCAAGCTCCGGGATTGGATGGTTTCACGGGTAAATTCCTCAAGGCTTTCTGGGGGATTGTGGGTGATTCGGTGATTGACGCAGTTTGCTCATTTTTTACGAGCAGTAAAATGCTCCGTAGCTTCAATCATACCTGGCTCACGTTGATTCCCAAAGTAGATACTGTGGAGTCTATGACGCAGTTACGCCCAATCAGTCTATGCCAATTCGTGTATAAAGTTATAACAAAAAATTATGGCTGAATGATTAGCGTGTCTCTTACCACGAATTGTTTCGGAGGGACAGAATGCGTTCATTAGAGAGCGGCAAATTGTTGAGAATATCCTCCTTGGCCATGAGTTGATGCATTACTTGAAAATCAAAAACCAAGGGAAGAAAGGGTACATGGCTCTTAAGGTTGACATGGAAAAGGCCTATGATAGAGTCGAATGGCCGTTTCTTCTTGCGCTTTTGGATAAGATGGGCTTCAATTCAGTATGGCGAGGTTGGATTCATGAATGCCTCCACTCTTCGTCCTTTTCAGTTCTGATGAACGGTACTCCGGCTGGATATTTCATGCCTACCAGGGGTTTGCGCCAAGGTGATCCTTTATCTCCTCTTTTGTTTGTGCTGTGCACAGAGGGATTTGCAGCTCTTTTGAAAAAGGAAATCTCGGATAAACGGTTGGCTGGGGTCAAAGTTGCCCCGCGTGCCCCCCGAATCTCGCATTTGTTCTTTGCAGATGATTCTTACCTATTCCTGCGGGGTGCCCTCCATGAATGTGAGAATCTGATTGAGGTTTTGAATGAATACGAGGAATTTAGTGGTCAGCGGGTCAACCTGGCTAAATCGGCGGTTTGCTTCAGTAAGAATATTGCTCTGCCTGACCAGGAGTTCCTAGCTGCGATCTTGGGCGTTGGGGCGGTAGGGGTGCGTGATAAATATCTGGGACTCCCTACCCTGATTGTGCGTTCTAAAATGGAGACTTTTCGGTATTTGGAAGAAAAGCTTTTGGCTAGGCTTCAGGGGTGGAAGCAACGGACTTTGTCTTGGGCAGCTAAGGAGACTCTTATTAAGTCTATTGCTTTGGCATTACCGCTGCATGTGATGTCCTGCTTTAAATTACCTCTCTCGTTGTGTCGCCTTTTGGACAAACATGTGGCTCGCTTTTGGTGGGGTGATAATGAGGGACATACTCGAGTGC
The DNA here is from genome assembly GCA_946122785.1 of Linum tenue. Taxonomy (NCBI): domain Eukaryota; kingdom Viridiplantae; phylum Streptophyta; class Magnoliopsida; order Malpighiales; family Linaceae; genus Linum; species Linum tenue. Next base: position 41,500,179 of record CAMGYJ010000002.1, read on the forward strand.
GGTGGATGGCCTGGAGGGATATGTGTAGGAGTAAACATGAGGGAGGGTTGGGGTTTCGTCGGTTTGAGCATTTCAATCAAGCTCTGCTCACCAAGATTGGATGGCGTATGATTATGGAACCTAATCCCCTGCTGGCCCAAGTCTATAAGGGTAAGTATTTCCCTTCCGGGCATTTTCTCTCTGCTAAAGCTCGGTCTCGCCCGTCTTGGGGGTGGCAGAGCGTCTTGTATTGGCGAAATTTGCTAGAGATGGGTCTCAGGTGGCAAATTGGGAATGGGCGGTCGGCGTCTCTGCTCCGATCCCCATGGATCCCTCAAATGCAACTTGATCCTCCTCGATATAACCCTTTAGTGCTTCCGGAAGGGGGTGACCCTACAGTGGCCGAGGTGATTTGCCAAGGGGAGGGTCGTTGGTGTGAGTCCAAACTCAGTCAATGGTTTGACCCCCCCTACTTGCCATATCATAAAGACTATTCCTTTGCCACATCAGAACCTGGAGGATTAATTGATCTGGCATAATACCCGGGATGGGGTGTTTTCGGTTAAGTCAGCTTACCACTTGGCCGTCTCTCTCGATATGAGGAAAGGTCGGTGGAAGTCGTCTGTGAGCTGGATGGACAAGGCCAGTTGGATCCGTTTGTGGGACGCTAATCTCCCCCCTAAGCCTAAAGTGTTTGTATGACAGCTCCTGAACCGGATCCTCCCCACTACGGAGACCCTCATTGAGAGAAATATCCCTGTACATCCTCGGTGCCCGGCCTGTTGGGGTGGTCCGGAAACCATGGAGAATTTGTTTCTCGATTGTCCGGTTGCGCGTGCGCTTTGGGGATATTCAGGATTGGAGTATTTAGGAGAGGGGTTGCCTCGGCATACTTTCCCTCTATTCCTGAAGAAGTTATTGGCCTTAGTCTCGGAGCCCCAATTGCTTATGCGAGTTGTTTCCGTCCTTTGGCGTATCTGGAGATCTCGGAATTGGGTGGTCTTTGAAGGCAAGCAGTATGGGTTCCCGGCATTAATGCGTCAGCTTTCCTAGCAGGTTGAGGAATGGGTGGGGTTACCGAGGGAGGCGCCCCCCCAGCCTCCTCTCCCCGAAATTAGTCAATCTAGACTGTTAAATCCCGCTGCTGGGATTGTGTGCCAATGGGATGGGGCTACTAGGAAGGGGTCTCACTCGGCAGGGGGTGGGTTCTCTACGATATGACGGAGAATGCTTTCCTAGCTAGTGGGGTCCAGTTCCCTGGGATTGATGAGCCAGCTGTGGTGGAATTGCTTGTGCTCCGGAAGGCTGTTATCTGGTGTTTGGCCCATGGGTTCACATAGGTAAGGTTTGAAGGGAACGCTAAGGTGATCATTGATAAAATCAACAAGACGGAGATTCGAGGTAACCACCTGGTCGCGGTTCTTGAAGAAGTAGTACATGTTGTTAGCACTACCCCTGGTTTTAGTGTTCGGTTCATAGGTCGGCGTAGTAATAGGGCAGCCCATTTGGTGGCTAGAAAAGCCCTCGCTTTGTACCCGACTATGAGTCGTTTGTTTGACTTTCGAGCCTGGTTGTTGTCCAGGATGTAACTATCTTTTTTGAATCAATATATGATTATCTTTTGTCAAAAATAAAAAAGAAAGATACAACAAATTTGTTTAATGTAATTGGTGATGATTCTTGTCTTTATCTGAGACTTCATGGTTCAAATTCTGAAATAGTATTTTTTTTATTTTATGAAAAAGAAATAAATAAAGAATTACGAGTTGAAATGTACCCTTTCTACTTTTGCCCTCGTTATAAAAATTTTGGAACGCTAAAAATTGCTCCAAAATATGCTATATTATATTCGTTGATAATTGGTTTCAAATTTATCTCCAAAGAGTTTTAACAACCATTCATATTGTTATGAGTGTCAAGTCTTATTTCAAATGGAAAATTATTAACAATTTTAACATAGTTCAACAAACCAATTTATATACCGAACCTTAAAGTCTATATGTTACTTGGTAAATTACTCATAGTTGATGAGTGATATCTGTGTTGAACTATGTTATTTTACCAAGTAACATATAGACTTTAAGGTTCGGTATATAAATTGGTTTGTTGAACTATGTTAACAATTGTTAACATAGTTCAACAAACCAATTTATATACCGAACCTTAAAGTCTATATGTTACTTGGTAAATTACTCATAGTTGATGAGTGATATCTATGTGATATGTGTGTTTAAGCATAAATTTAAGATGACTTGTGTCGTATATGAAATGAATATTTAGTTGCGTGTAGGAAATCCCAAACCACATTAAGTTGAATGATATGTAATAACCAACTTAAGAGTTATATCACTAACAGTAAAGTGAAAATATGTAATCCAACCAGCATACGATTTATATGAGCAACAATAGGCTAGTCTAAGAGCTATGTAATGAGCACCTAATCGAGTTGGTTTGCAAGTCATACAATAAGTTGACTTATGAGTTTAAAGACTCAAATTTTGAGCCACAATATCGATCTATCTAGTGAGTTTCAATTGAGCTAACACAGGGGTCACACTATCAAAGCAGTCAGGAGCTTCAAACGAATTGGCTCACAAGGGTGACTCAACGAGCCGAGCCATGTCGCGAGACTCACCTGGTTGAAAAGGCTCTAACTCGTAGAGGTGTCAATCGGGTTGCGGGTTAGTCGGATTTCAGATTCGTCGGGTTGCAGGTTCATCGGGTTTGGGTTCAATTGGGTTGCCGGTTCATTGGGTTTCAGGTAGAGCGGGTTACGGGTGGATCGAGTTGCGCGTTGTTCGGGTCATCTCACCGAGTTACTTACTCCTTACGAACTTACACATTTTATTAAACTAATTTAAAATATGTTTCACAATTTTAATCAATTTCTTTCTACTGGTCATATATTTCTAAATTTTTTAAACAAAACTAGTCAAAACATTGAATCAATTTGTATGATTTGCAAACTTGTCATGTAATTAATCGTAATTAGTAAAGTACACTAGCTAATAGCAATAGTGATATCAACATTTGCAACCAATAGACACTATTAACAAACCATACATTCAAAAAACAAAACAACAAACATCATCTGATGCCACCAGCGCCTCCCCATCTCCTTCTCTTCCTCACCCAAATCTCCCACCCATTGCTGTCAAACTCAACCCCAAGAATTTTCTCCTCTGGAAACTTCAACTTCTCCCTCTCCTCACGAGCTTCGACTTTGTCAAACATATCGTAGTAGGAATGCCACTTTTTAAATGTTCCAGTGTTTTATTCCTGTAAAGACAGATTCTACCGACATCAGCAGCAGCAATCTCTGAGCTTTTACTCAGCCGTCCGATCCCTCCCGCGGTGGAGCCACGGTGTCAATTGGCTGTCTTCTCGCGGTGGTAGTCCGAGTGCCCTTTTCCGGCCGGTCATGGAGGACGAGATCGGAAAGACGAGATCGGAAAGATGGTTAGCTCCATACAGCGGCAGCACGGCAGCAGCTTCACAATTGATTTCCCCGCAGTCAACTGTGCTACTCACATCTCTGGTTCCGAATTGGCTTCCTGTGGAGGTTTTAGTTGCTATTTTCCATTCCCAGTTTATATTGTTAGGGTATTGCTGCAATTTGATTCTATTTCTGTGGTTAATCCTGGTTAGCATTACTCTTTCTTGGTTCGAACTTTGAAGCCAATAGATAATTACTTGCTTGTTATGATATTCTATTCCTAACTTGATGAGTGGGTATGCTTAGAGTACTGCTTCAATTTGACTATGGTGAGTAACGTCGACGGTAGCAGCGTCGTGATGTCGATGGCGGTGAAGGGGTCGACGGGAGGGTTGATTCCGATGACAAGGATTGGGGACAGTCGTTCAAGGTGATCATCGGCGATGGGGTGCCGTCATTGACCAACTCGCCGGCGAGTTGAGCCATTGATGACGACGTTGCGCAATTTGCGTCACCTCACCTGTAAAAGGTAATTGCGAGAATAGTTAAGTTTTCAAAACAGAAACTTTTTAAATTAATTAATTAATTTCTTAATTATCACCTTTATGATTTCCGTTGCTAGTTATTAGCCTTTATTATTCCCTTAATTTACGTTCTCATCAATAATTATCTTTTAGTAATCTAATTAATTTTCCTTTTCTATTTATGTCTGTTATGAGTTTATCATTATTGTCATTTCTTGGTTTGAACTTTTAATAGTCATTTATTTGGCTTTAAAGTAGGTATACATGTTTAAATTACTAATTTCATTCCTTTCCTTTTAAGTTCAGGGTATAAATGGATTCCTCCTTTTGTGTTTAATTATTATAGTAAATATTTATTAATTTTATAATGTACAAATCTTTTAATAGTTTGAATTATATCGTTGGTGGTTATTTTCGATAATATCGACTTTGCCGTAAGGGGAAATTTTAATCTCTTATAATAGAGATTTCTAGCACCATAGTCGTGCCTTTTTATTAGTCATTTGCAGGTGCTCATATGGTATGAAAATAATTGAAGGACGTGCAATAATTTTCATCGATCTATCAGGTGATAGTTCGATTTTATTCGCTTCATCAAATTTATGAGATCAATTAAGCATGTTCCGTCAAAGATTGCTAATGCATTTTTCTTTTCTTTGTTGTGGTTTTTGTGGTACCTCGATACTGGTCATCCGGCATACTTCGTCGAAGGAAACTACACTCGCTAGCGGGACTATCTTGGAGACGTTGGGGTTTTATTTTTGTTTTCCCTGTCAGTGTCGTGTCTTTGCTCCTCGGAGCTTCTTCAGAGCTGCCCAAGTAGTGGCTTAACAAGCTCTTTCATCGTAGTCTGGTTGCATACGGACTATCGTAGTCGGTCTTGTAATCGTGTCGAGTCTTTGTCCCATGCCCTTTGGGCTTGCCTTGAAAAAAAACAAAACAAAACAACACTCTAAAAGCAAAGAAGAAAAACACTTTTTTTATCTCAACTTTTTTGGCGGCAATATAGATCAACCCAAACAAAAATTGGGCGGCAATATAGATCAATACAAATAAAAATTGGGCGGCCTTTTAGAGCAGGAAGGGAGAAGTTGATATATAAAGCAAAAGAAAATTGGGCGGCATTTTGCAATGGGAAGAGAAATTGAGTAACAAAAAAAGACATGAATTATATATAATAAATTAAACCTTAGTCCTCTAATGTGTGAAGTATAAACTTTCTGTTTAACAAAAGATATTTGAATTAAGGTTCATGAAAATATCAAAATAAGTTCCATTTATTTAAGAAAATCTCTGCCTCCACGACTCCGACTCGGATTCCCTAGCTGAAATAAAGATCACATCCATTGCCGCTAGGGATGACAACAAAACCCGAACCCACTGGTACCCACCCGACCTAACTCGGTCAACGCGGCTAAAATCCGTGTTGATGGATTTTGGACTGGGTTTGGGTTTAAACTCGTTCACTATTCACTGGGTTGGTTTGGGTTTGGGTTTAGGTAAACCTGACCCATGGGTACCCGGCCACACCCATATAATTAATTTTCTCGGCATATTTAATATTCTAAACAACTAATCTTATTTATGTTTGTGAATACATGTCTAATTTTTTCTTTCTAGTTATGTAGAAAGAAGTTGATGTTATCGAGTGGAGAGTGAAAAACTTTATTGAAATGAAGAAGCTTTCAATTAATCATGTTATTTATGGATAATTTGTGATTTGTTTCAATTGTCTTGAGTTTTCTAGGTTGGTGTTGAACAATTTGTATAGTTAATTTGTGATTTGCTTAAATTTTATGGAATGGTGCTTTATATGTGGATAATTTTTATTGAGAGAATGATATTTGACTTTAATTTTGATAGGAATTTTTTATTGTGAATTTTTTATGACAAAAATCCGTGGCTACCCATGAACCCGCGGATATCTAGCGGGTTGGGTTGGGTTTGCGTTTTTGAAATCCAATGGGTTTTACCCCGGATTTTTTTCACGGATAAACCCATAGGTTTGGGTTTGGCAAAACCCAACCCAACCCGACCCATTGCCAATTTGCCATTCCTAATTGCCGCTGATATTCAACAAAAGAGGAAAAGGAAAGCTAGGTCCAGGTTGGAAATGGAAATGCATAGACTAGGTGATGGGATTGCCCGCCTTCAGCCCCTAGAAATCGGAATTGGTCTGGTCATTCAAAAAATAGAGGTGGCTACAGTAGTAAATCCGCAAAAATCAACCCTGAAGTAGCAAAATCTGCCAATGGCAACCCCGGATCATGATTCACACTATCATCGCTTGGAATGTTCGTGGATTAGGCAGCTCGGATAAATGAGCAAAAATCAAGAGATTGCTGAGGAGATGGAAACCAAATATTGCCGCCCTTACTGAAACTAAATGAAAATTGTGTGACCAGTGTTTGATTACTTCTATTAGCGGAAAGAGAGAAATTGACTAGTTTGCCAAGAACTCGACGGGAGCTAGTGGTGGTATTGCACTCTACTGGGATTCAAATGTAAACAAATGTCTTATGTTTTGGGAAGGAAAATTCAGCCTGGTGGCTCGTCTCCAGATCATCGAAACTGAGGAGATTATTCTTTACTGGTGGTCTACGTGTCGCAGGCAAAGGATGATAACTCGAGTTTCTTAAAGAAATGGAATTTGTCTGTCACCGCTACCTTGCAGCACTATGCATGATTAGAGACTTCAACCTCGTTCGGTCTGGAGATGACTTCATCGGTTTCCCATGGGATGCAAAACTCATGGAAGAACTTAATGGATTCATCAACAAGTTTCATCTGGTGGAGCTCCCGCTACAAGGTTCCAAGTTTACATGGAGCAAAGGGAGTGATGCTAAGTCTCTTTCCCGCATTGACAGGGCCTTGGCCAATGCAAGCTTCGGAGAATTATTCTCCCCAGACGCCCTCGTCGCCCTCAATCGGGTAGAATTAGACCACAATCTGATATGCTTCAATGGGGCAGAATCGAGGTCTTCCGCCATCCGTGGAGATTCGATAACATGTGTCTAATCGAGGAGAGCTTCCTTCAATTCTTGGTGGGATAGTGGAACGTTCCATTTACCGAAACTAGCAATTTATTCAGGTTCGGGCAGAAATGTAGACAAGCCAAATTTCTTATCAAAATCTGGAACAAGACACAGTTTGGGAACGTAGAAAGAAAAATAAAAGAATCTCAGAATCAGAGTGATTGATGAGATCGAAGAGAACGGAGTAGTATCTAGGGATGGAGTGGCGTAGCCAGGAATTATACCAAGGTGGTGCAAAAAAAAAAAAACACATAACTTATATTAATTTTTTACAATGAACCACGACGTGTTTTCATAGTCTGGAAAGTATCTAAAATACATTCATCATCCAAACTATCAAGGATGTCACTCTCAATGTAACCAACCAAAAAATCATTCATGACATCATCACTCATTCTATTGCGAAGTGTGTTCTTCACATAGTTCATTGCAGAAAATGCTCTTTCAACGCTTGCCGTGGCAACAGGAAGCAACAATGCCAATTTCAGAAGTCGATAGACTAATGGAAACACTCGATGTTTCTTTTATGCAACCATTTCTCTAGAAAGTTCAGCAATTTCCTTTAATCATGCAAACCTCTGAACTGTCTTAATATCATATATATAAGCATCAAGTTGATGAGGACCAAGATGTAAAATATCATGTTTGGAGAACTCAGTAGGATAAAAAGTAGCAAGCTTCACCTACTTGTCCTTGTCAAAGTCAACAAACAAATCGTCTGGATTTAAGCATGCCACACAACATAGTAAATCTGTGTTTATCTCATCAAAGCGACTATTTAGCTCTTGTAACTGCATATCCACGGCTGTATAAAATAACTCAACCTTGTAGTGATGGAGATTGGTGATTTACTGAGCATTTCTCCTTGGTCTCCATAGTGGAAAGTATACATCATCCATGTTGACAATGGGAAGAGATTCCTTGTTGCAAAATGAAACCACACTATCAAGAAGAGAATCTCATCCTTTATCCCTCATTTCATGTAATCTAAACTTTGACCCACGAACAAGGTGCATAGCATTCACTATGTCCTGGTCTTTCCTTTGCAAAGTTGAAGACAAATCACTGGTAATGGCAAGCACTTCAATCATCATTTTCATGATGAATACAAAATCAAAGTTTTGGACTAACCTCAACAAGCAAGATGCATCGGCTTTTGCATCAGAATTTCCCTCCCATTTGATGGTATCCAAACAATCAATAACAGAAGAATATATCCTACTCAAGTTAAGGAGTGTGTCAAAGTGTGATCCCCAACGAGTATCACAAGGCCTTTTGAGGCCAACTTCTTGATCCAACCCTCGCCCAGTCTCAAGTTCACCATGATATAAAGCCTCAACAACTTTAGCAGCTTGACATTCTCGAATTTTGTCCATTCGTTTACACGATCCTCCAACCAAATTAATCAAGTCACTCACAGCCTTAAAGAAGCCACCAATGTCACCATGATGTCTAGCAACTGCAACAAGAGTTAACTGAAGTTGATGAGCAAAACAATGAACATAATATGCTGATGAATTTTCTGCCAAAATCAAAGTCTATAGTCCATTGATTTCCCCACTCATATTGCTTGCCCCATCATAGCCTTGTCCTCTTATTTTTGACAAGCTCAACCCATTTGTCACAAGCATTGATTCAATTTCCATCTTAAGAGTCAATGCTTTTGTATCTGCAACATGGGAAATCCCAAGAAACCTCTCCATCACATATCCTTCTTCATTTACATATCGCAACACAATAGCTATTTGCTCTTTGATTGATGTATCACGAGCTTCATCCACCAAAATAGAAAAAACATCATCACCAATGTCGCATATGATTTGCTTGGTTACTTCAGTTGCAATTGCATGTACAATATCCTTTTGTATGTCTGGAGAAGTCATTTGAAGGTTCTTGGGAGCATTTCTCAACACAACACGTTCCACATCTTTTCTACCACGAGCATGAAATTTCAGAAGTTCAATAAAATTTCCTCTATTCTTTGAACACTCTGATTCATCATGTCCATGAAGTGCTTGCCCTTGGCGTACACAATGTCTGATGCAGTCAATTGAAGCTTGCAAACGAATTTTATAATCCATCTTTGCTTGATCTGATTGTTTAAATAAAGAAACTCCAATGCTTTGAGACTGCTTCAACAAGTCCTCACATTTTCTCACAGCTTTGTTGTGTTCACTATTGACATGTCCAACATGCTTCCCAAGACCCTCATCTCCTCTATTCCAAGCTCTAAAGGCCTTAGAAATGAAAGAAGCACCTCCACCCTTCTTACCATCATCGCTCCTAAACAAATAGCAATGCAAACAATATGCAGCATCCTTTGCAATACTATATTCCAACCAATGATATTTTTTGTACCAAGAAGACTTAAAGCTTCGCAAGGTTCCCCCTATATCTCTAGATGGAAAAGCATGATCAGGTTGACAAACACCTTTTTGAAGATAATGTCTTCTAATCATATCTTGAACATTAGGATGAAATAGTGCTACTTGTTCTCTTAACCCCGGATCAGCTTTCAAAGAGTTCACATCAAGTTCATTCTCTCTAGATGCAATGCTAGTCATAGAGTGATTTACCGAGAGAGGTTGTGACATTGATGGCGTAGAAGGAGTTGAATTGGAATCCTGTCCATGTGCTAATGAATTCAATCCACTATTTTCACCTTCAGGAGTATTCGTGGTTATTCGAGGCTTCTTTGGATAATACCTCTCCATAATAGCAAATCTACAAATTCAAAACCAAAGTACACAATAAATCAAATAGGATATTTGACACATAATCAAACAATAAATCAAAAATATGCTCTCAGCCAATAAATCAATTCTCTGTTATAGATTCCCAATCCATACAGCCAACTCTAAAACCTAATTCTCAATAACTAAACTAAAACCAACTCTAAAACTCTAAAACTCTGCTCGAAAATCTCATGGACATAATTAAACAAATAAAGTTGGAATCTTTCGACAAAACCCAGTTCATATAAAACCCTAACTCCCTCAATCAAATCCATTTGGCTCCCTCCGCTCCTTCAACAGACAAGCATCATTACACTAACCCAACAAAGAAACAAGAAAGAAAACAACTCTTTGACAGAAAATTCCCCCTTTCCTCTTTACACTAATCTCATGAACACTCACCAATGAGAGGAATTGGAGTCGGAATTGGAGTTGAAGATAGAGACTATGCAAGATACGGTGGTTGACGATGGTCACTCGAGCAACCAGCGGAGGAATGAACGAGTTGAGCCTTGAGGGAGGAGCGCCATTTTTGCTTCGTACAGGGGAGAGGGCCGACTTCGTACAGGGGAGAGGGACGAGGAAGATTGGCAGTAGTAGAATTAGGGTTCGGATGGGGAAATAAACGAGGTCGTTTAAATTTAAGTAAACTAACATGTTACAAAATGATAAAATAAGTTAAATGCTAATAGTGACACGACAAGGAGTAAGTGGCGTGATGGCTGAAGCTGTTTGCGGATTAAGGGAGGTCACCATTTCGAAACTCCATTATAGCAGGTGTAATATATATATTTTTTAGCTGGGCCTTGCCAGCCCAAGGGGGTGCAGCCGACCTCCCTTGGGTGGCTGTGCCTCCGCCACTGTAGGGATGGCAAATTACCCACCCATGGGTAATTATACCCAAACCCAAGTAGACCCATTGATAATGGGTTGGGTATGGGTGAAGTGCATATGGATTTGGGGGTTTATAGATGGGTTTGGGTAATGTATGAATATTGCTTCCATAATCTAAATGGGTATGGGTTGGATATGGATATCCATTTACTTGAGGGTGTTTTAACTACACATGTAAAAATTGGACCTATTTGTAAAACTTTAAAAGTTTAGGTACCAAAATGTAAGACCAAAAAAATTAGGTACCAAAACGTAATTTTCCATCGATATTTTGAGGACTTATATGAAAAAAAAATTAGTACTAAATATGCATTCTTTAAAATATAAAAGCTGGGTACACTTTATTGGCCCAATTTCTGTGCCACTGTTTCACTCTCTGTCGTTTAGTGAAAAAACATGTCTTTAACCTGAGAACCTCCTCAGTCCTCACAGCCAGCTCCGGGTGAAATTTTTTCCAGTTTCCGTCTCCCAAATCGGCTACACCTCGCCTCTGTCGAATCAACTGGGCACGCTTTCCATATACCTATGAGGCTATGAGCTATTCTAGCGTAAGGACCTTCCCCTACACAGCTTCCACTTCTGTTTGCTTTAAGCTTTCACTCCCTCAAAACTCAACAGTAAACAGCTTCCTCTTCCACCCGGCCATGTCTGCCGTACCCCACCCATGCTTCACCTTTCAGCCCAAAAATCCGGAAGCCCACGTCGTTTTTCGTCATCTTACCACTCCAATTTGCTTCTTGAGGTTGTAAGCTCCTCAGAACTGCTATCGCACGCCACCGCCCATGTTCTCTGTAGTCCTCACCTCACTCTTCTGGTTTGAGAGAGCGCTTCTCTTCTCTGACCCGCCCATCTCTTCTCCGACTCGCCCATTTCAGTTACAGTTGCAGCTCATATTGGATTCATAGATGCAACAAATCCCCGTCGTCAGAAGAAGAATAATAAGGAGATGAGAAGGAAGACGACGAAGGGAAAAATCGATCTCTCTCTTACCTTGATGTGGTTTCGATTCATCCCCATCTATTCTATTTCTTACCGCTATTTCAGTCCGCCGGTTTTCCTCAGCTACTCACTCTCTCTCTCTCTTTGTGTTCTGAATTTTAGGATTCTGGTCCATTTGGAATCTGTGTTTGATCTATTCCTCTGTTTATGTCGAGCCTCTTATCCAGCTCAGCAAGAAATTGCAAGAAGGCTAAATGGGTGTGAAAGAAGATGCAAGCGCACAGAATCGACAGGATTTGGTTTTCCATTTTTTAAAAGCTTTCACCTTTTCGTTGTTCATCTGAATGCAATGGTTCTATGTTGGGTTATTAAAGCTTTACTTGCTTCAGTGAGAAATATTGGCCAGAATCAAGCCATCAAGATGCATTTATAATGTAAACTTCGATTCTGTTGTTAAACCTTTCAATTCTTTCCATCGTCGACTGTTACAGTCGTAGTTCCTCCTTAAATTATTTGATGGGGTTCCACTTTTGAGTTGCTAAGTTGCTTCTGTCTCCTTTCTTAATATCACCCACCATCTGTTGAGAATCCCCAACAACACAGAATATGCATGTGTTCTTTTTAATCTCTATTCCCTTGAGTCCATTTGTAATTGACAATAGTTTGATGATTATTGTAGTGTGAGACTTAGTGCAAAGCTTTCAGTGGGAACTCAAGATCTTTTCATTGGGAAAATGTCAGTGGTTAGAAACAAATGGGAACTCAAGCACAACTTGGTAATGCGTTCCAGTCCCAGCCTCAAGCTAGGCAGACTCCACTTGCTGGCAATTAGGAAGGAACAACCTAAACTACTTGGTAGCAAATCTCATTTCAGAAGAGAGAACATGAAGGCCATTTTACTGGTAAGCTTCCCATCTATATGCTTCGTTTCCACCAAAAGTTACATCTCCTCCTCCTCCTCCTCCTCCTCCTCCTCCTCCTCAAGAAACTAACCTCACTTGCCAATCAGAACCTATTCTTCGGTGGAATTGACATTGCTGATATTTTCAAGTTTCGGCAGCTCTAGCATTTCTTCTGAATGTTGTCATTGTACCTCTCGATAGTAGAACATTACTTCTGCACAATGGTATGTTGACCTCCTGTTATCATTTTACAATTTGGATAACAAACTAGATCTTAGTACTGCAATTGCCAATGACCTGTTATCGTTATTTAAAGTCACTTTTCTTTCATATGAATCAAAGAACCATATGTGTATGTTAGTCTCCGTTTTTTCAATAGATTTTCGATCCCTTAATAATGAGGTGAGCCAAAGAACTCTCCAAATAGACGTGAACTTCGGTTTTATTAAAGTATGCGTGTATAGATTTGTCAAGCCAATGAATATACATGTTTATGCCTGTTAGTGCTCTCACTTTAACCACATCTATTTGTTAAACTTGCAAATGAATGTGACTGATAATATGTCCTTCCACGATCTGCAATGCTGCAGGTTTGTACTCTATTTGACCAACACTGATGGAAGCTGTTTGTTGATCCCCATCAGCATCCATGGAGACTTGCAAGAGCAGCTGATTCAGTTTCATGCACTGCAACTTCACTGTATGAACTTATACTTTAGTTTTATGCACTTAACTTCACAATCTAATTCAGTTCTTTCACACTTGCAAAGCAGCTGAAAATGACATCGAGTGCCTCAAATTGGTTTCTCCCGAGCAGCCCGTAAGAGGTCATAAATAATGCTACGTTTGAAGAAGAAGAAGAAGAAGAAGAAGAAGAAGAAGAAGAAGAAGAAGAAGAAGAAGAAGAAGAAGAAGAAGAAGAAGAAGAAAACACTTATTGATCTCTCTTTCTGTATCACTCTTCCACTACAAACTAAAGAGGTATGGTTACGGCTTTAATCATTGGTTAGGATTACTATCAGTCTTCTGTTCAATCCTAACTAATGCTTCTTTTTTGGGTCCCTTCTTTCTGCTCTCTTCCAATTCCATCCGATTATGGCTCACCATGAGTACACATACAGGTTATCTTCAAACTGTTGTTACTACTTGAAGGTTTTAACTTGAGTGCTAACTGTTCCATCTAATCCATAGGTTGGAAAAGGCAGAAATGTAGGTCTGTTGGCCTGTTTTCGAAACTCAAAACTTGGAGAACAATGTTATCTTTTCGTAGAGGGTGAGTTAAGCTATGGAGCGGGTGAGTTGCACAAATGCTAAGTTGCTTACATCAATATGTGTATTTATCAATATGTGTATTTAATGGCATGATTTGGTTAGGAGTTTTCTATTCCATGGAAATGAGGGTCTGAGAAGCAAAGGGTTCTTGGATTACTTTCCGGAGTAGCAGTTGCGGGATGGGACTGTGAACTAGAAACGAAGCATATTGGGTTGTCGTTCGAAAACCGCCCCTGGATGCAAGGGGAGAATGCATTGCAAACAACTTAATTAGAGTATACGGCTACGAGAGATTTTGTAGATGGAAACCAGTTCTGACTTTTCTTCTACCACAAAATGGCCATGGATTTTGGTTAATTATATTTAGTTCAATCTACAGCTTGGGAAAGAAGCTAGGAAAATTGGACTGTGTTTCTCTTATGCCAAGGCTGAATGCCTTATTGCTACGAGAAACATGCATTAACGCTTACCTTCGCCACCATGGACGCACTTTAAACCCCGCTTGTCCTTTTATGGTGTGTAGATTTTTATATGTGCGGATGTAACCCATAACAAATTTTACTCAAAATCTAAATAGCCGCTTTTGATGTTTTATGTACACTTTAGATACTACTGCTACAACAATTATTGTCTTTCATAAGACATAGAAAACGATTGACAAATCAATTTTGAGAAGGCATTTGCATTTTACTTTCGCTTTTAGAATGTGGAGCTCATTGGTAACATGTAGGATCATCATGCTAATTAACTATGGAACTCAAGATACACCACACTTACCACTTACAATACTCTGAAACCCATACAATTCCCAACAATAAAACAATCCCAGTTCGTTGTCACCTAAACTACCCACCATACGATCATGCTTCTTTAATTTTAGTTCCCGCGGCGTAGCAGCGGGTATTGATTCTAGTATCTATTAAGTTTGGGTATCAAACTGTAATTTGTATTTGGGCATGGGTACAACCCAAATCCATTTGATATAAACCCAACTCAACCCAAAGTAAATGGGTATGGGTACAAACTCATCAAACTCTACCCATATCCATCTATTTGGATTTCATACCCAACCCAATTGGGTTGGATCGTAAGAAACCCATGGGTATGGGCAAAGTTGCCATCCCTAGTAGTATCTGATGTAGCCTCGGCAGAAAGGGGACTTTTCATATGTGAACTGGAGAAGGTACTGATCATGGTGGAGATCTTATGGCGGCAAAAATCCCGGGAAATATGGCTCCAAGTTGGAGATAAAAACATGACATTTTTCACATAATGGCAAAGCACAACGAGGAAGAATAAGATTATGAGGATCAACAGTGGTGGAAGGTTGATCGAAGATGAAAATGAGATTAAGGTGTCTATTTCTCAACATTTCCAATCGAAGTTTGCTGAGGAAATAAGCAGCCGGCCCTTCCCCCAACAATTATAGACCTGGTGGCTCGATCACTCTGGAAGATAGTTAATCACTTGTTAAGCCATTCTCTGAAGGAGAAGTTTGGAGGGCCATTTGTCAATTCAATGGGAACAAGGCCCCGGGTCCGGACGGGTATACTTTAGAATTCTTCAAAAAAGTTTGGAACTTGCTTAAATCCATTGATGACTGTCTTCACAGAGACGCTACGCCAATCAGTGGAACACTCGTTCATATGCCTATTTCCTAAGAAGGAAGTGGCCGAATCGGTGAATGATTTCCGGCCAATAAGCTTTGTAGGAAGCCTCAATAAAATCATCTCTAAGGTAATCTTCAATAGAGTTCAACCTCTCATCCAATCCATCATTTCAGATTTTCAATTCGCTGGGAAAGGGGTAGAGTGATTCAGGAATCATGTCTAATTGCAAGCAAAGTAATCGACAGCCGCAGACAAAGTGGGGTGCCTGGTCTTGTCATTAAGCTGAACATAGAGAAGGCCTTCGATACTATATGCTGGGATCGCATCCTGAAGGTGCAGGTTTGCATTCAAGATTCCTAGAATGGCTCAAAGACCTAGTATCCTCCATGAAGCTCTCTTTATTGGTCAACGGTGATGCCACTGTTTCTTTGGGATGAACAGAGGACTCAAGCAAGGTGACCCCTTGTCGCCGTTCCTATTTAACGCAGGGATGGACATGCTCTCTTTCATTCTCTGCGAAATCAGAAGGGCTGGATACATTACTCGGTTTTTTGCAGATGAAACGGGACGGCTGGGAGAAGTTTCACATTTATTATAATGCCAATGATGAAATCATAGGGATTTCCTACAATAACTTGAAGTAAGGTAACTTGAATTTTTTTACCTGCGATAGCAGGTTTCACAGGTCGCATTACGTAAGATACAATAGGCATTACGTAATGGTTACGTAATATATGGTAATCTTATGTAACAGTTGTAAAAGATCATTACGGAGCCTTACGTAATAGAATGTGTCTTTACGTAATGAGTATTAACCTCGCGTTACGTAAAATGTTAAGTCATTACGGAAGCCTTACGTAACGCTACTGATTTAACTGTTACGTAAGAAATAGTTGTCGTTACGTAACATTTACGTAATGGAAGGTCTTTTTACATAATGAGTATTAGCCTCACGTTACGTAAAGTGTTAAGTCATTACGAAAGCCTTACGTAACGCTTCCGATTTAATTGTTACGTAAGAAATAACTATCATTTCGTAACCTTTACGTAATGAATGTGTATTTTACGTAACAGTGGTAAAATGCCATTACGGAAGCCTTACGTAATGGAAGGTCTCTTTACGTAATGAGTATTAATGTCGTGTTGCGTAAAGAGCTAAGTCATTACGGAAGCTTTACGTAACGCTTCCGATTTCACTGTTACGTAAGAAATAACTATCATTCTGTAACCTTTACGTAAAGGAAGGTCTCTTTACGTAATGAGTATTAACCTGACGTTACGTAAAGTGCTAAGTTATTACGGAAGTCTTACGTAACGCTTCTAATTAAAATAAGGAAATGATCAAATAAGGAAAGCAAATAAATGTGAAAAAGGAAAGAAAAAAACAAAGAAAGAAAGGTAAGTTAAGTGGGTGGTGACCGGCAACCCCCTATTGCCAATTATTTTTTTCTTATTTTTTATTTCTTTAATCAATGATTTAAAATAAGTTTGATCGATTTTAATGGTTTAGATCTATACAAGTTACCTAACTTGAAATTATACCCAAGTTACTGTAGGAGGTCCCTGAAATCATATTTTGTGATGGGAATGAAATGTAGGTTGGAATTGTCCTGGCCGCTTTTCTTTGTTTCCAAGGCATTACTGGATTAAAAGCCAATCTATCTCATATCTAAAATCTTCCCAGTCGGAGAAGGTAACAACATGGAAAGACTTGCTGAAATCTTCGGAAGTGATTGGAGTTTCCTTCCATCGACTTATCTTGGAATGCCTTAGGGCATTCACTCTGCCAAGTGCCACTGCCAATCACTAGAACAAGGTCATCATCACAAAGACTCAAGACGAGATTGGAAAGTTGGGAAAGAAAGATTACCATTAGTTGGGGGCAGGGTTGTACTAATCAATGCGATTTTAGCAAGCCAAATTACTTACTTGTGCTCCTTGTTCCGAGCTCCTGAGAATGTGCTAAAGAAACTTGAGAAAATGTAGAGGGCTTTTCTTTGGTCAGGGTCGCAAGACAAAGAAAGGTTTCATTTGGTCTTGTCGGAACTATGCAAGACTTCAAGGGACATGGGTGGGCTTGGAATTAATGATTTGGACCTTCACAATCAGACGCTACTTTTTAAATGACAGTGGAGGTTTATGAATTAATGAATGGGATAGCTGGTGGAGGGAAATCATAATAATTATTTCTTACGTAACAGTTAAATCAGTAGCGTTACGTAAACCTTCCGTAATGACTTAGCATTTTACGTAACGCGAGGTTAATACTCATTACGTAAAGACATATTCTATTACGTAAGCCTTCCGTAATGATCTTTTACAATTGTTACGTAAAATTATCATATGTTACGTAACCATTACGTAATGCCTATTGTATTTTACGTAATATGACCTGTGAAACCTGCTATAACAGGTAAAAAAAATCAAGTTACCTTACTGTAAGTTACCATAGGAAATCCCCAAGAATTAAATACCCTAACCCTCTGTTGGAATGGTTTACAGGGGATGCTCACGGGAGACAGGGTTCTAGCCTGTGGCATCAGATCATGAAGCTGAAGGAATCGTTTTGGAAACTGACCCATATTGAGTAGGGGATGGGACATTTGACTTCCTTCTGGTTTGATTCTTGCATTAGCAGCACATAATCAAATACGAAGTTTGACTCGATAGTAAAATCATTGTCTCGGAAAGAGGGGGTCCGTGGTTCTAAATTTACTAACACCACCTTAAAAATTCACCATTCTTAATGTATATTCATTTTTCAAGTGGGGTCCATGGACCCCACAGCTCTTAACCTAGCTCCGCCAATGGACTGTGTAACATCTCGTTCCGGCAAAATCCATATTTCGATCGCTAGAAATTACGCGATTAGAATCGAGTGTTTTAATAATATTTTGACAAAAATCAAAAAATCGATCGGATAAGTATATGTCTTAATTATATATATAATCATTAAAAGAAAATAAACGCAAAGCAAAATCGGCAGCAGCCGGTATATACACACAACTTTTCCCCTCTCCCTTGCGATTTCTATTTTCGGTTTCGCAAAACCCAGAGAGAAGCAGAAACAGAGGCGCGCACAAGGGAGTTCCTGGGAAAATTTTCACAGCTCGATTCTTGAACTTTAGCAATCCAAAAATCCCGTAAGTAATACCTAATCCATCTATACAACGTAGTTTTTCGATTTAGATCTTTAAAACTAGTTTTCGGTTAAAGAATTTTTTGAATTCCCAATACGCCAATTTAGGGTTTTGGAGTATCTAGAAGCCAGATTGAGCCCAGATTTCATATACGAGCTTCCTGCAGCGAGATAATTAATCCTCTGATTCTAATCTATGAATTTCAGCAATTATTTAGGTCGGGGTCCAAATCGCTTAATTTAGCTCCGACTAGGGTTTGATGTGTTTTTATCGAGAATTTGATCTGGAGCCTAGAACTAACATTGACGGGGACACTATAGGGGATATTAGGACGGTCTCGGATTTTGATTCTGGGTTCGTTTGTGAAATTGACGTTTTAGTACGAGAAGATAAAACCGGCGTTTGAACGACTAGAACTGGTGAGGGATTAGCACGGCATACCGGGTTTGTCGTATCACGATAATTATATTGATGCTTAGAATTGACCTAGGTGAATTAGAATGGCATGACTAGGGATGTATGGACTTTTGTGCTATGTGATGAACCCTTGCGTGCTATATGATATCATTGTCTTGCCCTAATCCTTATGGACCTTGTTTATGCTGATGATTGGGTATATGTTGCAAATTGTGGGCTTGACTGTTAATATGCCTTATGATGGCTCGAGAAGATGATTGGGTATGATTTTTCTTGATTGTTGTATTTGGATGCACAAGTTAGAAAATATATATCTCGGGGTGATATTTTGATGTTTAGGGAGGATGACTTGCACGAGGGTTTATCCCGATAAAGTGCAATTATACGCCTCCTGTTTTACCTATGTTGAGCCAATTATGGTCAGGTCAAGTACATGTACAAGTAACGAATAATGATTAAGCAAGATTATATATGAATCATGTATAAAGATACCAAATAAGAGTGATTTGGTCTTATGGTCAATTACATAGTAATTAGGGCTCCACATGTTATTACTCCGTTTATGATATGTTATGTCACACCCCTGATGTGGTGTTGACCGTTGATTCATTATGAGATATGACCACACTCAGAGTGGTGTTGAGTCCGATATGACCACACCCAGAGTGGTGTCAAGTCCGATATGACTACACCGACAGTGGTGGGTCCGATATGACCACATCCACGAGATGTTTGGTCCGTATTCCCGGGAGAGTAGTTAGCATGAGAGTAGCCAGGCGCCTATGATTAAAACATGATAAGATGCATATGCATAAGTCAAGGTGGTTGAGTCTTTTACCTATCAGGATGTCGGATGGCTGAGGTCTGATCCTAGTGCTTTGGCTTATTTGCTAGATGTATGATAGGGGTATGCTTTGTTATGAACTCACGATGTAATGATTGTCTCACTCAGCTATGAGCTGACCCTCTTTTATTCTTTTCCTCTGCTTATGCTATGTGTAAGCAGATCATCAGCAGTAGCAGTAACAAGTACATATGTGTGATCAGAAAGAGGAATTGAAGGCAGAATGAGGTATTGTCTTCAACTATTACGTGCTTGGACGACTACTTGGGATTTTGGCAAGTGATCCACACCTTTTTATAAAAATGTTTTGAGAACGTTTTTCATGTGCATACTAGCTTCTGATGTAGTGTGAGATATCCACAGGTGTGGAAAGTTGATTATATGTGTATATTTTGTGTAATTGTGTAAGTTGTGATGATTATGGCATGTATAAGTATGGTATGTAGTTGTGGAGCATGAAAACTGTGAATCTGATTTATGAAAGCCAATGTATATGGTTGTGGATATATATATGTATGTCTATGAATGCAGATATTCGGATAAATTATTTTGTAGGTCTAGTTGCAAGAATTGTTAGCCCATTACGCGAGTATTTCATGTCGAAATTTTATTTTAGGTCAATTTTGGTAATTAATGTAACACCATTTTTAAATTCTGCTACAATTCTATAAAAAAATATGATTAGGCAAAACGTACAAGGTAGGGTGTTACAGACTGTCTTCCACCAAAGGATACTTACTCTAGACAATTTGAAAAGGAAAGGCGTGAGTCTACCTAACAGGTGTGTATTGTGCAAAGAAGAAAAAGAGTCGATCAATCATATCTTCATCCACTGCAAGTTCTCTATAAGGGTTTGGAGTATACTAAATTACTTCGTCAAGATGGATGGTGCCGGAAGCTCGATGGTTGATATCTCGAACAGAGTTCAATTATAGAACCAAGGGTACCCGAATCATCCTTCTCAATGGTGCTTGAAAGTGGTACTGCACGCCTTTGTTGGATGATTTGGCTCGAAAGAAATGTGAGAATCTTCAAGGAGGTGGAAGCGATGCCCAGACTAATTTCCTACAGGATCTGATTCACCATCTCAACATGCTTGGTGCGTTCATGAAACACCGGGTTAGCAGCAATATGAAGGGCTTCTTGATTGTCACAGAAAAGAGTAGTCGGACCTGTTTGTATGGCCCCAAGTTCCTGTAGCAACCATCGCAACCAAATAATCTCACTTACCGTGCTAGCCATGGCACGGTATTCGGCTTCTGCAGAAGAGCGAGCAACAACCTGTTGCTTCTTTGTATGCCATGAAACAGGAATGCCACCAAGAGTGACAACGTACCCGGTCGTCCACCTTCGAGTAGACTGGCAACCTCCCTAGTTTGAGTCACAGTAACTAGTGAGCTCTAGTGAACTGCCAGAAGGGAAGAAGAGACCTTGGCCTGGCGTTCCTTTGAGATAGCGTAGTATACGCTGTGCAGCCTCCATATGGTCCTGAGAGGGTGCATGAACGAACTGACTGAGTATGTTGACGCCATAAGCAATGTCTGGACGCGTGACGGTAAGATAGAGTAACCGCCCCACTAGTCGTCGATAAGCAGCTGGATTAGGATGATCGGCTGTTTTGGAGTTAGTGAGACGATGATTCTGTTCCACCGGGAAAGAACTAGGGCGACTCCCTAAGACACCAGCGTCAGCGAGAATATCAAGAGCATACTTACACTGACTGAGAAACATGCCTTCCGGAGAGCGGGCAACTTCGATGCCTAAGAAATACCGTAGGGGTCCAAGATCCTAGATGTTGAACCGACGATGGAGAAATGCCTTGACTTGAGAAATAAACTCAAGGCTAGTGCCTGCCAGGATAACGTCATCGACGTATATAAGAGGGACAACATGAATACTCCCCCATCGAAAGACAAACAAAGAATGATCGGCCGATGATGGCCTAAACTGGAGTTCCCGAAGAGCCGCAGTGAACTTATGATACCAGTTGCGCGATGCCTGTCGCAACCCATAGAGGGACTTATGTAGACGAAAAACTCGAGTTTCCCCGGGGGCTGCAAAGCCCTGAGGGATGCGCATGTATACTTCCTCATCCAAGTCTCCATGAAGGAAGGCGTTGTTGACGTCTAACTGATGAATAAACCATCCTTTGCTGACTGCTACAGTGAGTAGGCAAAGTACAGTGACTAATTTTGCAACCGGAGCAAAAGTATCATGGAAATCAATCCCTTCTATTTGGGTGTACCCCTTGGCAACGAGGCGAGCCTTGTATCTCTCAACAGTACCATCAGGATGAAACTTCACTTTGTAAACCCACTTACAGTCAATAACACGTTTGCCAGGAGGCAAGAAAATAAGACTCCAAGTCCCATTTTCTTCAAGAGCAAGAACCTCGGCGGACATGGCTGCCCGCCATCTTGGATCTTTAACTGCCTCATAAAACGACCTTGGTTCAGAATGTTAGCAACCGCTGCAAGGAAAGCACAATAATTAGGAGATAACTTATCATAGTTGAGATGATTAGACAAGGGATAGCATACTGAGTTGGCTTCTTTCCCTGTATAATATATATCGAGATGCTTCGGTGGCACTTGATGACGGTCTCCGCGACGAGGGGAAACAACAGGAGGCGGACTGGCACTGGACGGAGGAATGACTTGGCCAAACAAATCGGCACGGGCCGAAGAAGAGGGTCCAGGCGTGCGGATCTCCTCAGACTCGCTGGCTGAAGTCACATTTGTTGGCCCAGGAGTATGACGGGCTGAATCAAGCCCAATGCCTGACGGGGACTCAAGGCTGGGCCCAGTATTATGTGCTGACCCAAATGAAGATGGGCTCGCAGGAGACCCTGTCAAAGGAGTGGGCTACGGAGAAGCAACCAGCTGCTCGTCGTCATCAAAAACTGGCCGATCAAAGGTTGTTCCCGGAACCCAGTGAAACTGATCGGAAGTATTGGCCTGGAATGGAAAAATAGTCTCATGGAAAATGACGTCCCTGCTGGTGATCATGCGCTGGAAAGAAAGATCATAAGCATGATACCCTTTTTGAATAGCGGCGTATCCCGTGAAAACACAAGCACGACCACGCTCGGAGAATTTTCCTAACCCTGCATGTGTATCTTTATAATAAACCAGACAACTGAACACACGAAGATGAGTATAGGTGGTTGGCCTGCCGAACACAACCTCATACGGTGTTCGTCCTGTAGCTGTGGTAGGAAGCCGATTGATTAAGTATGATGCTGTGAGCACACATTCACCCCAGAGCCTTATTGGTAGGGAAGCTTGAAAACGAAGTGCACGTGCTGTTTCGAGAATATGACGGTGCTTTCGCTCGACAACACCATTTTGTTGAGGAGTATCAGTGCACGAGGTCTGAAGTAGAATACATGTATTCTCATAGAATTCTCACAGGACTTTGGTTGCAAATTCTGGACCATTGTCAGCTTGAATTTTTCGTACCTGTTTCCCAAACTGAGTACGAACAAGATTGCAGAATAATTTTATATAACGACCAACTTCAGATTTAAAACATAGGAGATAAATCCAAACGCCACGGCTAAAATCATCAACAATAGTAAGAAAATAATGAGCTCCACTGTAAGACGGAGTATGATAGCCTCCCCAGATATCCATGTGCAACATCTCAAAACAAGAAGTAGTTCGAATCCCACTAACAGGAAAGGGTGTTCGAACTTGCTTGGCTCTCGAACATGGATGAAAAGTATCAATAGCCGACTTTATTGAAATAGAAATACTTGAACTAAGTTTCTCCAGAACACCAGCAGAAGGGTGACCCAGACGAGCATGCCAGAGCATCCCATCACCATTAGCTACGGCATTGGCGCGCACCCGACAACTGAACAGCTCCAAGAAATATAAACCATCACGAAGATCCCCCTTCCCAATCACGTTCTTCGAGTGTAAGTCCTGTATAACGCATAAATCACCAAGGAAAATTAAAGCAACATGATGCTCTTGACAAAGTCGACTTACTGAGAGTAAATTGTAGCTGAACTCTGGAACATGGAGAACGCAACTAAGCGCGAGTCCCTCTCCAAGTCTGACCGACCCTATGCGTTTGACGGGAATGCTTGCAGTCACATTATCATTATACGAAAACAGGAGGGAATCATCCATGACGATATGCTCATTGCAACCGGAATCAATAAGTCATTCAGTCTCAGCAGAAAAAGAAAACCTACCCGCCATGTGATTAGAGGGATCGGCAGCACCTTGAGTTAAAGTTCCAAAAAACTGTTTCAGTTGGTTCAACTGCTGTGGAGTGAAACCAGAGGTGATGGCCGAATGTGATTCAGCCTGTGAAGCACGTGGCTCACGGCTCTGGCCGCGGCCCTTGCCCGAATCACGAGTCTCCCGATTGCGACGACGGTCTGGTTTTTCTCCTTGCTTGTCACGAGATGGCCAACCAATGATCTCGAAACAACTCTCCTTAAGATGCCCAGGTTTGTTGCAATGGGTGCAAAAACGGCTTTCCCTTTCTCCCGTCGAACGACCCCGCCCATCACGTCCATCGCGAGAATCATGAGCCGCTTTCCCAGCTTCTTCATGTGCTGCAAAGGCAGCCGCCTCCGGAGTGGGCTTACGGCTTTGGGTGAGGGTCTTTTGTTGCTCGTCGTTGAAGATGATGCGAAAGGCTTCTAGAAGCGATGGCATGACTGCCATGGACAGGATCTGACTGCGAACGGTTGCGAATGACTAGTCCAGCCCAAGTAAAAAATCTAACAGCCTTAGACTTTCTTTTTGATCGCGACTCCGGCGGCCACAAGGACAGAGTGGTGGCGGTAGAATTGACTGCGTTTCTTCCCAGATTTTCCGCAGCTGGGTGTAAAAGTTGGATACAGATTGCTTCTCCTGTTGAAGCAAACTCACGTGACGCCGTAGTTCATAGGCTCGCGTCAAATTACCTTTGCTAAAACGATCGCGCAAGTCTTCCCAGATTTCTTGGGCCGTCTTAGCATGCATAACACTGCTGCAATTCCGCGTCCATCGTAGTGCGCAACCAGCCCTTCACGAGTGCGTCGCAACGCATCCAGGCAAGAGATTGTGTTGATCCGTTATCTGGTCGGGGAATAGAACCATCCACGAAACCGACCTTATTTTTTGTAACCAATGCATCCGTCATCTCCAGTACCCTTTCACCATAGTTTGTCGGTGTTAAGAGACTGGTAACATGGAGGTGACTGGTGGTATCACTTTGATGGATGAAGAACGGATTGGTAACGTCGATCTCTCGACCTCCTCCAGTATCACCGCCGCCAGAGAGCTTGGACTCGGGCGTACTCATGGAGGATGGATCTTCGCCGGACATAACTGCTCAACGATGGATCACAGCTCTGATACCATAATAAATTTGTGAGAACGATTTGCGGAATAGTAAGGACACAGGATTTACGTGGTATCCCCGAATATCGCGACTAGTCCACGGGAGAGCTCAACTCTCCGGTTTATTCTTATTTCACTGATGCATTACGGCCAATGGCCTTACAACCTTTATATACCCTGCTTTTACAATCACCTAGGGTATTGATTAGTTTCCGTGTACAGTAAGGAACTTCTATATTCCCTATCACAATTGTACTGGAAGACTTTGTAGCAGAAGACTCCTTCTTCTGGGCTTCGGATATGCGCTGCTGCTAACAGCTGTGGACCTTGTCCATTAAGATGCTTCTGCTTGCAGCCTTTTTCTTCCACTGAGGGGAAGTCCCTCATGTACCAGAACTTTGATTGTTATTCCTTTTCCTTTATCCACGAAAATATATCACCCATAACCCAAAAAAATTAATTAAATCAAAATGAGGGGAAATTTTCCCACCTAAATGAAAATGTGGTGGAAGAATTAGCAAGTGAGATTAAGTTTCTCACGTAAATTAAAATAATATGCATTTGAGATAGGTAACTCATTACATGTTCTCAAATCTACTATATCAAATAAGTCAAGCTCTATAAGACTATAGTAAGGTTTGATGTAGTCAATATTTTAGTTAGTAAATGTTATACACCTAAATTATCCTATGTAAACATTGTGATAATCAAATTGATAATTAATTAAACTCCTAAACCATCATATGTAAACAATCTAATAAGCTTTCTCTCTTCTTTCTCTTCCAAAAAAATTGAAAACATAAAATTTCCCCAATATTTTTTTCCATAAATAAAAAACACCAAAATTTCCACATCTTTCTCTTCCTATAAATCAAAAGCAACAAAATACTCCCTTCTTTCTTTCCCAAAATTTAAAACGCAAATTCTCCTCTTCGTTTTTCTCCAAAAAGTTGAAAACACCAAAATTTTCCACTTCTTTCTTTCCTATAAACAAAAGCATCAAAACTCCCGCTTCTCTCTTATCCAAACAATTTAAGCACTAAATTTCCTCTTCTTTTATTTCCAAACAGTTGAGAACACAAAAAATTTCATGTTTTTCTCTTTCCATAAATCAAAAGCACCAAAACTTCACATTCTTTCTATTATTATAAATACATAATTTCAACTCAATTTCATTTTTTGAACTTTCCATTATAAAATACAAAAATAATTTTACTTAGACTTACAACAAACAAACTTCATGTTGAAAGACTATATAATATATAATATAGTAATTATTCGGGTCAATCGGGACGATTACAGGTTAGTCGAGTTTGGATCGATCGTATTTGGGTCAGTCGAGTTGCGAGCTAGTCGAGTTACGAATTAATATGATCACAGGTCAATCAGGTTACAAATCACTGACTTTTAATCAATTCGGGTTGCGATCGAATTGCATGTGAGGTTAATCGATCAAATTATTCGGATCGAGTTCTGTTTTGACAACTCTACTAAGTCGTGCTCGACTGGAGTCGAATCACGAACCAAATGAGTCGAATATCCAATGAGTTTCTCTCAAACTAAGCTACTCTCGAGCGCTTGACTGTTGACTCGCTAGCAGCCAAGTCACAATCACATAAAAAAAATGAAATGCAAGTAATTTTTTTTGTTTCTCAGACTCGCACCCGGCACCTCTGTTCTCTTTATCCGTCCCGTCCCGTTCATCCTCCGGTCGTTTGGTCGTACAGTCAAAGACGCCAGCCCTTTCGGTCGATTTCCTTTCCATACCCTAATCTGTCGAGATCTCTTTCTTCCTCCTTCCTTTCGCAGCGGCAACGAGCTTCGCCCCCTCTGCAGAACTCCGTCCCATGGCCGGGGCGGTCACCACTCAATCACTCTCCATTGCTTACCCTCTCTGGTCTTCATAGTCCAGTGACCTCCCCCACCACCACCAGCAAGTTCAAGCAAGCATTCATCGTCCGTCCATCCGTTCGGCCGCTCCAATTACCACTTCCTCACCGCACGAGCAAGCGCTGTCGTCGATTATCGGCTCGAGATGTGAGTGCCGACGTTTCCGAACTTCTTGAATCGTTTACTTCGCTTTCTTCTCTCCTCCTTTTCCGCCTTCCCTCTAGATCTCGCTGCCTTCTCGACTTGCCTATCCCTCTCGTCGTTGTTGGCTAAGTACGCTGCTTGATTCCTCTGTTATGGGATTTTTTTATTGGATTCTGAAGCTTTCTTTTTGTGGCACAATTCTGAGGTTTGAGAAGTTCACGGGAATATCATGTAGAATAGAGCTAATTTTTTTGGTCTGCCTGTGTTAGAAACCGAACAGGAAAAGTTAGGGTTACCGATCTGGCTGAGTCGCGGACTAGGTCGCTCTCTTTAAGACGTTCGCGGCACTGCCTCGTTATTCGCACAGCAGACTATCAGCCGGTCGCCTCCAGGATAAAACAGCCACTCTTTTGTTTTGCTCAGCGGTTTTGTGCGGAAAACCGGAGCTCTTTGAATCTCATTCTCTCTCGTGTTTCTGCTCTCTGAGGGTATGTTTAGAGGGTCTGGGCGTCTCCTATTTATAGGAGCAGAAAACCCAGAATATTCCCTCTTTCTTTGGGAATAAGTCATATTTTAATTAGGGAGATAATTACTCCCATAATTAAAATATAATCTATTAAGATAATTATTCCTAATTATCTCCATAATATTCCTTTTATTAATTATCCATCTTAATTTCGTATTATGGGAAAATACTGGATAATTAATTAGGAATTTCATTTATAGCTTTTCAAGGCTATTCATCCCAATAATCTCCCACTTGAATAGTTTTGAAACTATCTCTGAGCATCAACAGTTCCATAAGATCGGGCATAAGCTAAGGTATCGCGAAGATTTGAACCTTAACGTAGTGGTTACACTTCCGATTTCATAAGGGTGACTCGTAGTCTTGAACCCTATCTCACACAATGTAGCACACCGGATCTTTTCATTGAGTGATATTCTCTCATAGGCCGTGCGTTTATGGCCATGCACGTTATCCTGGTTTAGTGAACGCTCTAGCAACTTTGTGCCTCCAAAGTTCCATAGGGAGCGGCCCCACTCCCACATTCACATAGGTGAGTCTATCAGAAGTACCCCCAAAGTAAAGTACTTCACTCCACATAGAGTATAGATCTCATTAAGAGTTGAACTCAACCTCCAAGGCTTTGGGATTCATGCTTCACTCTGCATGAACTTTTCTCAATATTACTCATGACTTGTTATTACCCATTGAACCCGTTTCTTGGGATCTCCAGTCTATCGGGTCGGGTTACCATTACTTGTAATCCATGGTTCGGTAGGCATAAGTCTCATACCTTTCGAGGTATTTTGGACTTTTCTCTCTAGGTAATCCTTTCGTCAAAGGATCAGCTAGATTCTGTTAGGATCTTACATGAACCACCCTCATTGCTCCTATCGTTAGGAGTTCTCTTACAGTACTGTGCTTACGACGAATTTGTCGTCTCTTTTCGTTCTAGAACCGGTTCCCTTCTTTAGTAATAGCTGCAGTGCTATCACAATGAATCAACTACCGGAGGGATCGGTCTTTCCCATAAGGGAATCTCTAGTAGTGACCCTCTCAATCAACTTTCCTCTTTACTAGCCATTGCTAGTTCTATCATTTCCGATTTCTTAGTTGATTGATCCAGGATCGTTTACTTCTTAGACTTCCAAGACATAGCTTCTCTATCGATGTTTAAAACACAGCCTCTTGTTCTCTTGGAGTCCTCTATAGGGTATTCTAATCCGCATCACTATACCCTACCAATACAGCAAAACCTTTGATAACAAATACCAAGGTTTTTTCTGTTCTTTTAAGGTGTCTCATGACCCTTTCAATAGCATTTCAATGCTTCATACTAGGACAATCAATAATCCTGCCAAGTACCCCCACTAAATCAGGTCTCATGTTTATCAGCTGCCTCTCGCAGACTGTAAATGCTAGTATATTCTAACTTTCTTACACCGTCTTAGGTGTTCATTAAATTTTTATACTAGCACCATCAAACATGTATGCAGGTGTACATCTTGTATTTTCCTAGTTATTAGGATCTCTAAGCATAACATTTGTTTCAAACAGATCCTTCACATTCAAAATTCTCAACCATCATGGTTTTTCAATATTGACATCACGAGTCTTTGTACCCAAAGATCGACGTGTCATTCATAATGCAAGTGTCATTCTCAAATTTGTACTAAATGCACTTGTCACTTACACTTTTAAAACCATAAGAGAGAATATGATTATTCATGACACTAATTCTGAGTCTATTTCAAATCATATAATGATTTGTCTAACCATAGACTCCAGAAGCATGTTCTAGAATAACAATCTTTAAGATTGTCTCAATGTAGATTTCTTTATTCAAATCACCATTTAAAAAAGTATTTTAACGTCCATGTGATGGATGTTATTCTACATATTGGTGAATAGATATCAAAGAAATCTACAATTTATTTTCCCTTCACCTAAAGCCTTCGCTACTAGGCGATCATTATACTCATAAACTAAACCATCAGGTATCAGTTTTCCTTTTAGGAATCAATTTATTACCTTGGCTTCATTGCCAAGAGGTAATTCTTAAAGATGTCAAATCTTGTTCGATTCTATCGATATATTACCCAAGGCCTTTTCAACCAAGAGGTAACTCTACAAGATTTTAAGTCTTATTAGACTCCAATAATTCCATTTCGTTAATAATGGATTCTCCCACAATTCTGCATCTTTATGAAGTTCGAACTTCTAGCAGACTTGTAGGATCTTTCTTTCTTAGAGTGTAAACAACAAATTCATAACCAAAATCCTTTCGTGATTTATGGTTCATTTGTCTCTTCTGAATTCATACTCAGATTCATCACCCCCACTAATTATTCATTATCTCTAATAGTAGGCAGGATATCACCCCCACTATTTCTTAATATAAATGGAATCTATTGGCATCAATGGTTTTCACAAACTAATGAGTATTTCGTTTCATAGGCTTATGTGTTTTACAATAACTTACACACTCATATGCTCTTCTAGTTATCATGTCACTGATTCTCTAATGCTCCCACATGCATGCCACATATCGAATAATCAGTGCAATCATAATGCAACTAGGCATTTCAAACTATTTCTAATAACTAGTTAGACAACCAGAGCACTCTAATAAATCATTTATTGTCTTTTCCATCAAGTTTACCCATATCAAAATAAATCAGATCTATCGATTCTGATTCTCTAACCACATATTTATGGGTCATTTAGCTTGAATATACAAAATTCATATTTTTCTCAAGCATCCAATAATAATATGGGAATACGATATAAGATATTCTAATTCTTCACAAAGACACACTTGGAAGAATTTATCTTATCTACTTAACCATTCCTTATGTCGAGGAAAGTCAATGACTTTCTAGAGGTAGGATTCTCTTCCACTTTCCCAGAACCATTAACAATAGTGGTGAGGGTCTTGCCCAACAACACTTTCTCCTTCAATATGCCTCAATGCATGATTGAGCTTAGCTAATTTATCAGATGCATGCCTTGAGGCGTCAATATCCAACCACCATTTTTTTTCCAGAATTGCCATTAAGGCCTATCACCCCATTAGTGATTATTACCACCAAATCCTCTTATTTAGTCAAGTTAACACTAGGTTAAACTTGTTCTTACACTTTCATGTCTTATGACCTAGTTTCTCACAAATTTAACAGAGAAACATAGCGTCATTCTTAGAGGATTGGGTGGCAATCTTATGGTTACCACAAAGGGTACCATTCTATTTGGTATGGATCTGGTTCGGCTTGCTGCTCTAAGTCTTGAAACTTTAATGTTTCAAAGCAGTCTAAGTGGTTCGTGTAGTACTGATAATAGTACTTCTTACAATATCGTTATTATGGGCAATAAACCCATTCTATTCCCATATATTCTTCACATATATGCATGCATTTAAACAAAATTATTCTACTCCACAACATGTAATCAATTTATATTCTAATCATCGAGGTAATACACGCCTCAATATCGACATATACATGCATCAAC
Organism: Linum tenue; assembly: GCA_946122785.1. Taxonomy (NCBI): domain Eukaryota; kingdom Viridiplantae; phylum Streptophyta; class Magnoliopsida; order Malpighiales; family Linaceae; genus Linum; species Linum tenue. The sequence continues at coordinate 41,531,300 of CAMGYJ010000002.1, forward strand.
TCTAGTTTTACTTTCTCGCATTCAAATGGTTCTCAATACCATATATAGAGCTTAATGGAATAGAATCTAGTTAATGACTCACAAGGAACGTTTAAATTCGTACCTTTTTTTTCAAGAAGTCAGTCATGCAGAGGATAGCTAGTACTCCACATACCTCTCTTGGCTATTACTCGTATTATTGCAGCTGCGCTCAAGGAAATCTTTCCCCACAGCTTCTAAAGCCAATTTAGAGAGATAATGTCCTGGTGTAATAAATTGTACCAAAAGGAATTCAAGCCAGGAAATCCTTTCCCGCAACACTAGCTAGATAATCCTTCCCTTTGATTATCCAATTATTGACCATCATCATTTGAACTCCCTTCCACGAACTAATTATCTCATTCAAGGCCCACCTGCACGGCCCGCCTTTGTCTACTCGAAGTTGTCCGATTCCATCAGTAGCGGCTGCCTGCTCAACGTCGTCGTCTACGCCATAACCCCATGACCGCCTAGAAGCTGGCCCCGATCATCAATCGTTCTGGTTAATTCCTGTTTCTATGAATTTCATCAAAAAACAAACAATGCCACAGGTGGCGTAGGGTTTGAGAGTAATTAGCTTCTTTCACGGCCTCCACAAAAGCCGGAGCGGAGCAGCTGGATCGTCTTTATTCCATTCCCTTTGGACTCCATTAGCCGCAACATTGAGCTTCCTCCCTTCTTTTCTATCTTTCAATCGCCTCCTTCTTGTGGTACAGTGATACCACTCCACCCAAAAAACAAACAAACGGAACTCACACACACAGAGGCTTAGTGAAGACATTCAAAAGGAACAATTAATTGACAAAAGGGAAATCAATTCACTGACGCAGCGAAACACATGTCTCTTCTATTTCTATATAAAACTCATCTAGGTTACCGTCTAGGTTACCGCCGTTGCAACAGAAATTCGAGCGTGCGGCTAATGACGAGTGTTTCCGATCGGTGGGGGTAAGAATAAGTGCGATAAACTGTGGATAAAGGTAGACCTTTCTTCGGAGCGGCATGCATTAAAATTGATCGAGCCAAAATCGGTGTCCTGTCCGATACACATGACAGCAACCGAGCGTCTTAAAATTGTTAGAAACCGAACAGGAAAAGTTAGGGTTACCGATCTGGCTGAGTCGCGGACTAGGTCGCTCTCTTTAAGACGTTCGCGGCACTGCCTCGTTATTCGCACAGTAGACTATCAGCCGGTCGCCTCCAGGATAAAACAGCCACTCTTTTGTTTTGCTCAGCGGTTTTGTGCGGAAAACCGGAGCTCTTTGAATCTCATTCTCTCTCGTGTTTCTGCTCTCTGAGGGTATGTTTAGAGGGTCTGGGCGTCTCCTATTTATAGGAGCAGAAAACCCAGAATATTCCCTCTTTCTTTGGGAATAAGTCATATTTTAATTAGGGAGATAATTACTCCCATAATTAAAATATAATCTATTAAGATAATTATTCCTAATTATCTCCATAATATTCCTTTTATTAATTATCCATCTTAATTTTGTATTATGGGAAAATACTGGATAATTAATTAGGAATTTCATTTATAGCTTTTCAAGGCTATTATTTCATCCCAATAATGCTTCAGTTGCCGCCCATAAAAAATCTAGTGTTGTTCTAGTGTTTTGGGTGTTGATGCATCGGTTAAACCTTGCTTTGCGTTTGTTTTTGTTTTGTGGGTACCTTCGCTTGCAAAGGAATTGAATTGTGCTCAATGAATTTGTGGGCTCAAAACTAGTGGAATGAATGATTTTGATATTATTTCAACAAGTGGCCATGTAATGAAGTATTTATTCCATTAGAGAATTTAATTGATGAGATGTGGATTCTTCCATATTTTCACTTGCTGTTTCTCTAAATGCGAATTAAGATATTCACTGTTTGAGGGAGAAAGCATGGTATTTAGTACTGAGTAGCACTGAGCGGGGGATCCTTTGTGAATATTAAATGTTTCCGTTGGTTGTTGCGTTTCAGATTCAAGTAATGGACAATATCAACCCCGTAGTTGTTGTGCTATGCTCATTCCCGGTCATTGAGCATCGCACCTTCGTGATAGAAGTAGAGGAGAAACACGTACAATCCACCATACTGCGAGAAGAATTAATGGATTCTAGCTATGAAGAGTTCATTCAAATTGTATGGGAGAGAGTTAATCCACATATAGATGATGAAGGGCTGGTACCGCCCGCCAATATCTCTGATGACCAGACGAGATGATGGTGATTATATGTCTTTAAAGTTGGATGCTAATCGATACGGACTATGGTTGGCCACACCACAAAACTGGGAGGCAGCTCGCTTGATGCTAGACTTGGTAGCATTTCACGTCAAGATGGAGCAGCATCACAATGAAGGCAACCATAACGAAACTGTTGTGAATACCTGGCGCATCATGCATGACATAGACTCAGACATTGATAACAGCAACGACGAGGAGAATGATGTTGGCTCAGAGGACTCCGATGTTGGCTCAGAGGACTCCGATGATGGTCACGAGGATGATGGTGGCGGTTCTGGGGATGATGGAGATAGGGAGGAAGCTGGCTCTGATTATGATGACCCGGAGGACTCTACTGATGACGACTCGGAGGACGATGATAACAAGGAGGCTGTTGGCACAATGAGGGAGGTTAACAATGAGGAAGATGATGGCGACGCTAAGGATGATGTAGCTGGGGAGGAAGCTGGCTCTGACGATGATGAGTCTGAGGACTCTGATGACGACGATGATGGGGTGGAAGGCTCGGACGATGGGAACATGTGAGGTAAAGTTGCTTATTTCAAGACCTTTTATAAGCATAAACTACAACGGTCCCCAGGACTACTCCTTTCTCCTGATAAATTAATATCTTATCTGAAATTCATCTTGCCTCCTAAATGTATTCCAACTCCACTGTGAAGTTGTGACCTCTCATTCTCATTTGGTGTGGTTCAAAAAGAATTCTCCAATCGGGTATTCTGCTTCTATTTCTTCGTCTTCTTCTGATTATAATTTGTTTGTATCATGTGGGAGGATGGCCACTTAGAAGGGATTGTGATGCGTGTCTAGGTGTGATCAGCATCCATTTCTTATTTGCCAAGGATATGTTCTGTGAGTTTGAGAATCTTAGGACGAATAAAGTCAATCGTGCTTCCAGTACCTTTGTTTCATATATTTTTTTTTTTTTCTGTCTACGAGAACCTTAGTTCAAGAAGTCACTTTAGGATTGGTGTTTCCAGACTCCAATTTTTTTTGGTATATAGCTTCTTAAAGCAGTTGCCCTCAGCTGCTTCTTTGGTTTAATCTATCAGGGGTATCTGCTCTAGCCATTTTTGCCAATGTCTTTTAGCTCCAATAGTTCAACATCTGGAAGATTTGAACACCCTGAACATGTGGTCTCTTTTGTTATTGGTTGAATCTCTCTTGGGCCAAAACTCAAGTATGCCCAGAGTTACAGATTTTCTCATCGATTCAGTATCTTGAATCTGGAAATTTTGTCACTTGGCTTAGCCTAATTTTTTTCAAATTGAGATTCATGTTCTTAGTTATCGGATTTGGTTGAAGAACTCAGTAAAAGATGTTAGAAGTAGAACAACCTGTTTGAAAGAAGTTTAGTGTGAGTGTAGAGGCCCTGGAGGGCATGCTTTTGCTGCAAAAGTTGCATTGATCCAAAGAGGAATGAAAGCATTTCAGTATAATTTTTTTGGTGTTCTGCTATAAGATAAATTGATTATGTTTAATTCACATAACCGAGCCCCGAGACTTGTAATAATATTTTAGTGATATTTGGGTTGCTTTACTTGCCATATGATAGCTCATTTCTCACAGGATGGCCCTTTAGTTTCATACCGTTGATGGATTATCATCCTTACGCATCAAAACTTTGGATTTTTTTTTCTTCTGTTGTCCATTGATTTTAACAAATTGTCTTTCAGGTTTCCAGCGTCCTTAAGTCACGGCTCATCAAGACCCCTAGAACTTCATTAGCTCAGCACAGTTGGTGAAAGCTCCTGTTGTTCTCATTGGGATTCAGTTTAATGCTTTCAAGTTTCATGTAATTGTACTGAATGTTTCTTCACTTGCTGCGGTTTGTGATGGGATGTATGAGGGTCTAACAAAATTCTATAACTAATTGTTGTGTTCTTAGGGTGCATTGCAAAGAATAGCATTTGAGTTACTACAGAAACACGACCACTCTTCTTTTCCAATGGGTTGCGTTTTTATCTTTGAACCATGAAAAAGTCTTTCGTCCAATCTAGCTGACATTTGCTGTTCTCTGAATCTTTCATCTCATTTTTCCTCTGGTGAAATTTCGGCTTAAGTAGGTGCAAAGAAAGAATGTGGGGAATGGGGATAGATGGATTAGAGAAAATATCCACCTATTCTACCATCCATCCATATTGTCCCCATCTTCTGGGCGATGAGGCTGGCAATTTCTCAACAATACCGACCGATGCTTGTGCTTGTGGAGTCAGATTGTTTGTCACTGATCAACAAAATTCAGGGGAAGATCAGTCTGAGTTTGGAGATTGAGACCATCCGTGGGGAGATAAGGAAGATGATGAGGGAGGAATTGCGGATTAGGGTTCGATTTTGGGGAAGGAGAGGGAATGAATTAGCACACAAAATGGCTAGGGTGAGATGTAATTGGGAAGAGAATGAGATTTGGTTCGACCAGTCACTGATTATTCTAGTGAACCAACTCATAGCTGATTGTACCAATACTCTGTGATGCATTAATAAATTCAGGATGAGTTATAAAAAATACTTTTCCATTTTTCTTGGTTATTGCGCAAATTAAGAAAGGACACTTTGGTGCAGTTGCATCCGTTTAATAAAAAAAAAAGGAATGACACTTTGGTCTTTTGGTTTATTTATTACTTGGGCTTCACTTTACATTTGTGGTGCTCAATGAAAAAACTCAAATATTTATGTTTGTTCACTTCTCATTTTGTTTTCTGTTTTCGGTTGTAAAAATAAAAAGGTAATGACTATTTGTTAGCCAAAAAAAATTTCGAATTCTTTATTATCATCCAAGCCTATCGAAATGCTAAGAATTAGCCAAATGTTCACTTCCAGTTAGCAAATAAAACATAAATATATATTATAATAATTGATTAAGGCGTGCAAATAATGGTAATTTCTTTTCAAATTCAGTTTTATAAATATTTTTAAGATTCCCAGTTTCCCACAATTTTTAATATTTTGTTTGAAGGTAACGAACATTTGCGGGAATATAATAATAAAAGACTATCACCTATAAATTCTTTGGAAGTTTTTCTCTCGTTTAGTGAGAGTTTCGGAGCGGAAGAAACCTAAGTTTTTCGAGAATAGTTTTGGTGATCGATTACTCTTTGGAGAAGGTTTTCAGAGACTACAAGGACTGTGATATCTTTGTCTATCGTGTTCTGTCGCGAGGCTAAAGCTATTTAAGGATTGCTGGGACAAGCATAACATTGAGTATTAGGTTTTATTGTTGTTTTGCAAAGAAACCCTAAATGTTTCCTTGCTACGAGATACTCTGGAATTTTGGTGAGCTTAAGTACAACAATGGCAGAGAACATTGAGATTGCAAAAGAAAAAATGGGATCTGACATGGAACACCTAAAACTGCGTAGCACACCTGAGATCTTGAAGAGAGATCTGGACAAAATCACTATGCCAAATGAGGATGATGCCCCCCTGGAGGTAGAAACAACGACGTGGATGTAGTCATAATGGAAGCAGTCCGTTAGCTGGGTCTTATTGGGCGCCTGCTAGGTGAAACACAAGCGAACGTTAAGTCAATGAAAATAGCGTTGGCTAAAACGTGGAATCTAAAAAAGGGCTTTCAGATTACGGATCTGGGAGATATGCTATTCGCGTTCCAGTTCCTTGGCATGGATGACGGGAACAAGGTTTGCTATGGATGCCCTTGACACTACGAAAACAATATTATGGTCTTTAGGCAAGCTTGCTTATCAAGAAACCTACCCCTGAAGCTTTACACATGATCGGTATCTGGATTCAAATCAAAGAGTTCCTTGCGGAACTAAGAACTCAGAATATGGCAAAGAAGATAACTAACAGATTTGGTTCCCTAGTGTGGTTTGATGACAATTCTGGCATAGTGTGGGATACTTACATGCGAGTGAGAGTCAGCATATCCATCAACAACCCACTCAAAAAGAAAATAAAGCTCAATATAGGAGGAAGACTGGTGGAATACCTAGTTAAGTATGAGAAGCTCCCAATGTTTTGTTACTCGTGTGAGAGAATCGGGCACCTAACTGTCACACACATCAAATAAAGAAGATGCAGAGATATGGGCACTACCGAGAAAAAAGTTTGATATGGAAAGTATTGGATCCAACACAAGTGGTGAAATGCTACCTCTTGAGGAAGTGGCAGAACCTGAAAGTTCACAACAGCCTATACAAGCTCTACAGACTGAAATACGAATAGAAAATAAAGAGATTGAAGGGAGAAGGCAGGATAATGGGAAGGAAGAAGGATACCAAATAAAGGAAGGAATAGGAGGGGGTGTGCCACAGAATCCTAATTTGGGCAAGATGGGGATAGGAGGAGCCTTGGAGCAATTGGTTATGGGGACGAGTGGTTATATCCCTGAAAGAACATGGGAAGGGTATGGAGAAGACAAGATCATACAGTAAAGAGAACCCCCCACCCACATACAAGTAACACCGCAAAAGAGGATGGGACAAGATATCAGAGAAGAAACACCCAAAGACGATGGAGAGACTAGGTAGGTCAAGAAAGATAAAGTGCTTATCTTCAAGGAAGGAGAAACTATGGTTCCAACCACGCAACTTACAAAATTATGGATGGAGAAGAGGCGAAATCGGCTAAGGAGCATAGCTCCCAGCTCAATGAGCATACTGTCGTGGATTGGGAAAAGACACGACAGTTACAAGAGTAGCTGAGCTACTCCAAGAACAAGAACCCAGCTTACTTTTCTTATGGAAACTAGAAACAAGAACATGAATGGGAGGAACTGATTCAAAAGTTGGGATGGACAAGAGGTAAGCGTGTAGGTTCGAGGAATAGAGCTGGAGGGCTCTTAACGCTATGGAAATAACAACTAAACGTTACATTCAAATCCCTAGATCAAAATTACATTGATATCTGAATTACTGAAGGTCCAGAAGAAAACAGTTGGCGAATGACTGGGATTTACGGATGGCCAGAGCAAGAAAATAAATACCAGACATGGGATTCGATAAGCACACTACATGGTCAAGAAACAATGCCTAGGATCCTATGCGGAGATTTCAATCAAGTTCTAAATTATGCTGAGAAGAATAACACCAGTCCACCATATATCCAAAATATGGAAGCATTTCAGACGACATTGGATGAGTGCCATTTAGAAGATTTGGGATACTATGGCAATATGTTCACCTGAGATAATGGAAGAACTGACGAAACTTTATTGGAACAAAGATTAGACAAAGCAGTGGCAAACTCGAAATGGAAGGAGTATTTTCCCGAAGTTAGGGTGTATCATCCTGATAGGTGAGTTTCTGACCACTTGCTAATCAAGATTGAACTCAACTCAACGGAAGAAGGAATACGATGGGGATGCCATTTCAAACTCGAGTCCTACTGGAAAACTCATGAGGAGTGATCACCCTTAATTAATGAGGTTTGGAAGAAAGACCCAGATAACCATTGGAGGACAAGATATAAGATTGCGAGAAATCACTATTAAGTTGGTGAAAGAAGACATTTCGAAGCCTGAATGCTAGAAAGAGGAAGATAGAGAGGGCTTTAGCTAAGAAGATCTCTAAACAGAAGAAAAACAAACCAGTACTTCTTCATAGGACACGAACTAAATGAAGTACTGCAACAAAAAGAGCCGAAGTGGAAACAGAGATCTCGATCAGATTGGCTTCAAGCAGGTGATAAGAATACAGGTTTTTTCAATAGGAATGCTACGAATAGAAGACAAAGAAATACCATTAAAGATCTAAGAGGAGAAGATGGTATGGTTTTCACAGAACATGAGGAAATAATGGGATGCCTAACCCAATACTTAAGATCATTGTACAAGAGGGGTGATGCTCCAGATATTACAGAGGTGTTAGCAGCACTTGAACCCAAGGTTACAACCCAAATGAATGAGATGCTGCTGATGGGACCTATTTCGAGGGAGGAAATTTGGGAGGCACTGAAAATGATAGCTCCAACAAAAGCCCCAAGGTCGGATGGGATCCCAGAGTTATTTTTCCAGAAAATTTGGGCGATTGTGGGGGATACTTTATGCCTAGAACTTAAAATAATACTGCTCACAGGCACAATACCACCTACTCTCAACCATACTTTGTTAGCAAGGTCCTATATAAAATCTTATCGAAGGTTCTAGCCAACAGGCTCAAGAGGGTGTTGGATGAAGTAGTTACAGAGACTTAGAGTACTTTTGTACCCAGAAGGAACATCACAGAAAACATAATTTGTAGCATTTGAGTGCTTCCATGCGATGAAGAATAGGAAGGAAGTAAAGGAGAGCTATATAGCAATCAAATTGGATATATCTAAAGCCTACGATGGGGTGGAGTGGAATTTGGTTAAAGGAATCATGCTCAAATTGGGTTTTCATGAAGAATGGGTTAAGCTGATTATGCAGTGTGTGATGGCTGTCAGCTATTCTACTTTGGTCAATGGTCATCAAACACAGACTATCAAACCCTCAAGGGGATTAAGGTAAGGAGATCCCATATCTCCACCTTTTTCTACTCTGTGCGAAAGGTTTGTCAGCTCTTACAAAGAAGGTTGTAGAGGAAGGGATACTAAAAGGGATAAAAGTCAGCAGTAATGAGCCTATGATCTCCCACTTATTCTTTGCTGATGACAACGTATTTTTCTTTGAAAACAAAAAAGAAGTGGGAGAAACAATTCAAGACATCCTAGCAAATTATAACTATCTTTTAGTGTTAATGTCAACGAAGCCGTCAGAACAAGAATGGTTGAAATAATGGGGATTAAGACGACGATGATATATCATAACAAATACTTGGGATTACCCATAATAATTGGAAGAGCGAAGAAAGCAATGTTTGCACAGCTTATTGATCGAGTAAGAGATAAAATCAAACAGTGGAAGGGTAAATTACTTTCAGGGGCTGCTAAGGAAGTGTTGATTAAGGCTGCAGTACAAGCACAAACACTCTATGCTATGTCAGTCTTCCTAATACCAATGTAATACAAGAAATACAAAGCATGATTGTAAGCTTCTAGTGGGAAGAAAGAAGGAGGATAAAAGGATCCACTTGATGAAAGCGTCATAATATGGTGGGATCGCTGGATTACTGCAGTTGAGGATTTGAAAATCCAAACATCAGTACAGGGTATGAATCTCACATAGAAAGTATTGAGTTTGATTGACCAACACTCTTGAACATGGAAAAGCAACCTACACCAAACCAATTTCCAACATGTTGACGGAGGCCGAATCAAACAAATTCCTTTACCAACTCAAAACATACCAAACACTCGAGTATGGGGGCAGAGATAAATCAGGAAGATATTTGTTATGCTCAGGATATAAGGAATGGAGGATAAAATGATATTTGAATCAGGAGGAAAGATATGTCCTGGTGGATTGGAAAATTTTATGGTCTCTGGACTTGCCCCCGAAGGTAAGAATCTTAATTTGGAGATGGGGAAGCAGTATCTTACCTACAGGGGGCTAATTTGAGCTGAAGGATATCAGAAGCGAACAATGAATGCCCTTTTCTGTGGATTAAAAGAATCTCAAGAACACATCATAAGGGACTGCAATTGGGCAGGAAGGATCTAGAACCTAGTTTCCTAGAGAATTTCTTCTCAATTGGGGAAGGAAAGAAATGTGAAGAATGGATCTGCGATTTGATCGAAGAAACCAGAAAGGAAGAACTGCCCCAAGTATTGATTACCCTTTCTATGGAAAGAGTGCAACAACCACACGTTTAATAATAATTAGATCAATGAATGGGAGGTAGTGATAAGGGCACAAAATTACCTAGAGGAATATCAGCAGATGCAAAGCAAAGGAAGGAAGTCGTACATTCATAGATTTTTCTACAAATGGGAGCCATCACCGCCGGGTATCTTTAAGGTGAACACAAATTCAACTTGCTTGAATGAAAGAGGAACTGGATACGGGCTGGTGATTCGGGATGCTGAAGGTCGTTTCCACATGGGTGCGATTCATCAGACTTGCACGAATTGTCCACCGGAAATGGCAGAAGCCCAAGCTCTGAATTTGGGGATGAAATTTGCTACGGCGAATCATTTTCTTCTGATGCTGTGAGAGAGCGATTGTCAGTCTTTGATCTAGAAGCTTGATCGTCTCGACGCAACAAATTTGGAGATCCCGAATTTGTGTGAGGATATTTGAGACTTTGCAATGAATTGGGGCAACATCAATTGGAGATTTTAAGGAAGAAATGGAAATGAAGGAGCAGACGTAATGGCTAGGGCGAAATGTAAGTGGGAGGAGATGGAGATTTGGTCCCCCCCAATTTGTTTAGCCCCTCATCTTTAAAAGGATGGTCATTTTAATATATAGGCCAATTATAAAAAATAATAATAAAAGACTATGTGATTCATATTTGATATAAGGCTTATATGTGTTTATTAGTGGTTTGAAAACTATGTGATTTGTATTAAAAATTATAATCATGACTAAAGTTGTATGATACTCAATGAACAAAATTGTAGTAATTAAGTATCAGAAAACAATATGATGTAACTAAATGAGTTCATTTTTAGTATTCAGTTTCAGAACTCATCCAAATTCTCAACTAAACAAGTTTTCTTTAGGTTTTGTTTCCCAGGAAACCACAGTATTGTTTCCATTTTAATTTGTTTTTTGTTGCAGAATCTATAGTAAACGAAATGGCAAGTGAACGACCCATTAGCTTTCTGATTTTGTCTAACCGACACTGGGGCTTCCTTCTTTGTAGGCAAACCAAAAGCTTCCTTAAACCAACCTAACCCATCCCATTTCTTTTTGTAATAGACTCTACACCCCAAGAACTCAGAAATACAAGAAATAAGGATAAAAGGTTCGAACAAGAAGCTCGAGAGGCTTGTAAGAAGAGATAAGAGTCGTCATCAAAGAAGAGGTGGGAAATCAAAGGAAACCACATGTTCTTTCAGTGTTCTCCAGAGCTTGCCTGGATTGTGTTTGTTGCTTCGAGGGCTGGAGGTTCGGTTATTTCGGTTATAACTGGTATCCGACCGATCGGTTACCGGTTAACCGAGTAGCCAGCAGACCCTACCGCCAACCGGCTGACAGGGTTCCCTCAGTCAACCGACAATTGTCGGTCGGTTACGGGTTAGTTGCTCGGTTAACCGAGCTAACCACAACAACACAGTCAATTCGGTTATAATCGAGTAATCGAACCGGACAGCCCTCCTACACGAGCAAGATCGCTAAAATTGCCTAAAATTAAACGTTCAACCCTACATTTCTACATCTAAATCACTCCAAAAATCAAGTTTCAATCACTTTTGCATAGAAAATAGATTTAAGGGCTAATACCACTGGGAAACCCGAACTATTAACTTTGTGTCATTTGTGTCCTAAAGTATTCGATATGACATTTGTGTCACAACGTATGATAGTTGTATGTCATTTATATCCTGACGATTTCGTTGACCGTTATAGATAACGGTTGACCAAACGGAAGTCAACATTAACATTGACTTTTGTTGACGTGGCAGCCACATAGATGCCACGTCATTGACACATCATATTTTGTACTAAAACTAAATAAAAATTAAAGGGAAATGTCTATTTTTTACCCAAACCTTTTTCATATTCTTTTATTTTAACCAAACCTATAGAAATTCTATTTATTATCCAAACGTATTATAATTTATCAAAGTCTGGGCATTCATTCTGTTACCGTTACTTATTTCGTCCACGTGGGGGGTGGGATTTTGTTTTGTTTTTTTATAATCTTTTTATTAAAAATAGTAAATGATGGTATTCTGACCGCCACGTAGGAAGTCAACTCATTATGGTCATACTTAGTCAGCATTACTAACAGAAAAGTTGACGGAGAGTTAACGTTTGGATAATTTTTAGGAATTCAATAGGTTTGGTTAAAATAAAAGAATCTGAAAAAGGTTTGGGTAAAAAATAGACATTGCCCAAAATTAAAATAGAAAAATTATAAAATAAAAAATAATTAAGAAAATAAAAAAGCAGGGGATAAGTGTTGCGTTTTATCTGTTGTTATCCCACCAGGCTACGTTTTGGGCGCAGAGGATGGCTCGCCGCTGGGATTTTCCGGTGTTCCTCCGGCAATAATCGCTGCCGCCAACACCATCCCAGCTCCTCCTTCCGGGGACATCGCCACCGCTTGGTCGCCCGATCTCTCTGCCGCTCTCTATCGTGTCGATGGCTGGGGCTCACCTTACTTCGCGGGCTCGGGCTGCCGCTTCCCCTAATCATCCGCCTCCCAGATGTGTTGAAGAACCGCCTGGGAAGAAGAGAACGAGATAGAGGGAGTCACCATTCGCAATCGCAGCTTGGGAGGCAGGGCAGGGAGTCATGATGCAGAGAAGGCCATAAGGAGAAAGGGGTGGCGTCGACGATTAGGGTTACGAATAAAGAGTGGGGGCGAAGCCGTTTTGTGAAAATGAGAGGGGTTAGATGTGTCGGTTAGCCGACGGTTATCAGTTAACCGCCACATCTAATCCCCTACCGAACACCGACCGCGGAATTTCTTTTCAGTTAGTTAGTTAACCGGTAACCGCTGGTTATCGGTATAACCAGCCGGTTAACCAATAACCAAACCTCCAGTCCTACTTGCCCGATAACCGGTCGGTTAACCGATAACCGAACCTCCAACACTATTTGCTTCGGTTTCTTCTACAGGGGCTCGTGGCTTGAATCAGTTAATGCTGGCTGTGATCAGAATCAGAAAGAGTGGAAGGCTTCAAGGGAGACGAGATTCCTTCTTCTTTGTTCGCCGCGCGCGTTTTCTTGGGCCGATAATTTTCTTGTCCAGCGTTATTTTCGGGCTGGCCTACGACGAACGGGCCTGACTCCACTCGCTCTACTCGCCGTTGTTAGTCTCCTACTCAGATTCTCATTGTTTCTCAAACCTGGCTCTTCTCTCAAGTCTAGTCTCTCTCTCTGCGTCCTTCTTTCTTGAATCAACAACAGGAAAACCGATTTGCCGCTTCTCGGAGTAGGCAATTCATCTCCGGTCACACCGCTCCAGCAGGGAAAATCGACGGCATTTAGGTATCTCTTTTACCCCTTCGTATGCGATTGAACTTAAATTTGAACGGGTTTGCTTTGGGAAGGAATGTGGGTTTTTCTTGGTCCTAATTGTTCATTGTACCGAGATACAACACTTTCTTTCAGTCTGTTAGAAAAGTGATGGATCGTTTCTTTGGGATTTTGAAACGAAACGAAGCTTTTATGAGCAGTACCCATTATCAATCAACTATGAATCAATGGATTAATAACAATTTCGAATGGTGGTGTGTTTGTTGTTGTAGGGTTTCGGTAGTTGGTTGGTTGGTTAAGGGATGGAGAAGACAGAGAAGGTGACTAGAAAGAATAACAGAGGAGAAGGTCACTCTTGCTGTTTGATTAACAATGCTGTTCCGGAAGAGTTATTGACGAAAATTCTGATACGTCTCCCACTGGATCAGATCTTCCGCTGCAAATCTGTCTGCAAAAACTGGCTCTCACTCATCCAAAACCCTCTCTTTTCAACTTACTACACGAACAAGAAGAAGAAGCAGAGTAAGAAAAGGAAGAAACAGAAGAAGAAGAGTACAACATTCAGTTGCAACCTCAACTCCCATCCCCAACAAAGATCAGCCGTCCTGATCCCCAATAATAAAGGCCGCCACAAGAATGAAAGGACAAGACTCAAATTCTCCCTTGATTTCGTTCCAGACTTCTCACAGCTACACGGAGTTGATACTTACAATGATCTTCTCCAACGAGTGCCTCAGAACTTGAAGGAGAACCAGAAGAGGGTGATCCTAGGGTCCAACGGCTTGTGCAAGTGGCACCCGCCGAATTATTATACGACCAGGGACTTGATCCTAGGGTCGTCCAACGGCTTACTTCTCTGTGCGCCTCTCCTCTTCACACAAACGCCCGGAAAGGGCCCCGTGTTCGATGATTTCGCACCCATTTACGTGGTCTGCAACCCTCACACCAAGCAGTGGCTTCAAGTCCATCCCCCGCCTCCTTTCTCCTCCTCCATTTTCCCACATGCCGCCCATGTCAGCTTCGTCTCCGATTTCGATTCCGATGGTGGTTGTTGGTTCAAGATCGTGCGTCTCCCTCGCGAGTTCAAATCTCGACGCAGACGCTCCCTCGAGCTGCAAGTCTTCTCATCCAAATCCTGGCAATGGACAGCCACTACCGTGCCATCCCTTCCACGGTCGATTGGGCCCGACTATCCAACAAAGATGGTCGTTGCAGTTATACTGAAGAAGAACGGCAGCCCCCGTCTGTGTTGGTTGTTCAAGGACACCCAAGCGGTTGTCTACGATCCCATCAACAATGTAGTTGATGCAGTGATTGGGGCTATACGGCCACCAAATCCTAGAATTGTTCCTGATGTGTTTTTGGATGCGATGTGCGTTAGCAAGGGCTGCTTGTGGGCAGGAAGCCTCTATAGTAGAAAGAAGCTGAAGATTTATAGAGCTTCGGGAAAGAAATGGAAGATGGCGGAGGAGTTTGACATGATGCATGTGTACAATCCGAGTGGGCGTCGGGTAGGTTGGATCGTGTTTCGATGGATTGCATTCGTGACAATGAATCCAGATGATCCACAGGAGGTGTACCTCAGATCTCACAACTCAATTGCCCTGTTGAACCTGAGGACCAGAGCTTTGAAGGTTCTTGGGGCTTTGGGTGACCCAAATTGCAATTGCATCCTGATGCCACAATCAATCAGGGTGAAACCATCAACAATCATATGTGACAACCCTCTATGGCCAACTCCCCTCCCTTCTTCTTCTTAATGAATTATTGCTTTCTTTATTTTACACAATAGTTGCAATAATGTACAATTTACGTTATAGTTTCTAAACCAACAGTAGAGACCGAGTTTATTCCAACTTTTACCATGTTTTTTGAATCAAACAAGAATTGCAGGCGCAAGCGAATGGTAGTAAAATGTTGACCATTAAGCTAAAACAATAAAACATATCAACGTATATCACAAACAAGTCAACAAGGCACAAAGAACCCAAGGCCATTAGAAATAGGCAAACAGCAGAGAAACCTTGACCTTAGCGCATAAATTCATCATGAACGAAGGATGTTGATTGTAAGGCCATTAGGCCAATTATGATGACCTATCTTCACGTTCTTTTGCCCAAACTCGAGTACCATTGTGATAACATCATACTCAGCTGGTAGCGGATCTCATTAGTAATCTGGTTGGTTACTGAATATGCATAATTTTTCTTCAAATTTAGTTTAATGTGTTATATTTATTTTGTTTTATGTTGGAACTTTTTATAGGAAAATCATATTAATTATGTTTTTAAAAATGATATCCACTATCATATTTTGAACCAAAATATTGAGGCATATTGCATATATTATCCTTCTATGTCATGATGATAATGTTTTGTAGTACATCAAATTATAATATGCTGTATAAAATTTACCATGATAGTATGAATATATCATACTATCGAATAGTTATATCCAAAATCTTGGAAATATACTAACTATCATTTGCCATATTTCGCCATCGTTTACCACTAGTTCTTGACAAAATATTAAAGTGTGGTAGGAAAAATTGCTGATAATATTAGATTGTAACCAAAATTACTAATAATTTTTCTACTTAATGGCCATTTTTCTTTTTCATTAGATTATTTTTCAGCTCGTCAGTTGGAATAACTTAATTTGATAAATGAAAATTAAACAATTTGTGTTTGTGTGATTACTCACCAAGAGAGATTTAGATACTTTTCATAAGCGTTGTAGCAATATACCAAAACATTAAAAAAAAATGTCAAAAATAGCTTTATGTGAAATTACTCAATTCAATGACCAAATGTAAGATAGCCTAATGATAAAGCTACCGCAACAGTGAAGGATTGATAGTTGCAGATCTCAGGTTCGAATCTAAGCGAGGCCCATTGGTGTTCTCGAAGGTACCATGCTGCTAGGGGCTAAGCCCCGTTGGCGTCGAATTTGATTGCATGTGGTCCCCAAATTTAATAAGCCCCGCTGTCACAAAATGGCACGTGGGGCTGAGGTTCCAGGGTAATAATTAAAAAAGAAATTACTCAATTCAATGGTGATTTATGAAACAACAACACACTAGAGAAATAGATTGTCTGTATGTTGATAACTTCTAATCATTCTATTTACATTCTATATGAGTTATTAAGTGTGAGATAATTTTGTGATATTCTCTTCTAAATCTTTTCATTTCACGTCACATTAACGTGTTATTATGAAATTCAAATGAGTATGTTTATTTAAATCCCTTAAGCACACCGAGTCAAATGAATCATTTTGTTTTTGGCTTATCAATCTATGTATTTTATCGACTATTGCACATGGTAGGAGGAAGTCTGAACATTTGTGCCAATGCCCCCTTTTTATAAATAACTTTTGGTCAGTTGGCTAGCCTAGCTAGTAGAATCAATGACAAAATAAATCCACTTAAACCAAATTTACTAAAAACTTTATGGAATCAAAGTATCAAACACACTAGCGAAATCAAGCAAACTACAATTGATAAATGTACCACTGTGGTACATGATACATCACTCGTGTAGGAGTATTATTATGATAATGTGAAATATTTTCCACCGTTTTAGACATCGTTGATCGTACCTTACCGTCCAGTAGAAAAATACCGAGTACCAAACGCAAGAGCCACACCGTGTTGATTCGTTAAGGAACTAATTAATTAACGAGAGAGATAAAGAAAGAAAATATTAATTGGCAATTAGGGAAAATGGAGGCACCAGAGTGGGGGATGAAGTATAAGGCATGTCATAATATAGGGAAGAAGGGTAAATAAGGTATTGTCATTATTTTAATGTTTGTAATTGTTGCGTCCCTGTCCAATCTTCTTATTTAACTATTGACTAACGCTCAACCGTTGAAATGAGCTGATTTAGAAAATTAAATGCAGCTTAAGGACATGAATAGAACAAATATTATTTAGGGACTTCACTAGGCAAAACATAATAGTTTGAGGAGCAAAAGTACATATAATTCTATATTTATTAAGTGACAAGAATTCTCTAAGAATTAATGAAATAAAGGGTACTAGTAATCCTCCTACCCTTCTTATTGAACCTAATCCTCTTCCCTTTTCCCAACCAAGAGAGGCAATCAACTCCTCCCATTCATTGCCTTGCCTTTTTGTCTTCATCATGAGAGCACTGTGGGGTTTTTTCTTTGGAGCATCCACTCCAGTTCCCTAACCGCTCAGGGTTCCCAATCCCTCGCAGTTATAGCTCATAATATTCATTGAGCTTGACGGCCCTGCTCTTTTGCAGGGTCTGCCACTACACAATCCTTTCTATTTGAGAGTTGTTTAAAGGCAAACACATTATAATCTTTAGCACCTACATGAAACCTTTTATTGTTGGGTGTGGTGCGAAAAAGTTAAACTACTCACAAGGTAAGTTGTGAGTAGATTTCTCTAACCCTTCCGTCGTCCGTCGCTCTTCCTTTTTCTCTTCCTCAATTATTACCCCCGCGGAATCAACTGCAGATTCATTACCATCCTTTAGCTCCCGCCATCGGTTGAATCGGTGAAGCAGCGAACCAGAGTGAGTGCTCAAATTGATTTCGATCTCTGTCGCCGTTGAATCCCTGCTCCAACAAGTCGAGCTTCCTTCTCACATTCGAATCGATCGCCAAGAGAGTAGAGTCCCTCTTAGTGACGGTGTCGGCATTAACGAAGATTTCTGGATCTCCTCTCTCAATCGCGAAATCTCGTCACTGCGGGATCCATCTTCCAAAAATCAAATCACAAAACCTTCTTCCATTCGAGCTTCAACATCCTCGGCGAAGGAATCGATCAACAAGATTGAAGCCTATGTTTCCAGTGCGTAAATCGATCTTAGGTTAGGAGAACAAGCTTCTGTATCTCCGGGCTGATGCTGTACTACCATTTTGCTGGCGGCGGGTGCTCTGGTATGTGGGGGTGGTGCTTCAATGCCGTTTTCAATGCTTCGCTTCTGGCGCTTTTTGTTGATTTCCATGGGAAGAGCTACGCTGCTGCCGCGAAGAAGAGGAAGGCCTCCGCGGCGGAGAAGATTGGTTCCGGAGACGGCGGTGGCGATAAAGCTGGAAACTCTTGCCTCCGGCGACTTTGTTGGTCCGGCGGTCCCTGCAATCAATTTTCCTCAGGCGAGAAGTAAAGAATCAATTAATGGCCCCATTGGTCCGTTTCGTCCTATTTGGTTTTAATACTTCAGTTATGTTATTTGATGTTATTGGGTCTTTAATGATCCGTTACAAGTGATTAATGAGTCACTAAAGCGATCATTTTATGGTGCTCTACGACCTTTATGGTTGATTTATATCTCAAATTATGGGATAGAAAGAATTAATTTATGACTTTCATAATTAATTTCTGGCTTTCAAAGTATCAGTGGCAAACTTCATCCTCATCGGAAGAGTTTCATCCGTTAGAATTTTATGAGCATTTACTCGTCGGATTGAAAGACACCCATTATTTTGGGTTATGGTTAAAAACATCATTAATTAATAATTATTTCCAATTCCTTTTGTGTTTAGCCAACAATTAACTTAATGAGTCATTAGCTCAATTTATTAGAATTGATGACATTTTCTTCAATTCATTTTAATTTGAGGCCCATCAGTAGTAGAATGTGAATTCTAAAATTCAATTTTTGGTTTCTTGCCAAATGGTATGACAAATTTTTTTGTTAGAAAATTAATTAGGGTTAATAAATCACGACAAAGTTGAAGAGTGGGTCTGTGGGTGCGGATATGGCTTTCCACTAAGAATGGTTTGTATTATTTTAAATTATATTTGTATTATGTTAAACGACATTGCAAACTATGGTGGCTCTTCAATTTCATGAAGTAAATTGCTTTCTCAAATATCTAGATTGTTGGGAATATCAAGAGATTATTGAACATTTGTTCTTTCATTGCCCTCTTGTCATCATGCTATGGACTTTTAGTGGGATTAAATGATTTGCTTGTTTCCGCCCAAACTTCTAACTTTAGTATATGGTGGCGACAATGTTATGTTTTCAGTAAACTTCCAAACCCACATTCTCCCATGCGTTAGCCTTTTTTGGAGAATCTGGAAATCTCTT
Source organism: Linum tenue (assembly GCA_946122785.1). Lineage (NCBI taxonomy): Eukaryota > Viridiplantae > Streptophyta > Magnoliopsida > Malpighiales > Linaceae > Linum > Linum tenue. Next base: position 41,550,591 of record CAMGYJ010000002.1, read on the forward strand.
AACCAAGTGGTTTTTGAATATACTCGGTCACACGCCCGTTCTCTTGCCTGTCAATTCCATTTCCAAGTCATTGACACTACAACAAAACCCATATATAGCGGCTAATTATTGAGGCAAATATTGTATTTGCCTCTAAATGAATATCATATGCAACAAATATATAATTTGCCTCAATAGATATAATTATGTGCCTCTAAAAATATTAGATATACTACAAATAAATAATTAGCCTCTATAGCTATTGTCTTTTCCACCTCCAAATGCTTTAAAATGACTAATAATTTATTTTTGCCTCAATAGATTCTTAATGTTGGTCGCTATAGCTATTGCGTTTCAAATATTCATATTCCACTTTTAAAAAGTTATCAATTCACAGCAAGATTGTAATAACTCAATCTTATTATTATAAATAACTATATAAATGTATACCATTAGAAGCAATGTTGGGTTACACGTGTTCTTGTTTAAATAGAAGACTAATAGTGATTAAAAAAAGACTACAAGAGTAACATGATTAGAAAAAGGTAATGGTGGGTCATCTAATTCCCATGTTTATGTCCAAAACAAAAGGCTAATTTATGTTTCTCCAAAACGACATGTTTTGCTTCCGTTGGGGGAAAAGAATAAGCAATTCAACCAAAATAAAAAAACGGCAGTGTTTGGCTGGTAGCCTGTCCGACTCCCTTTCCTAATCCCTAATTTTCGAACCAAAACAATCCCTTCCCATCATCATTTTCTTCTCCCAAGTTCCAACTACCTCTCCATCTATAGCAAACAGCAGCCGCAGATAGCCACAGGAGACAACAGCAGCAGCCTCCAAACCATCCGCCTGCTCGACACCGTCCTTTCTCGCCGGCGAATTGCATCAGCAGCCATCAGGTACCTGCTACTTCTTTGTTCAACAACGGCTTCTTTCGCTTCTCGTTAGTTTTACTTTAAATGTATGGAGCTAGGGAGAAATTTATGCTTGCTGATTTGATTCGTGGAATGCAAATGAGTGACATGGTTGTTGAATTTATTCGATTTGTTTTTAGGTGTTCAAGATGGATAAAAGTTGGATGAATAAACCAAGAACTAGTGATGAATATAGACACGGATTAAATCATTTTCTTGCATATGCATTTGCTTCGCCATGTTCTCGTGATGGTAAAATTCTATGTCCATGCAAGAATTGTTCGAATCGTACTTGGATGTCTCAAAGTGAGGTACATGATCACCTAATTTGCTTTGGCTTTGTTCCCAATTACTTTCGTTGGATTTTACATGGGGAGAGTACATTTCATGCTTCACCTGAAATGGATGATTCAGACCAGAATCATAGGGATACAAATGCTGATATACATGATTTGCTAGATGATATTGTCATGGGTGTCCAAACAGAGGTATCAGAAGAACCGAATGCCGAGGCTCGTAAAATCTTTGAGTTACTGGAAGCAAATGAAACTGAATTATATCCTGGTTGTACAAGCCATTCCAAGCTTTCTTTCATCATTAAGTTATTTCACCTAAAGTGTCTTGGAAACTGGTCTGTCAAATCATTCAGTATGTTATTACAGCTACTAAGAGAAGTACTTCCAGAGGGCGACACTTTACCTGAATCTTATTATGAGGTTCAGAAGTTGATATCAAACTTAGGTTTGACCTATGAAGTTATCGAGGCTTGCCGTAACGATTGCATGTTGTTTTGGAAAAACCATAAAAATGAGTCAAAGTGTCTTGTGTGTGGAGCTGATAGATGGAAAAATCAACCCAGTGAAGTTGTTGGATCATCAAAGAAAAAGCCGAAGAACATTCCTTATAAGAAGCTTTGGTATTTTCCAATAGGAAAGAGGCTGCAGAGATTGTTTCTGTCATCAAAAACAGCTTCTTCTATGCGTTGGCATAAAGAAGGACGTACAAATGATGGAAACTTAAGGCATCCTGCAGATTCTCCGGCATGGAAAACTTTTGACTTTAGACATGGAGAGTTTGCTTCAGATCCTCGCAATGTTAGATTGGGTTTATCTGCAGATGGTTTCAATCCATTTAGGTCAATGAGTTCATCTCACAGCACATGGCCAGTTGTCTTAATCCCTTATAACCTTCCTCCTTGGTTATACATGAAACAATCGTACATGTTTTTGTCGCTGCTCATTCCTGGACCTACGTCTCCTGGAAATGACATAGATGTATATTTGCAGCCTTTGATTGATGAGTTAAGAGATTTGTGGAATGAGGGTATAGATACTTATGATGCATCATTGAAGCAGAATTTTAGGATGAAGGCAGCCTTAATGTGGACTATCAGTGACTTCCCAGGTCATGCAATGTTATCAGGATGGAGTACGAAAGGTCGTTTGGCATGTCCTTATTGTCATAAGAACACACACTCTCAATGGTTGAAGTATAGTAGAAAGTTCTGTTACTTAGGCCATCGCAGATTTTTGCATGCTGGGCATGTGTTTAGACGACATAAGATTACTTTTGATAATAGTCAAGAATTTAGGCCTCCACCAAAGCCATTGTCTGGGTCAGAGGTACTGGATGAGCTGCAAGGCAAACAAGTCAAATTTGGAAAGTTGAGCCAAAGCGATCCTCTACCATATGGTTGGAAGAAACAGAGTGTGTTCTTTGACCTACCATATTGGAAGGATAACATCTTGAGACATAACTTGGATGTGATGCATATTGAAAAGAATGTTTGTGATAGCATTCTTTTTACATTACTAAATGTGAAAGGGAAGACGAAGGACACTGTTAACTCCCGAAAGGACATGCAATTACTAAGAATAAGAAAGGAGTTACACCTGAAAAGAGATGGTTCTGGTAGGGTATACATGCCTGATGCAACTTTCACCCTCTATAAAAAAGAGAAGCAAAGATTGTGTAAGGTATTAAAGAGTGTTAAAGTTCCTGATGGGTATGCTGCCAATATATCAAGGTGTGTGAACTTGAAGGAAAGAAAAATCTCTCTTCTGAAAAGCCATGATAGCCATATCCTAATGCAGCAAATTCTTCCTTTGGCCATAAGAAGGATATTACCTAAAGAAGTCAGCAAGCCTTTGATACAATTAAGCTTGTTCTTCAGGGAATTATGTTCAAAGGTTGGTCGTGTGCAGAACTTGAATCGTTTAGAAGAGAAGATGGCTTTAACTCTGTGTCATTTAGAAAGAATATTTCCACCATCATTTTTTGACATAATGGTTCATTTAACTGTGCATTTGGTGAATGAGACCAAGCTTGGCGGGCCGGTACAAGCACGATGGATGTATCCAGTTGAGCGGTATGTATTGTTCTTATTGATTATTCAACAAGGTTTGCTTAAGAGTTATAATTATTTTGGTACATTTCTTTCCCTCTTGATTCTGTATGTTTTATTGTTTTAGGTACCTATCTAAATTGAAGTCATATGTTGGTAACAAAGCTCATCCAGAAGGCTCAATAGCAAATGGATATTTAGCTGAGGAGTTGAAACATTTAGCTCAACCACCATTTCCTGTATGTAGAAAGTATACGGGATGGATAATTAATGGCTTTCGATTTCACATCAAAGACTTGGAGAAAAGAAGGAAAACACAAAATAGTGGAGTTCTGGTAACTGCAAGTACTCAAAGTTATGCCAGTGCTCGAGACAGGAATCCAATATACAGTGAGGTAAGTTATTATGGAGTACTTCGGGAGATATTGGAATTGGATCATTGGGTTGGTAAGAAAGTGGTGTTATTCAAGTGTGATTGGGTGTCAAGTGGCAGAGGTTTGAAACAAGATGACTTAGGTTTCACCTTGGTTAATTTTGCGCAACGATTGAGGAATAAAGAGCCTTTCGTGATGGCTTCTCAGGCCCAACAAGTATTTTATGTCCAAGATCCCATCGATCAGGACTGGCAGGTGGTTATCAAAACTGTTCCGAGAGATTTCTACGATATGGATGAAGAAGTTGGTGATGTTGATACTCATTTACAAAGTGAGATATGCAACGACAGTGGTGTGATATTTGATGACATTCAAAATGATGAAGCTGTTGAATGGATAAGAGCCGGTAGAAATGGAGAGTTAATTGACGATCCTACAGAGTTAGCTGGAATTGAATTAGTAGAACATCAAAATGAAGCTACACAGGAAGAAGATAATGACAACGAGGTCGAAGAGGATATGACTACCACTAATAATCAGGATGCATACCACTATTGATGTGCACCTAATTCTGAAATCCTACAATTTACTTGTATTGCTTATATAACTGGTACGTACTTCTCCTTTTGGTAATGAGCTATGAAGTTTATATTATCATCATGGTACGTTCTATAACTATTGATGCTGTTTGTCCCAATACTTGAAGACTGGAACATTTAATGGTTAGATTATGCGGAAGTAATTGTGAATTTGTGGAAGTTTTTCGTCAAAGTTGTAGTTGCTCCATTTTGCCGCCTGTGTAATTAGTCTCGGCGGCATTTTTTAAAATGAAAAGTTGGGCCTAAAAGTTAAAACATATAATTAGGCGGGGTTCTAAAAATTAAAGCGGGAAGCGGAAGGGTTTCCGAAGCGGCAATGGGGGTATTTTAACCCTTTTACATGTGGCTGGATGAACATACATAAACCCAATATAGAGTCTTAAGTCGACAGCAGGAAGGTGTAGAGACTCAGAATTCCACCTGTAGGAGATGTCTCGTTCAAAGTCCAGAACAGGCCGAACTGTGGTTTCAAGGTCTAGAAATGCTCCGCCTGATTCACATCAGAACACTGCTGATGTATCCAGGAGTTTATCTGCAAATCCAAATCTTAACCGAGAAAATCATGACACTGTGACTTCAGGTAAGTTAGATTTGATTACCTGGAATAGTTGTTCCGTCGGATCAAATTTCTGACAGATTCTGTATTTTTTTATTAGATGCGTCAAGAGTGCAAAGGAAGAGGAAACGAGGTACTACTATGTGCAAGGAAGTCTGGAGTTTGGTACCCGGAGAGAAAATTCATATTACAATCAATGCTTATGGGCAACCAGTTGGTCGATATGCAAAAAAGTTAAGCTATTTTTTGGGAACCTTAGCAAGAAACGGAGCGTTTGCTCCTATTCAGTATGCTGATTGGAGGCTTATGCCAGATCATTACAAGACGAAAATGTGGGACTTAGTACAGGTACATTCCATGCTGAATACTCTTTATGTGTAGCAAATTGTTTTAGTTTGGCAGTATGGGTATCTTAACAAGGAATGTTGTTTATCCATCTTGAGTGATTTGTTTTTATATTTAGGAAAAGTTTGACATTGATCCACTGGCTGAGTTGTGGGTAATGAATTCTTTGAGCAAAAAGTGGAAGGATTTCAAGTCTGCTGTCAAAAAAAGTTGGTTCAAGAAAAATATACGTGATCAAAGAGTATTGAATGATGATTGGCAATGGTTGTTACAGTTCTGGAGCACCGAGAAAGCTAAGGTATGTCTTACGTTTATTTACTAGATGTCCTTATTAAAAGTAGTCATGTATGTAACTTTAATTGTGTAATCATAGAAAAGAGAAACCGTGGCTAAGGAAAACAGGGAGAAAATGACTTCAGCACACACTTTGGGTACCAAAAGCCTTGCCTGCAAGATCTATGAAATGGTAAAATTATAAATGCCTAGTCTTCAACCTATTATGCATTTTGAATCATTAATTTCACTTGGTTATGTTTGACATTTTAGAAAGAATCGAACCCCAACAAGGTAGAGCCAACTCCAGCTCAGATTTACGTTGCTGCACATGTGAAAAAGAATGGCACTCCCTTAAATACTCACGTTGCAGAGGCCATTGTACGTATTTATATCCATAACTACATATATATATTGTGTTATCTTTTCATATAACATTGGACAAATCATTTCTAACTAGAAATTGTGTTCTAGGATAAACTGAACAAGGAGATCCAAAATCAACCTGCTGGTAATGGTCCTTTTGGATCAACTGAAACTTCAAGACCATATGGTCTCGGATCAGCTTGGGGTGTGAAGAATTCTCGCTGGTCAATTACAAAAAAAGCACTGCAGGCAAAGAGAAATTCTGATGATCAAGTAGAGAGGATGAACGAGAAAATGGAAAAATTATGTCCTTTCTACAGAAAGTTCACCCAACCGTGAACATTGACGAGATGTTGGATGAGACAAATCAGGTAAATCTAATAAGAAAAATGAATCACCATTTCATTTATGTTAATGCTAGTTCGTTATGTTCATTTATTTCAATACTTCTATAATGTTTCAGAGAATAAACAACGAATGAGACTATTAGTCTTGAAACTAAGACTTGCTGGGTTCTGAAGTTTGTTAATTATCATCTCATTAGAATAGGGGTTGTTTAGTTTATTAGTGATAATGGGATTTGTTGTTTCCAGTGAAAGGGTCCTTTATATTTGGTTGGCTTTGTTTGTCTGTTTTGTTGGCAGTTTAGTTGTTAACTTTCAGCTTAGGGTGGTAGCAGTTTCATAATGGTAACAGTTCTTAATAATCTATTTGAGCTACAGGAGAATGAAGATCATGATAATGAAGATGGAATGAGTCAAATGGGATCACAAAGTGAAGAAAACTTCCAGCAAAGTAGAGAAGATGGAATGAGCCCAACGAGATCACATAGACAAGAAGATGACTTAGGAACGGGTCCACTGCTTTCCATGTTGCAACACTCATCTCCAGCTAGAGATGAAAGGCAGGAAAATGATGTAAGTTTAAATTTAGCTTAGTTCTTCGATTAGTAAAACATTGTGATCCAATTACTCATTGTGTATATTTATTGATGAATGCATCAGGCAATACCTCATGAGATGATTCAAACTTTTCTGCCTTTTTATAATGTCAACTCTTCTAATGCAGCCTCTGCTGCTGGGGCCCAAATGGTATGCTTTTGTAAGGTGTAAACAATTATGAGAATTACTAAATTCTTCCCTCATTATGAACATTAATTACTTTGTTACAAATTCAGGTACAAAATAAGACATTTTCATTCTTGGACTACATGATGAATTCTTATCAGAATGTCAATTCCTTTAGCCAGCCACAGGTTTGTTATATTTACATACATATATTTAGGCAAAAGTTTTAAGTTCTGAATTCGATAGTTGAAGTTTACCTTTGCGTGTATCTTTTCATAAACAATATAGGTTAATGAAACATCAAATGCCTCAGCTAGATTGCAAAGTTCTCAACAAAATTCTTCGACTGCAGTAGTTGATCAAGCATCTCAAGTAAGAATTTTTTGTATCATTGATTGATAGACTTTATTTTGTCTTGTCAAAATTGTTATAATCATAACAAATAACTAACTTTTTTAACTGCAGGGACTACAATATGTTAAATTGAAGAGTTTAGAAGATCCTAACGTTGATGTAGCTTATGCATCTTTGATATCTAAAGATCCAAAGAGATGTGTTGGCGGACATGAATTGGGTCGTGGGTTTTATGAAGTATATGTCCAAATTCCGATTAAGTTTGATGAACCCTTAATACGACCATATGCAAGCTATCATTCCATAGGAGATGCGATAGGGACGAGTATTGCTTGGCCATCTTCTTTGGTAAGTTAAATATAAGCTTTGAGTTATTCTTTTAGTTTGTTGTATACTACGTTCTAACATAAAAAAAATTCTTTCAACAGGTGAAACTCACACATGGACCATCTTAAAGACACTCCTTTTGATTATTAGAGAGATTGTCTAGAGTTCAATGTTCGTAGAATTTTATTGTTGTCCTTTCATTATAAGAGAGACCCACCAGTTAAACTTTTCCGTTGTTACGAATGATTGAGAAATTATGGATTTAGTTATTATATTGAATTCCATATTTATTTTATAGTCAGAATTATAAATTTCAAGCATTTAGATTATTCTTCACTATAAAATGTCACATTTTATTTTACATCTAAAATATAAATCCAATTTGTTGCATTTAAAAATAATTATAGAGGCACAAAGTTATGCCTCAAAAAGCTTATTCAAAGGCACGTGTATTAGCCTCTATTCATTAATTCTACAAGCTATCTGCATCTAAAGGAAATATCAGAGGCATATAATTATGCCTTACAAACTCATTAACGACATATCTATTAGCCGCAAAATACTAATTTTGGGACAAAAGTATATGCCTCTAATACTTATTTTAGAGGCAAATCTGTATGTCTCTAGAAATTATTTCAGAGGCAAATATTTATGCCTTTAATAGAGGATATGAAGGCAAAATAAAAGTTACATTAGCAGCTCAAATATTAGTTGCAGAATCTTTAATCAGTAGCAGATAATATATGCCTCTATATTTGCCTCTGTAGGGCTATAGCCACTGGAGTATTTGAGGCAAATGTATTATCTGCCTCCAAATATATACAGAGGGAAATAAAGAATTTATAGAGGCAAATTTTCTTAGCCGCTATTTATGGGTTTTGTTGTAGTGTGAATTTTCCTTAGCCTTTCATCCCCCAGGACCTCTCTCTCAGTCTTGTGCCCTCTCATCCTTCTGTTTTGCATCGCTCGCCTCCAGACTTTGTGAAGATCATCTTTGATGCTGCTGTTTGTCGTTCCGGTTGCTCGTCTGGCCTCGTCGTACATGGGACAGACGGGCAAGTTCTACTGGTCTGGGATCTCAGCACCAAGGAGTTTTCGATCCCTATCTAGTAAAGCACCTTGATGCTAGGTGATCCTGAAGTGGTGATTCGGCATCTGGACTGTAGAACAGTGTCATCGGCTCACTGCTCCAAGAGTGTCATCGGCTCCTAGTTTCATGCTCTCTTTGTATAGTTTTTAGTGTGGTTCTGCGGACTGGCAACTAAGCTACCCATAGAGTGACACCTAAAGCTCTGTTGTTGTCCTTTTTAAAGGTAGCGTCCTTTGATTTTGTAGGGTGGCTTCACTAAGTGTTGCTTTGGGTGGGGTTTTGGGTAGAGGTTTCTAACTATTTTTTCTCATGTCATTACTTGGAGAAAAAAAAGAGTTGTTTAAAGGTATGATCTCCATGTGAACTTCGTACCTCCATCTAGTCCATTTTTTTTTATTTCTTTTGTTCTTGGTTTTGCTCAGTATCCGCCTTGTATGAACCATTGCTTGATTTTCTATTGTGCCCTCCTGGATCTTCATGACACGATTATATGGTGTCAACTATATTTGGTCATGTGGATTAAACGATAGCTTTTTCCTTGGTTCCAGGTCTTTTTGCTTCCTTGTCTTTCTTTTTGTTCTTTGATTTGCTCTCGGTTTTGCATTATCCATCACAAACTTTTTGTCCTCTGAATAGAAGGTAGTTCCAGGTCCATAAGTCTCCAATTCTGCAAGTGTTCCATATAAACTATTCCTCTTTTAGAGGCATTCTCCTTATTTGCCTTCTCTATTAATTTCTCAATTGTTCAATCACTTCGATCAACAACCTCTCCAAAGTTCCATATCTCTTCCCCCGATCCCTTCCAATGCTCTTTCATTTACTTAACCAAGGGGAAATTCGATGGTTTCTTTTGTTGCTCCATTTTCTTGAAGATCTTGCATCCCTCCTGCTTCTTTATGGTTTATAGATTTTCTACCCTTAGTGGTTCGGCCATATCATTCATCTCTTCCCTTTGAGCTTCTCTGTCATGCACTCTATGTCGAATTTAGCCCTAAGGCTTGTCTAGATGTCCCCTTGCTCTTCTTTTTCCAATTTGGACCTCCAAGGTTTGTTAAGGAGAGTCCTACTCGTATTTCTAGGTTGTCCAAGGCACTTTCAGCAACGATAAGGTTGTTGTACTTTAGTTTTGGATGCCCCACCTGTCCACAGTTAAAACAAAATATGGGTAGCTTTTCATACTGTATTTCCCTTTCACTTAGAGTTTCAACTCTGGTTTGATTGGTGTTCTAATATCTTTCTCAATTCTTAATTGCAAGAAAATCATCCCATATGTAGTCACTTCTCCTGTCGATCCATACCAACTTACCAAAACATTTCTCCAATTTTGTGGGCCATCTCCTGTGTTCTCAAAGCAGCTAGTAGGAGGTAAATTTTTATCCGGATGGCCATAGTGTAGAATTAATACCTTACTTAATGCTATTTTCATCCACAATTTGGTTGTTTTTCAGCTACGTATTGAGCTACATGCCCTTGCAGGCTCACAGCCCTCACTAGTACGGAGTTAGGTAACCTAATTCGCTGCATTAGCTCCGCCGCTCCCGCTTTGGAGCGTGGAAACGCGAATTTTTATTGGGGCGGCTACAATTCGCGAATTCCATTTGTACAGAGCGCGAATTTCAATTGACGGAGCGCGAATTTCACAAGGACCCATCGCTTCCCTACTCAAGGAGATGTTTGATTCTCCAAATGGCTTCCGACAATTCAGTTCTCCATCGCCGCCCAACCACATGTGCTAGCCCAGGCAAGACTTGCAACTGCTCGATGTCATCGAGGCACACTAAAACTTAGCTACGTCGTTGAACTGCTCGATGCTCTTTCACTCGTCGCCGACCGCTCGGGATTGAGAATTTATCAAGAGATAATTTACCGAGCGAGCGACGGGTGGGTTGCCGAGACGGACGGCAACCAGCAGGTACAGGGCCATGGAGAAGAGGATTTTCAGTGGTCAAGGATGGGGACAGTCTGGGTTGCGGAGAAGTCGTCGACAATCTGCGGGATGAAGGAATTGTGTGGTGGACTGGTGGCTGGTTGGATAGGAAATTCTCAGGCGGATTTGACTCCAACGAGCCAAAGAAAGCCTAAAAGGGTGAGAAGAAGATGATAATGATTAATGAATAAGCCGGTTCCCTTTTTCTATAGCTATTTCTCAATCCTTATCCTTTCAATTACACCTGGGTTTTTTTATTATACTTGAAAATTGCTATATAGTCCCTATAAATATAGCGATCACGGTTACGTCATAGTATTTCCACATGCATTCAAATATCAGTCGTTTTAAGAATGAAATGAGAGTATAAACTATAAACCATGGAAACAATTAAAAGACTAACTAATTAATTCAGTTTTTATATTTAATATTATATATAAAAGCTGAGTTAGAATCTGAGAAGAACTAGAGGTGGCAATTTCAATCCAATCCACCAATCCAATCCATCAATCCATTAAAAATATCCACCTAATCCAATCCATTTAAATCCAATCCATTTGATCCAAATCCAATTGGATTGGTGGATTCATGGATTGGATCCATGGATCATTGGCAAATTACGGCTTAGTACCTATAATTTTTATTTTTTACATTTTGGTACCTAAAATTTAATTTTTTATACGAAAATATCATTGGAAAATTACGTTTTGGTACCTAAAATTTTTCATTGTGACATTTTAGTACCTAAACTTTTTACATTTTACATATTGGTCCTTGGTTGAGGATGTCATTTGGATTCATGGATAATCCACCAATCCACTTGATCCAATCCATGAATCCACCAATCCATTAGATCCAATCCATTTGATCCATGGATCCACCAATCCAATCCATTTGCCACCTCTAAGAAGAACTGATTACATACTTGACTAATGTTCAAGTATACAGGTTTGTGCTTCATTATTTATTCAAGTTTGTTACTCAAATAATAATATAATATATTAACGCTTTTATCACGCTCTCTTTTTTTTTTTTTTTTTGACCGCTTTTATCACGCTCTCAATGTTGAGTTCTTCTAAACCACACGCTCTCACGCTCTCGTTCTCGCTCCCGCTCTCGCTCTCACTCCACAAACTGGTTACCTAAGTACGGAGTCATAATCTTTTTCCTCAATTTCCAATTGTTCTTCCGAGAAACTCAATTAGGTTTCTATATGATAAACTCACGCTATACGAGAGAATTACGTGTATCTTACTAATGTGAAATGTTAATAGGTGACATAAGAGAAATATATATTAAACTATATAAAAAAATAAAACAGTTTAATGTTTTGGGGCGCGTGCTTTGCCAATTTCCCAGACTTTCTCATTTACTTTCATTTTTTCTTTTTCTTTTTGCTTTGGTAATCTTTTTTCCCCACTCGCATCTCTTTCTCGAGTTTCTTTCTTCCCTTCCCTTTCTTTCCAACCGGGCGTTCCTCGGCCAGCCGTTCCTACCCCACCAAAACGATAAAATTTCCTTTAACGAATGGCCGAAACCCCGTCTCCCTCCGCCGCTGCCGCTGGCACCGGCACCGGCACACGCACCGACGCTTCCTCTCAGTACTGGTGCTACCACTGCGAGAAGCGCGTCTCCGTTGAGACCATCGCCAACCTCCCCGATGTCATCTGCCTCGACTGCAAGAACGGCTTCGTCGAATCCATCCCCGCCGGCCCTTCCACCCCGCCGTCCATCTCTGCCACTCCTTCTTTGATCTCCGATCCCTCCGACGACACATTCGGATCTCAGTTCCTGCAAATGCTTCGCATAATCGCACAAGCAGCTCGCGAGGAGGAGGACGACGACTACGCGCCGCCACATCTTTCTCCTCCTCCACCTTCGCACCACCGCCGCGATGCTCCTCCATCGGAGGATGATTTCCTCCGAATCGACCTCGATGGATGGGACAACGGAGAAGAAGAGGCCGAGGATGAAGAAGAAGGCGAAGAAGAAGAAGAAGAAGAGGAGGTGGAGGAGGAGGAGGAGGAGGGCGATGGCGAGGAAGAAGAGGAGGTGAATTTGAACGCCGATGAGAACGAGAACGGCGGAGAGAATCGGAGCGAAGTCCATCGAGGAGATGGAGACGGTCGATCGGATAGAGACGTAGACGTTGACGACGAGGAAGATCGGAGGAGGCGCCGCGAAATTCTCCGCCTCCGAATCCGCGATTTTGCGACCAGAACCAGGACAGGGAGGAATCGGATTCTTGATTGGGCCGAGATCCTGATGGGACTGGAGGATAACTCGATCGAATTCCGTCTCGAAGTCCCTGAATCAGATAGATACATAGGCAATCCAGAGGATTACGTCGATGCTGCCGGGTACGAGGCGCTGCTGCAGAACCTAGCCGATAGCGAAGGCGGCAGGAAAGGCGCTCCTCCAGCGTCGAAATCAGCCGTGTCTGCTTTACCGGCGATTGAGGTAACAGGCGAGCGGGAGACTTCGGTGTGTGCTGTCTGTAAGGATATGATCAGTGTTGGTGAGAAGGAAACGAAGTTGCCATGTGGCCATGGATACCATGGAGACTGCATTGTGCCATGGCTGGGGTCGAGGAACTCTTGCCCGGTTTGTAGGTTCGAGCTGCCGACTGATGATACAGAGTACGAGGATGAGAAGAGGAAGAAAGGGGTAGCTGCTGCTGCCTCCGGTGGTTGGGGAGCTTCGGCCTCTGGTGCCGGAGATAGTTCAGGTTCCTCCATTTGATTGAGAAGTTGGTAATGCTTTGCTTTCGAAGTCTCCTCCTCCCTCCCCTTTTGTTTGTATGTAGTCTTGAAATGTTCTTGGAAACTCTTGTTTGATGTTGATTTACTTACATGGTTTAGAATTGAATGGGATTTGTTTTCCATTTTGCGATTCGGAATGTATATACACAAAGGGAAGATTAGCTCAATCATGTGAGAACAGCTCTCCTCTTCACATGGAAAAGCTCTTAGCATATGATGGCATTGCTTCCTTACTTCCTCTCTCAATCAAGCAAAGTTTGCAAGTTCTGAATTTGCATGATTAACATCTTGATCATTGGGTTATGTCATTGGTACATGCACGTCTTGTTTCTAGTTGGCTTCCCTTGTTGTCTTACTTCCAGGCGCCATCATAGGATTTGGTGGAGACTATGGAAGAAGGGTCATGAAAGGTTGATGGTATCTGTAGGCTGTTTAGTTTAGTAGATTCTAGGTACCTTACAATCAGATTGTTTTGCAAGTCTATATTTGTAGTCTCAACGGAATCGGTTGGGAGGAGGAAGAGAGTACCTTCAAGCTGATCATCTCCATGAATTGTGCTAATTGAACAGTGGTGGCTAGATACTATGATTATATCATTGTTACATACACATCTTGCTTCTAGTTGACTTGCATCAAAACAAATGTCATTGTTTTCTTTGGATTGATATGTAGGTATCTGCAATAGCATTGTTGCCATTGTAATTTATTGCTTTCTGGGGATCAATTGAGAGTTTGAGGGGGAAAGAAAGAGAACAAACGGGAGAGGGGCGGGGGTATGCTTAATGAAGCTGATCATCTCCATATACACCATTTGAATTCTGAGATTATGCATGTTGAACTGTGCTGTGCTGTGCTGTTACGTTACATATTTTGATGAAGTTCTTTTCCGTTGCAATATACATACCGTCTACCTTCTTCAAGTCTCTGTATCAGTTCTCATTTCCCGCTACTTCCAGTTCCAGTGCTCGATTGCTTCTTTCAGTTTTTCTGATCCTGCATATTTCTAGTTATGTCAACCCTAACTCCGCATGTCATTCATCAGATAGGTTACCTCTTTCGTAAGCCATGGTCATCCATTGATGGAGCTATTGTTGCTGCTCCATGAACCCCCTGGAGACATTTCAAAATCGGGGTTGCTAGGATTCTTGCATTTGGTTTCGTCAGAAAGTTAGATTCTCCCATCTCTTACTCATAACATCTCCTGGTATAGGTCTTTAATGCATGACTTGTGAGCACTTGTATCGGTCTCGATGCTAGTAAGCTTAAAGATTGCCGATTCTATATTCAGTGTCTAGTTTGGAGGGTTTGCAGGGGGTGAGCCTGTCTGTTATATTGTCGATTAGTTTCTCATGGTCTGCACAGGAGACTTGGGAGCTAGAGAAGTTGTTCGATCAGTTGATTGAGCTTGCTTGTGGCTGTTAGACTGTTGGCAAATGGCAATAATAACTCTTTGTTGATTGGAAGGCAGGCTTAGCTGGGAATTGGCATCAGAGCAGTTGGGGTATGGGGCCAAATGTCAGGTGTTGGGAGTTTGGATAAGATAATATTAATGTGTTTCAATTGGTAGATTACAGATGGAGTAGAAGAAAAGAACTCTCCGAGTTTCTGTTTTTAATGCGTGGCAGCGGTGAAGTTTGCTTGTGTTGCTGTGTGATAATGTTAAATTTGGCCCTCTGTTCAAATTTCGGGTTAATTGCATGATTGGTCACTGAAATTACAAAATGTGTTCATGTTTGGTCACTATAAATATTTAAATCCACTTTTGGTCACTAACTTTACAAAAATCGTTCATTTATGGTCACTCTCCGTTAGCTGCCGTCCAACGCCGTTAACAACGTCCGTTAAGTGATGACGTGGCTGACGGATTTGCCTAATCAGCACTTTTTAACCCCAAAATTGACTGACCCGACCCGCCACGTCATTTAAACCCACCATGTCAGCTAAACCTAACCAAACCTCTACCCAAACCCGACCAGACCCGCTAACTAAAACCAAACCAGACCCGCATCCACAATTCCTCCTTTCTTCCTCCACCGCCGTTCGTCTTCTTTCAGACCAAATCTCCAATGTTCTTACACCCAAACTCAGAGCTACGTTCAAGTGACTATGAAATGGAAGAAAGATCCCTACTTCGACTCGATCGAGCACATTCACAAGTCCACGGAGCAGAAACGCGTTGTTTCTCTGAAGAACGTCATAGCTCGGAACCCCAATGGTTGCATCCCCATCTCTGATGTGTCAAAGAAAGGTCTGCAATTTGATCTGAAAATCAAAGTGGCTAGGTTTTTTAGGCAATACCCATCAATCTTCGAGGAATATGTTGCCCCCATCATAATTTGCCTTGGTTTAGGTTGACCCAGAAAGCAGCCAAGATTGATAGAGAAGAAATGAGTGTTCTCGAGGATCATAAGGGGGATCTGAGGGAGAGACTGAAGAAGTTCATTTGGATGAATAAAGAAAAGCCAGTACCTTTGAAGATCATCCAAGGGATGGCATGGTATTTGGGTTTGCCTGATGATTATCTGCAGAGATTCGATGATGGGGCTTTCGAGATCTACGCTATTTATTCATCAAGCGCGATACTCGGGTCGGCGGTGGAGATCTTCTCAAATCAATCAATAAAATGGCGGAGGACAAGTACAATCTGAAGAACCCCGCTGTGAAGCGGATCCTGCAAGAGGTGAAGGAGATGCAATCGAATCCCTCTGAAGATTTCAGGAGCCTTCCTCTCGAGGTTCTTCTTCGCTCAATTTCTCTTCCCCTAGATTCCCCGATTCTTCTGCGTAATTTCGATCTAATTCCATTTGGGTTTCTAGCTTTGGATTTCGGGTGGTTTTCGAATTCGATATGAAATGGCTCTAGTGCGGGTTTGATGGATTTGTGAAGTTCGCAATTCTCTAATGCAAAACGAAAACCATCAACAATAAATGTCGAATCGCAGAATCAGATTCCTCCGGTAGGTAAGAGAAGAGAAAACTCAGTTCCCGACGGAGGGATCTCAGTAAGACTGTTGGGAGAGGGAGTGGGAGACCCAGGGTGCTGACGGTCTGAAAGAAGACGAACGGCGGTGGAGGAAGAGAGGAGGAATTGTGGATGCGGTCTATGTGTTCGCGATCGGAAAATCTCCAGGAAGAAAAACGGAAGGAGGAAGGCTGTGCTGGATGTAGGCAGTCTTTGATTAGGGTTTTAGTCAAACAATTTTGGGGGTCTGGTCTGGTTTGATTTTAGTTAGCGGGTCTGGTCGGGTTTGGGTAGAGGTTTGGTTAGGTTTAGCTGACATGACGGGTTTAAATGACGTGGCGGGTCGGGTCAGTCAATTTTGGGGTTAAAAAGTGCTGATTAGGCAAATCCGTCAGCCACGTCATCACTTAACGGACGCCGTTAACGGCGTTGGACGGCAGCTAACGGAGAGTGACCATAAATGAACGGTTTTTGTAAAGTTAGTGACCAAAAGTGAATTTAAATATTTATAGTGACCAAACATGAACGTTTTTTGTAATTTCAGTGACCAACCATGCAATTAACCCTTCAAATTTCATAGAGTTTGTTGTTGTTAGATGTGGATCGCAGCTGTCTCAATGCTTGCGAAAATGTCAAATTTACCCTTGGTTCGATTAATGTGAGCTTTGCTGGGATGAGTGGGTGGCAATTTGGGAGAAGCAAAGTTTAGGGGACAGAATTAGAGTTAATCAAAGTTTGGTCCTCTCTTTGTTCTGACGTTTACAAAAAGCATGGAGTCTCACTCTTTATTAAGAATAGAAACAGCGTATCAGATTATAGAAAGTAGCAAGATTCTTTTGTCTGTAGTCTGTACGCCGCTGCTATTATTTGTTTTTTTTCAATGCAGTCAAAATCGTGTTTTAAAATTTAAAAACTTACGATTTTACGTTTTTAGGTCACCAAAACGTTTTCGTTTCCATATAAAAACTTAAGTGTATAAAATCGGACTAAATTGCGCTTTAAAGATTAGGCAAAATACAGCTGTATATCCACAACTATCAGGTTTGTGACAAATATATCCACAACTATCGATATACATGAAATATCCAAAAATCGGAAGGTTGTGTGACAAATCTATCCACTTTCGTCTGAAACTATAACGACGTGTCAGATGGAGTTAAATTGACTAACGGAATGCTGAATCGATGCCATCTCACCTGCCACATAAGCCAAAAAGCAACCAAACTTACACCGTCTGTTAGACCTAGCTGCTGCAGTCTTCTCTGTTGGCGATTTGGTTAGATTCAAGCTTTTTTTGTTTGAGATTCAAGCTTGGTATCACCATGGCGCCGACTGCATGGAAGCTGTCGGAGTAAAAGGGAGGCAATTGTTGGGGATTGTGGTTGGAATCGAAATCTGGGCTTGGGGTAGGGTTATTTGGGGGTGGAGGCATCGATCGGAGGAGGATCAGTGGTTATCGGGTATGTTTCTGGGTTGGATTTTTAGTCTCGCCGTCTATGGTTTTTAGGTTTATTTATTTATTTTTTTTCTCTTTTAATCCACGTCATTCAGTGGGGTCAGAAACAAGCCAACTAAGCATCCACCGTCTGTACATTCATCAAGTTAACTGACAGAGTTAACAGAGTAGATGGAAATGGATATTTCTTGTATTTCGATAATTGTGGATATATTTGTCACAAACCTGATAATGGTGGATATATTTGTCACAAACATGATAGTTGTGGATATACAACTGTATTTTGCCTTTATTCAACTAGCCTATTTGGCATCTACGTGTAAAGTTTGGTTGCTTTTTGGCTTATGTGGCAGGTGAGATGACATCGATTCAGCATTCCGTTAGTAAATTTAACGTCGTCTGACACGCCGTTATAGTTTCAAACGGAAGTGGATAGATTTGTCACACAACCTTCTGATTTTTGGATATTTCGTGTATTTCGATAGTTGTGGATATATTTGTCACAAACCTGATAGTTGTGGATATACAGCTGTATTTTGCCTAAAGATTAAAAGCTTACCCTTTTATGCTTCTAGTTCACCAAAACGCTTTACGTTTTTACGCTTTTAGTTCACTAAATGAGTATTCTTTTCATGAAATTAATTATAAAAAGTATATTTTAAAAGTAAATCACCAACAATATGATACATTTGAGATTAAAAGATACATATCATGTACTTGGATGCATTCTCAACTTTAATAGAGTAATCTAATTCACCAGCTAGGCTCTTCCCGAATGCATTAGCATAGAGGAAGAAGTGGCTTATTGTTAAAATTTATGTTTACAAACTTATTATTAAGATGCTGCAAGTTGCTCTACTTGAGGCATGAATTGCATGTATTTATTAACTTATCTAAATTCCGTGCGTTCATACATAGTATATGTCCTAGCTTTTTAGTTATTTTTCAGTATGCTTCAAAAACTTACGCTTTTACGCTTTGATTCTACGCTTTATGATTTTACCCCTTTTCCGCTTCTATGTAGAATCGCGCTTTTGACTGCATTGGTTTTTTATAACTCGGTGAGTAAACCAATTACGTCATGCTCAGCCTGCTGTGTACCGAAATAGTCTATAGCAAGAATATATAAATAATAGGAATTTGTATTCGGGCTGAAGCTGAACAGATTGGAAAGTATAAGCAATGCATGTATTTTAGATATGTAAATCAAGGTTTAATAGGCGTTACACGTAAGAAGAACGTTTGATTTTTGTCTAGTGATTATCTTGACTAGACGTTGGAATAAAAAAGTAGTAGTTTGTACTAAATGATGAACGAAGTACACCATAAATTTTACAACTCTTTTGGATTTCTGTTTAAATGATTAAAAACTTGCTTTTCAAGAAGTAAAATAGTTCACAAGTTAATAGAATTATAGCTCAATCGCTTATATGGTTCTTAAGTCATTGAAAAGATTCAAAAATAATTCATTTTGCAGTCGATGTTGTCTTTTTCCCTTTTTTTATCAGTCTCGCTCCACCTAGTTATTCTAAGGTGGCACTTGGGGGTTGCCTTATTTCGAATGTCTAATTTATTGTAGAACCTCTGGATGAGGTGTTTTGTCATTAACTAGCACTCATACAAGTGTAAAGTTAAGAGCATCTTTTTGCACCATGTATAAAATGATGAACATGAAATCTCATTAAGAAGATGATATTCATAATACACTAAAAAATTTAATGTGATATTGCTTTTTATTACGGAAAGGGAGAAACAAGTTTTTTGAACTACACACTAGAGATTGACTCTCAAGATTTGGTTTGTTGCTGGCAACACATCCATAGGTTGGCGGAGGATATTCATTTCTTACAATGAATGAATGATGTGTCACACCAAGTTCGTTAGGTGGTGTGTTCCGACGAGGAAAATTTGGTGTTTGATTTCAATCAATGCACCTTTGACTTTTTGAACAACGATTCTAAACATGGTTCACACCTCTCCGAACAATATTCGAACGAGGGTGTTTGATGTTTTTAATGGTTTTTTAGAACAAGCTACGTTAATTACTCCTACTCTTATGGAGGTTCAATGAGAGCTCCGAAAACTAAAGGCTATGGCTAAATTGCAGAGAAAGGATAAATTTTGACATTGCCTGTCAAATGTTTGGTTGTGGAACCCTTGCTTCTTCTTCGTTTCTCCTATTTATAGCCACTAGGTGTAACTGCCTTGGTAACCTCCCTGGTAACTGCTAGCCGGCCTGTTGCTCCAACCGCCTTAGGGGCTCCTTGTCGCTGCCTTGGTGACTAGTTGATAACCGTCACATTGGGGGGCCTTCTCCCATCTTGGGGATGGTTGGTACTTGATGGTCTCGATGTCGGGTTGGTATTGAGCCTTGTCGCCCTGTCATGACTGGATGGGGTTGAGGCTCTTAGCCTCCATGATGAAGTTTTCTTTGCACCCTTGACTGCTTGATGACTCCCAGCTCTTGTTGTCATGAGACCGCTACCACTTCTTGACACCAAGTCCTCCTCATTGACCTGTTTGGTTGTTACCAAGTCTCATCGGCTTGATACCTTCCGGCATGCCACCAAGCCCATGTAATCAACTTGACACCCTCTGCTACCAAGCCAGCCCTGGTTGATTGGTCTCCATACTTAGTTTTTGTAGCCTCATCAAGTTAGAAAGTTGTACCCTGGCGGTTTGGTACCCCGTTAGGGTGCTACCAAGCCCGTCTTGGGACTACGCCACCATATGTCCCCATAAGGGGCTCTACGAGTCCTCATCGTATTGACACCCTCAGCTCGGCATCCTGGCCGATCCATCCATGGTTGTTTGATACCTAGTTGGGTGGCCACCTCAGCTAGCCACCTTGCCTTCGCGGAGGCTGCCTTGCCGACCTGGTACATACTTATCCAAATTCATGCTTTTCATGTCTTGGTATCAAGCCTTGCCTTGCCGGCTTGATACCCTCTTGCTATGGATGGTGTGGCATCGTGTCGTATGGCCCCCTAGCCATGGGATTCCATACTTAGCCAATTTTCATGTCTTTTGTTATCAAGCCTGCCCTGTCGGCTTGGTACCCCTTTGGCTCCATACTTAGCCAATTTTCATGCTTTTCATGTCTTGGTACCCTGTTTGGTACCCGATCGTTTGGCACCTCGTTGTGTCGCCTTGTTTCCAGACTTAGTTTTTGAATGACCCCTTTTTTATATTCGGCTTGGTACCCAGTCGTTTGGCACCCCATTGTGCCGCCTTGTTTCTAGACTTAGTTTTTTGGGAGCCAAATTTCATACCAAGTGGTGGAGGCATCGTCCGGCTATGGGGGCCAAGGAGACGGGTCGGCCATCATGTATGGAGAAGAGCTTGGCCACCTAGGCCCAAAAACCCAACCCAACAAGGCCCAACTAGCTATTTTAATTATTAATGTTGAGATGACCTTATAAATCCATTAAATCTCTTGTAGTTAATTGATATTGTACAAACGAATTTTTTATGGATAAACAGGTGGCAATGTCTAGAATTGCGGCGATGGAAACTTAATGTAGATGGCCCCTTTTAATTGTTTTCTTTATCGCGTCGAATTTCATTACGACTTGAGATGCGATCTGATTCATTAATCGTAGTATTTACCATTGGTAATGGATTTGGAGGATCCAGTAAACAATTGGATTGTAAATTTCTATCGAAATATAATTGCTATCACATGAATACTTAATTACACATACAAATTTCTACTAATCATCACTATAATTACTCTATGTGATATAAAAATGAGTCAATATTGAATTCTTCACGGTGGATTAAAACACAATATTTTTTTAAAGGCAACGTCGGAATTTCGGTATCTTCACCTGTAAAAATACACATCAGGACATTAAATTCCATCCGCAATTAATTATTTGTTAGCTAGTTAAAGTGAAATTCATACATATGTCTACACAATTTTGAAATTGCAACTCTTAAGGTAAGGAAAATCTCTACAAATTTGAAATTGCAACTCTTTAAGTAATATATAAAATATGTATCATCATATTTTTCCCTTATATATTAAACAACCGGATATGCCTTGCTTAAAAATCATTCCATATAAACTTAATACCAATACAAATCCATATTCGTCTCTAACAAAATGGCAGGGATTATGATACTTTTAGCGACGATTTTAGTACTTTCAAATTCGGTGGTGAAAGATCATCATGCTGCAGCTCTTGACTGCGGCGGCAAGCCGTCGTCGTGGGGTGGTGCAAATTACAGATTTGTGGGAAAGGGTGGCTTCAAGACCGTGCAAGCTGCCATTGATTCCATCCCTTCTTACAACAAATGGTGGATCAAAGTCCATATCCAGCAGGGTACCTACGTGTAATTATCCATCCCTTTTTTCCTCCTCTATTTTTCTTTTTTCGTAAAGTACGTAAACATGTCAATTAAAGAAGTGAGATCGATGAGTAACGAAAATGTATTGTAGAGATTTGTTTTAGTCGTATGAAATTCCGGTTCACTCAACTTCGCATTAATGGACCGTGATGGGAAAAGCTGTGCACCATGACATACATGTAGAGTGATTAATGTATGCAAAACCGATATATTTGGATGGGCAATAAATGGTTTGAGTTGGACAAATTTGTCAAAATATTGAGATTTCAAATCACTCGTTCGTTTGGAAGAGAGATTTCGAAATCTACTACATGTTTTAAATTAGTATAGCTCTGAATTGTAGTATTGATTTTTTTTAAAGATAATTTTCCACACATTTCATAAATCCATCCATGTTAATAGTTATTGATCCAAATGTCTCTTAAAATCTTCAATGAAAGTGTAACAGCGTCATATAATTTCACTCCATATAGTTAATTTAATAGTACTACTCTTGTGGATGAACAACAAGGGTTATAGTTTGTATTCGAGTTTTATGGTTAATGCATCAAAAGTTGGCCCATGGTATATGCAGAGAACAAGTGACGATTCCATATGACAAGCCGTGTGTATTTCTAGAAGGTGAAGGACAAAAGGAGACGAACATTATCTACAATGGTCACAACCAGATGGACCAAAGTGCTACTTTCTCTTCTTACCCTCCAAATGTTGTAGCCAAGGGTATCACCTTCCAGGTAATTAACCAGTTGAAAAGTTTTTTTTTCCAAATAGTAAAATAAAAAATAAATATCAAATCAGACGTAAATGCTTAAAAATTGAGAAAAATTGAAATGGTGAAAGTTGAAAATGATTGTAAATTTTGACAATCAACACAATCCATGTGGGCTTTCAGAATTCGTTTAACCTCAGAACGAGCATACCCAAAATCTACAGCCCAAACCCAGGCACCGGCCCAGGCCCAATTGACGGGAACGAACCGTATGGGAACGGGATAGTGCCGGCGCTAGCTGCTAGAGTGTACGGCGACAAGACGGCCTTCTACGACTGTTCGTTCGTCGGCGTCCAAGACACGTTATGGGACGCCACCGGCCGCCATTACTTCTCCAATTGCTACATCCAAGGAGCCGTCGATTTCATTTTCGGTCGAGGCCAGTCTTTCTATGAGGTACACACATCTTACACTTTCTCAAGGTACATTTGTTTTGATAGCCAGCCTCCCATCAAAATTGTTAGCTAGGAATGTATGTTTCAAGGGTCTCGATCCATTAAATAAAAAAATGTATAGTGCAATGCTCAGTAAGTTGCGTCAGAAAATTTAGAACTATCTCTTAATTTGATTGAAATTTACGTCATGATTGGTGTTCTTCGGCTATAATGAAGTCGTCGTGAATTAGACCGTTAAACTTGCCACGTGTCTATATTTTGTAGAACACAGAGATATACGCGACGGGAGGAGGCTACATAACGGCGCAAGGCAGGGCAACAGCGAACGATCCAAGTGGGTTTGTGTTCTTCGGCGGCTCGGTAGGAGCCTCCCCCGGCGTCTCGATTTTCCTCGGCCGAGCTTACGGGCCGTACTCGAGAGTCATCTTTCAGTCGACTTATATGACCGCCGCCGTCGACCCTCGCGGCTGGGATGCTTGGCGTTACGCCGGCCAAGAGTGAGTTACTCTACTTTTTTCTATGAGGAATTTTACAATGCTTTAAAGCGTTGGTGCTTTAGTTTTTGCTTTTGTCATACAACTTGAAGTTGTACCTTTAACATTTTGGTACAACTTTAGTTTATACCTATACTCTTTTATAAAATCCTTTTATGGTACAAACTAAAGTTGTACATTTATATTAATGTCAAATTCTCTCATGATACAACTATGATTTGTACATTTAATGTTATGTTACAACTTTAAAATATACTTTAAATCACCAGTATAATATATAGTATAGTAGAAGTGCTCTTTTTCTATACCTTTTGATCAAACTCTATTCAATCTATGTTAATCTTGATTCGCTTTCATTGTGTAAATTTCTGTAGGAAAAATATCTTCTACGTCGAGGCTAATTGTAAAGGACCAGGTTCGGACAGATCGAAGCGAGTTCCATGGGAGAAGAACTTGGACCGTTACCCTTCTCTCCTGAGGCAGTATTCGAGGGATGCGTTTGTGAATCGTGATGGTTGGATTGGCAACCAACCAACCTCCTAAATCCTGATTTCAAATTTCTCTAACAAATGAAAGTGTCTGATACAGTATTTGAATAAATATGTCCGAACCCTGCATGATTAATCAGAGAAACAATGTGCTTGAATTTACATATATGATGGTTCGTGATAACGTAATATATTTGAGGATTCCAAAGCACACCAGACATACCAGGATGATTCGATGTAATTTTTCGAGTGACAAGTTCCGTTTGCTTCACAATTTACTCATTACTCGTCTCTTCATCCTCCTCTTATAAAATAGATAAAAAAAATTATCGCGAGCATATACTGTGCACAAGCTTACTCAGAGTCTCCCTTGTTGCATGCATAAGATGTGGATCGCGAGGTGTGATGGGTTAGAAGGCCACATTAGATAATACTTTTCACCATCCATAATGAACTTCTCCATAGCTAGCTCCAACTGGCTCTTCGGCTCCGATGGTTGAATGTAGCATGGTCTTGCAAATTTTTCATGTGGGTCTCCATTACTAATTCCAACTCGGATGCCACCTCGTATTGTGGAGGAAAGTCTTCTTGAAAATGGTTGAATTCTTGAAACTCCAAAGGGCATGGTTGTTCATCATATATGGAGGTTGGTCATGGAACCCGAATATTTGGCCTTCATCATTTTGGATGGTCCATCAATCGTTGGGGGTACCACCAATTTAGTGTTGGTTGATACCCACATTTTGGAAAACCATTGTGATTCATGATTCAAAACACAAAAATAGAAACAAGAACTACCTATAAAAATAAGGCAAAATACACTTTTATATCCATAACTTTCACGTTTATGACAAATATATCCATAACTATCGAAATACACGAAATACCCAGAAAATTGTACTATCATGTGACAAATCTATCCATTTCCGTTACAAACTTTAATGTCGTTTGTTACGGCGTTAGTAAATGTAACGGAATAGTGAGTAGGACCATACCCATCTCCCACCTAAGCTCCAGGTCAGCAAATTTTTCCACGTGGACGCCATGTCAGCAATTCCCCCCCCCCCCCCCCCTTACATTTGAGGACTGCCTTCCCACCCCCTTTTTCTCAAACTCGAATTAGGGTTTCTAGAGAACCATTCTAATCGGCTGCGCTGGAGAAGAGGTTGCTGCCCGCCGCCGATCCAAGGGTTCCCTCCGACAGCAGCCCTCACCGCGCCCCTAGTCGCGTCCCTGGCGGCGCCTCCACCCCCTTTTTCTCAAACTCGAATTAGGGTTCCTAGAGAACCATTCTAATCGGCTGCGCTGGAGAAGAGGTTGCTGCCCACCGCCGATCCAAGGGTTCCCTCCGACAGCAGCCCTCACCGCGCCCCTAGTCGCGTCCCTGGCGGCGCCTCCACGCTACAGATTTCACTTTTAGCGCTAAAGGGTTGGGTTGTAGATGTCAAAGCGAGTCTCTTCCTCTGTGACAAGCATCAGTGGTGATGGCCTCGTCCGCTGCAAGCACAACATTCCCGCCGTAGTCAAAACATCCGGTACCAATGATAACCCAGGCCGACGATTCTATGGATGTCCATATTGGAAGGTAAGGGTGAATGATCGTAACGATGAATATTGTTGTTTGAGGGGTTGTTTGTTAATTGGATGGTTGTCATTGGGCAGGATGTGAAGAAGAACTGTCGCTTTTTTAGGTGGGCGGAGATGAATGATGATGTTTGCGAGGTCCGAGACACGAATATTGAGAGGTTAATACTGCAGCTGGAAGAGAGTTTGAGCATTGCTGAGTCTAAGGAAGAAGGAGAAGAAGAGTATAGTTGAAGAAGGAAGGAAAGTGAATGAAGATCTCCGTGCAATTCGGTTTATGTTAACCGTTATTGTTGTATTGAATGCCTTCGTTCTTTTTGTTGCGCGGAGCCATCAATTTGTGATTTAGAAGTAGTAGGGTTTAGATAAGTGGTCATGATGTTTGCTCTAGAATGGTTGAACAATATAACTGTAATGCTATCTTCAATTTGGTATTTTTAAGTAGTACGATCAAGAACAATATAATTCCAGAATGTTGTTTAATGTCCAGAATGTTGGAAATGAAGTGGTAGTTGCAATGACTTTTCCTCAATAACCATTCCTGATTACTACAAAAGGAGTACTGCATAACCATTCACACAAAGTTAACTAGCCATTCCTGGATTACAATATGTTTTAACATACAAAGCTTAACAAAGTGCCCGATTATAGAACATAACCATTCCTGGATTACAAGATGTTTTAACTTACAAATCCTAACAAAGTGCCCCATTAGTTACATGAGTCGATTTCAAAGCTTCCTTTATGGAAGTCATTACATGGGGGCTGACAAAAGTAAATCGACTCAATATGCCAACTTCTAAGGTTGTGTGACACGTGGTTGACTTCCTTGGACATCCACCACTGTTGGCTGACTTCCACCCACTTGACGACCATTTGCTCCGTTCAGCTGGAAGAACAAATATGGAATCAACAACATACACAACAATTTAAAAGCAACAAATGACTATAAACCACTAGTCTTACCCTAACATATGTATTTCCAGTGGTCTCATTCACATACACACCGATTCCAGCTGTTGCAACTCGCATCTCGCGTGCAATTGTCCTTCGATCACCAACATTTAACCTCACATGCTACATAATGCAGAAAAATCATAATCACATTCTTCACAACAAGTAGATCGATTCATACACAATCTTATATACCTGTATTCCACTCCTTTGGTTTATGGGACAAGTTCTTGCATTGTGGGTCGCTGAAGCACACTTCGAACAATGACCCTGCCTTGGCCTCTTTCCGGTGTTATGAGCTATTGGCTGAGCAGTTGGCTGTGGCGTTGGCTGAGTAGTTGAACCGCGAGTTCTCCTTGCTGTAATTGTGTTTCCCTTTCCAAAAAATCAAATCACATTCGTAAATATAAATCAAGTTCAGCAATATAAATCACATGGTGCAAGACAAAATTAAATCACATTCACCTGTCTCTCAGGGGCAGCATTTGAAACAGGCTCTTTACAGGTCCGTGCATTATGCCCCTCAGCTCCACACTTGCTGCAGTGGATGACAGTTCCCCTCCTCGACACTTCTTCACCAATTCCTTGAGCTTGAGGCCGAACCTCAAGCTCGTGAGCAGCTTTCCTCCGGTTCTTCTTTGGCCTTCCAGGCTGCGCCCTTTGCTTGGGAGGGAATACTGGATAACCAGTGGCTTCAGGCCATGCCTGTCTTCCATCCAAGCAAGGGATGCCAACCTTATAGCCCTCCCTCACATGATTCACATGATATGAGGGATGGACGTAGTCGTCCACATCCTTCCTCAGGTGTGTGATTGCCGAAACAGCGTGGCAACATGGCAAACCGCTCAGAGACCAATACCCACAAGTACATGTCTTTGTTTGGAGATCAACTATGTACCCTGAATTACCCATATTCACCTCACACTTCAAATTCAAGGTTCGCTTAGATGTGCACCACCTAGCGAGCTCCTTCTCTTTTTCTACCTTCTTTCTAATTCTCGGACACAACAAGTCAGTCGTAGCAGATAACATGTTAAACTTGATTACAACTCGATCCATCATGTAACCCCTAATCCCCTCGAGCATATCTATGATTCTCATTCCCCTATACTTAACAATTGTTCCATTCCAGGTTTCACAGATATTACTCTCCACTGAGTCACACTTAGGTAAATGAGATAAGAAGGATCGACAGAAGTATCTAGGTTCTTGGTCCATGAAGTCTTTAAAAGTTGTGCTAAGTGGTTCATTACCTTCAATCTCCTCCAATTCAGCAGTTTCCTTCTTACAATCAACTTCATTGCAGGCATAGACTGCCTTCTAGAATACTTTGCGGACCCGATCTGTCTTGTTTAGACTTCCAGTTTGCATATACATGCCTTGCACACTGCCTATGCTCCTCATCTGGCAACAGATCACGTAGAGCATCAACCAATCCCTAACACAAAAGATAATTGTATAGGTAGTTAGCAATTTCAAATGTGTATTAAGTCAGATAATAGAGAACCATACTCTTATCTTTTATTGATCGGATATGACAGACCAGTCCCTTCCATCGCGTAAGTTCAGCTCCTGCGACAAGATGTTCACAAACCACCTCCATGAACAAGAATTTTCACCCTCCACAATTGCCCAAGCAATTGGGAACATTTGGTTGTTCCCATCCTTCCCTACAGCAGTAAGCAGCATCCCTTTCACCTCTCCCTTCAAAAAGCAGCCGTCCAAACCAAACATCGGGCGACAAGCTAAAAGAAATCCGTCTCGTAGGACCGAGAACCCAACATACAACCTCTAGAAGAATACCTTCTCCTGTGTAGGGTGCGGTTCAACCTCCAAAAAAAATTTCCCCTCTCAATCGCGCTTAAGCAATTCAGCAATATAACTCCTTATACCACGATACTCATCCACTAAAGAACCACTTAACATTTTAACCGCTTCCACCTTAGCCCGGTAATATGTTCTCTTTTTCACCTCCATATTGTGCTTCAACTTGATTTCTGCCATAATCTGATCAGGACTCCACTCTGAATTGATTCTGAATCTGTCCAGCATATCAGATGCAATCCACTTGGCCGTAACCTTATTGACACGTAGGTTGCGATTACAAGAGTGCAGCAATCCAACCTTCCTAACCATGAAGATGTGATTCCTCCTAAACCAGCTCGCATAAACCTTCCATTTTCACCTCTTATCCTTGCATACAACCTCTTTTCTATCCTTCTCACTCCTCTTCCATCTCAAGCATGCCCCTGCTGCTACGGAATGCAGTACAACCGCATTCTTAAACTGCTCCACACTGTCGAACTTGAGACGAGGAGTGAACTGAAATTGTTTATGATCACAATGAGGATCATAACGTGGTGCATCACCGAATGGCTCAGCATCACCATCGTCAGACAGATTGCCCCTCACATGATCAGAATCTTATGACAGTCTATATATAGCTGGAATGCTGAGAAGTCTCCCTTCTTTCCTCCTGGGCATGAGGAGCTTCAACAGATTCGGCTGCTTGCTCAGTTCTGGCAGCGCCTTCACCTTGTAATTTACCATCAATCTGGACTTGAGGAGCAATCTCCTCATCAGTTTCATCCTCGGATTCCTCTTCAAACTCATCCATTTGATCAACCTATTCCCCGTGACAATCAGCCCTTGCCTTAACTTTCCTTTTCCTCATCTCGCCATAAGCTCGCAGATTAGCCCTTGCCTCATGGTACTCATCGTCTGACGTATCTACATCATCGGAGTCATACACATGTACCAGGTCACGAGCAACGGAAGCAGCCCCATCCTCTGCTGCCCAGCTAGCATCCGAGTCTGCTGGTTGGTTTGGATCATGCTCTCCTACCAACTCCTCCCACGAATCAGCCATTTGGAGAGAAATAATACGATTTATGTAGGGATAAACGACAAAGCAACTAATTAAGTGATTAACCTAATCTAAACAATTTTTAATTCACTAACAAACAAATTCCACACACAACCATTCACCATTATTCTATGCAAAAAGGTTTTAGCTACCAACCAGTCAATTACTATTGTACCCAGAATTTGGAAGTGCTGACCTTCAGATTTCAGGGGCAAATCAGCGACACAAGAGAGGGAAGTGGTCCCTGTTCGAATCTACTCTGCCGCTTTCCAACCTTTAAAGCAAGCTTCGACAATTGAAAGCCACAACCCAATAAATAAGAACCTTTTTCCCACAAGTGAAAGCCACAACCCAACTAATTCAAGAGTACCTAGTGCTCACCAGCTTCGACAACCAAAGAGAAAATAAATCGTCGATTCCTGGTTGCGATTAGGGTTTCCGGAAAAAACCTTTCTCGGTGGTCCTAGGCTTCGACGGTGCCTTTGCCATGAACAGGACGCTTGGGTTTCATCGGGAAACGGCCGTCGTCGGTCTATTACGTCGGAAGATGCATGCACGACATCATCTGGCTAAGGCGGCGACGGCGGGGGATGGAACGAAATAGGGAGGGATAGAAATTTCTGGGTAGTAAGGGTGCCGATCGGAATAGGTGATGGGATTCTTTTAGATAGATTGACAGTTGTTGAGGGAATGATGGGAAAGAACACCTCGTCAACCGTCGTGGTCGGAGGGAAGAAAGGGAGATGAACGAGCGAAGAGTTGGAGAAGAAAGTGAAAAAGTTAGGGTAGAGTGGTTTTCGGTGTTTTATTCTTCATTTTTCTTTAGTCCACGTGGATTAGTGGGGACGCTAAAACGCCAACTCAGCCTTCCCGTCAGTACAGTCACCCAGTTACTTCACGCCGTTAAATGGAAGATCAAAATTGGGTATTTCGTGTATTTCGATAGTTATGGATATATTTGTCACAAACGTGAAAGTTATGGATATAGAAGTGTATTTTTCCTAAAAATAAAGGTCGAAAAAAGGAAAGTAAAATCAAACTAAAGCTAACTCAAACAACACAAAATGACACAAGGTAAAGAAAGAGAACATAACAAAAGAAACAATAATACGAAGAAGATTATAAGACATTACTAACACACAGATGAGACAAAATATACAAAAAAAAAAAAAACAAGAACGAAACAAAGTAAAGAAAAAAGTTGGAGGGTTAGAGAAAGAAGGTTAAAGGAATAAACACATTCCTTTCTTAATAATTTAGAATGTCCCTAACAACGACGCCAACAACTTGATCTCTACAAACCTACACTCCTACACAGGCAAGTGAACCATTGATATTTATTGTAGTATAGTGGCTTCAAAGTATAATTTGACTTATCTACATGTCTCTAGATTTACTAGTACTTATTCAACGAAAAAAAAGATTTACTAGTACTCAACTTTGGTTTATTATCTAGCTAGCCAATTCAGGTTTATGGTTCGTTTACTTCTAACGATTATAGCTACTCAAATAAACAAGGAAATGATTAAGTTGATTAAGTTTCAAGGGGAGAAACCTCACTCGGGTAATGATTTGTCCTTGCTACTAGTTGAACTAAAATCAATGACATCCTAAATTCTTTCATTCCTTGTTTATAATGCCGAGAACTCTTAATTGGCCTTGAATATCAATTAAAGCACTCAAGGCCATCTAGTCTATCCTAAACTAAGACAGACGACCAATACAGTGCAACCTAGACTCGCTCTATTGAATCACCATCCAATACAAAGAACTTGATAGATTCACTTTTGCACAATCAATCCCCTACTTCCAATCAATGTTTGCTCTTACAACCTAATTATCAAGGTTGTCAACCCGCGGGTTAACCCGGACCCGGTCGAGCTAGTGGGTCAAGGGTTAATGGGTCAACCGTTTTAGCTCGGTTTGACCCGGAAATATGGAAAGAGTCATTATATTGTACTTATCCTCATAAATTATATCAAATCTTATCTAACACATGAGTTATAACATATAATATTACACCAAAATAACATATCGTACTTAGATTCAACATATAGTGAAAATTCACACACACTTATTTAACATAAATATTCAAATGTTCAACTTAGGATTCCAAAGATTGAGTTAGGCGAAAAGAAAAATCGGAAAATATGCGCATTTCGCAAACCAAAGAAAAAAATGACACAATTTGACCTCCAACCCGGTACCTTGTAGCGATCGGCCCAGCGGGTGCGTGCGACCCGTTTTTCTCACCGGGTCAGGGTCAAATTGGGTCGACCCGCGGGTTGACAACCTTGCTAATTATATATTCTCTCCTAGGTCAAAACAGTTTTCATCCATATTTGAAGGCAAAGATAATTCATGAAATATGCATCAATTGGATATTAACTCGGGTTTTACCAAGTTAGAGTACTTATACAATTATCAATTCAACAAAATATAGATTGGATTCCTCACGCGTCACGCCCAAGTAAAAAGGGAAGTGTACTCCATAGAGAGAGAAGCAAATACCAAGGAGAGATAAAAATGACTTAATAAAACCTTGAATCTTCTTATGATGTTCAATTTTCTCTTCTAGACTTGTTCCTTGAGCTCCAAAGATGGTAATCTCTCAATTTTTGTTCCTAAGATTCTCAAGGATTGCTCTATGTCTCTCTCTAGGGATCGTGATAACACTCAAACTATAGTGTTTATCACTCTCGTATTCGAGATATTTTTCCTTTCTATTAAGTATCAACGCATATTTAGGATTTTTTACTTAAATTCATATGAATAACATAACTATTTGATCAATGAGCTATTATTATACATAGGTTGCATTTTTGTATCTTTTTATGTCTTTTTGGTACGTTTTTGTGCTTTTTAAGATAAATTACAACCTAGGATAATTTGGATCGACAATTAGATAACTATGGAGGATCAATAGAGAAATTTTGAGAAGTCTAAGAAGTTTTTCACCTATTATACACGAAGCCTATAGAAGTCTTAATCGGAGCCCAAGAGGAGCCCATTCGAGGAAACTCAACCCAAACTCGAGAAGGAATCGACAGAGGCCTCAAGACTGGTCCAACTGCCGCAAGCCCAAATATGATCAAATCACACCAAAATCACAAGGAGAAGTTGTTTCACGAACAAGCAACCTAGACCAAGAAGAAAAAGCACAACGGCGGGTGCCGCCACTGAGAGTCCCAGCCCAAAAAAGCTTCTAGAAGGCTTTGTTTGTCTCCAAGTCAAAGAATCTGTGTTCTGGTGGATGAATGTCACTTTAGACAACTTGGAATAGGAAAACCCTAGGACTTCTTCCCTATAAATAGAGAGCTGGGCTTCAGTTTTCTAAACACGGTGAAAATTCACTATATTCTTATGAGGATACTCTATTCGAGTGAGAGCTTGGCCTCCATATGAGGGGGCTGAGTCAAGGAGATGTTGTCCTCATTGTTGGTGGTATCCTCCTTCTCTTCTATATATAGCTAGTTCGAATCAATTGTATAAATGCGAACTCATTATAGTATGATTATCTCATTTTATGATTTCATATGATTCTTGTTCATTGGATGCTTGAGTATATCTACAACTAGGGGTGGCAGTTCGGTTACCGGTTAACCGGCCGGTTAAACCGATAAACGGTCGGGTATCAACTAACCGGTAACCGAAGTAACCGAAGTTCGGTCGGTTATCGGAGGATGGAGGAAATGTATTATGGTCTTAAAAGTGGTTTGGTTAACCGATAACCGATATAACCGAGAAACCGAAGCCTATTTCTGACGGTTTTCGGTAAGGGGAGTGGTTCTTTCGGTTAACCGATAACCGGTCAATCGGTTACCGGTTATAACCGAAATAACCGAACTGCCACCCCTATCTACAACCCGGCATACTGCCCGGTTTCTTTCCAACCGGCGGTAGACTAGAATTGAAGGAAACGCCGCCGTTTCAACACTTATAATTAAAAAAAAATCACCATTTATGGAAAATCCTAATCTCTAATCGAAGTGAATCGGGAGGGAGCCTTCATCGATTTTTCTTCCCCAGCCCTGCCTCGTCGCTTCACCTCTCCTCTAGCGACCTCCGACCAACAACCTGCGGTGCTGCAACCCCTGGTCCGCGAAACAAATGAGGCAAGTCGGCAACCCAAGACCGGCGAAAGGTCGAGCCGACCGTGCTTCGCCGCTCCGTCGTTCCTCTTCTCTTCTTTGGCGAGTGGCAAATGGGGACCTGCGACCAGCGATAGGTCGAGCAGCTCCGCTCCCCCGTGTTGATCCCAGCTCAAGTCTCCCTCCCCCTGCTCAAGAGCATCGACATCGCAGACATAGAGGCAGATCTCTTTTCCTGAACAAACGGCCAAACCCAACAACCAATTACTCATTCTCAAAGGGCAAATTAGGTAAGGAAAAGAGCTCTTAGACTACTCTATGTTACTGCTCTATCAGGAAATCATGCTTGTTGTATACTGCAACAAGGGATAAGGATCAAGAAAGCTCCATTGCTAAGGTAGCCAAAGAAGAAGACTTACAGAAGGAACGCTTGCTTATTTTTCTAGTTTGTTAGAGTGGGAAATTAGGGACAACAATTGGGGGTTTATTGGAATCATTCGAATGAAACCGTATCCTGAATCAAGTATATTCCTATTTAGTTTATTCAGGTTTGTTATCCGGTATATTTTGGTTTTATTCCGGTATTACTCCGAAACGATATCCTGAATATGCCGGTACGGTTTTTTAACAAAAATATATTTTTAATTACAAAAACGGTATTTTGTCGGTACACAACAGTTGAACCACAATCGTATCACAAAATACCCTACCACTGACGGATCCAGTATGACTTCCGGTACGGTATCCTTTACCATGCAAAAATATCATTGGAAAATTACGTTTTGGTACCTAAAATTTTTCATTATGACATTTTGGTACCTAAACTTTTCACATTTTACATATTGGTCATTGGTTGAGGATGTCATTTGGACTCATGGATAATCCACCCAATCCATTGGATCCAATCCATTTAATTCATGAATCCATCCATTGATCAATCCATTTGCCACCTCTAGGTGTGAACTACCGTGTCGTTGTACACGCCACCGTGGTACGAGGATTGGTAGAAGCAGCAGCGAAACATGAGAGAAAGTGAAGTGGCCAAAAACGTTATGTCAACAGAAACCCAAAATGAATCTCATATTAACCATATCCCAAATTTGGGCTAATAATAATAAAAGAGTACAGAAAGAAATGGTTTCGTCAATCCCTAGGTAGACCAGCCATATAATTTGGTTTTTCTTTACATTATTGGGGTTGCATGGAAGCATATACCAAAGAACATACTACGTCGATAACAAAGTACTTATAAAATATTGGGCAGCTGGCATGTCAATATCGAATCGTTGCAAACATGGGGGAGATTATTCACGTACTGTAATAGTTGGTTACATATTTTGGCATATGTACCGGAAATTATATGGATATATGCTGAACAAGGAGATCACGTTTTTGTATAGTGTTTGCTTGATTGATATGGGTGTATAATTTCATTAATTTGATTGAGATAGTGTTTTTTACAATAACATGTAATTCAACAACTAATTTCTTTGTAGTCAAAAGAAACTGGAAAAAAGTGTCTCTATCTCTAAAATTTCCTCTTCGGGCGAATCCGCTTTCCGACAGCCGAGATCGGAGCAATCAATGTTCAACCTACCATCCCTCCTAAGATTACGCAAGGATCAAGCAGAAAGATACTGGCACCAGTGGTTACAATCAACATACCTTAACCTAGTAAAAAAATGACAAAGAATCCCTTTTACAGGAGATCCACACCCACTAGAGTTATTGTTGAGGTAGACACTAGACATTGAGAAGAAAACGGGCGCACAGACGAGGCCGAGCCAAAAGAAATTTTTGGCCGAACCACGGGTCAAGGTCTGGCATGGTTAGTCTAAAATTTCTTTCAGCACGGCCTCGTCCCTGTTGCCGCTTTCTTTTGGCCAGGTTTATATTAATGTTTTCGTTTATAAATATTTGAATAAATTAAAATTTTGAATTGTTTAAATGAGTAGCTAAATTTTTTTAAGGGTAAATACAATTTAATATCCAAACCTTTCATTTTAAACAATATAATAGCCAAACCTTTTCAAAAACAATCTAATATCCTAATCGTCAACTTTCCGTCCGTTTGACCGTTGGTTGACACTTCAAAAAAGCTTGTTTAGGGGAAATTATCACAATACAACTTTGTTTTCTGGTTTTGGCATTGCAGATGACTGAATATTTAGATATTTTATACCATCATGGTGGAGTCATGAACTTCTCGGGTTTGGAACCACGATATGTTGGTGGTTTTTCAGAGAAGATATCGATGGATATTGATGAAGCGTCGTACTTCGAACTTTTTTGAAGTGTCATCTAACGGTCAAACGAACAGAAAGTTGACGATTTGGATATTAGATTGTTTTCGAAAAGGTTTGGCTATTATATTATTTAAAATGAAAGGGTTGGATATTAAATTGTAATTACCCTTTTTTTTAATTAAATGATTTAATGGATAATTAGTGGGTGATTTAATGAGTAGTTTAATTAATTAATCAAATTAGTTAATGGATAATTGGTGGGTGATTTAATAACTATTTTAATTATTTAATTAAACACTAATTATCCATTAAGTAGTTTAATTAAATTAGTTAATGATCATTAGTGCGCATCTAAGTAAAATAATGTGTAAATTTGTAGATAATTAGATATGAACGCAGAAGGAAGTACAGGAAGTAGGTTATTGCCTAGTTTCGTAGATAGAATTGTGGATCAATAAGCAAGAAGGATCAAGGAGAAGAAGCATAAGAAGTTATAGCGCCATATGGCACATCAGTTAGAGGCAAACGTAGGAGGGGAAGAATTAGGGAGTCCTAGTGGAGTTGCTCCTACGGTATCACGATCATTGGTTCCAACGGGAGGAACCATGTCACTTTACTGATGGTGACTTCAGCCGAGTTTGATGATCACTCCAGAGAGTACGAGTCAGATGAGGATCCCTAGGTCCCTCCAACTTGGCGTGGAAGATGGGCTTCTTATACGACATCATCACATTCAACTCTATATGGGGACGGAGGTGGTCGGTTCGTAGCACCTGTTCGAGGGGAGACGCGGAGCTCGGGTAGTGGGTCTGGACGGAGTAGGAGAGGGCATCATTGGATCGATCATCGACTGTGGGAGCTTGATGGTGAGTGTTCTAGTGGACCTAAGGATACGAGCCTCATTAGGGACTTACGTGCCCACACAACATATGCGCTTTGGACGTGAGATGGAGACCGAGTGGTGATCACTTGCTACAACCGTACTAGTGCGGTTGACTATCTGCAAGGCTATGAGTTTATGCATGTCATTGAAAAAGATTTGGTTCAGTAGAAAGGTCTCTAGCAACTGATGTATTGTATTGTCCGCAAGATATCGATTGACGAGGCTCTAATTTTAGTTTTGTGGAGAGGTGGGAGCTAGACACCAACACCTTCCACATGTCTTTTGGAGAGATGACGATCCTCCTCCACGACGTGCAACACATACATCAACTTCCATTTGATGGGCAGCTGATGGCCTTGAGTTGGAGCGAGTGTGACCAGGCGGAGGTCAACTTGTGTGAGCTTATGGGGTTTAACTCTGAGCAAATGCACGGTAACTCGGAGGTCTAGGTATATGTAGGAGGGGTAGGTGGTACACCAAGGGTGGTTTCTTTGCAGAGGTGGCGTCCAAGTACTTGATGGAGCACGGCACAACCATGATAGAGGTACAGTCATACATGTTGTTGTTGGTATGGTTCGCTTTGTTTGTGGACAAGAGTGGAGACAAGGATCGATCGGTTGTGATTATGTTTTTGAGGGACATGGAGAGTATATCTGATTACAGTTGGGCATCAGAGGCACTTTCTTGGATATACTGACAACTTCATGTGGCCTGTCGAGCAGGGGCTTAGGGGATTGTTGGTTGTCTCACACTTTAACTGTGTTGGATCTACGATTGTCTCACACTTTGAGGCACAGTCTTTAGGGCAGGATATCCCTTGGGCAACACGATGGACTAGGCTGCCGTCACCAGGGTTTTTGACCGATCCTAGTGTGAGGTTGGTGTATACCGTCAAGCTCTAGACAGTTTTACCCATTCAAATGTGTGTTGGAAACCTTTCCATTAGCAGCCTCATCAACTAGAGCCTCAATCTTTTTACACTGGAGTGATCATATTTGTTGATGTAGGCGAGTTCTACGATCCAGACAATTTGGATAACTACATATTGTACGGACTCCATATCGCTCATTCATAGGGTCAGGTATGTTTGACTTCTCAATCATGCTAGCTCTGTCACAATACATACAATATCGGTCAACATGATGTAGTCCACCAATATACGGTTTCCTTGATCCATTAATAATAAAGAATCCAAGCTATTGAGCAATTCTTTTTGTTTCCACCTCAGCTATCTCGAAAGATTAATATTGGGTGCCAGTTTCAAATTATGGCGTGTAGTTATCAAACGGGCTTAACCATTGTGACATGTTTCCTACAATTACAATAATAATATAACACATCAATATTAAAACGAAACTCTAACCCTAAGCACAAAATTCAAACCCTAAACCACTAAACTCAAAACCTAAACAACTAAATTCAAACCTTAAACCTTAAATTTATGCCCTAAACCATAATTTTGGTTGCTAAAAAACTACCAGGTCGCAAGAATTCGGCGGCTGAAATTGGCTGGGCCATATAAAATTTTGGCTAAAACATGGTTAGGCCGAAAGAATATCTGGTGGCGGCCGCAATATTCTTCCTACCAGGCTAGATTCCAGCCAAAATTTTCATTCGGATCGGCCAGGTTCCAGCCACCAATTTTTTTTACCCTGTGCTCTGACCCCGAAAAAATGCATAAAATTCCAGAAAGAAAAAAAACGTGATTTGTGATGAATGATGGTTGCATGTGCGCAGAGTACGACAAGGTCTGGCTTCTCTAATGAGATTCCTTCGAGTTTTTCAGCAAAACGTCGATTTTACTATTGTTAAAGTTTTCTGGAAGTTGGTCGAGTTGGATATTTGTTGTAAGTTCTGAACAACTCATTTCCCAAAGTCGTATATGTACAAAATGTGACTAGGGGTGTTTTTGGAAAGTTGGCGGCAAATAGTATTTTTTTGGCGGCAAATAACATGTCCTCTAAAAAATTATTCACAAACAATATCTCTATTGTAAAGGCCATAAATGAAAACTAAGCAAGTGTAAGCGCTACAGCGAGATAAAAGCACAGAAGGAGGAGGAAAATATGTTTGTCTACTCTTTCCCATCTAAAGCTTCGAGAGAATCGGTCTAGGATTCACTTCCATGGACTCTCTCCAACCGAGTACTCCTAGTGGTGAAGAAATAGGATGAAATGGGGAATATGAAAATTGATATTCTGATGGTGACTCTCTCTGGATTCATATCCACGACATTTTGCGACCATTTACTATGCTCGTGGGGGTGTAAATGTGAGAGGGAGCAAATTTAGGGTAAATACATTTTTCAATGCGTATGTTTCGTTTGGATGATTTGCAATAGTAGTAGGGGAAGAAAGTGAGGGGTAAATGTACTTTTCCCTTCATCCTCCAATTCGGAGTGCAAGAAGTGAGACAGAAGAGGGAGGAAGAGGTGTGGGTTAAAATTGAAATTATAATTGTTATAATGTGTATTACTATTCATTCAATAATTATGTTAATGATCATTTTTGTTATTAAGATGTTAAGAATGGCTATAATAACTATTAAACAATAAACCGGAATTATTATCAAACTGACTTCAATTATTGAACGTGTTTGACTAAATTTGATTCAAATGTGCGTTGAAAAGTAGAGAGAAGAAGGGTCATGGGAAATATAGAACGGGAAATGTTTGGTTGACTCTGGTCAATTAATTAAATAGAAAATGTTTGGTTGACCAAATTTAATTATTATTTAAGGATTCATTTTATCATTTAATATTTATTTAACTGCGAATATTTTATGATAATATTTCATGGTTTTTATGTTTTTATTTTGTAATAACATAATTCACTTATTTTTTATTTTATTTGCACCCCATAACTTTTTTTTTCAAACAACAATTTTTTTGGTTTAGTTACACCCCCTATAATTTACACACTAACTTGCACCTACTCGAATTTTCATCCTCCTACATGCCAAACATAGTGTTAAGAGATGAAGAAATTATCCTGACATTGCTATCCTAACTCTTCCCCAAATGTGATCGCATTTACCGCTCAAGCTAGAAATTCAGAGAGTGGAGAAGGTTCATAAGAATTATGGTGGAGGTTAATCTCAAGAAACCTGTCCCATTTGGACTAGAGTATCCTCTATGAGATTAACTCATCTAGGTTAGTTTAAAATATGAGAGGGTAACAAATAATCATATTTTTTCCAATCCCTAATCCTCAAATTTATTTCGTAAATCCCTAATTCTTTCTCCAATCTCTAAATTTCAATTTTATCTTAGTCCATCTCTAAATCCTTTATCTCAATCCCTTGTTAGCCAAATATCAATATTTCTTACAATCATCCATCAAAACAAATTGTTATAAATCAGTCACGTCTATCGTATATCTAGATTTACAATCGTCCTTTTAATAATTGATTTTAGGTTAAAAATCTCAATTTTCAATTGTATAACAATGAACGAATAAACATAAATCTATGCAATTCCATACTACATCATTATATAAGACAAATGTTGAAAATCTAGATAAAAAATTAATAATTACAAGTCAATCCAATCAAAAGTTAGTTTCAAAGTCTAAAAGCCTTTTTTTTACACGCTTTGAACCCCCAAATGTTGTAGTTCTTTATCAAAAAGTTTTTTTTCATAGAAACCCAAGTAAAAGCTCTCAAGCCTAGTAAATGCTTTAAAAGCTAACTTTTAAAATGCTTTTATTGACTTTTGATGTTTGAGTATTAGGACAATATTTGAGGGGTGTGCAATGGTATGGTTCGAACCCAACCAGATCAAACATTGAGA
This sequence comes from Linum tenue, assembly GCA_946122785.1. Classification (NCBI taxonomy): domain Eukaryota; kingdom Viridiplantae; phylum Streptophyta; class Magnoliopsida; order Malpighiales; family Linaceae; genus Linum; species Linum tenue. Next base: position 41,591,199 of record CAMGYJ010000002.1, read on the forward strand.
ATCGCGGTCCAAAAATAAAAAAATAAAATTATGACCATGGACCGGACAAACATTACATTCGATCTAGTGTGGTTTAGTCCAAATATCAAATTTCTTCAGTATTTATAAAATTTATAAGAGCAATAACCCGACAACATTATATCAGATTGGTTTGGTCCGATCTTGATGTCGGTTTTGTCTGGTAAGGTATGCTCTAGAACAAACTGTTGCACACCTTACCATATAGTGTTGGGTTTTGTTAAGTTTTGCTGGCCATATGAGAAAAAAATGATGCAGTTTTGTTTGTGTTTTAGTGGGGCTATCCTTTCATTTTTTTCCTTTTTGAGTTCCTCATAAGGCATCACTAATTCATTTGCCTTTTTTCCTTCATTCTCATTTTTTCTCTGCCTCGAAAACCCACACACGTCGCATCTAGATTCCTGCCACCAGCGTGCTTTGTCATCCCTACAACTCCCACCCTTATGACTATGCTATCGTCAAAGCTTGCATCCTTCAATCTCTCATTTGTCGCCACTTTCACTTATTAGTGAAGTTTGCCTACAACCATCATAACTTCATCATTTATCGATAGTTTCCTCTTCTCATCAAATTTATGGTTTGCGCATTTACTTTTACCCATCATTTTGCTTTTGAATAGAAGCTAGATTTTGACTTATTGATTACAACTTGATTTTAGCCTAAATGCACCTAAAATAAAAAATGTAGTGTAAACTACACTTATTTAATTTACCAATGATAATTTCCTAGTTTATAAGTGATAAACAATAATTTGCTACCGCGACTTGTGTTAAACTTAAAATTAGAGTAACTCGAATATTTAGTCTTTAGTCAAATGAATTTAGTTTGTTGATCAACAAAAAAGCTGCATTCCATTTTTAACTCGCGAAACGATCAATTGATTATCTTCACATCTGCAAGGTTGATCAATTGATGCATTATCTACCCCGATTTGATATGTTGTCATTTCTACTCACAACATTATATGGTTGTCGAATCACACTCATGAGCACTCCATAATCGCAAGATAAACACGATAACAATTTAGTTAGGTGGCACATGCTCCTTATTGTTGAACACTATGATCACCATGACCACGGAATGCGTTAGGGTGGAAACTGAATTTCTAGTAGCCACCGTGGCTACATCAGTATCCACCATTTATTTTCTTCTCTTTCCTTTTTTTTTTTTAATCTTACGGTTAAGATTGCCTCGGGATAATTTTGGAATAAAAAAAATGACCACACTTGATTATTCTATATATTCTACCCTAACCCTACTTCTACAGCCAAACCCGTCGTAGCCACAAGCTCTCACCCTCCCCGACCTCCTTCATCAACGACGGCTGTCGACTGCCCTCCCTCCATTCCTCTCCCCTCCGCCCACCTCCCTTCACCGGCCATCCCCTCCCCCTCCCTCTCATCCCATCCGTTCTTCCTCCACAGTAGACCCTCCACACAACTGTATACCCTAAAACCCAATATCCATCCTTCCTTCCTTCCCTCCCTCTCTCTCTCTCCACCCTTCTGTTCTTCTTCAGCAAGGCAAAAATAACGGTTGGGATAAGAAAAAAACTTGGGAGTTCGACTAAAAGAAGAAGACGACTGGTTTTTTAGTGGTATGTACGTTTTCGCATTGGTAGTGTTTTTCCCCGTAATGGTAGTGTTTTTTCGCATTGGTAGTGTTTTTTTCCTTAATGGTAGTGTTTTTTTCGCATTGGTATTTCTCTTTTGTGAAATGGTAGTGATTTTTTCGTAGTGGTAGTGTTTTTCGCATTGGTATTGATTTGAATGTATTGCTATATGGTTAAATCTGCAATGTTATTGGTGTTTTGTGAAACGATAGTGTTTTTATTTCTCGAATGATATTGGTTTTTTGTGCAATGGTAGTGTTTTTTTTAATGTTTTATTGTAGTGGTATCATTTTTTTTCTAGTGATTTTTTTTAAAAATGGTAGTCATTTTTCCCCGAAGTGGTAGTGTTATTGTCGTATTGGTATTGTTTTTGTCGCATTGGTATTATTTTTGTCGCATTGGTATTGATTTTGTCGCATTGGTAGTGATTAAATCTGCAATGGTATTGATGTTTTGTGAAATGGTAGTGTTTTTATTTCTTGAATGGTATTGATGTTTTGTACAATGGTAGTATTTTTTTAATGGATGATTTATTGTTTTGTTGTTGCAGCGGTATTAGTTTGGATGAACGAAATCAAGGAAAGATTGAGAAAAAGAAGGAAGAGAGATCTGACTGAAAAATTGTGGAAGTGAGAGAAAGAGAGAGAGAGAAATTGTATTTAATATATTTATGTAATTTCCTAAAATGTAATTTATTAAAAAAGATCATTAATAAATTTTTTGTTATACCCAATTTGCCCTTAGTAACCACGGTGATTACTACCGTAACCTGTCCCATGACCACATTGATCTACACAATAAATAAAAGGCAAATGAGAAAACTTGAAGCCTCATTTCAAATTTCCTGCGTCCAGAGTGAAAGTAGGAAGGACATTTTGGTCTTCACAATTGCTTTGTTTTTATTCATTAAAAAGACACTTACTAGGATTCAAACCATGACCACTTTAAATAAAAGCAAACATCATAACCAATCACACTAAGTACATTTATTGTATTTTTTTAAATTAAAAACATATAATCGCAGAGAGGAAAAAGCCCTTCCCCCATTTCAAATTCCCTGCTCCATGAGCGTTTGTAGGAAGGGTAGAATAGAGAGTGTCAATTTTTTTTTTCTTTTTCCTCTGTGGAACGGGCCAACTTACCATACACATGCGGATTTAAACGGGTCCAGGAATGTCAATTTTTTTCTTTAATTCCTTTTATTTCTCCATGGTGGTGAAATATATATGAAAAGACAAAAACAATACTCATTTTTATTGCTAAAAGTAAAAAAAATTAACAATAAACTAATGCATGAATTCTAATGGGCTAACCGCTAATCATAAAATAAAAGAGTTGAATGGGCCTGACCTACACGGGATTTACCCATCAAGTAAAACAAATGAACATCATGGGTTTGCCATTCTAAAACAAGCTATTTTCTCTAGCATAATATATATTATGCTATTATTTTATATTTTAGTGGCTAAAATATAATGTATTTTAAAGTTATTCTATGGTTCAACCTCGACCAACCCAATTAGTCCAATTTTTATCATTTCAAATATATATTATGTAATTATTTGATATCATAATGATTAAATTATAGTGTATATTATAGGGAATCGTTTGGTATTTGTTAGTAAAAAAAAACTAAACAGAAAGATCTATTTGGTTATTTTTAACATTAAAACGATCTTAAACATTTTCAGTTTCCTTTCGAAATTCTATAGTTTTATTCCCGAATTAGTGATGTGCAAATGGCGAATTGCAGTCATCTCTTTTCTTTCGTTATTTTTTTATTTTCAAATAGAAATTTTAAAAGTAAAGAATAATTAGAGTTTGGCATGGGTCGGTCAAACAGGCTGAATTTCAAGTTTTGGCCCGTTTTGATCAAGTCTAATTTATAATCACATGGTTCCCTGATACCCGATAAAAATCTCAATCCAAACCAATTTGGCAGGTGAGTCCGTGTTTACCACCATTTTCTAGGGATACAGGAACGATGGTTCTTATCCCAAATCGTGTTGTTCATTCTTGATTTCTTTAGATTTTATCATGGCTCGGCAAAAAATCAGAAAGCACAATGATGACAAGATGAAAGTTTTATAAAGCAAATTAATCGGCCAACGGGCCGAGTAAAAGCTATCAACAATTGTGAGATGCTCATTTTCCGAAAAACCGGCGGGATAGGCGATTTTTTATTCAATTTTCTGGAATTCGATTTCTATAAAACTTACTCCACCTCATCACATTACCAGAAACAATATTGTTACACAAGGTAACATGTACTTGATTTTGGTTTATAAGGCTGATTTTTGATTCGTTGCATCATTCATGTCTCTTTTCTACTAAAATTCACTATTTTTATCACATGCTTCCCAAAAAAAACTATATAACAATAAGTTATACACCCCATTACATTATCAAATTCATATCTCACCTTCCTCCGATCAAATGGCCGGGGCACACTAGTTTAGAACTATTTGAGGCGAAGTTGAGGAGAAGAAAACGGGATAAAATCAAACACACATCCGTTGGACACGTTATCCACAAAAATGAGGGAAGAAAGATAAGAGTACAAAAAATAAAAATTTGTACAACATGATCACGACCACTTATAACTTATAAGAATGCGCCGAAATCTAATATCCACAGAAGGTAAGGAGAATTTTGGACTTCTCCTTTCTCCGGTGGACTTGGGATTCTTCGTCGACGGGGACGACGACGGCTAAGGCTAAGGCGCACACTCCCTCTAATTCACAGCTTTCCTCATTGCTGCCGCAGCCACATAAGCCTCTTTCGCTCCATTTCTGTCCTTCGGCAATCCTTCTCCCCTGTCACATGAGCTCTGCTGCGGAAGAAGATAAGGTTGCCGCCGCCTTTACCGATTCCAATTTCCCTCCGGCTGCATGAGTTGGCAGGAACTCTGTCACTACAGGTATTCTTTCAAGTGCGGCTGCCTGACGCATTTGCTGAGGTTGAAGGAGCTCCAGCTCTTCCTGGTTTGGCTATGGTCCGACTCGCTCTCTCAGAATCTCTCGCTCCCAATCTCCCCCTCCTCTCCGCAGCCAACGGCGCGGCGGTTTTATCATCACCGCCGCCTCGAATATGCTATCGCGTCGCTGCTCGCCGTTGGTTGACTCCTGGTTTCCGGTCGCCTGCTTCTTGCAGGTAATTATTTGGTAGTTTGTAGTTTGATTCACTCATGTTTTTCTTACTGAGTTCAGATTATTAGGGATTAAATTGACTTTGGAATCTGGAATTTGATTTACAGGATTAGGAATTTTCAGTCAAAGTGTTCGAATGTGAATTCTGATCTCCAGTTCAGCCATGCCGTGGCTGAGGATGAGTTCTTCACGAATGAGGGTTCTTCGATTCAGGGAGATTTCTTGCCCCCCATTGTACAGCTCAATACTGAGATTCTTGAGACTCCAAGCTTTGGATTGTTGGTGGAAACAACTGATGCGGATGGACTTTTGTTGGCATTGCCTGTATGTTGCTGTCTTATCTTCATTTATGCTCATCTACCCAGTTGTCTGTTATTATTGAGTGCTGGCTCTCATCATTTATTGCTACTGATTTCAATGAACACTCTTAGGTTTTATCCGAGGAAGAGCAGAATGCTCTAGCAGCTACCCCGGCTCATCCGGCTGGATTATATGGTACTCAGAACAGAACTTTGATGTATTGCTATCTTTAGGGGTACCCAGAGTTTTTTTTTCCCCTTAACACACGATATCATGTACTTTGGAGTTGTATAGGTCTGCAATACATGATTTTCATACCAAATCAAACATGTAAAACAATTTATTTGGAAATCAGGGGTAGAATCTTGAAGTTTTTAAGTCCTTTACAGTGAAGTGCCCCCCTTCATATACTCCTAGAAGCTACCATATCTTGCCTAGAAATGATGTTCTTCTGGTGGGCTTCAGATGAACTGATATATAAGGCTTGTCTTTTAAGATTTCTGGACTCGTCTAGTGGGTTTCTAAGATGTGGTTGTTTGTCTCCAGCATTTTATGCCAATGTAGTAACTGGGAACATCGTGGAACGTTTATGGGAGTTTGCTTGGCCTTCTGCTATCGCACTGCTTCATCCGAGCCTTCTACCAGTGGCGGTCATGGGTTTCTTTGCTAAGGTTCTTACACTTCGAACAAGATTGAATGATTGTACTTATTCCAAATTATGTTGTTGGGGATGCTTTCTCACTAATACAGTGCCTTAAACAGTCGGCTTTACTTGTTGTGGGTCCTTTGCTTGGAAAATTTATGGACTATTATCCCAGAGTACCTGCATATATTAGCCTCAATGTGGTCCAGGTAAATTTTCAACAAAGGTTTACATCCAACGCTTTGTTTGAAATGCTGGCTTCCAGTTCAGATCCACAATGGTCAATTTTTCTGTTTCCTTCAGGCAGCTGCTCAGGTATTGTCTGCTACGATGATAATTCATGCTCACACAATGGCTACAACTTCCTCGTCTTCTGTTGTTCTCCGTCCATGGTTTGCTGTGCTGGTTTTGGCTGGAGCTATCGAAAAGCTATGTGGGGTAGCATTGGGGATTGCTAATGAACGTGATTGGGTTGTGCAGGTTAATCGCTTTTTTCAAATTTTCTGCTCCATTATGGCTATTTTTCTGTCATCCTTGTTACAGGAGATAGCTCACCACCTCAATCAATTTCCTGTTCTGAGCAGCTAGCTGGGATAAGTAGGCCCATTGCACTCGCACAAGCAAATGCTGTTCTTGGTAGGATCGACATGCTCGCAGAGGTATTCCCTGCATTTGTAGCATATGGGTTTTGGATGAAAGATGATAGCTAATTTGAAGTGGCCATATGCAGATAGCTGGGGCGTCAATGTTTGGAGTTCTTCTTTCCAAATATGGTCCAGTTATGTGCCTGAAATTTGCTTCTACTTTGATGATTGGTTCACTGCCACTGATGGTACTCATCTCACTTTTCCCATATTCCTTGATCAATTCTCGAGTCCAGTGGTATAATTAGTTTGAAAATTGTTGACATTATTCTCAGATTGGGCTCACATATTTAACTAACAAGTTATCAAGTGGGGTTCTAGACAATACTAGATCTTTCCAATCTTGTAGCAGAGACTCCAGCGGTAGTCACCATATAGGTAAACACAACTTATACTACACTTTTTTTATTTGGCCAAAAAGGATCCATTGTTTGATAGAGCAACCTCTGTTTGGAAACAGTGGATAAATGTTTGGAAACCATCAAGCTTGGATGGAAGGAATATATTCAGCAGCCAGTTCTCCCTGCAAGCATTGCCTATGTGCTATTGTGTTTCAATGTTGTACTTGGTCCTACTTGTTTGATGACAGCGTTTTTGACTCAGAGAGGTATGCCTCAGCCTTTAAAATTGTTATCGTTTATATTATCAATGCAATTTCACTATCATTACTGAGAAAACGATCTGGATGCGCTTAACAGGTGTGAGTCCTTCGATAATTGGCGGTTTCACTGGACTCTGTGCTGCCATGGGGGTTGTAGCAACATTCCTTGCAGCCAATTTGGTCAAGCGATTAGGCATTTTAAAGGTAAAACAATCTTCCTGCTCTTCACAGTTGGTTATAGTCTTATAGACAATGGCTAGTTATGAGTTGTGACCTCACTTATCCACTGCTTTTATCCCCAGGCTGTAGCTTTTGGATTAATATTCCAGGCTTCATTACTTCTCATGGCTGTTACAGTTTATTGGAGTGGATCTCTCTCGCACCAGAGTTCTATCATTTTCTTCTTGGGCTTAATTGTAAGTTCTTCTAACCATATGTTTGTTAATAGGCCAAATGCCTAAATGGTCTCTCGACTATAGGGTTTGTTACAAAATGGTCAGCAAACTACCATCGTAACAAAATGTTTACTGAACTTAGTGATTTGTGAACAAAACGTATGTTCCATTGTATTCCGTCTACTCTGCCATCAGTTCACATGAACCAACATGCCAAATAGGTTCACCTTGTCCCCAAAATCCACCCAAATCAGCACCCCGCATGCTTGCTAAACTAAACCCTTTCCAAGTCAAGGATCAGCTGTATCTCGGGTTCGTGTTTTTGCTCTCAGGTGGGAGCCAGTTTTTTTATGTGCGGCTGAGTTGGAACGGTAAGGTGTGTGAATGGGGTTCTGATCAAACAATTTTGGTGACATGGTGAGCCTATTTGACATGCTGATTCAACGGTTCTGATCCCAGATTTGATGGAGTGACTGTTTCGTTACAAAATTACTATGTCTTAAGTGTCGAGACTGAGTTGGATCTCAGGTCGTGCTTTCGTCATAGGTTGGGAGTCAGTTTTGTGTGGCTGAGGTGGAAAGGGTAGGATCGAGTGGGTGCATGGGGTTGCTGATCGGGCAATTTTAGCAACTTACTGAGCCCGAGCATTTTGACAAATTGGCTCAGTTAAGCCAATGGCAGATCAAATGGAGTGAATGTTACATAACAAAATCACCTACTCTAGTTCGCATATTGTTAAGATTTTCAGTTTAGTCATGGCATCTAACCTGGCAGATTTGTTGTTAGCGGCAGTAAAAAAAGGTATCATTCTAACAGAACCTATGTATCATCCCTGAAAGATTAAATCAATTTGTATTTCCCAGGTACTATCAAGGTTGGGACACATGTCAACTCAAGTTGCAGGGGCACAAATTCTCCAGACAGGGATCCCATCATCGAAAGCAAACCTGATAGGGATAACCGAGGCATCAGTCGCAAGCTTGGCGGAGTCGTTGATGCTCGGAGTGGCGATATTAGCAAACGACGCTTCCCATTATGGCATGCTGGCATTACTCTCGGTGACAGCAGTCGTTGGTTCGGCTTGGATTTTCTGTAGATGGGCGATGAATCCAACTCCTGAACAAAGGCGGCTCTTCTCTTCCTAACCCCCACTCCTTGATTCCTGAAACAAAATGTAAGTATTATAGGCAGCGACATTGTTTATTCAAATACTGGGAAGAAAGCTCCCTCAATTCATGTGTAGGCACCACACACTCTTTGCTCTCACAGCTATCTAAGATCAGAAAAGAAAAAGGGTTCAATTTCGGAACTGGAGTGTTGAATGTAATCTACACAAAGCAAAAGTCAGATTCTTCGCGAGAGCTCTGCGCGTATCACTAAAGATACATGTATGAGTTATTAGGGGTACATTTTTTTGAAAGTTGTTCATTAAGAAAACGATCGGGCCAAGCCCATACGGAAAGTACAAGCAGAAATGTGACCAGACTTGAAAATCAAACAAAGAAGCCCAAGAACAAGTTGAGTTTTTTCCAGAAATAGCACCTTTAAAAAAAAAAATTACAAAACTAGCACCCGCCCAAAAATATTTACAAAACTAGCACCTTTTTTTATTGACCGCACCCTCCAGGTGCGGTTTATATATAAAACGCATCCCCCAGGTGCGTTTTAAATGTAAACCGCATCTGGAGGGTGCGGTCAATAATTGTGGGCCTAAACCGCATCTGGGCCATGCGGTTTCATGTCTGGCCTACATGAAACGCATGGCCGAGGTGTGGTTTAGGCCTGACCTACCTAAACCGCACCTTAGAGATGCGGTTTCTGCGTTCAAGAACAAACCGCATCTCTAAGGTGCGGTTTTGACATGTAGACCGCACCCCCCAAGTGCGGTTTACATGTCAATAATTTTCCGACACCCGACACACCATGCAGAGGATTATGGACGTAGGGCTGCATGCAGACTAAAACCGCACCCTAGAGGTGCGGTTTTCACAATTTTTTCCCTATATAAGACTTGCCGGAAAACCTCAACTCTTCACACCTCTCATTCTCTCTTTCATTTTTCTGTTGTATATCTATATTTATTTAGTGTGTTTGCCATTAAGATCAACTCGTAAGTTTATTTTGTGTTACTTTTTATGCCATTAACATTAACTCGTAACTTTATTTTGTGTTACTTTTTATGCCATTAACATTAACTCGTAACTTTATTTTGTGTTACTTTTTATGCCATTAACATTAACTCGTAACTTTAATTTGTGTTACTTTTTATTGCATTAACATTAACTCGTAAGTTTATTTTGTGTTACTTTTTATTGTTATTTGTGATCTGTGATTTTTATGATATTAACTAAAACTATGGTTTGTTTGTGTGCAGATGGCATTCCGTCAGTTGTTGCTTGGCTTACGGTGGAATGGTTACACGGAAGACACCGGAAAGGGGGCCACCTACGTCGGTGGCAATTTTCAGAAAATAACGGTCGGTACCAGACCGAAGCTTGAAGACCTCCATCGAATATGCACTGACGTTACTTGCATGGATGGCACGAGGAGGGTAGATCGTATGGTGTACCGATACCCAAACAGAGCAACTGGGTCATTGTGGCATGAGGAATATACCATAACCACTCAAGATGACGTAGATTCCATGCTCGAATTCTTGAGGTCCAACAAGTTGGCCAAAGCCGAGATGTTCGTTTACACCGAGCCAGCCGTTAGTGTTGGAGGTCATTCTGGACACGGTCAAACATCTGGTATCCATGGTGGTGGTGAATTATATGACGATCATCCCTACCAAAGTTACCATGATCCTCATTCCTATTTTCAGTACCAAGATGGAGGGCAAGGTGCAGGCCATCATCAATCTTTCTCGTCATATGAAGAAGAAGTTCAACCGGACATCCCCAACCAAGCCCAGTACAACTTCCTGACAGGCAGCGGTAGTTTTCACAACTACCATTATGGAGCTGATGAAGGTGCCTTTCATGAGCAGGATCATACGGAGGCTGCCACACCAGGACCAGTCAGCGACCCCTCTGATGAAGAAGGAGAGAACAACGTCAGTGCAGACAGCTCAGACCCTCTTGAAGGTGCTGATGATTCAGCACCAGATTCAAATTCAGATAATGATCATGATGTGGCTCCTGACCGTGTACCAGTCCCCTACTACAATCACATTCCAGACGACAATTGGATGGTCGACAGCGACATGGAGCCGCCAGAGGTCCCAATATGGGGCCCACTCACTGGGTTTACGAAGGGCCAACAATTTGGCTCGAAGAAGGATGTGCGGCACGCCCTTGAGACTGAAGCAATGACTCGGCATTTTGAATGGGACACAACTCATTCCAACACCAAAAGGCTCATAGTCAGATGCCGTAGTCCATTCTTCAATATCGACTCACTCAAGAGCACCTACGGACGGAGTTTCCGTGCATTGCCTGATGAGGCTTATTGGCCGCTGTACGAAGGGAAATTGATCGTCCCGCCATTCGGACAGAGGCGTGAACCGGGGCGCCCGAGGAAAAAGAGAATTCAGAATGAAATGGATCAAAGTGGAAGACCACCACGAGGCCCAAGACGGTGTTCAGTATGCAAAGTTCCAGGACATGATAAACGAAGGTGTCCAGGACCGATTGGCCCTCAAAATCCGGGTGATGATGTCCCGGAATCAGCTAATGCGACGTAATTTTCGATTATCATTCGTCAAGCTATTTGTAACTCTTACGTTGCATTTAATTGTGTATTGTTGATTGAACGAATTTGGATCATATCAAGTCAAGAGGAATCATGATAATAACAATTTGATGAAAATCAACGAAATATGATTGATGGAATTAAAGGGAATAGTTCAAAGTACATAGAGATAAAAATCAACTCAAAATACATATCAAGGAAGTCCACGAGCGGATGCGGAACCCACAGTTTTCTTGCTCCTTGTACGCTTGCCGACGGGAGTAACAATGGGTGGTGGAGGTGGCAAGTGGGGAGCGGCCGAGGTAGTGTGGCGCTCGTCGGTGCTATGTCGGCGGGGAATCGGCACTTCCGGGGTCGAGCGGGCGACATCGGCGCTCATACGGTGAGGAGTGGGAGGCCACTGCTGATGAGGAGGTCGATTCCATGGGGTGAACTCGTGTTGGCCTGTGGTGGAGGAGCCATCATGAAAAGTCCCAGATGATGTTTGGCGGGGAGATAGCCGGGAATCAAAGTATGCTCCGCGGGGATCGAAGTATGCTCCGCGGGGATCGTTGTATGAGATCGGGGTGGGAGATAATGGGGCTTGGTGGAAACTCTGAGAGGATTGATGGTAGGTCGAGCGGGGATCGTAGTATGAGCTTTGGTGGAATTCGTTGTGGCCGGCATCTTGTGAAAAAGTCGGGCGGGGAGATGGGGCGGAGGACGGGCGGGGAGCTTGGGTGGAACTCGGTCCGGCACCTTGGGTTGAACTCGGTCCGGCACCTTGGGTGACAACCAATGGGGGCGGCACACTCCACCCCCCAAATGGTTGTACCTCGGGCTCGATGGGCCTTTCCCGAACCCTCTTCGGCTGCTTTCTCTCCTAGGGTGGTGGGGGTGCGGGGACATCATGTTGTACCTCAGGTGGTGGGGGTGCGGCACGCGGCGGATATCTACGATGATCTCGGCGCTGAGCTCTGATACAGCCAAGTAGACTGTTTGCAATCCTCCTGATGTAGCCCACATCTTCATTGCCCAAGTCATTTCTTCCGGTAGTAATATCTTTAATCCGCTCGACCCCATCAACCTAAATCACAAAAAACAAAAAAAGTTACAAAGAGATTTTAGGAACCAAGTAATAAATCATAGTATACTTAGACTGGTTATACTTACTAATGCACCATCGGCCGCACCCTCCGGAGTCATGTAACAAACCGATGTTTGCCGATATCGATCCAAATATGGGTCATGATACCCCATTCGGCCCACTTGATTTGGAGTGACAATATCCTGTAGTTGTCGGTTCTCCCAAATCGCGATGAATTCCTTCAACTTCGTCGGCCAATCGCGAGTACCTTGCCGACCATCTCGGCCATGGAAGGCCCTTTGACTTTCGGGGACCTCCAACGGAATGCACTGTTCCCGACCAAACTGACGGAGGCATCGATCCGGCAAGTGCCACTCCACGGTCCCAAAACAAATTAGAGGAACCCTCGTGCACCATTGTCCGATATGATCGGGGAATTGCTGGAGATGCCATTGAACGATGTTCTCCGGGTATGGATCGAATACGATCTACAATATAGAAATGAGTAACGTAAGATTAATTAATTAGAAAAATACATGTAGTCCCATGAAAAACAAATATAAATGGATCGCTGTATAGAAGTTACCTCTCCTTCCCAAAGTCGCTCAAACCTCCTCCGATACTCCTCCAACTTGTGTTGGGCAAGGTTGTCGCATGTTGTGTGTCCAAGCCACCTTATTAATATGACAAGAATGAAACTACAATAAGATAAAACACAAGACAAAATGTGTTATGACTACATGATGGGGTATGAGAAGTTTACCTTGCTCCATAAGCTTCACCTCTTAGGGGATGATCGATTGGCCAATCCCTGTCTGGACGTTGGGCCGGTGCAAGCCATGGCATATGCTCCCAAGCCCAAAATTGGACGATGAACATTGCGCCGCCAACCTCCCTCACGGCTTTGTTCGACGCATTGCACAAGTTGTTGTAGATGATAGCTAGGCAAGCGGATGCCCAACTATACTCCCCCATCTCCTCCCAACTACTGAAGATGATCCTAAGCCATCCACAACTAAGGAGATTGCTTGATTTCTTGGAGAATAACACTCCTCCGATCATGCCTATGAGATAGACACGAGCATATCTCTCCTTCTCATCCTCCGGACTTTCCTCGGTTAGGGGGTGACTCTCGTAATGCTCTTTAAAATACTTCGTCAACCATGTAATTGAGACTTGGTGTTTCCTCATTGGTGGCATGCGATCGGTCGCATCAACGCAACCCTTCACCGGTACTTTCACTCCCAAATGACTGTGGATGAAATGCTGCCAACCTGGCATACCGTCACAATCCTCGGGGGGATGATCACTCACGCACACCGGTTTGCCGTCGATGGGCAGATGGGTTAGGATGGCGACATCCTTTAGCGTGATGGTGGCCTCTCCTTCTCTAAAGTTGAAACAATGGGTCTCCTTTCTCCATCTCTCGGCTAATGCGGTGATGAGTTGGCGATCGATTTGGATGCCGTTAAAATGCCTAATCGAGTCTAACCGTGCCCTTTTGAGAAATGGCAAGATAGCTGGGTGGAATGGGAGCACATTGGTGGTACCCCTATAGCGGATTATTGTTTGTGATTCCTAGCAAAAAATGTACACGTTTATTATTATTAGTAAGGGTTTTTTTTCGTATAACTAAATTAATTAAATTAAATTATGCGACATAAAACATAATTTTATCATCATAAAAAGACATTTCATATTATCATAAAACAAACGTCCTAAATTAATTAACATAATAACATTGTCAATGAATAATAATTTAAAGAGGTACATACATATTATCGTAAAACAAACATACTAAATTAATTAACATAAATAACATTGTTACTGAATAATAATTTAAGTAGAAACATACATATTCAAATGTTTGGTAAATAATTTAATCGTATTAGTTGTTTTAAATAATTTAATCGAATACAAAGCAACACTCGTTAGACTCTTAGAAGAGGTATACATCTTCTTAGAAACGCAGTCTTTTTGACAGAAAAAGGGGGGATCCGAGGATCTCTTAATACCCGATTTTCCCAGGTAATGGGAGGATATGATAATCGCTTAAAACCCCATTTCCTTAGACGTGCATCTCTTTATAAAGAGTCGAAGTAAGTGGCGCTATGTATTCGATTAAATTATTGAAAACAACCAACACGATTACAAAATAAACATAAATTAATTTTATATTACACTAGGCACATTAACAAAATAAAAGAAGGACAAATGGTGAAGAATTGTATGTACCGGGTGATCGTTCCAAACATCCCTTGACCGATGGTTGGTTTGGTCGTACAAGTCGGTTGGATCCACCGGTCCTTGCTCGAGATAATACCGTTGGTTGTATATATCGACATCCTCCCCAACCTACGAGAAAATAACAACGAGGTTAGTAAAAAACTTATAACAACAACAAAGATTAAACCAAAATAATGAGTACATACCGCTTGAAATTCATCAACAAAAACTCCTTCTCCTTGCCACCAATCGGCCATTATTTCGGCGTAATTCGGACAGAGCTTCGGCTCGACTCGGAGGGTTTTGAGGAAAAACCTAAGAAATGTTTACTGATGGCAGATCGGACTTAGCCGCAACCAACAGACCACTATTTCCTAGGCTTTTGGGAGGGGAGGGTTTAGTTAGAGAGATAAATTGTAGAGAGAGGAGGAAGAATGGGTTGTGGTGTGAAGAAATGAGAGGGGGAGGGGGGGTATTTATACCCATCAGACCGCACCCCCCAGGGGCGGGCTGGTAATTTTGGCCTGAGCAAAACCGCTCCCTCCCGAGGCGTTTTGCTTTTACCTAGGGCTGACCGCATCTCGGCCAAGCGGTCTGTAGTCTTTGGCGCGGATCGCTCCCCTGGCAAGCGTTCAGCCGCCCGATCGCGCCTCCATCCAACGGCTTGAAAACCGTTCCGCAGCTGGCGCGGATCGCATTGCTGGCATGCGTTTCGTAACGGAGACCGCGCCTCCAAGATGCGGTTTATATGTAAACCGCATCCTTCAAGTGCGGTTTACATATAAAACGCATCTTGGAGGTGCGTTCCATAAATATAGGTGCTATTTGTGTCAATTTTTTCATATGTGTGCTAGTTTTGTAATTTTTTTTTTTTAGGGTGCTATTATTGGAAAAAACTCGAACAAGTTATTGTAACATTTGAAATCACATATATAAAAGGAGGGGAAAAAATTGATGTTTTCTTGTAATTTCGATTTCAAATTGATACCAAAGTAAAAATGAAATCGATCTCATAAAATTGACACCGATAGTTAAACTTCATTTGATTAAATTTCCCAAATGTTACCCTGACATCTCCACTTCACATAATTTATAGATCACAATCTACAATATTTTGACACACAAATTTCATATTTCTCGACATGTTCTCTTTGACTAGACCAGTTTCCCTTACAAAGACCAGGAGCGGACCTAAGGCTTGGCAAGGTATGTCGTCAGACACACCTTCATCTAAATTTTTTATGAAGGAGCTACGTATTTTTTGTAAAAAAAATTTGATTCGAGACTTCCGATACACCTCTAATAATTATAAGTGACACATCTTTACTATATTATAAGAATTTTATTGTTATAAATTTATTCCTCTTAATTTGTAATTAACAATAATAAAAATTTTGATTTGTGAAAATAACCCATAACCCAACAACACAATCAAAAGAAGAAAAAAAACTCATAACTCCATCCAAACTCTGCACACTTCCACTCCCCTCTTCCCTCCTTTCCTTTATTGGAATAAAAAATTGAAATAAAACAATCTACCCAGTTTGCAAATGCAAGCTGCAAATTCAACAGAAAAAAATCAAGCTACAAATAGGGGTGTACATGAGTCGGGTGGTTCGAGTTTAGCCATTTTAATTACCTGACCCATATACTAGGATTTGAAAAATATTAAACTTCAAATCCAAAAAAAAAAAAATAAACCCTACGGTTTGTTTCTAATTGGGTTGGGTCGGGTTGACGATATTTTTAAGTAAAAATCAAACTCAACACAAAATATGTAATTATTCTACACCATAAAAATATTTTACAACTAATTAAAATTTCAAACGAATAAACCAAGGTGAAATGTATCAAAATTCACAAATATTCTTTGAATTTTAATAAAATGTTATTTACTTCAAAATATGTCTAGTTTTTTTACGACATTTGTTGAAATAGGCTATAAGAGTTATAAACGAATGCATTCATAATATGTTATTCTATTAAAATTGTACACAAGAAAAAGGATTACGTGAATCATAGCTATATTAAATTCATGTCTAAACTTTAAGCCGAAAAATGCATTAGATTAGGGAGACCATGAGAGAAAAACATGGCGAAATATCTTAATTTTCTCATAAGTATGACTATATACGACATAAATAATTTTTGGATACGAACTCCTACCAATAGTTGGAACACGGGTTGGGTTGGGTTCTACGGGTTGTGTAATCCAAAATCCAAACCCAACCCAAAAGAGGCGGGTTGTAAAAAAGAAAAGGGTTAATACCTTGTTATGGCCTGAACTATGACCATGTAATCAACTTTGGCTAGTGGTTTGAGAAATTAACATCCTGGCCCGAACTATGCAGCATATAGACAAAATTGGCCTGGAGCGTGGTTTGACCGTTTGTTTGGACGGTCAACACCGTTTACCGTTAGTCAACTGTCCAGGTCACTGCCATGTCAACATAAAAAATTATAATTTCATTTTTCTTTTTATTTCATTTACAAAATTAAATAATTAAAAAAAACAAAAACAAAAACTTTTGGCCCACCCATCCCCACCTTATCCCCTCACCTTCTTTCCTTTTCGATCAAACCCAAACAAACCCTATTCCATCTTCTTCCCCGATAACCCGCCGCCTCCATTCCCATGTCTCCGTCTACTGATCTGGCTCTAGATGAGGATGGAAGAATATCAAAAGCTAGAGATGAGAGTAGCTGAGAAACTCAACTCTATTATGCTGCATCAAAAGCCTCAGCGGCTGAAGAAGATGGATTATGAAAATAAATTTTGCTCTGCATTGGACGGTAGTTGCCAGGAATCAAGAGGTCTAAAGTGAGTCAACAGCAAAATCGCCTGTGTCCTTTACTAGTTCTTGCATAGAATACACAGTAGTCACTTTCATCGAAGAACCTCTGCCGCGGCAATATAAAAATTCAAACTTGGGACCGTCCCAAAAATTTGTGACATAATTCCTAGGCACTTTCAACGCAACAGAGACCAAGAACAGTAGAGAATCAATGAACACGAAAGCCCCAAAATTCCGTGAATCGGTAGTTCTTACTTCACTATTCCCCGGCCGGATCTCCATTTACGCCTCCTCCTAGTCGTCTTCCTTAATCCGTCCTCGATTTGTCTCCTTGAATCGCGAAATCGGACTGGGTTACGATAGCAGCAGCTTGACAAGAAGAAGAACGGAGAGCTTAATTAGGGCGTGCACTCGAATCCAGAGAGGGGAAAACAGACGAACAAGCAGCAGACGGGAAGTAGCGCCGTCGCCGCCGTCTTCGCGGAACCCTCCGCCGCCGCCTTTTCTTTCGTTCCGGCATCCCGTGCCGTCACATAGAAGCAGACTCGTGCTGCCTCTTCGCGAGACCGTCTGCCGCCTTCGTAGATGGAATAGGGTTTGTTTGGGTTTGATCGAAAAGGAAAGAAGGTGAGGGGATAAGGTGGGGATGGGTGGGCCAAAAGTTTTTGTTTTTTTTAATTATTCAATTTTGTAAATGAAATAAAAAGAAAAATGAAATATTAATTTTTTATGTTGACCTGGACAGTTGACTAACGGTCAACGGTGTTGACCGTCCAAACAAACGGTCAAACCATGCTACAGGCCAATTTTGTCTATATGGTGCATAGTTCGGGCCAGGATGTTAATTTCTCAAATCACTTAACGACTACAATACCATGAAACGAAGTCAAACCCCCTTTAAAAAGCGAGCATTTAGGCATCAACATCTCCGAGGAAGCACCACAAGGTCGTCGTGTACCTCCTTTAAACAAGTCTATGCTATCAATCCCTTGGCTAGTGAGTACCTTTCGTACGTTACCAGAGGATGCCACAGATGCTCATATAGAGAAGTATGCTCACATCTACCTGATTTGTTTGGTTGATGGATTTTTGTTTTCGAACAAGTCTGGTGGAAATATGCATTGTATGTGGGCTCTGAGCTCTTTTGGGAGATTGGGAGAAAAGGTTGGGGATCTGCTTGTTTGGCAATGATATATGCGGAGCTATGCAAGTGTACGGATCCGAAAACAAAGCAAGCGTGTGGTGTCATGTTCATCCTCCAATTATGGATTTGGGAGCACTTTCCTACTTTCGCTCCGATCTGCCATGCCGACAGTTGGGGTCTCGAAGAGCCACTATGACAAGCGGCTTATGGTGCTAGATGAATTGGAGCTATCACGAGACTCTCCTTGCTAGCCGGGTACCACCAACATCTTGACACTATAGAGTTCAACGAGGTAACATCCTAGTTTATTAACATTAATTAATTTGTATGAATATGAATAGTAATTTATTTTTATGAATATGAATAGTAATTTATTTGTTGAATTATTTGTCTTGACCATTAATTTATATGTATGAATATGAATGCTATTTTATTTGTTGAAATTATTTGTTTTGGCCATTAATTTATTTTTATGAATGTGAATGCTATTTTATTTGTTGAAATTATTTGTCTAGGCCATTAATTTATTTTTATGAATGTGAATGCTATTTTATTTGTTGAAATTATTTGTCTTGGCCATTAATTTATTTTATTTTTATGAATGATATTTTATTTGTTGAAATTATTTGTGTGGACCTTAATTTATTTGTTGAAACTTAGGTGGAGAGGGATCCATATCCTAACGAATCAAAGATGATGTACGAGTTGCGATACCCTAAGGATCGTCGAATCTGGTCGTGCAAGTTGCATGTGATTTGCCACAGCATTGTCGAGTGGCACCTCCCGCATAGATGTGTCCGGCAATATAATTGGGCGTAGCCGATTCCTCTCCAACCACCGGACGTACATAAGTCACTCCACAAATACAGAAAGGATCTGCGGGGTACAATCAGTGATTGGCCAACCAAGCACCATAGATGAATTGGTATGTGGGAGTCTCGTCATACGTTTGCAATTGATGGCATCCCAATGATGAGGCCAATGGGGTACCTAGATGAATAAATGGTTTGGTACCGCAAGTTCACAAAAATATTGGCAACCAAATGTGGTGTCGTGATCGGTTCGTTGGTAAGCATACATCTATTTTTCCCTTATTTACTTTAGATACACAAAGAGAATTTGACTAACGTGTTTATTAACTAGGTTGATGGATTGGAACTTGCGTCAATGACTATGGAGAGTGACCCAAAACTAACTTTGGGGCCTGAGAAATTTACATTCTTGAAGAAGCTCTTCAAAAATCTCTTGTCATGTTCGCGGGAAGTTCGAAGGGATGTCAGTGCATATCCACCTGCACCGCCACGTCCTTCTCCCATGACATTGAAGTTGAATCCCTCCCGCCATCGCCTCCGAGAAGGAATAAATGTCGGCAAGAGTCCGTTAAAGTCCCTGTGCAAGTACAAGAAGGGTTGGCACCATCATGTAGTGAGGTGTGGGGGCTCAAATTCCCCCTCGTCAACTTCCACATCTTCACCATCTGAACTACTCACTGATTCTAAGTCTTCCTCTTCCACATCGCTTGCCTCGCTAGTGTATGGAGGACTTAGTTTATCCACATATGGATCATTATTGATGCCAGATGCTTGTCTGAATGCCTGTCTGATGCCCTTATGTAATCACATTCTTCACCCCATACTGGCCACTCCTGTCCATCATGTTCAACCAATGGACTAGGTGCAGTTCGATCCTCATATCTTGACCATGGTACATCATCCGGACTTCCAAAATCTCCAGAACCGGAAACTCCACCCGATCCTTCACCTTGTTCAATATAACCCCCCACCACTATATTGGCCAACATCTTTAGTCTCAACATACACCTCAGTAATTGGAAATATGTTTTCTGCAATAAATCTCACCATCATATTAATGTCATCATCGTCAGATAGAATTGATCCTTCGTATACAAGTGCATATCCTTTGTAAACCGGTATATGGTAAGTCATTTTGCATACTTTTCGCCCCCCCCCCCCCATGCAACATCGTTGCGTACAAATGTGGCAGAGATCTTGCCAAGTATATATGCTCTCAATCAACACAGTATTTGATTCACAATATTTGTAGTCAATACTATTCTGAAAATATGTAATTCGACAATTGAGTTGAATCAATATGTCGAATTTTTGAAATTTTCTACCCATTTGTGCAGCTTATAGAAACAACCTATTACATACAGTTCAAACAATATTAAATTAATCCAAAATTCTAATGCTCATTCACCAACATAATCAGAACTTACCTCCAAAATGCTTCTTCTTTACTCAGCTATGGGGTTCCCGCTGCTGCAGTTTGTGTTTGGAAGAAAGAAGATAAAAAGTATATGAGCTGCCAGAATGTGAGTTTGGTTTTTATTTTCGTAAACCGATGACGTTGTCGGAGGTCGTGTCCATCGAACTAGTGCAGTTCGAGTGCAAGGGACTCGATCCACTAGGACCGAAAATCTTATCCCTGCACCCTATCTTGAAGAATGTCAGACGGAAAGCGACTTGGCAGAATAATTAGAAAGTAGTTCAAGCCTCACTCGAACTAGGTGAAGTTCGAGTTCATAATCCTCAATCTAGTGCCACCAATAATTGTGGTGCAATAATTCATGTGGATCGAGTCATAGAACCACGATCAACCTAGACCGAGTCGGGCAAACTCGATGCACATGCAGATCAAGTTCGAAAATATCGATCTAACTGGGTCGAGTTTCTTGTAATCGATCCACATATGATCAAGTAGCTAACCCTTGATCCATAACTTGATCGAGTCTTTAAACATTGATCCAGTTTGTATCGTGCCAAACTTTGGTATTTTGGAAAATATTTTTAAAAATTATGTATTGTAAGAATTTTTTTAATTTCTAGAGTATTTTGGGAAAAAGTTTGTAACAAACCAATCTCCTGTAGAAGAACCACAACCTTAGCTTCCAATGTATCTATATTCTGACACTAGCTTTTACTCGACCCTTGGCCGAATGAGTTTCACTTTATCATTAATATTGGTTAATTTATAATTATATTTAAAATATTAACCCGATTCGTTGGTCGGATGGATTTTATTTTATTTTGATAAATCTCTTCATGTTTTTAATAAGTTGCGGTTTCTAAAATAGTTAATTCATTATTTCATAGTAATCTTTAGTTGGTATTTGCTGATTATGACATTACCGATAATGAGTTAATATGTACTTTTTTATCAAGTCCTTCTAATTTGCTGTTGTGTATTTTTTCCATATCTTAGAAGAAATTTGTGGACTTTTTATTATCGGATATGAAGTTGGATTTGAAACAAAATATATGTCATCTAGAGTGGTAGGAATTGAAGGTATATAAAAAAATCAAGAGAATAACAAAAAGATTATGCCTAGAAATCTCAAATATGGAAGTACATGAAAACATAATGCTTATTGTATAAATTATTAGAATTTAGTGTATAGGCTTGATTGAATAATAAGTCGAGGCTGTTAAGTGTTATATACTAATGCACGTACAAAAGTTAAGAAAATTCAACATTATAAAACCTTAAATTCTACTCTATCAACAATACAATCTTTGACTTTTCATGTGGAGTTAATAGCATAAATTGTCACTCTATTATCCATTTTTCTCAAATCTATCCTTTTTATTTTTCACATCAAACATGCCCATGTAATATATAGTATATACGTATTATCAAATTAAATTTAATCCCCTTTTATGGTTTATCTTCTTCATCTGCAACTCCCAATAATTAATAGCCACAATCTCATCCTCCATCTGTTCCGCTTTCTCTTCCTTCGACCTAACAATAATTAAACGCAAAAACTTGTCTGTCACGAAAGAACCTTGAAGACTTACTTATGAATTTCAACCACTCTTTGAAAAGTCCACAATTATTGATCGATTTGACTCAATCATAAAAATTGAAACCCAAAATTTTTAGAATATATGGATTTCAAGTATCAAAGTTTGTCAACTTGGTTTAGCCCGTTGGCCCAGTCAATTAAGTGGGTTGAGGGTTAATGGTCTAATTGTTTTAGTTCGCTTTTGCCCGGATATATGAAAAAATTATTATAATGTTCATCTATTTGTAAATTATATAAAATCTCATCTACATATGAATAATATTCTTCCTCGATCGGACTATCTACATTTATTTCTCTATCTGCTATCCTCCTTCGAGCTCCTAAAAATGCACTTCAACAACATGTATTCGTCATGCGATGAAGGCCGCACTCCTATGGTGGCGATGTGTGTCAGAAGTGGAATTAATGAGTAACGACCAAGTGGAAATTGAACATGAGGTGTTTGCGAGTGAAGACAATATGTGATAGAAGGTGAGTTCTTCTAGTAGTCTCTTTGTTAACATAATTAACTTGACGGATTTATCTTACCAATCCGCGAAGCGGGAGCTAGAGTAGGAGCTAGAATGCGAGCGTAAGAGTGTATACTCTTCAAGAATTATAATTTGAGTGCCCGCAAGAGCGTGAATATCATATTATTTTAATTAATATATCATTTAATTTACTAACATGCTTTGGTAAAAATATTACATCAATGCAGTGGAAAAAAATAAAATCATTTTAGTATAATAATAGTTTTAAATAATCTGATTAGACCTAAAATAGAACAAATTTCAAAAGGTGAATAGAAACCCAAAAAAGTTTACGATGCTATTTTGTTTTATTTTTTTAAAAAGGAAAATAGAAATGAATGCATCGATTATCTACCCCCATGCACTCAATCAGTTGTTAATAAAAGAGTCTATATCTTTTTCTTCCTCTTCGATTCTTTGTTTCCTAAGCCGACTCTGGAGATCTCCTGTAGATGTACCAAATTGGAAAATTCTATATCATCGGCTATCTAACTAATCTCCTATCATTTTATTCAGCCCCAAGCCCATGATTTGATGATCTATTTCACAGTACTCATTCACGAACTCGTAGTGTATTCTTTTCGTCTTTGCTCTCCTGATCTCTGACAGTACCTCATGTATTTCTTTCCGCACGAAGAAGCAGGTCATCGTCTTCGAGCCAAAGCTGTTGATTTGGCTATAACTTGTTTTATTTTACTTTCTTTATAGAGAGAAAAATCTCTCAAATAATTGATACATGAAATAAAATTTGCGAACATTGATTTTCGATGCTCTGATTTTTAGTTTGAGCAACGATTTTTGGATTTTGGAAGTTTGTAGTTTCTGTAAAATAATTATGAAGCAAAAATATAATTTCTACTTTCGTTTTCGTTGTAGTAAATTTGAAATGAGACAACAATTTTCTCATTTTAGTATTATATATTGTGTAGAGTGTATATAAAGACATGTCTTTTCCCTACAAATTCATTAGCACATTGAAAAAAGGTGAAATGAACCAACTTATTATACTCCTAATGATTGTTGGATCCAATCATGTCAGAATAGGAAAATGTTTAAAATTTGACGGTTAGCCAAACTAAAATGTTCAAAGAACCAGTCGCATATAGTTTACACAAAGATATGAATACGATTGTGTAATAGTAGGTCTAAAATTAATACTAATTTAAGAATTATACATCACTTTTACATATTCAACACTGCAATTTGATATGGAATATTCGAAGCAATTATATTTGGGCCGCGAATTTAAAGTTATCCTCTATTTATAAGATATATAGGAATTTTATTAAGTATTAAATAATAATTAAAATAAGGAATTCGGCCTTTGTTAGTCACCTAAAGTTTCAACTCAAATGCAAGTTTCTTAATAATTTTTCTTCGTATTTGTATGAGATGAGGTCGACTGGCTCTATGACTGTGTAGCTGGAGAAAAATGAAATTTGCTATTGCGGGATTATGATAGATTTTGAGATGGTTGGGTCATGTATTGTAGGCTCTCAAATCTAAAGTAAGAAGAAAAGACGATGGGATAGTCGAACATGGTCTGTGATGTTTCATGTTGTAGGGTTCTGTGATAAGTAAAAGGATGATATGACAGTGTAGCTACGTATAAGAATTGTTGAAAACGACATCATTTTGAAGTGGCTGGTGCTCGAACCAGTTGGTTAAATCGGTTGGATTTTCCACTAAGATAGACAAACTCGACTTTGACCCACCCTAAGTAGACAACCAACTGGGCCTTCGGCACCCGCTGAGATACTCAGGTTTAGATAGAATTGGTTCGACCAACAGAGTCATCCTCGAATTGAAAATTATGGTTATGACTTTTGTCTGTGTTTGAAGATACATTAGTTCAAATCCCAATACTTGTCTATTTTCTATACAAAATAAAAATAAATAATGGCGAAGACAAAAATGTCATTCATACTTTTGCTCTCGTTGTAGGAAATTTGAAATGAGACGACAATTTTATCGTGCCAATAGTATATATTGTGTAGAGTGTATATGTAGACATGTCCTTGTCCTTGCTCTACAAATTCATTTAAATACATAAAAAGATGAACTAGACCAATCTATTAAACTCAACCTCTTCTAATGATTGTTAGATCCATCATGTTGTCGGATTAGGAAGATGTTTAAAACTTAACGGTTAACCGAGCTAAAAACGTTCAAAGAACCCGTCCCCATATAGTTTGCAGAAAGATATGAATATGATTGCCTCATAGTAGTTCTATAAACTAATACTAATGTAGGAGTTCAACATCGCTTCTACACATTCGATATTGCAATTTGATATGTCATATTGGACCAATGATAATTGGTCTATGATTTTAAAGTTATCGTCTATTTATAAGATTAATAGAAATTTAAATTAAGTATTAAAGTATAAGGCCAGTTCTATCGTACCCCGGGTAAATTCCGGGGTATGGCGTACCTTGATGATCTTAACCGTACGTGTGATCTCGACGGCTGAGATTAAATTTTATTAAATGATTTGTTTTTTCGGATTTATATTAAATAAAATTACAGATCAACTCATAGAATTAGTTTTTCTTTCATTTTAGTCCTCTATGTCCGTGGGTTGGTTAGTTTGATTTGGGTTGGGTTTTTTCAATATTTTGATTGAACCCAAATTCAACCACCCCAAAACATAAAGGGTACCTACCCCATCCAACCTACCACCACTTCGTTCCCCCCCCCCCCCCCCTCCCGACCCTCTCTTCTCCGCTGCTACACGCCGATACCTTAATCCCCTATCCTCTTCCCCTGTTCCTCCGTCCTCCGCCGCTAGACGCCGCTAGCCCTCTCCCTACCCTTTCTAATCTCCCTTGTCGGCCCCAAATTCATCGCTCACCAACAACTTAGATTCTCCTTGCGGAAGGGATTTCGAATCCTTGCAACCAGAAGAAGAAGGAAGGGTTCTCCTCTGCTCGCTTTTTCTGGCGATTGGCGTTATGGCTTCTCGAACGAGTTGCAGAGACCTTCGTCGAAAGAAAAAGGGGTGACCTCCCCACCGGAGAGTCCTCCCACGACGATACAAATGCTCTTTGATGACTCCGACGCCATTAGCCTCGCTTCCAAGTTCCGTCACTAACAGATCAACGGCGGCGCCTCAATGTTCTATCATTGATGATGTCAAACCTTCCTGGGTCAAGTTCTGCGAATTTTGTTTATCGCACATATTTGTGTTAAAACTAGATATGCCATACCCTCAAAATCAATAATAGGACCATGTTGTATCGGTATGCTATTATGGAAATTTTGTGGATTTATGTGGAGCAGAAAACTGAAGTTTGAATTTGAAAAGAAAAAGAACTGAAATTTGAATTACGCCGAGGAAGAAGACGATCGAAGTGAAGCTTCTGATCGTTTCTCAACCACTCACGAGATGGAATGTGGGCTAGTTTCCATAAACTTAGCATACAAACAAGAAACGTTGGCAAACTTAGTGGTTAAGCTAGTAGTTTACTATTAAGTTTGCTAGAATAGGTGTAGGGTTCGAATACTAGTTTCAACCATTATATTTAGTTTTTTTATAATTTCATTTGAAATCACTTGTTCATAGTTGATTACCCTCTCCTTGCTAGTCAAGTTTTTGGAAAAAATTTCATTTTTCTATTTAGAATTTTATTTTACAACTATTCATAAATAGTAATTCTACACAACATGTCATTTTTGTCACACACCACCGTTGTGCCCACCTCCACCTTGCAACTTTGCGTTAACCCAAAACTAGTACAAAGGACTAGTACATCCCAAAACAAACCTTTGCTAAACCACGTGAAAGGGCATTTGTAGTGCAGTCTAGTGACTAAGTTTGAAATTCTGCCTTGACAAACTTATAAACGTGAAAGCTCCATGTTCCGAATGGTTCAATATTCTGCCTTGACACTGATGCGTGTAAAATGGATTGGTTGTTATTATAAAAGAGATGCAGGATGCAGTGTTGCTTTAAAAAAATTTGTAGCGTAAACGATTTCATATACTAAGACGCATGTAACATAGTATATAACATTATAGTTGAAAAGTGAGACTTGACATCGATAGAAGTTTTACATTGATAGAAGTTTGTCGGTTGAGGTAGAATGTCTTGTTCCTTATAAATATATTTATATCAGGCACTTTCATGACATCGATACCTATGGCCAAGTCACGATGAGGTTATGATAGATCAAGGAAGATCTTATGCGATTTTTGTCGGAGATGATCCTATCACGTGGAACAATTGTTCTTTGTCATTCTAGATGATCAGTGAAATTCGCTAGACAGCTAAAGTACCATAGGTTGTTTTGAGATCCTAATTATTAGTTCACTATCGATTCGGATTATTTGTTGTCTAAATAACCTGATCGATTGATTAAAAAGGCCTCGTATTTTTTGGCCATTAAAAAGGCCTCATGTGAATTCGAACATGCCTTTTGTACCAGGCCCAATAAGGCCCTTAGCAATAGCAGATCGGCGGCACAACGCCTTTTCGCATTATTTGTACTAGCGCAGGGCCCGGCCCGTTGGGCGGGTAAACTAGCCATAGCGACGGTTGGATCAAACAAATACAAAAACCAAAAAACAAAAAACAATAAAAACCTCCCACCCACCCGAAGACGGTTTAACTCCCTTCTTCCTTTCCCTCCTCCATCGCTCTCACCTACCCTCCAGTCCCTCCACAGAAACCTGACCATCCACATCCCCAACCCGCCATCTTCTGCTTCTCCTGCGTCCCGCTCCCTCCGCAAACCCCGACCCTCCCACTACGCTCGCTCATTCTCCCTCGTCGAACAACCCTACCGTCGAATCACCACTCGCGCGGACTCCAACAACGGCACCGAGTCACGACGTCACTATTCACTCGCCGGCGAGAAGACCAACAGTCCAACCAAGCCATTGCATGCACTCATGTTCCAGCCCTCCCTGACTGACCGATATTAGTACCATCTCTACATCTCCAGGAGGTAAGTTCTAAAGTCTTACCGCGTAAAGACCCAGCCGAAGACGTTTCAACTCCCTTCCTCCCTGACGCCTTCTTCTGCTCTGCTCACTCTCCGGCCAACAAAGCAACTGGAAACCCATTCCAGTGCATGCACTCATTTTCCAGGCCTTCTCTCTGCCTGATCGACGTTAGCCCTATCTCAGCATCTCTAAAAGGTAATTTCTAAAACCCTACCTCGGCAAAATCTCCCCTTTCCTCTCATCAAGAACTTCAACCAATTTTTTCAGACCACTCATCAATTACATTCGCTTGCTGGCCTTCAAATTAGGTTTCTCCAGATCTACTACAATCTTATAATCCAGATTTTTTTTTTTTTTTAGTTCGATACTCCAAGGAAACTTTGTATGTTTGTATTGACACATTCATGTATTGGGTTGCTATTGTTTGTGTATATTCGGGTTTACATAATTAGTTGATTAGTTTTACAGCTCTAACATTTGTTGATAGAGTTGCTAATATTGCTACTAATCTAAATTATAGATTCTTTTCCATGGGAGACTTCGTTTCAAATCTGCAATATGAAGTTGCCGCAAGAATTTGGGACAATGTAGAAACGATAGATCTTATCCCTATGCAATTGGATGTTGCTAATCAGGTGAATCAGATAACATGTATTTTATCTATCCGGAATCTATATTTTATCTAAAGAATTTGCATCTAATTTGGTCTTATTTTGAACTCCTTATGTTTTGGCTTGTACCAGGGCAAGTCATACATTTTCAATGGCTGGGTCACAGAATTGAGGAGATCTTGGCATGCCGACTCCAGCATATACTTGCTTCACTTGACAATTGAAGATTTTATCACCGATCTTGAGGTCGTATTTCCATCAGCTTACTTACGGCGAGTCATGTCTGCTGTTGTTGGTCCTGATGAGATGGAAGATGTGGAGTACATTCCACTACTCAACAGGATTGGTGAGTCGCCATATAGGGTCTTGGTCACATTCGGACCTTGGAACAACGTGGAGAATCGTCTTGATCTCTTCTTGGTTAAGTTGTTCCCGATTTTAGATGACTAAGTAGCGTAGGGTATTATTAATATAATCGGATTAATGTTAGTAATGGTCCACCTCGCTCTAATTTCGAATTATCTAACCGCGTAATGGATATGTGAACGCAAATATTTTTTGAAAGGTTATTATCCTTTTGAGGTGGTCCTTCATGTAACCATATTTTGAGCATCATATAATTTTGCTCTTTGTTTACTGTCACCTTCCTTGCTATTTGTTAATTCCTTTTAAATTGTTGTACTCTAGAGTTTAGAGTTGGAACTCGCTGCCAATGCATTTAGGAAGCCGCCCAAACAAAATAAAAAAAAACCCCACAGGCCCAATTTAGATAGGTGAATTTGGAATGTATCAGCCTGCCTGGGTGTAGTCATTTGCCATGGGTTTTCCCAAAACTCTGGGCCCGATTAATTCATGAGCCACATAGAGAATAAGCCCATTTTTCCAGCTAAAATATAGCATTTAAAATTTAGTCTTTAAAAAATGTTAAACTGTCATTGTATATATAATATTGGTAATAACAGAATTGTAAATTCGATAAATGTATTAATGATTTCCTAAAATCGTCAGATCCCTTGAGTAAGCTATGAGTACAAACTTTTCTTTTCATAAGTGGCCAGATACATAAGCTCAATGCATAAAAACATATAGTCCATTGCTAGGGAAATTGCCTTAACAAAAATAAATAGCCAAACATGACGCCTAACAATTGTCCATAAAAAAAATAAACTGTAATCATAAGTTAAACCTGAATTGAAGTTCATAACAATTGTCCTTCCTCAGTGAAGGGGCTTTCGATCAATATCTCGTTTTCTTTAAGCTCAATTTCCTTCTGGTGTTCCAAACTATAACCAAACATTCCCGAAACCCTAATTGCTTTCTATTCCAACGTGAAACAAAACAATAAAAGTCTCTGTAGTCTAGTGGAATCTCGCCTTGCCCTCTCACCTGGTGGTCAAGGTTTCGATCCTTGTGGGAAGCAGCATATTTTTTTATCACTAGCTATTTTGGTAATCAGTTTATGTTTTATTTAGTGATCAAATGCTTTATGTTTGTCAAGCAAAGAAACTAAATGTAACTCAACCATCACTTCCTTTGCTACGTGCATGTCATTGGAGAAACTCTCCATGGGTGGTCAACTAGGGTGACTCAGCTTGTTACTAGTTTGGTCTATACCCGACCATGAGAGGAAAAATGGGGTGGAAATACATAGTTGCCTCATTACTTTCCACGTGGGTTTGCCATGGGAGTGCACTTGGATCTCTTGGGTGGTATGTAAAAGAAACAAATAATACAAAACACTAGCAAATGATTAATTACTTGAAACGACAATTATACCTTTGCTTGGCTCTCCAACGTGTGGTGAGGGAATAGAGGGCATGGTAACTTTGTGTTCTTGATCGGTAAACTATTTTTGGTTAAAGTGTTTAACTAAAAGATGTCGGTTTAATACGGGGTCTATCAAATTTTTTTGGAAGATTAGTCATTAATTTGTTAGCATTAAGTTGGAGATTATCCATTAATTTGCTTCGTTGGGCTTAATCCTTATTATAGCCCAAATCAGCCTCCAAATTTAAGGTCCACATGATTGCAATTGTGAGTTGAGCAAAGAAGAATAAAATAAGTAGTTGTGGCGGACAGATTTCATTACAAAATAGGAATGTGATAGAGAGTTTGGACCGAAATCCAGGAAGGATTGTAGGCTAGTCTAAGAGAACCTGGAGCCACCAAAAACAACAGACCCAAAAAAAAAGAAGCAAGGAAAAAAAAAACACCACCAAACCCCACCACCGACACCCACCATCAGATGCACAACGGTAACAGACAACACCGAAAGAGAAAGACCACATGCAAGAACAAATGCTAGTAGTGTTTTTAGAATTGAGAGCATAAAATTCAGACATCTTAAGGAACAACCCATTTGCCGTTTAGCCAGTCCTGATGTGGCCTCAAATCAGCCTGATTGAACGTTGTCTTCTCATCATACTCTATAAAGTTAACCTCGTAATTGGAGTTGATCAAGACCTTTGCAATCACGCCAACCCACCAGCCCTCGTTGTAGTAAGCATCTACTGCATCCCACACCTTGAATGCATCCACAACAATGATCTCCGGCGGACAAGGCCTTATGTTGCAAGCACGAATGACTTCTCTGAGAAACTCAGTATCATCATCATTCCTCAGGGACAAGTACTCAATAAGGTACTTGTCTTCACCCGAAGGTTCAATAATTGTTGCAGCAAACCAAGCACCTTTCAAACCGTCTTCGTCAGTTAGCACCTCGACTTGCATTCCTTGAGTGAACTTCATCACTTCCTTGGAAAAGTTTGAGTTTAGCCACATCTGCATGTTTATGAAGCGATTCAACGAGGTTCAGACATTGTGAAAAAGAACAAATGTCATCTCTGAGTTTATATATGTATGCATGGGGTGTGTCATAGTGCAATGGGGAAGAGACATAAAAGAAAGAAAGAAGTCTCTGTATCTCTGTGTTTGTAAGCAACAAGAGCCAAAAATTCCGCTAATACCCAACATTCTCTACTTTCCTCAACCTAACTAGATCGAGATTCAAAATTCCCTAAAATTGTTATACCAAGCAACGGAGCAGGAAAAGTCATAAAATCGAATTAGCTCACCTCTTTCTCCCGCTGAACCTCTTCGAATCGCGGCTCCCACTTCCCTTGAACCCACTGAACAGGCAACCTCAAATCTTTCTCTTCCAACACAATCTGCTCGTCAAAGCCTCTGAGGAACACCGCGAATTTCCCGCCGGAGTGCTCCGCAATAATAGCCCCTTCCCACCAGCCGTCGCTGTAGAAGGCCTCCACTTCGTCTTCGAACTTGAACTGGACCTTCTTCTCGGGAGGCGGCGGCGGCGGACGCAATTGAACCCAATCGAGGGTTTCTTGCAGCAGCTTCTCCCCAGATTCGTCCGCGTAGAGCTGGTCGTACTCGACTACGTAACGATTGGTGTTCTTCGCCTCGCGGCGGACGACGGTGCCGGCGTACCAGGAGCCGCGGAACCATACATCGCGGGGGCGGATCTCGACCCGGTCGCCCGGATTGAATTGGGCGACCCACGAAGAAGATGGGTTCGACATCGAGGGTTTCTTGCAGAATTGCAGGTGAAGAACGGAAGGAAGCGGGGTGATTTTTTTTTGGTAGAAAAAGCGGGGTGATTTTGAGAAAGGGAATGGGAAAAGACTGTTTGTTTTTACCCCAAAGAGAAAGGGAATGGAGGGAATGGGAAAAGACTGTTCTGCGGTTTCTCAAAAAAAAAACTGTTCAGGGTTCAGGGTTCCGTGTAATCAATCAGAGAGAGAGAGAGAGAGAGGCGATGGCGGTTCCGTGTTAAAGAAAAGTTGAAGAGCAGTAGGAGTCAGGAAAGCAACTGCAGCGTTTGTGTAGGTCGGCGTTGGCTTCATTAGGGTTGCTTGTTTGTGTAGGTCGGCGTTGGCTTCAATAATAGTAGTACTATTATTTTCTTTTATTAGTAGATTGTGTATTATCATGTCACTCCAAAGAAACATGGTCCATTTTAATGAGCCAAGCCGAACTCATTCTCGGCTCTTTTATGAACGAGCTAATACGATCCGAACACGACACAACTCATTTATTGAGTTTGGGCTCATAATTTTGAACAAAATTCTGGCTCGAGCTAGCAAACAACTCATTTCATCCTAATTAGTCATTACTAAGGGGTCGTTTGCTTGGTGGAGTTGGATAACAACAAGAAGTACACTCTAGAGGTAAAAAGGCAAACATGATTTTATTAGGGTTTAGGGTTCAGAGTTTAGGGTTTAGAGTTCAGGGTCCAGGGTTCAGAGGGTTTAGGGTTCAACATTCAGGGTCTAGGGTCTAGGGTCCAGGGGTTAGGGGTTAGGGTTTAGGGTTTAGGGTTCAGGGTCTAGGGTCTAGGGTTTAGGGTTTAGGGTTTAGGGTTTAGGGTTTGGGGTCTAGGGTTTAGGGTTCAGGGTTCAGGGTTTAGGGTCTACGGTTCAGGGTTTAGGGTTTAGGGTGTAGGGTTTCAGGGTTTAGGGTTCAGGGTTCAGGGTTCATGGTTAAGGGTTTAGGGTTTTAGGTTTTTAGGGTCTAGGGTTTATGGTTTTTGCTTGTAAGTATGTCCTTCGCGTAGTACATTAGTAGGTACGTGAAGGTTTGCCGGTTACTTTTGGCTATCGATGTCAATTGAAAAGTAAACAGAAATTAATAAACCGGAAAATTGACAAGTAGATGGTGTATTATCATGTCACTCCAAAGAAATTAGCCAACCTGAAATTTTTGTCATTGGATTGTGTATTTGGATGTATCGTATAGGCAGTCGTATTTGGAGATTGCCTGTTGGTTTAAACCGAAGATGAAACCTTTGAATAACAGGTATGTACATTTGTGGCCAAAAGCAGCAACCATTGGGCCAGAAGGCCCAAATCAGCCTTCCGGCCTGTCTTTTTTAGGCCGCATTCAATTTACTTAAGCCCTGATCTTGCCTCCCTCGACAACACAGACCTCGTTCCAGATCTTCGCTGGCATCGGCGGTAAAAACTGCCCCTTTCGACCACGGTGAAAACCCTAGCGCCAAGGTATGTCACTATCTGGTCCTAAGCACGCCACTCAGTAGAAAACATCATATTCCTCTAATAAAGATTACTACGATCGCAGCGGACCAACGAACTATGGCAGTTTTCCGCCGAGACAACCCAGTCGCCTCGCTGGATTACGAGGACCCCACCGATCCCCAAGGTTCGATGTTTTGGTTTCTGTAGGTCTAAATTGGTACTGGATTCGATTGATTCGCAAAACCTTACTGGTGACTCCACTTAGTGTGTTTCTTGTCTCTATTGTAGACCCCATTTGTGCTTCGATGACGTTTCGAGGTTTGCGGTTGGGAACCAACAACCGTACTGTGATAGCTCGGCTTCTAAAGACGTGGACAGAAGTCATTGACGGAGAGGTTTGGAAAACGCCAGCATTGCGCATGCTCTGGATGGACAAAAAGGTTTGTTTACGATTTCCCAGCAAAAAAAACACCAGCTGCTTATGCTTATCTAAACATTCTTTTACACCTGCTAATCCCGCAGAAACGAGTTATTGAAGCTCTGGCATATGAAAAGGACATTGATGACGTGATGGCGAGGATCAAAGTTGGTCGTCTGTATCGCCTAAGCATTATCGTTACAATCCCCTCGAGTAAGAACAAACGCATTGTCCCAGGAGAACTGCGGCTGCTCATGAACTCTGAGCAACTGATTGACAACATCGAAGAAGACTAGAACAATCCTAAGTTTCCCCTCGACTCATTCATGAAATCTCATTTCTCAATGGTCCCTGCAAAGTTTGAAAGTTTCCACTGCCACGCAGGTAAAGCAATGTACATCACTTTCACGACCAACACACACTAAAAATCCCATAACATCTATGCAATTACAGATGTCACAGGCTGCGTACGGCGAATCACAGTACCAACTGCCCTCCAAGATGGCATGCTTGATTTCCATCTGGTTATTGAAGACTACAGGTATACTAAACTATGTACCTTAGCTCGTTAAAACTTTCGACAGCGAATAATTTATATTTTGTTTGCATTTGCAAAACAGTGGGAACAAGGCTGTTGTGAAGTACTGTGGCTACGATGTCGCTGGTTACCTCCAACAAGCAGCAGATGTAGAGTCGCACCTCCCGCTGATAACCACAGTTACATCGGTAGTCTCCGTGCCCGATGCATGCAACGATGATGGTATATATGAGCTGGAATCGACACAAGCCAGTCGTCTGATTATCAGTTCATACAATGAGACCACTGAAAGAGTCATGAACAGGTATTGATTTCCTAACAATCTCTAACACAATTTGTTCACTTCAAATATGCTTTCATTGCAACAACTTAGCCTAACATAGACATCTATTTGCAAAACTCAGGTTTCTGCCATGCCGCAAACCGATCAAGTACATAATCTATGGAACAGCTGAAAGGATGGGATACTTACGCTACCCTCGCCCCCCAAAAAGAACACTTGCTCAGATAAAAGAAGACTTGAGTTCAATACCACAAAATCGTGAGGTATATTATGATGCTTTGAAAAATCCCAACATTCAAATATGTTTCACTTGCTATTGCCGTGCACTCTAACCTGGCAAAAACAATTTTTATATTTCAGACCCTCTACCGAACCATAATCAAGTTCACTCATGTCCTATGCCAAATAGATGCTTGCAGAACCACTCGGGAAACGCCAAGGTGAGATTAAATATTTAAATTGACCGGTTTGCACTTTTGGCAAGGAACGCTTGCATTATTCTCAACAAACCTAACGAGCTTCTATTATGACCAGACTACATTACCACATCGAGGCAAGGTGCAAATCTGAATCATCCGCGGCCGATGTTGTACTGAACCACGAGGCAGCTCTGTCAATACTCTGCATGATGCCGGCAAAGTATCTCAAACTGAACGAAGATGAAATAAAAGACATCATCAAGAAAAACTGCAAAAAGACCTTTCGCAGCAGAACTGTACATTGCATGGCCAAACCCAGGTCAGAGCACCGTGCCGCACATCAGGGTTGCCACACTTAGGGATCCTTGTGCTTTCGACGATTGAACATCAACTTCGACCAGCTACATTTTGAATCAGGAAAACTACTACTGATTGACCGCCTTTTGCTGTTTCTACCTAAGCCCTGACATAATTGACAACACTTTTGGTCTAGCCTTTTGTCATTTAACAACTACCACCTGGCTTAATTAGGTAGTTCAGTCAAACTGTGAATCTATTGTGAATGCTTAGGACACATTTTGGGAAATACTTTTGCATATGTACCTATATTCAGTGTTTTTTTTTTTTTTTTTGAGGGAAGTACCTATATTCAGTGTTAGACAATATTGATATGCAGATGTCCTTAATGAAATAAGTTGCAAGGGGAATAACTTAAAACCAAAAATGAAATGCTGCTGATGGGTTTCGAACCCAAGCCAAAAATTAGGCTTCCAAACTGCCATCCGCTGGACTGCAATCAACATTCTTTGTTCAATTGTGTAAGCTTATTAATATGAATCATCCTGCAGCGAAGCGCGGGCTTATTCCCAATAGTAATAACTTAAAACCAAAACTGAAATGCTTCTGATGGGTGTCGAACCCAAGACATAAATTGGCATTGCAAACTTCCATCCGCTGGACTACAATCAAAATTCTTTGTTCAATTGTGTACGCTTATTAATATGAATCACGCAAACAATTTGCTTGCCACTTAACCAACAAAACCCTGAACCCTGAACCTGAACCCTGAACCCTGAACCCTAAACCCTAAACCCTAGACCCTGAACCTTGAACTCTAAACCCTAAACTCTGAACCCAAAACCCTAATAAAATCATGTTTGCCTTTTTACCTCTAGAGTGAACTTCTTGTTGTTATCCAACTCCACCAAGCAAACGACCCCTTAGTAATGACTAATTAGGATGAAATGAGTTGTTTGCTAGCTCGAGCCAGAATTTTGATCGAAATTATGAGCCCAAACTCAATAAATGAGTTGTGTCGTGTTCGGATCGTATTAGCTCGTTCATAAAAGAGCCGAGAATGAGTTCGGCTTGGCTCATTAAAATGGACCATGTTTCTTTGGAGTGACATGATAATACACCATCAACTTGCCAATTTTCCGGTTTATTAATTTCTGTTTACTTTTCACTTGACTTCAATAGCCAAAAGTAACCGGCAAACGACCCCTTAGTAATGACTAATTAGCGTGAATCTTAGAGCCATTTTGTAATAGTTTCATTCTCTCCTTTCCCATTTTAATTTCTAATCGTATGAAAAAGGAAAAACAAATTTGAAAAGTGCCAGAGGGAACATTTGGAGCCTCTTTTTTAATTTTTCCGTAAAATTTCCCTCTCTCAACGATTTTAGTTTTCCACCCTATGAAAAAAATAAAAATATTGCCAACCCAACTTTACCTTTCTGACTTCCTTCTCTTCATTTCGTTCTTTCACCTTGCTTGTTCGTCAACCCGCTGGAGTGGAACCAAACCCTTCCCACAATCGTCACTTCGTTCCTTCTCCTTCTCATAATCATATATTGTAATCTCAGCCAAAGGTCGGGTTGTCGATTTTAGTTTTGGGTTCTCTTCCCATCGACGGCGGCGCTGCTGCATGCGAGTCCTGATGGAGGTATGTTCTAAATTCTCTGTCCTTTCTCTCATTTGTGTTGGTCTATCACTGATTTGGAGTTTTGACAGAATAGCCTTTGTACCAACGCGGAGTGAAGTTCTCGGGTCCTCAATTGTTCATCGATGAGGATTGTAATCAGATCCAATGAATCAAGCGGTCCATTCAATTTTTTTCGTCTCTGCTCTTGATTTGATTGTAGGCTCGATAATTTTTGTTTCTGACCTCAATTAATTTCCATTGGCAAGCTGTTCGGATTGTAATCAAAGCGTTCAGAGTGGTTTGAGACCTGTGGCTGTGGTTGTTGCTCGGTTTTGCTCTGTGCTCGGTTTTTGACCTCAGGTTCGTTCTTCTGCTTAGTGCTTAGTGTTTAGTTCCAAGCTAGATATTTTTCAATACAGAGTGTTTTTCAACTAGAACACAAAAATAATCTGGACCAGCAAAAGTAGAGGCATACATTGTTGATTGGAAAAGAAGTTTAATGAACCTAAAACATGAACAACCAGGACCAGAAAGTATGAAAATACCCAACCAAACATCATAACGTCCTCCAATCAAAGAACCTAACTCGTCCATAGAGTATCAAACAAATGGCCAGATTCGAAATGTGTCTCCGGTTATTAGAATCCATGCCAATCTTTTCAACTAGCCTTCTTGCTGCTCCTCAGGCCTTCCCTTCTAGTACATGGCTTCTTCTGCAACATTGAATATATAAAGTTTAGTTCCAACGAAAATAATTGTTTCCCAAAAGTATTCTAGACATGCACAATGAACTTCTAATATTACAGTTGGTGGATCAGGGATGTCGGTTGTATCAACATCCTCTTCAGTATCCTCCTCTGATAACTCTGGACAAGTTCTGGCATTATGAGTATCCTTCCCACATTTACTGCAATGTTTTGGTTTTCTGCCAATGTGTGGTGCTTGCTGGTCAGCTCCGTTGTTGGCGACGTTTTCACTATTTGGCTCTTCATTAGTTTCAGTATCAGTAGGTTCTGGTATTGTAGGCCTCACATAATCAGGAGGCTTCTTACAAGTGCTTTTTTTATGACCCAATACGCCACATCTGCTACACATTCGTTGCTCCCCTTTCTTCCTTTTGTTTTCTTGTCCACCCGAACCTTTGTATTTCACAGGATGTGGATCCAAAAGTTTCTCTTTTGCCTTTGGTCTATTGATATCTGGGATCTCAGTATCACCTTCGTTCATCATGTCTAGCGATTCACATATGGATGCAATTCCTGTACGAGCAAGGTTGAAGCTTTCGCTTGATTTTGCCCCTTTTAACCATAACTGGGAGCTGCTTTGTTGAAGAAGCCCATATCTGAAAACCACATTCAATATTATCCTGTTAAAACGTCACGAAAAAGTGAAAGCTTATGTTCTAAAACGGGTCAACGCCCTCTGGTACCACCTTAATATTTAATAAACACATCTGAACTGCTTTCTTAAACACAGTAACACACAATTTCCAGCTTTATACAGTAACTACAAACCTGAATGTGAATAGTCTAGCCTCGTCCATATTGTGTGGTTGTTGTAAGCTATCAAGTGTCTTCGGCTTCTTTGACCACCTTAACTTTACCAACCGTTCTGGAAGTTCCAGCATACCCTCTAATTTCAGTAGATGAACCATATGAGCGCATGGTATTCCCATATAGTGGTAATAGTTACAACTACACTCCATAGCGAAGGGCTCAATTGTGTATGTGACCTGAAAAAACTTTTGTTTACCTGACATTGTCACTCTGTAAATGCGTTGGTTTTCCGATATCTCTGAATCCATCCTTACACAAGCTCCCGACTTTTCAACCTCATCTCTGAATTTGAAAAAGGCTTCTTTTGTGAATAATTTAGACGCACTCTTCTGAAGTGAGACTAATATATTAGACGTTATAGTCCGTTCACGATGGATGGACTCAAAATCAGCTTGTTGCTCCATCTCCCTCATATCCCTAGCCCAACGATCAAAATGAATAAAAAACTCAAGTAGATTATGATTGTTTTCGATATACTTGGTAAGCTGAGAGTTGATTCCTTCACATCTAGACGTTGTTGACAAGCCTGCAAAGAACTTTGAGCGCAAGTATGTATACCCCCATTCAGTTCTTTGGTCAAATAGATGTGAAACCCAATTGTTATGCTGCTGTGAGCACTCCTCGACCATTGTTTTCCACTTCTCTTCAAATACTGAAGGTTCCAAATCAGCTGACACGAAATGTTTCCATTGTGGCAAGAAGTTAGGATTGTCCCTCACTTTTCTGGCAATAGTTTTGTCTATGTGCCAAGCACATAAACGAT
Source organism: Linum tenue (assembly GCA_946122785.1). NCBI lineage: Eukaryota > Viridiplantae > Streptophyta > Magnoliopsida > Malpighiales > Linaceae > Linum > Linum tenue. The sequence continues at coordinate 41,630,275 of CAMGYJ010000002.1, forward strand.
GTGTCGCATCGGGGAATACTTGCTGAATTGCATTGCGCATGACTTTATCTCCATCTGTAACAACAGTTTTAGGATCTACACCGCCCAACCTTCTCCTCAAGGCATCTAGAACCCATACATAGTTTTCTTCTTTCTCATTTGCCAAAAATGAACATCCAAATATGCAACTGTTGAAGTGGTGGTTCACACCTAAAAAATAAACAGGTTATTAAAATTACTTCACTAATAAGACAAGAATTACACTGTACCCATAACGCATGGAAGTGATATTGCATTAAGTTTCAATGAATAAATTCTTTATACTTTATAGGAATGAAAATATAAGTTACTATGAACCGAAAATAAAAGAATTAGTACCTGAAAAAATGACTAGAGGCATATTGTAGACGTTCTTTTTGTAAGTCGCATCGAAAGCCAATAATTCTCCAAAGCATGCATAATCAGCCACTGAAATACTATCTGCCCAGAACAAGTTAACAAGCCTGTCTTCATCGTCTTTTTTTAGCTCAATTACGAACTGTTCATCCGCACTTAGTTTCGCCTGTAGGTAAGCTAGTGCTGTCGCAGCATCACCATCACTAATCTGTTCCTTCCGATCTTTGTCCACGTAATTATACGCATCTTTCCTCGTGAACCCCATCTTGCTATAGCCTCCTGCCTCTGCAACCGCTAGTGAAACAATCTGTGATGTTTTCATTCCTGCTGCTCTCCGGAAATTGATTGCTGCTTTAACTGCATCACTCAACTGTCGATTCCCTTTCATGTAGTGTCGGTATATTTTTGTAACCGTTACGTGAGAGTGCACGTTATGAAAGGTATCCACAAACCACTTCCCATCTGACTTGTCTAGTCGTACACGAATCCTAGCTTTGCAGTCAAATCTCGTCTCTCCTTTTGGTTCCCTCTTTCGTTCACCCTTTCGGTCGCGCTTTGTTCCTTGACCAGAACATACAAACCGACGCCATATCATGACCTTGTCTTTATCTCGGCCAATATCTTCTTTCCTGACGTCAAAGCCGGTGACCAGCCCATAGTTCCTCCAAAAATCATAGGCTTCTTCAGTGTTAGCGAATCTTAGCTTCTCGATATCTTCTTGTTGTAGAAGTAAGAGATCGGCAAGATCATCATCTTCTACCTCTGAACTTTGGTGAACGTTGTGAATAGTTGAACCGTTACTGTTGTTAATATCTTCATTGTTTTCCACTTCGACGATTTCATCGTCTTCCATGATCGTCGCGCTTGTGATTGTCCAAGCCAACTAACCCTAACTAGCCAAAGTAGTACTAAGGAACTAGCCTCTCCGCTGGCGCTTCACTATGAAAAACCTAACGGATGTTGTATATAAGCTGTGAAATTAAATCCTTGTTTTTAACATAACAATTTGGGTCCAAACATCCATGGGCTGGACTGAATTCGTTTGGCCTATTTAAATAAAACTAGTGGGCCTAAATAACCTCCTTGGTTCGCATAACCAAGCCTGCCGCGGGAAGCCTAGATCACTCTTAATTTATTGGTTGAAAATGGGCCAAACGTGAATTCATAAACCGGCGGAGCCACAACCAACCAAGGAGGTTAAATTGGCATCGTCTTCTTCCCTTCTTCCATCTGCTTTCGTGGTCATGTCTTTTCGAACCTTAAAACCCTAAAATGAAGCCCCTAATCGGTTTAATGAGGTGGATAAATATAGAAGTTCACACGTAACTAGTTAATTCCTTATTAAGTTCATTTAATGAGGTGGATAAATATAGAAGTTCCCACATATAAAAAAACTCTAATTGATATCTCACGGGTTTTCCTAATAGACGAGGTTAAACACCCCTCTGGCGCATCTATTAATATGGCCAAACATCTTGCCCAAAACTCATTCAACTAAAAGTAGCGCAGAGGCCCTTTGGTCAACATTGTGTCTGTAACATTATGGGGAAGGAAGTGTAAGTTCTGCAATCCGCTAATGTGTTTTCTTTTAACTTTTTAGTCAGCTATTTCGTTGTATTTGTTCTTATATTCCACTCTCTCGTTGCTTTTTTGTACAATTATATTAGGGAGAAGAACAAGATGACGAGCGGCCAGTCTACTGTACGCCAAACGCGTCCTCTAGCCGAGTCTATGGTTCGTCCAGGAGCTTTAACAGTAGGTTATTTATACAAAACTTATTCTGACTTGATTGTTCATTATTGTAGGAATTGGAGAACTATGTATCTCCTGCAAAGAAAACAAGAATGCAAGACGTCATCCCCCCACCTACACCCGACTCGAAGGTGATTGTTCTTGATGCTGAACCAGGGCTGGAACATTATGAGCTAGGTGTGCAAAACAAACCCCTCACGCCTCCACAAAAATTGTCAATGAAGGTATGTAATCCTAGTGATGTACATATGCTTCCTTTTCGCCCACTATTTTCGTTGTTTTCCTTCGTTCCTTTCTCCGCCACTTGTAATCCTAGTGAAAACCTCTTCTTATTTCCTCTATTTGTTCGTTCTCCATGATTGAAGGGTACCACAAGGTTTGAGCTCCCTACAGCCGTCAACTACAGTGACGAAGAAGTGAGTTTTGCTCACTATATATTTGCAGAAGACCTTCCTCCTGATGAAGCTTTGGTCAAAACAATGATGAAATCATACACCAGGCAGACATTATGGAGCTTATGCCCCGAGTCAAGCGTTGATGCTGATGTAAGTACTTCTGCGAAAAGCCCCTAGTTGACCTGAACGTGCTTAACGACTTTTAATCATTGGATTTTATTTCTATTGTGTTTTAGGTAATTACAGCGTTAGCATGCCACTTGACCTTGGACGAAGTTAAAAGCGATACTGGTCGTGGAAGAAGAGTGTGCTTTCTGCCTACGGAATTGCAGGTAAGTGTTGCTTTTTCTTTGTAATTCTAATTCAGTTTACACAGGGTTGGTTGTTTATTAAGTAAGATTAGTGTTCAATGATTTAACTTCATTTTCCTACCAGGATATGGTCGTTAATTATGGCATGACATCTGCAAAGGCATTAGAGTTATATGATACAAAATTCCTATCAAAAGCTCGTAACTGTAGAAAGGTTATGACTTCTCCACAATTCTTCCTTCTCATTTCTGCTTATTTAGTAGCGGGTTTCACAACATATGTGCGCGTGAATTATGCCTGCCCTTCTGCTTAATTTCTTGAATGAATTATGTCGGAAAACTAATTAGTTAATTGGATTGTTTTCTCGTACCTGTGAAGGTTTGTCTTCCCATGAAAGATATGATGAATGATGAAGGCATCCACTGGTATTTAGCTATAATTTTGATGGACCAGAAACAAGTACACATTCTGGATTCATGCCCATCAAAAGAGCGCCAGACAATCCGTAGGAATGCAGTTAACACAATGGTATAGTTAAAATTTGTGCCATTGAATACATACTTCAATACACGTGTTTGTAATTCAATTATGTGGCATTATATTTTCCAACCAAATTTTGTAATTCATAGGTTACTTTTTGAACGTTGTAGATTGAATTTCTGAACGACTTGTTCGATGCCTTACACAAGGAAGTTCAATCAACATGTGCGCCACCACAGATTAAGGAGTTTTCTTTGACCACTTCTGAAGTTCCTACACAACGACACAAGTAAGAATGTATATTTGGTCATAATTTCACTAGACAAATAAAATATTTGTATCTTACGTAATGCATCTTTCTAAACAGGAATGATAGTGGGATCTGGGTTTGTGTGTGGATGATGGGATCAACTTGGGATGATGAGTATTATATTTGGGTAAGAAATCACCTACTACCTAGGCCCATTTATTTCTACGAGCACATTAAAAAAACTATGTCAACTATTGTATTAATACGTTATATTTTCTGTCCTTACAGCCATGCAATCATTTGAGAAGAATGCAGGTGGCATTGTACCTAGTCAAAGAGCCTACCAATTACATAAGACACAAGGTGCTCAAGAAAGCAAATCAGAATGCGCCTAGGTTTGAAGCTCAGACACTTGAGTACAAAATAGCTTCCCAAGAGAGGAAAGCAGGTTCCCAGAAGAGGCTAATTCAGGAAAGCAGCTTGCCAGAAGAGGCGAATTCAGGGCTCAAGGATATCTAGTCGCATAGTGTGTTCTGCTAAAACATTTTAGCATTTAGTTTTGTTTCTTCCTTTCCAACGAATGCCCTCTTTATGATAAAGATTTAAGGATATCTAGTCGCATAGTGTGTTCTGCTAAAACATTTTAGCATTTAGTTTTGTTTCTTCCTTTCCAACAAATGCCCTCTTTATGGTAACGATTTAAGGACAAGTTTATTATTCAGCCGAATAAACACAAGTACACAGCCAGAGGCTAGTTTGCCAAACAGAAATGGAACCGCTACAGTAATCTCACATTGCAGACAGATAGCCAAAATAGCAGCAACAGAAACAGCCACCTCTGAGATTCGCATAAAAACTAATAGAGATAAACTGGCCAGATTACTTGCCTCGGGAAACTTATTCCCATCACGTCTTCACGAAGTAACCCATCGAAATTTGCTCGAGGATCGTCCAACAACCAGCCCAATCAAGTGGACCCTTAAACCATTTTTCAATAAAGATGGAAGAACCCGAAACATGATTAAAAGCATCACTAGTGAAGAATGTGGCTAAAATGAAAGAGGTCACATATCGTCCATTCAAATAATATTTGTCTGAGCTCAACCAAACTTGAGTTGCTCCCCCTATAAATGTAATCACCCTCTTGTTTCTTCATATCTTCTTCAGACAACTTATCAACTGTGCTAAACATGAAACTATCAAGATCGACTTCCTTGTTCCTCGGATCCATTCTGACCTGGAAAAAGAAAACCACCAAACAAGCTCCTCAACAGATCATGTCAAAGACTACTGAAAGAATGGACCAAAAACACACATGATCCTGGAAAGGGACATCTTAAGCACCTAATTCCGATACACATTAACTCGGTTTATCATCAATGCATAAAATCGTCACCACAATTCGTCAAAACCCTTACCTTGTCAAAGTTAACCACGAAGATAGAAGCAGGACTGGGCCTGTCGGGGTCTCTGTTTAGTTCGAACCCCACGGTTTCAGTGTAAAAAAATGTAGGAATAGAATTTTTGAAATACAGACTCCACAGCTGTAGCCTCCGCTTCAAACAACGAGACCTCTCTTCCCAAATCAGTCTACAATACACCTCATCCATATCAGAGATCCATCCAAAATCACAGCATTGTAGTTCGAAAATCAATTTCGGCAATTTCAATTCAAAATCCCTTTCTTACCTCCCTAGCAGATCCTGAAGGAACCATGGCCTCTTTCATTGCCTTCTCCAGTGCAATCATCTCCGCCTGCCCAGCTGTTTACACAAGTGAATTACTCATACAAGCAACAATTAGTTTTCATTCAAAGGGATGGGGGTGCTTATGCTTGCACAGCTTGACGCCGAGATTACCTGCGATATTCGGCCAGTTTAGGGTTCAAACAATCGATTGGGAGGAATCATAGGACAGGTGTGAAATATAACAGTCGAGAACGGGAAAACGAAGAAGAATAAGAGGAGGAAACAGAGTGGTTCAATTATCGCTGCCATCTTCTGAGACGGCTGGGATGATTTACAGGAGTAGGGAGGAAGAACAGGGTTATTCCCAATTCGAACAGAAAAATGGAGAAGAGAGAAGGTCCAAGGTCGGGATTTGGAGGAGAGGGGTAGGGCTGCGGGTGGGGCAAGGGTAGGTGTCCTTTCTCTTAGGGTGGTTGGGTTTTGGGTCAATTCAATAACTAAACAGAACCAACCCGATTTGGTTTACAATGGACTAAAATGAAAGAAAAACTAATTCTATGAGTTGATCTGTAATTTTATTTAATATAAATTCCGAAAAAATAAATCATTTAATCAAATTTAATCTCAGCCGTCGAGATCACACGTACGGTCAAGATCACCCAAGGTACGCCATACCCCGGAATTTACCCGGGGTACGATAGAAGCCACCTAAAGTATAATTAAAATAACTAAATATGAAAATCGAAGTATCAAAACACCAATAAGTATTGAGCGAAGATTTAGCGGCCTTAGCTAACCGTTGAAAAGTTGTGATTTTTTAATTTCAGCTTCATGTATGTTTTTTATTTAAAATGATACAACTAATCCATGTAGCATGATTGGTTAAGATTCTTATCATAGTTAGAAATATCCACGTTTAAAATACTAGTATGTGTATTTTTTTAAGAATAAACGAGAAACAAATAAATCATTATGAAAACAAAAATATTCTTCCTACTTTCACTCTCATTGCACGAAAATTTGAATGGAGTGCAGAAAAAATATTCGTACACTTATTAATGATAACTTTTGCATCGCCATCTATGACAATTGACAACGTTACACAAACAATCACGAAGCGCTATGCTTACCACTAGCCCATCACAACCCACTTTCCTACCCAGCCCATTCCCTCTCCACCACCGCCGAGCCCACCTATCTTTCAGCCCATCACCACCACACCCTGCCACTCCCCCAACCCTCTCCCTCTCTTCCTCCAAGCCCACGTACCGGCCCACCACACAACTCACCGGCGAACCCACAGCCCGCATTACGCACTCTGTTCCATCCCGTCCCTCCCATCGTCCTCGTGCTCCCTTCGCTTCTTCCCACGATTCTTCTCCACCACTTCTTCCTTCTTCTTCTTCCTCTCCATCTCAGACGCAGGCTTCCTCCCGCCGCCTTTCCTTCTCCAGCCACTCGTCTCCACCTGTTTGATTGATTTCCTCTCGAATTAGTAAATTGGGTTCGTTCCAAGGTTCCTTTAGTTCCGGCCGACCCAGAAAGGTAAATATACTGCTCTTGATCTGTCCTCGATTCTTCATTCGAATTTCGTTAGTTTTCGTTATTGGGTCCTTAGGTTTTTGTCTTAGAGGTACGATCTTTTGTTGATGTGTTGGATTTACGGTGAAACAACCTCTGAATTTCTGTTTCTGCCGCCAATTTACAACTGAATCCCACGGTGATTGAATTGTTCACCTTTAGCTGTTAATAGGGCTAACTTTACCTTTCCTTCAAGTTCAGATTTGGTTCTATGATAGTGTATATGCGGAATAGTTCTACAATTACGCCTGTGGTTACAGGATTTGCGGGATTTCATGCTGGTTCATGGATTTTGGTTCTGACAGTTTCAAGTTAATACCAATCTGAAATCTTTGCTTATGCAGTAAACTTCCATCTTCAATCTCTATATCACTTCCAATGGAAGGGTTTGGATTCAGCGATGCCAGTAGTGCTGTGAGGAAGAAGAGGAGCAGTACATCACGTCGCCCTCGGCCGGACTCTCAGCTGCCTTCTGATTACCACGACATGTCTTCCTTATCGTCCACCCCACCTTCAGAAAATGTAAGCATATAGATAATTTGCTAGGACTTTTTGTTCTATGTCTAATGTCTACAGCTTCTTCATCACAATAAAACATATGCTGCCTTCTGCAGAATGCGATGAAAGCTGAAGATGGAGGGTTTGTGGAGTCAGATGAAGCTTCCAACAACGGCTCATTAACTTCTTTTCGTGGTAGTAATGAACAGAGGCACGGTGTGGCTGATTCCCGGAGGTGCAGTGAAGGGGTACTTGCGCCAGTGAATTGGAAGAATGCTAGTGGGAACTTTGAAGCTGCTTCAGATGGAGGAGGCGCTAATGGTAACAAGGTTAAAAAGGTTAAGCTTAAGCTTGGGGGTGTTACTCGGACGATCAATGCTAATTCTGCATCGGATGGTGCGTCTGCTGTTGGGCCTTCTTCCACCAAATCTTCTCATTTCCCAGGTTCAGAACAGAAGCCTGCAAAGGTATGTAGATATATTTCCATTACTTTTTCGGTCAATCCAGCATCCTCTTTGGACTTCGTTCATATCGTTATTGTATCACAGAATGGACCTTATGCTGTGAACAATGCTATGGAAACACTCATTACTGCTTGTAATCATCTTCTTTCTTATATATCTCTTAATCTTGCTGCAGGACAGTGTAGTTGAACATAACCGTTCCATTACTTCGGATAGGGGGAGTGGCTCACGAGGAGTATGGAAGGAATTGCCTAAAAGTGGCTCAAGTGGTGGCAAAGGCGATGCGGTCAGGGTTAAGACACCTGATGAAAATCGCCCCTCACCAAAGCAGACAGATAACAGCTATGAGCCTGTCCGTAAGAGCAAACGTGTCCCAAAGAGACGTCTATTAGATGGGATGTTCGATGATGGGGGCGAGGAGGATGATGAGATTCGATACCTTGAGAAGGTCACTTATGGTATGGAATTTGAAGATGAGGATGAAGCTGGAAGCAGGAAGAAGCGGAGATTATCAAAGGTAATGAAAGCGAACGTCAACGTTGTACATGATGCTGATGCTCGAGGCTCATCGAGGTCGGGCAAAGAGGCAAAGAAGTCAAAGTCAGGCAAGGTCTCTGGAGACACTGATTATATGGATGATGACGAATTGGCTTCAGAAGGTGAGCCAATGGCTAAGAAGAAGAGACTGAGGAAAGAGTTGGCTGACATACCTGTTGTTGAACCGAAGAAGGAAATTACGATTACCACTCGTCAGAGGGCTCTTCAAACTGGCAAAGATGCATCTACTGATGTGGGTGCTGGCTTGATTGAGTTCCCTAATGGACTGCCTCCAGCGCCTCCAAAAAGTTAGTCATGGCTTCACATCTTTTGAGTAAATTTTCAGTTGATTATGCATACTCATAACCAATTCTCTTGATTTGTATGCTACCAGAACAAAAGGAGAAGCTCTCTGAAGTGGAGCAACAACTAAAGAGAGCTGAGGCGCTTCAGAGGCGTAGAATGCAGGTGGAAAAGGCAGCTAGGGAGTCTGAGGTATATGCTCACATACCATATTCCAAGCATGCTCTTTTGTTCTGTGTGAATCACTTGAGCCTTTGCTAATTGTGTTTGTTGTGATCTTGAACCTGTTTATTGGAAAACACAAAAGGCTGAGGCAATCAGAAAGATTCTGGGCCAAGATTCGAGCAGGAAGAAGCGTGAAGAGAAAGTAAAGAAGCGGCAAGAAGAAATAGCCCAGGTGTTGATCTGTTATATGCCAGAATGAGCACTCTCCGTTTTATTTGAATGAACTTTCACCAATGCTAATAATCTTTACAACTTGGAAAAATTATGTTTGCAGGAGAGAGCTGCAAACGCCATGGTTCTCCCATCTGACCGAGTGAGATGGGTAATGGGTCCTTCTGGGACAGTAGTAACATTCCCTGAAGAGGTCGGTCTTCCCAGCATATTTGATCCCAAGCCTCAAAGGTATGTTGAACTAGCGAGAACCTAACTCATTTTAACCTGTGAAAGTATGCCTAAATATTAAGAAACTTGGAACCTTAACTTAGAAGCTTACTAAGCTGACTTATTTGTTAATAAAGTAGCCACTGTCTCATTCCGTTAATCTGTGATAAATTCGGTTGACTCAACATGCCGAATAGGCTCGCCCCATTGGAAACCCTACCCACCCTCACCAGAACCATAAGTTTGCATCTCAGAATTCGTGTGTTGGACGTGAATGAGTGCTCCAGCCTCCAGGTACTGATACAGCCAAATATTGGTGACAATGATCAGCCCTTTAGTCCGGTTGCTCCTCCGAAATACTGGCATATCAGAAGTGATAAGACATAGTGACTGTTTTCACGGATATGTTCGAGTTTTCTTATGATATATTGTATTGATCATTTCGGCATGCACTTCTGGTTCGTGAATATATCTTTGTCTGCGTATGATCTGTATGGTGTTTTAAGATGCTAACTTTGGTTTCTCTTTCTCATGGGTCGATTTTGCTGATGCCAGTTATCCTCCAGCAAGAGAGAAATGTGCTGGACCATCCTGTCCCAATCCATACAAGTACAGAGATTCCAAGTCCAAGCTTCCACTTTGCAGTCTGCAATGTTATAAGGCGATCCGTGCATGATAAGGAATACCATCTTCTTCCTGATTAATCATAATAATTGACTCCGAGTGTTGATAGCATGAGATCATTAGCTGATTTGTTGTCTAATTAGCATCTCAGTTATAGTAAATGGTAAATAATGATATTGTTATTGTTATCTTTCACCAATTCTTGTAATTTTTTCCAGCTCCTGTGATTTTGCTCTCTTGTATATGTAATATGTATATGATGGCAAGTCAAGAAAGTTTAAGTTGCATTAATCTACCTCTGTCGCACGACCCTATCACTACGGTGGCCAAGACATGGAGAATTTTGCTGAAGTTCATCACCATGTTCTTTGATCTATCTTTCCAGTTCATGTTATCTATGGTTAACGATAGATAACATGAACATGGTTGTCGACTCAAACCTATTAGTATGAGATTAAGCTTGATGAGAGACTTACCATCACTACCAATCAAGATGAATTGGTGAGTTTGATGTAAAAACGTGTTGAGCTATATTTCGAAAATGTCGTTTGGGGTCAACAACACCCTAAGCGACGGTAGAAACTAGAATTTGATTATATATTATAAATAAACAACTAGAACCTCCATAGAGTGATGGCAGTTTACAATAATATTATTAATCAATAAGCTTGATTGTTTCTTTTCCTGTAGCTGGATCATCCGGAATCACAAGAATCTTTAGTTAGAATGGGATTCCAACTCAACACCTTTTGAGAAGAGTTGTTCTTTGGAGAACACAGTACGATGAAAGTTGTAAGCTCCGTTGGAGGGAGTTATTGTCTATCGTTGGCCTCTATGGTAGAATCAATCGGGGGCCCGAGAGGTAGTAGTTTACCCTGTGGCGGATGTCAGTTGTTCTTCTTTCTGTTGTTTTACTATCGTCGCCAATATCAACTAGGGATGGCAACAAAACCCGAACCCATGGGTACTCACCCGACCCAACCCGGTCAACGCGGGTAAAACTCGTGTTGACGGGTTTTGGGCCGGGTTTGGGTTTAAATCCGCGACACTATTCATCGGGTCGGGTTTGGGTTTAGGTAAACCCGCCCCATGGGTACCCGCCCCCCACATATAATTACTTTCTCGGTATATTTATTATTCTAAATAATATATCTTCCTTAAAAAACTAATATTATTTATGTTTGTGGAGACATGCATAATTTGTTCTTTCTAATTGTTTAGAATGAAGTTGATATTATGAAGTGGAGAGTGAAGAAACTTAGTTGACAAGGAAGAAGCTTTCAATTAATCTTATTGTTTATAGATGTTTATTTTTGATTTTGAACAATTTGTATTGATCATTTACGGTTTGCTTGTATGCTCTAGATTGGTGTTTTTTGTATGAATAATTTGTATGAGAAAATTAATGTTAAACTTTTATTTTGAAAAAAACTAGTTATTGTAAAATTTTTACCACAAAAACCCACGGGTACCCATGAACCCGCGAATACCCAGCGAGTTTTACCCCTTTTTTTGGCGGATAAACCCATGAGTTTGGGTTTGGGTTTGACAAAACTCGCCCCAACCCGACCCATTGCCAATTTGCCATCCCATATCAAGTATCAACGACTCCTCCAGTTGGTAGGGCCATGGGTGGCGAATATTGGGCTTCTAGGCCCAACTGATGATTTGATCTCTAGGCCCCAATTGACGGTCTTCACTCTCCCGGGCAAAAACGAGCAGCCTTCTTCTTCTTCCTTCTCAAGTTTCATTCTTTCTCGCTTCTTCTGTGTCTCCGCTCCCTTCCGCTTTCCAGAAACATTCAATTTCCCCCATCGCAGAAGAAGCTCTTCTTCTTAGCTCTCCGTTCCTTCATTGCTCTGCTTCTCTCCGTTCATGGCCGGAGCTTCGCAGAAGCACGGGCGTGATCAGCCTGTGGTATGTCTCCCCTTTTTCTTCTTTCCCATTTTCCTGTCTCTTGATTCTCTCTGCGGCTTCGTCTAGCTCTGAACCATTGAGCTTAGCAAAAACAAAAACTAAAAAATGGTTAATGGTTTCATAATTCGTTGTTTATTAGTATTTTGTTTATCTATTGGTTCAGGACTTCCAGGGATTTCTGAATGACTTGCAGGATTGGGAGCTTAATGTCAAGGATAAAGACAAAAAGATGAAGTCTTCACCTGCTTCTGATAAGGTGAATCTTGAAATTGTTGCCTCTTACTACAAAAGATAAAAAGATGCTTTGCTTGAACTATGGTTTCCCGTAGTAGGGTTTAGAAGGATCACTGTTGGTAACTGAGAAAGTGTTGTTCTATTAGACAATCTCCTAGAGATGGCGGTCAAAAAATTGGGGAAGGCGTGCGGTCATTTAGGCGAAACTGTGGAAGTGTTTTGGATTGCATGTAATGAAGTTTGCAACATTGCCATTGTTTGATGAGCACTCTCAATTTTTATAGTCTGTCTACTCTCAGATTGATGGGAATGGGAGATCGGTGCAGAAAAATTATGCGGCAGATTCTTCGAGGAGGACCATTTCCAGAGGACTTTTCGATTATTCCAGGAGCATTGGTTCGATCGGCAGGATATCAAATGATGAGGATGCAGTGGATGCTACTTCAGAGAAAGAATTGGTACGGAACTGGGTTCCATTAGCCCTAGTTCTTTGTTCTTTGTCATTTGTGTTGGTTTTGTTGATAACAAATTGATTGGGATATGGATTACCCAGGGCAATGAGTATTTTAAGCAGAAGAAATTTGCAGAAGCTATAGACTGCTACTCTCGGAGCATAGCTCTGTCACCGACTGCAGTCGCCTATGCAAATAGGGCAATGGGCTATATCAAACTCAAAAGGCGAGGATTTTTTTTTTGTTTTTGTTTCCCCGTGCTTTTTATTCTTCTAGTCCTTTGATCTCTGCTTCACCTGCAAATTGGTATAACATCTCTAGTGGGATTGGAATGATGATGAATTGATGATGTTTTATTGTTTCAGATTTCAAGAGGCCGAGGATGATTGTGCAGAGGCCTTGAATCTAGATGACCGTTACATAAAAGCATACTCGCGTAGAGCTACAGCTAGGAAAGAATTAGGAAAACTTAAGGAGTCGATGGAAGGTACAATATCCCAAATTTAAGTTTTGATCTTCTGGGATTTGGTCTATTTTGTGTGTTCTGAATCTATCACTTACTGCAGATTCTGATTTTGCCCTAAGGTTGGAACCTAATAACCAGGAAATCAAGAAACAGTATGATGAGGCAAAGTCTTTGTACGAAAACGTGAGACTTGCTCTAACTTAATCTTTTGGTTGGCTTGGTGCTGCAATTCCTAGAATTGTCCATTGATGGTTCTAGATTTTTGCAGAAACTGTTTCAAAATTTATCAGGAGGATCTAAAGCCTCCACAAAATCAGCAGCAAAATTAGGAAGGTCAGACATTAAAGTGAATGGGGATGGAGATGCTTCTGTAACTGTTTCGAGACTGTCCCAGGCTGGATCAGCAGCTGTTCGGATAGATGGGATTAAGGTTGTGCCCCTCAAAAGAGATTGTCTTTCCAAGTATGTTCATGTCTTTTCTCTGGTCTCAACTTTCTTTGGTTAACAGGAGAATGGTGGTGGAGATCTTGGGACCAAAGCTCTATCGATAGAGGAACTAGAAACCATAAGCACAGTGACTAGTAGCAGAGCTGAAAGGCAACATGTCAACAAGCCTCAAGCACCTGCTGGTCCAAGTTCTAGTTCGGAACAAGTACAGGTACAAAAGTTGAATACTTCGTTTGTCCTAGGTCTACAATATATTTTTGTAAATATTTGTTGACATTTTCTGAAGGCATTGGTCATCATAGAATTCATGTTGTTAGTAACTTTTTGTTCTTTTAACAGAATCGTAGCAAAAATGAAAAGCAAGAGCTTAAACCTTCTGTACATGAACTTGCTTCACGAGCAGCTACTCTTGCCGTGGCTGAAGCTGCAAAAAACATTACACCACCAACTTCAGCTTATCAATTTGAGGTTTCTTGGCGACGGTTTTCTGGGGATCGAGCGCTGCAGGCTCACCTGCTAAAGGTTTGTCTGTCTATGTTTAAATGTTTAAACCAACTTCTTTTAGGGTGGTTACCCTTCATTCAGAGTTGATTCCTGATTCCTTTGATTCCCCATGTTAGATTACCCCTCCAGGTGCATTACCACAGATATTCAAAAACGCATTAACTGCTCCTATGCTAATCGACATCATCAAGTGTATTTCCACATTCTTCAAGTGGGTATATTCTCCCATTTGACATCAATGGTCATTCCATCTTCAGTTATTTAAGTGAGTCCCTCATCATGAATTGTTTCGAGTTTCAGAGACAACATCGATCTGGCAGTGAAATACCTAGAGAACTTGACCAAGGTCCCAAGGTTTAGCATGCTTATCATTTCTCTTTCAACACCCGACAAGACTGGTAAGTTCTTCCAACACACTTGAGCTTTTACCTGCATGTCAAGTTTCAACATCTCTTGGACTTACTAAACTGCATCTTCTGAGCAGATCTTCACAAGATGTGGGACGAAGTATTCTGCAGCGAGGCGACTCCAATTGAGTATGTAGAGATCCTCGATAACTTGCGATCCGCATACTGCATCGGATGATTGTACCTGTAGGTGTAACATACTTCTTCCAAGGTCTAATGAGTAATGATATAATATATAAGATGTTCCTCCCCTTGTTCCCAATCTGCTTGCTTGTGTCTTCTACGTTGCGCCTTGTCATTGTAATGCGACATAGTCCTCGAGTAAAAGTGATGTATCAATAGTGATCTTACCATCACTGCTAACTAACTACATTTTTATCAGTTTTTCACAAGACGTCGGGCAAAATTGTAAAACCTTTTTTTTTATCATGGACTTAATTGAAAGGAAAATAAAAAACAGATAAAAGGTACCAAAAAGGGTATCTTATCCATCAGCAATTGGGGCGATATTGTAAATCGAGTGTTCAAATGGTTACCATTCTAATTATCAAAAGTTTCATTAATAATAAAATATAATATCTTGACCAAACTAATCAATTAATAAAACAAACAAATCATAATCTGAATAGAGCATTACATTATCATTACATGATAAAAAAATTTGTCAATTACATACAAGTTTATAAGGAAATGAGTTGAGTGTTTCTGTATAAATTGTCTTAGTCTCTTAACAGTTATCATAAGCTGAAAAACTATTTTTTTTTTCCGGGTTTTCTTTCATCATAATGTATGAGTTTTTCTCTAAATTAGAAGCTCATATTGTTGTTGCATAAACTCTATAAGAATAAATATAGTATAGGAACAATTAGAGCATCCACATCAATGCAATTCCAATTGCATATGAGGTTTCCATTATCATCTCAATATTTTTGCAAACTGCAAAGTAGTAAGTATGTGATATATAATTCAACGGAAAAAAAATTATGTGATATATAATATATTAAATATATGGTTAATTGATTTGTTGGTTAGTAGCGTCTAAAATCAAATCAAACAAGCTAAAAAATTTCATCAAATCAAACTAATTAATCAATCAAATTTTAGGAATACCATGAATTATATTAGTTATCATACATATTAGGCAAAATAAACTTGTATAGCCAAAACTTTAGCGTTTGTGCTAATAATAGCCAAATTTGGCGAAATACCACTTATAGCCACTTCCGTCCAATTCTTTAACGCTGTTAACGTTAAGTGTGACTGGGCAAACAGAGACGCTTACGTGGCGAGCTCTTATTTCCCTTTTCCTCTCTAATTGTCCATGTGGATAATAATTAATTAAAAAATTAACGCAACAAAAAACAAGAGCCCCTCATTTAACCCACCCACCTTTTCCTCTGTCCTATCCTCTTCTTCGAACACCCACCCCTTCTGAGAAAGACGCAGTCAACGAACCCCCTGATATTCCATCATCCACCATCGATCTACCCCCTCTTCCTGTCCCGATTCTCCTCCATTACTCTCTTCTGTCTGAGCTCATCTTCATCGGAAGCTAGCTCTTGGCCATTCGAACCAACCATTCCTGGCGACACTGAGCTTCGCCCCCCAACCATTCATGATTTGTACAGAGTCGCCGGCGCGGGTTGGTCTCTGCAACTTCAAGCTCGTGGTTGACGCCGCCGGTGAGAATGGAAGCGCGACAGTGGAGCCAGATCTGAGCGTGACGGTGAATGGATTGCAGATGCCTAATTCGTTCATGATCGGGTCCAGTCCCCCTCCCCTCGGGACCAACTACACTGTGATGAAGCGTGCGTTTGATGAAGGTTGGGGGTGCTGTGATTGTCAAGCGTGCGTTACTCGATTGGCGATTTGGTTTCACTCGATCGGTGCTCGACTCTTCTGAGAATTTGATTTAGGCTGCCTACCTGATAAGTCTGAGAATTAAGATCCGTTTGAGAACTATTCGTGGGGAATAGAAAATTTGGGGAAGAAGTAAGAACCCTAATTTCAAAATTGGTGGAAGGTTGGGGATGCAGCGTGATTCGTGCTAAGCAAATGGATAATAAATGGGTAATTTTTTAATTATGATATGTAAATAATAAAGAATTAAAAATATATGATGTGTCATTATTTGCTTATTTGGCGCTGACGTGTCTGTTGAGTTGGCGCCTAGTCAGCAAACCGTCAAATAAGTTGACGGTGTTATTAACACTGTTAAAGTTTCTAACGGGAATGGCTATATTTGTCCTACAAAAGTTTAAAAGCTGGCTATAAGTGGTATTTCGTCAAATTTGGCTATTATTGGCACAAACGTAAAAGTTTTGGCTATACAAGTGTATTTTGCCTACATATTAACCACTTCATTTGAACACCTCCTATTCACTAGTTGATGGATTTCCCCTCCCCTTCGCCTTTTGGGTTGTACCCATTTCCCCTATTGTAACTCCAAAAGGTCAAATGTTGACTTTTTAAATTATTGGATATGATCCCATTGGTCCAAAAACTTTAGGTTTAAAAGATGGAGTATGAATCCTATTCCTAGTAAGATAAGGATTGAGGCTTTTTTCAAACCAGAAATGCAAATAGAAAGAGATAGAATCCAGCAAAAGAAAAATATTGAGTTCTTGACTACTATACATATGGATTTATTGATTTACAGAATAAAGTATCTTGAACGTAGAGACATATAAGCCATACCTATGGCTCTCTGGAGAACAGTGAAGAACAACATCAACAAGTACGTAGTTACATAAAGTACTTCACAAAGCTATCTTACAAGCATAAATATATGCATTAAGTAGTATTGCATGCATGCCAATTGTATAGTAAAAGCTTTGGTTTTAGGCAGTAGGGTAAGAAGCTTGCATCGCAATGCCGCATATGCCTTCCTTTGCAGGAATATCTCTCTGCATTCGGATGTATCCTTCCTCTCCCCATTGAGCTCCCCAAGAGTTCTTGATCAGCCAGTACTTCATCCCGCCGCTCTCACCATATCCGACAGCGGTCACTCCATGGTCCAATTCAGTCCCACATTCTCCAGTGAATATCCCGCTCTCGTAGAGCTGGAACGAGGAATCCCCTGCATCAATTGCCACGGAAATCGGTTGACTAGCTACCGCCTTCAGCAATGCGGATTCGCTGTTGGCTGGCACATCTTCATACCCTTTGATCGTAGCCGCGTGGTTGCCTTCTTTGCTAGCACTGCAGGATCCATCGGCAGCACTGTACGGATAGTTGCTCTCGGTAGTCAAACCCTTGTTCTGGATGATGAATTTGAAAGCATCATCCATCAACCCGCCGCTGCAACCTTGGTCCTCTCCTTTGGTGTCACAGTCAACCAATTCTTGCTCCGAAAGGGATACCAATTTGCCGGTACTAAGCTGAGTGATTCCTTCCATGGCCCCAACAGCTGAAAACGCCCAGCAGCTTCCGCACTGACCCTGATCTTTGATTGGAGTGACGGCTCCCTTCTTCCTCCAGTCCATGGTGGTGGGCACTGCGGTCACGTTTTCGTACCTGAAGGGTCCCTGCTGCGCCGAACACATGTGGCCCTTGAACCTGTTCCTGGTTGCTCTGAACTCCTCGTTCGTGAGATCAGCAAACTGGTTGGTACCTAGCTTGTAAGGCTTGTCTCCGGCGGCATTGAACGAGTCGACGATATCTGCATTGTCCTTGAATATCTGGTACCGTGCCTCCTTCTCATTTGAACTCCTGTAAACTCGCCCAAAACGAGCCATCCACTGCTCGTGCCTAAGGCGCATGGCGGCCTCGTGAGGGGCAGAGCGTGCCATGGCTTGAGAAGCCAGAGCTCCCAGAATGAAGATGGAAGCGAGGAAGAACAACTTGCTATTCATCAGGATTGACATTTGGGAATTGCTTGTGGGCTCCTAATTAGTGAGGTGTATGATGAACTAAAAGAGAGGGTTTGTGACTTCTCTTAGGCTGACATGCTCTGCTTTTATAGGGTGATGATCAATCAACTTTACATATAGTGAGCTGATTGTATTCAGATTGTGGAAGTTGAAGGTTGATGATTGCATATATTATTCTGAATTCGCATTGTATGCTTCATATCAACGTGACTTGCAAGTTGCAATACGTTTTGATTTGGACCATACTAATCACTATTGATTTAGTGTTCAATTCATCAACAAGTAAGTAAACTTTAGTGTTCATCCATTCAATTCATCAACTAGTAATCTGTCTTTTTATCTATTTTGTCATTTCAAAAGCCAATGTAAACACAAATATCTATGAATATTATTAAACATATAACTGTGTTACTGTTTCATTACGGGTTTGCTAATATGAGCAACAGTCATTATATTTTGTCACCCACAAAAACTCCACATCTTCTGCTGCCACGTAAGTGTGTGACCTTTAGTTTGTGACTTTGTGGCATCTTTTCTATTTTTCGGTTTGCAGGGATTAATATTTTTACTAGGGGTTTGCTAATATGATCGGCAGCGGTCATTATATTTTGCTCACCCACAAAATATATTTGAAGTAAATTTACTTAATATGACATTTTTAATAGCAAATAATCATGTGTACAATATTTAACATCGATTCGTAAACGTTTATATTTGAATCTAACAAATAATGCAAACATTTAGCTTTTAAATTCATAAAATAAAGAATACATTATTTTTCTATAAGTAAATTCATTAAAACGATGTCATTCTATTTAGAATTTATGAATATTATTAAACATATAACTGGGTTACGGTTTCATTAGGGGTTTGCTAATATGAGCAGCAGTCATTATATTTTGTCACCCACAAAAACTCCACATCCTCTGCTGCCACGTAAGTGTGTGACCTTTAGTTTTTGGCATATTTTCTATTTTTTGGTTTGCAGGAATTAATTGTTTTATTAGGGGTTTGCTAATATGATAGACAGCGGTCATTATATTTTGCTCACCCACAAAATATATTTGAAGAAAATTTACTTAATATGACATTTTTAATAGCAAATAATCACGTGTACAATATTTAACATCGATTCGTAAACGTTTATAATTGAATCTAACAAATAATGCAAACATTTAGCTTTTAAATTCATAAAATAAAGAATACATTATTTTTATATTAAGTAAATTCATTAAAACGATGTCATTCTATTTAGAAATCTTAAATCAATTATGTCAGTCATACTCATACCGGTTATGTTTGTGCCAGTTTCATAATCGACACCGGTTGAACCATACCAAAAGTATGACAATCATGATAGCAACAAAACATGCAGAGAACAACGAGACCACACAACAATTACTATATATCTATTTTTTATGCAAAAGGTACGATATTTTCCTAACCAAACCATAACATCATATTCTGCGGGCAGATTTAAATTGACGGGTCGGCAAAAATCAGAACAAAATTGCACCCCAGCCGCTGCGGAGCGAGGCCAGGTCTCCTCTAGTGCTGTATTAAAATTGAAAAGGATCCCCGTCAAAAAAAAAAAAATTTAAAAGGATTAATTATTTCATGGCATTAACTACATAAGAGTTAAGAGGTTGGCGTGGGGTGGGGTGGGGTGGGGTGGGTCAAAGTCGGCAATTACTAGCCAAGGGTCGAATCGGGCTTGGTAAGTTCCGGATTGCGAGTTAAAATTTGTCGGAAAAGCACTACAATTTGATAAACAAGTTAAGGTCATACAAGTTTTGGGTCAAGGTGCCAAAAATGGATTATCCAGATAACATATGAAGAATTTCTAACATGAATCAACTCGAGCCAGTTTCATGGGTCATATTTAGTCAAGATGGGTCAGGTATGTTTGATTATGAGTGAAGTCTGTTAGTATGAGTTGCAAGTCAACATTGGTCGAGTGATGTTAGCGGTTGAGTTGTGATTCAAAAGACACATACGGGTCGCTTAGTGATGATAATGATAATTATATTCGTAGATATTAATTTGAATTTGACTTAATTGGGTGAGTAAAAGTCGAACTCAAAAATTTATTTTTTATGGGTATGGATAAAACTCGAACCTAAATATTATGAGTGATAGATGTGTATGATTTTCTCATTATCCAACCTAACATAATATATCCAAATATACATATACATATATATTTTGTTTAAAAATTATCATTATTTTCTCAACATATTTTATATTTATCATACACATATAATATTTTTATGAAATTATATTATTTTTAATTAATTTTCTTTAGTTTAGTGATTTATTGTTGTAATTTGTCACTTACGTCATGTTAATATATATGTAATTATTAACATTTCTTTCCATTGTTAACAAGAGGTGATCATTTTGTAATTAACCAAAGTTTGATGGAGTATTTATGTGATTAAGGTTCTAATGAATTTACTTATAACAATTGAATCCAAATTGTTTCTAATTAGTTAACTTATGACAATTGAGTCCAAATTGAACCAAATCAATGGGTATTCGAACTACTTCGACCCGGTTTAAGCGAGTTTAACTTAGAGTTTACACAGTTTGGTTGAACGACGTGTTTTGCATGCTTGGCGGAACTTTTTGTATT
Organism: Linum tenue; assembly: GCA_946122785.1. Classification (NCBI taxonomy): domain Eukaryota; kingdom Viridiplantae; phylum Streptophyta; class Magnoliopsida; order Malpighiales; family Linaceae; genus Linum; species Linum tenue. The sequence continues at coordinate 41,651,073 of CAMGYJ010000002.1, forward strand.
TTTCCTATAAAAGAACAAGTAACCAAATTACTATTGCATAGTGTCCCATCACAAGGGGGTGATCATTTTGTAATTAACCAAAGTTTGGTGGAGTAGTTGTGTGATTAAGGTTCTAATGAATTTACTTATAACAATTGAGTCCAAATTGTTTCTAATTAGTTAGCTTATGACAATTGAGTCCATGAACCAAATCAATGGGTATTCGAACTACTTCGACCCGGTTTAAGCGAGTTTAACCTAGTGTTTACACAGTTTGGTTGAACGACGTGTTTTCACTCTTGGAGGATTTTTTGGTGGCATTGAAGCTTGGAGGAGTTTTCGTGCCATTAAGATTATAATTAATTAACTTATGACAATTGAACCCATATTGAATCCAAATCGATGATTTTTGGTGGCATTGAAGCTTGGACGAGTTTTTTGTCTCTAAGGTTCTAATTAATTAACTTATGACAATTAAACTTAAATTGAATCCAAATTAATGGGTATTTTCCCTACTCGAACCCGATTAAAGCGAGTTTTGCACGCTTAAATCATTGGGTATTTTATCTAATTCAACCCGGTTAAACCAAGTTGAAGCCGGTTTATGATTTTTGGGTTGACAACGGGTTTTACACGCTTAAATCAATGCCCATTGGACCTAATGTTGAGCCGGTTAAAGCAAATTGAACCCGGTGTTGACGAATTTGTTTCTAACCACAAAGGAGTTTTTGTAGGTTCTAATTAATCATCTTATGATAATTGAACCCGAATTGATCACACATCAAACGATCGTTCGACCTAAATCGACCTGCGTTTACGCCGATTTTACGAATTTTGGGTTGCCAACGAGTTCTACACACTTGAATCGATGCTCATTCCATTTGACTTAATGTTGAGCCGGTTAAAGCGAGTTGAACGGTGTTGACGAATTGTATTCTCCCCGTGTTTGATTGTTCTTTCCTTGTAACGTGAGTGTTAACGAAATAAAGAAAAAAAAAATGCAGTGTAACCCCTGGATTTGGTTTGAGAAATGCAAGATTGACGATGGAATTAGGTCATTAATGGATTTGAAAATAATGATGGATTTGTTAATGAATTTTTATGAATTAGATTTGTGAGTTTAAAGATGATATTACCTTACTACTCTTAAAAGTTGGAGTAAAAAAAACGGGAATAAAGTAGTCATTATCATTATTTTTTTCGTTGAGTTGGAGTAGTCATTAAACATCACGAATTTAATCACATTTTTCAAATCTTACATATTAATGTGGATTTTCCAAATTTTGTGACCCATGAACTTTTTTTTTTTTTGCGTTACAGTAGGCTGAAAGCCAAAGAAAGAAGATTACAAGGGGGGCGCCGAGAGGTGGGGAGGAGAAGAAAATTTTGCGATCACTTGTCGCTCGAAAGTGATGCCCATGTTGTCCTCTGGTAAAAAACTCCCTAAGCCTTGGGGAGGGTTTGCAAGCTCATGCATACCATAGGGATAGACGAGACTATGCTTCGAGAGCCAGTCCGCAACTCTATTCCCCTCCCGTTATGTATGAGAAATACTCACCAGCCAGTCTTGGCTTAGTTTCCTGCGAATAGCTGAGAGCAGAGTGGAGTGGGGATGAACCTGGTCCAGCCGATTGTTAATAAGCTCAATAGCTAACCTTGAGTCTGATTCAATCTTCAGAGTGCGACAACCTCTGTTCCAAGCAACTTCAAGACCATGAAAAACAACCCATAATTCCGCAAGAGCAGCAGACGCCGTTCCTATATTGCCCACAAATCCATAAATCCAGCGCCCTGAGCTGTCCCGAATGCACCCCCCCCCCCTGTACTAGCTGGTCATGGATTACCACAAGACGCACCATCAATGTTAAGAGTACACCAGCCTTGAGGAGGGGGCTTCCAACCAATATCCTGCATAACCCTTGTTGCCGGTTTAGATCTACTGCAAGGCAAAGCTGTCGGAGCGTGCCAGGCATCATGCCAAAGCTTTGCTTTAGCAATGATAGAGTGTGCCAGAGAGGGAGGAGAGAGGACGGCAACAAGACCCTTGAAGCAAGCATCGCATCTACTCTTCCAGAGACACCAGGTTGCGACACCAAAAAAAGCAGCCCACTGCATTCTCGGAGGACTAGCTTCTGAGTTGCTAAGGTTCTCTCGCAGCCAAACGCACTGCTCTGCGCTGAAAAAAGAATTTTGCTTTGCAATAGGGACATGTATGCTCCAGAAGAAGAGAGCTTGAGGGCAATCGCGAAGCACATGGAGGATGCTTTCAGGCTGTCCCTGGCAGCGCACGTAGTCCGGGCTGGGAGCTGATTTCCTGCAAAAATGAAGCTGATTAATTGCAATTCAACCAAGACACGTCAGCCAGAGGAAACTCCTAACGCGCTCCGGGACCGGTAAGCTCCAAATAATCTTCCAATACTTCTCGTCTGGGTCTGCAGCATGCTGGTTAAGAAGATTGTATGCCGTTTTGGCCGAGAATCTTCCATCTGAGGTCGCACTCCAGAAGATAGTATCATTCTTTGTCGAGATAGTGTCCATCGTTGTGCTAATGATCTTCATCTGCACCTCCTGGGTAGAAGATCAGAGAAGAGGTCGGTACACCAAGACCCCTCCTGGGTCACAAAGTCAGCGACCACGGCGTCCTCCATCTCCTCCGGAAGCTGACCTACCGCTACATCTTTGAGAGGTACCTGCAGAATCCAAATATCAGACTAGAACTTAGTGCGTCTACCATTCTTAATGTTCCAAGCACAGCCTCCGATATGACATTTGTGTCCCAAACTATTTTCCCGTTATAGTTGACGGGCGTTGACTATTAATTTTTAACAGAAACTTTAGTCAGCGTTGATGTGGCATCTGACGTGGAATTTATAATATCAATTTATAATTATTTTCCATATAAATGAATAAGCTAAAACAAAAACAAAATTACAACAACAAAAAAATCTCCTCCCAGCTCCCAACTTCTTCCTCTTCTCTCGTCCTCAACTCCATCTGCTATCCAAATCTTCTTCTCTCGTCCCCAACTCCAACTCCATCCTTCCCCTCCATTAGCACCAAACCCTCTCCTTCCCATCTTCTTCTTTCCCGCTGTGTCTTCCCTCGTTAACCCCTCTTCTTCCCTGAATAAACACTGCACTGCTCGAGAACAACTTTGCCACCGCGCTTCCGCTACTGCCGACGGAGCGGTGAAAAGAAGATGGCAATGGCGGCTGTGAGAGCAGATCTGCCATGATTGGGTAGAGAGCAGTTTCACAGATTACAGGGGAGCCCGAACGTCGGGGGAGAGGGAGGATTTCGATAACTGGTCATTCTTCTACAGGATTTCGGTGACAGGACGGCGGCGGCGGAAGACACCAGCGAATCTGCAGAGGGAGAAGCATGAGGATCAGGAGCGAAGCAATTGAGGTAAGCTGGTGGGTTTGAAAACGGCGATGGAGCTATTGCTAACGGAGTCGCTGGCAGATCTGGATTGAGGTCACCAATTTGGGTTGCTCGATTCTTCCATTATTCTTCCGTCACCGCCAATATGCTGGACTCAGCCTCCTCTGCTATTAGTGGCTTCGATTCCGGCGACCGGATTGCTCGGACTTGCGAGGTGGAGGGTGGGGTTGGGATAGCGACCGGACTTGCGATGGTGGGTTTGCTGAATGGGGATGTCGGGTAGGTTGGGGGTAAGAGACGGCGGAGAGCAATAAGATAGGAAGGGGAAGGGGAAGGGTAATTCTTTTTTGTTTTTTTTTTGTTTTAAAATTTTGAATGATTAGTATGGTTGAGTTTATATTTTTTAATTTTTAGTTTTTTTTTTAATTCAATATTTATTTAGTTTTGAATTGAAAATATGAGGTATCAATGACATGGCATCTACGTGGCTGCCACGTGTTTCCACGTCAGCAAAAGTCAACATAAAGTTGACCACCGTCTGGTCAATCGTTATATATAACGGTCAACAAAATCGTCATGACATAAATGACACAAAACTATAATAGGTTGGGACACAAATGTCATATGGATACTTTAAAACACAAATGACACAAAGTTAATAGTTCGGGTTTCCTAGTGGTATTAGCCCTAAAAAAAACTCGTTCAAAACAAATGAGAAAAAATCTCAAGTATAATAACAACACACTAGAAAAATACGACACCCAAGAAACACATTAACAAACTAAACCAACAAACCAAAACAGGAAACGTCGAAGCAAACCATAAACATACTACAAGTAACAAAATTAGTTTAGTATGGGTTGTCAAATAGTGAGGGATTGAGCTATATATATAATTAAGTGGAGGTAGTAGTGACTAGTGAGTAAGTGAGTCTAGTTGAGAGCGATAAAATACATACTAGCTTATATTTCAGTATTGATCGGTATATACCAATCCCAATATCATAATCCCTAATACAAAATAACAATTGAAATTCAATTTCAATCCCAAGAAAAAAAATACGTGTAATGATCTCTATTGATTAGTACTTTTTTTTATAAGGGTGAAATGCATTAATCGGAAAGAGCAAGAAGAATATAGTTCATGAAAACGGAAAGGATGAGGAGAGCTGATCCAACAAAACGCAAAAAAAAAAAAAAAAAGTTGAACAAGATCAACCCCATCCTGCAAACAGAAATAGGAGAAAGAAAGCTTAAAGAATAAAAAAGAACAAAACATTCAAATCAAGAACAAAAATCCGATGACAAAAAGGGATTCCGTGCAACAGGGAAGACACTCTCACTCCGATAGACCGAACACAGAATCAATTGAGTAGAAACCGTGAAGGTTATAGATTCCTCAACTTGTCATTCATCCACTGAAACAGTGAAAGTTATTAATTAGTACTTGAATCTACAGTCTGCACACTTCCTAGTCACTTGACAACAATAGTGTATTGCTAGACACCACTGGTTTATCACATTGTAAGGTCATTGCCAATATGACGAGAAATCTATGGGTTGTACAAATATACCCTACTTTTGGAGAACATGTAAAAAAACACCATTGTATATATACTTATATAGGAACCCTTGTCGAACTAGCACTCAAGATATGACTCCCTAGTTCGCAAACATTTTCACATTGAGACCCATTATAGATCAAGAAACTTAGGTTTCATAAATAAAATATTATTCCTGCTCCTAGTAAGATAAGGATTCATGCTAGAAATCTCATACAAAATATTAAAATTATGGTTCATATTAGAATAATCATCCTAAGTGAATAAGTGTTGCCATATAATTTAAAAATAATCTATTTGGGATTAATTAATTTTGTGTTTAGTTAACATCCGAATATCTTGGAGGCATGGAAGGTTTCATAAATAAAATATTATTCCTACTCCTAGTAAGATAAGGATTCACGCTAGAAATCTCTTACAAAATATTAAAACTATGGTTCATATTAGAATAATCATCCTAAGTGAATAAGCGTTGCAATATAATTTAAAAATAATCTATTTGGGATTAATTAATTTAGTGTTTAGTTAACATCGGAATATCTTGGAGGCATAGAAGGTTTCATAAATAAAATATTATTCCTACTCCTAGTAAGATAAGGATTCATGCTAGAAATCTCATACAAAATATTAAAACTATGGTTCATATTAGAATAATCATCCTAAGTGAATAAGTTTTGCGATATAATTTAAAAATAATCTATTTGGGATTAATTAATTTAGTGTTTAGTTAACATCCGAATATCTTGGAGGCATGGAAGGTTTCATAAATAAAATATTATTCCTATTCCTAGTAAGATAAGGATTCGTGCTAGAAATCTCATACAAAATATTAAAACTATGGTTCATATTAGAATAATCATTCTAAGTGAATAAGTGTTGCGTTATAATTTAAAAATAATCTATTTGGGATTAATTAATTTAGTGTTTAGATTAATTAATTAATCTATTTGCTTAATGTTCTATTGGTGATCTGACAGACGTTTGAAGGCCATAGAAAAGTTGACTCCGATCTAATTACAATCGATTACTTAAGGTTAGGGATATTACCTTAAATAGTTGTTGTTTTTCTGGTTTGATGGATTTACGAGGTTATTGTGATGTAAGAACTTGAGAGGAGTTCATGATGTTGCATACTCCAGAGCTTAATGCAATTCGATTAACCATAAAAAAGGACTTTATCATTCAAAACTTTGATTTTTATGAAATTGCATGTTGCTTTCATTAACACAGGCTAAAGCCATGAACAAGAGAAGTAATATGGTTACTTAAGTGTTGCAAGCCAAAGCCCACAATAGAATAGAGCAGTTAATCACACCCAGCGGCGGATCCAGAACACAGTAACGCACTGGGCCGTATTTCATTAAAAATTAGATACCGTAAAAAGGATAATAATTTTATATATTTTTTTTACAATGTCAATTGTTCACGATGGTGTTTTAATTTAGCGAATGCATCAATAATGGAGTCTACATCCATACCATTAGTATGCTTTGTGTCAAATAAAATACTTGAGCAACCGGCGAGTAATTCATCGCTCATTTTGTTGCGCTAATCAGTTTTCACATGTTTCTTTGTTGATAAGGTTCTCGCCGTAGTAGCTGTTGAAACGGACAGCGTCAATACTAAAATCAATCGTCTAATCAATTTCCATTGTGTGTCCATCCCTATATCCAACAACTGCTCTAGTAAATTTTCAATGGAATAAATCTCATGTTTCTTTTATTAGTCTTTTACGCTTTAGACTTTTAGAATTTCTGGTTCCGTTGTTTTTGTTTAGACGAAAATCTTTAGGGATAGAATTTATAAGCTAAATTTAGAGTAGTTATTTGAATATGTTCATATGAATTATTTTTCTAGTTACACACAATCTTATTATAAAATAACACTGAACCGAATGTCTAAAATCGAAAAATTCATAAGGACTATACTAACTTTGGATCCAGAGGAGGGCTGGGCCGGGGCCTGGGTTGGCCACCCCCTAGATCCGCCGATGATCACACCGCCATACCCGAGCAAATGAAAAAAAAAATCACATTAGTCCTCAAAACCGGACCACAACATACTTCAAAAAAGGATAGCTTTAAAAAATATCACAAAAATACAAATATAGAGAGACACAAACACAATGCAACGAATACTAACTTTGCTAAATTAACAACACAATACAATCATATCACTAACTATAATGCCAAATAAAATAATGAGAGAGAAAGCGAAGAGAGAGAGTGAGAAGACGAGAGGTCGAGGCGCTAGCTCTGGGAGAAACCGGCAATGGAGAGATCAGGAGAGGGTGAGCGAATGGGTAGGGGCTAATCCTTCTGTTGCTTCCTTTTCTGGTTGTCTGCGCAGGTCACAGGGTCAAGGTTTTGGCGGCGGAGATGGTAGACGATTGGAGGAGGTTTCGCTGAATGAAAGGTTTGGAACCAAGCTGGTCTCGGTTGTAAGGGAAGAAAGTGGCGATTCCGTCTGGTACCGGCTACAGGTGAAAGAATTTTCGAAAGGGTGGTTTGTTCTGCTGAGTGAAGATTTGCTAGATTGGTTGCCGGGCATTCTTCAGACAGCCGCGATGAGAGACTGGAAATTTGGAAAAGGGTATACTAAGAGAAGTGGAGATCGTGTGATTCATATTGGCAGAACTGCTCTTAAAAATAAAGCTGTTCTTCAGATCTCTGAAATGGTAGCCAGTGGAAGAGTGTTTAAGGTATTGATATCGGAATCGGATGGCAAGCAGGGGTGGGCCTCCCTCATTGCTTTACTGCAGGACTTTTACAAACTTGAACGAAGGGCTATGGGGAGCTCCTCAGAGAGACCATTCGAACATCTTGTGTTCCGACCTCCGTCGGGGCAGCAAGTCAGGACGTTTGCAGAGGTTGTTAAAGGTGGAGGATTTTATGGTGCAGGGAAGTGCTGTATCAAAGGCTCTCGGAAGGATAGATTCATAGAAGTTGGAGACGAAGGAGTTCAGAACAGACAAGATCTGATGGGAAAGTGCCTGGAGATCCAACTCTCTTCCAGATCAATCAACATCTGCACACAATCTGCTGCCGATGAGTTCAGGAAATGGGCTATCAAAAAGTGGGCCATTGATTCAAACTATGATTGGATTGACAAAGGGATTGGAAATTGGTTGCTTATCTGCCCGAGCTGGCATCAGGCAATGCGTGTTAGAAGCTTTGATCAATGCAGTTTTCAGAATCTTTCAGTCAAAGTTTCGCACTGGAAAGAAGAGAGCAAGGGAGGCGATTCGGATTCCTTGTGGATTCTGGTTACCGGAATACCCTGTCATCTGAAAAGCGTCGACCTCATCAAAGAAATCGGAAAATTCTGTGGGTCCTTAGATGAATTTGATTGGAATCACTGGTCAGCCGATTTTATCAGAATTCGGGTCAGGGTTGATAATTGCTTGCCGGATTGTATTCCGATCTTCTTCGCCGGTAGATGGTATCTGTTGAAAGTCGTGCGGGCGGACCTTGATGAGGCGTCATCAGTTTCGGACTTTCAATCGAGAAGAGTGTCGATGAGATTAATTGCGGAAGATGAAGCGATGCATGGGAACGGTCGCTCGCGTGGCTGCATGACGGCGGATACAGGGAGTGAAGGTAGGTTTCCTGAATACACAAACCGCAAATCAGGCCTTCCATTGTCTCCAATTGGGCCAGTGCAACGAGGCCGGGTTAAAAAAGTCTGGGTCAGGAAGTTCGGGCCTATCTGGGCCAAGCCTTCTGATCCGTTGGGATCGGGTATGTCGAACGCAATTGACACCTCTTGCATGCTGGTTGAATCAAATCAGAGGCCCATTAACCATGTTCTGGATAAGCCCTTTCTTTTCCCTAGAGTCCTGAGCCCACCCATTCTTACCCACATTATTCTAAACCCAGTCCCTCACCCAATACCCAACCTTCAAATCTTTAGTTGGCTATTCTCTACCCATCCGCCACAGATGATTATCACTTCCTCAAACCCGCCCAGAACCCTCTTCTCTTCCTTCCAACCTTCAATTGCCAAACCCAGCCTTTTTCCTACCACAACCCAAGCTTTTATTTCCCCTTGGATTGACACTTTCCCCTCCTCCGAACCCGACTTTGACTTTGAACCCGTACAATCAAGCATCATTCTTTCTTCCTCTCCTCCTGCAAATCACTCTCATAATCCCCTACCAGTCGCCCTCCCCATTTCATCCTCGTCCCAATACCAATTGACCGGAAGCCCCCCAAACTCACCAGTGTCAAGCATCGGCATATCCTAGATTGCTGAAACAGATCCAGAACTACCATCCCCTTCATGCGTCCCGGATAGCCAAGGATCAGAGTGGAGGCTGGAAGAATTCCCGTTTGATGTAGACACCCTAATTGCTAGAAGTCGAGAAATGGGCTCCTTGTTCAATCTGGAACACGAAGATGGGCAAGCCGGAGTTGAGCGAATTATTGAGAATAAGGCCAGGATCTTACATCAGCGGAAGGTGAGACCTCACAGGTCGAAATTAGAAATGGAGAAGCGTAGGTTAGGGCTTGTAGAAGCCCCAGTTGTTGGGTCCAGAGGAAGGCTCTACTTCTAAGGTATGATGAATCAGTCTTTTATTGTGTGGAATGTGAGAGGTTTGGGTGATTTCGGTAAGAGAGGAAGGGTTAAGAGGTTACTTGCTCGAAGAAAGGCTAGTATCGTGGGTCTTGTTGAAACCAAGTGGAATCAGTGCAATGATGATCTTATTTCGGATGTCAGCGGAAACAGAGACAGGGGTGGGCAGTCAAGAATGCTGATAATAGTGCAGGCGGGATCGTAATTTACTGGGATAAAAATTATTTCCAAGTCTTGGACACGAGAATTGGAACATTTTATCTGCTTATTATTATCCAAGAGCTGAGCACGTTGAAAATCTGGTCTCTTGCTGTGGTTTATGGTCCCCAAGATAGAGAGAATAAATTGGCCTTCATTCGGGAGATCAATGATCTGTGCTTGACCTCAGAGGTTCCTCTATGTATTGCCGGAGATTTTAACTTGGTGCGTAATCATGATGACTATAGAGGGGTTAGAAGGAATGTTAATCTAATGGAGGAGTTTAACGACTGTATTGAGAGTAATGCCCTTGTTGAACTCCCTCTTAGTGGTAGTTTATTTACTTGGTGCAGGGGTGATGGGAGTAATTATCTGTCCCGTATTGATAGAGTTTTTGTTTCCTCGGATTTCAACAGCTTGTTCCCTAATTGTTCCTTGATGGCTCTTGAGCGCGTGGAATCGAACCATAACCCTCTGCTTATCAGATGGGGGGATTCAGGGAGAGTCAAAAGACCATGGAAGTTTGAAATCATGTGGCTTCATGATGATAGGTTCTTTGTGGAAATGGAAACGTGGATGAGGACGGTTATTGAAGGTAGAGGGGCAGCCTTTCGGTGGGATAAGAGATTGCAGAATCTGAAAGGTTTAATTAAGGAGTGGAACAAGCGGGTCTTCGGGAATATTAACACCCAGATTGAGGAAGCTCTGTCCAGAATTAAAGATCTAGACTCGTCCGAGGAGGGCAGATTACTGAATGATAATGAGGTGAGGGAAAGACAGGGACTCAAAGTGGAGGGGAGTAGACTTCTTTTTCTACAGGAAATTTCTTGGAAGCAGAAAGCAAAGGAACAATGGCTGAAGTTTGGGGACGATAATACGAGGTTCTTTCATGTGATGGCTAATTTTAAGAAGAAATTTAACATGGTTGATTGTTTGTATATTCAAGGGGTGAGGTTTGAAGGCAGGGAGGAAGTGGCTAAAGGGGTGGTTGATTTTTACGTCTCCTTCTGCAAGGAATCTGTTGCTAAGCGCCCTTTTCCAAGAGATTTTGGGGCGACCAGGTTGAGTAATGCTGAAGCTAATTCTATTGTGCTCAATTTCTCGGAAAGCGAGGCTTTGGAGAGTCTTAGGGATAGTGATGGGTGGAAAGCTCCAGGTCCTGATGGTTTCTCGTGGGATTTCTATAAGAAGTGCTGGGATTTCATTCGTATTGAGGTTCTCCAAGCCTTGATTGAGTTCCACGAGTCTGGCTCTCTTCCGCTGTGCGCCACACACTCTTTCTTGTGTCTTGTCCCAAAGAGAGACGCGGTGGAGGACATTAAGGACCTTCGGCCTATTAGCTTGATGGGAAGCCTAAACAAACTCATTAGCAAGATTTTGGCGCGAAGGCTTAGCATGGTGCTCCAAAAACTAGTTTCTCCTTCTTAACAAGCTTCGGTTCGGGGTAGGCAGATCTCGGAGGCAGGTCTTATTGCTTTTGAGCTCTTGGACAGCAGAAAGAAAAGTCGGAAACCGGGATTAATGTTTAAGCTGGATATAGAGAGGGCGTTTGATAATGTTAGTTGGAGTTGTCTGTTTAAAGTTCTCTTTGCCATGGGGTTTCCAAGGAAATTGGGTGAGTGGATCCGTGGGGCGATGTGTTCGAAGGTAATCTGGACAATTATTAACGGGGAAGCCAAAGGGTTCTTTAAATCTGAAAAGGGTCTTCGCCAGGGAGACCCGTTATCGCCGGGTCTATTCGTGCTGGTTATGGATTTGCTTTCGTTTATGTTGACCAAGCTTAAAGAGGAAGGCAAAATCAGGGGTTTCTGTATGGACGAGCTAAGAGGGAGTGGTGAGGTCACCCATTTGTTGTTCGCAGATGACACGCTCATTCTTTGCGATGCTTCCACGGATCAAGTGCTTAACATCCTGGCTACTCTTGCTTGTTTCCAAGCCATCAAAGGGCTTAAGATAAATCTTGAAAAATCGGTGATGATTGCCGTTGGGGATGTTCCTAATCCTGAGTATTTTGCTGCTGTTTTTGGTTGTAATTGGACTACAGATGTCACGAAGTACCTGGGGTTTCCTCTTGGAGCTAAGGTTAATTCGAGTGCCATTTGGGATCCTATCATTGAGAAATTTGAAAAGCGTTTAGCAGGATGGAAAGGCAGGTATCTCTCGCTTGGCGGTCGCTTGGTTCTGAATAATGCAGTTTTGGGAAGCCAACCAGTTTATTACTTCTCTTTGTTCCAAGCCCCTAGAGGAGCAGTTAAGAAAATGGAAAGAATTCAGAAAAGGTTTATTTGGTGTGGGGCTAGAGAAGAGCGGAAAATGCCTCTTGTTAAATGGGAATTGTGTAAAGCTTTAAAAGAGAATGGGGGACTTGGAGTTAAGGATTTAAGCTGCTTCAATAAGGCACTTTTAACTAAGTGGCTATGGAAGTATGCTAATGACAGAGGCAGTTGGTGGCGTGAGCTAATCTCCATAAAATTCTCGTCTGATTCGGAATGGCAAAGTAAAAGATGTAGGAACGGATATGGAGGGTCGGTTTGGGCCAATATTACAAAAGAATATGATTCCTTCTGGAAAGTTTGTCATATCGAACCAGGGAGTGGTGCTTGGGTGTCTTTTTGGAAAGACTGCTGGATACCAAACTCTATTTTGGCCGAAACCTTTCCAAGAGTTGCTGCCACCGCCGCCATGCCGGATGCCCGCGTGTCGGACCTCGCCAGCAACACAGGTACGCATACAGAATGGAATATTGATTTTAATATCACTTTGAGAGGGGGGCTGAGAGTGAGAGATCCAACTTGTATAATCTTATCTTTTCTGAGGCTTCTAATCTTGTCCCTTTCGGGCCAAGTAAGTTGGTCTGGTACGCAAATCCGGATTGTAGGCTCTCTGTTTGTCTCTTGTACAGGCACTGGATTAGCAGAAGCTGCCCTGGCGTGCCCGACTTCCCGAATGATTCTGTTTGGCGTGGTGAAGTTCCTACCAAGATTCGAGCTTTCATGTGGTTGGTGGCGCACAACAAAATACTTACCTTGGATAATCTGCAGAGGAGAGGATGGGCCTTGGCCAATAGATGCTCTTTGTGTTACAATTCGGAGGAAACTATTAATCACTTGTTCGTTGAATGTCCCTATACCATGCAAGTTTGGAGTACGATGGGAAGAAGATGTAGCAATCTGATCCTGCCTGGGAGCGACATCTTAACAACCATTAGGAGATGGGATAGCAATAAACCAGATAATATGAATGATTGGATCTTGTATGGTGCTCTACATGTGATTTGTTGGCAGGTTTGGAGGGAAAGAAACCAGCGAATCTTTAGGGATCAAGCTCTCAGTCCTGCTGTTGTCTTCTAGAAGTCAATGGCCTCAATTTTGGATGGGTTGGCTGCTCGTGGTAGGATCTGCATGGAGCAAGTTTGGGAGTGGATGGAGGGCCTGTGATCTAGTTGGCCTGTAGCTCTTTTGTATTGTTGTCTTATGCGGCGTTGTTGCAGTGATCGGGGGTGCTGTAGGTTGAGATTGGAGGTGTTGCTGGGGAAGTTCTGGTGACTTTTCCCCTTTGTTTTTTGGTCTTATCGGTTGGGGGCTGTTTCCCCTGGGATTGTTATGTTGTTACTTTTTGGACTGTTGGGTTGGGAGTTTGCACCTCTTGTGCAACTCTCTGGCTCATGTTCTTTCTTCTTTTTCTTTTTAATGCATCTTTCACCTTCATAAAAAAAACAACACAATACAGATAGAGGTTGCAATGATCCAATCCACCAATTCAATCCAATCCATTCATTTAAATATCCAACTAATCCAACTCATTTAAATCCAATCCAATTGGATTGGTGGATTCATGGATTGATTTAGGGGTGGCTATTTGGTCCGATCTTTTTGGTATTATCCTAAACCTGACCGTGACCGGATAGCAAACAATCCAATCCCATCTTTGGGCTTGGATTTAAAGGAAAAACCATTCGAGACCGAACAGAAAATCGAATAAAGACCGGATAAGAGAGCCCAACACCCAAAATTTAACCAACTCCTCACCCTTTCAGGCCTCAGGCCACTCAAATCCCCACAAGCTCAATCTAAAATCAAGACCAAATTGAGACCAAACTGGTTCAAGACCGGACCGGATAAAGACCAGACTGTATCCAATCCAATCTTTGGTCCTTGTATTTCCGAAAAGATCGGACCGGGACCGGATCAATTAATGTCAATTTAACCGGACTGGACTGTATAGTCACCGCTAGATTGATTCATGGATCCAAATAGCAAATTATTGGAAAATTGGAAAATATCATTGGAAAATAAGATTTGTTACCTGAAAATTTTTATTATGACATTTTAGTACCTAAACTTTTCTAAATTTATATAATGGTCCAAGACTTGGATGTCATTTGGATTCATGTATCAATCCACCAATCCACTTGATCCAATCCAACAATCCATTTGATCCAATCCACTTGATCCATACACCAATCCAATTCAATTGCCAATGAAAAATAAGAAAACGAAGATAGAGAAAGGAAGATTTTAATTACTGGACATATAGATTTACATAATACATTGAAGGTATCGGCATAGAAGCAAATCTCTTTTGTTTACAGGAGATAACAATAAACAAGTACATAATACATAGTTACATAAAGCACTTCACAAAGCTATCTTACAAGCATAAATATATGCATTAAGCAGTATTGCATGCATGGTAATTGTATAGTAAAAGCTTTGGTTTTAGGCAGTGGGGTAAGAAGCTTGCATAGCAATGCCGCATATGCCTTCCTTAGCAGGAATATCTCTTTGCATTCGGATGTATCCTTCCTCTCCCCATTGAGCTCCCCAGGAGTTCTTGATCAGCCAGTACTTCATCCCGCCGCTCTCACCATATCCGACAGCGGTCACTCCATGGTCCAATTCAGTCCCACATTCTCCAGTGAATATCCCGCTCTCGTAGAGCTGGAACGAGGAATCCCCTGCATCAATTGCCACGGAAATCGGTTGACTAGCTACCGCCTTCAGCAATGCGGATTCGCTGTTGGCTGGCACATCTTCATACCCTTTGATCGTAGCCGCGTGGTTGCCTTCTTTGCTAGCACTGCAGGATCCATCGGCAGCACTGTACGGATAGTTGCTCTCGGTAGTCAAACCCTTGTTCTGGATGATAAATTTGAAAGCATCATCCATCAACCCGCCGCTGCAACCTTGGTCCTCTCCTTTGGTGTCACAGTCAACCAATTCTTGCTCTGAAAGGGATACCAATTTGCCGGTACTTAGCTGAGTGATTCCTTCCATGGCCCCAACAGCTGAAAACGCCCAGCAGCTTCCGCACTGACCCTGATCTTTGATTGGAGTGACGGCTCCCTTCTTCCTCCAGTCCATGGTGGTGGGCACTGCGGTCACGTTTTCGTACCTGAAGGGTCCCTGCTGCGCCGAACACATGTGGCCCTTGAACCTGTTCCTGGTTGCTCTGAACTCCTCGTTCGTGAGATCAGCAAACTGGTTGGTACCTAGCTTGTAAGGCTTGTCTCCGGCGGCATTGAACGAGTCGACGATATCTGCATTGTCCTTGAATATCTGGTACCGTGCCTCCTTCTCGTTTGAACTCCTGTAAACTCGCCCAAAACGAGCCATCCACTGCTCGTGCCTAAGGCGCATGACGGCCTCGTGAGGGGCAGAGCGTGCCATGGCTTGAGAAGCCAGAGCTCCCAGAATGAAGATGGAAGCGAGGAAGAACAACTTGCTATTCATCAGGATTGACATTTGGGAATTGCTTGTGGGCTCCTAATTAGTGAGGTGTATGATGAACTAAAAGAGAGGGTTTGTGAGTTGTGACTTCTCTTAGGCTGACATGCTCTGCTTTTATATACAGCAGCAGAGCCAGGGCAGGGGATCAATCAACCATTGCATTGCATAGTGAGCTGATTGCATTCAGATTGTGGAAGTTGAAGAGTAATTCATATCAACGTGAATTACAAAACCTTTTGATTTGGACCCATTCCCCTATTTTAATCACATGATTCATTAGCGTTCAATTCATGGAGAGGTAAACTAGTGTTCGTCCATCCAAATAATTGACTTGTAATCCATTTTCAACGTAACAAAAGCCAATGTAATTATGTAAACGTCGCTGAAAAAAGCCAATGTAAACATACACAAATTATATTTTAAATCATTAATCATTCCAGCATGAACCAACCCAATTTTGTTTCGTTCGTGTCATATTTAATCAAGATGTATCAATTATTTCAGATTGTGAGTAAAGATTAATTATTATGGATTGTAAATCATAAAAGTTAATCGAGCCATTGAGTCACGTATATAGTGCTATATTTCTATGATAGCACTTCGTGTTGCAATTAAGAGTGTTTAAATAGTTACCATGATAATTATTAAATCAATTAAATTTAAATTTTATTAACCATAAAATATAATATTATAATCAAAGCTACAAACTAATACAAAAATATAACCTGACAGTACATGAGAGGAAAATTCTCTTATTAATGCATCAAACTGTGATTTACATTATTAATAAAATATAATAATCAACACATAGTTAACTCTTCACAAATACATGCAACTAATATAATTATCTTAGAGTAATTAGAAGTATTCGCCTAACAAAAATACATGTGAGTGGTATGTGGTTCATGAATTGGGTATGTCTATGTAAATTGTCTTAGTGTTTTAGCAATTATCTTAAGGCGAAAATGTCCCACGCTTTCAAATTTTCATCCAACATAATGTATGAGATTTATCTAGGGTTATAGGTATAATATGACATTCTACTATTTTTTACATCAAACATGCCCTTATACTTTGAAAAAATTATCAAACATGCCCTTCTGTTAAATTTCCATAAAAAATGGTAAACGACGGTTAAACCGAGATTCACACGACCCGACATCGAAAAAATTGAGGGTGAAATTTCAGTTTTTCCTCATTTATTTCTCCAGGTCTCGTTAAAATGATTTTTTTTTTGTTAATGGTGATATATATTAAAAATAAGGAAAAGAAATTAGACGTTAGAACACAAGGCTGTAGACAAACAGCAGCAGCAAACAACCGCACACCATGGAAGGAGGGACAGCAGGAAAAAATACCACTAATCCCACAAAGTTAAATTATTAGAGGTATTTGGCTATGCAAAAGAAACAAAACAATTTTAAAGTGAAATTATTAGGAATATTTTAGACATATGTGTCGCCCAAACCAAGGTTCGACCACAGTTGATGTTTTTTTATGAAAATTTTAACAGAAGGGCATCTTTGATTGTTTTTACAAAGTATAGGGGCATGTTTGATGTAAAATATAGTAGAGGAGCATGTTTGATAAAACCGCATAATAGAAGGGCATATTATACCTATAACCATTTATCTAAATTAGGTGTTCATGTTCTCTATAGTCTACAAAAACAAATATAGTATGAGAATAATAATGAGCTTTATTTTTCTGATGGGTCCAAAAGGAAGGAACGATTGACTCTTGCATGGTATGCAAAATATGAGTATATAACATTAAATATAACTTCATTGGTTTGATTGATTAATTAGGAGTGTCTGAAACCAAACAAGCTAAAAAAATTAAGCCAAACCAAACCAAATAGTCAAATTAACCAAACTAAATTATCCTATTACTATCGGTTAAAATGATTATGATGATAATCACTCCATTTGAACATCCTGTATAATAATATATTTCTTAGTCGGGTAAATTCCAAGTTTGGTCACTGAGTTTACTAACACGTGTTATGTTTAGTCACTGGAAAAAATAAATATCAATAATGGTCACTAAGTTTGGTAAAATATATCATGTTTGGTCGCTCTCTGTTTGTCTCCATACAACTTCGTTAATAAAGTCCTTTAAGTGCTGACATGGCAAATAAAATCGTCTAGTCAGCCGGATTTAACCCGAAAAGGCAGGTTGTGATGATGTGGCGGGTCGGATTTAGTATTTTTCGGATTAAATTTGATTGATTAGACGATTCTGTTTGCCATGTCAGACTTTATTTAACAAATTTGAAAGAAGACTAATAAAGAGTGATCAGACATATTTTATTAAACCCGATGACCAACATGGAATTTACTCTTTCCCAATTCCCAGCCTATCCATATCCGTTGGAAACTTTAAGTTTTCAGCTGGTCACTTTAGCGCGCAGAGGCAGAGCTCCTCCTGTATCTCCTTCCTCGTCAATGGCGGCTCTTGTATCCACCACTCCAATCAGAACATCGTTAACCATATCCGGTCCTTCTTCCCTTTTCAAGGTACGGCAATTACCCATCTTCTTCCTCCATAAAAACTTCTCCTTTGTCTCTCAACTACCATTGCAATGTAAAAAATTTCCGCGGATTATTGATTCTCTAGGGAAATGTGACGAGTCTGAAAGCAAAACCATGCAATTTCAATCCGCTCTCCGGGACCCATTCGACGAGCAGACCTCAGGCGAGACCATTCATGGTGGTCAACAAAAGGGCCTCTGCTGCGGCCGCGGTTCCGGCGGTTGGCGAGCGGTTCCGGCTGAACAATCTGGCGCCGCAGCCAGGTTCGAGGAAGAAAGCAAAGAGAAAGGGAAGAGGTATCGCCGCCGGGCAAGGTAACAGCTGCGGGTTTGGGATGAGGGGACAGAAATCCCGGTCGGGTCCTGGCGTGATGAGAGGATTCGAGGGTGGGCAGATGCCTCTCTACCGTCGTATCCCTAAATTGCGGGGAATCGCTGGAGGTAATAGTTTTCTGGATTCCTTTACTTGTAGTCGAATAATGGATGCTATTAGCTATGGATGTTTAGGGCCTTTAGGCGGATAATTCAGTTGCCTGGTTGGATAGCATCATTGAAATTTGAGATGGATTCAATGGAAGGATTAGGGCACTGAACTTTTTCACTGTTCAATCTCATATGAGGTGATATGTCCTTCAGTTTGCAGTACTGAATGTTGCTGTAACTTGTGAACTTTGATCATGAGTTTGTAAGAAGCTTGATGAGGATCTCTGGCTGATCACTGGCTGCTATTTTGCCCCTTACTAGCTGTTTCGTGTTGTTTCTAGGACTAGTTGGTCAATATTGTTTTGTTTTGGTTATCTTCATTTCAAGCTTCTACTTGTCGACTTACAGAAATTGATATGATCCGCTTGTCCTTTTGTATTGTGGAAGGTATGCATGCTGGTTTACCTAAATATGTCCCGGTAAACTTAAAGGACATAGCAGAAGCAGGATTTCAAGAGGGTGAGGAGGTTTCACTGGAGAGTTTGAAGGAGAAGGGCTTAATCAATCCATCGGGGAGAGAAAGGAGACTTCCTCTCAAGGTATGACCTTATGAGTGATATATTCCGGCTTATAACTGTGACTGGTACTAGTTGCATTGGCTCTGCTTGTTCATATGGGCGGTTTATAGCTTGCGTAAGAGTTTGCTGTCCCTACTGGTCAAAGAGTTCTCACTCCCCAAAAGTCGGGTATCTGCTGCTCTCATAAATTTATTGAACTGGACTCATGCATTAGCGTTGATTTCGAAAGCGTAGAGTGGATCATTTAATGTGATACTGTAACCTTATCGAAATCATTAAATGTGATCTTAGGAACTTGTAATTTGATCAGTCATAAACCTGAGAACTGTTCAAGTGGGAAGAGTCTGGCTTCAACTTTGTTATGATGGTGCTGCAGGTTACCTCATTGCCTCACAATCATGCAGTAGTTATGTGATCATATCAATGCCATGGCATTAAGTGCTCATTGGTGTTGGATTAAAGACTCCTAACTTCGTGTATGTAGATTGACTTAGCCATTGTGCATATCTGATATGGCTTATGACCTCCATTTGTGAAATAGAGGCATAACAGTGTGTGAAAGGACTCATATGTTATGAGAATTCGCTTCTGCTTGGTGGCTAAGTTGTTTTTTCCTGTGGTGCAAAGAACCAGTGGAACCCCTCTCTGACTCTGAGCACTGCACTTCTGCTCCTTGACATCTATTGTGGTGTAATTGTGTTTTCAAAGCTTTAAAGTAGAACATTTTATGCTCTTTCAGACTTAATTTTTGTATTTAGGTTTAACTAGTAAACTTCATATCTCTTCCGGTAGCTCCATTGATATGCAATAGTTTGTCCAAGATGTTCTGGCTGTTGGTTTATCACTCACTTCTGAATTTATGGGTTTTAGATCCTAGGTGACGGGGAGCTAGATGTGAAGCTGAACTTTAAAGCTCGTGCCTTTTCGACCTCAGCCAGGGAGAAGCTGGAATCTGTTGGCTGCTCGATCACCGTGTTGCCTGGCAGAAAGAAGTGGCTGAAGCCAGCAGTTCTCAAGAACCTTGCTAGAGCTGATGAATACTTTGCAAAGAAAAGAGCTGCTGCAGCAGAGGCTTCTGAGCCTGACCCAGCAGCCTCTTCGTGATCTGTGTATACTTTATTTATTAAGCAGGAAATTGCCCATGCAAAATGTAGAATAGCCCGAGCAGACATCCAGCGAGGTAAAAAAATTTCATTTGTTCTTCTTCCACACTACTATGGATGGTTACCTTTTTGCTCCTCCTCAACCTCAATGCTTGATTATTGTGTGCTGTATGTATAGTCTGTGCCCTAAACAAGAGTCTGGTTTCTTCACTGCCTTAATTGTAGTTGAGAGATCAATTCATGCATAAGAAAGTGAAGCTTTTCCATTACATTTTTCCAGAGGGCTTTTTCTTGCCACATAGCGAGCTAGCCCATCTCCTTGCTAACCCACGAACTCAATCGAGTATGTCGATGACATCTCCAACAATGTAAACACGCTATCCATACATTACCTGGCAAGCAGCGACCTCTAGCCGCCACCATCGATCCCGACACATCCAGCAACAGTGCAACATTGCCTCCCGTCGCAGCATGAGATCCACAGTGGTTCGCTCAGTGTCCAGCGAACTGCTCCAAACTTAGATATTTTTGAAGAAATCATAATCCTATAATTCACGTGCAACATGACCAACAAAATGCACCACTACGGATAGATGTCATGTCATTTCTTCTACGGTTTTTGTTTTTATTTAACCACGATCACGATGGGCACAAAAACGTTGTTCGACACCCAGTATGCACATAAGTGACATAACTTCTTTTCTCACAGGTTTCTATAAAAAAAAACGATGGGCACAAAAAGGATATACTATCTCTGTTTGCAAGCCCAGTCCGTCTGTCCCGTTGGGCCTGTTTGTTGATCCGAAATTGTCGAACTCGGTCAGCCCTACATCTCTAATCCAATTACAATTTTATATACTTAAAAGAGAGGTTTTAAGGTTACTGTTTATTAGGGTCAAATCAATAGGGTATTAAAAAATTAATTTATCATCAATGGGGATTGTTTCTGCCATTTCTTGCTTGCCATGGTTTGCTGGTTTCTCCCTTCAATTTTTATGCCCTCATTTAATTGTAGAGAAGTTGCATGGATACTAACTCTAGAGACTAGAGGCAAATCAATGGGGACATTAAAATTTTGAAAAAAGGACTAACTTTTTGTGATTGTCCGCCTTTCAAATAAAAGAATTTATGCCATCTTTTAGTTTGAGAAGTGAAAACCTTCATATTTTATGCCCTCTTTTAATTATGGGTCGAATCAACGGGACTTTTTTAATTTCATTTTTTCCTTCCTGAATTGCTTATACGCTTCCTCTCTTCCATAATCAAAGTCACAAATTTTCTTCCATCTGTTTCATCCATCTAAATCTTTCCCTTTCTCTAACGGGAAGGAGAAGATCAGGTAGGTTGCATGGATACAAAATCAATGGGGACATTAAAATTTTGAAAAAAGGATTAACTTTTTTGTGATTGTCCGCCTTTCAAATAAAATAATTTATGCCCTCTTTTAATTATGGGTCAAATCAGTGGGACTTTTTTAATTTATTTATTTTTCCTTCCTTAATTCCTTATGTGTTTCCTCTCTTTCATAATGAAAGTCACAATTTTATTTCATCTGGATCTTTCCCTTTCTCTAACGGGAAGGAGATGATCGGGAAGGAGGAAGAAGGGGAAAAACGTCCACCTCGATTGTTCTCTCTTGTCTCTTTCTCTTTCACAATCTCCCATCTCCCAAATTGGGCGATGAAACAACTAGCGTACTAAGAAAGGAAGATGGCATTGACAATAGGAAGGTCGGCAATAGACACCGGTGATGGTTCCAACAATGGAGACTTAGGTGAGAACCGTTTTCTTTGCATGACCAGAATCCATATTTCGCATGATTGTATTGCTGCTATACCAATAAAAGATTTAGAGAGGCAGACTGAAATTGTGAGCGATCAGTGCTTGATCTCATGCAAGAATGATGCATGACTATTACAATGTTCCCCAGAAGGGACCTTTTCTTCCTTTTAGTTGTTGATGAATATGCTAGAGGAAGAGTTATTTTAACTCATCCCTATAATAAGTATATACTTACCCATAATATCATTAGTCTGATGTCAGTTCACTTTTCATGGGTCGTTGACGATATCTACATTCATGGTCTTACTTGAACATCGATTGATTACATGTTACTTGGGATGTCTTTCGTGTCATTGAGGATATCTACATGCATAGTCTTACTTGAACATCGATTGATTATATGTCACTTGGGATGTCTTTCGTGTCATTCTAACTCATGAATCGCAAGTTACTATCCACTAGCCAAAACTGTAGTCGGCTGGCAAAAGATGTGTTCTTCAAGTGCCGTCATTTAGTCCAACCATTGCATTGTGATTTGCTTGGGTAAGAGCCTTTAATGTTCCATTTATAATCTTCTTTTCATTTTGGTGTTTGTTTAGTTCATGCTTAGAATTAGTTTTTGTTCCCCGCAGTGGTTTCAAATTCTCACAACCTGTTAGCTATTTCCCCTACAAATTCTCCTCGAAAGACGAAAATCAAAAGGTTTATGTTTGTCTTATGTAGGGTGTTAGCATCTCTCGAAATGTATTCTTTAATAAACATGACGATTTAGTGACTTAATTAATCTATAATGGCTCTATATAATAATCATGAACAAACTAGAGAGATGCTAACACCCTACTGTCAGTGCCCTCATTCTCATGATCATTATTAATATATGAAAGAATGAGTAGGGATGGAAATGGGTCGAGTTTGGGGCGGATTGTACTAAACCCATCCTCATTTTCAATTATCAAATCCATACCCTCCCCATCCCCATGCGGGGGGAGATTTTGCATCCCCATCCCCACGGGTTTCGGATACCCGAGGGTAATCCCCGCCCCGTACATCTGATTATGATTATAACTAAATTAACAGACTTGTTTTCAATAAAACATACAACTATTGGGTTGAAACATCAAACTTAATCAATGATGAACCTAATAAAGAACCACTGGTAATCTTAATTAGTTCCATAAACAAAGTACCAATAAATAATCCAACACCAACTTATTCATCTCCAAAACACCTCCTAAACAATAAAAATCCACACATAAAAGTCAAATTATCCTCCAAAGTTCTTCTTTCGTAGAGAAACAAATTCTATTAATCATTATACAAAAAAAAGTATATTAATGATGAAAGAACATAAAAATTGCCAACTACAACTCCTACGTTACAATAGTTATAGTTTATAATATATGACATAAGTAATGATGAGGCGAATATGGGTATGGGGCGGAGGCACTCAAATCCATCCCCGTCCCATACCCACAAACTTCTTTGCGGGTATTATCCGTATCCGCCCCATACCCAGTCAATGCGGAGATTCCCCTCATTGATCGAGTTGGGTAGGGTCGAATACTCGCGGTTACGGCTATAAATGTCATCCCTAACAATGAGGCATCTCTTTACTAGAATTTCCAGATACCAACCGCAACACTTTTCATTCATTTTCAGTTGGTTGTTGTGGTGTTTTCAATTTCAGTTTAATGCTCTCAAACTAATTGCCCTTTTTTTGGCCGATTAAGCGATTGTGTATGAAGATGAGACTTAAGTAAAGCATGTTATTTGTTTGTTTGCAAGGACCACGAAGCACGGTTTTGAGAGAGAGATTCAACTCTCATATGTGACACCAGCTACCAAGGCATCCAAATGTGGATTGAACATTTATTTATTGTGATCGTTCTCTCTATGACGATCGTACAACTCTTTCACAGCTTTTTGTTAATTAATTTGGTCACACCATCTTTTTTATCCAGATTTGTGTTATTGAATTGGGTCTCCAGTCTCCACCACTCGGGTTTATCAAACGTTTGAGGAGAAAGACCAAGCTAACTTGAAACTTGCCATGTCATTGCAAGGGTTGTGAACAGAGGTACTTGGAGGGTTATTGAAGCTCCACTCATAATTTGTTTCTTTGTTGAGTGTTGGTGCTAATTTACGGGAGCTCCTGGAAGAAAAACAGAGGGCTGAGACTGATGGAAGGTGCCATAACTGTGATTATCTATGACGAAATTCACAGTCCGCCGCGTAGCGCGGGCTTCCTTGCTAGTACTTATTAAAATAAAATAATTATAATAATGCGATACTTCTCTAATCTCCATCTCCCCTGTTTCGGCAGCCTCTTCTCTGGGTGGTCCTTCGTCACTCTCCGTTGCGCCGGAGCTCTGTCAGGCGATTCGTACAGGTTAGACACGTTTCTCCTTCGGGTCTTTTTTTTTTTTTTTTGCGTCACTAACTAAGTTCTTATAGAGAATCATCGAGCTCACAGAATCTAGAACTAGGATTTGGGATTTGGACTGAAAAATTAACAGAAAGATTATGGCCGCCGAGATATGAAAATTTATTTGGGAATCTCTCGCTGGGTATCTTTCCTTCCTTGCGCGAATCCGGTATGAATAATGACAAAATTCCGAATTGTGGTGTATTGTAGTTGTTTGTTTCAATGTTTGTAGGGTTTTGTTGTTGTTTAGATGGAAGAAGCAGAGGGCAATGCAGCAGGGGAAATAAAGAAGAGCAGAGGAGGAGGAGGTTCTTGTAACCTCTGTATGATTAATGATGTTGGGGAAGAGTTATTGACCGACATTCTGATACGTCTCCCTCTGGATCAGATCTTCCGCTGCAAATCCGTCTGCAAACCCTGGCTCTCTCTCATTCAAAACCCTATCTTTCGTGCTGACTACTCGAGGAAGAACCAGAATCAGAAGAAGAAGCAGAGTTGTAAGCTCAGCTGCATCCTCCACCCCCACCCCCAGCAAAACTCACCGGTCCTGATCGCCACTAATGAACACCACAACGACGATGGCGCGAGGAAGAGGCTCGAATTCTCGCTCGATTTCGTTCCGGATCTCCCACAATTACGCGGAGCCAGCGATTACAATCACATCCTCCAGCAAGCAGCTGACGACAAGAAGAATTATGAGAAGGAGAAGCAGCTGTATACATGGTTATCCGGTCAACAAGCCATGCTCAATGCAATACCAGACGTCGAAAGTAAGAAGAAGCGGATCCAGGAAATACTCAATTCACGACGGTGGCCTAAGAAGAAGCGTTACTACTCCAACAGGGACTTCATTCTGGGTTCATCCAATGGGTTGCTCCTCTGCGCCCCACTGCTGTTCACGCCAAAGTACACGGGATTCTTTATGTACGCCGACCCGGTGTTCGACGATTTTCCAGCCAGTTATGCCGTCTGCAACCCTTACACCAAGCAGTGGATTCAAGTCCCGCCGCCGCCTCCCTCCTCCTCGATTACGCCTCACTCTGCCGCTGCTGCCAACGTTGGGTTTATCTCCGATTTCGATTCGATGGACCGGGGCGGTGGCTGTTGGTTCAAGATCGCTCGTCTCCCCATCGATTTGGAGTCTCTACGCGGACGCTCGTTCGAGCTGCAAGTCTTCTCGTCTCACTCCTGGGAGTGGACGAGCGTTACATCCCCGTCTCTCCCACGGCTCAGGACCGCTACGTTGCCCTCTCTCCCATGGCCCATTTGGGTGAAAAATTCAGAGCGGATCGTTGTTGCAGTAACGTTGAAGAAGAAGAAGAAGAATGGCGGCGGACCTCGTCTGTGTTGGATGGTCAACAGGTGCCGGGCGATTGTATATGATCCCATCAAGAATGTGGTTGATGTTGTGACTGGGGCGATGCAGCAGCCACCGGATCGCGGTCTGGTTCACCGGGTGGTGGTTTTCGACGCGATGTGCGTTAGCAGAGGCTGCTTGTGGGCAGGGAGCCTCAGTTTTCAAACGGTGCTCAAGATTTACAGAGCTTCAGGGAAGAAATGGGAGATGGTGCAGGAGTTTGATGTTCAGCAGGTTGACAAAGTTAGGGCGGGTAGTTACACATTCATGACTATGAATCCCGATGATCCACAGCAAGTTTATCTCAGAACTTTCAACTCGGTTGCCCTATTGAACCTGAGGACCAAAGTATTGAAGGTGGTTGCAACTCTGGAGAACCTAAATAATGGCTTCATCAAAGGATTGGCAGTAGTCTGTGCCAACCCACTATGGCCAACTCCACTTCCTTCTCCCTTCCTTTCCCCTTCTTCTTAATGGATTCTACTCTACTTTGCTGCTACAAATGTTGGTGATTATGAAGGTTCCTCGATGCTTATAGTTGGTGCAAGTGATGTTTCGGAGCGATCTGGAGAGCTTGACTTCGCTTTGTGACGTTGAATGCTATCACTATTTATTGCCATGAGAAGGTCCATACACAAACGCATTGTCCTATGACTTTTTGTGTGTTTAATGTAAGAAATCGGATCATATAATTAATAATGGATAAATTGCAAGTTTGGTCACTAAGTTTATTAAAAAGTGTCACGTTTAGTCACTCGAAATATTTAATTTCAATGTTGGTCACCCAAATTAGTAAAACGATCCACGTTTAGTCACTCTATATTAATTAATCGTCAGTCTCCGTTAACACAGTCAGTTAATTGCTGACGTGGCTAACAGAACTGACTCACCCAATTTTAACCCGTCTCGTCGCTCAACTCGCCACCTCAATTTTCCAACCCAACCCATAAACCAACCCTTACAAAAACAAGTGACTAGATCCGGCTGACTCTAGTTTTCTCCGCCTGGTACCGGGACGATTCAGATCCAAACCCGTGACTAGATCCGACCAAGGAATCCTCCATCTCCGCCAGGGAATCCGCATACGAAGAAGATAAATCTCCTTAGAATGCCAGGTAAGAGCTTGGAAGTTAAAGAACTTCACTCGAAATCGGTGCAAACAGGCCAAAGAACACATAAAATTATACTACTGTTCACGACCTAGCTAGCTCTGTTTCATGAGGGTCCTGTGTATTCACTATTTTCATATTTGAAAGGAAGATGATTAATGGAAGTAGAGAACGAAACCTGGCACCGCTCTTGAGGTTGTAGGTAGATCTCCATTGGAGCTGGGTAAGGATTGTTTACGGAGAGCTTGGCGAGGTATTCAATATGGTCGAAGCTTAAACCTTTCAAATCCACGTCGCCAACCGATCGAGGAGCTGGAAGGGATGGTTTATGGGTTGGGGAAATTGATGTAGTGGGTTAAGTGACATGGCGGGTAGGGTTTGGTGATATGACGGGTAAAAATTGGGTTAGTCAGCACTTCTGTTAGCCACGTTAGTAATTGACTGACGGTGTTAACGGAGACTGACGAAGACTAATGGAGGGTGACTAAATGTGGATCGTTTTACTAATTCGAGTGACCAACATTGAAATTAAATATTTCGAGTGACTAAACATGACACTTTTTAGTAAACTCAGTGACCAAACTTGTACTTTACCCTATAATTAATTATGGGTTTTAGGATTTTCTAGAGTCTTACCACTACCACGGGGTCTTTGTAACTTAGCCTACTTTAAATTGTGAAGATGTCATGGTAACAGTTGCCACTCTTGAGGAGCTTGTGAATAAGGTAAATTCTCCAGCCTTCGCAATTCTCCAAGCATCAAATAAGTTTTCGACTCAGATTATTGATTCCGCATGATAATAATCATATGATACATGATGCTTCTAGTCTTTTGAATATCAATGATGTTGAATACTTGTCCATCTCAGTGGATAATGGTGATCATTTACCCATGTATCTAAGATTAATGTTCCTAATCTAGTTCATGTTGGCCGACTTACTAACTAACCAAGGAACATCTAAGCTTGTTCCTAATCTAGTTTATGTTCGCCAACTTACTAACCAAGGTTATCAAATAAGGTTTGCACCTTCAGGATGTTCTATTGAGGATATGAAGACGGGGCTAAGATTTGAAGGGCTAGAAAGTAGGGTTGTATTTTTCAAATGGAGGAGCTTAAATAGCTCGATCATCGACTAGCAACATGATTATAATCTCCATCGACACTCCTGTCTAATTCCTTTGATATGTTGGCATCTATGGTACTTTTATGTTCCTTTTTTTCAAGTCTTTCTAGTGAAAATTTTCAGTTGTGTCATGCGAGAATGAGTCATCCTGACTCTAATAGACTTCTAACCATGTTTAGACAATATTTTTGACAAATCTATCAACATTAATTCTTCTTTTGATTTGTCGTGTATTAGTTGTGTGGAGCCTAAGGGGTTGTTTGGAGGTTAGGATTCTCCAATGAAGTATTTAATCACTTTGTGTATTGTAATTTGATTTATTGATGAAATGTATGAATTTGAAAAATACATTGTTTGGAGGTTTACATTGTGCTTTATTATAAATGAAAAAATAGATGGTAGACAATCCTTTGGTCACAATCTCACCTTTTGGTAGAGATTGATAATCACTCATTTTGAGTGATTGTAAGTGAGCCCAGAAAAAGGTAATACGTGTATTCTATCACAAATTTAAACAAAAAATGACTTAATCTTGACATTACATGCATTGGCTAAATACATCGCTTAAAAATCCCAACATCCAAACGAACCCTGAGAGTACAAGAAATGATTTTCGTCTAGCCAAACAATTATTAGTAAGCCAATTTCAATTAATCCAAACTGATCTTTTGGGCTCGAGTCTAGTGGCGATTGGCATCCTATGATGATTACAAGTATTCTTCCTTGTTTTTATTATGCTACTAGATATACTTGAGTTGATTTCATAGACCATCTCCAAGGCATTGAGCCAATATGCCAAAACTTAGCCTGATATTTTGATTCTAGCCCCATTAAAAGGGTATTTTGCTCCAATGCATTGAGTCAAAATGTCCATATTTAACTTTTTTGTCCTCATTTAGTTTAGGGTAGATTACATAAATTTATTTAGATAATTAGTTCATTATTTCTATATAGGCAATCATAATTAAGAAAGACAACTTTTGATGTATTTTTTTTAATTTGAACATAGTTTTGTCACTGAATATGACATCATTAACAATGAAATACGATAATTAATTCAAATAGTTCTAGAACAATCATAAATCATGTATTAAACTGTTAATTAGTTATCATCTTTTAGAGAATTTACCATCTAAGAAATACTAAATAATATAATTAACGAGGCGAGAATCAGTGACAATCCTTTGGGTTGTCATTTTCACAACCCTCTCTGAACCAAGGGTATTTTAAGTATTGAGAAATTTTTGTATTAGTTGTAATTTTGTGAATAAAAAAATTATATTAATTGCATTACTTTTTTAAAATTTTAATCATACATTAATTACATTTCTCTCTCCCTATCTCTCACTTTTTTGTTTCCGTATTTCCCACCCTCCCTTTTTCAACAGTCTCTTTGTATTCTGCCGGAAAAATTCCTCAGATAGACTCCGTCTGGTGGACTCCTTCCAGCCACCTAACAAAAAAAGTACCACTACATTAAAAAAAGTATCACTATGAAAAAGCATCATGACCACTAAATTGATAACACTACCACTGGACTAATAGTACTAAAAGATATACCATTGCACTTAAAAAAGTAGCACTATCACTAGACTGACAACAATACCACTATATCGATAACACTACCAGTAGACTGGTAACACAACCACAAGAGTGATAACACTACCAAAATACACTAAAAAGTACCACTACCACTAGACTTAAAATCACTATCTCTAGACAAAAAACACTACCAATAGGCTGAAAATAATACCACTAGACTGAAAAACACTACTACTAGATTTGAATGCAAAAAACCATATCTCAAAAAACTCAAGGAGAGGGAGGCACAGGCGTCGATAGTGGATGAAAAAAGTATTCTTACCTAGGTCAAACTTAGAGATCAATATCACATAGAGTCCAATAGAAAATTTTGATGTTTATTATCATTTCATTTTGGGCTAAATACTCATTTTGAAAATATAATTAAAAATACTTTTTTAGACAATTTTAATGCAGAAATAGGCTTGAAATTAACTTCATTTTATATTTCATATTGTCTTAAACTATTATACCTTCATTCTCTATATCTCATTTGGAAGGATTTTCGACCAATTAAAACTGATTGATAGATTAACAGTAACGTAAAAATAAATAGTCAAATATAAACAGCGTAATACTATCCATATTCATGCCAACAGGTCAAATTGTAAGCTAGTGACTATCATAATAGACCAGCTCATATGGCATATGTGCGTGGACAGGGCTCATAACGAAGCTTTTCTTCTAGTTCGGGTCAATTTTTGCTCAACCGGGCTGCATATATATCATGGTCGATAGATAAAAAGAGAATGTTAAATCGTTAGAAAAATCTAGCCTTTTTCATTCGATATTAAATCAGAAAGAAAGAAACCAAGAAACTTACCCTCTCTAGAATTTCATCCATCCTTCTACTTCTGCATCTAAATGGAATAGTACATTGGTGAGCCACTACTTCTGCACGTTCAATAGCCCTCTGATTCTAGAACACAGCAACCTAAGAAAGCCAAGAAACTTAACTGCTCTAAAATCTCCTTCATCTCTTCGACCAAAGAAGAATTTTCTCCATCGCTCTACTTCTGCGTCTGCGCAAAGTGGAGTGGAGCAGTGCATTGGTGAGCCACTACTCCCGCCCAACCAATAGCTCTTTTATTCGAGAATTCAGTAACCAAAGGAAGCGACCAAGATTCAGAAAAGCAGTAGGTGCCACGTCTCCCTCTCGCTTGCGTGCGTCTGGAATCATTACTCTATGTTCTTAGTGTTTATTGGTTCGTTGTTCTTATTCTTGAACTGTTCTTCCTTTTTGCTATTTCTATTTTTTCGAGAGGATTGTTGGTTCTTCTTCAATTACATTTGTACTATGTTTCTGGGTAAAAAGGAAGAAACAGAGCTTTGTAGCCTCGTCTCAATTCGCAAGGATTGAAAAGCTTGGGGTTCAATCTTACTTTCCCTTTCAGAGTTTCATTTTCCCAATCCCTAAAAATTTAACTGGTAATCGGATTCTCAACATTGTCAATGATGAATCGAATGCGTTTCAGGAGAATGGCGGCTAACATACCACTTGTGCGGGTGCGTTTTCTGTTCCTTGGATACGAACTCTTTAGCATCCGTCAAGTGGTGCCGGAAGGCGAAGAGGCAGAGGTCGTGCTCCTCAACCAGATACCGAGACACCGAGACAGCAAAATAGTGAAATCCACCTTTGAAGTATTCCTTGAGCTAGTCTATCAAAGCATGCTGCACCATGACGGGTTCGTAGGTGATGTGCCCAGGCCAATTTCATTGTTGACGCTCTTAAACCAAGAAGTAGGTAATTACGTCCCTTTCTTGTCGGAGGGCGTCATCGTACCATTGTTCCCATCAATTTGATGAAGACCTCGAAGAGGACAACGCTGAGGGTGATGCAGTCGATGGCCTTGAGGAGGATGTTGTGGAAGAGCACGAAAAGGAAAACACTCAGGATGATATGGAGGAGGAAGCCGAGGATGAGAATGGGGACGATGCCGAGGAACACGATGAGGAGGTCGAGGCAGGGGCGGAGCCAGGATTTCGCGTTTGAGGGGCTGGAGTTTCTAACTTTGTGCAAAAAATGTTAAAATAATCAACATAATTAAAGAAATTTTTCTTTGATATTATGACAACTACATTTTTTAAGATGATTAATGTTACTCTAAATAAGATCTTACCTAAATCTTTATTGCATAAATGTTTAACTACATTTTTTAAGATGATTAAAGTTACTCTAAATAAGATGCGAACTAAAACTTTATTGCATGAATGTTCTATATAAATTATAATATAAATAAAACAAATTAATAAAGCATTTCAATGCTCTATAACACATCCTATTTTCATATCTGGAAAAATGAATCTCATACAACACATTCTATTTTGGATTAAAATAAGATTTAAACTAAAGATTTCTTCCATCATAGCTTCAATGTATATTAAAAAAGAAATAAAGTGTCACTACTGTGTAACACATCCGGTTTCATAATTGAAAAATGAATATCATGTAGCACATCCTACTATCAAATACAATATAAACTAAAGATTGTTACCATGATTGGGTCAATATAGATCGAAAAATAATAATAATATATTTCAAAATTGTTTAACATATCATATTTTTCATATTTGAAAAATGGATGACTCTCATATAAACATTTGAAACATAATTTATTCATTATCTGTCTAAAAGTATCTGTAAAATTTTATAAGTTAAACGAATTGAAGGGGTAACATAACAATCTGTCTCTGTTTCATAATTGAAAAATGAATATCATGTAGCACATCCTACTATCAAATACGATATAAACTAAAGATTGTTGCCATGATTGGGTCAATATAGATCGGAAAAATTAATAATATATTTCAAAATTGTTTAACATATCATATTTTTCATATTTGAAAAATGGATGACTCTCATATAAACATTTGAAAAATAACTTATTCATTATATGTCTGAAAGTATCTTTAAAATTTATAAGTTAAAAGAATTCAAGGGGTAACATAACAATATGCCTGAAAGTATCTTTAAATATTTATAAGTTAGAAAAATTCAAGGGGTAACATAACAGCTTGAGGGTATTGAAACTTGTTCATGCGTATTGAAACTCACATTTCTCTAAAAAAAGAAGAAGAAAACAGACATTTTTAAATTAATTAAATGATTTGACAAAAATGTCACCAACAAGTATTGAATACCATACTAGATTGTGGCCCGACCGATTGCCTGGGTGGTTTTCATTATTGTAATTTGATCTTTTCTTTGAAAAATAATTATATTCATATAATATTCTTTACAATTCAACAATTTAGTGAAAATCTGAAAAGTCAAAATTAAGTATAAAATTTTAATTTCGAAGTAAGAAAATTAAATTCCATCTTGAAGTAAGAAAAAAAATCTCATATTAAACTACACGGGGCGTTTCTAAGTCAACATGCATTACATTATTCTTACGGTGTGTATCTTCAATAATTAACTCTAGACTACAAACACTCAATTTTTAGACTGAGCATCCATTAAGGGTTGATCTTAACATACATCATAATACATAAATATATATTTATAAAATCATTATCTAAATTCCAAATTTATGAAGTCTTTGATTTATACTTGAACCGAACGCTTTATTAATGTTTCTGGGTTGTTATACCGAGTATTTTATGATTCTATACCGAGTATTTTATGATTTTATGATTCAAACGGTCTCATATAGGTTAAGCGTCTGATATTTTGGGATTATTCCAGAAATAGAACTATTTAATTTTTTTTCCAAGAATAGCACTCAACCTCGAAAAATTCCAAAAATAGCACCCTTTCCCAAAAACCGCCACCCGAACCAGCAGTTTACACGAAAACCGCATGGTTACGGGGCGCAACTGAAAATTGCTCTGGGTGGGGTGGCGGTTTTGGTCCAATTTTTTTTTCTTTTTCATATCAACTCCTAACCTCGGCGAAAACTTCAAACGAACGTAACTTTGCACTCGGGTATCCAATCGTAGGCGGTTTGTTCCTGCCTTCGTCTCGAAAAAACGTTATTTTCTACCCCGAACGAGCCTTTTTCGATTTCGTCAAACTTTGGGCGGCCATATCTTTGTGCTCCAAAATCCGAACGTCATAAAACTTTTTTTCATTTCACATAACTTTTTAAGGACTACACCTTTTATCATAGACATAATTTCGGAATGTACGTAGATATGTGAAAAGGGAAGGTAACGTTATTCCCAAAACCCTGTATATCCAATAATAATTTCTGTTTTCAAAATTTCTTCCTTGTAAAAATTGTATTCCTTCAAAAGTCATGCGCAATGAAATAAAAATTCATGACGTTCGGATTTTGGAGCACAAAGTTATGGTTGTTCAAAGTTATTGAGGATTGTTACCGTTCAAGGACTAAAACTTTGTTAATATGTAATTGTATCAACAAAAGATTTGTAGTTTGGAGTGAAGATGTTATGCAAAATTTAGTTAACTATCTATATTATCAGGGTTCGAACCACCACCCCTAGGATGATGGTGTTTCAAACCAAAGACCTTTTGAATACAAGAAACAACATAACCAGTTATGCCAAGACCACTTATGGTGATTAATTGAACAAAAACATTTATTACAAACTGCTCTGGCCCCACGCGGTCAGCAAAACCGCAGCCCACCGTGCGGTTTTCATAAAAACTGCGCCCCCATTCTGCGGTTCTCGAACAAGGGTGCTATTTTTGGAAATTTTCGGGACTGGGTGCTATTTTTGGGAAAAAAATAAACAATGCTATTTATGAAAAAAATCCTGATATTTTTAGCCATTTTTTATTGTTGATCTTGTAGCAGGTATTGTTGTATTATGGTATAGCTATTAATTATTAATTTAATCAAAATAATGACTTGGACTAAAGTTAAACACTTAAACCCAACCATGTAAAAGTAAAATAAATTGTATTTGAAAAAAAGAAGAAATACTAAAATTTTTGCTTCAAAACTCGTTGATGGATAATAAA
The DNA here is from genome assembly GCA_946122785.1 of Linum tenue. Lineage (NCBI taxonomy): Eukaryota > Viridiplantae > Streptophyta > Magnoliopsida > Malpighiales > Linaceae > Linum > Linum tenue. The sequence goes on from CAMGYJ010000002.1 coordinate 41,685,445, forward strand.
AAAATATGATGACTTGTGATTTAGTGGGTAGTGGGACTAAAAAAGAAAAGGAAAAAGAGCTAAAAATTAGTAGGTTAGTTAGACAAATCCGGGAAAGAAAAGAAGAAAAAAAATTGACAGTGGAACATGCGAATAGAGGAGAGGGGAATGGACATATTCGCCCCTCCGAAATATAAGGTATAGCCAGCAGTGGCTGATGTGGCAAACTGAGTTTTTTGACATTGTCTTATAGGTATTTTTAGATCAATGCATAAATCTCCTTGTCACTAGACTACCGAACTCATTTATGTCTTATTTGTGCACACTATTCTAATTAATATTTTTGCAAATGTGGAGCAACACTATTAAATAATTAGATAAATTATAAATTTTTTTAAGTAACAAATGTGGAGCAACACGAGGATGATGATGATGATGTGGAGGAGGATGCAGGGGAGCGCATGGAGGATGATCTTGTTGCCACTGAGTCATCATGGTCATCATGGTAGGACTAGGACTCCGTTCGTGACATGTGATTTGACTTGCGGAGCTTTTTGATGAAACAATTAAGGATGTATTATTACCTTACTTGATGTCTACGGTAATACATAGGTTTGATATGTCATATCGTAAGTGAGTGATTTGATGAATTCGCTTCAACAAATTACTCAGGTTTTGAGTGTCAAGTATTTGATTCGTAATACTTACTAGGAAATGCATGAATTGGGTTGTGCTTCATATCCTACGGTATGAACAACTATCAGAACAATGATTCTTCTAATTCACTGTCTGTAGGGTATAGGGATACTAATTCGGTGGGTCACGAGCTGGGTTGGAATTTTAATAATGTAGCGGGTCAGGTATAAACTTTTCCGATTCAAAATACTCTGACTCTATCTAAGCGATTTTGTTAGCCACGTCGGCAAAAAATAAAATCGACGTCGATGATGGAAACTGACAGAATATAATGGCTAGTGGCCAAACTTGAACTATTTAACTAATTTTAGTAACGATAAATAAAATTTTATTTTATTTTATCATTTGTAAAAAATAAAAAAATGAAGTTAATATTGCTACAATTACTTCAAAGGTACCTCCTACCATGCCTTGAAGTTACTATAACTTGAACTTTTTGACCTGCTATAGCAGGTTTTAGAGGTTGCATTACGTAAATCTAATGTTTATTATGTAACAATTACGTAATGCTTGTTATTCTTACGTAATAGTTAAACTAGAAGCGTTACGGAAGATTTCCGTAACGACTTATCATTTTACATAACGCTATGTTAATATTCATTACGTAAAAGCATCGTCTATTACATAAGGCTTATGTAATGACAATTTATAACTATTACATAAAATACACGCTCATTACGTAAAGGTTACGTAACGAAGGTTATTTCTTACGTAACAGTTAAATTTGAAGTGTTACGTAAGACTTCCGTAATGACTTGCCGCATTACGTAACTTGATTAATATTCATTACGTAAAATGACCATCCATTGCGTAAGGCTTCCGTAATGACACTTTACAATTGTTACGTAAAGTATGCATCTATTACGCAAAGGTTACGATAACGATAGTTATTTCTTACGTAACAGTTAAATTAGAAGCATTCCATAAGTCTTCCGTAATGATTTAACATATTACGTAATGAAATATTAATATTCATTACGTAAATGAGTGTCTATTACGTAAGGTTTCCGTAATTACATTTTTCAACTATTACGTAAGATAAACACACATTACATAACCTTTACGTACGTAATGCCTATTGTATTTTACATAATGCGACTTGTAAAATCTGTTATAGCAGATAAAAACATCAAATTACAATAACTTCAACGTATTGTAGCAATTTCCTACTTCAAAATGAATCTGTGGTAAGAACTAAGAACTATATACCTTGTTAATTCTAAGGTATAAAGCTTGGAGTTAACTCTTGATCAACGATTAACAAAAACAAACGAAACCAAACAAAATGGCATTGTCCCCTCCGCGCGCTACAACCAGGAAAAAACCCAAAAAACAGAAAAAGAAATGAAGTTATATCTCTGCAACGACGGCGAAAAACCCACGACCACAAGAGAAATCAATGACGATACCGAAGTCGTCTTCACAAACTGTCACACTATATATATATAGACAAATAAGCAGCAAGCAAGCTCGTCAACATGCATACATAACCAACGAGATACAATTCAAACGAAACTCAAAAACAGCTTATAATTATTATAACTGCAATCGACGAGGATGAAGAAGCAGCCCAGCAGTATTGCTCAGTTGGCGGCCGCCTTGCTTCCGCTCATCATAATATGGGCCGCCCTTCCCTTAAGCGCATCTGGAGGAGCTAGCCCGCCGCCGTCGGAGAATCTCCACGATGCTCCGACGGCTTACGTCAGGTATAGCAATAACCACAAGAACTTGGCCGCCTCCTCCAAGTTGCTGCCTAAAAGAGGAACAGGTGGTGTAGTCGTGATACCTCAACCTTCCAACAACAACAACGATACTGCTTCGACACACGACTACTGCGGTCGTTTCTGCAACGACATAGCATGTGAGAACTATTACCCGACTATGTGCGATGGTGAAGATCGTAACTATTGCAACCCGACTTGTGACTGTTGGACCTATACTTGTTATTGCTTCTGCACTCAATAGATATATTACTTACATTTTCCATGTATGTTTCCAACCTTTTCCTGGCTGGTATAAGCCGGCCGATCGACAACCTAATAATCGTCGTTCTCTCCATGATTTCATTGCATGTCTTATGCTTTGTTTTATTGTTTCTTTGATATCGTCGGGCAGTTCTTCCTAGCGATGAGTTGGGATTGCTTTGTATGAGGTTTCTTTTTCATTCATCCAATATTCCTAATAAGATGTAATGATAATATGAAAATTGGTTGAAGATCGTAATCGAATCACATCATCGTGATGTGTGTCCATGGAATGCCACAAATATATATCCCACAACACATGAGGCCAACAAATATGCAATCTGGTTTCGAAGATATACAAGTCGTATAAATAACATTGACACACAACGTTAAACCTAGCCATCGGCCCATAACTCATCAAAAGCTGACCACAATAACCCAGAGTTAATAAAACCTAAATAAAAAAAAAACGAAAATTGGTTTAATTAGGTAGCCTTTCAAAGGCTAGCCACTTCTTGCTTGGTTACCAAGTAAGACTAAGGTCAAAAGTAGGGGTGTTCAAACGGTTTGGTTACCATGGTAACCATTTTAACCAGTACTATTTGGATAATTTGGTTTGGTTAATTTGGATAATTGGTTTGGTTTGGTTAAAGTTCTTAGCTTGTTTGGTTTAGGTGGTTTGGTTTGGTTTCAGACACTCCTAACCAGTCAAACCAAATTAACCAGTTAAGTATTTAGTCATATATCTAACATATATTATATACACATACTTAATACTTCGCATAACCACTCAAGAGTTAACGTTCATCCCTTTTAGACTCATAAAATATAAAGCTCAATATTGCTCATATAGTGTATATTTGTATATGTAAAATGTAGACCACAACATATGGACGCCTAATTTAGATAAATTTCATACATTATGATGGATGAAAACTTGAAAGGAAGGTCATTTCCAGCCTATGATAATTGCTAAGAGACTAAGTCAATTTACACAAACACAACAATTCATTAACCCATACCATTGTCATAAATTTTTGTTAGGTGAATACTTCTATACTAATCATAAGATAATTGTCTTAGTTGCATGTATTTTTGTTAAGGGTTAACTATAACTACGTGTTGATTGTTATGTTTTATTTATTATATAAATTGCGAATTGTTGCATTAACCGAAAAATTTTCATCGTCAATTATAATGTAATTTTATATTGGTTAATCTGGTTAACCAATTAACCAAACCGATTAAACTTTAGTTTGGTTAATTTGGTTGTTGTATTAGTTTGGACGGTTTGGTAATGATATTGTATTCCATGGTTAATGGAATTTAGCCTTATTTGGTTTGGTTATAACCATGGTAACCATTTGAACACCCCTAGTCAAAAGCGAGAGATGCTCCTCTCTCTTGCCTTCTAGAACAGGGTTGTCATGTGATTATGTGAAGACTTGAGGCCTCCTCTTGGGCTTTTCTGCCTACCCAAAGAGAGCAAAGATAGCCCATCACATGTTCACGAAAATCGGGCCCAAATGGCCTTTTCAGTCCTAAATGTGGGTCCATTTCGATCGCCCATCTTTTTCATCCTCTAGGCCAGGGTCCTTTCGCAGCTTGCTTGTTACAAAATTTTAAAAATTATGCTCAAGCTATTTGGACTTGAGGTGAAGGTACAGAAATGGAGGAGGGAAAAGTTCCTTTTAGCCTTAAAATTCCATGTGACTTTTATACATAATTTTGGACTTTAAAACTCACAAAAAATATGATTCACATTTCACATGTCTACAAAATTTTCATGAATAAGGAGTTTGTCTCGAGAACATACATGTCATGTGATCAATTTTCATTTGGAGTTCGTTCGGAGTTTCTAGGCCAATACGATCTATGTATTAGCCTCAATTAGTGATTTTTTTAGCATGTGAGTGGTTCGGTGGAAAATTGGTATATATTAAAGGCCAAGTATGGCTTATTAGCCAAAATCTTGGAATTATACTTAGTATTCCATGTTTTTGTATGTATGATGTCTTCAAGAAATTTACTAAATCTAATTACCGGGGGAAATTTTGCTCTTGTGAAAGCCAAGTAATGAATTACCGAAAACCTTTGTCTCATTCAATTGAGGTGCATTCATGTACATGTGTAGCCGTCCTTGTGCTTCATCATATCTAATTACGGAACCTATTTGATCGTTTTGATTGCTAAATTTGGGTGAGTGGATGGACAGTTGGACACAAAATGCTGACAAGTGTGTTGAATGTCGAAGTTATCTATTCAATTTCTCAGTGACCTACCTTAAAGCTTTGGTGACAGTTTTCATGTAGTAATTGACTCATTCGAAGTGGAGTTACCTTGCTGGCAGTTGTGGTTTATATAGTATATTTCCATAAATCAAGAGTTGTTCAGGTTAGTATTATATATGGAACCCCACATGAAATTTTTTTTGAGCTGTTTCGAGTTTCTTTACTGATGTGAAATCTTATTAGATGAAAATGACTACGTAGTACGTACTCTACTCACCAAGAGGGCATTAAATTAAATTTGCATTGCTGGCCCAATGTCTCAATCTTGAGAAAATTGTGGAAGAGAATTAGCAGAGTGAAAGAGATTCAGGGACCAATTCTCTTAAATGGTTACCATATTTTTGGTTGAGCCGGTCCATACGATTTCTTGACACCATCTTGACGTTGTTTTTCGATTCTCGGTTAATTTGTAAGTACATTTTCCTGATATAATGAGTTAATACGAATTATATGCCCCCTCAGATAATTGAAATTGACTCAGAATGAATCAATCACAAATTCTCATTTTTTGGATGATGAATTCTAACAGATCAATTTGACACAATCACCTCGTGTTGAGACAATTGGGCCAAATAGATCCATTTGGAAGCGTAAAATTTGACACAGTCACCTCGTATCGAGACAATTGGGCCAAATAGATCCATTTGGAATCATAAAATTTGACACAATCACCTCGTATCAAGACAATTTGGCCAAATAGATCCGTTTGGAAGCATAAAATTTGGATATAGCAATTTGACATGGGGGATTTTGAATTGACACACTTTCAGGCAATTACATTTGTCTGAGATAGAGGTAGGTAATTCGAATTGACTCGTTTTGTAAAAGGAGACCATTGACCAAATTGTCTAGTTTTCTAATTGATCCATCTAAATGAACCCCAAGTTAAATTGATCCAGTCAAATTTTCTATTGACATAACAGATCAATTTGATTCAATTATGTCAAAACAAAAATATTATAAGTTAAATTGTTCCGTTATCTCGATTTCTCGGTTATCTCAATTATCGGTTAACCGAACTATTTTTAAAATCGAAAATCATTTCGTCCAGTCTTCAATAACCAACCGAAGTTCGATTATTTTAATTATCGATTATCGGTTTAATCGACCGGTTAACCAGTAACCGAATTGCCACCCCTACGGTTTTCCGGTCATAATAACATTAACATGCATGTTTCAAATTCAAGATCAAAGGAGGCAATAGAATGGCCATTATAATTGGACTATAATTGATGAATATAGATTCATCTCTTACCAAATTGACAATAATTTAATCATTAGTCTTGACGTACGATAAATGTCCTAATAATATATACTTGAAATAAAAATGGATCAAATGGCCATGATGCATAATGCATTGTGAGCATTGCTTATCAATCACACTTGTGTTTTTTCTATAATGTTATACCCTTCACTTTAATAATACAAAAAAGAAAAAGTTATTTTTGCAATACTAAACAAAATATCAATTCGATTCAACGAAAAAAAAATCAATTTGAAACTATTACAAATTTCAATTCTTAATCACCGAAAAAAATTCAATTCTTCTTTTTCGTATAAAAAATCCAAATTTTAAGTACACAACTTCTTCAATAATTTTAGTCAAATTACTTAAGATTTTCCTCCTTTTACATTATATTTTAGCTATAATAAAGTTGTAAATAAGTGAAAATCTCAACTTCTTCAATAATTTAACTACATTTTATCATATTATGGTTTCTTTCTTGGTCTTTCAATGAAAAGAACGAATATTTCTAATGTTTTTCACATAAATTACATACCCAATGGGTCGACCTGTCCCGACCCGCTTCCCGTGATAAATTACCCGACCTGGACCCGACCTGCCATGGGGCGGGTATGGGTATCGAGATACCCGCCCCGTACCTGCCCCATTGCCATTCCTAGTTCCAGGAGGTACAAGGCTGCTAGGGCGAAGCCTCGTTGGCAAGGTTGTCCACCCGCGGGTCGACCCACTTTGACCTTGAGAAAAATGGAATGCACGCACCCGTCGGGTCAACCGCTACAAGGTACCGGGTTGGAGGTCAAATTGTGTCATTTTTTTCTCTCTTTGGTTTGCCAAATGTGACTATTTTTCTTTTCGCCTAACTCAATCTTTGGAATTCTAAATTGAACATTTGAATATTGATGTTATATAAGTGTGTGAATTTTCACTATATGTTGGATATAATTACGACCTGTTATTTTGGTGTAATATTATATGTTATAACTCATATGTTAGATATGATTTGATATAATTTATCAGGATAAGTACAATATAATAACTCTTTCTATATTTTCGTGCTAAACCCGGCTAAACCGGGTGACCCATTAACCCTTGACCCACCATCTCGACCGGGTCCGGGTCAGCTCGCGGGTTGACAACATTGCCCATTGGTGTCAAATTTGATTGCAGGTGGTCCCCAGAGCCCTCAGATTTAGTAGTACCCGCTATCACAAAGCGGCCCATAAGGCCAAGGTTCATCCTAGACCCTAATCCAATATGTTACATTGATGTTCTCCTTATGTTAATTAACCAACTCTACCAATTGCTAGGTTGTAAGTTGTAATTCCAATTTCAGAACCTTGAACAACCATTCCTCGATAGAATCGCCATTTCCTTCAGCAAAGACAATGTTATGCATACCTAGCCTCCTGTAAATATGATGTTCCCAAGAACAACAATATAAACCAGAAGAATACTTAGTTACTAACCCACATCAAGAAAACCATAGGATTAGCCATTAGTAGATTAACCAAATAGTTGGGGATTTTCAAACTAAAGTTGGGGGAACAAAAGGTGATTGCTTTTTAGCATGCCAAACAAAGACTGAGAGGAACCAAAAAGCAACAGAGCCATACGTGTCTGTTTGTTGCACTAGTACTATTGTCACTGTAGAGGCACACTCAAGTTTGAAAAATTCAAAACTGGGGGACTGTGTAATGAGTGTTTTTTTTTTTCCAAATAAATTATTTTATGATTGCTTGCTCTCTTGTCAATGGCGTCCCGAGTGGGAACTGGGAATGGTGGCGGCCAAAGCTCAAGGAAGTGCAAGTATCTTTCATTTTCAAAACACACTAGGATTGATAGCACACAAACGATTAAATATAATGCAAGTATGCAACCATTATACAATGATGATCATTGATTACAATAATATCAAATCATAGTGTAGTGTTATTCAAGTTCGATCATACATGCAATTTGTTGAGCACAAATGGGATCTGGATGTTAGCGTTGATGAAACGGAGTGATGATAACGTGATGGGCCAGCGGGCGGGTATCTCAATATACAGGAGTCAGGAGTGGAGCCAAGATTTCGAGACCGGGGGCTAAAAAATTAAAAAAAAATTATGTAACCAATGTGGATCAAACCCATGTGCTTTTAGGACATAAGCTAAACTTGGCTATCATTGGATCACATAACTATTACATGATAAAATTTACCGAACAAGTTCTACTTATAAAATTTGTACTAAATATCCTTAACGACCTAGGGTTCGGGGCCCACCCTAGCTACAATGTAGCTAGTCCCTGTCGATATACACATTTACTTCACACGAAGTGTGGAGCAGATAATATTGGCAGGGTTGCGGTAGGTCGACCTATTGCTATATTTTTGTTTGAAAAAAGAATATTGGTATTTAACTATTTTAAATGACACACAAAAAAAACACTTCATATATGAATGATAAATATACTAGAATTGAAAGATATAGTTTTAAAACTTCTTTTGAAGGAAATATGATTATGATTTTAGAAAGATCAAATGAGGAGAAATACATGTATATATTGATAAAAATCATGATAGAATGGGCCGAGAACGAGACATAATGAATCAGAAGCTATAAACACATGTCTCGTCCCCATGCTACCGCGGGTCGGGTAATATACGCCCCAAACAGGTCGGATAGATCCAAGGTTGTCAAACCGATTTGTGCAGTGTGCCGGTTTAGCAAGTGGAATGGTTCGACCGGTGGTACATACCGGTTTGTGCCGGTTCATGCCGATTAATATTACAAATAATTTACAAATACTCATATTTAAACACGACATTTAACGCCAATACCTAAATATTAGTACTTGAATCCAACAAATAACATCAACATTTAACTTTTTAACACATAAAATAAATAATAAATTACTTTTTACCAATTAAATTCACTAAGATAAGATCATTTTACTTGGAGATTCGTATATCGATCATGCCGGTCATAACGGTAGTGTCATACCAGTGTTATGACCGGTACAGGTTCAACCAGTGGCACGCCGGCCGGCGTGACAACCATGGATAGATCAAATCATGCGGGCAAAATAAAAAAAACTACCATCACTAATGATCAATGCTGGCGATGGTTGACGACGGCAGGGTGGCGCCGCTCTCCCTCCTGTCGTCTGTTCTACACTTCTACTTCTAGGTCGAAGATGGAGAAATAAAAGGAAAGTTAGGGTTTTGTTTGGCTGCCCAATTCCACGATTCCTTTTCTATTTTTTTTAAGGGTAAACCAAACAGCCGAACCGCGCGACCGGCTTGAGCGGTTAACCGCTTCGGCCGCTGTATAAAACCGTGGCGGTTAAATAGCTGATCCGAGTCGGTTTTATGGCCGGGTGACGGCTTTGGCGGTCCGGCAGGCCGGCTCGGTTCGTCTTTGACAGCACTGCTAATGATGCATAGTCTCATGCGTGCAACTCTTTGCAACTGGGTGGGGGTGCGCTTTGCTTTCGTGCAACTCCCTCGTAGTGGAAGAATGTCGTTTTTGAAAGGAAATGTCATTTCTATGTTATTAGTAACCACTAAATGTCCTTAGTTCATGATATCTCGATTCGCTAATTTGTCTGACTCGTAATTAACTTATGACGGGTGAGTAGTGACGAGCGCATACGATTTTCAACAACTTTTTGGCCCGTGGCAATCAGTGTTAAGTTGATTGCCAAGTTGGTTATAACTTATAATATGGTAATGAATACTCATGATCTGCTCTTTCAAACCTCATGTCACTTGTCACCTGCTAATCTCATCTTTCCAAATGCCAAAGCGATCCACAAGACCACAACCTACTATAACTCGATTGACCATTAGCCAAACCGACTGGTTTACCCGAATCTTCCTCCCATTGTGAATTTTTCTCGATGGTCTCACCATTGAAGAATTTTTCTTCATTTTTTCTTATAGCGAGTCTTCCAACCTCTGACAACGCAGGACTCCCTTACCCCACAATCTAGGCCACTCTCCTCTCTCTCTCTCTCTCAAAGCTGTCATCCATCACGTGATCCCTTCCTTTCCTTCTCCGTTCTCTCTCGGTCTCACCCCATTTCCACATTTCCCCCCTCTACTACGATATTCGTCTGAAACCACGAGCCATTGCCCCCATTCTTCATCTGTCAATTGTTATTCGATCTTCTTGAGCCTCTTCACTGCTGCTGCGTGTATATTGGCTTGATCTGTTCCCTGCTTCCAACGCTTCTCGCCATTCCCTCTCCCTGATCTCCGCTTTGCCTTCTTCTGGAGGCAATATACGCCCATAGGTATACTAACCTATTTAATTATTTCCTGCCCTCCCTGACGTCTGATCGGCTTTTCCTCAACTGGGTTTGTGAGTTTCAGCAGTAAAGTTATTGCCTTCGTGAGCTGCTGGAAGGGCTTTTGAGGGGTGTTTTCAGTAGGAGATCAATTTTTGTTCTATTAGCTGTCGGTTTCTCTGCATTGTATGTAACATCAAATACTTTTCATTTTGCTGTTGTTTTTTCTTCTTCCTTCTCTAAGTTCATGTTGGTTGCCTAGATCACTCTCTCTTGTGCGTTGTGGGCATCTTCTGAGGTGATCTTGGTGATGGAGCTTGTGATAATTGTTTCTTTCCTAGCATTCTGTTTTCCCCTTCAAGGCTGTTTTTGGTGTTGCATCGAGGGTTTTGGGTATTTCAGCTTTACTGTGTTGTTGTTGCTCCAGCTTCAGGACTAGTTGAGCATGCTCACAGATATGTTTATTTTCAAGCTGCATTCTTTGTTGTGGCGTCCCTAATCTCCCAATGTTCAATTTCTAGCTTTGATTTTTTTCGGTGGCCACTTGATTCGCTTGGCTTAGTTAGTGTTGGTGGTTGTTTTAGTTCCTTTTGAGTTTTTTTACCTCGAAAATGTAAGAAACTTGGCCGGGATTGTTATAATTTTTTCCTTCCCTGCCTTTGACAATGTGCAGACAATGGGTATCATTTCCCGGAAGATAATCCCCTCTTGTGGGACGATGTGCGTGTGTTGCCCTGCGTTGAGGTCCAGATCTCGGCAACCTGTGAAAAGATACAAGAAACTCCTTGCTGATATCTTCCCAAAGTCTCCAGTGAGTCTCAACCATTTGTTCCTCTTTCTTTACTGCCCTTTTTGATATCGTAAGCCGGTGCTAATCTTTAGTATCTTGCTTAGTTAGTATTTGGAGGAAGCTATGGGATTGACTTTTTAGGAGTTTGAACAATGAGTTCATATCTTTCCTATGTATGAAGCTTCTGCACAAATACTTAAGATGAGCCATGCACAAATATTGGAGTGATTCTCTGGAAGTCTTACTTTTTTATTCTATTAATGTGAATGATGAGTATAGTGACATAATATTTTGTTGGTTTAGTTTCCTTAACATGGTCTATGACTCTAAATAACCTGCATGTTTTGTGTGATTCGTCTTCATGATGCATTTGGGTGAAAGAGAAACATTAAGTACTGTATAAATGTGATATGCATCTGGTTGGGTGACCAAAATCAAACTAGAATCTTTCGGATTGCTTACTTATGCTGTGATCTCTTTCTTCGACAGGATGCACCTGCAAATGAGAGAAAAATTGCAAAGCTGTGTGAATATGCGGCCAAAAATCCAATTCGAATCCCCAAGGTTGCATTTCGGTTCACACTGAAAGATGTTTATGGCATAACTATACCGTATCTCATATTTTCCCATTATTATGTTTTAATAGATTGCCAAGTATCTCGAAGAAAGATGCTTCAAAGAACTACGGAGTGGCCATGCAAAATTCATCAATGTTGTTATGGAGGTTTACAATAAGTTGCTTTGCATTTGTAAGGAGCAGATGTAAGTAACGCATGATTTTTGTTCCTATTGATTTTTCATGTCTATATATATTTGTATTGCTGCTGTGGAATTCAGTATATTTGCTTTAACCCTTGTCTCTGTATCTTCCAGGGCATATTTTGCTGTCAGTTTGCTTAATGTGATCAATGAGCTGCTAGAGAGACCTAATCAATATGCTATGCTGATTCTCGGATGCCAGACCTTAACCAAGTTTATCTATAGTCAGGTGGTATTCTCTATTCTGACTTTATATTAACTCTGGAAGTTGGATGGACAAAATGTTGTAGATTATGCGGTCAGGTGGATTAATTTGAATGGTTAATGCTGAACAGGTGGATGGAACTTATGCACATAACATTGAAAAGTATGCTCCCAGGATTTGTAAACTAGCACATAGGCACGGGGAAGAAGGTAGTCCTAGCAGCTTAAGGGCATCAAGTCTCCAATGCCTCTCAGCCATGGTATACTTCTGAATGAAGTAAACTAAAAGTGTCCTGTTTCAGTTCACGAGTGTTGCTATCTAGAATTCTGGTATCCCATTTTGACTTATTTTCTTGTAGGTCTGGTTCATGTCGGAGTTCTCGTATATCTTCCCTGCTCTGGATGAGGTTAGTTATTTCGAGTAGATCCCCTTTCGTTGTATACTGTGCAATTTGTTATTAACTTTAGTTAAACTGTAGATTGTGCATTGCACTTTGGATAACTACGAGCCTGACTCTCATATTGAACATGATGGTGAGAGAGGTGAATCACATCATAATTGGGTGAATGAAGTTGTTAGAAGTGAAAGAAGTGCAGTTGTTGTTAATGATTCTAGCTCCACGGCCATCATTAGTGCTCGACCAGAAAAGAAAGATCCTGCTCTTCTTACTAGGTGGGCATTTGTATTATCTAGGGTGAGATTGTGATCCCTTTTTGTTGTTTCCTTACTCCTTTAAGCTTTATGTTGTAGGGAGGAGATTGAGCAACCAAGAGTATGGGCACAAATTTGTGTTCAAAGAATGGTAGATCTAGCAAAAGAGAGCTCAACAATGCGATGTGTCTTAGATCCAATGTTTGTCTACTTTGATTCTGGACATCACTGGGCTCCACAGCAGGGGCTTGCTCTGGTAGTTTTGTCTGCCACGTCATATTTTCTGGAGAGTTCAGGTACCCTAGTTGAATTTATAGTTCAGATGTGCGATCGGCAGCAACTGGTAAGCTCTAATTGTAATTTTCATTCCCAGGACACCAGCAGTCGGTGTTATCTGCTGTAATTCGCCATTTAGACCACAAGAATGTCGCCCATGATCCGCAGCTCAAATCTAATGTTGTACAAGTTGCGGCTGGTCTTGCTCGGCAGATTAGATCAGTTACAGTTCTTGCTGAAGTTGGATTTGTCAGTGACTTGTGTAGGCATTTAAGGAAGAGCCTTCAAGCCTCAGCTGAACCAATCGGAGATCAGGAATTGAATCTGAATGCCTCACTCCAGAACTCCATTGAAGATTGCTTGCTTGAAATTGCGAAGGGGGTAAGTTAAAAGCATGTAAAATGTGTTCAGTTTAGTTGGATTATCCTTCTAAAACTTGCATTAATTTTTGTAGATTGCTGATGCTCAACCGCTACTCGACCACATGGCAATGTCGCTAGAGAAACTACCGCCCTGTGGAATTGTTGCTCGTGCAACCATTCGATCGCTAATGATTCTTGCTCATGTTGTTTCATTGTCTTCAGTGTCTTCAAGTTCTCAGCAGGTGATCATCGGATAAATGGTTCTGTATATTGTTTAAGTACTGCTCAACAAAATAGTTAACAATGGCTATCTATCAAAGTTGGCATGTAAATGAACTCACTGTGATCCTACTAAAAACTTCCATGCAGGCTTTCCCAGAATCACTTCTTGTTCAGCTTTTGAAAGCAATGTTGCATGCAAATATTGAAGTGCGGGTTGAAGCACATCAAATATTCACAATTCTTCTCATCCGGAATTCAAATTGTCTTGGACGAGAAGCGTCTGCTCGACCTAGTTACATTTGTGAACCGAAAAGATGGCGTTCTGGCACAGCATCTACATTTGCTTCGATTTCTGCACTACTTGATAGGCTACGGAAAGAGAAGGATGGTCCTGAAGTAAATGGAGTGCATGATGAATGCAAAGAACGGGACACCTTGGAAGAAGAATGGAAGTATGGACGGGGTAGAAAGAATTCACCAAACGTTTACAAGATTAGCTCAATCATCGAGAGGACTACAGGGACACCGGGATTGGCTGAGGCTGCTGTATGTTACTCCCTGGTTCTTCAAGTATCTTCATTACAGTTTAGGAGGTCCTTATAGGTACTTTTTTGCAGGAACCATGTGTTTTGAAGCTAAATGAGGATCAGATTTCACAGTTGCTTTCTGCCTTTTGGATGCAAGCCAGCCTTCCTGACAACACACCTCCAAATCTTGAGGCCATAGCTCATTCTTTCACATTGACACTTATTTCTTCTCAATTGAAGGTGGGACCCCAAATTTTTTCTCAAGAAGGATCATGTATCTTGATTAGTTCTTGTCGCACCCTTTTCTCCCCTCTTTTGCACTGATACTCTCTATATTGTCCTGCTTTTCCAATTTTGATTGATATAACCCTGTTGTTACAAGAATCCAAGACCTCCTGTAGATTCAGAAAGTTACTGATGATATGATCTCGTAATTTTGCAGAATACAAATGGAAATGTTGTGGTCCGATTCGTTCAGCTTGCTCTCTCTCTCAGACAGCTGTCCTTGGACGCTAACAATGGTACATATGATTTGTTCATGGATTACTTAGCTTTAAGAGAATTATCGGTTCAATCACTAGTAGATTCTTCTACTTAATCTTTTGTCAGGGATGTTGCATCCAGCATGCAGAAGATCAGTTTTCGTCTTAGCAATGAGCATGCTAATGTTCACAGCGAAGACATACCAAGTTCCTGAGTTGAATGACTTGCTCAAGCGATTGATCCCTGATGATGTGAGTTATAAATTGTGTTGCAATTTATCTATTATCAGTTAACATGTATCTGCGTCAACACAAGACTGACTGTAGTTTATATACTGGATGAACTCAGGTTGATCCTTATTTGGGAATTAGCAACGATTTTCAGATATATGTGAAGCCCCAGTCCGACTTGAAAGAATTTGGGTCCTTTAAAGATAATTCATTGGCTATGTCAGTGTTAGATGAGTTGAAGAGCAGAATATCTGAATCCGAGACCGCTATGATGAACATCTTAGTTCTGAACCTATCTATCACTACTGAGGTACAGAATGAAGCTGATCCATTTACTAGTTCATTGCCTTCTCACTTAGCTAATATATATGTGTTTCTACGTCTTAAGATGGAACCGGATGAAGTCGCCAGGCAATTGTCAGAACCATTTGCTCCTGATGACATGTTAATGTTTGGTCCACGATCAGTACTTGACCACCACCGAGCTGCTTCTCATTCCAAGGAATCACTATCATTCGATGAGGTAATGTTCTCTTTTGGGTGATCATTCACTACAACTTCGAGAGGGTTTGAGTGTCGAGCATTGATGATATTAGCATGATGCAGGATGTTCCGAGCAATTTACTCGAGGATGATGCCACGAGCGAAGCATCAGTCTCAGACCTGTCCCGGTTCATCCCCAAAATCCCTTCGTCGCCTTCTGTCTCGCACATTATCAGCATCGGGAAGCTACTAGAATCAGTAAACGACCTGTTTTCCGTTCTTTAACTTTCGGTGACGGGGTTTCCCAACAAATGTGCTGATGGTCTCGCGCTTTTTCCAGGCTCTCGAGGTAGCTGGACAAGTCGCTGGAACATCCGTCTCCACATCACCCCTCTCCTATGACTCGATGGCCAGACAGTGCGAAACTCTCGGGACAGTTAATAGAAAGAAGCTCTCGACTTGGTTGGCCCACGAGAATCAGCAAGCTACTAAGCCAGCATCTGACAATTACCGCTTACCATCCGTTACAGCGAGTGGGGCTGCAGTACCATGGCAGGTTAGAGGAGAAACATAAACCCTTCTATTCCTATCATTTCTATCTCATCCATGTCTCTCTGGCATAAACTGATTTTTCTCTTCTTTCCTTTTGTTAATTTTTGTGCAGATGTCATGTAAGAGTGAGGTTGATGGAGGAGCGCTGAAGCAGAAGGCTCCAGCGGAGCAGTATTTGCCAATGAAGCTGCCACCTGCAAGTCCTTATGATAACTTCCTCAAGGCAGCTGGATGTTAGTAGCCCAGAGAATTGCGTGTTAGCTGTACGTAAAGTGCCTTAGTTTAGGGAAGTGGAGCTTGTAGATGTAGACCAGGTTATCTTTGTATCGAGGTAGGATCCAGTGCCGGTTAAACCAACCCTTTCAAACTCATGTTTGTCTAATGTCATGTACGGCAACACTAATGGTCTTTGCAGCGTACAAACCTCGAACAGTTAACCAAATTCTATCGTCATTTCTCAAATTATCTATTTTGAGGTAAAGTGATGGAAACCCAATTCTTGGGATTTATCACAATAATTACTATTACTATAATTAGGATATTATTAGATATGGCAGTAGTCATTGAGTGATATTAGGATAGTCTATAGTCTATTAAGTTTTTCGAGTCTTTCGTTATAAATATGTACTTAGCATTTTATTCAGAATCAGTAAAGAAGAATATTAAGAAAACTCTCCTAAATCCTAATCTTCCAATCCTCTCAATTATATATCTCAATCCCTCTAAAGGCATAGGCCAATTCTCTATCCTTCTCTTCTCAAATTCCTAATTCTATTCTTAAATCTCTGATTCCCAATCTCACAACCAGATCTGATAGAACCCTAATACCAGGTTCTATTATAAAGATAGTAGGGTGTTTTTCTTGTTATAACCGTTGAGTTGACATGGTTTGAGGTGGATGATTAGGGTTCTATCATAAAGATAGTAGGGTGTTTTTCTTGTTATAACCGTTGAGTTGACATAGTTTGAGGTGGATGGAGAGCTACAGATATTACGAATGAATGTCTTCTGGATTACCATTACCAAGAAATGCACTGCAGACAGTAAAGGCTCGTCTCTTGAGTGGTTACATTAAGTGGTAAATGACTGGTCGTCATGTAAGTTGCATTCTCATAAGTGAGAACTAGACTTCTAATGTTATGGTTGATAATTGAGGCGATCAATGTACATGCTACATCCTTGTGGTTCATGCAAGAAAAACTATATAGTGACATTTTCAAGTGGCGATTCGCGAGAATAAAGAAAAGGTACTCTCAAACTAACAGAAAGTGGTGCTACGTAGGGATGGCTATACGGTTCGGTCTGGTTAAATTGGCATGAATTGATCCGATCCCTGTGCGGTTTTTTTGAGAATATAAGGACCAAAGATTTGATTGGATATAGTCCGGTCTTGAACCGGTCCGGTCCTAATTCGGTCATGATTTTAGATTGAGTTTGTGGGGATTCGAGTGGCCTGAGGGGGATGGGGGGATTTGAGTGGCCAAAGGCCTGAAAGTGAAAGAGTGAGGATGTTAAATTTTGGGTGTTGGGCTCTCTTATCCGGTTTTCGGTTCGGTCTCAAATAGTTTTTTACCTTAAATCTAGGCTCGAAGATTAGATTGGATTGTTTACTATCCGGTCCCGGTCCGGTTACAAAAAGCCCGGACGAAATAGCCAGCCCTAGACTGCTACGACTACATGGCTCAAATGTGGTGATTTGACGACTTGTGTGGCTAAGCCCAAATAGAGATGGCAAAAATACTCATAATGTCGGATATCCGCCTGAATTTGATCTGATCATGTAGGCTAAAACCCGATTGTATTGCTAAAACCCGAATATGAATATCACGGATAAAGGACGGGTATGGTTTTCTCACTATCCAACTCGAATCCGCTCGATTATACATGCCAAAGTGGATATCGAGATCCAATTGCTCGAGCCGGACTTGAAGAGATGACGAACTTAAAGAAAAGGAGCCTAAAGCGGCGACTCAGTATTAGAAACGGCGTCGTTGCTGTCGTTTGACGTGGCTCCTCTACTCTGTTAGAAAGTTACATGTGAGCTTCCTAATTCGCCGACCACGCGTTTAAGAAGGAACAAACCACCTTTAGAGCAAATTGAGTAGCTAGTGAACAAGACTTGTAAGAATTATTAAAAATGTTTAATATATTTCTTCGACCTGAACTTTTATCATATTTAACATACTGGCCAATTCTTTTGGTATTTAGCATCGTGAAATTGTCCAGATCCTTGTACTCTCAACAGATGGATAAGTGTGTGCTTGATTTGGAGTAAATCATCATCTATCTACTTCCTATCCTCATTAGATGAGTGGACAAGTTGAATTTTAATTGAGTGGCCAATGACTTGCTATGTGTTGTTCCTATTTAATTGAGTTTTATAACGAATTGAGAAAATAAGTGAAAATTCAGTGATTTGGCTAAAAATCCTTTTTTTCCCGATAATTATTTAAGGTTATACTAGTTGAAGTTCAACGTCAATCAAATTCATAAAGAACATCATTATTCATTATAAAAAAAATTCATAAAAACATATGTAACAAATGTGTTACCTGCCATACTCATGACAATATATGGCACAACAATCATGTAACAGCTGGTAATTTTGCTTGGTATTGAACAATCAACTCAATTGTGAAGTTTCTGTCATACCAATTATCAAGCACATGCAGTGAAGCTTAATTCCTTTATAATTCTCAACTTTTACCTAAACATATACAAGGCATGCACACATTTAAATTATGATTTCTTTCAATCCATTTCTACTTGTCACAAGAAATATATGATTTCTTTGCTTATAAACAAGTCATTTTGCAGAGAAACTCATTGTGGTCGTATACTACATTTGTTCTCGTAATATAGTGTTGTATATGAGATGTTGGTGAAAACTAAACTTTTCATGGCAGACCAACTAAAGTTACTTCTCATCAACCCACCACCATAAGTTGACTCATGAGTGATGATAGCCCTTCCGATTCAGGGTCTCCCAACTCTTCCAATCCGAATTATGCTATACCCCAACTCTGCAAGAACCTCAAAGAAATTTCATTACTCTCTCTCCCTCCCTCTACTCCATTCTCTCGTGCTCCCTTGCAATATTCAAACATTTCGATGGCATGACAGACGTGCAAGATTATCCTTGCAATCCTTGTGACAAAGAATTCAATGGTTTCTGGGCACTCTACAACCACTAAAGAGGCGGAGTTCAAGCAACAAGAGCAAGAGTCCCATCACTAGCTGTGCCACCCTCCCCGCCAGCGCCACCCTTAAAATGCTCATTATAGTCGCGCCTTGTTTTCTGTTTATGCGGCTAAAACCCAAGTTTTCAATTCTTGCTTTAGTTCCTTTCTTTTTCAATGAGTTAAGTGGTTTCATCACACTATTTTCTTGTGTTGTTCCCTGCTTCCTGTTGATACCAGCTAGGCAATAATATTTCATTCCATTAAATGATCAATGTAGTCAAATACGCATTTCTACGTAGAAGCGAAAATATGAGTAAAAACGTAAAACATAAAAAACGTAGCGTAAAAACGTAAGTTTTTGTGTGTAATCTGATTAATCTTCAACAAACTACATGTCTCATGTAGAAAGGTCACCACTCATGCAAATAATCTAATTTGACAAACTTTTAATAGTGGAGCAAACATACAACTAAACCAGCAATGTAACAAGGAAATAATGAGGCTTCTTTATTCATAAAAAAATATAACCAATTAACAAATACACCTCATTATCGGTCATTTTTGTTTCAATATGGATGTCAAATTAAAGAGGATTACCGCGGTTTCTTTTATTATAAGGTTCTTCATCCATTGAAAGCGAGAAATAAAATGTTAATCACTTAAGTCGCACATCAAACAACAAAGTAATCACTTGATGAATATGTGACATTTCTTGAACATGTCATATGTCATGCTCACATCTATGTGAAGCAATCTTTGAATTGATTAACTACGACATGAGGAATGTGATTAATTGGGTTATGGTTTACCTCGTTTTAAATCTAAAAGAATGTGAAGTGAATTGAAAATTTCAAGAATTAATTTTAACTAATGGAAAGTTGCATGGTTTAAGTGGCAACCAAGTTTTAGTTTTGCAACAAACTAGTGAGTTCAAATTTTGAGGACACGTTCCATATTTTCTGGGATTTGATCCAACCGTTGGGATCGTCGTTATAATATCTGGTTTGTTGAGAAATGTTGCTGGTCAAACAGGGTGCAACCCTGTTTTCCTATAGTTGGGTAGTTGGTTCCAGGGAGTATTTTAGAGAAACCAACTGTTGGATCATTCTCAAAATTTGAGGACGAATTAAAGAATCTCTGTAGGTTGATTTGACCTTAGGGATTGATGTTCTAATGTGTGGTTTGTTGGCAGAGAGGGTGTGAAATTGGTTGGTATTCCTTCAACTAGAAACGTACAAAAACGGATCATAAATGGGTTTTTAACCTACCGTTTTTAACGTTTTTTACACACAATACGTTTTTCTGTAGAAACTGAAGCGTTTTTCCTAGTCATAAACGTAAAAACGTGCGTTTTTGCATTTTAAGACGCGTTTTTTACTACATTGTAAATTATGACAAAGCAAGAGGTCAATCCTTATGCTGAAGAGGCAACTTTTCGGGAGAACATACTGTATATAGAGACCAAAAGGCCATGGGTTTGAGTGCAACGATCACTGCGCTAGAAAAAGAAAGAAGATCAACCAAATTGTCAGCCGAAATAAATTAAGCTTTCTGAACAAAGAAGTAGAAACGGAGCAAGAGGTACAAGTTTCGGGGAGATCTCTGGGTTATCAAAATCAAGGAGCATATCAAGTCGAAATCAAGGAGAGCTATATTGTTTCGTGTGAGATTTTGAGGTGAAAAGTCAGCCAAGTTTCCAGGAGATCTCTGGGTTCTGATATTGGATTAAATCAGAAGGTCTATCAACTAGGTAGTCGATAGAGAGTGAAAAAGAGGGAGCTTTGATAAAGTCGAAGAACTGATCAAAGGGGTTAAGCGTTCTATAAATCTCGAGTACATCAAATCTAAATCATTAGCGAAACATTAGAGATCAGACACATTGAATCTCTTATCGTGGAATAGTCAATATTGAGATTCTTATCCTCTCAACACTGGAAACCATGTAAAAGTTTTTGGTGGATCAAGTGTGTGCTTGATTTGGAGTAAATCATCATCTATTCCACGGTCTCGGACGTGATCTCTGCAAGAAAATGTGTGTTTTGAGTATACTTCACGGCGTGGTTAATTACCACGGGTTCAGCCCGTGAAAAACACACAAACCATGAATTGTGCAAATGGACAGAAATCTCAGTGTATCTCGTGGGCAGTGTAATCTTCATGGTCTTCAAATAAGGAAAATCACAAACAAATCGTGAAGTGTGCACAAACCTTAGATTTTGACCAATTTTGACCCAATCGACTCTACCGTGCCCAAAACTCAAACACCAATTCACAGTAACCATGGACACGGTTGTCACGTAATGCTCTCATCTCGACTCAAACTCACACACAAAAAGATAAAGATAAGGAAAAGAAAACAAGCCTATGTTGGGTTACCTCCCAACAAGCGTTTGTTTATCGTCCTTAGCTAGACGTTGAAAGATTTCTTGCTTTATAACATGTTTATCGTCCTCGTTCAAAGTGAATGAGGTGAGCAAGGTCTTCAGGTCTTCCAACTTGCACTTCTTGGTGAAAAGCTCCTTGAGAAACTTTGCCTACTTTGGCATATGCGCCAAAGCCTCCAAGAATGGAACGGAGACATGGAGCTTCTTTAACATCTCGATGAACTTTCCAAAATCCGCCTCCAAACGGTACTAGTGAACTCTTGTGGGTAAAGAAAGGGGAGGCTTGTACTCATCCACAAAAGATGGCATTAGCAATGCCTTCTTAGCCTCATCGTTATTTGCCTCTTTAGGCTCTTATTCAATCACCGCTAGAGGGGCTTCATCTTCGTCTTCTTAAAATTTATCAACCTCTTTAGTTACCTTCCCACTTCTAATAAAAATGGCGTGCAACCCCTATTTTGAATCTTTGGGGTTTGCTACAGTTTGAGAAGCTAGAGCTCCATGAGGTCTCTCAGAGAGGAATTCAGAGAGATGGCCAATTTGGGTCTCCAAATTTGAAGACACTCTTGATGGCGTCTGAATCCTGCCTCAACCGAGGAAAACTTGCTTGTAGAAACTTTCATAAACTTTTCAATCTTCTCAAACTTTGGAGAACTCGAAATCACAAAGGTGGTCACTAGATCTTCGAGCTTGGAGATCTTGTCGGGTTGTTGTTGGTGATATCCTAGCCCACCTTGTGGTTGACATTGTTGTTTTCGGAAGTTTGTTGCTTGAAATTGAGGCCTTGGTTGAGGAAATAGGGGTGTTGGTTTGTATCTACCCATAGGCCCTTGAAAACCTGGTGGTCTCGGATTAGCCAGTTATGCCCATGAAAAGTTTGGATGGTTGCGCCACCCCGGGTTGTAGAAGTTGTTATAGGGGGTTGTTGTTTTTTTTTCCTCCTAGCATTGGCATGAAGTTAACTTGCTCCTTTGGGGTAATAGCCTCCTTCATAATTTGACATTCTTCCAAAAGGGCGGACCCACCTTTAAGTAGAGTTTGTCACCCGACACACCTTGGTCCGAAATTGTTATGAGAAACCCACATTTTTTCGATGTAAAAAATTCAAACACGGGACTTTCGACATACCTCCAATAATTATAACCGACACACCTTATTACATTACCAATTTTTTTTTTGTCATAATGTTATTAAAATATGCTAATATAGGAGGTATCAAACTACAAATTAGTTAGTTAGTTTGTTGGTTGTACAAGAGTAAACAATTAATTTACCGAGTATTCAGAAAGATAGCTATCACATTAGAGATAACCTCGATAATTTGAATGAGAAATAAATTGATTAATACACTGGTTGAATCAAGTAGTTTAGATAGTGAATTCCATAATGTCTTTCCTCATAGTTTCTTCCATAGATTTTTCTTTAAGTTAATTTTCAACCTGATTTCTAGTTAGTTATTTCTTTCTAGGTTGACGCCTGTTACCACCCTTCAATTGTCAACGTCGAGCCGACAACATCCTCATTCTCATTCAAACGTCTACGTTGACGCATGTGGCCACCCTTCCAACTTCTATATATGAGTTTAATCGAGATCAATCTTTGGTATAATTTGAGTGACCAATTTATGAATAACTATTTAGTTGTGTATATAAAAAATATTTGATTTGCAACCTAATGGACAAATGTAATTAAGAAATCTTTCAGAATAAGAAAACTCATCGTGGGTCACCGTAAAAAATAATGAAATTGGTGATTTTAAATTATTTTTATTGACCGACACAACTACCATAAAATCCTGAGTCCGCCACTATTCTTCCAACACATGATTGGGACTTAAGCACCACTCACAAACCATCACTAGGCTCTTTCATTGACTTATATCCTTCATCAATACCTTAATCAATCCATCAATCTTTGGCTCAAGTGAATGGCTTGCCTCGGTAGCATGGAATCCTTTCTCACGAGTCCACCTTCCTCTCCTTGTCATGTACGAATCATACCCCTTCGATGACATTTATTCAAACAACTCGGTCATTTGTGGGGGTGTCGAGTTGAGCATGTCCCCTTGGCACATGGAATCGATAAGCATACTGTCTTCTTGGAAGAGACCATTGTAAAAGGTTCCAATCTTAAAATCCTCATCGAAACCTTGGCGAGGTCATTGAAGGAAAGGTCAATGTATCGCTCCTAAGCATGCATCTCTCAAGGTGAGTAATTTTTCTTCAAAACTCCGCTGTATTGGAATACCTGACTACCTTTGCATGAACTCTGTCAACAAATCATTCCAAGAGACAATTGAGAGAGGAGGTCGGTTGTTGAGCTAACTTTTAGCCTTGACACTTAGGGAGTATGGGAATAACCTCAACCTAAGTGCTTCTTGTGGCACTCCATTCATCTTCAAACCATCCGTTAACTCGTAGAACCATTGATATGTTCTCTGGGTTACTCATTTTGAAGTCCATGAAACTGGATGTTGCTTTGAATAATGATGTTGAGACCGGTCTTGATCTCTAAATTGTTGGTCACCACGGGTGGATGTCTTACGCTAAGTTCGATGCCCGCCGCCGATGGGGACATGTACTACCCCATGGTCCTCGCTTCATCCCCATCTTGTGCAACTTCGTTTGTCATATCTCCAATCACAAATTGCTCTTCAACTTCATCTTCAACTCATTCTTCAACTTCGGGTTGAGCCCGAACTACAACTCATCCTAAATCAATACAATATATTGTACACTTAATTGTTAAGCATCCATGTCATCCTTGATTTTCTACGTCACTTTTATTATTTTAAATTTTTAAATAAAAAATTATTCAAAATAAACGAACATATAAATAAGCGTTACTAAGATTCAAACACACAACCTTTAATGTTTAGATTTATTATAGTATAAAATTACTCACAAGTAAGACAAAACTATATTTGATTATAGTAATGACAAAACTAATTAGATAAACTTCATCGATTATATTAACTACTATAACAAGATTGAGACTATCTTATCATCAAACGTGTTTAATATGTTACTTCTATTATTTTTATCTTTTCACTTCATTAATAAAATTGACAATGAATCAAAATTTAGATGAATATAGAGTGGATCTAATGATATAAACATAAATTTTATGATTTAAAATAAATTACATCAATAAAAATGATCAACTAATTCAAAAATAATTTAATTATAATTTTAAATAATTAATAATTATAAAAATAACACAGCCAACGGTCGAAAACAAAACTAGTAATATATAGTAGACTTTTGTCTCTTTTTTTTGTCCATTTCAATTTTTTTTGCTTTTTTTAAATTTAGATAAGGGTAAATTTGTAATTCAAAATAGGGATTTTATATTGAAATATGATTCTACATGTATTGTTTAATTTAATGAAATTTCTATTAAAATAAAAAGGAAATTCACTTATGATTTGTTGACAATAACATGATGCTTACATAGAGATTGGAGGCTACCGGGTCGTTTGGAAGTTGTGATTTCGAATGGTATATTGAGTAAATTTATGTATTTGTGAGATTCAATCTTTTTTTTTTGCCCATATTAAATTAGAATACATGGAGTAATTTTTGGGGCTCCATTACAATCACTCGAAATTGAGGGATTATCAATCTCAACAAAAAGTAGAGATTTTTCACAATCACTCAAAGTTAAATTTGTGGCTTTACAACAAAAACATAATCTAAACCTCCAAACAAGGTATTAGCCCAATACATCAAATGATAGTATACTAGTTGACTCAATACATCAATTTGAAGAATCATAACTTCCAAACGACGTTTTGGCCATCCCATTAGAGTTAAATGAGGTTTATTGTCGTTAGGTCGACAATTATCTTTAATGATGATCGGAAATTATGAGTTTATAAATCACAAACGACAATAACTCTTGTAATTCAAACTACTTTTGTCATTACGATTAATTTGTGATAAAAATAACATTTTATAAGATTAATTTGTGGTAAAAATAACATTTTATAAAAGTTCAGGTGTTGGATTGAAATTTGCCATAAAAGTACTAAAATTCCCAATTACGAAGCCTTCTTCGTCTTCGAACAAAAACGATCTTCTGTTCTTTCTTCTCCCGCTCCTCCGTCCCAACCGGCCATGAACTTCCATCTCCGACGCCGGCCCCGCGCCGTTCACCTTTTTGCCTATAAATATGCTTTTGGCTTCCTCCCCAAGAATCCTTTCTACTTCTTGGGACCTTACCAAGAAAACGTTATTTTCACTGCTTTCTCACCTCCATCCCCAACGAACAATTCTCCCGTTTCTACTGCTCACATCCCCTCCCCTCCATCCAACAATCTTGCTTCTGATTTCCGACTCCCATGGTATGGCGAATGAGGAGAAGACGTTCCCCTGCAACGCCTGCCCCAAGCAATTTGAAAAACTTGGCGACATTGCCAAGCACCACTCGAGCACTCACCGCCAGTTGCCGTTTCTCTGCGGTAGATGTGGACAATGCTTCGTTTCGAAAGGTGAGATTGACAAGCATGCTGAAGAACCTCACTGTGGGAAATGTGGGAAGCATTTCCGCACCAAATCTGATCTTCTGCCGCACGTCAGGATTCCTCACCCGCAGCCTGCCCGCCGTCGCCAGCGCCGCCGTTAAGTTCTTCCCCTCCCAGAAGCAAACGTGCCCTAGTGAAGGTATGCTAACAAACCCTCTTGAGAGATAATTGCCTTGTGAAATTTCAACGCTTGTTCTAATTTTTCTGTATTCTTTCCCCTGCATTCTTTTCCTTTCCATAGATGAGGTGACCCCTGAGAATTTTGAGAAGATCAATATGCTTCTGGTCTGTAAGGATGGTGAGATAGTGAAGTTGAAAGATGAGATAAAGATCGTGTATGCTGACTGGAAGCTTAAGACGAAGGACTTGGAATCTAAGGTAGGGTTTGTCCTTTTCTTCTATTACTTCCATTTTCAAGTTCTTGCTAATTTTGGGTTCTGTTCATGAGTTTCAATCTTTTTCTGGTTTCGGCTTTCTCCCTTCTGTATGATTCCCTAACAATGGGGTTGTCTTTGTTCGACCCACATATTACTCCATCATCATGAACAACAAATTTTGCCCTCTTTTGCTTGTAACCTCCCCTTTAGTCCTTCTGTTTCTTACCTACCATAGAGGATCCCACCAGTGTGGGAAGCAGACTCCCTTATAGAAATTTTGTTCTTGATCCAAAGGAACCCATCTCCATTGTTGAAATACTGAGGAGGTTTTCCCTTCTGTCTTTAGCTAATTCTCATAGTCATATGCTCTGATTTAGAAAGAATGGTAAAAGTGGTCCTTGTTCTCTTCAGGGGAAGCAACTACAACTCTACAAGTAATTTCCCAAAAGAGAACCAAAATTTAGTTTGCATGGTTACTTCGAACACAATAGTTAGAGCTGTCACTACTACAGATTGTGCATTTCAGTTTTTAACTCAAGAGTTTCACTGCAGATTGTGCATTTCACTTTGAATCACGACGAGCCTGAGTTTCTTACTGAAAATGATGGTGAGGGAGGCGAATCACACCATAATTGGTTTAATGAGATTGTTAGAAGCAAAAACAGTGCAGTTGTAGTTGATGAACCTAGCTCCGCAGCCCACATCAGAGGTCCACCAGTAAAGAAAGAGCTTTCTCTTTTGACTAGGTGAGCATTTATATTATCCAGGGTGAGTATTGTGATCCCTTCTTCTTTTTTCCTTAGGCCTTGAATCTTTGTGTTGTAGGGAGGTGGTGATTGAGCAACCAAGAGTATGGGCTCAAATTTGTGTTCGAAGAATGTTAGATCAAGTGAACTCTTATGTCCTAAGGGTAATTGTTGCTTCACTGGCCTAACTTCATTCTGTTAAACATGAACGTTCTGTTTCATTCTTAGAGTATTTGGAACTTTGTTGTAACAGATGGGGGAGATAATAGACAAGAGTATTCAGGAGCTTCAGAACCAGTTAGCAGCAAGGCAGTCAGTTGGTGGGGAATTCAACAGTTGTGGGAAACCTCGAGCTTGAAGATTGTAGAGCCTCCATGTCCATCATAGTCCTGGTTATATTGTCAAACTGATGATAGTTCTGAATTGAGCGAGAGATAAGTGTACAGATGTTCCTCTTCTTCAGCTGTAGGTTAATTCAAGGGGATCAGTAGAGAGGCTATGTCTAGTTTGTAGAGAAGGCACGTTGGTGGCCATATATGTAGGTCTGGTCATAAAAACTACTTGTGAACAAAAAGTTAGGATACACTGACATCCTAAATTTTTTGCCTTTTGAGACTTGGGAGGCATACATCCCAAGTACGATAGGAATACTTAGTTGCAAAATGTGTACAGAGGGTATTATGCATATAAGACAACCTTTATGTTCCCTATACAGCAACTTCAACAGCCGGGAGCAGAGCACCAGGTGCCTCTCGGCCAACACAAGCCCTAACTTCCTATA
The DNA here is from genome assembly GCA_946122785.1 of Linum tenue. Classification (NCBI taxonomy): domain Eukaryota; kingdom Viridiplantae; phylum Streptophyta; class Magnoliopsida; order Malpighiales; family Linaceae; genus Linum; species Linum tenue. The sequence continues at coordinate 41,713,428 of CAMGYJ010000002.1, forward strand.
GCCTTTCACTATAGATAGATGTCCACGCTTATAGATTATGTTACCACTTGGCAATATATTGAGGCTAAAATGCATGAACCGATTGATCTTGATGATGGAAGGGCGATAGCTGATTAACAGAGCATTCATATTTTGATTAAAAGGAAAAAGCCAAAATGAAAAGGTAGGTAGAAATAAGTTGCCAGTACAAATTATACCACTTCACCATACCCCGTAAACTAAAACTAATGAAAAAAAAAGGTTTCTGTTAAAATTTGAGTTTTGAAAAACCATGGATATATGATAGATTTGGTAAATTTGTGAATTTGAAATAAACGGGTCGTTTGTTCTGTGGATTTAAAAAATGAGAGTTTTGGTACAAACCGAAAAACCATGTATATATGATAAATTTGGTGACATTATGGATTTGAATAAGTCTATTGTTTGCTTGTTGGATTGGATTATGGATTTTGTTTGATTAGATTTGTGGGTGAAATACAAATTACCTTGTTACCCTTATCTAATTATATTTCTATATTATAATCCAAATTTCCATTAAAAACAAATCTTATATATACAAATAAATTTTACGCTCTACCACTACTCTGCAGACTAATAATTCAACTAAAAATATAGAAATGTATCACAATTTGGCACTAATTAACAATTCAAAAGCTTCCAACAAGTATTTCACATAAACGAACACGTATTAATATGCATCGAACAAGTATTCAAAGCCAACAAAGATGTATATAAAGCAGTGCAAGGTTTTCAAATTGATTTATGAAATACAATTGACCCTATTGCCCTTGTTTAAATAAAATATGACATTACAAACAAAATAAAAAATAAGTATACTTAAATACATCAACATTCAAATGTTTATAGTTGAATCCAATAAATACACATTCATATTTAAATAAAATACGACATTACAAACAAAATGATAAATTATCATATTTAAATAAAACACAACATTATAAACGCTTATAGTTGCATGCCCATTAAAATAAAATAGGAGGACAAATTTGTAATTAAAAAATGAGTGAGGGTAGAAGTGTAAACTACCATAATGAATTTTAATCCATCATCCAAAACCCATCTCTAGAGGTGGAACTTGCAAATCCGTCGGGCCAACGTATTTGGTCCCTCAAAGTCCATGGGCCCCATGTATTTGATTCCACTAATTTCGTTAAGCAAACATTGGACTTTGCTCAAAGTCCATGATGGATGCCCAAATCCATTCTTTATGAGATGTTTTATATGAGAGGGATGAGAGAGAAAGTTAGAGAGAGAGGGGGAGGGACTAGCGACATGAAGGTGAGCGATTCTGAGAGGGGACGAATCTGGGTTAGGAAGGGGACTATCTTTGCTTCTTCTGTCTCTTTTGACTGCAGGTCACAGGTATTGGGGGATGGCGCAGGTGGCTACACTCAGGAAGGCTATCGGCAGGTAACTCGGATGGGATCCAGGCTGGTTTCTCTATGGAAAGGCACCTTCAGAGGAAATATGGGGTACAAAATGCAGGTTGAAGAAGGTAATAGGCGCTGGTCGGTGATGTTTGATGAATCCCTGCTTGCATGGATTCAAGGAGTGCTACAGACGGCGGCGATGCGTCAGTGGTGCTTCCCCGATGAGTGTACAAAAATAAAGTGGTGAGCGTACCATTCATGTTGGTAAGAAAGTGACTAGATGGGGAGAGATGCTCCAAATATCTTAGCAGAATAGAAACAGGCGTATTTTCAAGATACTTATCCCAGCCCAGCTGCGGGACTCCGGCAGCGATGGGCAGGTGTTATATTCCTTCTAAAAGACTTCTACCTTGCGGAGCACCGAATGCGGATTAAGGAGATATCTAGTGGTTGTCAGGAGGAGATTGGTGCCATTGGAGTGAATCTCACAGGGTCAGGACCAGATTGCAGATCCTATGCGGAGGTCGTTAGGAGGGGGGAGGTCTTTATGGAGCTGGCAGATGTCGAGTGGTTAAAGAATCCGGTGGAGGCTTTATCCAAGTTGAGAAAGAAGGAGTTGAAGAACGACTTCAAGCGCTTAACAGGAGCCTGGTGCTCAATTTTCTTCCTTGCGCGGAGGATGTTTTCAGCAGTGATCTTGTTAGTGAATTCAGGAGATGGGCTAAACGGTTTTGGGCGATCGACAATAATTTTGGGTTGGAGGAATTAGAAGATGGCAGATGGTTACTGATGTGTCCAAGTTTGAGGGAATTTCTTAGAATTGAAGAGTTGAATCTGGGCAGGTTTAAGTCCTTTCAAATCAAGATTTCCCCTTGGGACGAGTTTGACACAGGTGAGAGTGGTGCTGACGTCGTCTGGATCATGGTTTTTGGGATTCCGTTTCATCTGAAAAGTGTGAATTTGATCAAATCGGTGGGAGAATTCTGCGATAAACTGATTAATGTTGACTGGAACTTGTGGAGTTCTTATTTTGTTAGAATAAGGGTGAGAAAGGATGGAGATATTCCGGGAGAAATCAGGTTAGTTTATGGGAATAACAGCTATACTGTGAAGGTTTGGGATCGTCGGGGAAGTCTTGCACGGCGGAGCAGCGGAAGAGGGCTGAAAAGCAGACGCATCGTGGGCCTCAACCCGGTTTTCAAAACTCTAAGGGATCGCTGCAACCGAGGGGGAAATCGGATCGTCGCTCGTTGGAAAGTAGCACCTCTATTTCGTCGAAGGATGGCGGCGTGCATGGCACTGTGGCGGTTGATAATAGTCCTAGGGGTCGTAGTCGGTCGGTTTCGGTTTAACCGAAAACCGAAAACCCAATTATCGGTTAAACCGAGCCACCACCTATAGCTGCCGACCACCGACCGAAGAGAGGTCACGGTTAGCCGGCCAACCGACCGGTCGGTTCCGGTTTTAGGCTCGGTTAGCTGGCCAACCGGAAAAAAAATACATTTTCCAAAAAAAAAATAAATAAATAAAAGAAAAAAAGCTCCACCACTCCTTCCTTATCCTCCCACCCACCCAAAAATCCCACGCCTTCTTCCTTCTCTCTCCTTCTTTCCTCCCACCCAAAAATCCCACGACTTCTTCCTTCTCTCTCCCCTCTTTCCTCCCAAAAAATTCCCCCAGACCCCTTCTTCCTTCCTCCCAAAAACTCTCACCAGAACCAAAAATCCCAAAAAGAAAAAGGGGACATGGAGGAGAAGCAAAGGCGGACGCCTCGAGGTAGTGTCGGGAGGCGAGCGGAGGGAGCGGCGGAGGAATCGGAGTGTTGGAGGAAGGAGAGGCAGGCGCGCGACTTTGGAGCAGAGCGGAGTATGCATGGCGTCGGCGATGGATGGGGAGGGAAAATTGGTGACTGGTGAGAGAGGTTGGTGGGGGGAGAAGGAGGAGGAAAGAGGTTGGTGGAGGTCGGCGATGGTTTTTTGTTTTATGAATGGAAGAGGAGGAGGAAGAGGAGGCGTCGGAGCGGAAGAAGAAGAAGAAGAAGAAGAAGAAGAAGAAGAAGAAGAAGAAGAAAGAATTATGGTAGGGTTAGGAATCTGTTCTTCTCCCTTTTGGGCTCTGATATCTTCAATTAGAAAGAATTGGGCTTTGGGCTGGACTTTGGGTAGCTGGCCGGTTATTTTCGGTTAGTCGGGTAACCGCGGTTAATTACCCTCGGTTACTCGGCTAGCCGAAAACCACATTTCTTTCACCGCCAACCAACCGAGGTAAATAACCGTCGGTTTTCAGTTAGCTAGTAACCGGCGGTTATCGGATAAACCGCCCGGTTAGCCGCTAACCGGAAACCAAACTGCCACCCCTAGATAATACCAATGCCGCCAGGTTAATTGAATTCCCTGCCAGGCATACGAAGAAGGTTTGGCTAAGGAAGTTTGGGCCTTTCAATCGGCTATTTACTTTAGCCATGGACTCGCCCAGAACTAAGCTGGGTCCTCATCTTCTGTCGGGTGAGCAGGCAAGGTTGTCGAAGTCTCCATGTTCAATCGGGCCCGGGGGTGTTTATTTTCTTCGCTAATTTGGTCGGCCCTCCTAAATGTCTGCAGGTAGAGGGCTTTTACATGAATAGTTGTCTTCGTATGGGCCGGCAATATCGCTACTCTCATCCATAACTAAAATTTTTGGGGCCTTCAACTTGAAGGCGAGGGCGGATCCCAGAGGCAGCAGCCTCGTTTGTGGTATTGACAGGGCATCCCCTGCCCCTCAATCGGAGTGCTTCCAGTCACCGCCGTCTTCTCCGGGTCTCTGTCTCCCCACTCTTTGTCTTGCTCCTCCGTTGATCAACTCTTCCCGGTGGCGACTACACCTGTCTTGGACCTGATCGCGGAACTCCCCTCTCCTTTCTGCTTCTCTGGTACTCAACCTCAGGTGTGGCAATCTGACTCTTTCCCATTCGATTTGGATACTCTGGAATCAGCTAGCATGGAAGTGGGCTCGATGTTTCTCCTGGAGGATGAGGGTGGAAGGGAGCATGTGGAGAGAGTGATTAGATTTACGGCTAAAACATTTCATCAAAGGAAAGTTCGGCCGGTTAGATCCAAGCTAGAAATGGAAGAATGGCAGTTAGGGCCGATTGCACCGCCCCCGACCGAGTCCCGTCGGAGCAAGACAAGAGGGGGTCACAATTTTGATTAATCTTTGCACATGGAATTGTCAGTCTTAGTATGGAATGTTCAGGGCTGGGGGATCGAAACAAAAGAGACAGGGTGAAGCGGCTCATTGGCTTGCGGAAACCAATAATTATCGGGCTGATTGAAACGAAATGGGAAGCTTGTGATTACTCCTTGATTCGCAGTATAGGAGAAACTGTGGAGCATGGGTGGGTAGTTAAGAACTCTTCAGGTAGCTCGGGAGGGATTGTGGTCTTATGGGATAAGTTGGTTTTCTCCTGTATTTCTATGAGTGTTGGCAGATATCTGGTAACCGTCAAGCTCCAAGAGGTGGTTTCTTAAAAAAGTGTGGATTCTGGTGATGGTGTATGGCCCTCAAGATAGAGTGGAGAAGCTTCAGTTCCTAGATGAGATTCTTAATCTCTGCCAAAATTGCCAGGAACCTTTGTACTTGATTGGGGATTTTAACTTAGTTCGCAGTCACGATGAGTATAGGGGTGTGAGACGAAGTAACAATCTGATGGTGGAGTTCAACAATGTTATTAATGAGAGTGGCTTGTTGGAGCTCCCGCTTGGGGGGAGCAGGTTCACTTGGTGTAAAGGTGGAGATCATAGCTGTTTATCGAGGATTGATAGGGCTTTTATCTCGACTGGTTTTGACCTGTTGTTCCCGGATTGCTTCCTTAGTGCGTTGGAGTGTATTGAGTCTGATCACAACCCACTCCTGCTTAAATGGGGTGAGAATTTCAGACCCCATCGTCCTTGGAAATTTGAAAATATGTGGTTGGTAGATGCTAGATTCTTTGCTGAGCTACCTGCGTGGATTGGCTCCCCGCTTGATGGCCATGGTTGGGCTTTTAAGTGGGCGCGTAGACTTCAGGAATTGAAAAATAAGATTAAATGCTGGAACACAGAAGTGTTTGAGGATCTGAATAAGAAGCTTGACGAACTAAGTAAAAGGATCCATTCTATCAATCTCAATGAAGAGGATCGACCCCTCTCTTCTCATGACGTCGCTTTAAGGGAAACTCTTTTGATTGAAACTGGTAAGGTGTTGGACTTGCTGGAAATCTCTTGGAGACAGAAATCTCGTGAGCTGTGGCTTAAAAAAGGAGACAAAAACTCGGGATATTTTCACAGGATGGCAAATTTCAAGAGGAAGATCAACCGGATTGGTAGCATCAAAATTAATGGTGTCTTGACGGAAGGTCGAGAGAATGTTGCTAGAGGCATTGTCAGTTATTATGAAGAGCTATTGAGCGAGCAGGTCGCGTCCAGGCCCTTTCCCCGCTTTTATCTCTTGCAGAGACTCTCCTATGTGGATCAGCAAATTATCTACAGGCCTTTTACGGAGATGGAAATTTGGGCAAGCATTGTTGATAGTGATGGAGGGAAGGCTCCGGGTCCGGATGGTTTCTCTTGGGAGTTCTATAAGAAGTGCTGGCCTTGGCTCAAGACTGAAATCTTGCTTGCTTTTTAATGACTTCTTCAGCTCTGGTTTCCTCCCTGACTGTATTACTCATTCGTTCATTTGCTTGACTCCGAAGAAGGATGTTGTTGAGGACACTCGTGATCTTCGCCCGATCAGCTTAATGGGGAGCTTCAATAAAATGGTTAGCAAAGTTTTGGCTCGCGGGTTGAGGGATGTTCTTCCTAGTTTGGTTTCTCATCAACAAATGGCCTCTGTGAAGGGTAGACAAATCGGGGATGTTGGTCTTATTGTATTTGAGCTTGTGCATAGTCTCAAGAAGAGCAGGAAACCAGGCCTTATGCTTAAGTTAGACATGGAGAAAGCCTTTGACAATGTGAATTGGAATTGTTTGTTTCAAATTCTTAATCGATTGGGTTTTCCTGAGTAGTGGCAGAAGTGGATTAAAGGCACTATGTGTACCCCGAAGCTCTCAGTTCTGATTAACGGGGAATCTAAAGGTTTCTTTGGAGTTTAGAAAGGTTTGAGACAGGGCGATCCGTTGTCGCCTGGTTTGTTCGTTCTGGTGATGGATATATTGTCTAAGCTCAGTGATAATGGCAAGATCAGAGGGTTTTGTATGGATGAAGACACTGGTGAAGGAGAAGTTACCCATCTACTATTTGAAGATGATACTCTTATTTTCTGTGGTGCTGAGTATGAGCAGGTGAGTAATATCTTGGCGACTCTCGTGTGCTTCCAAGATGTTACTATGCTCAGGATTAATATGGAAAAATCTGCTATGTACACGGTTGGGGATGTCCCTAATCCAGATTTCTTTGCCTCTATTCTGGGATGTAAGTGGAGCTGCGAGGCTTCCAAATATCTTGGATACCCTTTATAGGCCAAACCTAATGCTGTTTTAGTGTGGGATCCTATTATCGACAAGGTCCAAAAGAGGCTTTAAGGCTGGAAAGGGAAGTATTTGTCTCTTGGAGGGAGATTGATTCTTAACAAAGCAGTTCTTTCTAGACAGCCGATCTATTTCTTCTCCCTTCTAAGAGCTCCTGAGATGGTGATTAAAAGAATGGAAAGCATCCAAAAGAACTTCGTGTGGGGAGGCATGAATGAAACTCGTAAGATGACCCTTGTTAGCTGGGATATTTGCAAAGCAACTCGATCTAGGGGTGGTCTTGGGATGTTGGATCTTGCCTCTTTTAATCAGGCAATGATGGGTAAGTGGTTATGGCGATTTGCTACTGAGAAGGGTAGTTGGTGGCGAAGTCTTATTGATATTAAGTACCCTAATAGTTCCTCGGATTGGTGCACGACAAGAAGCACCAATGGTTTTGCCGGTTCACCCTGGGCTAATATCTCAAAAGGATATGACTCCTTTTGGACGATGGCCAGTATTAACCCAGGTAATGGTGCGTGGGTGTCCTTTTGGCGTGACAGTTGGATCTCGAAGATGGTACTCGCGGATAGATTCCCTCGAGTTGCAGCTGCTTTGTCGCTCCCCAATGCTCGGATCGCAGATGCGTTGTCCCCTTCCGGTGAGTGTTTTGATTGGCAGCTTTCTCTCTACTATTCTTAGGGGTGGGGCTGAAAGGAAGCGAATTAATTTTCTTAATTGTCTTAATTCGGTTGGCATTAGAAGGGTAACCAGCGGGCCTCCCTGCCTTGTTTGGTTACCCAATCCATATGCTTCTTTCTCTATTCGTTCCATGTATAGGTGCTTGGTGGATGAGGGGTATGTAGGGGTCCCTAAATTTCCCTCGGATTCAGTGTGGAGATCGATTGTCCCGGCCAAGATTAATTCCTTTATGTGGCTTGTGGCTCACAAGCGCATCCTCACCATTGATAACCTTAGAAGAAGAGGGTGGCAGATGGTGAATAGGTGTGTGCTCTGTTGTCAGGAGGAAGAGTCTATCGACCACATCTTCATTCGCTGCGAGTACACGAAGGAGGTTTGGAGCCGCGCGAAGGTGGTGTGCAATTCCATAGATGTCCCGGATTGCGATATAAACAGCTCTATAAGCAGGTGGCCCACGGATACTCCCACTGATGTAGAGGGGTGGATTCGCTTTTGCTTATTACATAGCATTTGTTGGCTGGTGTGGCTGGAACGAAATCAGAGAATATTTAGAGACGCCCAGACGAATGCTCGAGGGACATTGAAGAAGGCTTTTCGGAATACAGTAGAGTGGATCATCGTCCATGCCAAAATAGACAAAGAGGAAGGTCTAAGGTGGCTTGAAAGTCGGATTGGTATGATCTGATGAGTTTGAGGAGCGCTGGAAGTCTGCTTTGCTTCGCTTGTGCTGTGTTGAGGAGTTTGATTGGCAGTTGCTCTGGATCTGTTGCATCCATATTTTTGCTCTCCTCGGGTTTTCCTTTTGCTGTTCGCCTCTCCTTGGGCTATTTGATCTTCCCTTTTGGCTTGCTTGATTGGCTGCAGTTCCTTTTCGTCATCGTTTTGTTGTTTCGTAAACTGAGAGTTTGTGTGGCTGTTTCTGGGTTAAGCTTCAAGAGCGGCCTGACCCCTTAGTTTCTTGGTCCGCTTTGTTGTTACAGCTCTGTGCTTAGCTTCAGAAGCGGCTTGGTCCACTTTGTTGTTACTTTGTCTTCGTCGAACTTGGGCTTTGGTTCAACTCTCTCGAACCGTTGCCCTTCTGTTTGTATTTTAGTTTTCTTGCAATGCAGTTCTATCACCATTATAAAAAAAATGTTTCAATGATTCAAAAATACAACTTTTCATCATTAAAACATGAAAATAGATGTTATGTATATTTCATTTTTGCACAAATTGTGACATATGTAAGTTTCCATTTAATAGATTTCATTGTCGAAAAATAACTTTTTCTCCCATTTTCCAAGCTAATTTACCACTTAAAACACAATTTTCACAACGTAACTTCATAAAACCAAATCAACAGGCATGCAAAACCAAATACTAAAATGAAGTCAAATAATCACAGCAAAATGCGACAAGTCATCTAGTTACTATATATACATGCAAGCAACAGAACATTGCATATATCTACACACCTAAATCCTAATTACCTAAACAAGGAAGCAGAGAATATAGCCATGGCGACCCCCAACAGTACTATTGCAAAGTTAGCAGTCGTCTTGCTTCTCATCCTTTCATGCGTTAATTCGAGTGCAGTCAGTCCGTAGTCGGAGAATGTCGACGTTGATCTGATTAACGTCAGGTATCTAATCAACTCACATTTCACACATATACATATATTATATTTTCTTTTTTCGTTGAATCATATATTATATTTTCTCGTACTTAATGTAGTCAAAATAGAGTTTCTACGTAGAAACGTTTTGGTGATCTAGAAGCGTAAAATCGTAAGTTTTTATGTTTTAAAGTGGAGATTTTAACTATGTAAGTTATAAAAACTGAGATTTTGTGTAGAAGCGTTTTAGCGATCTAGAAACGTAAATCGTAAGTTTAAATTTTAAAGCGCGATTTTGACTACATTGCTCGTACTATCTCATTAAAGAATTTTTTTTTCTCATATGTGCAATATGTTCAACAACTGTGACAAGGCGCAGCATCATCACCTAATGTGTAGTAAAAGCTCAAGCTCATAATTAATGGGGAGAAGTAAAAAATAAAGTATGGAGAAGTCTCTTGTATGCACAAACCTTAATCCCTCATGGTTAAATGGCACGTATGTCATCCTAAAGTCCCACTTCAATCTCTTCTAGACCATACCGTAGGCACAATAGTTAGATTCATCAAAGTATGATCTAATAACAATTAGATTGAATTGGGTCAAACTTTTCGAATCAGATTAATTTTGTTAACGATTATTTTGCTTCATATTATTCCAAAGTGATGCTTAATTGTGAAAATTCGGTCATATGATAGACCACTTTCATGTTCAAGATTAGGGATAGTTTTGGTTGATATAACACTAAGTTGATGCAAATGGTTGTAAAATCGTACCAAAAGTTATACAAAAGAATTTATTGATAGAGAATTTTGTACAACAACGGTAATCCCAATAAATCATGTAATATTTGGAGATCGATATCCAATATATCCGATCTGACCGATATTGTTTCTAAAATACTCTTATAACTAATATCCTTCACATTTCAACTCCAAGAAATTAACCTCAAGGACCACCATTAAACTTCTATTGAGTTATGGGATCAACACTATTTATTTATTCTTCTAAATAAATAAATAAATAAACCATACGCGAAGTGAAAGAGAGAAGGAAAGTCGGGCGTACCGTTAGCGAGATCGAGGAGGAAATCGGCCGGGTTCATCGACAAAGACGGCGAGCAACCAACTGACTCGAAATAACCCAATGCCTCCTCCCACCTTTACCAAAACACAAGCTCCGCCCTTCGCTCAGGACCAGAACCGAGTCGAACATCTGGTACACCCAGCTCGACGACTGGTGGATGAGAAATTTTAACGAATCAATTTAACTTAATTGTTGTGTTTTGAGATAATCTGGTCAAATTGATTTGTTTAGCATCACAAAATTTAGATGAAGCAATTTTGTCTACTGAATATCAAATTGACTCATTCATTTTAAATGACTTGTTTTGTAAAATGAAACAATTGGCCAAATTGTCTCATTTTTCAATTGAGCTGGCCAAACTAAACGGGTTAATTGCATGGTTGGTCATTGAGATTACAAAAAAGGTTCATGTATGGTCACTGAAAATATTTAAATCCAATTTTTGTCACTCAAATTGGTTAAATGGTTCAAGTTTGGTCACTCTCGATTACCTTCCGCCAGTTTCCGTTAACACCGTCAGTTATTTACTGATATAGCTAACAAAAGTGTTGATTCACCCAATTTAAATTATAAAAAAATAAAATTCAACCCATACAGTCAGCAAAAGCCGCCACAGAAGTTACCTACCCAACCCGTGACCCAACCCTTCCTTCTTCTACATCGTCGTCGCTGTTCGCCAACCCCATCTCCACACTATTTGGTTCTAATTAAAAATCTTCATGTTGTTGTCCATTCTACTTTTGTGTAATGCTGTGTTATTTTGTTTGTTTTTTACCTCCATTTTTATTTAAAGAGCAGTTGGCCAGTTTTTTTCCTTCGACTTTGATGTGGCCTATGAGCTGTAAATGTGTCAGCAGTTTAAATGACACAAGTGCAAGATAATCAAATTGTTAGTGAACAGTAAACCCTATTTAGGTTTATATATATTAACTAGATGGTCTTTTGTATTTTGCTGTGACTATTTGACTCGTTTATTTTAATATTCAATTTTTTATGTTCATTGATTTGGTTTTATGAATTTATGTGTGAAAATGGTGTTTTAAGTGGTAAATTAACTTGAAAAATGCAAGAAAAAAATCTCTTATCGAGAATGAAATCTAATATGTGGAAAACTTACATATGCTACAATTTGTGCGAAAAGAAATTCACATAACTGTATTTTCATTTTTTAGTAATGGAGAGTTGTATTTTGTATCATTGAAACATTTGAATTCCACACCAAACACCTCATGAAGTACGGTTGGTGGAGTTGTGGAACCATTTGATAGTATGGATGAGATTTCGCGAAAATATTAATTAGTGGTTAGTAATTTTATGTAAAAAAAGATACACGTGTGAATGTTATTTGATTTGCTGGAAAATTAAAATTTGTGGGTGAATATTATGTCAATATTAATTGGCCCAATTTCTACCAAGAAACATCACTCTATAATTAAGACAATATAAATAAATAAGTGCTTAGCTATTTATATCACACCTATCTTGATCCGAATTCAATAGTTATTTTGTTCCCTTCTATCTCAAACTTGTTATTTCTCAAATCTTTCTACCACCTCTAATTTAGCCAAAGATATATTATTTTCAATTAATAATAATCTTTATATCGTATTGACATTTGAAAAATCATATTCAATATATAGCACATCACATGATGCGTTGTATATCAAAATATAAAAAGAATAAAGTTAAAAGTGTTAGAAAATTACAGCAAAAACTTAAAGCTATAATAAAATTGATAGTACTGATGACAATTTGAACCCATTCCGTCGCGTATTACCTTACATGATCCGTGTTGGGACACCCAGTAGTGTGAGGTGAAGCATGTGTACTACTTCGTCCTGTGCCGCCCTGTGCCAGTTCTTGACACTTTTTACTTTGGTTGATCTCAATATTTAATTATATTGTCCTGCTTTTACTCATCATAAACAATATTTTCACGCAATGATACTTTAGATCAAGGTTGTCAACCTAGTTTAGCCAATTGGCATGATCGACCGAGTGGGTCAAGAGTTAATGAATCGATCGGTTTAGTTTTGACCGGTTTAACCTGGAAATATTGAAAAGATCATATTATACATAATAATACATAACATTACACCAAGATAATTGTTCTTACTTGTAGGGATGGCAATGAGTCGGATCGGGTCGGGGATGGATAGTGCATATCCGTTACCCTACCCAAAGCAGTTTGGATTTACCCATACCCATACCCACATAAGAAATGGGTAGAAAATTCAAACCGTGCCCATACCCGTTCGGGTTTCGGGTATCCATAGTTATCCATGGTAATAGTTTCTCTTTATAACTCCAACCAATATGTTAATTTTCACACGTATTCTCACGTTACATAAGACGAAAAGTACGACAATAATTCACTAGAATGAAGAAAATTAATTAAAATAACACAATATCATAAAAACGTTGGTTCAGGCTAGCGTACGTCCCATTGAGTTTTGCTATATAGATCATGAATTAATCAGAGTTTGGGGCATGATACTATACCCTAACCTCTAATGGGTGAACCCCAGTCCCTAATTTTCTAACCGAAACCATGAGGTTCGTTTAATCTTAAAATGAAAACCAATGAAAATTTCGACGAATCGGAATCGTTGATTTTCAGTTTTAAGATTAAACGAATCTCATGCTTTGGGTTAGTGAATTGGGGACTGGGATTCACCCATTCGGGGTTAGGGTATAGTATCATGTCCCAAACTCCGATTAATTCTTTGTCTAAATAGCAAAACTCAATGGGGGCGTACGGTAGGCTAGCGTACGCCCGGACATACGCTAGCCTTTGCCTAAAAATGTTATATTTATAAGCTAAATAAAATATGTTAGAGAAAATTAATTATTTCTAGACAAAATACATATGCATGTGTATAATCGGGCGGGTTCAGGTTGGATAGTGGAAAAACTATGCCCACCCATTACCTTCAATATTCGGGTTCGAGTTTTACCCATACCCACTAAAAGTTTTTCGAATTCAAATTTTACCCTACCCGATTAGATCGAATTCGAGTGGATATCCACGATTACGAATATTTTTTTTCATCCTTACTTACTGGAAGTCAAAACATTCCGCTTACAAATCATAAATCGTTGATGCTAAAACCCCAAAAAAGCCTAATTATTGTGCTATCCATGTGTGGTCCTTTTATTGGGCTACATGTCTCCCAAACATTTTTTGCCTTTATTTGCTTTGTGAGCCGAGAGAGTGGGATTGTCTTCCCTCACACACACTTATCCCTCCACATGACAAGGATATATATTATTATATTATATAAAGGCAAAGCAATGTTACTTTTGCCTAAACCTTCTTTTTTTATAAAGTTGCTTAAACCTTTTGATGCGCCAACATTATTGATTCTCTGCTTTCAATGCATATGTTTTCCATTTTTAGTATTTAGCACCACATAATTCATAATTGTAATTTTTTGGCATGAGAAATTTGGTTAGGCATGCTTATTATACAAAATGTTTCTCAATTTGAGAATTGTGGAATTATGATAATAATGATTTAAAATTATTTATATTAGGGTAATATAAAGCCAAAGCAATGTTACTGTTGCCTAAACTTCTTTTTTTTTAATAAAGTTGCTTAAGCCTTTTGATGCGCCAGCTTGTTGAGAGAAGCAGATGCAGATCGATGCCAGCCTGTGTATTCTTAAGGACGAGCAACAGCAAAAAGAAATAAATTAATGGCGTGATTCAGGAGGATTCAAAGCAATATGGAAATAGAAAGAAATGCAATCTTGTCGGGAATGAGTGAGGCATATTTGGCAAGTCAAGATCTCCCTTCAACGGCTCTGGTGTGCAAATATAAGGAGTAGTCTAATTGAGTCTATAGCCAAGTTTTTCCTGTGTGATTCTGATTGAGAAAAAGCAATAGCTTGTGAAGCTAGAGTCTCTTAGAAGTGGTCAGTAGTGCTAGTCAGGGTGATTAGCTGGGAAAAACCAGGGTGTTTGCTCGGGAAGACTGTTCATCAAAGGCAAGCTTGATAGAACTGCAGGGAGCAGAGTAGAAGCTCGCCTAGTCCTGTAAAACACAAGACACTGATATAGTGCTTACGTAGGAAATCTCAAGAAGAGAGTCTCCTACCGTGGATTAATCGATATTGGGATCCTCATTCTCCTAATATCGGATACCACGTAAAATTCTGGTTTGTGTGTGTGAATGAGTTTGTTTTAGTTATTTGTATTTCCTTGTTAGCTTGCTCTGTTTTGCAGGAACAGAGTTCTGGGAAGAAGTCTTCTCATCACCGCGAAGAAGAAGACTCAGTGTTTTGGGCTCAAACATTTGGCCCAATTTGATTTGATAAGTTGCTGCTGTGTTTAAAGTCTAAAGCCCAATTCGGGTCGTTTCACCAACAGACTAAAGTTTGAGAACCTTGGAATCAAAACGCACTTTCTTTCTCTTACTGAACATCTCCATTACTCGATTCTCTCACTTGATATGAGATTGTAGATTTAGGGTTCATCCGAAGGAGAAACAACTGAAGAAAAATCCTATCGTCTCGCGCTCGACGATCCAACACAGCTCCATTGATTCTCTGCTTTCAATGAAATTGTGTTGTTTTAACTATTTTTTTAAAATTTTATTAATTTATTGTCGTACCTTTTCACTTATGTAATGACATTATTCGTGTCAATGTGAACATGTTGGTTAGTGTTATAAAGAGAAATTATTAGCCATATATAACCGTGGATACCTGAAACATTGGATATGGGCAAAAAATTTCAACTTTTTATTCAATTTTCGACATGATCCGTTGTCATTGATAATTTTATTAATCCTTTTTCATTTTGTTCATTTGATAGAAATTAGGGATGACATAAATTAAGAACGATCCTACACATTCATTTTTGTAAATTAGCATCAGGTCCGGCCCGTTGGCCGGTGGGATTCGCTTATGTTGTGGTTCAAATTAAATTTGAGTCAAACAATTAGAAATTGAGTAACTGACCTCATCATAACTGCAAGCTGGCAAGATTTCAAGAATTCTCAATACTGGGACAACTTATATAATGTAAAAGTTAGTGAATAGTAAATATGATTTAGGTGTATATATCCTCCTCCTAAGGATATAATGTAAAAGTTAGTGAATAGTAAATATGATTTAGGTTTATATATCCTCCTCCTCCAATCAATATAAGGAAGTTCTCCTTAACAACCCACTCCATTGCCTTTTTCTTGGCTCCTGCGCATAGTTAGGGAGGGTTTTGTGGTCTTTTTGGTGGCAGGATCGGGACTCCAAGACCCAAGCAAGAAATGGCCTTCTTCATTGTTTTATTTGTTTATTATATCTATATCTATCACTTATAATTTTTGTGTTTATATTATTTACTGTTGGTTATATCTATTGTTATTACAAGCAACTTTATGATATGCTATATTTTACATTTATTATTTGAACTATGATATATTTGACGAATCAAATTCATCAGTTATTATTTTTTAAATACTATATGCTCAGATTCACATTATCATTTGCACTATGATAGATTTTGACGAATCAGATTCATTAGTTATTATTTTTTAGACTAAATAAATTTAATGGTTCGAGTTAGAGAATTGGGGATTATGGTTCACACATTAAAGATTAGGGTATAATTTCATAGGACAAATGTAGGTTAATTTGTGATCTAATTAGTAAAACTCAACGGACGTACCATATTGTGAATGCAGGATCATATTGATTGCTACCTGAACCATATATATAGATATTGCGTAACCAGAATTTCAGTTAGATTTTAGAATGATCCTAATGTGTTTTCATATATAAAAACTTTTCTAAAACATATTTTTCATTCTCAAGGTTGGAACTTGGAAGCAAAAAAGAAACAATTATGATTTAGTGATTAGATAAGTGGAAAATAAGCAATTAAAGTAGTAGAGTTTTATTTTGATTTATGTAAAACTCACAATCTTTCTTATAAATTAGAATGCATGTTTACATGAGCATGTCTATTATGCACCATAATTCTTATAAATAGTTAGCAAAAAGTTAAAAATAATACAAATAATTTAATTTGGGTATACATATACAAATAATTTGTTAGCACCACGTCAAAATATGTAAACGTCCATTTATAACATTTACAAATGAAAATAATATATTCTATGCACTCGAAACTCAATTACTCAATGTACATGATCGATGTTTCATCTATATTTTTTAAAAATGAATTATAATTAATTGATAAATACGTAAACTAATAACAATGAGGTGATGATGATTCAAATTCATTTTTAACATATTATTTTTAATAATTTTTTTAGCATATTCCAAACTTAAAGTAGTTCCTGAGTCATGAGTATTCAAACTCATTTTTGGGTCCCGGCTCTCGAGTGAAGGTGGATACTGGGACCCTCCTCATCTCCCTTTGCCTCTGCTAATGTATATGTATATGATTAGCAGCTTTTTTTTCCTTGTACATATCTAGCTATATAGGTGTATAATTAAAACGGCATAACCACTACAAATTAGTTTAAAGAATTATATGTCATTTGTTTTATTTTAGTACAATATTTTTTTACTAGACAAATTAAATTAATCATACTCTATAAAATGATAAATGCTATCATATTTTAAATAACTGTTAGTTGAGTGCCCAATAATATTATATATAATAGCATTCTTCAAATCAATTTGTCTACTATAGTACCTGATCCATGTGACAAGTCCCAACTGCATCTCACCATCAATTTATTGTTAGATCGTCATTAAAGTAGGTCTCACTTTGCTAACTGAACTTTCACTTAGCTCTCAATTTGTCACCATGGTACTCATTACTTAATCCATGATTTGAAAAACTAAAAATAATAACCAACAGAGATAGAAAATGGCATTCCTAGGAGGTGTACCCATCACCAACCACTAAACTTTCCTAAGCCAATTTTACAAATTGGCCCATAAAATCTACAAATACAAGTATTTTCCATAGAAAAATTTGTCATAAATTTCAACACTCAAATTGTTGGGTTCGCATTTGAAAGCTGCAAACTTGAAACCGAACCACAAGCTCCCCCAAAGACCAGATATTTCTGGATAGATCCAAATGTCGTCTCAACGATTGTAAGATTTCCCAAACTGAAAAATTAAGTTGTTGTAGAAAGCCTAGAAATTCACCAAATCATTTGTCCATTATGATACCGGGATCAAGCTCATGCCACCACATAATCCTAGAATTATATATATTCCAGTTTCAAATTTGTAAGATTAATTTTGATCATGCATTCCAATATACCTATGGAATCACGGAAAAGAACTAGATGAATTTTTTCCCCTCTTTCAATGGAATTAAGATTCGATCGCGAAGAAGAGAGGCGCTGAAGATTGCCATTGATGTACTATTTGAGCTCAAACATTATTTCTTTCATTGTATATTTCATAAATTAATTCACATAAGTTAGAATTGAGATTTGTCAACCAAGAAGAAAATGTGTTCTTTATATAAGAAAAAAGGTATCTATTGGAAAATTGTCAACACTAATACAAGTTATTCATTAAGTTTTAGTTCATAGGCTATCAAATTATGTGTTGGTCGTTGGGTTTCTTATCAATGTTAGGGAGAAAGAGAAAATCTAAGAAAATGATCATGTATCGAACAACGTATATTCTACTCCGTAGAAATGATGTTTCATATTTCCAAACATTTTTTCATTAAAGATTGGCTTCTAATGAAATGCAAAAAAAGGAAGAGCATATTGTAAAGATAAAAGTTTTAATAGCGGATATGAAAGTGATGTTATTGACGGGATTGATAATGCTTTTGATGCGCAACCATCACTAAGAAATCTAAAATGAGTTTTACGGTAATTCTTGATAGCGAGATGCAAATAGTATGATCTGATTAAGTTTTTAGGAGTCGATTCTCTTGCATGCCTTTCGTTTGTAAGGATTTTTGCCAATCAATCCGTTAGAATGTATAAAATTTCTATGAGCATGATATTTTTTAATATATTTTTTCATACTTCCAGTAAGTAAACAATTTGAATTTTTAATGATATCATATACATGTTTTGCTTTGAACAATTATAATTGTTATATATACCAATGAAGAAATTCATTCGACCAACGGGCGGGCCCAAATCTAGTAAAAATAGATAAACGTGGGGCGGAAATAAACCATCCTCACTGAGTTGGGAACATTGTGTGTGAGCAAGCACAGGGCGTCGTCGCTTCAACATCGTCGATCCGAGTCGTTCCCAATCCCGTCTCGTCGCTAGACTTCTCCATACCATAGGTAGCTCCCATGTCTGGAACCAAATAAGAGAAAAATTCACCTAACCACAGAGCGCCAACGCCTAGAACATTATGAATAAAGCGATTAGAATGTGGATGCCATCTGGGTTGCCGCCGGATTTCCTTTTGTAGTAGTGGATTACAGAGAAGGAAGAGCTTTGTCTCTGGGTTAGTTGGTGCTAGCGAAAAAGTTAATCTGTTGACGTGAAGATTCGTTAACAGATACTAACTGATATCCAAAATACATGAACTAGTATCCAAGTACTAAAGTATCTAGAGAGCACATACTAGTATTCAAGGTTTGCTAACTGATATCCACCATGAATCAACTATTATCCCAAATTCACAAACTAATATCTAGACAACAAAGAATAGTATCCATTCAGCACATAATTAGTATCCAGATAACACATAAAAGTATCCATATTGAATACTAGTTGGTTGATTGTGGAGATTAGTTGGTATATGCTATCTGGATACTAGTTTGTGATGTTTTGAATACTAGTCTGTGCTATCTAGATATTTTAGTAAAATCAGCAGACTTGGATACTAGTTCATACATTTTGGATATTAGTTAGTATATACTAACAACTTATACAGTTAGTAGAATAACTAGGCTGGGTGATAGGGTGTTTTTGTCCCCAAAATCCGGATGGGTGGGTAAGAGATTAGGGTTTTCGATTGGGTTCATTTCAATTGGGTTTGATCATTAATTTTTTTATTAATATTTTAAATGACGTGGTATGCCGACTAGACGAAACTGACGGTTTTTTTGGACGGAAGTGGACGGATTGACCAATTCGTTATTAGTACAAACATATATTACTGAAACATAAAAAATTAAAGAATTGTGACCGTTTTGTAAAAAGTAAATAGTTTTATGACCATTTATGATAACTACTCGTTTGTTAGAAGAATGGGGAACGAGGCAGCCACCCTGATGACCAAATGTGATACCAATTGGCATATGCCAGTGGTTTGGCTTCATAGCCTATCTTTGATTTTGATTGATAAGTTATCGCAAATTTATATATAAAAAAATATTCAAACAAATAATTTAACATTTAAAATTTTGAATCCGAATCTAAATTCTTCTATCCAAATACACCACTAAAAGTTAACGAGGAGTCATACGGGAATGGATCAGGTCAGTAACCTTATGACGAGTAACCATGAGTAACTCGTTCACATCAGCATGACATCAAAATCCCTCTCTCTCCTGGAAAGTCTTTAATTTTCTCTTCTTAATCTTTGACGGACGATTTCTCACTCGTTTTAAGTCAAAATTTAATTTTTTTGCACAGTGATATCCACTTTGATATATTTTTCATCAAAAAAATTTGAGCCATTTGTTACCAGTCTATACCATATGGTATTGACTGGTATTGAAGTAAGGGCTAATACCACTACAACACCCGAATTATCGAAAAAATGCCACTTGTGTCCTATTGTATCAAATATTCCATTCATGTCCTCAACTATGATACTTTGTGTCATTTGTATCCTATCAATTTCGTTGACCGTTAAAGATGACGGTTGACCAAACGGTGGTCAACGCGAAGTTGACTTTTGTTGACGTGGCAAAAAATGTGACTGCCACATAGATGCCATGTCACTGACCTCATATTTTTTAAATTCAAATTAAAAAAAATTAAGTTAAAATTAAAAAAAAAATTAAATTCAATTATATTATTAAGCCAAAATTTTAATACAAAATAATAAAAAATGTCATTATTCTTCTTCCCTACCGATTCACCCTCTCTTTCTCTAAAAAATTTCCAAGCCGATTCCCCTACTCGTTTTCTTTGGACAAAGAAGAAGATCAGAGAGGGAGCCGCTTTCCCCCTCCTCTGCTCCCCCTTTCTTCTCAGATTTCCCCATCAATACTCGAATATATCTATCGGTCGATCATCTAACAAGAAGTTTTTTTGGGCAAACAGACTAAATTCAAGGGATTTTACCAGGTAAAGGTAGCATTCAGGGACTTTATACAGGACAAGCTCGACGCCATCAGATTCACCGGTCTCCACTCTCCGATAGAAAATTACAAATAAAAGGAAAACACGCCACCAGCAAAAGCTCTAATCGCCGATGAATCAAAAAAATCGATCACTCTTTCGCCCCTATTCCTTCCCTTCCTCGCTTCCTCTCCACTTGCAAAGATTTCTGGCCTACTCAAACCCATCCATCATTCCCCTGCAACCAACAATCAAGTCACCGCCCTATCGCTTCAGATCTGTGGTGGAGTTCGCCGGATCGACCTCTAGTGGTGGGTAGCGAGTCAGCGGGCTATAGATCATGGCCAAGGAAGAGGCTACACCGCCACAGGTCATCGGCAGAGAGCAGACAACGGATTCAAGATACAACAGAATTCGATCGTCAACCTAGGATTTCGACTGTCAAGCCTTCGCCGCTAGTATTCCCAGATTTCAAAGGTTTGAGATGCAGCGTCGCTATAAATCTGGAAGAGAGAGGTGCCTGCAGAGAAGAAATCTTGTCTTGTGGCTGGAAACTGAGAGGCAGGCGATTGGCTACTGGAACTCGACCCTCCAGCTTCCCTGCCGACAAGCAAGCAACCCGAAACCTACCTCATCCTCCTCTACTCCACCATGGTTGCGCTGCAGATCTGGCAGGCGGGGGGAGAGCAATGAGGGAGATGAAGTTTTTTATTTTTATTGTTGGTGTTTTATAATTCTGTTTTTGTAAGATTGTTTAATTTTATTGTTTTTTAATTTATTTTTTTATTAAATAAATTAAAATTCCACGTCATGTGCCACATCAATGCTGACTCGACTTTCTGTTAAAAACTAACGGTCAAAACGAGTCAACTTTAACAGAAAAATAGTTCAGGGCATAAATGGAATATTGAATAAATCGGGATACAAGTGGCATTTTTGCGATAGTTCGGGTGTTGTAGTGGTATTAGCCCTTGAAATAAGAGCATACCTATGGTTTGAAAAGTGTACCATGGTGGTATGAACAAACTAAGACTGTAGGATGGTTGAATACATGATAATAGAAGTATATTAACTGTCATTTACGACTTTTAACATTGTGTACCACAAGATACCACCCCGTACCAGGGTGGTACTATATGGTATTGTGTGGGTTTTTTTGGTTATGTACTTTGTTCATCCAGAAATTTGTAGATCCAATAGATCACGATGAACTCGTTCCTTTCTGTGCAAATGTTTTTAAAAACGAATTAAAAACGAAAAAAATACCATATGGTATGCAGTTGGTACCGAGAGGCAAGAAATTTTTTTTCCTCAAAAATATTGAAAATGGAACTCATTTTGTAGAGCACAACTAACTCGTTCCATCTGTGCAAAAAAAATTAAAATCCAAGTTAAAACGAAGAAGATATGAGCCGATTAAGAAAGTTAGGAAAAATAAAAATGGTCTTTAATTCTCCATCCTTAGATTTGGATTTTCTAAATGAAGGGTCCAACTTTAGTTATTAATGGGTGCTTAACCATGTGTTATGCACCATATCTTGAGCCGAGTCATACAAAAGAAGCCTTACGCAATATGGATGTTGAAAGCATAATTCCCTTTTCGTAATTGAAAGATATTTATTCTAATTTCTATGGTTTCTTTCTGTACCATGATTGTCACATCGGTGGCATGCCGGTCAGTTTAATCTGGTTCAACTAACGTCGGTCATTTTCAAAAAAAAAAAGAGATTCTAATTGAAAGATATTTATTCTAATTTCTAATGCCGGTCATTCGCCAGTTTAACCTGGTTCAACTAGCGTCAGTCACAACTAAGTCAACATATTTTTTATAAAAAACATGGCTACATAGCTCTCCAAATTTTCTTTTTACCTAAGACTGTTTGGTACCAAATGAATCGAGAATTCATTTCATTTTAAAATGAATTACTGTGTAGAATTCATTGTCCAATGAATTCCTGTGTTTGGTATGTCATATGTAAATCTTTAGAAATAAATGAATTGAATTCTCAAACCATGTTTGTTCATATGTTTAGAATTTAATTGAATTACAAGTTTCTCCAACTACACCCTTATTAATTTCTGGACAAAACAATATTCATTGAAAATTTATGTTCTAAAAAACGTCTTTGGTCCCAGACGTAGAATATCAAAAGTGTTCTTATGTGTTTCTATTCTTTTTATTAATTTTTTTTCTATTATTTCGTCGATGAACCCTACATTCTAGTTGTGCCTTCTTAACGTATTGCTACAATTGAAGCATAAATATAAAATAACCAACATATATTACTAGCATTGCAATCAAATTCTTGGTGACGTTCCTCATAATGCATCAATCGGCGCCAAATAATATATGTAGAAGTAATTCAGTTAATAAATGAGGATAATTATGTCATTCTATTATAATTAGTAGATATTTGTGGAATTCATTTGCAAATTCCATCTCAATTCCTTAGAATTGCTATAATTAGTTTCAATTCCGCAGAATTCAAAATTTAGAATTGAAAATGAATTCTTTTAAATAGCAAATACAAAAAAAAAAAATTCAATTTCAAAATGAATTCCTAAAAACTATAGAATTCATTTATACCAAAATGTATGTAAATTAAAGAGACGGTAACTTTTCCATGTCTAACTGCTTAATAAAGAGTTGCAACAACATTGATTATCAAAATGAAAACTTCTTTGAGATTCGAAAGTCCAGAATTGGTCGCACCGCCTTTCTCCCGCCGTCCAACTTAGCTTTGTCCTTCCTATTTTGGTTAGGAGTAGGAGTGGGGAAAATCCCAAACAGCAACGGAGTCTGAAAAACCGGCAAGTTCGTTACCATTTCCGTTTCGGTCTTACAACTATAGTCAGTTATAAATAGGAGACGAGACCAGACCCCGCGATAGAGAATATTACAGACAGAAATAGCTCCCTGCTCTCCTGGACTAGAGTCTTGCAAAGAGAAAGTTGGGAGTCCTCGAAGAAAGACAGAGACCCACCAGCAGCAATACGATGAGTGTCAGCAGTGAGATCTTTCCGCCAGGACCAGATTGGTCAGCTTTGCCGCATCACATTTTGGGTATGATTGCTCGTCGTCTAATCAAGTTGAAGGATGTAATCCGATTCCGAGCTGTTTGTAAGAGTTGGAGCCAGGCTGCGCCAACCAAGTTTAGGCAATCCATCCCTTGGCTCATGCTTCCCTATTGCCGCAGCGGCAACTACTGCAGCAGCAGTAGCTCTCCTCCCGCCGTGCTCGGCTGTAAAGGTACTGATACCTGTAGGCGCTACTACGATCCTGCGGAGAAACGGTTTCATCACATTGAGTTACCCCAAGGTTTGAACAGAAATTGCCGCGGCTCTGCCTTTGGGTGGGCGTTCATGGTGGACAGGACGCCGACATTGTTCTTGCTCAACCCTCTTACAAGGTGTACCATCTCCCTGCCCCCAATCACCGCTTTTCCCGATGTGTTGGGATTTTCCCCAGATAAAGTCGGCAAAGAGTACTTGTACGTAGATAAGGACGGATTTCGAGTAGCCGAGGGGAAGAAGGAAGTTGAGCATCATTACCTACACAGGGTTGCTCTGTCAGCTGAACCCACTTCCGATGAATGTGTCGTTATGGTTATCCGCTCCCCTGTCGATCACACCCTAGCGTTTTGCAGGCCTGCTGCTACTACTACTACCACCGGTGATGGCCAGAAATGGACATTGATTCCTCGTGGAAATCTTGACCTCTGTTTTGAGGATGTTGTGTTTTGGAGAGGTCAATTCTATGCCCTTGTCGATGGCGGGAGGGTGTTTGTCTGTGATGTTTCTCTCTCGCATCATGCAAGGTTGTCGTTGTTTCTTGACTCGCATCGTCATATTATGTCGATAAGGAGCTACTTAGTGGTCAATCCAGCTAATGATGAGTTGATGATGGTGGCAAGGCATGTAAGGCATTGGGGCGACGACGATGATAACGTTGAGTGTGACATTCACGAATGGGATTATGGTGATTGCGACGACATTGGGATTGGTAGCAATGATGACGAATGGACTGATGATGAGGACGACGATGACAACAATGGCGAAGATCTTCCAGGGAAGGAGTCTGACCGTGAAGTTGACCGGTATGGTATCGATACCGAATCGGATGATGATGATCTTCCAGTGGAGGATAGTCAACCGTTGACCGATGAAGTCAGAGTTTTCAAGGTGAACGAGGATAGAAGAGGATGGGATGAGGTTGAAAGCATTGGCGATCTTGCTCTCTTCTTGGGTTACAACTCCGGTACTTGCGTCTCAACCAGAGACCATCCTGAATTTGCTCCGAATTCCATTTATTTCACGGATGACATGATCCATCATCATTGCAAGCGAAGGCTTGCAGGTGCTGACATGGGTGTTTACAACCTCACCACTCGAAGCTTTACGCCATTCTACTGTACGAGCTCAGTTCATAATAACCCTTCGTTCATTTGGCCACTACCTGTGTGGATATTTCCATCCAACTATTAGACTTGCCCACCTAGCCAAGAATAAGTAAAAGGAGAAGCAAGCCATTGATTCTTTAGGTTACTGTTCCTCTTCTTTTGATATTTTGATATACTATTAGACATGCCCACCATCAAAACAAAGCCTATAACGAGTTAACCTCACTGTAATTTGTCGGTTTTGATAATTTCATTATGACATTCAGAACAAAGCGATACATTCTCCTAAATATGCAGAAAGCTAGATACTACAAAATTAAATAGTTACATAGAAATTCCAATAGATAACAAAGCGTATAATACCAGTCCACCTCACTGTAGTTTTTCATTTTTGATAACTTCCTAATGATATTCAGAACAAACCGAGAAATTCTTCTAAATATGTAGAAAACTACTCTAAATTAAATGGTTACATGCGAATTCCAATATAATAGCAGAGTTGGGAGCCTTTTTCGGCATTTAATTTCTTCTAACGACTACGAAAGTAGGAAGGGTAGATTTGTCTTTACGGTTATTTATTTCTTATTCATAGAAAATATATAATCACAAACCCTTATATTACACTTTGGAAATGAGTTCGAATCCTATTAGTTAATCGTAATGAGTACTCAATATATTGATATCTCATATAAATTTTTTGATAAGATTAGCATGCCAATACTATATATACAAAATCCCAAACCGCCTCGCGTTAAAAATTAAAATATATGTTATATGACCGACGCACAAATCATTATCAAGGCAAATAACTCATGGGTTATATAGTAAGTCACTCATAAGTCACTAATCAAGTTTGCTCGCAAATCGGGTTCGAGTTTCACTTTGGATTCAGGGTTGTTTGTCAGATGATAACATTTCGTCGCTTAAAAATTCTTTATTCGTCGCCCTAACTAAGTTAAATTAACTCTAATGCGCATAGTTCAGTTATATGTCCTTCTCCTTGTCAAGGGCAACACAACAACTAGCGGCAGCGACTGTTGTTTTTCCTTCTTCGATCTCCTCAGCAACAGAGTAGCAGTTGGTGACTTACGCCTACCTTCTTCTTCCTCCTCCTTCTCCGCGATGTCAGACCAGAAGCTACCCTCCAGAAACAAAGCAAATATGGAAGTGATCATGGCAACTCGTTTAATGATGGAAGCCTATTCGATGGGAGGAGCTGCTCGGCGATATGAGTTTGGACTTCTTGGGGTTAGTTGCTTTACCTATGTTATGGGTTAGTATATTTTGTTCATTGTTATGGGTTACGTATTATGTGGGCTAGTTAGTTATTTACGTAGTAATAGGTTGGTAGAAGGATTAGTGCATAGGCTAAGAGTTAAAAGAGATAATTAGTCTACGTTGGGTCAGCATAGGCCAAGTAATTCTTTGGATTGTGTCCGAGAGGCCTAGGGGAGTTAAGAGGGTTCGGCTAGGTTAGTAGGGTTAATTGCCTATATATTGTAACTACCACATTAGTCCGATTTATCAAAGTAATAAACAAAGGTCTTTTGACGCCAAAGTTGTTCTCTCGCTTGTGAGTTACAAGAAAACCCTTAACTTGGGGGAAACGAGTTACCATCAGGAAGCTGCGGATTGGGTGGGGGTATCGGGTTGGGATCGACATATAAGATTAGAGTTTCTGCTTTTTCCCCGGTGTTGGTTCTCTTGTCTAAACACCAGACAACATTACCCTAACAATCTTTTTGATACTAACCTGACATTACCCTAACAATCTAATCACTTAATTAGTTGCATTTGGGATTTTTATTTTCCAATGTTTTCCATATTGCAATTTGTTTAGACTCTGGAAGGTTGTTGCCAATTGTAGCCAAAACTCAGTTTTGTGGGCCCAATAGATGGAGGGCCGATTGGAAGCGGTGGCGGCGATTTTTCTTTACCTATGAGACTGGATTGGCGGCCGCGGCAGTTTTTCTCTGTCCAGAGGTTGCCGTCGGGCTTGGAGGGGTAGGGTAATTGTTTTGTTTGTAGGGTTTAGACTAACTCCAACCCAATGATGCAAATTTGGAGAAAGGAATGTTTTCCCACTTTTTCCTCTCCAACCCACATAAAAATTGGCTTGCAAATTTGGAGAAGTGAGCTTGGGAGTGGATAGATGGCAGCTGAAAATGGAAAAATGCAAGGAGAAGGTGGGGACCATGCAGCAGCCAAAGCCCACATGCATGGGCACGGTGGGGCCCTCCACTTTCCAGTGGCTTTTTTTTTTTTACTTTCTTAATTTTTGATTGGTTGGTTATGAGTTGGGAAGGCAAATTTAGAAGGTTTAGGGTTGGAGCAAAAAAGTGTTTCTGGGAATTAAAAATGCACATTTGAGAGTTTGAGAGGCTAAAAATGCACATTTGGGTTGGAGTTAGTCTTAGGGTTAGAATTGGGATAAGGGTGAATATGACCATTTCGATATAGTTTAGGATGATAAAATTCAAATTTTAGGATGATTCGGAATTTTTAGAGATAAATCAAATTTCATATCGTTATATTTGAAAAAGAAAGGAAATCAGAAGTAAACTCAGGATAGAGAAATCTTTTTTTTTCAGAAAAAAAAAAAAAATGAAACCCGGCCAGTGCCATCGTGAATCCTGACAAGATTCAATCAGCTTTATAACTTCCACTCCGGCGAGTCTTCCCAACGCATTCTACCTGAGAATTTTTCACTAAGAATGGATCTATCCTGAACCAAGTTAGCTTTTTGTTTTCAGTGGAATTGAGGTGATCGTTCAGTCGACGCTAAAAATAGCCTCCGACGGTGATATCACTAATTTAGAAAGAACGAGTGATCCCAATTTCTAGTCAGAGTTGAATTATTAATTTGGACTCTGTGATGACAAACCACATCAACGAATAATAGGGTTCGAGGAGAGTTCAAATCGAATTGGATATCCAATCAGGATTCAACTCGAGCTCTTCCACCATTCGTATGGACTTCAAATCTCGCACAGCGGCAACCTTCGATGATAGCTTTCAAGATATGGATTATATAATGGAATTCATATGGACTGCAAACTCCAGGAAAAAAAGAAATGAATCGCTATTTGTCGCTCGTGCATTTATTATTTTCCGCCTATAGTTACAAAAAAATATGACGATTTTGCCCATTCTCTAATTTAAAACCCTAAACATATATATCCCCCAAACCAACCCCTCACACCTCCCTTCTCTCCCAAACCTTTCCGCCTGTTCCTTCCCAAACATTGCCGCCGCCACCTCAAACCACCTCCGCCGCCGGCCACCTTCTCACTCACTCCCTCCCAAATCATCGCCGCCGCTTGACATCCCAAACCACAGCCGCCGCCCCACCTGCTCCCACCACAAACCACAGCCGCGGAGCTGCTCCTCCCCCTCACACCTCCAAGATCCAATCCACTGGAAGACTTCGCCGTTGTTGCTGTCGTCGCCGCCGTTCAGGAAGTCTTATGTCGAGAAGGTTCTTATTTTTTGCCATCCGCCCGCCTGGGCCGGACCCCATCCGCCCGCCTGAGTTGGACCAGTCTGACTAGGTACTGACCCATGTATGGCGTCCAACTTATGGTCGTTAAATTAAAGTGCTATTGAGAAGACACCATCAAGAGTGGTGTCGACTCAAACAACAAGGTAAAGAGCCTAGACATGAGAGAGGAAAAGGAACTTAATCTTCATTAACAACTGTAACAGTATATATAGACATATCAAATGTTAACATTACTATATATAAAGCTGAAGTGCAATTACTGTTGTATAAGAACTCTATTTGATTGGCCCATTGATAATAATGATGATTTGATCCGTATGAGAGAAGAATTGGAGTGGTGAGAAAAGAATGGCAAAGTTAGAGTGGTAAGAAGGCATGTTTAATTATTTTGGGAAGTAGGAGGGAACAATTGGAGGTAGACAAAAGAATGGTAGATGTAGAGTTGACAATTGATAATTCAATCTATCAATTCAATTTTATTCATTCACTTAAATATTGAATTAATTCAATTGATTTTATTACAACCAATTGGATTGATGAATTCATCGATCATTGAGAAGTTACAGTTAAATACCCGTATTTTTATATATTATACAATTTGGAATCTAACATTTGTTTTTACAAAAAAATATCACTTGAAAATTATGTTTTGGTACCTAATTTTTTTTATTATGACATTTTAGTACCTAAACTTTTCAAAATTTACAGATCGGTTCAGGGCTTGGATGTCATTTGGATCCATAGATTAATACACCAATTCGTATGATCCAATCCATGAATCCGCCGATCCATTTCATCTAATCCATTTGATCCATGGATCTACCATTCCAATCTACCAATCTATTTGCCACATCTAGGTGGAAGGCAACATTTAAGATGACAATTATACATGAAATGTTTGGCTACGTATCTACACTTATCAAATAAATAGTTTCCATTTTTCTATAAGAGAATAAATAATTATCATCTCAAATACATCACCATAAAAGGAATTAAGCCTCAACTATGCAAATTGCAGTTCGATACCTAAACTTAATAGATCTTTAGATTTATGACCTAAATTTATTTTTTGGGCATATAAGTCCTCAAAATATTGACGAAACATTACATTTTAGTACCTAAAATTTTTGTGTATTAAATTTTGGTACCTAAACTTTTGAAGTTTTACAAATAGGTCTAATTTTTTTATGTGTAATTAAAACACCCTCGAATAAATGGGTATCCATACCCAACTCATACACATTTAGATTATGGAAGTAAATATACATATCCTACCCAAACTCATATACAAACTTCCAAACTCATATATACGTCACCCATACCCTACCCATAACCAATGGATCTACTTGGTTTTAAGCAAATATCATTTATTAGCCAAAATTTTCAAAAAAAAAATTAATTGGATGTTGACCGTCTTATATCTCTTCTCAGTCAATATCATATTATCAAGTCAATATTATTAACTAAACTGCTAATAAAAAATTGATTTTAGGCTAATAATACTAACAAAACATCATAATGGGCCACATAATACATGCTCATAAACCATCTTCGTCCCGCGACTAGGCGCGACATCGCCACCTAGTATTCAATTATAACTAAAGAAGGAGAGGAAAAGGGACTTAATCTTCATAAACGCAAGTCGACACACCGTGCTTCATACGTGAGTGGTAGACTAGGTTGACAACAAGAGATGAACACCACAGCGAAGAATCATAATGATATTCATAAGTGAGGAGGGATTGGTTCCAGCCCATGCAAGTTCAGAGGCACGTTCCTCAATGACTTTGTATTCAGCTTTAGTTGAAGAATGAGTAATTGTCTTTTGTTTTTTTGGAGGACCAAAAAATAATGTTGGGTATGTGTACGAATGGGTACACCTAATACTTCACTTCTCGAGCATTCGCATCAATGAAATTGAAAAACTAATTTCATATTATTTTTATATTTTTAATTTAAATTTTATGCAATCCAACTCACTTTTATTTTATTGCTCCTAAATCATTGCAATTCACTTGCAATTGCATATATAAGAGTTTAAATGACTTTATAATTAAAAATAAATAAATCAAGAAAGAGAAAAATATTTTTATTTTTTATATTTCCTATGTGGCTTGCATTTTAAATTTCATTTACTGCAAGCTTGCATATTTGCAATTGCCCACTACATTAGTGCAATCCCTTTGCAATTTCATTTTGAGTGCCATGTAGGATTTGCAATTGAGCAAATACTTTTGATGTGGATTCTCTTATCGTTTGATTTGGCGGGAAATCCTTATTTTCGATAATTATTTAAAATTAGAGTGATGGCTATTTATTAAGCAAACCTTTTTCAGATTCTTTTATATTATCCAAACCTATTAAAATGCTATTAATTAGCAAAATATTAGTCATTTTTACATTATCATTAATAATTTTCTAACTCTTTTCTTAGTTAAAATACTAAACTTTTGGAATGTTGACTTTCATGTATCTCTTCCAAGTCAGTATCATGTTGCCAAGTCAATATTATGAACAAAATTGCTAATTGGAAGTTAACATTGGCTAATTCTTAGTATTTTGATAGGTTTGACTAATAAAAAAGAATGCGGAAAAGGCTGGCTAATAAAAATTAATCACCCTTAAAGTTATACTAGTTTAAGTTCAATGTGAATCAAATTCATAAGAAAACGTAACAAATGTGTTACCTACCATAATCATGATGATATATGGCACAACAGTCATGTAACCGTTGATAACTGGTATTTAACAATTAACTCAATTGTGAAGTTTATGTCATACCGATTATCAAGCACATGCATAGATCGTGAAGTTTAATTTCTTTATAATCCTCAAATTTTACCTAAACATATACAATGCATGCACACATTTAAGTTATGATTTCTTTCCATCCATCTCTACTTGTCACAAGGAATATATGTTCTTTGCATATACACAAGTCATTTTGCAGAGAAAGTCATTTGTGCTCTTATAATATGTTTGTTCTCATAATATAGTGTTGCATATGAGATATTGGTGAAAACTAAATTTTTCATGGCAGACTCATGGGTGATGAAGACCCTTACGATTCAGGCTCTCCCCAACTCTTCCAATCCAAATTATGCTCTACCCCAACCCTAAAAGGACCTAAAAGAACTTTCATTACTCTCTCTCTTTCCCTCTACTCCATTCTCTTGCACTCCTTCGCAATCTTCAAATGCTTCAATGGCATGAATGACGTGCAAGAGTATCATTGCAATCGTAGTGACAAAGAATTCAGTGATTTTTGGCACTCTACAACCACTATTGTGCAAAGCACTACCTGATTATCCACTTTCCTGCCATCAACAGGGAAAGTGATTTAAAGAGGTGGAGTTCAAGCAACATGAGCAAGTGCCCCATCACTAGCCACACCACAATGGGATTGGTAGCAATGATGATGAGTGGATTGATAATGACAATGATAATGACGACGATGATGATGACATTGACGACGATAAGGATGGCAAATTTGCTCCGGTACTTGCGTCTCCACAAGAGACCATCCTGAATTTTCTCCTAATTCTATTTATTTCACGAATGACATGACGCATCATCATTGCAAGCGGAGACTTGTAGGTGTTGACATGGGTGTTTACAACCTGGCCACTCAGACCTTTACACCATTCTACCGCGCACGAACTCAGTTCATAATAACCCTTCATTCATTTGGCCACTACCTATATGGATCTTACCATCTAGCTATTAGACATGACCCACCTAACCAAGAAAAAGAAAAAAAGATGTAATATTAGACACTACATGTATGGATCTTAATGTTTGGTACATCATACTTAAATACCCTTCGCACGAACTCACTAGAAGATGTTATTATTAGTATTTGTAAAACCTTATTCTACCAAAGGTCCGAGAAAGTTTCTTATCGGAGTATAAATTGGTAGGTGGTTTTTATCGGTATAAAATTGTTAAACCATGAGTGAAGTCTGGATTTTACGTTGGCGGCCCAAAATTTACTGTTCCTTCTCTTCTTTTGGATATCACTTTTGGTACGCATGGGAGCAACAATATTGATGTGTTTGCCATACTGTTTGTCTTAGGAGCTGCATTCTGAATTTGTAAATAAGATTCCAGTTGGAGATGTAATATTAGTACTTTGTAAAACTATATCCTACCATTCGATTGAGAAAGATCCCTATCTAACTATAAATCGATACGTGTTTTTTAACGCTATAAAACAGTTGACCCAGGAGTGAAGTCGGAATTTCTAGTTGGGGGCTAAAAAAAAGACGAAATACACTTGTATTGTCATAACTTTCACATTTGTGACAAATATAACCATAACTATCTGAAAACACTAAATAGCCAAAAAAAACAATTGGATGCTCGTGTGACAAATCTAGCCATTTCCGTTAGAAACTTTAACGGTGTTAGAAACTCCGTCAGTTAGGTTAGTTGACTAGGATGGCAAATTATCGCACACGTCAACATATCATTGTTACGTCATTTTTAGTTATAATAATAATTAATTTTGGAATAAATAAAAACACAAAATATTTTTTCTTGCTCTGCTCCCCAGCAACAATCTCCTTCTGCCCAAAATCCCTTTCCCTCTCCTCACCCAACCATCTCTCTCTTCGCTTTCTCTTCCTCCTCCTTTCCCTCTCCTCTCCCAACCACCTCTCCATCCTCTAAATCCCTAATCCTCTACCTTTCCTCCACCTACTGCCCCACTCCACCTTCTGCTCCCTCGCCGTCTCCACCAGTTGCGGAGACTGCTTCTCAATCTTCATCATCTTCATCGTGCCCGTGAAAGTCGTGGTTCAGGTTTTTGCTCTTCTTCTTAATCTTTTTGGGTTAGGTCTTACCTTGATAGTTGTCATGGCTGCCGAAGGAATGGGAAATTGAGGTTGTGGAAGAAGATTATTTGTATATGGGTTTAGATTTGCTGTCGCTGGGAGGAAGGTGAGAATAGGGGATCCGGGGGAGGAATATTAGGTGCCTAGAACCAGCTCCTCGTCGAAGAATTTGCAGATGGCATGCGGACATCGTGAAGTGAATGGAAGTAGGAGAGATGGGCGGCGGCGTGGGCCAAACAGTGGTCGAATGTTGCTTTGATGAGTTGCTTTCGCAGTGCCGAGCTACAGGATGAGGGATCCGAATGTAATTCCAACCCCGTTCCGGCGAGATCTCGCGACTTCGGCTTCGACTTCGGTTGTGGTGTTTGTAACTGCAAACGCAGCTGCAGCATTGAATCCGACTGTTGCTGTAACAGGTGAGAGTCATGCTCCGCCACTCTACAGACGGTCGTGAAATCAAGCTATCGCGCCAATTTCTTCGGCGCGAAATCTGAAAACGTCTCTCCTTGCTCCTTTGCTCAATCAACCGTGAAACGTGTTCAAAATTACCTACGGCTACCTCTAGTTTGCAGATATAAAAGAGAGAGCGCCCTATATGAGTCGGTCCATATTTAACGTCTAACTTAAAGAAGATAAATAAAAGTACTATTAGGAGACAACCCAAATTTTAGTCTCTTGTAATTTTAGAGAATTGGTTTATTATAAATAAAGTTGATTGTTTGGAATGTCTTGAATGTTTAGGTCGTCCACAATGTGAGCAACAAAATGACGCTTATAATTAATTTATGTTTTTGGCCGAATTTATAATCAGAAGATTTGAAGGTACGTTTTCATGTGTTTTAAGTTGGTTTGCATGTGTTTAAACAGTTCTCTGCTTGTGCTTAGCAACTTTATGGACCAAGTGCCAATGAACCAAGTCATATCACCTCACTAGGGCTACAAATGAGCCGAGCTGCTCGCGAGCGGCTTGGCGTTTGACTCGGAAAAAGTTCGTTCAAAACTCGACTCGTTTACTAACAAGCGATCTTGAGCTAGGCCTTCTGCAGGCCGTGGATCGCGAGCTAGCTCGACTCGGTGGCTTGTTGAGCTCTACTCGTGAGCTGGCTCGTTTAGAGCTCATGAGATGTCTCAACACTCAACATTTGGGCTAGAGAGCCAACTCGATTACTGACTTATGAATGAATCGATCTATATGAGTTTTATTATGATAATTCATAGTGATTGTTGAATTATATATCTAACCCTATATGAATTTTAGCACGTAGATTATGTGAGCAAATATGTCTCATTTCATTTTAAAAAGAAATTATGTGTCATAGATTGTGATACTACAAAATAAAATAATTTTTTCTAGTTAAAATTTATTAACTAAATAATATGATACCACAAGATATAACATGAGATTAGTTTATATTAAACACTTAACTATTATTATTATTATTACTTTATTAGGTGGCGATGCCGCGCCGTGCCGCGGGCGGAGATGGCCTATGGGCATGTATTATGTGGCCCGTTATGATGTTTTGTTAGTATTATTAGTCTAAAATTAATTTTTTGTTAGTAGTTTTGTTAGTAATATTGACTTGACAATATGATATTGACTGAGAAGATATATATGTAAGTCAACATCCAATTTAAAATTTTTTGAAAATATTAGCTGATAAATGATATATGGATACCCATTTATTCGAGGGTGTTTCAATTACACATACAAAAATTAGACATATTTGTAGAACTTCAAAATTTTAAGAACAAAAAATGTCATACACAAAAAATTTAGATACTAAAATGTAATGTTCCGTCAATATTTTGAGGACTTATGTGCCAAAAAAATAAATTTAGGTTATAAATCTAAACATCTATTAAGTTTAGGTACCGAATTGTAATTTGTATAGTTGAGGTTTAATTCATTTATGGTGATATATTTAAGATGATAATTATTTACTTTTTTATAGAAAAATGGAAACTATTATTTGATATATGAAGATACCTAGCCAAAAATTCCATGTATAATTGTTGAGTATTCTAACTCGGGTGAAAAAGAAAAACTTTAGGGAGAAGCAAAATGAATACAAACCGGAACTCGTTTAAAATTTCACGCCTTCAAATCCCATAGTGGAAAATGATTACTTTCTAATAAATAACAACCACATATATTTATTTTTAATTGAACTGAAAAAGTTAGTGGTTCATGGTTCAATTATTAATTCTCTAGACTGTTGGTAAGTCGTGTATGGACTCGTTCATACTTGTGATTAGAATACATAAAAATTGTATATTAATTAGGGTTAGACGAAGAAGGTAAAGAAAGAAATAAAGAAAGGGTTATTGAAAGAGAGTGAAAAATGAAACGAAGAGTAAGTAGATGATGGAAAGATTTTGACCAATACTTTTAGCTGGTCGTCAATACAACAGTCAACCATTTTCACCGTAGCAATTTATTTACACTTGCTTATGTAGATGTCGCCTATTTTGTTACATGTAGTTAGTAGAAGTTTGTTTAGTACCCCGTAAATGTACTAAATGAGTTTATAAAATCGCTCTTGCAATATTTTAGAGTCGTCTCTCTTTTATCATTTATTTAATGTTTCACGTAATGAGCAAATATAATATAAAATGGCCGAATCTTCTTCTACAGTTGAGTGATACAACATCTTGTATGGTACAAACTACATTTATATTTTTTGTTATGATAGATTGGATTCATGGATTGATTCAAAAGAATTGGTGGATTGTATTCATGGATTCAAGTAAAATCTAAACATTGGACCAATATGTAAATTTAAAAAAAAATTATAAGTACGAAAAGCTCATAAATCTTAGATACCAAAACATAATTGTTCAATGATTTTACATTAAAATTAAATTTGGAGTATCAAAATGTAAAATATACATTATAGTAACTAAGTTGTAATTTAATTAAATTTGGGGTATCAAAATGTAAAGTGTACAGCCCCTCAGCTTGCAAGTTTAGTAAACAGTAACTGAACTTCTTCTTTATATATATTACTTATATCTTCATCTTGACATTAATCACATGTATCATACATAACATACAAAATGAATATATCAAATATGAGTTAAGATTTTAGCAAGCAAGCTAACTCTAACTCGACTCAACTCAACTCGGCTTGCTAACAAAAGAGCCGAGCTCGAGCTCAACTTGTTTATTAACGAACCGAACTCAAAATAGGATAAAACTCGACTCGACTCATTTACAGCCCTACACCTCACCTACCGAAAATAGTGGCCAAAACGGCACTCAGGTTCCCTGCACTATGCATTGGATTTGTTACCAAGCGAAAACCATTTCCCATTTTGTTACCCAGTTAAATGCATTATTATGACAATTCTATTTTGAAGTGAATTGTTTTTTACTGACCTGACCATTGTGTTACATGTTTCAAACCAATAGTGTCCATTCCATTGTGTGAGTTGGATCTGCTTTTTTATTAATAATTTTTGTGACGTGGAAGGCTGAATGTACCAAATTAACAAACTTTAGGATGGGCCCGAATAGTAGTGATGGCAATGGGGCGGGCGGGGCGGGTACCTCAATTCCCATGTCCCGCCCCACGCTACTATGGGTCGGGGCGGGTAAAACCCGCGCGGGTACGTGGCGGGGCGGATCGACTCACTCTTACATGTTGTTCAAAAAAATACAAGTAAATTTTACTTTTTACAATAAAACGTAGGGAATAACACTTTAAGAATGAAAAATATTGATAATAGAATGGATAATTGAGCCTAACAAGTTGAAAGATCGACTCTAACTAGTTGAAGAAAAGTCAAAATAGAAGAAATATGTATAGATATTGTAAGAAATTGAGATAAAATGAGTCTAGAACGGGGCAGGGCGGGTCGGAAGTAGATACCCATGCCCCGCCCCATCGCGGATCAGGTCGGGTAATACCCGCGGGGTGGGTTGAAATTCCCATCACTACCGGATAGTATAACAACACCTTAAATATTGTTATACTAACAACAGGATTCATTAATGGTACAAGGGTAGACTTACTAAAATATAATTAAATTAAAATATTTCAATTCCCACCGCCGATGCCGAGCACATTCCAATTCCATCACTCCTTACTCTTGAGTCTCTCAACGCGCTGATTCAGCTGCTCTCTCTTGACGATGAGATTGGTGACGAAATAAAGCAGCCAATAGAGATCAGTGCGGCGGCGATCAACTGGGCGTTCCTCTGGCTCTTCATGATTGATTTCTGGTGGCGGAGCTGTTAACTCAGGCTGCAGGATTTGCCGTCGCAGCTCGGCCGGGTCTCGTACTTCCGGTAGATATCCATCATCAGGAACAGGCAGAATGGGACCACCGACAAGAACGGCTTCAGGAGGCAGTGCTTCCGCTCAAGCCTGTGATTCTCCATTCTTTCTGGTGATAGTGGGATTTAGATAACCTAATTCGCTCCTAAGGGCCTGTCGCTCCCGCTCCAGCGCGCGGAAACGCGAATTTTCAGCAAACCGGTAATAATTCGCGAACTAAAGAAAGTGGGAGCGCGAATTAAATTTTCCGGAGCGCGATCTCCCATGGAGATCCTGGATGGCATCGACCACATCGACGTTCTCACCTTTCACTCTGTTAGCGATTCCTGGTGCTCAGCCGTCCCACCGCTGATGAACCGTAACCCACGATTCAAGGGTTTTGCTTGTAACTCACAAGCGAGACAAAGACGTTGGTGTCTATAAACCTTTGATTTATTTGATTGATACGGAACTAATGCCAAAAGTACATATTTATAGGCTTAGAAAAGCCTAATACTTAACCTAATCCTACCCCAATTCGGCTACCCCTTCCCAAACACAAAAGGAAAACTTGACCCAAAAGGAAAAACACCCTAGTCCAAACCGAAACTACCCAAAGCCCAAAACATGAAAAATACCCTCATCAATCCTTCCCCCTTAAAGAACCTTGGTCCCCAAGGTTCGTTCCAATGCCGAGACGCGGTGGTCGATGACAAAAGCAACAGCAGCTCTTGCAGGGACGTCGAGGATTTCGTCGCTTCAGAAACTTCCAGCCCACAGCTCGAGACGGCAGCTTACGAGACTTCCTTCTTGATCTCTTCCATACCTTTGGCAGGACAAGCATTGGTTGCCACCTAGCAGCTCCATCTTCCGGCAAATCAGAACGACCTTGACCCGACTTAGTCCTTTGCTTCTTCAACTCAGGCCGCCCACGACCTGTTCCGGCTCCAATCTGCCAAGTATATAATTCATGTTGGAACACAATTATTTGTTCCTTAATCACCACAATTCGATCACCCACACCATCACACCTGTCCACTTTGCCGCCCTTCCCTTGTGCCGTTGACAAAGAGAGCTTCCTCTCTTTCCTACAAGCGGCACGTCCAAACAACAGCCTCTCCTGCTCCCGTGACCCAATTAGCACACGCCCATCTCCAACCTGCCAATCGCACGGCAGTGACTCAATTATTGATGGCGTCCCTTGTCGCGGCACCAAACCTTCCACGCTGCCAAGAGCCGCTTCATCTTTCACGGTTTGTACTCCAACCGTGAACGCATCCTTCTCGCAACTTTCGAATCGATAGGTGAGAGCCTCATCGAGGTGGTAATGACCGCGGTGCACTGTTTCCTTCCTATCGCTTCCAGATCGTTGGGTGAGAGCCTCGCATAGGTGATAATCACCATTGCGCACTGTTTCCTTCCCGCCGATCTCGTTGATGGTGATCTTGATATCCTCCGCCGCCCTAGGTTCATTGGCGTCAACGCGGGCCACGTTGTCGTCACTTCGCTCTCCTCCGAAGATGATTGCGCGGTTGGCGTTCAGCTCCCGTTCGCGGCAGAATGTCGTGAACCTTTCACGCGACTTTGCTAGCAGTGCACAGGCGACCTTGGTCTGCTCGAGCGCTATCTTCGCATTGCGTGCAAGGGCGCGGTACGGGGCTAGACCCTTCCCAGTAGGAGGCGTAACCAGGCTCTGATACCAATTGATGAACCGTAACCCACGATTCAAGGGTTTTGCGTGTAACTCACAAGCGAGAGAAAGACGTTGGTGTCTATAAACCTTTGATTTATTTGATTGATACGGAACTAATGCCAAAAGTACATATTTATAGGCTTAGAAAAGCCTAATACTTAACCTAATCATACCCCAATTCGGCTACCCCTTCCCAAACACAAAAGGAAAACTTGACCCAAAAGGAAAAACACCCTAGCCCAAACCGAAACTACCCAAAGCCCAAAACATGGAAAATACCCTCATCAACCGCTGACTTCGACGAACTAATTTCCTCGTTGGAGTCAAGCTATCTTTCCCTGGTGATGTCAACGGCGTCCTCATTCCCTGCACCAAGTGTTGTGTGGAGTTTAAGAGTTTCAGCCTCCGATTCCATTCTTTGCCGACGCCGTACCGCCACTACTGCAAGCAGACGGTGGACTTCGCTTCTCCCGATTCAATTGAGATTGTTCCTCTTTTAGGCCGTACAATTGAGCATGTTGATCGATTGCGAGATTTGAGAGAAATTTTTGATCTTAGATTGCATGGAAAATTGAAGATCAATAAAATATCAGCTTGCTCTGCGCGCAGGGTCGAATAGAGAGAGGGGAAAAAATGGAGAGAGAGATTTGTAGGTTTATTTTGTGGTGGGGGAGAGTGGTGGATGAGTGTCGCCCAGAAAGAGATAAGATGTGGAAAAAGAAAATTAAAACAATGATTAATTTATCAAAATAAAATAATATTTTATTATCATTTTCGATCTAAATTGTACTAATTTATGTGAAAAAATAATTAAAAATAATATAATAATAGCCCTCTCTTCACGCTCTTAATATTGAACTAGTAATCGTGCCCGGCCCGTTGGCCGGCGTAGTTTTCTATTTCTTCTTGAAGGGGAGATTGAATATGTAAAATATCAATAGAATATGTGAAACAAAATTTTAACTAAGCTGTGTCATACATTCTTTTCAACTACAACAATACCAAATTTATCATGGCAGAATTAAAGTGTGTATATAAAAGTAAAGAAGTTGACAATTGAGAACGAATTGGATAAACCAACTTCATGTTACAAAGTTACACCTTGAAAGTTCAATTGATCACCTTGCAGAATGATAAGCATTAAGCAAAATGCAAATCAGAAACAATTTAAAAATCCACTCACTAACATTCCCATACGTGAAAATTGACCTATTGAATATTGACAATATATATAAGTTTGCTTGGGCTGGTCTAAGAAAATTGAGGGCAACAAATAGATGAGATTCATTCTTTATTGAAATAATGTCGGTTGTTTGTAGACTTCCGATCTCTATCCATAAAATGTCTTGACAACAACGTTTGACATCTTTTCGTTATTAGTCTCTGTCAATATACATTGGTATAGTTTACCGTCGAATTTAGGGATGAAGATTTTGTGGTGTATGATCATTATTGCACTTGTCACTATTTCTGAAAACCTTGATAAGCTTTTCTTGTCTTGGTAAGCATGAGATTACATTGTATATCCACGGTCCACAAATTGTAGCACATATTTTTGTGTCAATTGGGTTAAATCTATTGCTTTAGTATATAATTGGTGTTAATCTATGAAGAGGCCAAGTTAGAATTTTTCATGTGGCAATAGTATCCCTAAATCAACGTAAAAGGGGGAAAATATAGTATCAAAAGCTAAGGAATCACCTAAAATTAGAGTGGCGTGGAGTTTGGTTATTGATATTGCATGAAACTTGCTTATGAATAATAGTTTATTGAATCCATGTGGATAAGCATTAGACAAATTGATAGACATACAGTTGCAGGAAGTTAAAGCCGGAGTTTAGTACTTTGCCATATACTACTCGCGGAAGTGCATGCTCTAATTTGGGGCAATCTATTTTCTTCCAAATTCAGATGCAGTCTCAGGATTGTATTGAATTCTAGACTGAATCAAATAAGATAGAGTATATTTTGATTATTGATCCTACAAATTAT
This sequence comes from Linum tenue, assembly GCA_946122785.1. NCBI lineage: Eukaryota > Viridiplantae > Streptophyta > Magnoliopsida > Malpighiales > Linaceae > Linum > Linum tenue. Next base: position 41,754,553 of record CAMGYJ010000002.1, read on the forward strand.
CTTAGTATGAAGGAAAATTGGTCCGAAATTAAAATTCGGGCCTATAAAATCATACACAATAAACAAAACATACTTTTGGTCGAATATTTGTTCTCAATTTTCCTTTGATCTTTGTCCAATCTTATTCAAATTCCATCTAATTTGAACAAAACATACTTTTGGTTAAGTTTTGGTTCCAATGCCAACTAATCCAAATTCCAACTAATCTACTAATCTTCCAGTACTAAGTACCAACTTATTGCTGGTTCCAGTACCAATATCACGCTTCTTTCCTCCCCACCAAACCCATTCCCCTTTATCTTTCTATAATTACTTCATCACCTCGTCAATTTCAGAGATCATTTAGCTACGGACCTTCCCATCTTTTGGATGCACTTCGCCCAAGGAATCCTGGAGTAGAGAGCGATGTTGTAGAAGATGGAGGGGGTAGAGGGAGAGGAATACTCACGGACTTTCGGTCGGCATCAACTCCTAACTCGGTACGACGACTCACCAGCAGCTATTCAGTTGCGTAAGTTAAATAAGTGACTGGAAAGAGCTTGCGGCGGAGGGATTTGTTGATTTAGCGGCGGCGGACTTACACAGAAATTTTCGAGGGATTGAAGAAGAAGATTTATCGATAGCTGGCGTTGCGGGGAAAAAAAGCGGCAGCCATGGGTTGTTAGTGTGAACTGAACGCTGGGAGCGGGTTGAGTAATTACAGGGGTGTCCTCCCTAGGAATTCGGGTTGCGCAGGAAAAGCTGATGTGGGAAAGGATGTTTATTGACATCCGCTTATAGTATTTTGTAGATTCTTGTAACATAGACGCTCTTACGCTCCCGCTTCCGCTCCCGCTCCACGAACTTGTTACCTAAAGTGGGATGCAGCGACAAACCCTAATATATATATATAAATAAAACTTGTCTCTCAATATCCTCTGTTTCAAATTGGTAAAGTTCCGTGCCAATTAGGCATTAGTTTTTTTTATTTTTTATAATGGCGGCCAATTAGGCATTAGTTGCTTTGATCTCAATGTTTATACTTTGTTTTATGATGAAATGCTTAGCTATATAATTTCTAATCTACAACTTTATAAGTAGTCATATGAATTAATAAATTGAACATATTTTAACTATATTTCATTTTAGTTTCGTTGAAGTGCTTTGGAATAAAAAATTTGAAAACACAAAGCAAAACATAAATATTTTGAAAAGCACACCAGATACCCCTAATGCAAACCACAAACACGGTAAAGCAAACCACAATAAAGCAAACCAAAAACGTCCTAATGCAGACCACAAATATATTAAAACAAACCAGAAACCTCGCAAAGCAAACCACAAATATATAACAAAACAAACCAGAAACCTCGCAAAGCAAACCACAAAAGTTTCGAAAGCACACCAGAAACTTCTTAATGCAAACCAGAAACCTTCTAATACAAACCAAAAGTCTCCTAAAACATGCTAGAAACCCCGCAAAGCAAACCACAAAATATGTCATAAGCACACCAGAAACCTCATAATGCAAACCACAAACACAGTAAATCAAACAACAAAAAAACAAACCATAAACGTCATAATGCAAACCAAAAATATATTAAAATAAACCAGAAACGTCACAATGCAAACCACAAAATTTTCGAAAGCAAACCAGAAACTTCTCAATGCAAACCAAAAATATGATAAAGCAAACCACAAAAGGCATACAAAAATATGAGAAACCAAACCATAAATCTCACAATGTAGACCATAACATCCGGTGGTCATTGACCGAACTCCGATGACCGTCAGTGAGCAGATTCCGATGCCGATATGCATATTCCGGCCCCGATGACTAGATTCCGACGCCGATAAGCATATTCCGACGCCGGTAAGCATATTCCAACGCTGGTAAGCATATTCCAGCGCCGATAAGCATATTCCGATGACAAATAGCATATTTCAACGACAAAAAGCATATTCCGGTGACCGACGACCAGTTTCCGGCGACCGGTGGCAGAATTCCGGCGACCAAAATTTTGGGCAGAAAATAAAAATATTTTTTATTTTTTATTATTATTTAAACATATTTTTCATAATGACACTTATACCCCTATTTTGATTTTACACTAGGTCAACTAAGCTAATAAAAAGTCATCACAACCCTAGCTTCCTATTGGTTGGAGACTAGTGTTGTTACAATAACAACAGATATGGTGTTGTCACCATATCCGCTCCCCTTTAGGATGGAGAAAAACAGAATAATCTCAAACGTATATTACCAAAATGTTTATTCATATTACCAATTATATCCTTACTTTGATTTTACGCTAGGTCAACTTAGCTAATAAAAAGTCATCACAACCCTAGCTTTTTATTGGTTGAAACTAGTGTTGGGGTGTTCTTATAGTAACCGGTCCCGGAATTGAAAGAAAGCTAAAAAAAATTACTAGTCACGGACCTGGCCAGTTGGCCGGATTCAGTTGTCAATAAGGTAAATAACAATAGAAATTAAATTTGTATTCGGGCTTCATAGTTGTATAAGAAAATAAAAATTATTCAATACTTTAAACATTCAATTGATCTGGATAATAAGAGAATCCAAATTATTAAAATAGTTGAACAGTTCAAAGAACGAAAATTGTACTGTTTTCCGGCATAGTAATGACTAATCGACTAAAATTGTTTTACAAAAATGAAAGAAAACCCAATGCAAGGGAACCGACTCCTAAATACCAATTAAAATGATCCTTTTAGTTATCGTTAGAGATTATTGTATGTTTTATTTTTGAATTGTAATTAAAATGTTCCTACATTTCATTAAGCACAAAAATTTAATGTTTAAATATACTTGCAATTACAAATAATCTTTTTCATTGGAGTAGAATTTACCTCGTCAAAGTTAATCACATTATCCAGGATTTAATCTTTCTTCCCATCAGCAGTCTTTATGGGGTAGCTTTATCGAATCATGATTGGTCAATACATATTGTAGATCAAATTGTAGCTGGATATTATTGATTGAAAGTTAGTGGGAAAGGAAGCAAAGTTCCACACCCAATACAAAGATTAAAAATATAATTAAAATCCTCTATATTTCCAAGCAAGTAGTGAAAGAAAGAAATTGATGTTCTCCACCTTTGCAGCAAGCTCAGTATGACTGTCAAATAAGTAAACGCCTATTTTATTAATTAAACCCTCAGCTACCTTCATCGAAGCCAATTATGTTAATTAAACCCACAGCTCCCTCCATTCGACCATTGCATGATATGGGTCGGGTTGGGTTACTGTTTTGGGTTGGGTGTATGACATGGCGGGTTTAGTGACGTGGCAGGTCGGATTTGACCATTTCCGGGTCAAAACGAAGCTGACTAGGCGCTCTCGTTAGCCACGTCAGCACATAACGGAGTTGGTCGAAGACTAACAGAGAGTGACTAAATATTACCAGTTTTAGTAATTAGAGTGACCAAATTTAATATTAACTTTTTCTAGTAACTAAACATGACACTTTTTTTTATAGAAAGCCCTGTTAATATTATAAATTAACTTCCAGAGTCTTAGGCTTTGTCAGGCGCTAACAGGCTCCTAATGGAGCTGGGTGGACTTTCAGTCCAAATACAAAGCTGGTTCCAATGAGGAGGAGAGTGGGCCAAAAAATGGGCTACAAAATTTGAATCTCTTGGCATGAAAGCCCACTCGACTCTTCTTCCGGAAAGCGTCGAGTTGACCTCAGCTAAGTCCCCGATCTCTTTGCACCACATACCCAAGTCTGTTCGATCTTCTTCTTCCTTATCCAGCATCTTCACCAAATTGAGGCAGTCAGAATCCATGATTAGAGGGCTCCAGCCTCTTCGATTCGCCTCTCTCAACCGAGCAATGATTGCCTTTGCCTCCGCCTCTATCGGTCTGCAATTTCCATTCTCTTTCTACTGCTCCCAAGAATTCCCCTTCCCAGTTCCTGAAAACACAGCCAACACCAATTCCAGATGGTTTCCAAAGCCCTGCATCGCTGTTCATCTTATAGATTCCTTCTGGTGGTCGCCTCCAACCCCGGGCTTCAGCTACTTGCCTTCCCCTTTGTACTGTGGTACCCTGAGCTTGAATGTAGTCCGCTATCCAGTCAATAGCTTTCGGTATAATCTCCTCCTCCTCCAGTTTCTTGTTGTTAAACATGTGGTTGCATCTCTCTTTCCAAATAAACCAAAGCATCGCACAAAAATTTTTGTAGGCTATCCTCCGATTGGGATTCAAAAACCTTGTGAAACCAGTCCCTACCCGAAAGCCCTTCCCCTTGGCTAAAGATACCAGACTCATCACGAGGTTGCCAGAGCCACCGAGTCCACTCACAATCCCTCAGACAGTGGAGCTGTGTTTCGGGAAGTCCACAGAAGGGGCAGTCCGATGGAGCATCTTCAATACGCTTCTCAATGTTGGCTCCAACAGGTAATATGTCTCTGCTGATCTTCCAAAGGAAAATTTAACTTTTGGTTGGACTGGGAGGTTCCAAATCTTCTTCCAGTAGGTTTTCATTCTTTGAGCGTCCAAATTATTACTTTCCAACCAAGGATAATTCTTCTGCCTTAGCTCCATGTTGATTTAACAGTATAGATTTCGTTATCCATCCTAGACCATAGAACTGAATCCTCAGCTGGAGGATTTCTTAGAGGAATCCTCATAATATCTGATTGAACATCACTTGAGAATAGAGACTGGAGCTTAGGTAGATCCCACCAACCGCTTTCTCTATCAATAAGGGAGCTCACCTTCATGTTTGGCTCAAAATTGTTGCTCTGATCACTAGTAGTAAGTTTCCTAATGTTTGGGATCCACCAATCCTCCCACACATTGATATTATCTCCATCTCCCACCCTCGATCGGAAACCATCCACAATTTCATCTTTAGCTTTGACAAGGCTCCTCCATATGAAACTAGGATTGCTGCCGAGCTTAGCATTTAGAATCTCGGTTTTAGGGAAGTATCTCTCCTTGAGTACCTTCGCCATCAGAGAGTTTGGTCGATTTAAGATGTTCCAGATCTGTTTCCCCAGCATAGGTGTATTAACCGTTCTCAGGTCTTTGAACCCCAATCCACCCGCTTCCTTAGGCAAACATAGCTCTTCCCAATTAATCCAATGGACCCTTCTCTCGTCATGCTTTTGTCCCCACAAGAATCTGGCAATCAAACTCTAAATTTCATGAAGAATTCCTTTTGGAATTTGAAAAACCATCATTGGATAGATAAGGTGCGCTTGGGCTACAGCTTTTATCAGAATTTCTTTTCCTGCAGCCGAGAGAGTGAGGCTTTTCCAGTCCTTTAGTCTCTTTCTAACCCTTTCTTTCAGCTCTTGAAAAACTTCTCTTTTTGATCTACCAATAACAGTAGGCAGGCCAAGGTATTTGTTATGCTTGTCAACAGTTTTGATTCCCAAAGTCCCACTGATCTCCAATCTTCTACTCCATCTCACATTCCTGCTAAAAGACACCTCTGATTTTGATAGGTTAATACTCTGACCAGACTCATTCTCATAGATTCTCAGTATCCTTTTCAACTCTTCACAGTTAGCAATGGTAGCTCTCCCATAGACTAGGCTGTCATCAGTAAAAAGTAAATGTGAAATGGTAGGCACCCTATGACATATCTTGATCCCATGGATCTTTTTTTCTTTCTTCGCTTTCTTCAGAAGGGCCGAGAATCCCTCAGCACATATAAGAAAAAGGTAGGAAACACTCCTAACACACATCATCACCAAATTGATCCAATTCTCCTTGAAACCAAGCTTCTGAAGCATTTTTCCCAAAAAATCCCATTCTACTCTGTCGTAAGCCTTGGTCATATCCACCTTTGCAGCAAAGAATCCTTTCTTTCCTTTGGTCTTTCTCTTCAAGTACTAAAAGCATTCAAAGGCAGTGATAATATTGTCAGTAATAAATCTGTCTTTAATGAAAGCACTCTGCTCTTCAGAAATTATCTCATTAAGAAACCCCTTGAGTCTATTTGCCAAAACTTTTGACACAATCTTATAGATAATCCTGCAGAGACTTATAGGACGAAAATCCTTGGCCAAAGTAGGTTTTTTCACCTTAGGGATAAGGACTATCAGTGTATGATTAACTTCAGGGGGAGGTATCCTTCATTGAGGTATTTTAGAACAGCTGCCGTGACATGACCCCCAATGGAATCCCAATTCGTTGATAGAATCCTGCAGGAAAACCATCCGAGCCAGGAGCTTTTGTAGGGCTCATCTGTTTAAGAGCAATGTAGATTTCTTTTTCTTTGAAAGGAGCAGACAACTCCTCATTCATACTGTCCGAGACTCTTTTCTCTGTTGCATTAACTACAAAATCAGAACCAAGGTTAGGCATCCTCGTGAAAATGTTGGTGTATTAGTCAAATAAATAGTTGGACACTTCCTTTTGACCATTATGTTTCCTTCCCAACTCATCAGTGATTTCCTTATGGTATTGCGTTTCCTTCTCATAGTAGCTTTTGTGTGGAAAAAGTTCGTATTCTTATCCCATCCCTTGAGCCAGTCTACCCTGGATCTCTGTTTCCACTTCAGCTCTATCTTATGGATGAGATCCGTTCTCTCAGTTTCCAAACTCCTTCTTCTTTGTATTTGCTGCTCTGACTTTGGATAGTACTTGATCCTCCTCAGCTCCTGGTCAATCTTCTCAATTCTTTTTTGTAAGTTTCCAAACTTCTCTTTACTCCATCTCTGAAGCTCCCTTTTACATTCGCCCAGAATTTCCAGAATATTACCATTTTCATTAGAGTTATAGGCTTTGGAGATGACATCCTTGCTCTCAGCATCCTTCAGCCAGTAGGACTCCACCCTAAATTGCCAACCCCATTTAATGTCTTCTTCTTCTTTGTCCTTAGTGATCATAAGGATTGGACAGTGATCTGATCCACATCTGTCAAGATGGATAACTTTGTGGTTTGGGAATTGTATCTGCCAGTCCCAGTTGGCCAGACACCTATCCAGTCTTTCTTCGACAAAATTGGAACCCCCTCGGCCATTATCCCAAGTAGAGGGATAACCCTCAAAGCCACAGTCCATAAGGCCACAGTACTCTAACGTGTCACAGAACTTTATAACCATGTTTTCATTAATGAGACGGCCTCCTTCCTTTTCATCCCCCGCCATGACTTGGTTGAAATCCCCCATGCATAACCATGGAATATCAGAAGCTCCCTTCACCCTGCAAAGTTGCTCCCAAGACAAATCTTTTCACTTCTGTAAGGATTACCATAGAACCCAGCCAACCTCCACATTGGCCCTTCTTCCTCATAACTCACTGTGACATCATAGTAATTTATAGTGTTGGACAAATAGGAGATCGTGATCCCCTCCCTCTAGAACAAGCAAACTCCCCCAGCTTTAATCCCCTTATCTTCTCTGGCTGGGACTCCCCATCCATTTTTGTACCCAAGTTTCCATTTTACACTTCTCCATTCTTTGTTGGACAGTCGAGTTTCCATCAGAAATAAAATGTCAGGTCTCTGTTTCCCCACGAGCCTCTTTAATTCATCAACTGCCCAGACCTCAACAGTTGAAGCTTATGAGCCTCATTGGGCTCGGCGCCCTTGCTCACCGGCAAGGTCCGCCACTTCGCCATCCACATTAAGTTTTGAGTTTTGTTTCATCTTCTTACCACCACAAGTCAAGGGATCGATTTCCATGTCTATCACTTCATCCTCATTTGATCTTTTTCCACCCACTAATTCCTTTGCTCCTTCCTGCTTATCCACTTTCTTCCTTTCCAGCCTTATCTATTTCTTATTTCCTATGATTTTTCCTTCGATTTTTCTTTTTGTCCTGTGGCTCGATGGATTTTCCTTCACTTCATCCTGTTCTTTTCTGCTCTCCTCAGGAAGGACTGTAGCATATGGTTGGGTTCTCTTGTCTCCCGACTTCTGTTCTTCTCCTGTTTTGTTCATTATTTTATCACTTTCATGGTGCCAAGGCAAGGATCCCATATCCTCCTGCTTCCCATTCGTGTCTCCTGATGTTTCTATATCATTGGCCCTTATAGCTTCAAGTTCCTTGGCTAGTTCCTTCGTGGTGATCTTACCAGATTCTATTTCCTGAATGGAGCTTGCTTCCATGTTTATAGCTAACTCACCTTCTTTTAGCTCTGTTTCTTTCCTTTCAACCTGCTTCACCATCTGCTCAGCTCTTTTGCTTCGATACCCTTTCACAATTTTGCCTTCTCTCATCTCAGTCCATAGGTTATCCATTCTTTTCTTCTCTTCCTTAGCTTGTAAATCGACTCTCTTCAGCGGGGACTCAGCACGAAGCCATGTACCATACTCTTCTCTTACTTTAGCTTCCGGGTCTTCCAGTTTTTTCAGGCATCCACTCTTCAAGTGCCCCAAGATTCCACAGTGGTACCAATAGATTGGAAGCTTTTCATATGCCACCTTGTACGAGGAGGGTCCTTGGGGGCCATCCAGCTTCACAAATCTCCTTAGTGGTTTCCTGACATTGATAGTAACCCTGATTCTTAAGTAGTCACTGTCACGACCAGAGTGAAATTCATCCCATTTGAGGAAGGACCCAAACATCCCCCCGATCTTTGTTGCCATATTCTTGTTCCTCAGTTTTAGCGGGATCTTGCGGATCCTAGTCCAGATATCTGTTGTGGAAAAGTCGATGTCCTGTAACTCTAAATTCGGCGGTATTTCCTTGAATACAATAAGCTGTTTCTCGTAGTGCCATGGGCCTCCAAGAAGGACCCTCTCTCGGTCTTCATAGCATTAAAATTGAACTAGCATAATGCCCTCCTGCTTTATTCTGATGTCAAAGTCTTTCTTCAGTCTCCAGACATCTTTCATAATGTTCTTCATAACCCTAGCAGAGCCAAGTCTCCCCGCTATAATCTTTCTTGCTACTCCGAGTTCGGTAATCACTTCTTCAATGCCTTTCTCTTCATCAGATTCCTCGATCTTGATACTAGTTTCTTCTTCTTCAGTAAGGCTAACAATAGCTATTTTGTCAATGATTTCAGATTCGGTTGCCATGACAGGGGGAGACCAACAGACACTGTGATGCCAAAACCACCAAACCAACAACTGCTCCACGAGCGAAGGAGGAAAATGGAGATCAGAAGTAGAGACCACAATAGAGAGGGGAGGAAAAAACAATCTCACAGGGCGGGAGAAGGAGGAAGGATTTGAATTCGCACAAGGCAGGAGATGAACAATCACTCTGCCAGACAGAGGAGGGGGGAAGCTCTCACGCGGGAGAGAAGTAATCCATTGTAACTAAACATGACACAATTTAGTAATCATAGTGATCAAATGTGTCATTAACCCATTTTAGATTAGATGTGCTTTGGAAAACTGCGCTGGTCCAATAAAAACCCCTGAAAAAGAATAAAAAATACCAGAAATTAAATGGCAGTTTCGAAAGACAAAACGTTTGTTGCGACCGTTTCTTCTCTCTCCGGCTACGAACTCGGGCAAAGAATCTTCTTTGCTTCCTCAAATTCGTCTCTGTCGTCCGAAGTTTTCAAGTAAATATTGCGACTTTCTTCCGTTTCTCGACCCTTCCCTCCGAACCCAGCAAGCAAAAAAGATGGATTTCCAGAGGAGGCGGGTTCAACTTCTTTCTTTCATCGTTGGGGTCATCGCTCTCAGTATTGCTGGTAATTTTATAATACTATTAAGATTTCTCTTTGTTTCCACTTTTCTTCCTTCAAAGTTGATGGCTTCAGATAGTTTAAGGATGTGGACTAAGGGATTTGGTTGAAAAATCAACAGAGGAGGGCGGTGGATTTTGTAAGTCTGCAGTTGTGAAGACTGAAGAGGACTTGCTAATGGGGGCTTTTGCTCTGAACTTTAGGTCTAATTGTTGTTTGGTTTATGGTAAATGAAAGGGACTTGGTTTAGAATTTGAACTTTATGCTGAAATTGATCTGTTCTTCAGGTTAATTTTGTGAATGTGTAATTGGGTTATATCACTACTATGCTCAAGGATTCATTTGATTTGTTATGATCAAATCAGATGCTTTTCTTTGCGAGATAATCTCCCGTTCTTCTCCCTCCTCAATGAACAGAGTCATTTCGTTAGTGAAATATATCAGGACCTTCCCAGTGACTTGGTTTATTGAGACATATTGGTTGGATAATGCATAAAATCCATTTGATGGCCGAAATCTCGTGTGTTCTGATCTTGGTTCCCGCCATTAAATAGTTGGCTGTCCACTCATAGTCATATGATCAGAACCAACCTTGATTGTATTTGAACTGGTTTGTCCTGTGCTATTTTGATTTAAAGATTCCCTCTTGTGCTAGTTCTTTCCTGCATTATCTTGCAATGTCTGTTCATCCAAAACAACGAACTTGGTACTTTTGTGTACCAGTTGGTTGTCGCGTTTGATGTTTGAAACCTCCACACAAAGTTTGGATCTTTGAACTGGTTTTTGCTGTTCCTTGCATGAATTCAGCCTAATAGTATCCTATTGCATAGTGCACATTACTTCATATCAGACTTCATATACCACCATCTCATTGCCTTGATGCTCCCACCATGTTGCATCATCTCTTGTCCTCGTATGCAGTAAACTGATGCTCATTCTCCAATTCGTTTTCTAGCCGAAAAATGCAGGATACTTGTGGGAGAAGACTCGTCATCTCAAAGCGGCAAGTTTACAATCTTCGACTGCTTCGACATGAGCACAGGGACCCTAGCATGCACGGTCAAGGAAGGTGTGAAGCTCTACGTCTACAACATGAGATCTTCACACGTAGAAAAGGCAAGGAATTTGGCGATCGAGCAGGCAATACACGATGCAATGCAGCAAGGGATATCAGCAAAAGATGTTGCTAAGCAAGCACAAAAGGAAGGCGCAAAGGCAGCTAAGTTGGCCACTAGAAAGGCCAAAAGGATCGTAGGGCCTATAATTTCTTCGGGTTGGGACTTCTTCGAGGCGGTCTACTATGGCGGGACCATAACTGAAGGGTTCCTGAGGGGTACAGGGACCTTGTTTGGAGCGTATGCTGGCGGGTTTTATGGGGAGCAAGGGATTGGAAGAGTTGGGTATCTGGTTGGGAGTGAGTTGGGCAGTTGGATTGGAGGGAGAATTGGGTTGATGGTGTATGATGTGGTGAATGGATTGCATTACTTGGTCACTGCTGTTGAACCATAGATGGCCTGGCCAGACTGAGAATCGCGAAAAGGATGATGCTGGTGAGTCAATACTCGTATGAAGATCCACCTGCGTACGAAAGTAATGTGGATGCAAGTGAGGAAGGCTCCAGTGGTTATGAATCTCTCATCTCCGAATATTCTGAATCGGAATCTTATGGCTCACCCTCGTGTTTCTGGTGATAATACAAAGTATAATGGTAGATCATGGCTTGTGAAACCTGTTGTTCAGAGACTGACCTATACGAGAAATGTTTTTTGTAAATAGATGTAAGGTTTGGATATACTTGTGTTAGTGGAAGTGGTAGTTTACTTGATTTGAGTATTGGATAGGCAGAGGCTGCTCCAGTCAGAAGCTTGCACAAGGTTCTTGTAGCGCAGCAATGTATGGACAGATTCTATACCAGAAAACTTCACTGTTGTGGATCAATGGTCTCAGACGTTCATTTTAAGGACATCTGGACATGTATATGTTTGAATTTAGTAAAAAAAATTTATCCATGGCTTTCCGAGGGTCTAAAAAATTTAATGAATTGTACTATATATATAATATCCAGAACAGAGGTTGTAAATGAATTACAATTTACAGCTAGCTAGCAGACGATCTATGTAGGCGTAAATGAATGAATAAATGGAATCGTAAATACATCTTTAACTACCAACTCCAAAACATTAACAAAGTTTCTACATGTATCCATCGATGGATCTAGACGGGACTGTCATCCCTGGTTGCAGAGGCAGTCCCTGCTTCCTCCTTGACATCATCACCGGCAGTCCCCGCCGGCTCCTCTGCTTCAGTCTCCCCGGACAGCTCCTCCAGCGACTTCCCGTTTGACTCCGGCACCAACAACGTGAACAGAATCCCCAGTAAATTGATACCCGCCATCACAAACAGCGACCCCTGCATCCCAATCCCCGGGCTGTACCCCTTGTCCACCTTCGCCGGATCCTTCGACTGCGACGCGTACAAGAACCCGAACGCGCCAACGATTGCCCCGGCCTTCCCCGCCGCCGCCGATATCCCGTGACACGTCGACCGCAGCCTCGTCGGGAATATCTCCGCCGGAACCACAAACGTCGTCGCATCGGGCCCGAAATTCGCAAAAAAGAAACTCAATCCGTAGAACACCAGAAACCCAACGTAGTGCCGAAGCCAGTAGTTGTACCAAGTCGCCAGCACACACATCGACACGGTCATGCCGAAGAATCCCAGCAATTGAATCTTTTTCCTCCCCATCTTGTCGATCAGCGCCACCGTGACCCAGTACCCCGGGACCGTCCCGCACGGCGCAATGATCGTCTGTGCACGCGCCACCTTGAAAACCTCGTGGATAGCGTTCATTGTTGCCGCCGACGGGATCTAGTGGATGGCGGTGAAGATGTCCTTCTGGAACAAATTCTGGCTGTAGTAGGCAATGTCGAGGAGGAACCACATGGACGTCGTCACCAATAAGTGAAGCCCATGGCGCTTGAGGAATTCGCGGGTAAACAGCCCAAATTTGTCGTCGGAAACCTCGGTGATGACTCTGACTTTCTCGACCTAGATCTCCTCCAGCTGCTTGACGTCGGCCAGCACTTTTGCCATGTCCTCCCTCGCCTGCTTCTTGTTGTTGGCCACCAGCACCGTGTAGCGGGCGGTTTCGGGCATCTTCATCCGCCAGTAGTAGGTCAGCGCGGCCGGGATGGCTCCGACCATGAGGATTATCCGCCAGACGTAGTCGGCCTGAGGGGGAAGCGACGCAGCTCTGTTGGCGGAGTACGGTGGCGCGTTGAGTGCGTGATCGAACGCGCTGGAGACGATGTGGGCGACGATTCCCCCGCACAGAATGTTGAATCCTTGCATCGCGAATACCGCGGCGATGAAGGCGCCGCACGTCTTCTTGTTGGCGTACTCGGACATGATTGTGGAGGAGAGAGTATTACGTGTCATGGAGGACACGTGTCCTTAAGCTGCCTTGAGTAGGAAGCAACATCTCAGCATCCTCACTCGGCAGAAGTCTTAAGTTGGGATAACTCTTAGTTGGGATAATTCCTTTCCTGCTTGTGTATATCCCCTCTTCTAATCCTTCTGTACGTCTAGGAGTCTACCTAGCTACTCTCATATATAGCTTAGAGAAGCTCATTGTAAACCTAAGCTGTATTCTCAAATCATCAATCAATAAGATCGGACTAAGAGCCCTAAGCTCTTCGTGGAATAGTCCTACTCACATCGAGTAGGGAAACCACGTAAATCGAGTGTGTTATTCGTTTATTGCTTCCGCAAGTTGCTGTTTTACATGGTATCAGAGCGTACCTCGATCAACTAGGGTCCTCTTTTCCTCTCGTCGTACCAAGGTAGCGCTCAACCGCCGCCATGGCAAAGGACGACGACGTCAAATCGGAGGCTGAGATGCCTCTCCTCGAAGATGTCATTGGTCCGACATCACCTCTCTATCTTCATCCTTCAGACGCGCCCAGTCAAGTCTTCGTCGGCGATCTGCTCACCGACATGAACTACGGCGAATGGTCAGCCGAAATTTCTAATGCACTGGTTGCGAAAAATAAGCTCGGATTCGTGCTCGGCACGATTCCTCTTCCAAACGCTGGTGAATTACTGGATGCCTGGACATGTTGCAATGCAATGGTGGTGGGCTGGTTGCGCAGCGCCATGACAAGGGAGCTCCGGAGCAGCTTGGGCACTGGTTTCACGTCCAAACAAATCTGGGACGAACTCAAGGAACGGTTTAGCACTGGCAGCCTTCCGCGTCGCTACAAGATTCGCCGAGAGATCATGGGTCTGCGTCAAGATCGCTCCTCGGTGTCTAGCTTTTACGCCAAACTCAAGCGCCTTTGGGATGACTGGTTGACTCTGGACCCTCCCGCAGCTTGTACGTGCGGCAAGTGTGAGTGGCGCGTCGAGGAACGAACACGAAGCTCTCATGAAGCTATGCGGCTGCTCGATTTCCTGGTTGGGCTCGACGATGGATTCTCCACAGTTCGTACTCACCTTCTATCCATGAAGCCCATCCCATCCTTGGGCGAAGCATATCATGCTGTTGCTAATGACGAGCAACAAAGGAGCCTTTCTAGTGACCTTCGTCCTCGTACCGAAGCGGCTACGTTTCAGGGAAAGGGGGAGAAGCAGCAGCTCAATGGTGAGCGAACTCCGGAGGGTCGCCCTTTTTGCACGCACTGTGAGAAGCCGGGACACTTCAAGGCCACCTGTTACGAGCTAATTGGCTGGCCAGCTCGCAGTGGAGACAAGGTCGAGAAGGGAGATCGTCCACGCCGAAGGAATTCAAACAAGAACCCTCGACCAGATCCTCAAGCTGCAGCAGTCGAGAAAGCCTTGTCAACACCAATTCCTGGACTCACGTCATCACAAGTGGAACAACTTCGTGCTTTCCTCTCATCCTCTTCGACACCTACAAGTAACCTTACGGGTAAGAATCTTTCCTTTCAAGATACGTGGATTATTGATTCCGGTTGTACTGAACATATAGCTAAAGATAAATCTATGTTCGATGGTGAGTTGGAGCCTCATCCATCTCTACAGGTCACGATTCCTAATGGCAAAGGGGTCTCGGTCCGCGGTATTGGCACGACTAGACTAGCCAATGGATTAGTTCTACGTCGCGTATTATATGTTCCAGATTTCCAGTGCAACCTCTTATCAGTCAGTCGTCTCACAGCAGACCATTCAGTCGCAGTAATTTTCATGAGTAATTTCTGTGTTATCCAGGACTTGCACTCAAAGAGGATGATTGGGACGGGTAGACATGTTGACGGGCTGTATTACCTTCGTGTGGTTGATAATGATCATCCAGTAGCTTTCAACGCGCGAAAGGCAGTTCGGGATACTTCGTTGTGGCATATGCGGCTTGGTCATCCATCTCCAGCTAAGCTCATGGCGTTACAACCTCATATTTCCAGCACTTTGGTTTCAAATAAGGATCCATGTCCTTCTTGTCTTCAAGCCAAGCAAACTCGGCTTCCTTTTATGCCCAGTTCTATCAAAACTCAGTCTTGTTTCGAACTCATTCATGTCGATATTTGGGGAGGATACAAACAAGCCTCATTTAGTGGGGCACATTATTTTCTCACAATTGTGGATGATTACAGTCGTACCGTTTGGGTTTATTTACTGAAATATAAGTCGGAAGTTGCTCGATATCTACTCATGTTCTTTAACCAGGTTCGCACCCAATATGCTGGACGTGTAAAGCGTGTGCAAACTGACAATGGTCGAGAGTTTGGGGTGCCCACGTTACAGGATTACTACGAGCAGGAAGGGATCATACTACAGACATCCTATACAGACACCCCCCAACAAAATGGGGTTGTAGAGAGGAAACATCGCCACTTGTTGGATACTGCACGAGCACTTCGTTTTCACTCTGGCCTGCCCACTCGTTTCTGGGGCGAGTGTGTCCTTACCGCTGTCGCAACCTCCCCTCGAGATCGGAGGATCCGTTGCGAACTGCTCGGAGTCGCGATCGATCTTACTTGGAGTGGATCGAAAACCCTTTCCGGTTTTATTATTTAGGTTAACACCAGAAATCTGGTATGCGAAAGTGTTAGATTTTCTAGGTTCGGGAGTACAGTTACGTGTGGGGAAGTGTATTCACACCCCACAACGCCCCAAATGGGTACTACTTAAATCGATAAGTTTTTAAAGGTTGGGTGTTTCATTATTTGTAGCTTATTGCGTATTATTGCATTCGATTAATTTAAGTATTTCGTTATTACAATTTGAGCATACATCTATTGATGTAAAAATCTCAAAAGTGAAGAAAGAGGTTTTTAGGATGGTTGGACTCGAACCTATCGGTTGCCTACGTACCCGGGTTAACCGGGATCAAAGTCCACGTAGTTCGAATAAAAGGAAAAAATTTGAAGTGATCTTAACGCGTTCTATTGATCGTGGCTAAGATGATAATTGAGTTGTTGCGAAATGTATTTATGATGTTTCAATTTAGTGATTGAGTGATAAATGACCCTTGAAAGGGTTTCACCGTGACGATTATCGCGGTCTATTGACTATGATTTTTTTTTTTAATAATAGTTGTTTAGGAAAAATATGTATTTTGACTTAACAAAATCAGGCATCTTCTAATTATTGAATTTGAGATACCCTTTGGGTATTAGTAGTAATTGAATTAATTTTAAACTAAAGATTCGATCACGTTTAAATTTTACGTATTAAAGATGTGAAAGAGTTAAAATCCAAAGAGATTGTTAAGATTGTTATTCGTTAGGGATCAGCCTACTGGTTTAAGCTGTTGTGTTTGGCAATTTGCGAATAAAAGGTTAAGGTTTGAACCTCTTGTTTGAAGAGAATGACGAGGGTTAGGCCCAGAAAAAAAACTTAGCCGCTCGGTATTCCCCCTCCACTCGTATCTCTCTTCATCCCCTCTCATCTCCTCCTCCATTTTTGTTCTGAGACCCGAGATAAAAAAAAACCAAGACCAAAACTCAAACCGCTGGTCTTCTCTCGTTCTAACCCCTTCTTTTCTTGTTCGATCTACCCTCCTCTCTTCTCCTCCAGAAACGACGACTAATAAAAAGGAAAAAAAATGGAAGGCGGCAGCGTCAAAGGAAACGACGGCGATTGACGACGATGGAGATGGCAAAGACGCTAAAGGAGGTTAAAGGTCAGTTGTCATCCACTTGCATGTCAATTTCCGGATTTGATTACGATCTGGGTAAACTTTTGGGTTCTGAAGTCTTTGATTTTTGTTTCGTTTTGGGTTTTATTCTCGATCGAGGGAAGGGAGAACGAGGTCGCCGCCAGCGAAAGAATTACCGGCGATGGACGCGGCGGCGGCGGTTCTGGGTACCACCGGCGTTGAGGGTAAGAGGGTTTTTTTTGCTTGCATGTCGTATTTTGAGGTTCGGTTTTGTTTATGGGGTATTTAGGGTTCCGATTGATTTTCTGGTTTCTTTTATTGCGAGGAAGGGAAAGGGGAAAGCGAACAGAGGAGGAAGTGAGGTCACCGCCGGCGAGCACTGGCGGTGTCGCCGACGGCTGATGTGGCGAAGGCAGACAATGACCTACTAATCGTATTTCATTTTTGGATTATCTTGTTTGCTTGGTGGATTCTAATTGAAATTTTCTTTTTGCAGGTTCGAGAACTAGAATAAATTGGCTACCGATTCTATGGTTTTATTTAAATTCAGTGTTGATGATATAGAGTTTTACTTGATTGCTGGCTTCTTGATTGGGTAATTGTTGATGATTTACAATAGTACGCTCGATTTAGTGTTTTGATTCTGCTTTAGCATGAATTGAGGTTGTGGTTCAATTTTGAAAATTTGGTGGTGTTTATGACTGGGTTTGCTGCTGGAAATTCATATTGATGGGGTGCAATTTTGGAGATCTGTGTGTTGGTTTTTGCTTTAAGATTGTGTTTGTTGTTAGTGTGTAAGGTTATAAACAAGAGCAGGTTTATAGTTTTTTTTAGAAGAGAACAGGTTCATAGTTAGAGAGGTAACTTTGGGTGAGTTTATAAACGAAGAGTTGATTTAATTTGGTTGTTAATCCTAGTTTATAAAATCTGATTTGGTAGCTTAGGGTGAGTAGTTTAGCTAGGTACGTGGGTGATAGTATGCTTAACACAAAGAAAGAGAAGCAGCTGGTAAGGCAAACATTAACATAGTTAAATATATAGGTCTGGTTTGAACAGAAACATTAACAACATAGCTTAATATATGTAGTGGGTTAAAGACATATTTGGTCACTGAGATTACTAAATTAGGACATGTTTAGTCACTGTAAAAATTTAATATCAAATTTGGTCACTAAAATTACTAAAACAGGACACGCTTAGTCACTCGCCGTTAGTTGCCGTCCAACTCCGTTATGTGCTGACGTGGCTAACGTGAGCGCCTAGTCAGCGTCGTTTTGGGCCGGAAATGACCAAACCCGACCCGCCACGTCACTATACCCGCCACGTAATAAACCCAACCCAATCCATTAACCCAACCCGACCCAGAAACAAACCCTAACCCACCTAACCAGACCCTCCATCTTCTTTATATGGCTCTCTGTCCATAGTCTTTCAATCTTTCATTCACGCCTCAAATCCCTTCGTTTCCTTCTTGTTCCGCAGTGCCCATTAATCCATTATCTACTAATGGCGGGACACTTACCCCGTACTTGCTGCACCCGAAGAACCGCCTGCCTGGATTGCCATCAGTCCAGCTGGTCTTCAAAACTGCTGGATCTCCACAAAAGCAGAAGTGTCCCGCCATTAGTAGATAATGGATTAATGGGCACTGCGGAACAAGAAGGAAACGAAGGGATTTGAGGCGTGAATGAAAGATTGAAAGACTATGGACAGAGAGCCATATAAAGAAGATGGAGGGTCTGGTTAGGTGGGTTAGGGTTTGTTTTTGGGTCGGGTTGGGTTAATGGATTGGGTTGGGTTTATTACGTGGCGGGTATAGTGACGTGGCGGGTCGGGTTTGGTCATTTCCGGCCCAAAACGACGCTGACTAGGCGCTCACGTTAGCCACGTCAGCACATAACGGAGTTGGACGGCAACTAACGGCGAGTGACTAAGCGTGTCCTGTTTTAGTAATTTTAGTGACCAAATTTGATATTAAATTTTTACAGTGACTAAACATGTCCTAATTTAGTAATCTCAGTGACCAAATATGTCTTTAACCCTATATGTAGTTCTAGTTTTGTTTATAATACACAAAATAAACTTTAAACATATATCCCATATATATATACATACATATGCATATGCAGCCGAATGGTTTTGTTGATTACTTTGTGATTAGCTTGTAATTTGTTTGAATACTGGTTAGGGGCTTGATAGTCGTGGTTGTGGGGACTGTTAAGGCTGGAATCATGGTGTGTTCGTATAATGGTTTGGGGTTTAAAAGGGTGTCATTAAAACAAAACAAAAGAAAGGTATTCAGAATACCTCTCTGAGTTTGAGTCTAGTTGGTTTAGATTAACATGTTGGGTTTGATTCTGAGAATCGGTGTATTGGTTTTAAAATTGGAAGTTTGATACTAATTGCGTGGGTTTGATTATGTGAGGATAACTGGGTTTTGATATTGAAATTATGTGTTTTTTTTATGATGGATTATGGTAAATAAATATACAAAGCGATTAAAGCAAGAAAGGAAACAAATAAATATTCCATTAGATTGGGCTTTCACTTGTAAAACATGGAAATATAAACTAACAATATGAAATAAATATAGACAGCAAGTAGGGAGCCTTAAAAGGAAAACAATAAATATAATTTTGTCTATTGCTTTGCTATTATGTTAACTTTGTCATCTTGTAAGTTGTTTGGAGTTAGATTTGTATGGAAGAACGATGGTGATATTTTTTCACCTCTTTTTGGATGATTGATGAAGGGGATGAGCTGCTGTTTCCTCTCCCTTTTCCTCTTCTCTGGTTTGTTGTGGTGTTGACTAGACAAGTGAAAGTGATAACTTCTTAGAGCTTCTCCTGTCTGTTTCTGGTTTCTCTTCTCCTTTTGTGTGTTTTCTTTTCCTACCTCGTCTCTTTGTGTATATTTAGTGAAGGAAGAGAAAGAAGAGGAGGTGAAAAGAAGAAGAGTTCTATGGGGAAATGGAAGAGAAGAAGAAGAGCTGACCCTTCCTCTGTTTTTTGCAGAGTTTCCTTTGGATGAAGTAGAAGTGGCCAGGTTGAAGAAGAACAAGGAAGGAAAATGGATCGGCCCCTCTATTTCTCGTCCTCCTGTTCGTGAGGAAGAAGAAAGAAGAAAGGTAGTATTTTTTGTTCAGGGGGAGGAAGAATCAAGAAAGAATAAGAAGTGGCTACTCTGTTTTTGGCAGCTTTTTGCCGTCTGTGAATAAGGAAAGAGGAAGATGGAAGTCGATCGCTCCTCCTTTGCTTAGCCTCCAAGACCTCTCTTTTATAATAGGATAGTTCACTGTAGCGCCATAGTAGGGTAGGCTTGTGTATTTTTCTGATTGGCTAGTAGGGTAGGTTAGTTGTATTTTTGTGATTGGTTGAGGATTGGGCTGGTGTGTGCCTGGTTGAACCAGTCCGGTTCGACCTGGATTGGATCTGGCCCGAGTATGACTGGGCTTGGATTTTTGGGTTTTGGTTGAGTCTGATATGGGTTTGACCCAATTTAGGCTTGTTGACTTGCATTTACCAAAGTTGACTACAGTTTGGGCTTCTACCTGAGCCCAATTTCTTTTATTGTACAATGTAATAGTAAATTAATATTGTAATTATTATGAATTGTAATAATGATTTTAGTATTTAGCATTGTATTTATCTTAATAAAATCGTCATGTCTTCTATTTTATTATTAATAAAATCGTCATGTCTTCTATTTTATTATTTAGAAATTGCGCCCCAATTCTCACAAGACCATGGTTGTCACGCCGGCCGGCGTGCCACTGGTCGAACCTGGTTCAACCTGTACTGGTCATAAAACCGGCATGACACCACCGGTATGACCGGCATGATCGATATACAAATCTCCAAATAAAATGACCTTATCTTAGTGAATTTAATTGATAAAAAGTGATTTATTATTTATTTTATGTGTTAAAAAGTTAAATGTTGATGTTATTTGTTGGATTCAAGTACAAATATTTAGGTATTGACGTTAAATGTCGTGTTTAAATATGAGAATTTATAAATTATTTATAATATTAACCGGCATGAACCGGCACAAACCGGTATGTACCACCGGTTGAACCATTCCACTTGCTAAACCGGCACACTGGCATAAACCGGTTTGACAACCTTGCACAAGACCTAATGTCTTACGAATCAATTAACTCGCATGACAATCAAACTGAAATCTAACTTATCTAAACATGTCAAATCAACACTAATAGAACGTGTCAACTGAGATTTGCTATTGCTGATCTCATCAACTTATGGCAAACAAAGACTCAATCCAAGTACTACAAATAAGGTCATTTAAGATTTGCTAAATTTTATTTGATTAAATATGTTTATAACCCGGACAAAAAGTGGTGTCTACAACCGCAGCTTACTTGATCAATCGGCTGCCATTAACTTCCATTCAGAATCGTACTCCATACGAGGTTCTTTTTGGCAAGCCTCCTCGTTCGAGCACCTCCGCAGCTTCGGTTGCCTTCTGTACGCAAAGGATACTCATCCTCATCTTTCCAAGTTTGCACCACGCGGACGGGCAGGTATCTTTGTTGGTTACTGTTTGATCCATCTAGCTCAGGACACGAACAATGATATTTGTTGGTGTGGGTCGACTCGTCATCCGTTCGTCTGATCTCGTCGGGAGGGAAAGAACCTGTGGAGGAGTCGGGGTTGCCCCCCGGATTAAGCTCCGACGGTCAAGTTAGTGTCGGTTTGTGGAGAGAGTTGAGAGAGTAGATAGGGAGATGGAGTGTAGAGAGATAGTAGAAAGTGTAAAGTCAGGAGAGAGAAGAAGTCCCCCTTCCTTGGTGGGTTTCATACCTTTATATACTCGTAGCGGGTTTAGAGCGTCATACGTTGTCGATTGGACGCGGTATTCCTTAGTCTCTGCGGGGAGCCACTTAGCAACACCCCCAACAATTGCCCCCCAAGCTGGTGGTGAGTTTTAACTCATCACTAGCTTATATTTTATTTTTTTTTTAAATCTTTGTCGGTAATTTTGGGTGGGGCCTATGTATCCCAGTTGCCCCCCAGCTGGTGGCGCGTTTGAGTGACGCGGTGCCAGCTTCTTGCGTCTTGCCCCCCATTAGCGCCATTAACGCTTAGGATAGTAAGATATTTTAAAAATTTAATAATGATGGAGGGATAGAGTACTTAGCTTTATATTGGCAGTGGCGGCAGGAGTAGTTGAAAGGCAGGCGCTGCGCCATTGAAACAGAACCTGAGTGGTAGCCTGCAGGTAATTTTTGTTCCGTGGAACTGAGTGTCGGCGAATAGTGCATGACTATTGCGACTCTTTGTTTGTTCCGTGGAACTGAGTGGGGGCGAATAGTGCTGGACTATTCTAATTTTTGTTCCGTGGAACTGAGTGTCCGCGAATAGTGCATGACTATTGCGACTCTTTGTTTGTTCCGTGGAACTGAGTGGGGGCGAATAGTGCTGGACTATTCTAATTTTTGTTCCGTGGAACTGAGTGTCCGCGAATAGTGCATGACTATTGCGACTCTTTGTTTGTTCCGTGGAACTGAGTGGGGGCGAATAGTGCTGGACTATTCTAATTTTTGTTCCTTGGAACTGAGTGTCCGCGAATAGTGCATGACTATTGCGACTCTTTGTTTGTTCCGTGGAACTGAGTGGGGGCGAATAGTGCTGGACTATTCTAATTTTTTGTTCTTGCGAACTGGGTGGGCGCGAATGTTAAAATTCAAACGCCACACCATTGGAGCACAAGGCTCGCTTGTAGCTTGCTGGTAAGGATGCTTGTCTTGTAGAGGAGTCGCGCAGGTTCAAAGGCTGGCGGCAACAATATTTTTTGAAGAGTTCCGTGTCTATGGAATTCGGGCCGCGAGTTGGGCCTGTGTGGGGCGGAGCATGCTTCGAAGTTGGGTTGGCTGATGTGGGCCGCGGGTCCCTGGCGAAGCGGGCCGGAAGTATGAAGGTGGGGCGGACACGGATCCGCGAGTTTGGGGCGCGACTTGGGCTTCATCTACGCGTGGAGTGTTGTTGAAATAAGAGTACTGCGCCATATGGTCACAAGTCTCGGTTGTAGCCTGCTGGTAGTGTTGCTTGTCTAGCGGAGGAGTGGCACGGGTTCAAACCCTCGCTGCGACAATAATATTTTTGATGTGGCGCCTGTTGGATGCGGGGCGCGACTTGGGCCGCGCGACCGCGACTTGGGCCTGGTGCGGCGCGGGCCGCGAGTTTGGATTTGTTGGCCAATGTGACGCCCGTCAAACCCGAGCGGACATTGAAGTCGGGCCGCGAGTTAAAGTTGGGCTGGGTCAGGTGACGCGAGTCCAAGTTGGAGCTGGATGAGCCGCGCGTTGGGCAGGGACTAGTGGCAGTGCATACTTCAAAGAAAGGTGGCGCGCATTAATTAACAAGGAAATCTTCTGGTTTACTGGTCATCGTGCTTTAATGTCGACGTAGTGGCGCGGGCTCGAATCCTTGCGGCGACGACAATTTTTTGAGTGCCCGTTGGTGGGCTTGGCGGGATGTCGGAAGTGGGCCCGCGTTGCGGGCTTTAGGCGGCGGTGGAGCGACCTTCAGCTTCACTGGGCGGTCCTGGTGCATCTTGTGGGCCGCGAGTTGCAGGACCACTAGTGGTCCGCTAGTTGAAAGATCATGGTGCGGATAGCAAGGCTTGGATGCGGATCCGTATGGGCGGAGCTTCGCTGCGGCCCACTCCTTGTGGATTTGGGAGCGGGCCGAGTTGCTGGCGGATGCATGTGACGCGGGTCGGATTGTGGTCAGGTGACGGAGCGGAATGGGAGCGCCATCAGCGTGAGGTGGATCGGGCCATGTGAGTCGATTTGCGAGGTGGATCGGGCCAAGTTGCAGTGGGCTTGGATGCAGGAGGTTTTAAGTTGGCCGCGCGCCATTGAAACACAAGGCGCATATGTAGCCTGCTGGTTACCTCGCTTGTCTGGAGGAACAATGGTGCGGGTTCGAGTCCTCGCGGCAACAATAATTTTTTTGGCGCAAGTGGAGCGCTGATGGATCGCCTGTTGGGCCAGAAGCGGCGCGGGGCGCGAGTGCATTGTCGCGGAAACACTTGGAGGCGGGAGGAGGAGCAAGGCTTGAGGCGCGGATCTGAATTAAAGAAATGGGCCGCAAGTTGGCGGGCCGATCCCCCAGCTGCTAAGTGAGGCGGAAGTGGGCCGCGAGTTGAGTTAGGCCCACTTGCGAAGGCTTGGGTCCGCGCCTTATTTGTAGCGAGCAGTCCCAGGCTTCGCGGAGGGAGCAGTCACGTGGCTCTGCCGGTTTGTGAAGCGTTGCAATTTTTTTTTTTTTTTTTTGGCGGAGATGAACAACGGCTTTTCGGATGCGGCCGCAAAATCTCTGCGTGCTTCGATTGATAGGAGGTTAGAGCGGACCGAGCGCATTGTCGCGTGGAAGTTCCTCCGCTCAATAACCCCCTCTGTTTGCCTCGACTTTTGTGCATCTCGATTTTTGTGCCCTTGCTTTTTCTGACACGGAGTGGAAGTAGAGGTAGCGTATTCTTGGGAGAAACGTCAAAGAAGACAGCGACCACACTCCGAAGCTGGAGAGGACGAGCTGCTTGGGGACGACAGGCATGGGATCGGATGGCTTGGCGACAAGAGATTTGGTGGCGACGAACATAGTGGGAGAGGGAAGAGCGGCGACCCGACGACGTCGTCGGGTTTCGGCTGGCTCGTGTGGCTCTTCTTGGAGGAGGACGAGGGGGATGAGCATCTCAACGAATTCGCCCTCCCCCGGGGCCGCTGGTTGTTGCAGAAGTGGAGGAATCAGATTCGGCGGCTAATTAGACAGGATGGAGATGGAGAAGCGCCGCCGTTGTTGTGGCTTCGCCGATGGCGGAGAGATTCTCGCAATCTCTTTTGGCGGTGAGTGGGTTGTTTTTTCCTTTTTCTTGGAACGGCCCTTCAGCTTGCTTCCCTCTCTTCTGGGGGAAAAGGAAAAAAACCAAACAAAGGCCAATTCCCTCCCAATCCCCACGGCAGGCACCCAGATAAAGCTTGGAAGAAAGCTTCAAGCTTCCATCTTTATTCTTCTCCTTCTTAGGGGGAAAAAGAAGTCATCGACCTGTAATTTTGTGCTGCTGTCTGTCCTTGAAATTGGGGTGGGAGCTTTTTCCCCCTCACACAAACCAGACGAACGAATGAATAAATCAAGCCCCACGGTGGGCGCCAATTGTTTGATCCATCTAGCTCAGGACACGAACAATGATATTTGTTGGTGTGGGTCGACTCGTCATCCGTTCGTCTGATCTCGTCGGGAGGGAAAGAACCTGTGGAAGAGTCGGGGTTGCCCCCCGGATTAAGCTCCGACGGTCAAGTTAGTGTCGGTTTGTGGAGAGAGTTGAGAGAGTAGATAGGGAGATGGAGTGTAGAGAGATAGTAGAAAGTGTAAAGTCAGGAGAGAGAAGAAGTCCCCCTTCCTTGGTGGGTTTCATACCTTTATATACTCGTAGCGGGTTTAGAGCGTCATACGTTGTCGATTGGACGCGGTATTCCTTAGTCTCTGCGGGGAGCCACTTAGCAACACCCCCAACAGTTACCCTTCTTCGCAATGGGGTTACAGAGTTTATGACTTGGAGACTCACCAAATATACACATCCAGAGATGTGTTCTTCTTGGAGCACGTGTTCCCCTTTCAAAAGGACATTGTGCACCTAAGTTGTCCAACTCCTACAATCATCCAAGATGAGACACTAGATGATCATCCACTTGGCGGGCATTCTTCAGCTACACTCACACCTGGACAGCCCCTCTCTATTTTGGACGAGGCCATTTCCTCCCATGCACAGCAGCATGTGGACGTCCCGCCTACACCACGTCCAGAACCCCAGGCTGATTCTCTCCAGCCAACCGAGCCGGCCACTCCCTTGGCATCGTCCACGGCTCATCCCTCGGGGGATGCCACGCTAGCTTCCGCTAGCCCCTCCACTTCACCGTTCGTACCGGTTCCCTCCCCGTCTCCAGCTGCGCCGACATCACCCATGGCAGCTCCACAGTCACCTGCTGTCGTCGTCCCTCCTCGCCGTAGCGATCGCGTTTCGCGTCCCTCAGTCCGTCTTGATGGATATTAAGTGCAGGTTCCTGGGAGGGCAAATAATTCCCATGTTAAATATCCTTTGGAGGAGCATGTTGGGTATGATCGGTTGTCACATGTTCACAAGGTCTTCGTCGCGGCCGTGTCTCACACTTTTGAACCTCGTCACTTTCATCAAGCAGTACGGATCAAGGAATGGCGAGCTGCCATGCGTGCTGAAGTTGAGGCTCTCATAGCAAATGGCACCTGGACCCTCACGACTCTGCCACCCGGGAAGCGTGCAATTGCATGCAAATGGGTCTACAAAGTTAAATATCTCCCTGATGGCACCGTTGAGCGATTTAAGGCTCGGTTAGTCGCGAAAGGGTTTACTCAGGTTGAAGGAATCGATTACCACGATACCTTCGCCCCAGTTGCTAAGCTTGTAACGGTTCGTTGCCTTTTGTCTGTTGCAGTCAACAAAGGTTGGATTATCCATCAGTTAGACGTCAACAACGCATTTCTGCACGGTGACCTTTCTGAAGAAGTTTACATGGAGATCCCTCAGGGTTTCGCCAAGGCTGGTGATACCCGTGTTTGCCGCCTTCACAAATCACTCTATGGCCTCAAACAAGCATCACGGAACTGGTATCACAAGTTCTCGGCTGCCTTACTTTCTCTTGGATTTGTTCAAAGCCATGCTGGTCACTCTCTCTTCATCCGCAAGACTTCTACCAGTTTTGTGGCAGCATTGATCTACGTAGACGACGTCATCCTCACCGGTGATGATCCTACCTTCATCCAAGTGGTTAAGGATTTCCTTCACCAGCAATTCACTATCAAGGACCTCGGCCCCTTGAAATACTTTCTTGGGATTGAAGTAGCTCGGTCTAAACGCGGCATGGTTCTGAACCAGCGAAAATACGTCCTTGACATCCTGTCTGATTGTGGCATAGAGGCTGGTCGTCCCATTGCTACTCCTATTGAACAGAATCATCAACTCGGTCGCTTACCCTCTGCTCCTGCGCAGGATCCCTCTGGTTATAGGCGGCTTGTTGGTCGTCTTCTCTATCTCACAGTCACTCGCCTTGATATCCAGTATGCTGTCAATCTTCTCAATCAAGGTGTTCACAGTCTGACCCAGGCTCATGTCGATCTAGCCACTCGTGTTCTCCGTTATCTCAAGCAGTCTCCTGGGAACGGTCTTTTCCTTCCGGCACAGTCTTCTCTCACCTTAACTGCGTATTGTGATGCAGACTGGGGAGGGTGCCCCACCACTCGTCGCTCTACCACAGGGTATTTCATTCGCCTTGGTCATGCTCCGGTTTCCTGGCGCACAAAGAAACAAACTGTTGTTGCCCGCTCCTCTGCAGAGGCCGAGTATCGAGCCATGTCCACCACCGTTAGCGAACTCATCTGGTTACGCTGGCTCCTTTCAGACCTTGGCTGCCCACAGCCTGCGGCTACACCTCTTCACTGCGACAGTCAAGCCGCTCTACACATTTCTGCCAATCCCGTGTTTCATGAGCGTACGAAACACGTCGAGATGGACTGTCATTTCGTCCGAGAACGCGTTCAGTCTTCCGACGTTGCTCCCTACAAGATCACAACAGCTGAGCAACCCGCCGATCTCTTCACAAAAGGTCTTGGTCACGATCAGTTTCATCATCTTCTTTCCAAGCTTGGCATGCTCGACATCCAAGCCTTCGCTTGAGGGGGAGTATTACGTGTCATGGAGGACACGTGTCCTTAAGCTGCCTTGAGTAGGAAGCAACATCTCAGCATCCTCACTCGGCAGAAGTCTTAAGTTGGGATAACTCTTAGTTGGGATAATTCCTTTCCTGCTTGTGTATATCCCCTCTTCTAATCCTTCTGTACGTCTATGAGTCTACCTAGCTACTCTCATATATAGCTTAGAGAAGCTCATTGTAAACCTAAGCTGTATTCTCAAATCATCAATCAATAAGATCGGACTAAGAGCCCTAAGCTCTTCGTGGAATAGTCCTACTCACATCGAGTAGGGAAACCACGTAAATCGAGTGTGTTATTCGTTTATTGCTTCCGCAAGTTGCTGTTTTACAGAGAGGGTAGTCACCGCCAATGTCGAACCCTAGCCAGAAGCGGAAGAAGCAGAGCGTGGCGATGACACCCGCTGGGTTGCGGCCGAAGGAGAGGCCCGAGGCAATGGAGGAGAAGACCATGATGGCGAGGGTCATGCGGTAGGCCTTCTTGCGGCCGAGCTTGTCGTTGAGCCAGCCGAAGAAGAGCTGGCCGACGAGGGTGCCACAGAGGGCGACTCCGTTGACGGTGGCGGCAACGTTGGGCGGGAGACCGGGGCTTGATGGGCCATCTAAAATTCGAGAGAGGGGTTTCAAAACTCCATCTTCCACTAAGGCTTCCCTGTCATTGATATTCCATCTGGCAATCAATTGAACCTCGTAGGCTCCCTTGCCTAAGCTTTCCACGTTTGGTGAACACACTTATCCCACTAGAAAAGATGCAGAATCTGCCTCACCGTCACAGCTGACCTGGTGCAGTGACTGAAAGAACCCTCTTGTTAAGGATTCTAGGGACTTATCTTCGGCACCTGCAACTACTTGTAACGAATAGGGATTTAGGATTGGGATTAGGAATTTAGATGAGAAAGAATAGAATAGAATTGGGAATCGACCGAGGTCTTGGATTGGGAGAGAATAGAAATTAGGAGTTGAGAGGATAAACTAGGGTTTAGGAGACTCTTCTTAATATTATTCTTCATTGATTATGACGTAAACCCAAATTACATATTTATAAGGAAATACTGGAAAACCCTAACAATAATCCTAATACGACTAAATCACTACTAACCATAATTATAATTATCCTACCTAATATAATAATAGGAACCCCGATAGGGCGGGTTTCCAACATTCCAGCCCCCCCCCCCCACCCATTGAAACCAACCTTGCCCTCAAGGTTGCAGTTGACTTCCACCTCCTTGACCTTCCGCTTTCTTCGTTTCCAATTGCGCTCGATCCCTTGAAGTAACTCTTCTCGTGAAACTCTAGCTTTCATCGACTTTCCTTCACCCACGTGACATATGTCATGTTCTCCATAGCCGAATAATTCTTCCTCTTCTTTTTCGCAATTCACGAAATAAAAATCAGAGAACTGTACTTCCTTATGCTCCAGCTTGAGGTCTTCAAGCAAATTATCCATAAATTGCTCCATGGGCTTGATGGTGAAAACAACCCATAAGTTTTCCCCCCACCTACTCTTCCTTCACCTTGAGCCCACATTTGATTGGAAGAAAGAAATGTGGCCCAACCCAAAGTCAAGCATCTTCTAACTCCACTTGTCTGCTAACTCGGATGGGCCTGACTCCTTTAAAAGCCCACTTGCCCACCTAATAGACTCATCTCCCTTCTTCAAAATGCAGCACATGGGCAGCCCACCGATTGGTTCGTGTGTGGCCCAAATTGACTCACCCCTCGGCCCACGCTGCTGCTCTTCTCGACCCAACCCAAGCCTAGTGGAATTATCCTCACGAGTTAACCCGTGGCCTAAGCTTTGGCGGCCTAGGGTTGCAGGACAATTGAGAACCTCCGCCTCCATGCTTCTTCTCCATCGGGGCTCTCGCCGGCACCTCTTCTCTCGTCGTCGAACCACCCAACCCGACCGTTGTCTTCAATTCCGCCTCGTACTCCGAAGGTGGCTGAACCTCCATCGGCTTCCTCTTCTTCGAGACCTCTACCGGCGAACACTTCACAAGGCCGTGGGGAGGTCACCCCGCTCCCGTTGCCGCTTGTTCCCGCTCGTCGGTCGGCGCAACACTGGTATCCTCTTCCGTCGACTCCTCTGCTTCGCGTCGTCTGCCAAGGGTTGCGGTTGCCATCTCCATGTCGACTGCAGGCGTAGTGACTGGCGAAGACATGGGCGAGGCCATGGAGATGCTCGACATGGATGTCGCCATCTCTGCTTCGTTGGTTCTTCCGAAATTGCCAGTTTGGGACGCGATTTGTCATTGTTCTTCTCTCCGCGCCTCCCGTCGGTGGTTCTTTTGCAGAGGCGGCTGCTGTCGCCACTTCGAGGACAACGACAGAGGCGGCAGCCTCGTTCCTCTTCTTCTTCTTGAGCAATCCAGCAGGAGCTTCCATCACGGTGGCAGTTGGTGGCGCTGGAACCTCTTTCGTGATCGGCGAATCCACCGCCAGGGGCTTCTTGACTTCCGTCTTCACCTCGAATGGTAGGGGAATAACTGGCAATGATGGTGATGTGGCAGGAAGGGCAGCAGCTACGGCTACCTTCTCGGCCACCACTGTTCGTTCCTTCAATGCGGCAGCTGCAGCCTTGAGTGGAGCAGCTCTCCCGACCATGGTGCGAGTGCCTGCAACCACGGCTCTGATACCACTAAAAGAACCATCTTGTTAAGGATTCTAGGGACTGATCTTCGGCACCCGCAACTACTTGTAACGAACAGGGATTTAGGGTTGAAATTATGGATTTGGATGAGAAAGAACATAGTAGAATTTGGAATCGGCCGAGGCCTTGGATTGGGAGAGAATATAAATTAGGAGTTGAGAGGATAAACTAGGGTTTAGGAGACTCTTCTTAATATTATTCTTCATTGATTATGACGTAAACCCAAATTACATATTTATAAGAAATACTGAAAACCCTAACAATAAACCTAATACGACTAAATCTCTACTAACCGTAATTATAATTATCCTACATAATATAATAATAGAAACCCCAATAGGGCGGGTTTCCAACAGTGACGTCCTAATTTTGCCTCGTCGGGCCTTTTTGGCACCGGGTATTCTGTTTCAATTATACGTCGGATCTCCATATTCGGCACCATACACATGTCTCAATTGGGATTCTAGTGAGGGGACAAGAGTCATTCCCGTATAGAATTGTTGGGTTGGTCCAACTCATATGGTGGTTAGATTAACCGGTTTGAGTTTTGGTTGGTTTCTAGAAGATCCTCTATTTTCAAAATAGAGAGTTATTGTCTGGTCATAAGTGAAAAGAGGAGTCAACCTTTCATTTTCCAGAGAGAGAATAAAAAAAAGAGAAGAGATAAGGAAAAAGAGAGAAGAGAGAAAGAGATGCAGTTTTTTGTTTCTTCAGTAGGGCAGCCTGTTCAAGTGAGTGTTCTGGAAGATTGAACCGTTGGATCGTTCTGAAATTTTGAAAGTGGGTTTTCAATTGTCTGGGATGCATTCTGACCGGAGGGACCGTCATTCTGAGCTCTAGTGCATCTGGAATCACTATTGAACACAGGGTGTAAGAATCTGTTTTTTGGTACTATTTAACCTCTCTTTGTCTTGCTCTTGTTCTAGTTATCCACCATGTTGGTGAGAGCTATTGTGGTTGATTGTTGATTCAAGAAGGGTGTTCTTGATGTGTTTTGTAATCCTCTAGCTAGTCTAGAGAGACTTGTAATCCCACCAAAGTCTAGTGGAGTTGTGGTTTGGACAAAGGTCCCGTGGTTTTTCCCGATTTGGGTTTTCTACGTAAAAATTGTGTGTCTTGTGCATTTGATTCTTGCTTTGTGGTTGCTGCCCGGTTTCTCAATAGTGATATCAGAGCATGAGGTTGTTTGGGGGTTGTGTATGGTGAATGGCCAGAATGGATGACTCAAGTGGAGCAATGATTAAGTTGACATCATCCAACTACTCAATTTAGAAGCCACGAATGGAGGTATTCTGTTTTGTAAGGATATCTATGAACCAATTGAAAATGGCAGCGAGAAGCCGGAAGACGAGACCAGGGTGCAATGGGAGGTCATTCATAGAAAGGCGGTGGCAATCATTCGACAATGGATTGACCAAAGCATCTTTCATCATTTTGCAAAACACACAAGAGCATACGAATTGTGGCAGAAATTGGAGTCTATGTATGAGAGGCAATCAACTCAAAATAAAAGCTTCACTCATTCGAAGAATTGTGAACTTGAAGTACAAGGATGGACATAGTGTCTCGGAGCATTTGAGTGACTTTCAAGGGCTTGTGAACCAACTAACTACTATAAAGTTAGCACTTGATAATGAAGTGCAAGCATTGTTACTTCTTCGTTCTTTGCCAGATAGTTGGGAGACTTTGGTGGTCTCACTTAGCAACTCACCACCTAATGGCAAGTTGACGATGGACATTGTCAAGGATAGCATGCTGAATGAAGAGGCAAGGAGAAAAGAGTTGGGGATTACATCAGAGTCACATGCTTTGGTGGCGGATAATTCTGGAAGTCGTGGAAGAAGCAGAAATCGAAATTCCAACTTCAAGAACTCTCAGAATCGAAGTAACAGCCGAGGGAGATCAAAAGGGAGATCAAAATCAATCTCAAGATCAAGGGGATAAATCACGTGTTATCACTGCAATCAGCCCAGACACAGGAGGAGAGAGTGCAAATCTTGAAACGGGAACAAGCTAGAGGAAAAGGTGTGGAAAACTGAGAAAAAGATGATACTACTGCTGCTGCCACAGATGGTGATGTAGTCATTGTTTGTGATGCCGGTTTTGTTAACCTTGAATGTCAAGAGAGTACATGGGTTGTTGACTCGGGTGCCTCATTCCATGTGACCTCACGGGCTGGTTTTTTCTCTTCCTACACAAACGGTAACTATGGTTGTGTGAGGATGGGAAATGATGGTGCATCAAAGATTGTTGGCATGGGTGATATTCATCTAAAGACCAACACGGGTTGCAAGCTAGTCTTGAAGGATGTGAGACATGTTCCGGACATGAGGCTGAATTTGATATCCACGGGAAAGCTTGATGATGATGGTTATACCAACTATTTTGGAGAAGGAAAATGGAAGCTCACAAGAGGTTCTCTTGTGGTGGCTAAAGGCAAGAAGGAAAGTACGCTTTACATGACAAATGCAAAGCATAGCAAGGGAAGAATCAATGTTGCTGAGAAGGATTCTTCTATTGAGTTTTGGCATAAGAGACTCGGTCATTTGAGCGAGAAGGGGCTGAAAATACTCTCCAAGAAACAACTTTTGCTTGGAGCTAAAGGTACTCTTCTTAAAACTTGTGTTCATTGCTTAGCCGGAAAAACTCATAGAGTTGCATTTCATAGATTTCCACCTTCTAGAAGGAGTAAGGTACTTGATCTAATTCACACCGATGTTTGTTTTATGTGAGATAAAACTCTTGGTGGTGCAAGCTATTATGTTACCTTCATCAATGATCACTCAAGGAAGGTGTGGACATATGCTTTGAAAACGAAGGATCAAGTGCTAGATATTGTCAAGCAATTTCATGCTGAAGTGGAAAGGGAAACCAGGCTCAAGTTGAAGTGTGTAAGGGATGATAACGGGGGAGAGTATAGAATCCCATTTGAAAGCTACTGCAGATTGCACGGAATTAAATTGCAGAAAAGTGTTCCCAAGTCTCCACAACAAAACGATGTCGCCGAGAGGATGAACAGAACGATTTGTGAGAGAATCAAATGTATGATCTCACATGCCAAGCTACCTAAATCATTTTGGGGAGAAGCAATGCGGACAGTCTTTGATCTAATCAACCTCTCACCATCGGTCCCATTGGAGGGTGATGTGCCTCAACGAGTATTGACGGGAAAGGAAGTCTCATATGAACACTTGCGAGTGTTCGGTTGCAAAGCCTATGTTCATGTTCCAAAAGATGAGAGAGCAAAGCTTGATGACAAAGCAAAGCCATGTATATTCATGGACTATGGGCGTGAAGAGTTCGGGTACAGATTATAGGATCCAATTGCAAGGAAAATTGTTCGGAGCCGGGATGTGATATTTCTTGAAGATGAGACAAGTGAAGACGTCGAAAGGGGTGAAAAGAAGAAAAATACAGAAGCTGGTCCGGTTAACTTGGATCCTATATCTCCATCCCAAATGCATGAAAATGATGAAGAAGTAGTGCATGATGAGCCCCAAGGTGCACTAGATCAAGAAGTGCAAGGAGAAGAGCAATTGGAGCAAGAAGAACAAGTTGAAGAAGAGCAACATCTACCCGAACCAAGAAAGTCCACAAGAGATCGCAAAACTTCCACTTGGTACTCCCCTCACGAGTACCTATTGTTGACTGACGGGGGAGAACCCGAATATTATCAAGAAGCCATGTCCATGAAGACAAGGAGGAGTAGAATAAAGCAATGCTAGAAGAGATGAAGTCTTTGCAAGAGAATCACACCTATGATTTGGTGAAGCTACCCAAAGGAAAAAAGATCACTTAAGAACAAGTGGGTTTACAAGTTAAAGACGGAGGAAACTAGTTCAAAGCCTCGGTTTAGGGCGCGACTAGTTGTGAAGGGCTTCAACCAAAAGAAAGGTGTTGACTTTGAAGAAATTTTATTTCCCGTGGTGAAGATGTCCTCTATCCGAGTTGTGCTTGGGTTGGCTGCAAGTTTGGACTTAGAAGTTGAACAACTCGATGTGAAGACGGTGTTTCTTCATGGTGAATTAGAGGAAGACATATACATGGATCAGCCGGAAGGGTTCGAGGTTAAAGGCAAATAAGATCTTGTATGCAGATTGAGAAAGAGCTTATATGGGTTAAACCAAGCACCAAGACAATGATACAAGAAATTTGACTCATTCATGGTAAAAAACGGGTATGCAAGAACTGTAACACCCTACCCTATACGTATTACCTAATCATATTGTTCATACATTTGCAGCAAAAATAATCTCGGGTGTTACGTAATTATTTACCCAAATAAAATTTCGACATGAAATACTCGCGTAATGGGCTAACAGTTCTTGCAACTAGACCTGCAAAATAATATATCCAAATTTCTGCATCCATAGACATACATATATATCCACAACCATATACATTGGCTTTCATAGCCATAGTCACAGTTTTCATACTCCACAACTGCATACCATACTTATACATGTCATAATCATCACAACTTACACAATTACACAACTTTACACCTATCATCAACTTTCCACACCTATGGTTATCTCACACTACATTAGAAGCTAGAATACACATAACATAAGCAGAGGAAAAGAATAAAAGAGGGTCAGCTCATGGCTGAGTGATACAATCATTGCATCGTGAGTTCATAACAAAGCATACCCCTACCATACATCTAGCAATCAAGCCAAACACTAGGATCGGACCTCAGCCATCCTCATATCCCAATGGGCAAAAGACTCAACCACCTTGACTTATGCATATGCGTCTTATCATGTTTTACTAATAGGCGCCTGGCTACTCCCATGCTAATAACTCTCCCGGGAATACGGACCAAACAACTCGTGGATGTGGTCATATCGGACCCATCACTGCCGGTGTAGTCATATCGGACCTGACACCACTCTGGGTGTGGTCATATCGAACTCAACACCACTCTGGGTGTGGTCATATCTCATGATGAATCAACGGCCAACACCATATTAGGGGTGTCACATAACATATCAAAATATAGTAATAGCATGGGGAGACCTAATTACTATGTAATTGACCATGAGATCAAATCACTCTTATTTGGTAATCTTATACATGATCCATAACTCATCTCATTTATCTCAGTTCAAAACTTGAACATATACTTAACTTGGCCATAATTGATTAAATTGAGGTAAACCAGGAATCGTATAATTGCACTTCTTCGGGATAAACCCTCGTGCATGTCATCCTCCTTAAACATCATAATATAACCATGAGATATATATTTTCCCACTTGTGCATCCAAATACATCAATCATGAACAATCATACCCAATCACCTTCTCTAACCAACATAAGACATATCAACAGTGAAGCCCACAATTTGCAACATATACACAATCATCAGCATAAACACGGTCCATATCGATTAGGGCAAGTCAATAATATCATAAAGCAGCCCAGGGTTCAACATATAGCACAAAAGTTCATACACCCCTAATCATGCCATTTTAGTTCACCTAGGTCAATTCTAAGCATCAATATAATTATCATGATACGACAAACCCGGTATGCCGTGCTAATCCCTCACCAGTTCTAGTCGTTCAAACACCGATTTTAGCCTCCCGTACTAAACTTCACTTTTCTCAAACAAACCCGGAATCAAAATCCGAGATTGTCCTAATATCCCCTGCAGTGTCCCCGTCATTGTTAGTTCTAGGCTCCGGGTCAAAATCCTGATAAAACACATCAAACCCTAGCCGGAGCTAAATTCAGCGATTCCGACTCCGATTGAATAATTGCCGAAATTCATGAATCAGAACCATAGGATTAATTACCTCGCTGCAGGAAGCTCGTATATGAAATCAGGGCTTAATCCGGCTTCCGAATGCTCCAAAACCCTAATTTGGCTTATCGGGAATTCAAAAAATTCCTGAACCAGAAACTCGTTTTAAAGCTCTAAATCGATAAACTACGATGTATGGATGAATTGGCGTTACTTACGGGATTTTTTGATCATTAAAGCTCAAGATTTGAGCTTTGGAATTTTCCATAGACGCTTCCTTGTGCGAACTCTGCTTCTCTCGGTCCGTGAATGGAAAAAGAAAGAAGAATGAAATGGAAATGGGAAAGAATGGTCGGGAGGGGAATATATAATTAAGCGGTCTGTGACCGACTTGATATAATTATATATAATGTATTATATATAATTAATACGTATTCTTATCCGATCGATCGATAATTTGATTTTCGTCAAAATACTTTCAAAATTCTCGATTTTAATAGTGTAATTTTTCTAGCGACAGTAATACAATTTTAGCCGAAACGGGATGTTACAAGAACTACCTCCGATAATTGTGTGTTTGCGAAATACTTTTTTTCCCCAAGGCAAGCCCAAAGGGCATGGGACAAAGACTCGACACGATTACATGACCGACTCAAACGCTGCGCGACAGTCCGTATGCAACCAGACTACGATGAAAGAGCTTGTTAAGCCACTACTTGGGCAGCTCTGAAGAAGCTCTGAGGAGCAAAGACACGACACTGACGGAGAAAAAACAAAAATAAAAACCCAACATCTCCAAGATAGTCCCGCCAGGGAGTGTAGTTTCCTTCGACGAAGTATGCCAGATGACTAGTATCGAGTTGCCACAAAAAACACAACAAAGAAAAGAAAAATGCATTAGCAATCTTTGACAGAACTTGCTTAATTGATCTCATAAATTTGATGAAGCGAATAAAATCGAACAATCACCTGATAGATCGATGAAGATTATTGCACGTCCTTCAATTATTTTCATACCAGATGAGCACCTGCAAATGACTAATAAAAAGGCACGACTATGGTGCTAGAAATCTCTATTATAAGAGATTAAATCTTGCCCTTACGACAAAGTCGATATTATCGAAAATACACCACCAACGATGTAATTCAAACTCTTAAAAGATTTGTACATTATAATCAATGCGTTGGATCGTTCTCAAATTTTGAAAGTGGGTCCGCAATTGTCTGGGATGCATTCTGACCGGAGGGACCGTCATTCTGAGCTCTAGTGCATCTGGAATCACTACTGAACAGAAGGTGTAAGAATATGTTTTTTGGTACTCCTCAACTTCTCTTTGTCTTGCTCTTGTTCTAGTTATCCACCATGTTGGTGAGAGCTATTGTGGTTGATTTTTTATCCAAGAAGGGTGTTCTTGAGGTGTTTTGTAATCCTCTAGATAGTCTAGAGAGACTTGTAATCCCACCAAAGTCTAGTGGGGTTGTGGCTTGGACAAAGATCCCGTGGTTTTCCCCGATTTGGGTTTTCCACGTAAAAATTGTGTGTCTTGTGCATTTGATTCTTACTTGTGGTTGCTGCCCAGTTTCTCAAAGTGATATAAGAGTATTAGGTTGTTTGGAGGTTGTGTATGGTGAATGGCAAGAATGGATGACTCAAGTGGAGCAATTGCTTCAGCTTCCTCGTCGTTGACCGATCTACTCGCCGACCACCAAACCCAGTTATGAAAGGGATAAGAAATATAAAAAGAAGCTGAACTTTATGGGAAACACATCACCAACAAAATCAATAATGCACCGATTAATAGAAGCAGAAGAAAACTCATAATAAGATGGAACAATGAATCGACAGAAAGAGGCGTTTGGGTAAACCAAATAACACGGGAATAGAACAAAAGAATACAGAGTCCACGTATAAATTCCTTGAAATCTGTGCATGTCCCCGCATGAAGGCTGAAATGCAAATATCCATGGATGTGAAGAAGCTAAAATATTATTAGAGAAGTCCCCTTGCCTCGTTTTTCTGTGAAACAAGATTTAGGCCCAAAATCATGTCTTTCAATAGTGGTCTTCAAATGGTGGGGGGGGGGGGGGGGGGGGGAGTGGGTGAAGAGGAAGGGAGGTGTAGGAGGTGGGATTAAGTGGTGGAGGCGTGAGATTGGAGGGGGTTTAAAGGATGTTGTTGATAGCAGAGTAGATGAAGTCGATGACGTGAAAGTGGTTTGAGGCGTGAGTCAGTTGGATTTGGATGGTTTGGTCAATAGTTCTCTAACCACTAGTCAATAATTAAAAAATAATATTTTATTTGGACTGTTAGTTAAAGTAACGAAAAATTGGATGGATGCACAATTTAAGGACTTCAATAGTACCTGGTGCACTGTTTTCACTTTAGTGGTATAGCTCCACCAAGTGCTAATGAACCAAACCGGATCACCCCATCTATCCAGAAACCAGAATAGTGGCCCAAACGGCACTTAGATTGCCGATTTGTCTTTTGGACGACAATTTAAGGGTCGGGTTTAAACACCTCACAACCCTTCCTTGCATTATGCATTGGATTTGTTACCAAACGAATACCATTATCCATTTTGTTACACAATTAAATGCATTATGACCATCTATTTTTAAGTGAATTGTTGTCTAACCATTTGTTTTATGAACTAGAAAGTTAGTGACCATTGTGTTACATGTTTCAAAATCATAGTGGTGTCAGTTGAGTGAGTTGGATCCCTACATTAAGTGCATTTCTTATTAATAATTTTGTGATGTGGAGGGCTGATTGTACCAAATTAACAAAGTTTTTGATGGAGAAGAACGAAATAATCATTTTGTTATATGCTCAAACGTTTGTTACCAAATCGTACAAAATTCAAAGTGTGTGACTGTTTTGTACAAAGTGCAAAGAATTGTGACCGTTTGTACTAATTACCCCATATTTCCTACACTTTATGGTTCAATTCGAAAGTCATGCAGGGGTGAAAATTGGTTCGATATCAGTATTCCAATACCAAATACCGAAATCTTGAATACCAAATAGTGTCCTAAACTCAATTCCAATCACAATCCCAAAATAAATTTGATATCACAATCTCAATCTCTAATATTTTTTTCGGTATCGGTATATACCAAATACCAAATTTATTGGCTTCAAAATTATAAATCAAATATGCAAACACAAATACTTATCCTTTTGAAGTAGCTACAGAAACTAGGGGTGGGCATTGGGTGGGTCGTGTGGATTTTGACCATAAAATGCACCCACCCTCGCTTAAACGGATTGATAACTTTTAACCAACCACCCACCCACATTTAGTCTCGGGTTGGGTCGGGCGGATGGTGGATGATGTGGGTGGGTTTGTGAGTTCACCCACATCACAATGTATATAATATAAAGGAGTCAACTTGACATGATAATAGGTGAAGAGAATCATCGAGGGAAACAAGAAGTTGAAATAGGGCGAAAAATGTCGAATTAGTTCTTAAATTGGATAGAAATTCTATTATGAAAGAGTTTTCTACAGATTGAGACGATTATTAGGTGCAAGGAACTAAGGAAAATAATTCCACAAAGGAAAGAGCGGTGATCTAGGCACAAGAATTAGAGGAAAAAGTAAAGGGAAGAAGAGGGGATCTCTATTTGGAAGGTTGGCTTTGAGGTTCAAACTCCAGGAGCAGTCCGAGTTTATATCTAACATCTCCACTCTCCTCTCTCTAGCGACAATGACTTTGATCTTTTTGCTGTTGGGTTGAGGGGGTCACCCGCACACTCACCCACAACCCACCCACCACTCGGCGAAT
Source organism: Linum tenue (assembly GCA_946122785.1). Classification (NCBI taxonomy): domain Eukaryota; kingdom Viridiplantae; phylum Streptophyta; class Magnoliopsida; order Malpighiales; family Linaceae; genus Linum; species Linum tenue. The sequence continues at coordinate 41,794,237 of CAMGYJ010000002.1, forward strand.
GGCTCCCAGCGCAACCCGTCACCCACCCACTTAACGAAATTCGGGTCAAATGCGGGTGGGTCGGCCCAAACCCGCGGATGATCCGCCAGCATGCCCAGCCCTAACAGAAACCATTTTCAAAATATATAAAAACAGACAACAGCGCCAACAATCGTTCGAAACAAATGAGAAAAATTCTCAAGTATAATAACAACAAATTAGAAAAATGTGGAGGCTAAGAAACACATTAACAAATTAAAGCAACAAACTGAAACGGAGATGACTAAACAACCCACAAACATACTACAAGTAACAAAATGAGAGGTTGATATTAGTTGTCAAATAGTGAGGGAAAGAAGTACACATAATTAAGTAAGTGAGTGAATCTACTTGGGACTTGGGAGGGATCAACTACACACTAGCTTATATTTCAGTATTGATCAGTATTGAGGTATATATCGATCTCAATCCCGTAATTCCTAATACCAAATAACACTTAAAATTCAGTCCCGATCCTAATCTCAATCCCGCGAAATAATAAACTTCGAAAATATCAAATATTAACAAATGCGGTACGAATTCGGTATATCTCAAATACCATTACTAAACTTCCAGCGCTAATTGTATACACTAGATCTTAAACAACGTTCGGAGCAGATGGGCAAGACTAGGGGTGGTATTCGGTCGATAACCGGTAAACCGGTTACCGACTTTACCAGTTTTCGGTATTCTGAGTGTGGGTAAGTGATGACTCGATATTTGCACATGTTTTCCCCTTTGTTTCTTGATCGTTTGAGCTTTAATTATCGCTTCTTTGGCCTATTTTACGCTAGGTTGTGTTCCTTTGTCACATTTCAGATCCTAGCACATAAAGTGAAGCATAGGCGCAAGTTTCAAGTCAATCAGAGATCAATTGGCGATTCGGGAGAAGAAACTCGGGCATGACCTGAAGAAGAATGGATTTCTACCTCACTTTATGGACAAAGAATCATGCAAGCTTGTCATGAAAAGAAAGAGGACGAGACTACGAGCGTCTGAGATCAAACGGCGACTGATTCGGAGTCCGGACGAGGGAGAAACGAAGCATTGAATATAGGGGAACAGGTTCGGCAGTAAAAACACGGGCGCGCCTAAATCAAAACACGGCCGTGCCCATATTTAGGCACGACCGTGTTTTGGCCGACGCGCGCGGGCGTGTTTTTAACACGGGGCAAAACACGGGCGGGCAAAAGCAAAACACGGTCGTGCCCTCGACCGTGTTTTGCCCAGAATCGGGTTTTTTAACCCAAATTCGAGCCAAAGGAGAGAGGGAGCTGGGTTTTGGATCCCAAACACCCAAGGGACGAACCAAAGAGAGAGAGGGCGATTTGAGGGCATTCTAAGAGTGGAATTGGAGGATTTTTTTGCCTTGGAAGCTCTAGGAACAAGCCCGGACTTGGAGACTGATCATCTGAAGATTCTTACTGCAGTCTCTCTCTTCTCTATGGAGTAACTTCCCTTCACTTAGGTTTTGAGGAACCCTAGCTATGTTTGTTTGATTGGATGATTGTATGAGTACTCCTACTTGATAATCTTGAGTTCATATTCAATCTATGCATGTTTTCATGATTCAATTCTGCTTTAGTCGAGATTATTGATTCTGCTTTGATCCTATGAGAGCGAATACCTGATTAGGTCAATAGAGCACCATAGATTGATAGTATTGGATCGATTGCTTTAGTCGAGGGTTGATTCAATGCTTTGTATCGATTGAGAACCTCATTCGATAGAGGGAATCTAGTTCAGAACGCCTTGATCGATTGTTCTAGAGAAGGATACGTCCCTCTAGGCAATTGACTCAAGAGGGCCTTGTTCCTTTAGTCGAGACTCAAGGTCTAGTTAAGGATTCTCCGCATTGTGAATGAAAGTGAAATAGGTTAGAGATCATCAATCATTAATCTGGCTAGTGGCTAGGGGGAATCATACCTAAGTGAGTTCCCAACCTGTAATTAGATTAACTTTAACTGTAGTTTGTTAGAGTAGTTTTAGTTCTTCCATCTTAATCTGGTTTGCTAGATAATGAACTGAAGCTGAGTAATAGTAACTCTAGAGACCCGTGGATTCGATATTTATTACTTGAGCCACTATACTGCAGTCCCTTTTATTGGTTCCACTTGGCCATTGTTAGGAGTTGTGTCGTAGCGAGTCAGTAAGTAGGAATCGATTACCGATACCGGTTTGTAACCGGTTTACCAGTTACCGAATTACCGATAAACGGTTACAAACCGGTTTACCGACTTACCGTAAGGAGTAGTTGCGGACAGTTTTTCGGTTCGGTTTACCGGAAAATTACCGAACCGAATTTCTTGACAGTGGGGTGATGTTGTAATATTTTGATTTTTCTGAGTTTTTTTCTTCATTTTTGTAATTAATAATTTATTTTTAACTCTTATTTATAATATTTTGAGGCCTATACTTACTTACTTTCATTCATGTATGTAATATTTGTGAATAATGAAGTATATGTTATATGTTAATGACTTAACTGGTCCGGTATCGGTATTACCGAATTACCATCGGTATTTACCGATATTAGGGCCGGTAAACAGAGCTTCCCCATTTGACTTTCGACCGTCGATACCGCCGATAAACAGTTTACCGTTTAATGATATATTAAGCCCTCGTAAACCCTATTGCTTGTTTGCACTTTGCACCTTTGTACCTTTGTAAATTCGGTAATAGTAAAAACCGAAGCCAAATTTTCATACAAACCAAGAGTAATGAGCAGAGCAAAGGTGCGAAGTGCAAACAAGCAATAGGGTTTATGAAGGGCTTAACATACCATCAACACCATTCATTTTCAGCGCCCTTCTTCCCACCTCCCTCTTCAGTCTTCTCACAATCCTCTGAACATTCCCAACTCCCGAATCTCAACTTTCTCTCACAAAACATTCCCCCGCCCTAAAAAAACCCGAAATGTTGAAGCTTCTCTCTTCTTCCCGCAATCTCCACGCCCACATCGCTTCCCCATGCCTCCGAGCTACTCCTGCTCCCAGCTCCGGCGGAGCTTCTGGGTCGTCGAGCCCTTTGCTCAGAGCACTCAATTCGATTGCTGAATTGAGCAGGGGAAGCTCCAGCAGGCATCCCAATTTCTTCCGCAGGGCTTTCTTCTGCTCGGATTCTTCCTCCTCGGGCGGCGACGGAACCGGCCGCGGGGTGCTGGTTGAGGTTGCACTAAAGGGGGACGACAGCGATGCCGACGCCGGAGATTCCAGCAATAGCTCCTCCGCCATTGTCCCTACTAATCCGAGACCCGAGGACTATCTAACGGTTGGTTGTCTGAAAGAGATTGAAGCTTTGAAGATGGTTTCTTTTTTTTTTTTTGCTTTATTTTCGTTTATATGTGTATTTACTTAGATTGCTATGGACATGGTAATGGCTTGCGAAGTGTGAGTTTTGTCTTCACAAAGCATAGGAGCCTCTAGATGGTTCGGTGTAGAGCTTTTGTTGCCCGAAAACATGGTAGAATAGGCAGAAGAACTTATAGTTTATGTTAGGGTAGATTAGAAGTTCCACTGATCTAGATGAACATCTTGCTTGGTTCTTACTGTACAAATGTAGCTGAAGTTTATATTTTAAGTTACTATATGCATAATTGATAACACATTTTGCTTGTGCTTTGCAGGTATTGGCACTTCCATTGCCTCATAGACCTTTGTTCCCTGGTTTCTATATGCCTATTAATGTTAAGGTATTATTTATTCTACCAAACCTGGGGTTTTATGCTCACTCTAGCTGTCACAATCATATTATGTTTCATTACAGTGGAGTGATGCAATAACTTGCTTCGCATTTAGGATCCCAAACTGATGGCTGCATTACAAGAAGCACGGAAAAGACAAGCCCCATATGCTGGTGCTTTTCTCCTCAAAGAGGAGCCGGGCTCTGATCCCAATGTGGTATCTGGTTCAGAGTCGGAGAAGAGCACGGACAGTCTCAAAGGGAAAGATCTTTATAATCGTCTTCATGAAGTTGGAACACTAGCCCAGGTTCCTAAACTTTATTTAACCTCGCTGTCTGATACAGTTGGCATAGTAAGTGCTTTTTCTTTGAAAAAAGAATGGTAATGTTGATTCGATTTCCTCCAAAATGTGGCTGGCCAGATTTCAACTATTCAGGGAGAGCAGGTTGTTCTTATTGGTCACAGACGACTTCGGATAACAGAGATGGTTGAGTACAGATGAAACTTTTCCCTTTTTATCTTTCAGACTTGGTATCATGCCAGTGTATTCTTTACCTCTAAGCTGAAACTATTTGGGATTCTGTACAGGTCAGCGAAGAACCACTTACTGTGAAGGTTGATCATATCAAAGTACGCTATCTCAATCTCTGAACTCATATTCTTGATATCCAAGACCTCAATGTTCTAGTCTCTGCAAATATACCAGATTCTTTAGGTTATGTGGCTTACCCCTCTTGATTGTATAGGACAAACCTTATAACAAGGATGACGATGTTGTTAAGGCGACATCATTTGAAGTTATATCAACCCTTAGAGATGTTCTAAAATCGAGTTCCCTTTGGAGAGATCATGTCCAGACTTACACTCAGGTTTGGATTGTTTCTTTAGTGTTCTTCATAGGCTCACCAAAGATCACTTGACATCTTCACTTTCCAGTTGATCACTAAGATTGAATTTTGTTCACTGTTGTTATGTTGGGAGTTAGTATTTCTAACTTTGTAATATCTACAGCATATAGGTGACTTTAATTATTCAAGGTTAGCTGATTTTGGGGCTGCAATCTCTGGAGCAAGCAAGTTGCAGTGCCAGGAAGTGCTTGAGGAGTTAGATGTAAGTGGCATTCCAACTGTGGATTACTTCATTGCGTGAAGAGTTCTGATGTCTACTTTCTCACATATTTCTTTCTATGTTCTTGTTTCAGGTGCATAATAGGCTGAGGCTTACCCTTGAGTTGGTGAAGAAAGAAATGGAGATAACCAAAATCCAGGTATTCGACAATAGACTCACTGTTTGGGGTAGGTGTTGAAGTTTACTGTCAATGATTCAGTTCCCACTCGGTAAAAATTTTCTCCCAAATCCAGGAATCGATTGCGAGGGCGATTGAAGAAAAGATTAGCACTGAGCAGAGGCGTTACTTATTGAATGAGCAGCTTAAGGCCATAAAGAAGGTAGTTTTCCCCCTTTATTTTTCCTGCTTGATTTCTGGTTGTTTAACTCGGGGTTTTTGTTGTAAATTGGAGCTCTTTCTGTCATGTAGGAATTGGGGCTAGAGACAGATGACAAGACTGCTCTTTCTGGTGAGTTTGTGTGCGAGTATGCAAGAAAGCCAATTAAGTCTTGATTTTGATTTCTGTTAAAAATAGTGTGAAATGGTCACATTTATTTCGTTTCTACAGCAAAGTTTAGGGAAAGGATTGAAGAAAACAAAGAACACATACCGGCTCCTGTTTTGCAAGTGATACAAGAAGAGCTAACAAAACTACAGCTTCTAGAGGCGAGTTCGAGTGAATTCAATGTCACTCGAAATTACTTGGATTGGTTGACTGCATTGCCTTGGGGAAATTACAGGTTGGCTTTAAGTCTACCCACTTGGTCAAACAAATTTAAGGATAAATAAACATCTGTTTAGCTGAAATTCACAAAGTTCAGCAGAATATTTTGCTTGGTTTACTTAGACTCAGATTCTCAGAATACGTTTTTTTTTTCTTCTTCTTCATGTGAAGTGATGAGAACTTTGATGTCCTCCATGCACAACAAATTCTCGATGAGGACCATTATGGTTTATCTGATGTCAAGGAAAGGATATTGGAATTTATAGCTGTTGGGAAGCTACGAGGAACTGCACAAGGTATAGATCTCATGGTTGTTTCATACATTTCCAAATGTCTATCCATTTCATATCATCAGTCTTATGATTTCCGGTTTATTGCTAAATGCTTTATAGGGAAAATCATTTGTCTCTCTGGCCCACCTGGGGTGGGTAAAACCAGCATTGGCAAGTCAATTGCACGGGCCTTGAACCGCAAATTCTTCCGGTTTTCAGTTGGTGGCTTATCTGATGTTGCCGAGATTAAGGTACGGTTAATAGGACTTGTTAAGACACAATTCTTGCAATACCTGTGAATGGTTTCTTGGATGTCTTGTCTGACTGAGTCAATTTCACACCTAGGGCCATCGCCGGACCTATATTGGTGCAATGCCAGGAAAAATGGTGCAATGCCTGAAGAATGTTGGAACTGCTAACCCTCTTGTCCTGATTGACGAGATTGACAAGGTAATACCAGTTTTATCAGAAAACGGGAATTATTTTCCCATTTCTCATCTTTATCCTTAAGATTCTTTGCTTATCATGATTAGTACTTGAGATACATAAAAAGCCCTTTAGTTCTGAAAAGGTATTTTCTGTTTGGTATGGCAGCTGGGGAGGGGCCATTCTGGTGATCCAGCAAGTGCTATGTTGGAGCTTCTTGATCCGGAGCAAAATGCCAACTTTCTCGATCACTATTTGGATGTTCCAATTGACCTTTCAAAGGTCGGTATGTTTTTTTTTTTTTTAATGTCAAGTTTGAATTCTAGGAAACGATGTGTTTCAACATTCGCAAATCTAGGAATCGACGTGCTTAGCCATATAGAACATCAGCTTATGCTCGGATTCAGGATATTCCAATCTTCGTACTAATTGTGGTGGTTTTGCAGGTTCTATTTGTGTGCACTGCAAATGTTGTCGATACGATACCAACTCCTCTTTTGGACAGAATGGAGGTCATCGCTATAGCTGGGTATATCACCGACGAAAAGATGCATATTGCCAGAGATTACTTGGAGAAGTCTACACGTGATGCATGTGGCATCAAGCCTGAACAGGTCACTTTCTTTAACCCTTTTGACACATTATTTGTTACCGCAAAAGCTTAATGAAAATGTTGAATTATTTTTAATATGTAAATCCAGGTTGAAATGACTGATGCTGCTCTTCTTACCCTTATTGAGAGCTACTGCCGAGAAGCTGGGGTCAGGAATCTTCAGAAGCAAATCGAGAAGATCTACCGAAAGGTCTGAGTTCTGACCCTTTGTCTTGACTAAAACCTTGTTTGAGATCAAACTGCAATTTATTTTCTTCCTTATCAAGTTATGACTACTCTTTGTTGGACAGATTGCCTTGCAACTTGTACGAAAAGGAGTCCAAGGTGAAGCTCCAGTTTCGGGAGTTCAGATTATTCAGGATGGAGAAGCAAGTGAAGAAAAAGCCGATGATGCTGGGAATATCTCTTCGGAATCTGTTGAAGCAAATGTCGAAGGACAAACTGAGGTGACAATTCTTGAAGCAGACATTGTGCAGGCTGAGAGCTCGTCCAATCAAGATTCTAATCCCACAGATCAATCTACAGATTTAAAGGTAAATTCTATGGTGTGTTACTTCCGTTTCTTGATACGTAAATCTTGTACTATCACTATGTGAGGAAGTGTGAAAACTATGAAATCTGTATCTTCTCTTTTAAGTACATACAAGTAAACTTGCTACGAACATATCAACTCTCCACCCCTCTGACCGAGCATTTACTGCAATAGGACTCGTTGGAAACTGAGAAACAGGAGGAAAGCGAATCGACTTCAACAGTTGAGAAGGTCTTGGTGGACAAATCAAACCTGACGGATTATGTTGGGAAGCCTGTTTTCCACGCCGAGCGAATCTACGACCAGACTCCATCTGGCGTAGTCATGGGTCTTGCCTGGACCGCAATGGGAGGGTCCACATTGTACATAGAGACCACTCTCGTCGAGCAAGGAGAAGGCAAAGGAGCCCTTCAGCTCACCGGCCAACTGGGAGACGTCATGAAAGAGAGCGCCCAGATCGCACACACATATGCGAGAGCAGCACTGCTCGAGAAAGAACCAGACAACCAATTCTTTGCCAACACGAAACTCCACCTTCACGTGCCAGCTGGTGCCACCCCAAAGGATGGGCCCAGCGCCGGGTGTACCATGATCACATCCCTGCTCTCTGTGGCAATGGAGAAGCCCGTGCGGAAAGATCTCGCGATGACTGGAGAAGTCACATTGACTGGAAAAGTCCTTCCTATTGGTGGGGTATGTCACTGCAAAAGCCTAAAGCACCGTACTTTTTTTCTCCATTGCTAGCTGCGGCAGGCTACTTTTCCCCAGTTTTTAATCACCTTGTGATGATTTAGGTGAAGGAGAAGACGATTGCAGCTAGAAGGAGTGGTGTGAAGACAATCATATTCCCGTCAGCTAACAGGAGGGACTTTGACGAGCTTTCGCCTCAGGTTAAGGAAGGGCTTGATGTCCACTTTGCGGACCATTACAGCCAGATATATGAATTGGCCTTTGACTTTGATCAGAACTAGTAGATAAAGTAATGCACAGATTCTTTATGTCTTCTGGGTCTTCTCATATACACATTCTTGCACAAGCTTTTCATTGGCCAGAAGAAGAAAAAAAACCCCCAGTTTTGTGCCATTAGATACATCGTTGACTACTGACAGTTTTCTGAAGTGTATGCTGCTGAAATACAAGCCATTCCCCCAACCCAGAAACATTGTTTGGTAGTTGGTATTGGTTGGAACTTTGTTAGTGTTTGGATGCATAGAGATTAGAATAGACAGAGAGAAAGGGAAGTTCTTTTTGTGATGGAACAAGTTGTAATGAATTTTAATTCCTTTTGCTTTCGTTTTCTGTTCATTGCTGGTTTGCCATGCGTGGAAATAAGAGGCTCCAAGATTCTCCTATCCATCATCCAACAGGCGGAAACTTTCTGGTCATCATTGGACAGTTATGCAGTGGGTTGGTGGAAGCTCTCTACTCGTTAGTCATATGAGTGAAGTGAGCCTTTCACATTTCTCTTGATTTGCGAATCATTGGAATTCCCTTTGACTTTGTAACACAGACTGCAAGACGATGATTGAGATGTGGATACAGAACTCAAGAACACAATAGAGAATGAACTGATGAGGATTGTGTATGCCAAGTTGCTTTCTTTAATCCGTAAAATTTACATAAAAAAAATATATAAATTGCTCAAAATATCAAATTGTATATGTCGGAATAGAAGAGAATGCAAATACAAGAAGAAGCACATGACAAATTTGATAAAATCTTTCTACGTAATTATATCGAGACTTATTAGTCTATACATCTGTTAAGAATATTTGTATAGTTAATCTATCTATTACTCTAAGTGAATGGTCGTACAAATCAACCGTTTCGGACTCCACTCCATATAAAAAAAAAGCAACATACTCTCTATGAATTTTGTAAGATTTTTAACTTAATGCTAGATTGCTAGTCCACATTACACATCAACCACAATCATGAGTCGCCCTTGCAAATGAAGCATTAATTTGGTAACCCTTTTTTTTCTTAATTAAACATCAATATCGCTTAGATCCCACAAGGATACAATTCATGCACCTTCAAGATTGCATGGAGATAAAAAGGAATTAAGCCAATTTTTTTAAGGACCCCACTAAGATTGTCATACTACTATCTCCCAAAAGCATAATCTTATTGCATTAGTTTATAATATGAAAGGGAGAAGGGAAAAAAACACATGTGATTTTCTTTGTACCAATGCCTACGGGCTATAAACACATAACTAAAAAAGTCCAACTGCCAAATTGGCCACTAGCTAGCATCTTAAATTCCAAAGAATGTGACTTGACGAGAGTACTAATTACCTAAATGACCATTAAATTTTAGATCACTAACACATCTATGACGACTGAATTTTAAGTTTATGAGGTTATTGCTAGAATCAGGAAAATTAATCACTCTTTTTTATGTTTGTCAAATAAATTTTTTTTATCTAAGTGATAGACTATTATGTTAGTGTGTTATAACTATGAGCTAACCTGAACTAGTAACAAAACAAGCCACCTAGACGCTTTGATTCCTATAATGTAGGGGTAACAAGAAAAGTCTTTGGTGGTTTCAGATAATGCGGGTTGGAATTGGATCGAGTAATCGATTTATTTTGGATCAAGTGTGAGTTTGACAAAGTCATCCTAATCATAACTAAATCTAATAAACCTTTTTTTTATTATCAGTTTTGGAAGAGTTGGCACTAGTATAAACAAAATAATTTAAACAATTTAGACAAACTATCTATGGGAGGAGAGGGAGATTTTAAGAGTCGTTTTCAATCGATTTGTTGGGTCATATTTCCACCAAAGTGAAAATGTGGGAAAGAAACTGGAAAAATGGGTCACTTTCAAAAGCCATGGACTTAGATTTTGGTTGCTAGCTCACAAGTCACAACCATCGCTATGCTATCCAAATCCTTGCCTCTTTTCTTTCTCATGATGATAAAAAAAAAACAATTGTTAAGTCACTTCAACATTTTAATAGGTTGAAGACTCTTTTCTCCATAGGGAAAGTCCTAATTTGAAAGAGTTTAGCTTTAAGTCCTCATAGATTAGATCGTTTGCTTTTTCTATCTTATTTTACTAAACGGATGGAAATCATTAATTAGTCTGTATTTACAGTACACTATGAATTTTGCGCGTATACAAATATACTCATTCTCGTAATCATAATTTGATTATCTAATTTGTGTCAAGATGATCTTAATATTTAATTTCATCCCAAGGACAAGAAAACTGTGAATTCAGGGGCAAACATTTTTTTCATGACTTGCTCTTATCATAAGTAAATCTAAAACTTACTCGGTACAATATTCATCTAATGACCATTACAATGACATATTTGTGGCTAAAAATGCATGAATTAGTTGGAGGTTAACATTATATCAATCATATTAAGCAGATAACAGTGATTAGAATTTAAGAATTAAATTATAGTTTCGAACTAAATTATATAATATGTACCCAAAATCAATATTTTCCATTAACGCCTCTTATTAACGATATAGATGTGTCAAATAACTATACTCATTAAAAAAATTCCCCTGATATATGATTCCAATGTATTGGAGTGAGAGCAGTAATCTACTACCCAAGTTCTCATATTATCGAACAACATTATCCATTTCTTTGGACAGCTGCTTTCCCATCTTTTGCAGCCTTTTTCCTTCTTTTTGTGTACACACTCTGCAAACTAACAAAGAAAAGAAAAAAAAAAATGTAGATAAGAATATCAACGTTGTCAAATCGGTTTATATCGTTGTGGCGGTTTAGTGAGTGGTATGTTTCGATTGGTGGTACATTCGGTTTGTGTCGGTTCATGTTAGTTAGTATGATATGTAATAATATGAAAAATCATTAACATCATATGAATTTAAACACACACACAGGGTATGTCGTACCTTGAGTAAGAAAATGATATCTAGACCTTGAATTGACCGGAGTTTGGCATCTGGTACTATTCTCAAACCCTTAAAGATCAAAATCTATGTCTTAGTTCTATAAATCTCATACACGAAGATTAATTTATTGAGAAACAAAAATCGACGGTCATGATTCATTGAAATATATGCAACAAATTACATGCTCAATCTAAGGAGTTAGCCTCTATGATTTAGAAAACTAAGTCCTAGGGTTCACCCATCAAGGTTATGGTATAGTATCATTCCCAAAAATCTGGTTAATTCGATGTCTATATAGCATTTTCTTACTTAGGTTATGTCGTACCCTTGATTTTACCCAAGGTACGATTGAAGTTATATATATAGCATTCCAAATAAAATAAAAATACTCATATTTAAATACAACATTTTACGTCAACACTCAAACTTTTATACTGGAATCCAACAACTGACATCAACGTTGAACTTTTAAATTTATGAAATAAGTTACAAATTAATTTTTCAGTAATTAAATTCACTAAAACGACTTCATTTTGTTTTTAGGGCGAAAATTTATTATGTTGACCATACCGATGCTATTCACACTAGTTTCATGATCAACATCAATTGAATCGGATTCATTCGGCCGACATTCCACGGACGTGACAAGCATGAAGAATACACCACTCCTATTATGCGATGAAGAGAGTAACTATTGATGCGAATCATTTAATTCAAAATTTCCATGAGTTTGTATAATTAATGTGATTTATAATCTAGATGATTCCATTTTTTTTAATTCAACGATCTTGTATCAATCAATTATCAATTCGTTTCATGATCTATTCAGAATGACATATAACAATTAAAATCCTCCATTGTGCAACCTCTACTTTCCTCATATGGTAGCATTCTTAAGTGAAGAAGAGCACACTATCTTTGACCTAAATGTCACTGTAAATGGGGTTTTGGAAATGATATGAGGATATGAGAGAGAGATGAGATATTCATATTCCAAAAGCTATAGTTAGTCGATTTGTCCTTCTCCCCAAATTTTGCCAAAAAAAAAAAAAAAAAAAAAAAACAAACAAACAAAAGGGTGCACAATTTAAAAGCACTTAGCATATGATTGGATAATACCCTTTTCCAAACCTTTTAATCATATCCATTTCCTTTGTACTCAAGCCGACTCATGAAAGCAAGTTGGTGATGAAGACATTGTCCATTCCTATCCATCCTATTATCGATTTCTAGTTGTTAATGGTACTAAGAATTGGCAACAATAGTGATTTGTGATTGAGATAGCTCAATCATAATCATTACATCTCAATCACGAATCAATTTGTATTATGTGTCTTCTTATTCATCTTCTGCAGTGGTATCACATTATGTCTAAAATAACCTAATAGGTTCAAACGGTACTTGAGTTTATTTGGATGATGGAATTATCAAATGAGGCAATATGCATTAATTACTTTAAAATTGTCTTATCTTGCAATTGATACATCATTCAAATTTGACTATTCAAATTGCTTCGGTCCAATCGATACATCACCATTTTCCAACCGAGACTATTTGACCCAATTACTTCATTTTTTTCAGCCAATTGAGTCCGGTTCCATCATCCAAACTGACTCGGTGACTCCTTAAAAAAATAAATGAGAGTTAAGTTGGACTAAGATAACAAATATGAGCAAAAGTTGGAAAAATCCAAATCAGCAATTCGTGTGTTTTGCACTTGCCATTTAAGTTCGATGAACTTGTGTTTTGTGGTGTGATGATATCACCCACTCACTCACTCACATATACAACACGTTCTTATATCCTAATATTAAGATAATGTTTCTTCCTTAACTAATATCGCCTCACATACATCACTCCTCCCTCCCTCCCTCCATCACCACAATTGATTTGGATGATGTTTGCATCATTAACCACAACAACTCACTTTATACACGACGTTTAACAAAGTAATTACTAATGCAATAGGGCTCAACCGGACTAGTACCAACCAATGTGGTAATTGACGTAATTGGTAACCTAGCTTTAGTCGGGTAACAAAAATTTTCACTTTTCGGTAATACGACACCCTGTTAAGATGTTGAAAGAGATATATATTTACGTTCGCAGTAATGTAATTTGATTCGGCATATGTCAAAATTGCTATAGAGCTGACATCCGAAATGAAGATCGCTTGATTTTTTGCTCTATGATTATGGATGTTTTGATTGGCTTTTTCATGAGTTTTTCTTCTTCTTCTTTTCATGATCTTTCTTCTTTTTGATTTTTTTATCCAATTTATGTTTTCTGTTTCGTTAACAAACTGTCTCGATCATCAACAAATAAAAAATTTGATTCGTTATTTCTGGTATAAAAAAATTTCCACCCTTAAGTACCTGAAATTTACATAATCCAAATGAATTAAATTTAAATAGGATTCGTTATTTCCGGTATAAAAAATTGCTTGCATTGTTGTAATTATGTTCAAAATTTCAAATACATCAAAATATCAACAATTCAGTCGGATTGAAATAATCAGTTTGGCGATTTATGGATGTGGTCATGTGGATGGCCAAAGTAGTTCATAAGTGGGAAGAATGAAAAGGAAATGGGAATGGGCCTTTTTGAGAAGGTGGGGGCCCATTGAAGATCTGGGTTTCTCATTTCTGGTTCTGGTTGTGGGCGTGATCGACTGACAAAGTGTATTGTACGCGTGGCCCGTATTTTATATTTTGCGACGATTTTTTGGTGTTATTATGACGAAATAGATTATGGGCTTACGTCTCCAATGATTATCCATCGATGGCTGCTCTCAATTCTGCACGTGGATTCCTAAAACAACCTCTAATTTTTTATTAATTAAGGAGAGGGGAAATTTTAAGAGGAGATAAAATTTGATAGAGGAAAGTACTAGGGAAAAAATAAAATATTGTTTTATGAAGTTAGAAGTGATAAATACAGTGAAAAGTGGGTTGGTTATAAAAAAAAGCAAAATTACATGTTTGGTCACTCAAATTATATAAAAATCTTTCACATTTGTCACTTGAATTACTTGTTTTCTTATTTACCACTAATTTTACGAATTGTTTCACCTGAAAAATAATTTTTTTAATTTTCACGTCATTTAATTAACAGTCGAACTTTATAGTTGACTGCCACTTAGGACAAATTTAATGAAGTGTGACGGCTGGCGACTACTGGTGAAATGATTTGTAAAGTTAGTGGCAAATAAGAAAGAAAAGTAATTTGGGGGACAAACGTGAAAGATTTGTACAATTTGAGTCACCAAACATGTAATTTATCCGTTGTAAAAAATATTCTTTTCAAATCTAAACTAACTAACAAAACAAAAAGAAAAAAAATAATATAAAAAATTTCTCTCCACCTTGCCCTCAATTTGGGTTAGGATTGAATCGTTAAGGAAGAGATTTTTTTAGCCATATTTCTATTTTTCATCAAAACCAAAAACTTGTGGCAAACATCCCTTGCCAATATGGCTAACCTTTACATATCAGACTCATTTAAACCATTTTAAGTAACTTCTTTATTGTTTTCAAGTTTCATGTTGTATCCTAGCAGTTGTGGGAATGATTTCATTCAAATGATTCCACGACCAAATTTCAATAGATCCAAAATTCATAAATATTTTTCCTCTCATTTTTCACATTACTCATCCTGAGACCTTATTTTCTATATTATTTTCTCAATTTTAAACTATTATGTCCCATTATTTTCTACTTTTGTTTTTGCCTCAACATTGATATGTATGGACTGAATTGAGTAGTATTGTATTGTCGATATTTTCTCAGCATAAAAAAAATATTTTCAATAAAAATGAAGTTGAATAAAGTGAGTACATTAATGCTAAAATTGGTACTCATTTTTAAAATAAGTAACTAATGATCTTTTTTTTTATAGTTTTCAGTTTTCCAAGACTTTCTAAAATTGTGAACTAAACTGATTTTGTTTTCAGTTTTAGTGTTGTTTATGTTCTATCTCTGTTTTCACAACCAAATGAAAACACAATATGACAACAATACTAAATTGGACTTAGCTTTTGATATGGGTAGTTCAATTAATGGTTAAAGAATTTAGGTTTAGTTCACGCTAGTCTTTCAAAATTTGTCAAAACTTGTCGAGAAAACTCATACAAGCTTTGTCTCGGGTCAACATACAACTGACAATATCTACATTTTGCATAAAGTTGAGCACTTTATGTGGGTGAAAATAGGAAATCTCAATTGAAAGGTCTTGAAGATCATCTTGCTAAAACCTATATCTCATCAAATAGAGCTTTATCTAGATACATTGCTCGCAACTGGAGTACCCCAAACATTCATCTAGTTGACTATGCACTGTATAACCACAACTAATATGTAAATCCACTGGAATATTGGTTTAACGGAGGAGTTTCACCCTTCCTGTGGTCTTAGACATGGATATCCACGATCTCCTTACATGTTCACCCATTCTATGGAAGTATGAGATATCTAATCAAATATGCTATTGAGGATGAGTCTTGTCAGCCTAGTTGATTGATTAGGAACAATCTTGCTCTTTTCAGATTACTGATCTTGTGACAGCTTGAATGGATCAAGTGGAAACTATTTTGGAATTTATTGGAGATTTGAGAGAGGCGACTTCGGGCCAATATATTCAGTCAACCGAAGTCATCAGTGGCGGAGCCACTTGGACCTTAGGGAGGTCCTGGGCACCACCTGAATGATGAAAACCTAGAAGGAAAAAAATTATACTGCTTGTAAAAGATACTGCATGTGGTATGTTGGGAGGCATAATTGAACTATGGACCTGCAATGTTAATAATCATCAACTACACCATTGAACCAGAGATTTTTCCAATAATAGCACCTTTTAAAAAAAATTATAAAAATAGCACCTAGTACATAAAAATTACAAAAATAGCACCATTTTTTTGAAATCTTACCTTCACGGTGCGTTTTATTTATAAACCGCACATTGGAGATGCGGTCCTTGTCACGTCAACCAGGGAACCGCACTTGGAAGCTGTGGTTTGTGTTTCCTCCGGAGCAGCCTTCAAGACCGTTGGATGAGGCGGCGGACCGCACGCCAAGTCAGCGATTCGTGCCAAGGATCGAAGACCGCACCTTTCGCCTGCGTTCCGCGCCTCGAGAAACGGAAACCGCACCCTCCAGATGCGGTTTCAATGAAGGAAAAATTACCAGACCGCCCCTAGAGGGCGTGGTCTGAAATGTATAAATACTCCCCCTCCCCCTCCTCATTTTTTCACACCACAACCCATTTTCACTCTCTCTCTCTCTCTAAAATTATCTCTCTATCCCCTCCCCTCTCAAAAGCCTAGGAAATAGTGGTCTGTTGGTTGCGGCTAAGTCCGATCTGCCATCAAACAACATTTCTTTGGTTTTTCCTTCAAACCCCGCCGAATCTCTGTCCGACTTTCGCAAAAAAAAATGGACGAGCGGTACGTACTCATTATTTTGGTCAATTTTTGTTGTTGTTATAACCTTTTTAATTAATCTATGTACTAAACTTGTTGTTATTCTCTCGTAGGTTGGGGACGACGTGGATATATACGACCAACGGTATTATGTGGATCAAGGACCTTTTGAACCAACCGACTTGTACGACCAACCCAACCATCGTTCAAGGGATGTTTGGAACCATCACGAGGTACATAAAATTCTTCGTCATTTGTCTTTCTTTTATTTTGCTAATGTACTTAGTGGAATATAAAATAAATTTGATCATTTTTAATCGTATTGGTTGTTTTCAATAATTTAATCGAATACATAGCGCCACTTACTTCGACTCTTTATAAAGATATGCACGTCTAAGGAAATGGTATTTTAAGCGATTATCATGATCCTCCCATTCCCTGGGAAAATCGGGTATTAAGAGATCCTTGGATCCCCCCTTTTTCTGTCAAAAAGGCTGTGTTTCTAAGAAGATGTATACCTCTTCTAAGAGTCTAACGAGTATTGCATTGTATTCGATTAAATTATTTAAAACAACCAATAAAATTAAATTATTTACCAAATAACCAATACGATTTATGTTTATGTGTACAAAATGAATTTTATTAATTTCAAATATTTGAATATGTATGTATCTCTTTAAATTGTTATTCATTTAAAATGTTATTTATGTTAATTATTGAGTATGTTTGTTTTATGATAATGGTTAACTGTTTCGACTGCTCTTGCGATTGTCATTCTCCATTACTTCGGTGACTTTATAGGCATGGACCTTTCCCTTTGTCTCATTCGTCCTTGCCTAGTGGATTCGATTGACGAACCATGCATTCGTTTTCCAGAAAGTCATATCCACAATGGTAGAGATTGGCAGTGAACGAACACCCTTGTAGACAGAGTTGATACTCTCACTTGAGTTTGTTGTGGCAATACCCCATCTTGTACTTCCGTCTTTATGAAATGTCCACATGGATAGGTCGTGTCCATCCAGCCACTGTGCCCCTTCAGGGCATAACTCACGCATCTTCTGCAACTTCTCCTGAAATTTTTTTCTCTTGGTAGGCAACAGCTGAGGAACACACATAAAAGTATTACGTTAGTCATAATTCGGAAATTTAGTACAATTAGAACAACCAACACGTACTCTCGTTAGACTCTTAGGAGAGGTATACATCTCCTTAGAAACACAGCCTACTTGGCAGAAAAAGGGGGGATCCGAGGATCGCTTAAAACCCGATTTTTCCAGGAAATGGGAGGACCATGATAATCGCTTAAAACCTCATTTCCTTAGGCATGCATCTCTTTAGAAAGAGTCTAACAAGTGTCCATTTATTTTATATAAGATATTGTTATTTGAAAAAATTAAACAACCAATAGAGAGCTTACCAATCCACCGCAAATTATCAGCAAGCTTCCTCCGCTTGAAATGATGGTTCCAGTTGCTCTTGAAGTGTCATATGCACCACCTTTGGGACCAATTCCAGGCTGGATCCAAACCTAAAATGGAAGCTCTAATGCTGGCGTGCCAATCAGAGATTAGTGTCAGGTTCGTCCTCCTAGTGACATGGAGCTGAATTTGCCAGAAAATCCATCCATAGCTATCAGCATTCTCTCCCTCAACAATGGCGAAGGCTAAAGGAAATACTTGTCTGTTTGCATCCGCCCCGCTGGCAATCAGGAGAGTGCCCTTGTATTTGCCGGTAAGGAATGTACCATCCACTTGGATCACAGGGACACAAAAGCCAAAACCATCAATAGATGGCTTGAATGCCCAAAACAGTCGTCTGAAATGGTGTTTGTTACCGGGCTCCGGCGGTTGTATCTCTTCATCTTGGTATCGAGGGGAGTAAACAGTGTCAGCGTTAGACGCCTCCAATGCCAAAATCAACCTGGAAAGGAATGCATATGATTCTTCCCAATCACCAAAGACGGCGGCCAGAGCTTTCTGCTTTCCATGCCACGCCTTCTTATAGTTAATCATATAACCATAACGACTTGCAATGTCAGCGATTATGACTCACCTTCAGGTCAAGATCTTGCTCAATTAGATGCTTGATAGCTACAGCAACCACCCTGGATTTCAACTGTCGATGGCCTTGGGATGTTATGGATGACACACATGTGTGTGTTCACCGCACAGGATATGACCCAATGACCGTGTCTCTTGCTGTTGATGGCCTGAATCCTAACATTGCATCCCTCATGATAATTACGGCATTTGACTATGAGCCTTTTCGTGTTGGAATGAGTTGTTTGCCATTCAAAATGTCGAGTCATTGCTTCAGTATCAATGGTGTGCCGCACCTCCTTCTTCGAGCCAAATTGTTGGCCCTTCATAAGCCCAGTGAGTAAACCCCATATTGGGACCTCTGGCGGCTCCATGTCGTTGTCGACACACCAATTGTCGTCTGGAATATGATTGTAGTAGGGTACTGGTACACAGTCACGAGCCACCTCATCATCATTATCTGAGTCTGACTCTGCACCTGAATCATCAGCACCTTCAAGAGGGTCGGAGCTGTCTGCACTGATGTTGTTCTCTCCTTCTTCATTGGAGGGGTCACTAACTGGTGTTGGCAGAGCATCTTCTATCTTATCCAGCTCATGAAAGGCACCTTCATCAGCTCCACAATGGTAGTTGTGAAAACTACCACTGCCTGATTGGAAGTTGTACTCGGGTTGGTTGGCATGGTCCAGTTGAACTTCTTCTTCATATGATGGGAAAGATTGATGATGATTGATGACCTTCACCTTGCTCTTGGTACTGAAAATATGAATGAGGATCATGGTAACTTTGGTAGGGATGATCTCCATATAATTCACCTCCACCATGGATACGAGATGTTTGACCGTCTCCAGGATGACCTCTAACTCCTACGACCGCCTCGGTGTAAACGAACATCTCGGCTTTGGAAAGATTGTTGGACCTCAAGAATTCGAGCATGGCATCTACTTCATCTTGAGTGGTTATGAGATATTCCTTGTGCCACAACGACCCGTATTCTCTGTTTGGATATCGGTAAACCATACGATCAACTGTTCTCGTGCCATCCATGCAAGTAACGTTAGTACACATTTAATGGAGGTCTTCAAGCATCGGTCTGGTAGCGACCTTTATTTTCTGAAAATTGCCACCTACGTAGGTGACCCCCTTTCCGATCTCTTCCGTGTAACCATTCCACCGTAACCCAAGCGTGAACTTTTGGAATGTCATCTGCAAAAAAATCGTAGTTCAGTTAATATCGTATAAATCACAAATCACAATAAAAAGTAATACAAAATAAACCTACGAGTTAACGTTAACCGCAAAAACACTAAAGAAGTAGGGAGCTACAACATAAAATTGAATAGGGAGAAGGAAAGGTGTGAAGAGAAGAGAAGAGGTTTCCTGGGGATGTCTTTTATAGGCAAAATCATCAATGAAAATCGCATGGGGAGGATGCGGCTTTCATCTGCCATGCAGCCCCACGTTTGTCAACCTGCATGGCAACATGTTTGATGTTGGAAAAATGGGGACGTCACACAAACCGCATGGGGGTGCAGTTTGTGTGGGCAAAACAGCATGTTGAGGGTGTGGATTGTTTTGGAGAAACAAAACTGCATCCCCAACGTGCGGGTTTGCTAGGTCAGCCCAAGAACCGCACCTTGGCCATGGGTTCTGTTAGGTCAGACACGAAACCGCATGACCAAGATGCGGTTTTGGCCCAGAACCTTAATCCGCACCTTGGGCGTGCGGTTTACATATAAACCGCACCTTGTGCGTGCGGTTCACAATTAAACATCAGTTTCAAAAAAATGGTGCTATTTTTGTAATTTTTATGGGCTGGGTGCTATTTTTATAATTTTTATTAAAAAGGGTGCTATTTCTGGAAAAATCCCACTAAACCACAAGCTATTTCATTTTTTATTATCTAACATTGAACTAATTTATATAGACATGACTTAAAGTTACTTGAATCCAGAAAGCAGCAGTTTTATAGACATGATATCTTACATCATGATCTTCATCAATTAAATGTTTATATATTTGATATAAAGATAGTTGGGAGGGTTACAAGAATACAAGATTAAAGAGAATTGTTAAACTTTATAGAGAAATGATTGTGCAAAAAAGTATCAAATATTTTCTATTAGTGTATCGAATTCTGAAGTTGGCATTATTGCTACTTGTTGCCACTGCAAGTGTTGATAAAGCATTTTTGCAATGAACTTCGTGAAGAAATTCTTTTGAACTCATATGTGTGATGAAATTATGAATGATTTTTTAGTGGGGTACATTGAGAATGGCATCCTAAATAGTTTGGATGATGAATGTATTTTAGATATATTTCAAAATATGAAACACGTCATGAATTATTGTATACTTTATTTTATATTTTAACATTGGACCAAATTAACTAAATTTCTTGCTACGCCACTGGAAGTCACGCATAATTTTCAAACGAAAAGTGACACCGACACAAAAAGTTGTCATAGGTGGTGGTCTGGATATTCCAAAGACCAAGAATTTGGGCTACTATTTAGATTGCCCAGTCATCCATGATTGGATTTCCGAATCCACTATTATTATTTTTATTGATAAAATCGATGTCCTCTTGTAGGTTGGAAGACTATCTCTAGAAACAAAATCACGCTTGTTCTATAAGTACTCTCGTCACTCCCATCATACACCAAGCATACCTCCTTGTCGGCCAGTGTAATAATACATTAACAAGAAGATCAAAGCTTTCATCCGAGGAAGCTTGGAAGCATGGCACAATATTACCTAGTGGAATGATATACGCTTCGTTGGACTAAGAAAGAGGAAGGTCTCGGGATATTGCAATGCCACCCAAACGAATGAAGCCTTCATGCTCAAAATTTCCTGACTATTGAATGCCTTCCGTCGAACATATTCTCCCCCTCTCCTTTCAGTCAAGCGATTTCGTTCCTTCCCGCTCACATATTCCCTCCCTCTCCTTTCAGTCGAGCAACTTCGTTCCTTCGCCCTTCTCACTTCGGTTGAACAGGGCTTTGAAAGGCGCCGACTCTCATATGGAAATAGATCTTCCATTACTTCTGGAAAACCACAGCTAACTCGTTATGCGAGTGAGCACTCTGTCTTTGGTAATAGAGGATATCTAAGATTGTGTCATTATAGCCAAGTACCTAAAGAGACCAAACGGTTTTGCACCTCATACTAATGGCCAGACGTCTATTTATGGAGGGGAGTCATGATGACACGCAATTTATCCATATTTTAGACATCATTTCTTAGGCATTTGATGAAATAATCATCTTAATGTCAACATTTTTGGTTGATAGTATACTATGTATAACTAATTGATGATATTCTAGCTCTTAGCACGATTCTTACAAGTTTTTGGCAATTTGGCTCGTAACTCTCTCATTCGATACTATGTTGTGTTCTCTCATCTAATTTTGATATCTAGCATGTTAATAAAGGTTTTAGGAAGTTTCAAGACATTCGAAGGTCGTTTGATGGGTAAAACGAAGGAGCACTTGTGCAGAAGGCAATCAATCTCACTCCCAAAACTCATGATCGTGAGATTGCATCGTGATATTGAGATCACCAGTAAACCATGAAGATTACGACCATGATCTTTGATCTTTACCGATTATTTGTGACATATGCACGTGGATATAAGTATTCGAGACTATTTTTCCAGAAAGGGGACATTCTAGAGAGAGAAACATAGGATTATGAAGATGTAGAGATAGGTGAGTTTGGAAGGTTTTTGGGATATTTCTTCATCAGTCCAACCCCAAATTCACCCAAGATTCAAGTGGAGTGATCAAATCAAGGTGTAGAAGATGAATCTACACACAATCTTTTCTTATTGCTCCTCTTTGTACACTCTTTATGCCTCTATGTTTTAGCTTATCAGTTGCTTATGAGATAAACTCTACCTTGTAGATTTGTCATGGGTGTGTATTTAATTTTTGATTGTGAACTTATTCCCTATATCTATTGATGGTCTATAATGATTTCCTTATGCTTTTGAAGTATTTGGATTGGGTGTCAAAGTTTGTAAATGTAATTGTTTGATTCGCATAGGGAACTTCAACTCATCGATTCATGTTGTGTCTTTGTTTGAGCATTAAATGAGTGGTTGTGGCTTGTGAGTAGTTATTATTAAAAAACCTTGTGGTATACGAACCTAGACATATCTAAGAAATTTTATAACTTTGATTATGTTTGATTGCATTAATACCACTACACACATGCACATCAATAGTCTTCATAGTTAGTTACAATTCAGGCATCTGGCTAACCGACCCAAAACCAAGGCAGGATCCAGGCCAATAGGACTGTGCAATGTTAGCTACAAAGAAATTGCTAAGTGTCTAGCTAACAGGCTGAAAGTGTTTATGTTATGGGACAATCCAAGTACCACATTGAAAATACAAGAGAAGGAACCCTTGTATATTAATGTCCACCTAGCCCAATTAGTACGAGGCCTTTTGGGGAGGACACCCAAGAGTAAAACCGTGCGGGCTTGGTCCAAAGCGGACAATATCGTACTGGGCTGCCCGATTATGACAAGTGGTATCAGAGCCTGGTTCGGTTCAGGGCGGTAGACATCATAGTGGAGCCTCATCGGTGACCTCAGGATTTGCGATTTGCGTCTGGTTTGGTGGATCCACGAGAGATCCACGTTTGGGCTACATCTGGTTTGGAAGATTGAGGGAGGTCCGTGTTTGTCTGGTGGAAAGATCCACGTTTGTTTGGAAGATCAAAGAGAGTTCTGCGTTTGGGAAAATCCTTGACCGAAAAGCCCATCGATATAAGGTGTCTGGCGGATCAAGATAATCGCTGAGGTGAGGACACGATGTTCGTGGTCCTTGTCTTGAGGGGAGGATTGTTATGGGACAATCCAAGTACCACATCGGTAATACAAGGGAAGGGACCCTTGTATATTAGTGTCCACCTAGCTCAATTAGTACGATATTGTCCGCTTTGGGCCAAGCCCGCACGGTTTTACTCTTGGGTGTCGTCCCCAAAAGGCCTCGTACTAATTGGGCTAGGTGGACACTAATATACAAGGTCCCTTCCCTTGTATTACTGATGTGGTACTTGCATTGTCCCATAACATTTTATGTCTAAGCGGGTGGACGAGAATCAAACAAGCTTTGTGCCAGGTCGCTACATAACAGACAACATAATCATCCTTTAGGAAGTTGTCCACTCTATGAACAGGAAAAGGGGCAGCGGGGTACCATGATCTTAAAATCAACTTAGCAAAAGCTTATGACAGGATTAGCTGGATATTTTGGTACTCCACACTGTGTGCGGCTGAGCTACCAACGGACTTCATGTAACTAATTATGGCATGTGTGACTACAACGAGTTTCCAAATATTATGGAATGGCAGTTACACAAAAGAGTTCAAACCGGCTCGATGACTTAGATAGGGATGTCCTCTCTCCCCTTACCTCTTTATTTTATGTATTGAACGACTTAATCATTGTATTAAAGATTCAGTGAAGAGAGCTGATTGGAAACCAATCTCCTTATTGAAGAATGGATCTGGTGCTTTTTGCAGAGGCGAATCCAAGGTAGGGAAACACTATTTCAAATTGCTTGAACAAGTTCTGTAACGCATCCGTAGAGAAAATTAACAAAGACAAGTCTTGCATGTTCTTCTCCAAGAATACTAAGGATAGTATGAAGGACAGGATTAGTGCTCTTCTTGGTATCAAACATACTAATAACCTGGGATGATACCTCGGTGTCCCAATTATTCATGGGTGAGTGACCATGGAGACTTATAAGTTTATCCTGGAGAAGATTAAGTAACGTCTAATGGGCTAGAAAACCAGGAGTCTCTCTCTTGCATGACGAGTCACACTCGCAGTCTCTGTTCTTAATGCCTTACCAAATTATGTCATGCAAACTGCAGTCATTCTCTACCATATTTTTGATGCCATAGACAAGAAGATTATGGCATTTATCTGGGGTGCTGAAGATGGCAAAACCAAGACACACCTAGTCACTTGGGACACCATTTGCAAACCCAATGAGGAAGGTCGACTTGGACTTTGATCAGAAAGAGCTTTAAACATGACATATCTAATGAAACTTGGCTGGTCATTTCTGAATAACGATGATTCTTTATGGATTAAAGTTTTGCAGGAAAAATATGTGCGAGAAAATGAGGATGACAGTATTACCATGTCATAGACCCCAAGACGTTGGAAATGAGTATTAGATGCCCTACCATTAATGAAGCAAGGTCTTGTGTGGAATATTTGAAAGGCATAAATGTGAAATTTGGACGGACCATTGGTTGGCTGATGGCACAACCCTTAGTGACCAAGTGTTGGATACTAGCCTGAACATTGACTGGGAGGTGTCAGTTGCACAGATGACCACTGACACAGGTGAGTGGAGGTGGACCATAATCATGCCTCACATTCCTAATACTATGATTTATTTTATTGTAGGAACAAAACCTCCTAATTCTGAACTTGGAGAGTATGTAATGACATGGCGATTAGAGGCTTAAGGGAGATTTCGGCTTCGATCAGTCTACCGGGGAGTGACTGAGTGGATTCATTCAGACGATAAGGAGGCGACCAACGAGATTGGACAGCCAATCTGGAAGAGCCTTTGGAAATGGAATGGCCACAACCGAATGAGACACTTCTTATGGCTTGCTTTCCATAACCGGCTGATGACAAAATGCGAAAGGAAAAGAAGGAAGCTTTGTACCAATGACACTTGTGACCTATGCAAGAAAGCCCCGGAGTCGGTGGAACACATTATTCGGCAATGCCCAATGACAACTCAGGTATGGCGAAACTTGGGTATTGGGAAAATAAATCTCACTTTGGGTCGTGATTTTGCAAGTTGGTTGATGGCACACCTCAAGGACCGTCACTGGGGACTAACTTTTGGTGTAGCAACATGCTATTTATGAAAGAGGAGGAATGAATGGGTCTTCCAGCATAAACAGCAGGATGATTCCATCTTAGCTTAAAGGATTCTAAGCTGGACAAGAGTAATTGCTCAAGTGCAGGAACAAAATGACAAAATACATTAAGAACATCGGAGCAAGAGATTGAGTGACCTATTATGGACTCTGCCGCCACCAGGATGGGTTACATTAAGCACAGATAGGTCAGTAAAACAACCGGATTCAGAAGCAACAACAGGTGGGGTCATTCGTAATCATATTGGTAGATGTCTGGCCACCTTTGTATCAAACTTTGGAACATGCAGTATCACACAGACTGAGATTAAAGGTGCCATACAGGGGTTACAAGTCGCCTGGGAAAGAGGCTACAGGAAAGTTCATCTCCAAATTGATTCCATGGTTACTTTTCACATATTGACGTCACTAGAGACGAGCAATGACATGTACTACATTTTGTATCATCAATTCCAGGAATTGATGAAGAAACAGTGGGAAGTGCGCATTTCGCTTAGTTATAGAGAGTGTAATAAAGTAGGAGATTATCTTGCTAATATAGGTCACTCTTTCAGGATAGGTTTCCATATTATTGAACCTCCAGATCCGGGTTTAAACTTTTGGATCTTGTATGATAATTTGGCCATTTCTCAAACACGTTTAATTTAAGTATCAGGCAGCGGCGCCCTTTTAGCATCCCATTTTTTACCAAAAAATAGTCTTCATAGTTTCCAGTGGTTCCTCTACTAGCCGTTGCTTGCTTTCCCAATTTACTTTGCTAGCCGTTGTTGTCTTTCTTTTCTTCGGTCTTCAAATATGGAAAGATATCTGTGAATAGCTGCAATCGAATGATTTCCTACTTATCAACAGACGCTCTTCAATATTAGAATAAGGGACAAAATCATAAATGATTGTTTGATTAGATATATTGACATTTATATCATATGAATGTCTTACAAAAAAAAAAGCATGAACATAAAGCGAATCATATCAACGTTTGGACTGGGCCAAATCGATATTTGGATCGGACCAAACAGACCTTTGGTCAAACCAAATTAAACCAAATATAATACGATCCGGTTCTTGATCCATGAATATTATAAATACCGAAGAAAATGAACCAAATTGACATTTTGATCATACCATACAGAATCGAATACAATGATAATCTGATCGTTATCCTAAGATATTTTTACGTATTGTACCACGGTTCTTATTAGTTTGGTCTAGCCCCAACCGCTACTCAATCCAACCCTAATAGCATAAATATAAAGTATAAACAAATAAAAAGTCTGTGAAATAAATTAACGAAAGCCAAAATTATCAAGAGAGCAGAGTATTTAGTTGAAATCATAACTCTATAAATTGAGAGAGAGGAAAAAAGATGATTCCTCTGTTTTTTCTCTCTCACTCGTACTCTGTTTTTTCTCCTCTCTCCCTAAATTCTAGTCCGCCGCCATTTTTAATTCATTTTTCGCTCTCCTTTCAAGTCATAATCCAATTGGGTTTCCTCTGAAATCTAAGCCTAGATCCTCATCTGACAAAAGAAAGAAAATCTTCGGGAGGAAAACAATGGTTCGGGATTATGTTCCTGACCCAAATTTCCCCTGGAACCAAAATGCAGAGCAACAGCACCAGTATCAGAACCGGATTCAGAATTACAATTACTACCGTCCAGAATATGAGAATTCTTCTTCTTCTTCCGTTGTTACGAACATGGCCAATCCCAGCCATGCTACAGATTCAACCTATAACTACACTCTTGAGCAGGTTTCCCCTCCCTCAAGATACTCTGTTTTTTCTTTTCTCTTTCTTTCTTTTCCCCCATTGGCAATGGAGGAGAAGTGAAACGAGTTTCGTCTTTCTTTCTCTTGAAATCCTCTTGGGTTTTGATTCGTTTTCTTTTTTGTTGCAGCTGAGATTGCCAGACTACCTCGCTAGGTTGAGGCCACTCGGATTGAAACTCAATAATTCTCCCGAACTGGCCCGCTGGATGGAGAGTCAGCTGAATGCTCCCCGAATTGAAACGACCTGGCTCAGGGATCCCAGCTCTCAGCCCGCTTCAGAGAAGCAGAAACCTGCAATCAAACCCGTAAATATGCTGAAAATCGGTTCTTGGGAGGTAAATTTCTTTTAAAAATGGTGAATTCCGCTTCCAATTTTCATATGGGTTTCGAAAGTTTTGTTCCGACTCTGTTTTTTTTTCTTTTCTTCCCCTGCTGCGTGTGTGAAAACAGAGAGTTGCGAGGAACGAGAGTGATGTGGTGGCGAAGTGTTATTTTAAGAAGGAGAAACTGGTCTGGGAGATATTGGAAGGAAGTTTGAAGAGCAAGATTGAAGTTCAGTGGTCTGATATCATTGCCATTGACGCCTGTATTCGTGAAAACGAGCCTGGAGTTCTTCGTGTCGAGGCATGGCGGTTTTCCTTCGTTTTTTGTAGTCCTGATTTCTTTCATTTCGTGGGTTTTGATTAAGTGGGTTTGTGTGATTTTATGTCGCAGTTGAAGCAACGTCCTAGTTTCTTTCGAGAAAAGGATCCACAGCCAAGAAAGCACACACTCTGGATGCCGACATCAGATTTCACTGGCGGCGAAGCTTCAAAATGCAGGTTGGTAAATGGAACGAATTGGTTCTCCACGTATGTTTTTCTTCTTAGTGCATGTTCGTGAATTCATGGATTATGCTCATACCTGTAATAATCAACCAAATTATTTATCAAAATGGTATGTCTATGTAAATTCTTAGCTTTTAATATTATCAACTTGGTTTAAACAAGTTATACCAAGTACAGTTAGTCATTAACTAATTTGGTGTAGGAATGTCATTTGAATATGTATATATTAGTGAAGACAATTTAACTCTGCCCTGCGGGTATTACCCGACCTGATATGTGATGGGGCGGGTAATACCTAACTCTGGATAGTGTGGGGCGGGGCATAGGTATCTACTATCTATTTTCCGATCCGCCGTGTCTCGTCCCGTTCTTGACTCATTCTATCTCGATTTCTTACAGTATCTATACATATTTCTCCTATTTTGACTTTTCTTCAACTAGTTAGAGTTGATCTTTCAACTTGTTAGACTCATTTACCCATTCAATTATCTTTTTTTTTCATACATAAAGTGTTTTCATATTCGATTTATCGTAAAAAGTAAAATTTGCGTCTATTTTTTTCAAATAACATGTAAGAGTGGGTCGCCCCGCACCGTACCCCGTCCCGCCCCATTGCCATCACTAATATATATGATATTCTAAAGTTTTCAAAATATTTCAAATGTATATTTACAGTAGCTAAATTAATTGTTAAAATTTAATTGAAATAATCAAAATGTGAAAATCAAAATATGAAACACCAAAGAAATACTTATGAAATAGTTAGTGGGCTAGTTAACCATAGTGAAAAAGTCATGTTTTTAAGACTTTAGGTTTGTGTACGGTTTTTAGTTTAAAAAAATAAATAAAAGTTTTGTAGTGTAATTGTTAACTATTCATATTATTGTTTAAAGAGACCATTGCTCAAATATTAGGAACAATGTATTTTTTTCCTACGAGTAAGACAAATCTACACTTTTTACTTTTACTCGATCTAGTTGAAAGACATTTGAAATTATGAAAAACTCCTATGAACTCTACAATTCTATATTTGTGGATATTAGATGTTGACGGAATGATGGAGTTGTGATACGGTTTTGCCTTCGAAATTTTGATAACCACTTATATTAATAGCTATGATTCATAGTAGAGTTATGTATTTTTGGAACTCTCAATATGAATTGTTGCAGCAACTATTTGTTCTTGGCATAAAATGTGTTCTGATCTATAATCACTTTTATCTCTAAGAGCTAAATCCACGTATAAGTGATGATGTGTCGAGTTATTTTGACAAACTGAATATTGATTTGATTGTGTTTTTAAATTCCGGAAATCTCTAGTATTGATTGTTTGATGTAAGTATACGTTATGATGGATCGAGTTTTCGAGACGAATCGTCACACCGTTGTGTTTTCAAATTTTAGTAACCCCCTACCTTTAACAAATTAATTTTATTTTAAATTATGATGGATTTCTATAAATTGATTTCATTTGATGAGATAAATAAGAAAAAGACATACGATGTAATACCTTGTCCTACCTTATGTGTATATTGGTTCTTGATAATATATGCTCTTGTATTCAACTTTTGATAACTACTAAATATTAATGGATTAGTTTAACTTCAAGTTCACTAATGCAAATTGTTTTTTTATTGAAGTAATACACTATCACCTTTTTCAACAATACGAAGTGTTATGTTACCATGGAAATTATTATGACAAAAAAAAAATTAACAACCTGCGACAATTGGCAACACAATCTTTTTTACAGTTCCACTGATTACCTGACTGATTCCTTGTTTGCTCTTATATCTCTTCTTCTTCTTCAGGAGGCATGAAATAGTGTATCCACCAGGGAAGCTAGAGAAGCCATATGAAAAGCTTCTCCAAGCCGATCAAAGGCTCTTTCAACTAAGCCGCAACCCATTCCCCAGTCTCCAAGATCCTTACTTTCCACCTCTGCCTGACTTCTGTCCCGGTTTCAACCCGACCCTCAACCTGGTCATCAACCCTGTTCTGTACCCAAACCCTCAGCAGCATTTCTCCCAGCTTTCCTCTCCATCCCCAGTTCCAGGTATTAACAAATAACAATGTAGCAAAAGCTCCTTCCTTTTCTCCCCACCACTTTCTTCTAAGACAACATACACTTTCGTTTTTTCCCATTCAGATCAGCAAATGATCACCAATGCTGCAATGTGGGGCGAGATGCTGCCAGAGCCCAACCCGAATGTCGGGCTGGTTAGCTACGATATGTCAGCCGCGGCCGCCATGGGGAACCAGTACTTGGCACCAGAGAGAAGTTATTATGATTCCAGCTCAGGAGCTTCTTTATCAGATGTGCATATCAGCAGCAGCAACCTGTTTGATACTGAAATGAGCAGCAATCAATTCAGTGGGTCGGTATCGGAAGGGTCACCTTCTTCAGTTGATAAGAACTTCCTGATGATGCAAAGATTGGAAATCCTGGGGAATCTGGAGACTGGTCATGATGCTGACTTGCCGATTCGTCGGAACGAGATGTTCGACAACCAGCAGCAGCAGCAGCAGTACCAGCAGCAGGGTTTTGTTCCAGATCCGGCTGCTGCTGGTTTGATTACAAGTGGGGAAATGTATGCGCAGCAGCAGCAGGTTTTAGTTCCGGATCGCGCTTCTACTGGTATGATTATGAATGGTGGGAAAATGTATGAGCAGCAGCAGCAGCCATCAGGGTTTTATGGGTATCCCTACCCTGTTGGAGGGATTTCTGGTGCTGGGATGGTGCATTTCGACCTGGGCAATAACATTGAGAGAGTTCTAAGAATGGATCTCGACCCGGCACAACAGTTTTAGGTAAAAGAAGATTTGAGAGTAGGGTAGGTTCTGATGATTCTGAATATTGCAGAAGCTTATTTGTTTTCCGTTGTTAGGCCAATTTTTGTATGAGACTACAGGCTTGTGTTTTTCTTAGGTGTAGGGGTTTAGGGAAAAAATTGGAACTTTACTAGGTTATGCGCTTAGTTTGGGGCTGGGGAATTGATGAATAAGGGATCTTGAGAGATTCTCATGTTTTGTATCATGGAGAGTGAAGTGAGCAGATCTCTCGAATCTGATGCAGAAACTTAAACACAGCAGAATAAATGGAATTTCTTGTCAAGTTTTCTCATGGCAAAGGAAGGGTATAGTACTGTAATCGTCCTAAAACAATATGAGTTGTTGTGATAAATTGACATTCTATACATTCATAGAGAGATCTTGTGTTTGAGTCTCTCCTGACAATAAATATTAATAATTAACATATTTTGATGACAATGACAGATATGTTAATAGATTCTCATTCAACTCATAAGTTTGCACTTGACAATGAAAACAAAAACTCTATGCGAAAACTTTAAAAACTATGTTTCTGAAAATCATTCTACTGAAGAGAAAGGACATTACAATAAAGTCTCTGTTCTCCTTAATGGTCTCATTCGATTCTAAGTAAGGTTCAAAGTCTTTGAATGAGGAGATTTACTTGATCGATCATCGGCCGATTTTCTTACAACTTCATTCGCAGCACCACTTTTCTCGTTGGTAATCTCGTTGTACCGCCTTTTCTTCGGATGTTTCAACATAGAGTTATCCTTCAGACTTGCTATCGTCAACTCCTCTTCTTTCTCTGCCTCTTTCTTGTTCTCTTTCTCCCTGGAAGCTTGTGGTTCAGGATTACTTGGAGGCGGAAACAACGGAGGCTCTTGGCCGCTTAATTTGCAGAACACTCTTTCGACCGTTTCACTTATTTCTTTCCCCAGTCCATTGTTGTCCAGAATCAATTCCCATACCGATTTCGAAGCCTTCTCGAGCACCGGAGTTCTACAAATGACAAGAATATGAAAATGCAGCTAATTGGATCAGGTTGAACTTTGAATGAATAGCTTCGAGTACAGAAAAGGAAGGAGAAAATAAAACGTATAGAGACACCTACTCAAGTTCTTGTCGAAGTGCATCGAATAGTTCCCTCTTGGTCTGTTTCTCTGCGCCAGGGGTATTTAAAACCTTACTCTGTTCGGCCATTTTGATGGTTGTATTCTTCAGCTCTTCCTGTGAAACAAAAAAAGAGGAAAGAGCTATAGCTACTTACACAATCAGTTACTTCCAAGATGCAAAAAGCATTCAGAAGATGTATAAGATGCACACGGTATCAGAAGCATTAACTCGTACGAGACACCGTTCTTCTAGTAAACAAAAGGTTTAATGATCACGAAGAGACCATGGACAAGGGTTTCCAATATAATTTCGGATATAATGTTAAATCTTTAGAGAAAGAAATTATCATAGTTTATGTTATAAGTACCAACGAAATGCTAACTCTTTAGAGAAAGAAAACCCTTGATACATTGCATTCACGGTGACCAGGCATGTAACGCTTCAATGTTCTGACCAACATACCATTGTTCTTATTGACTCGAATTGACCACCAATCAAACCACCAACATAACAAAAAACTTAAGTCCTGATTGAAGTAATGAGCCTCCTGTATAAAGAACAGGAGGATCGACAGCATTAACAAATAACGCCATACGGATTCAATAAACGAGACGATCGATCAACCGGGCCACGTGGACTCGAGAGGAGACCAGTTGTGTTGTTTATTTTTTTCCTTTTCAATCATGAAACCACAAACTATAACTAAGCACATTTTAACCCCACTCCATTGCAGGGAGTAAAAAACAGTTGATTATCTTCATCAGTATAAATCAACATAACCTGATTCTCTGAAACTCTTTCGTATTCTCGTTAACAGTAAGAAAATTCAAATTTCCAACCAGACATCAGCCAAACAATAGGCATTCCGAAATTTCCATCAGAAATTTCAAAGTTCACTAATAAATTCAAACAACACTAGTAAGGGGAGGCAAATTGAAATTTACGAGAGAGAGAGAGAGAGAGATATGGTGTACATTGGCCTTGAGCTGATTGATGATCTTCAATCTCAGAGCATCAATTGTGCCGTCGTTCATGAGACATTCCAACACGTCTTCCGGAGATATCACCGACGACGAAGAAGAAGAGGACGCTTCCATATTTTCCCACCCTGAACAAAACCAGAAAATAAGAACCCTAGAAAGGATGAATTCGCTCCCTTTTCGTTCTTCCTGCCAATCTTCTCGCTCTTATCTATCGGCTAAAAAGAAACAACAAATACCCAACACGGGGGAAAAAGTAAGATTCAATTTCCTATCTTCAAAACCCATTGGAAAAAGGGAACATAAAGATCGAATCCCCTCAACAGAAACCAGCAAAATTTAGGCGGAAGAGAGAATTAGAACCTGCAAGCAAACTACGCGCCAAGACGAGTTGGGTCTTCCGCCATACACATCCAAACAGTGTGAAGAGTGTTCGCAGAGAATTTACTAGGTAGAGGACGAAAGGCGCAACCTTTGAACACCTTTGTTTTTTTGGCACCCCAGCTGCTGCTGCTGATTCTGCAGAGAATGGTGAAGAACAAGGGGAACTAATCTGATTCCTCGCTCTAATAGCGACAGGTTGGAAAGACTCATACGACATCGTTATGGCCAAACTCCGCTCCCCTTTGGCGGGTAACGGTAGCTGACTAGGGTCTAGGGGGAACTGGGAAGAGGCCTCGCGTTCTAAATAAATATTAGCTTTTACCCAACCCGTTGGCCGGTAACTTTTTTATTTATTTTATATCCTGTTAAATTGTATTTTCGTTGCCTTGCTCTCAATTCTCAATTACTTAAAATTGTACGATGGCAAGTCGAGTAGTTTGCCTTGGGGAGTATATGGGCATTGGGCCGTGTTTGGGCCGGCACGCTTCAGGCCCGTTTATTTCGTGTCGTGCTTGGTAAGGTCCGTCAGTTTTCGTGTCGTGCCGTGTCAGCCCATTTGTTGATTTTTGCTAGGCCCGGGCACGGTTTTCATCGTGCCGTGCTTATTCGTGCTCGTGTCATGCTTATATTCGTGTTTAATGAAAATAAAGAAAATAAAAGAGAAAATAAAAAAGAAGTAATAAATTGGACGGAGAATGAAAGTATTAAATTATTTATGAATTAACTACGCAGGTCTAAGATGAATAATTTATTAATTTTGCCACTCTTTGTAAGCTAATGAAAGTTAGGGTCCAATACTAAAAATATGATATTTAATTCACCAACAACTTCCACATATCACAACAGTAAACCCGCAAAGAAAACAAAACCATGTTCTCTCCCAATAAATCAATGGTCTTGCCTACCTGTTAGAGATGGGCAATGGGTTGATCAACCGCTAAACCCACCCGAACCCACTGATTGACCCGCCCATTACATGTTTGGGTTGATGTGGTGGATGGGTGTGAGTCAACTTTTTTGTCACTCACTAAACTTGGGTGGTGGCGGGTTGGTCATTACCCGCAAAATCACATGATATGTTAAGTCATTAATGCACATTCTATAATAATATACTATATTTTCTTATCTAAAAACTTTAATCATGACTGATTCAATTAAATTACAATTAACTTTATAATTTTTACTTGATGTATACTATAAATTTGATTATTTTAAAATATGAAAGCTATCAATAATATAATTTTTGTTCGCAAATGAGATAATAGGTGTTATATATGCAATAAACTATGTTTAATATTTCTAAATTTTCTTAATATATAGTATTGATATTAAATTATCTTTATGCAAATTTTTATGACTCGTCATTATCTAATATTTAAAATCATTTGACCCACCAAAATCGTCAAATTCACCCATCATTCGCTGTCACCCACCCACAACGAAAACAATGGGTGGGTGGATTTTAAGTAAAAAATTTAGTTTTTACCCCACCCATTGATCGATTGATTTGAGTTCATTTCTTATTATGTTAACTAACTATCTATATTTTAAATAATTTGGGACTTCTCGGAAACTTAAACATAATTTAAAAGTAATATTTGTCTGAACTGATTCCTCTGCCGATCAACAGCTTTCCTTGTCCTCGGCTCGCTATAGCCACCAGCGGGAGAGGAAGAAGATGAACATGTTCCTTCTGTTCATCATGCTGCAAGGTGGTGTGAAAAATAAAAGAACTCCAAATATTTGAGTTGTTTGGGTCCCTTCGCCAAAAAATTGACAATTGTTGCATATTCCGCCCTCTCTTCAATTCCTCCATATATTATATCTACTCTTCTTCCTGATTACCCAATATATAGCTTGACTTTTTCACAAAACCTAACCCCGACTACTTAAATTGAAACCAAATAAAGATAACAACAGAAATTGAAGGGAGCAAATTTTGGCATGTAGTTACCATTGCGGGATAAAAAGGAAGGCAGGAGCAAAGATAGCATACTTCTTGGTGCGCCGGATGAGTGTTAGGACCTGCTAAAATCCAAAGAGAGTTTAACATCCGCGCTAACACATACCAGAAGCATTCCGGCTTTCCAAATTGCTCGTCCAAAAAAACACTCTCCATCCAGAAAATATTAAATGGCGGTGACTATTTTCTAATTCTACTATAAATTATTATGTAGATTATTAACTAATTCCCACAACCATTAAGAAAATCCTAGTGCACAGCTTTTTGAATGGCACAATAAACATTTAAAGTATAAAAATATTACACCGGGTGAAAGGAAGTTGGCCAAAGATAAAATTCATAACATAAGCGTTCTACGTACACCAATCTCAAACATCTATTACTTCTCATTAGTTCTTGTTTGTGACCCATATAAAATATTTGTATAAATACATTTTTTGCAATATGTGTGTATTAATCAGTGTAGTACTATCCTATTTAACAAAATTCACAATAACAATATGATTATAATTAATTTTTTGTGACAAATATCCTTCCAATTTTATCTCTGGATGCAGGAATTTTAAAATGGGACTTCCTCTTTTCCATTCCACATTAAAAGTAAGCTAGGTAAGTGCACCAGCTTGTTGGGTGGATTACTAAGAATTTGAATACAATGCACCTATAGTTTGAATGCTATGTTTCTATAATCAATTGAAATGATCGTATAAACTCATTCGTTGCAAGTAGGATAAAGAATACATGTCAATGTTTGGCATGATCTTGGGTTTCATGTTTATGGAGACACTCATTCGTATTTTGCTATCTGTTTCAATTGTCCACCATTGGTTAAGCACCTTATAAATTTGCATACTCAAATTGATATAATTAGTTATATTCTTTACAATGGAAGATAAAAATATGCCAGATGTTGAAAGATGATTCTACTGATATTCTTCGACTAAACTGCAGCTTAAGCTCTTTTGTTCAGCTTCAATTCATTTCTGTATGACCATTTACTTCTTCTATGTTTCCCTGTCCTTTTTACTTCTTCGTTCTTTAGCCCTTTTCACCTACCCCGATTTCATTCTCAATGAAAGTCCCAATAACAAAACATAACCTTTGTACTTTATGACATTAAAAATTAAATTACCTTAATACATTCATCTTAAAGAATGATGCGTTGGATACCTTCTCTAATAACAGTAAAAGATTAGGTTTAGAAAAACTAATCAGCTCCAGTTGTACACAGTGATACATCTTCGTCCTTGTTGGAGGAAGACAAATGGGAATTTTGAAACAAAACCCAACCTATGAAAGTAGAGATTCCAGTCGATCTATTCTGAAGAAACCATGCTGAAAACAGGCAATCCAATAACCAGAAGTTCACATACCACAGTTAACAGATCCCAAGGAAGCATGGGAAAAGATCCATTCTTGCTTTTTATGTTTCAAAGTGGTGCATAAGTATCAAATTATACACTCTGCCTTAGCAACAATATAAAAAACATATATCAAGGAAGACTTCAACTCAGACAACCTGTCAATTAGCAATTTTGAAGAACAAAACCTTGGACAAAATCACCAAACTTAAGGGAAAAGCTTTGCTCTATTATATCGACAAATCCCCTAAGATCATACTGAAATTAAAAAACAATGAAGCCATGAAAAGAAATTACACCAGTTCTGAGAAGTGGGAAGTCCAAGCTTCTGTTCGGCATGAACACATAGATAAGAATCTTATCCTTTTCCGCGCAGAATCTCACCACCCTGACCAGACTCACATGCACTTCCATCCATCTCAATCAACTGAAATGAAAGTATAAGCAACATGCCAAATCCATTATGATTGCATAAGTTTTAATACGAAAGGAAGAAAAGGCAAGCATCAATGGTTACCTGCATGGGAGAGCTCAAAGGTCCTAGTGACACGCCAAAACACAACACCAAACTGCGACCAAGTATAATCGCAGTCCGGGAATGCAGTAACAGGCAAGTTATATTATCAACCCGGGGTCTAGATCTACTGCTTACTCCGTGATTCTCTATTATCTAGCAAACTAATTCGAGTGATTGTTGTTAAAAGCAAAAGCAGCAAGAAAGCAGTAAATTGTTCGGTTTTCAAAGTCAGGAAAGAGTCACTCGGGATTGAGTCCCCCTAGTCCCTTAGTTAGGTTCAATTGTAATTCCCCTGGGTTGATTTACTTTTGATTAGACTGCGGAAGCTCCGACAGTAGCTTGGAATCTCTTAAGCTGACCAAGCCCTCTCAGTCTAGCTACCCGGCAAACGACTAGCCTTCACCGGGATAGAAAGCTGAGGCTATGAACACAGAATTCCACTATTGGAATTGAATTCCAGTACAAAGCAGTAAACTGGCCAACTCTCGTATAGCCAATCTCCTACTATCGAATGAAGAGACTCTAACAACCTAATCAGATTTTATCTATCTCAGGTTGCAGCAGAAATTGAGAAAAGCTGATCAGACTCCAATCAATTCAATAAACATGCATCATTCGATTAAAATCAAACAGTAATATCATCCCAAGTCATTACAATCAAATCCATAACACAAGGAAC
Organism: Linum tenue; assembly: GCA_946122785.1. NCBI lineage: Eukaryota > Viridiplantae > Streptophyta > Magnoliopsida > Malpighiales > Linaceae > Linum > Linum tenue. Next base: position 41,832,287 of record CAMGYJ010000002.1, read on the forward strand.
TAGGGTTCTTCATACCCAAGTGAGAGAAGGGTTCTACTCCATAGAGAGAGAAGAGAAAACAGTAATCGGAGTAGTCATACTCATAACGATGAGGAAAATCTGCTCTGGGATGATGATTTCCACTCCTATGACGATCTCCAAGCTCGATTCGACGAAACTCAGCTCCAAGATAGCTTCTAGGATGTGTTCTTCGCACTTTGCTCTCTAGGGCTCTGTTTTTGCTCTGAAAACTCGATTCTCCCACTTTTGGCTCGGAATAGGCTCTAAAACCAGGATTCCCCGACTCACACGGCCAGGGTGCACGGCCGCGCGACTCACCCACTTGGCCGTGCGGCTCAAAACGCAACGTTTCATTAAGTTCGATCCTCAGGCTTGTCACACGGCCAGGGTGCATGGCCGTGTGAGAATCCCAGTTTGCCCGTGCTCGGCCTCGGCAAATATCACACGGCCAGAATTGCACTTAGCACGGCCGTGTGAAGTTCATGGGTTGCCCGTGCGTGGCCTCGGCAAAAAGCACACGGCCATCTTGCTCACTTGCACGGCTGTGTGATGCCCTGTTCTGCCCGTGCGGCTTCCTTGACACCTCGCCACGCATCCGATCTTCGTCCAATCGACCCCAGACTCGCTCCCAAGCCTCCATTCACGTACTAGGACCTGAAATATCACAAACAAGCACAACCTAGCGTGAAATCGGCCTAAAACACGAGAATCAACACCTCAAACGGTGTAAGAACGAGGGTAAAAACATGAGTAAATAACGGTCTATCAAACTCCCCCACACTTAACCGTTTGCTTGTCCCCAAGCAAACCAAGTCAGACACCAGGTAAGCTTACATATTTCAATCAACCAACATTGAGGACAAGTCATAAAGGCACAGAACACTTGAATCGTACTGGTTTTCAAACATCAACACATGAACAACCTCAATAGCAACCTGGACAACCACCACAAAGGACATTCGAGTGCAGCAAATCGAGTAAAGGAAGAGTCTTCCTTCTGTTCACTGGCCAACCTAGACTTGACTCAACCACTTACTCAAAACAGTCAACTCATGCATCCAACTCAAGACATCAGAATAGAGACCGAGCAATCTAGGTCCTCACCGGGGTACAAGAGTGTAAAGAATATGAAAATGAATCACTCACTCTCGACCAGTGGGGTCAGGACAATTTGATGTGAAAGATGCGCATGCTATTTCTCTCAATCCCTATCATCTCTTCACCATGATGGCAGCCTCTAAATGCTAGAGTTCACATATGGGGTGTCACCACTAACTAATCAGGAGGTCTTAGACACAGGTTCAAATGACTGGCCAGGGTCTTGGACATGGGGAAAAGGCCCTTTAAGTGGTGGAAGTATTCATAGCACAAGGTTCCACATTTTCCAAACACACAATCACAGTCAAACAAACCGGTAATTTCTTTCTGCTATTCTGCATTACTCAATATCTCAAGAGCACAAGAGCGAAGGAGGCATAAACATCAGCATTTCCAAGCCAGACTGCTAAGAAACACTACTCAATGGGCATTATTCAGATTTTTGGTAGTGGCTCTCTTTTGCTTTCAATTTTTCTTTGTTTTTCTTTCATTTTTTCATTTCTTAAGAGAACCACCACCTCTGCACATTTTTCAAACACATGCCCAATTTTTAAGCACTACCTCCAACCCTCACATAAATTATAGCAGAAACAGCAGAGAATATGAAAAAACCACTCTGTGGAACCTTCTAAAAGATGCAACAAGGGTGATTTTTTTCGTTATAGACCAAAAGAAAGGATAACACACGGCTCAAAGGGGCTGACTAGGGGATATGACACATCAGGACAGTCAGTTTTGGGCGTGGGCTAATCCTATGCCCCCATCATCTTAGCTAGTGACAACGTGAATGCTACACATCATGGAAGAGGGATCTATCGCACAAGAAAGAAACGAGCAGGCTCAAATCTCACTTGGCTACCTATATGCTCTATCTCACATTCTGATACCCTGAACTAGATGCATAAACGACTGTCAAGAACAAGTGATCAGATCAAGTCACAGTTGGCAAGCAAACAGTTGAAAAACTGAACCCCTACATCGTTCTACTGCACATCTCAGTCCTCATCATAGGTTGTCCTAGTCACAAACAAGTTGTCATGCATTAATCCGAAAACCAATCCATTCATCCATCAAAACATAGTGGCAATATGATCAAACAGCAGTACTTGGAGCCCTCAAATCGTAAGATTCGGACAACGGACTAGGCTCCAAGCACCCAAATATATATTCCAACCGATACAAAGCACCCCCCCCCCCCCACACACTTAAGCACGACATTGCCCTCAATGGAGTAGAGGGAGAGATAAGGGGAACGATGTTACCGGATTGAAACACTGCTGGGGGACTGGAAGTGGACCAGTCAGCGGGACTAGCATCAGCAAAACACACTGGGTGATAGAAACCATAGTTCCAAGGGGACAAACCGACAAAAACAAACGAAAGAAAAAACAAACCTTGGTGGGGTTGCCTCCCCACAAGCGCTTCTTTACCGTCTTTTAGCTGGACGCCAGTATGGATGCTCAGGGAAGTGTAGGATCAGGTGCCTTCAAGAGCGGATCCACATCGCTCTTGAGGTACAGCTTCAAATGGTGGCCATACACGCGACGAATGTGGCCATCAGCATTCGCCAGATCGACTTGGCCATCCGGTAAGATGCAAGCGAGTGAATACTCGGATGGCCAAGGTGGGGGCGGGACCAGCTCGTAGTGGTCTCTGGCTCTCTTTCGAGCAGGCTTAGCTGCCTGCAGTTTCGGGCGCCACTCCTCCTTGATATGTATTTTTGGTGATGGAGTGGTCAGGAGTGGCGGCGAAGGTGTGGGAGGCGGGTCCTGCAAAATAGGCAGCACAGAAGGATACACGACAGACTCGTGCTCCTGGTGAGATACAGCATGCAGAGGTAACGAAGCAGGTATAGTGTTAGCAACTGAAAACGTTATTCGCTCCTCGCCATCCCTCAAAACTAAGGTCCCATCATGCACATCTATGAGGGCCTTGGCGGTGGCCAGGAAAGGCCTTCCCAGTATCAATGGCACATTCACATCCTCATTTATGTCCAAAATCAACAGGATAATTGAATTTGCCAACCTTAACCAGAAGGTCTTCCACTATGCCCCTAGGATGCACTACAGATCGGTCTGCTAATTGAAGGCTTATCCTAGTAGCATGGGGTTCACCTAGGCCTAGTTTCTTAAACAGTTTATATGGCATAACATTTATACAAGCACCTAAATCCGCCAAGGACCTCTCTACATGCAAATTCTCAATAGAGCACGGGATAGTAAAACTACCTGGGTCCTTCTGTTTCTGCGGAAGCTTGTTCTGCAGAATGGCCGAGCACTCCTCGCTGAGCTCCACAGTGGCCAGCTCGCTCAGCTTCTGCTTCTTTGAGAGAAGATCCTTCAGGAACTTCGCATACTCAGGCATTTGAGATAGTGCCTCCAGGAAAGGCACTTGGACATTCAGCTTCCTAAGCATGGCCATGAAGTTCTCGAACTCTGCCTCCAACCTATCTTTGTGCAACCGAGTAGGGAAGGGGAGTTTAGGGATATACTCCTTCACTACTGGTTGCGGTTTAGGTGCAGGCACCTCAACCTCCTTCTCTACTTCTTCTTCAGCTGCTGGAGATACCGAGGCAGGGGTCTCCCTCTCCTGTTCCCGAACAGGTGGATCAACAGTCATCTTGCCACTCCTGGTCATGATGGCATTGCAGTGCTCATTCGGTGTCGGCGGATGAGGGATGGTCTGCCCGGGTAGAGTACCGGGAGCCCTTTGAGCCACTGCCTGAGCCATGCTCCCCAGCTGGGTCTGGATATCCTGCAAGACAGCCTGTGTGTTCCTCTGACCAGCTTCAAGAGCCAGGAATTTTCCCGAGGCCTTCTCCATGAACTGCTCAATGGTGTTGAATTTCTGAGCACTAGAACTGGCGAGAGAACCCACCAAGTCCCGCAGTTCAGCCATCTGATCATTCTGCACTGGGGCAGCAGGGGCTGCACCTGGCTGCTGGAAAGGTCGCGGCTGTGAATGAGCAGCATGACCTTGCATGGGCTGATAAAGGGACTGTTGTTGCTGCTGGAATTTCCCCTGCCTGGGCTGATATGGTGGCCTCTGGAAGCCCGGTGGTCCCTGGGGGGACTGGTGGTCTGGAACTTGCCCCACCCCAGGAGAAGTTAGGATGCTGGCGCCACACCTCGTTGTAAGTGTTACTGTAGGGGTCGTTGCGCCTGACATTATTGATGAAGTTCACCTGCTCCTGGGGTGTGGTTGATTCCTTCATCGCCTGGCAGTCTTCCACCGTATGATGGGTGCTTTCGCACCAGTGGCAGAGCATCGCCTGCTGCTGTCCGGTCCCTGGAATCATCCCGGAACGATCGATAGCTGAGACCAGCTTCGATACTACCTGCACCAAATCAGAGGGATGGGCTCCCACAGAATGTACACCTCGGCTGGGTGCTCTCCTCGACCTCCTGACAGTGCCCCAATCATAACCGTTCTCCGCCATCTCCTCAAAGAGTTGATTCAACTGTGGCGGGGTTTTGGTCAGCATGTTCCCGCCACAGACCGAATCGATCAGCTGCTTGTCCTCCGGGAAGAGGGCGTGATAGAAGGTGCCCACCTTGAAGGCATCATTGAAGCCATGATTTGGACACCTCAGGAAGAGACTGTTGTACCTCTCCCATGCATCTCTGATGGTCTCATCCTCATTCTGAGCAAAATGGGTAATTTGCTTCTGCAGGTCAGCTGTCTTGGATGGAGGATGGTAGCGGGTGAGGAACTTGTCCGCCAGGTTGGCGAACGTGGTAATGGAGCCCGGAGGTCGAGTGTCTAGCCACTACTTGGCTTGCCCCTCCAGCGTGAATGGGAAGTACCTCAGCTGGATGACATCTGCTGGTACCCCATTGATCTTGATTCCATCGATGAGCTCGTGGAATCGCCTGAGATGTGATCGAGGGCACTCTCCCTCCTTACCACGGAACACCACTGAACCGCGCAGCATGGTGATCACTGAGGTGCTCACCTCAAAATTGTTGGCTGGGACATGAGGGTGTTGAATGGGTGACCGCATGTCCGCAGCCCTAGCGGTCCAGTAGGATCCCATGGTCTGCTCTTCCGGGATCACATCACGGTTCTCTGGATCAGCCATCTCGTCTTCTTCTTCTTCTAACTGCAGCTGTGATAGCTCCTCCTCCGCAGCCAGTCGTGCCTTTAGAGCCCGCTTGAAGTTCCTGCAAGTTCATTCAAGCTCCTGGTCTAATGGTAGTAGATCTCCCGACTGGCTACGGGTCATGCACTACCTGCACACAGTCAGCAGAAACAACCCGTGAAGGCACACAGGCGCAAGAGAAAAATGCAATAAAGAAAAAGCTAGAGTAACAAATTCTCACGTTTCCCCAATAACCTAGAGGGTTCCCCGGCAACGGCGCCAAAAACTTGACACGCCAAAACACAACACCAAACTGCGACCAAGTGTAATCGCAGTCCGGGAATGCAGTAACAGGCAAGTTATATTATCAACCCGGGGTCTAGATCTACTGCTTACTCCGTGATTCTCTATTATCTAGCAAACTAATTCGAGTGATTGTTGTTAAAAGCAAAAGCATCAAGAAAGCAGTAAATTGTTCGGTTTTCAAAGTCAGGAAAGAGTCACTCGGGATTGAGTCCCCCTAGTCCCTTAGTTAGGTTCAATTGTAATTCCCCTGGGTTGATTTACTTTTGATTAGACTGCGGAAGCTCCGACAGTAGCTTGGAATCTCTTAAGCTGACCAAGCCCTCTCAGTCTAGCTACCCGGCAGACGACTAGCCTTCACCGGGATAGAAAGCTGAGGCTATGAACACAGAACTCCACTACTGGAATTGAATTCCAGTACAAAGCAGTAAACTGGCCAACTCTCGTATAGCCAATCTCCTACTATCGAATGAAGAGACTCTAACAACCTAATCAGATTCTATCTATCTCAGGTTGCAGCAGAAATTGAGAAAAGCTGATCAGACTCCAATCAATTCAATAAACATGCATCATTCGATTAAAATCAAACAGTAATATCATCCCAAGTCATTACAATCAAATGCCTAACACAAGGAACTAGGGTTCTTCATACCCAAGTGAGAGAAGGGTTCTACTCCATAGAGAGAAGAGAAAACAGTAATCGGAGTAGTCATACTCATAACGATGAGGAAAATATGCTCCGGGATGATGATTTCCACTCCTATGACGATCTCCAAGCTCGATTCGACGAAACCCAGCTCCAAGATAGCTTCTAGGATGTGTTCTTCTCACTTTCTCTCTCTAGGGCTCTGTTTTTGCTCTGAATACTCGATTCTCCCACTTTTGGCTCAGAATAGGCTCTAAAACCAGGATTCCCCGACTCGCACGGCCAGGGTGCACGGCCGCGCGACTCACCCACTTGGCCGTGCGGCTCAAAACGCAACGTTTCATTAAGTTCGATCCTCAGGCTTGTCACACGGCCAGGGTGCACGGCCGTGTGAGAATCCCAGTTTGCCCGTGCTCGGCCTCGGCAAATATCACACGGCCAGAATTGCACTTAGCACGACCGTGTGAAGTTCATGGGTTGCCCGTGCGTGGCCTCGGCAAAAAGCACACGGCCATCTTGCTCACTTGCACGGCCGTGTGATGCCCTGTTCTGCCCGTGCGGCTTCCTTGACACCTCGCCACGCGTCCGATCTTCGTCCAATCGACCCCAGACTCGCTCCCAAGCCTCCATTCACGTACTAGGACCTGAAATATCACAAACAAGCACAACCTAGCGTGAAATCGGCCTAAAACACGAGAATCAACACCTCAAACGGTGTAAGAACGAGGGTAAAAACATGTGTAAATAACGGTCTATCACCTAGTTACTGGCATTCCCCAACTGGAATGCAATAAAAGCAGTGAGTCTCATCTCCATGGTGTAAGAAGCTTCCACTCTAATCGCGTCCACCCCATCGAATTTGATCTGAGTCAAAACCAGAGTGAAGCAATTCTCACGTAAGTTGCATTATACTTCGCTAGACCTCCAAATCTGTAGTTCCACTACCCTTGTTGGTAAATCATAGTAGATCGCCTACAAATTGTAGAAGCAAACCTAATGGGTAAAGCATAAATCCCTAGCTACAAACAAAACCAAAGCATATAACCTATAATGCTAGCGACCATTATAAGCAGAATGTGTTTCTATATTGCTAGCGACCATTATAAACTATACTTCTAGCAAAACAAAAGAAAAGTGGAAATCACCAACATGAATCAAAATGGGCTTGCTTCAAATATGAATCGCCACTACCCAGCCAGGTTGACGTTGGCTTTTGCTTCCCTATCATGCTTGCTTCATCACCGACAGCAAATGCAGATCGAATGGCAAGCAGAAACCAAGTCATATGTGTTTATAGACCCCATAAGTTGACACTTGCAGCCAAATGCATGACATGCTTAAAATCAAGTCATATGTGTTTCTTTTCCTACTGAGTTCAAGAGTAAATGGTGTGAGATGGAGGATGGAAGTTGACCTTCTGATTCTGCAAGAAGTGGACGCAATATGAAATAGTGCTTCTGTTAGATGATGAACCCGTTCCGGTTAATTTTGTAGCTGCCACCAAGAGGAAATAATGGAACTGTTAGTACAGAAACCAAAATCCTCGACCATCATAAACTAATCAAACTCGAACTCTACGTTCGCCAATGAGCAAGGATAAATGAAATTCTAGATTTTCAAAACACCAAACGTTTTATAAATCATCAACAGAATGTAACCTTAACTCCAAACAAATGAGTCTGTGGAAGACCTTCTAATTTGTGAATTACACTAAGGACAGGGTCCAGCAAAATGTTGTACTTCTCCACTCTGCCCTTCTTTGCCCTCTAATCACCCAGAACAGCAACTCTTACTTGCGAACTTAGCATTAAGCGTTTGACCGGAAAAGTAAGCTGAAACCACACATCCAAATCGATACAAATACCCCCCCCCTCCAATTTCATCAGAAACCAATACAGTCCAGACCCAGTTCTCCAAAACTTAAGGGATAATCACATACAACGGTAACAAAAGAAAGACCAATTATGAGTTTTAAGCTAATAAGAAAGAGGGGGGAAACCGATGGCTTGAGAATGATGGGGGCGCCCTCCACAGATGCGAGTAGCTGGAGCGATTTGGAGCCAAATTATGGACAGGCTGAAGTAGAGAAGAGAGAATAAGCAGGGTTCGTGACGTCGGCAGTAGTTACCATGAAAACCCTCTTAGTGGTTTTGTTTCTTCTGTGCGTACTTTGACATCGTTAATCTTGTCCGGCATTTGTACATTGTCTACTGCAGCAATCGACAGAGAAGATAGCAGCGAATCTCTGGAGGTAATCTGGAACCTACGGTGGAGGTGGGCTGGCTGCCGAAGATGAAAGTCGCACTCGTCAATAACCTCTCCGCCACCGAGATCGTCCGCGGTACTCCCAATCGCGATCTCCCCACTCCCAAGGACTTCCGTCAGCGAGTGGGGTCGTCGACTTGCTTATAATTAGGGATTTCGATTTGTTTGAAATTGGGAATAGGAGGATATTTCTGATGCGAGTTATTGTGCTTCTCGCCGGAGGGGACAACCTCAATCAAATCTGTAAAATGGTTAAAGGGTAAGAAACCTCCTCTTCCATTCCTTCCGCAGATCGATTCTGTAAAAGGATACTGCAATTTGTCATTTTGCACATCACTGATTCGAGAACAAAACTGTTGGGCATGTGACTCGGGCTTAATCGCCAAGGCAAGACGCGCTGAGATAGGGCGCGCACGAAGGCTTGTAGGCGCGCGAGTAGAGAGAAATGACGCGCGCGTACTCAGAGTCCTCCACAAGCTGCGCGCGAGTGGAAAGGGGTTAAGGCGCGGGAGCCCCGACGCGCCGCGAGCCACAAAGCCGCAAGAAGCCTCCCTCGCACACTTCCCAAGGGCCGGCCGCATTGGGATCAGAGACATAGTCGTAGGTACACCCCAGACAGGTCCTAGGTAGGGGGATGGCCTAAATCCCTGACATGTCATTGGTCACATCAGGGGTCAAAGTCCCATCATGTAATCCACCCGTTCACCCACCTCCATGTAGCCTATAAATATGGCATTTACTCCGGTGGGTGAAGGGGATCGCATTTTTCACCATTCTCTCTCTACAAGAACTACTTCTCTTTCTAATCTCTCTCTCACTCACTCTCTCTGATCCTGATTCCTCCGCTCAAACCCGGCTCTCACGTTTCTTCTCGACCCAAACTCTCATTCGAACCTCACTCCTACACTCAGTTAGGTTCAAACAATTGGCGCCCACCGTGGGGCCGAGAGGAAACGCTGAAAAAGACCCACCAATGGCAGAGCGCAATCTCGAACAACCTGACCAAGCAACGCCGATCAAGGCGATGACTGACCCAAGGGCGTTCGCAGAAGCCAGCAACCTCAACGCGGTACTCATCGAGGAAGAAGAACCGGAGCTGACGCCCAAAGAAATGAGGGAGCTGTTGACGAAACAAAACAACGTCATAGCCGACGTGCAGAGACAAATGAGCCAGGTAATCGCGCTCATGATGAGCAAGGAAGGCGCGCCAACGACGGACGCGACAGCGAGCGCGCCTCAACAAGCCTTGGGAGAAACTTCAGGGACAATCCTGTCGTCGCAACTCGCGCCAGCGGAACTTCCCGCACGCGGGACACAGGAAGTCGAACCACCGGGGCGGGCAGACCTCAGCTTCTTGGAGCAACACCTGACTCCGCAATACCGGCCCAACCCGCCCAAAAGGACCCTACACCAGCCATTGAGCGCGCAAATAATGGCAGAGAACCTAACCGGAGCGCCACCAACCCTCCCGACATACAACGGCACTACCGACCCGGAGGACCACGTGAGCACCTTCTGCCTGCGCATGCAACTCCAAACCAACTCCAACGCCGCGCTATGCAGAACCTTCCCCTCGACATTCACCGGGATATGCCTCGATTGGTACAACCGCCTCCCCAATGGAATCATCAACTCGTTTGAGGAGTTCATACTTCTGTTCACCACAAAATTCGCGTCCCAGAAGCGACGCCCCCTCCACCTCAAGGCCCTGATAGATATCAGGCAAAAAGACGGAGAAAGCCTGAGGGCTTTCTACGCCAGATGGTCCCGGGTAGCAATGTCCGTTCGCGACCTTACTCCCGAAACAGCCGCCCATCACCTCATGGAGGCAACCAACAATATGGAGCTCAAACGGGCCTTAGCAAAAAGGCCCGTCACGCTGTCGACGGAGTTGGAGGTGAAGATCGAGAAGGCAATCACGTTGGAAGAAACCTTGGGGGCGGGATCCGTCAGGCGCTTCGAACCGGCGAGAATGTCGCGAGAGGAACAGACGCGTCGACAACCTCCGACCCCAATCCCACGGGACCAACTACTACAGATGCACAGTGGTCCGAAGCGCAACCCCCCTCCCCCACCAGAGCAGGGACAGCGCGGGCGATCGCCAGACAGGCGCGTATCCAATGCCTACACGCCCCTCAATGACTCCGTGAGAAACGTGTTCCACGTCCTCCGCGAGAAAGGATACAAGCTTAACTGGCCTGCCCCGCTGAAGTCTCAACCCTACATGCGCGACCCGAGCAGGCATTGTGAATTCCACAGAGCAACGGGGCATAAGACAGAAGAATGCCGAGAGTTACGGTACGAAATAGAGGGCCTCGTACGACGAGGGTTGCTAACTGAGTTCATCCACGTGAAGAAGGAGCAAGTCGAAGCGCCGCAACAACCACCCCCACCTCCACAAGCCGATTACGACGATGACACAGGCGCGTATGTAGTGCGCAAAGAAATCGGGGTGGTAACGGTCGAAGGAGATCGTCCCAAGAAGAAAACCAAGCGTGAGCGCGCAACGGAATGCGCGGCTGTCGACGCACCGCCAAAGTTCAATCTGAGCTTCGGCGACGCGGAGTTCCCACAAGGAATCCCGTCGGAGGAGCCACTCATCGTCACCGCGCTGATTGCCGCCTGCAAGACCCACCGTCTCCTGATAGACGGGGGTAGTGCGGCCGACATCCTCTTCCAGAGTACCATCAACAAAATGGATATCGATCCGCGCCTAATCAGGCGCGCACACGGCAACTTAGTTGGTTTCTCCGGAACCAGAGTCCCGGTAATTGGAGTGGTCACCCTCCCAGTGGTTATTGGGGACCAGGAGCCCCGCGTCTCCAAGCAGATAGAGTTCACAATCGTCGATTGCGAATCGGCGCACAATGGCATCTTGGGCCGACCTTTCCTCGCGAAGTTCATGGCCCTCCCATCGACGTGTCACCAGAAGCTCAAGTTTCCAACACAGGGAGGAGTCGGGGAGGCGCGAGGAACGACTTGGGAAGACCGCGTTGTGGCACGCCAAACCAACATCGTCGACACAAGAGCAGAAGAGCCCCGCCCGGAATCCATGGATTCCGATTTCGAGGTCGCGCTAGACCCTGCCGAGCCGACCAGGAAGATACGCATCTCCACTCACGTCAGCAGCAACGCAATCGAACCACTCATAGCGCTGCTGAAGGAGTACAAGGAGCTCTTCGCGTGGTGCACAGAGGACATGCCAGGAGTGCCCAGGGAGGTAGCGCAGCATAGCCTCGCGGTCCCAGCCGGCGCCGAACCAAGGCAACAAGGGCGGAGAACGTTCACCGGGGACAAGCTGAAGGCGATAGAAGAGGAGGTTGCGCGCCTGCTAGCAGCCGGATTGATCCGCCCCGTGAAGTACCCGAAGTGGCTGGCGAACGTGGTCCTGGTCAAAAAATCGTCAGGAGCCTGGCGGATGTGCGTTGACTACACCACAATCAACAAAGTATGCCCGGGAGACCCTTACCCCCTGCCGCGCATCGACCAGCTGATCGACGCGACCGCCGACCACGAGACGTTGTCCTTCCTCGACATGTTCTCAGGATATCACCAAATCCAAATGTCCAAGGAAGATGAAGAAAAAACGGCTTTCATGACACCTTTCGGGAACTTCTGCTTCGTAGGTATGCCGTTCGGGTTGAAAAACGCGGGCGCGACATACCAAAGAATGATCGACGCAGTTTTCTCGCAGCAAATCGGGCGGAACATCGAGGCGTATGTGGACGACCTCATCGTCAAAACCAAGGCGGGTAAGTCACACCTGGAGGACCTGCGCGAGACCTTCGAAGCCCTCCGCAAGCACAGCCTTCGCCTCAATCCACTCAAGTGCGTCTTTGGAGCAGAGGCGGGGAAATTTCTGGGGTTCATGATAACCAAGCGGGCATAGAGGTCGATCCGAAGCAAATCACCGCGGTCCAACAACTACGAGCGCCGCGGAACGCATTGGAAATCCAATCTCTGAACGGCAAGATAGCGGCACTGGGGAGGTTCATACCAAGGTCCGCTGACAAATGCGCGCCCTTCTTCCAGACACTCAAGAACGGGACGCGCTTCGCATGGTCCACGGAATGCGAAGCGGCCTTCCAGGAATTAAAGGCGTATCTTGTATCCCCCCCTGTACTGACCGCTCCCAAGCTTAATGAAAAACTTTTCTTGTATCTCGCCGTGTCAACAAGAGCCGTGAGCGCGGTTCTGATATCTAGGAGGGATGGCAGGACTGAGCAACCAGTGTATTACACCTCGCGCACTCTCGTTAGCGCGGAAACAAGATATTCCTCGATCGAGAAAGCTGCCCTGGCGTTAGTGAGCGCTTCGCAGAAACTGCGCCCGTACTTTCAAGCGCACCAGGTCACCGTCCTGACCAACCTGCCACTAAAAAAGATTCTGACTTCAATGGAAGTGTCGGGGCGCATGGTCAAATGGGCGGTGGAGCTCTCGGAGTACGATATTCAATACGCGCCGAGGCCAGCAATCAAGGCCCAAATCTTAGCGGACTTCATCGCGGAAGGGGTGACCCTCGAAACAACGCCGGAGGGCGTTTGGGAAGTCTATGTCGATGGAGCGGCAAGTAAGCATGGCGCCGGAGCAGGGGTTGTGGTGCGCACACCTGCCGGCGTAATGCACGAAATCGCAATCAGGTTCAGGGCGTTGAAGACAAACAACGCCGCGGAATACGAGGCCATCTTGGCAGGAATGACGGCCGCTCACGACCTCGGGGCACGAACGGTACGTATACTTTCCGACTCCTCCCTGGCGGTCAATCAACTGAATGGTGCGTTCGACGCAAAGGAAGACACACTGGCGCATTACATGGAGCGCGTTAAGCAGAGGGCCACAACATTCGAATCAGTAACGTATGCGCAGATACCAAGGGAGGAAAATGCGCACGCCGACGCATTATCCAAGCTAGCAACGGCTACAGACTTCGAGTCGACGCGTCTCGTGTCCGTCCAGAAAGAAGAAGATGAAACCTCCCCGGGGGTAGCAGTCAACACGACCCAGCTCGTGCCATACGAAGATTGGAGACACCCAATTATGAAGTACCTCCAAGAGGGGGCGGTGCCAGAAGACCCCAAGCAAGCTTGGGCTCTAAGGCAAAAGGCAGCTCGTTGCACGCTTATTGAGGGAGAATTATACCGAAGGTCGTACTCGGGTGTATACCTCAAATGCATTGGGCAGGAGGAGGCGCGCGACCTAGTGCGTGAACTACACGAGGGGCTGTGCGCAATGCACGCGGGGCCGCGCAGCATGGAGCGTACCATCCTTTTGCATGGATACTACTGGCCGCGAGTCAAGAAAGATACGAAGAGCTATACAGACCAGTGCCATAAATGCCAAGTCAACGCGCGCCAACACCATTTGCCGGCCACCGAGCTCCAGGGCAACTTAAGCCCATGGCCTTTCGCGCAATGGGGAGTTGATCTCTTGGGCCCCTTCCCAACGGCAAAAGGGAAGCGCAAATACATAATCGTGGCGGTCGACTACTTCACTAAGTGGATCGAGGCCGAGGCGCTGGCGTCCATAACGGCGCAGCAGGTAACACGTTTCTTGCGCAACAACATTTTGTCGCGCTTCGGGGTTCCGAATGCACTCATCTTCGACCACGGGAAGCAATTCGATTGCGCAGAAGTAATGGACTTCTGCGACGAGGTGGGAATCATTGCAAGATTCGCGTCGGTCGCTTACCCTCAAGCCAACGGCCAAGCGGAGTCCTCCAATAAAGCGATCTTGCATGGCCTCCACACTCGCCTGAATGAAGCCAAGGGCAATTGGGCAGACGAACTCCACACAGTGCTATGGGCGCACCGCACCACGTACAAGGTGGCAACGGGCGAAACCCCCTTCGCTCTGACGTACGGCACTGACGCGGTGATTCCCATCGAGACAACAACGCCGACCTACCGAATCACCGGGTACAACGAAGAAGCAAACAACGAGGCGCGCCTACTAGAGCTCGAGTTGTCGCAGGAAAGGCGCGAGTTGGCAGCCATCAGGCTAGCCGCCATGAAAGAACAGGTAGCCAAGTACCATAACGCGAAGCTGGTCCCACACAAGTTGACCCTTGGCGACCAAGTGCTGCGGCGGAACTTCCGCCCTGACCCCAGGCACGGGAAGCTTGCCTCGACATGGGAAGGCCCTTACTTGATCCGCGAAGTGGTAGGCGCCAACACATTCAAACTCAGCGAGCTGGGGGGCAACAAGGTTCCAAGAACATGGAATGCGCAGAATCTAAGGAAATACCACCGCGCCGGTTAACGTGTACCACGTTTGTAATAGCGCATTAGCGCAATAAACAAAGAGACATGGTTCCACGGAACAAAACTTAGCAATAGTCCAGCACTATTCGCGCCCAATCAGTTCGAAAGAACAAAAAATTAGTATGAGTCCAGCACTCTGCGCCCAGTTCCACGGAACAAAACTTAGCAATAGTCCAGCACTATTCGCGCCCAATCAGTTCGAAAGAACAAAAAAATTAGTATGAGTCCAGCACTCTGCGCCCAGTTCCACGGAACAAAACTTAGCAATAGTCCAGCACTATTCGCGCCCAATCAGTTCGAAAGAACAAAAAATTAGTATGAGTCCAGCACTCTGCGCTCGGTTCCACGGAACAAAACTTAGCGGTAGTCCAGCACTATCCGCGCCCAACTAGTTCAAAAGAACAAAAACTGAACCCGGCACCACTCACGCTCACGGTGTTACGCGCGCCCACATGGGTCCGCGCAGCAGCAGTTATCAAAATTCTAGCACCATTTGCGCCCAAGGAGTTCACAAAAAAAAAAGAAGGAAAAAGAGAAAACCGAAAGACATATAGCAACATCTAAGGGGCAAGATCGAAAGGCGAACATGAGGTGCATTTGGATTACTTCATAAGGGAATAAAATAAAAGCAATGTCAACGCGCACAGCGCCGCAAGAAACAGTTAAACAGTGAACAGCGATAGTAACACACGCAAAACAACCTACGAATCTCCTCCCTCATCAGTGCGGGACGGCGCCACGACAGTCTGCTCATCACCCTTGGTGCCTCCGGAGCCCTCCTTGCCCGCGCTCTCATCATCCGCGCTCTCTTCCTCCTCCTCGTCATCCTCGGGCTCCGACTCGGACATGGACTTCTTCTGACTTATCCACATCTTCACGTGCTCGACCATAGCGCGAGTGTCCCAACTGAGACCGGGGTTCTCAGGGCGGACTTTCTTCCCAACCGCGATCACGGCCTTCGTCATGGCGTCCGCCATAATCCTTCCAAAAGGAGGGGACGACTTATACTGACGAATCGCCGCGACCTGGGCCTCGCGCACGGCCTCAGCCTTCGCCACGCCATGAAGTCGGACCAAGTCCTCCTTCTCCTTCTGGAAGCCCTCGCGGACCTCCTTCAACTTTCCTTTGTAGTCTTCCGCCAACATCTTCCTCTCTTCAGCAAACTGAGCCTGCAGCTGCGCCCTGATGGCGTCGCGTTCCTCAGCTCGGACGCGCTCCTTCGCAGTCTCGACAGCAGTCTCAAGGCGGCTCTGCCACACGCCCAACTCCGTCAAGGCCTTGTTGGCCTCGTTGGTGGCTACCTCGGCACGGGTCTCCGCGCCAGCAAGCTTCCCTTCCAACTGCACAATGCGAGACTCGCCCGCCTTCAATCTTGTGTGAGTGGAAGTGCGGTCCTGCTGAGCGCGGAAGGTCGCCAGCAAACCCTACACGAACAGCACCCAGCAACTTAGAAAAAACGGGGAGTCAATGACGAAAGAAAAACAAAAAGATTGTATGCCAGAACAGAACCTTACCGCCCAATGAATTTGAGCCAAGTCCAGCAAAGGATCCGACGTCTCGAACCGCGGAGGGATGCTCAGCACGGGTCCAACCGCCCGCAGAGCAGCCTGCGCGGTTTGACTATTACACGCAGCGCCAGTATGCAGCCGCACGTTGCGGTAATAATCAACCCCGGGGACGCCTCCCAACATGTCGGAGAGCTTCCGCTGCCCACTAGCCCCAGAGCCGCTAGGAGCCATCACCGTTTCTGGGCGGGGGGAGTTATCCACCTGCCCCGCCGGATCGGCAACGACCAAAGGCTGCTGGCGCGCCTCCTGCACGCGCGTCTCCGGCACTGACGTGATCCGCTCCTTCGGGTCCATAACCCGCGCAGCCTTCTGCGGGTGCCCACCAGCCGGCTCCTTCTCCGACGCCGATTCCTTTCGCTTCCCGCCACTCGCGGGAGCACTGCTGGGTTGCCCTCGGTCCTTCCTCTTAGAACCGCCAGCTGGCGCGTTACTACTCTGCGCCCCCTCCTTCTGCTTCTTCTTCCCCTTCCGCGATGCGCGAGGCGCCCTCGCAACATTGTCCACTGACATCATGCTCGCGAGGTCGGCAAAATCGACGCCTGCAACAAAATATCGTAAGAAACCTGTTAATTATGACAGAATACAAAGGGAAAAGAAAATAACTAACCATCAGCAAAAAGCTCTTGCAAGATGGCCTCGCGAACTCCGCGCGTGTAAAGATTCATCTTCTGATTCAAACAGGCTTGATATTCCCGATCAAGCCCATCATACGAGTCAACGCGCGACTCGAACTTCTTGGTACAACCCTTCTTCCACACCGTGGGCTCATCCACGCGCTCACTCGCCCACTCCCCCGCCACTGGCTTGACGTAGAAGAAGCGCTCAAACCATGTCTTCTTCAGCTTGGGAGAACCATACACGAACCCGTCAGGCCTGTTATCGCGCCGCTTTATGGACAGGCAGTCGCTTGTCTTACTGGGCTCCTTGATCTTGTAGAACTGGCGGAACAGCCCATACGTGGGCTGGATGTTGAGCCGCTTACAGGCAAGGCGCAGACACGAGACGTGCATAATAATAGAGGGGGAAAGGCGTCCAACTGAGCAGTCGAGACGCCTGTATAAGGCGCACAACAATGGGTCGATGGGAAACTTGAAGCCCATCACCCAGTACTCAGTATAAACCCCGAACCACCCTGGGGGGCAATTGCCAACCGTGCTCCTAACGGAAGGCACCGCGTACTCCCAATGCGGAGGCAAGCCCAACCCGCGCACAATATCCTCGACGTCTTCGCGCGTGTAAATCGAAGAATGGTCAGGCCCCCGCAGCAAGTTATCATGCGGAGCCGGCTGATCGCCCCACATCTCTGCCCAATCCAAGACGGTGTAGACCGCGTCCACGCAACGGGGACCAAGGCGGCTCATTGCCTCGGTCACGCGCACCACGTTGACGGGCTCAGCGATGATCGGCGCGGATTGTGTATCGGAATCTTCGCGCTCGGCCGCGCCCGCAGTACCAGCTCCCCCGGACCCCCCGTCGCGCCCGCGTCGGATTATTAAGACGCCCTGGGCCCGGGTACTCGGACCGGTATCTCCATCTACCTCTACCTCTGTCTCTTCAAGGAGAAAATCGGAATCCGAGTCGACTCGCCCCGACGGCGTCAACGGAACCCCGCCGTCCCCGGACACACCACCGTCCTCATCGCCGGAGTTCGCCAATTCCAGCGACGGATCAGAAGAAACACGTGAAAGGGGGGAAACATTACCTTCTTCGTCGTGTACGATCTCAACCTCGCCGGCGTTGGTGTTGATGTTGTCCATGATAGCAAGAAACAGCAACAAGAACAAGGATCGAAGGCTCAAGATTGTAAAAGAAGAAGAAGAATTACGGCGATGAACCAGAACACGAGAGAGAACAGAGCAGAATTCAGATGTGAAGAATGAAGCAGAATGAATCCCAACCCACACAACGGGTCGATACTTATAATTATTAGAGGGAAGTTGAAGGGTTAAAGTAACCTCGAAAATCGCAACCGTCAGACGTTTCGAATTTCGAAATTCGCCCGCCCAAACGGACGAACCAGGTAAGGACACGTGGACACCTATTCGGAGTAGGCTCTAGCCGCTGACATAACTAGTTACGCACAGCGCCTGGGGGGCATGGCACACCCGCGAGGAAAAAGAAAAAAAATCCCGCGAAGATCGCGCACGCATCTCAAGTGAATCAGAATCCCACGACCGGCGCGCACTATCAGACGACTACAACTGATATCCTAACGCGGCTACGGAACGGCCAGGCGCGCACAAAGAATCCCAAGAACTGCGCCCCGGGCCCGAGTCAATCAAGCAGAGACCTAAACAGAGGGCGTCCTCAGAACACCCTCTGATGGGGGGCAATTGTTGGGCATGTGACTCGGGCTTAATCGCCAAGGCAAGACGCGCTGAGATAGGGCGCGCACGAAGGCTTGTAGGCGCGCGAGTAGAGAGAAATGACGCGCGCGTACTCAGAGTCCTCCACAAGCTGCGCGCGAGTGGAAAGGGGTTAAGGCGCGGGAGCCCCGACGCGCCGCGAGCCACAAAGCCGCAAGAAGCCTCCCTCGCACACTTCCCAAGGGCCGGCCGCATTGGGATCAGAGATATAGTCGTAGGTACACCCCAGACAGGTCCTAGGTAGGGGGATGGCCTAAATCCCTGACATGTCATTGGTCACATCAGGGGTCAAAGTCCCATCATGTAATCCACCCGTTCACCCACCTCCATGTAGCCTATAAATATGGCATTTACTCCGGTGGGTGAAGGGGATCGCATTTTTCACCATTCTCTCTCTACAAGAACTACTTCTCTTTCTAATCTCTCTCTCACTCACTCTCTCTGATCCTGATTCCTCCGCTCAAACCCGGCTCTCACGTTTCTTCTCGACCCAAACTCTCATTCGAACCTCACTCCTACACTCAGTTAGGTTCAAACAAAAACCATAGAAATTCGAAAGGAAACTGAAAATGTTTAGGATCCTTTTAATGTTAAAAATAACCAAATGGATATTTCTGTTTAGTTTTTTACTAACAAATATCAAACGATTCCCTATAGAATACACTATAATTTAATCATTATGATATCAAATAATTACATAATATATATTTGAAATGATAAAAATTGGACTAATTGGGTTGGTCGAGGTTGAACCATTTAATAACTTTAACATACATTATATTTTAGCCACTAAGATATAAAATAATAGCATAATATATGTTATGCTAGAGAAAATAGCTTGTTTTAGGATGACAAACCCATGATGTTCATTTGTTTTACTTCATGGCCAAACTTCGTATAGGTCAGGTCCATTCAACTCTTTTATTTTATGGCTAGCTGTTAGCCCATTAGAATCCATGCATTAGTTTATTGTTGAATTTTTTCTTTTTAGCAATAAAAAGGAGTATTATTTTTTTCTCTTTCATAGATATCTTACCAACACCGAGAAATTAAAGAGCTTAAAGAAACCTATTCTGTTTTTGTGGGCCGCAACAATTTCTGGGCCCGTTTAAATCGGCATGTATACGGTAAGTTGACCCGTTCCATAGAGGAAAGAGAAAAAAATTGACACTCCCTATTCTACCCTTCCTACAAACGCTCATGGAGCAGGGAATTTGAAATGGGGGAAGAATTTTTTCCTTCCTGCTATTATATTATGTGTAGATCTTCATTTTCGATTTCATAAACTATAAATTATAAAATTATAAAAATACAATTTATCAAAAAAATTACAGTGTAACCAGGATGATAATCCCAATGCCCCGATTTATAATCCCCAGGTGTTGCCTGCGGGGGGCGACCTCCGAGTAGCTGAGGTTATTTGTCAGGGGAGGGGAGTGGTGGGACCTGAAGCTTGGTCAGTGGTTTGACCCGTTCACTTGTTAGGCTATCAAAACTATTCTCCTTCCTAGACAGAATGTTGAGAATAAGCTGATATGGCATGCTACGTCCGAGGGGATTTCCATAGTTAAATCGGCCTTTCATTTTGCAGTCCTTTTGGATAAACAGAGGGGACATTAGCGATCCACGGCGAGCTGGATGGATAGAGCCAATTGGATCCGTTTATGGGAGGCAAATATCCCGCTCAAGTTGAAAGTATTTGTCTGGAAAATATTTCACCGCATCCTGCAAACTACGAAAGCTTTAATTGAGAAGAAGGTTCATGTGCTTCCCAGGTGCCCGGTGTGCTGGGCTGATGAGGAAACCATGGGGCATTTGTTTCTCGACTGTCTGGTAGCACGGGCGCTTTGGGACTACTCGGGACTGGAATATATTGGGCAAGGGTTGCCTCGTTATACCTTCCCACTTTTCCTCAAAAACTTGATGTCGATCATTCATGAACCATCGCTGTTCATGAGAGTTGTTGTAGTTCTATGGAGAATCTGGCGGTCTAAACTTGGTGGCCTTTGAGTGAAAGCAGTTTGGGATCCCTTCCTTGATGCGACAACAAAACCAACAATATGAGGAATGGATGAGCTTGCCAGTTGACCATGTTTCCAAGTCTACCGTCCCTCGGTTGCAGCACTTGGATCCTGATGGGTCTAATTCTGTTGTTTGTATGTGGGATGGAGCAGCTAGGAGGGGGATCTCATTCGGCAGGTGAGATGGTTATTATGAACCACACTCGGGACATCCTCTTTGCTCATGGGGTGCAATTCATGTTGATTGATGATCACATGGTCGTGGAATTATTTACACTCCGTGAAGCGATTTTATGGTGTCTAAACCATGACTTCACGAAAATAAGGTTCGAAGGAGATGCGAAGGTGATCATTGATAAGATTCTTCGGGCGGATATCAGAGACAGTTGGATGGGAGTTATTCTTGAGGAAATTGTGCATTACTTCGCCATCCATACGGGGTTTACTGTTCGATTTGTAGGTCGACGTAGCAATAGGGTAGCCCATTTTGTGGCTCGCAAGGCCCTTTCTTTGTACCTGACTACGAGTCGTTTATTTGATTTTCAAACCTAGCTGAATTCCAGGATATAACTATCTTTGTTTTTGGAATCGATACAAGATTATCTTTTGTCAAAAAAAAAAACCCCAGGATGATTTAGATAAATATCAATCGTAGTTTTTTTCTTTATTTCTTCTTAAAGTTCAAGTCTAGTAGAAGTTCATTCTTTTTCTTTGTTTCTTCTTGAAGTTCAAGTCTAGTAGAAGTTTATTCTAAAGTTTTCTCATTGCACTCAAAATCTCTGATGTTGTGTTCTCTAATTGCAACAAGTACTTTGAAGAGTCGATTGATGGGGTCTAAAGGCTTCCTTTCGCGTGACTGCTTACAAAAGTGGTGAATCATCATCTCATTTGTGTTGGATATTAGGTTGAACAAGACTAACCAAATTAAACCAGTTTTTGGTTGGACCGACCAACCGGTTTGAGATTAGACTGATCGAATCAATAGTATAATTTCATGAAGGGACACATCCCTTTGGCCTAGTGGCGGTTGCATTATTTTATGGATAAGGACAACTTTATGGATAGAGATAACCTTTCATATGGATAAAGGAACCTTTCGTATGGATAAAGACAACCTTTCATATGGATAAATGCAACCTTTCATGAAACAATGCATGAATTCGGCCCCTATAAATATATGCGTGGGGTGGATGATGTCATAGACCATCAAACATATTCTTCTTCTTTCTTCCAAAAATTTATAGGTATGCTTTAGTGTTCTTGAGCCTAGAACCTAAAGTGGTGATAGTTTTATACTCGGGAAAAATTTCCTGTAACCCAAGGCTTTGTAGACGGTAAAAATATTCTTTTCGGAAAGTGAACATAGTCACGACTCTATCACAATCCTAGTCACCCGATCTCGGGCTATCGCACGTACACTCTCGAATCAAAAGTCCCAACAATCTATCCTCAATAGAACTCCCAATAACGCCTACCACAATTTCTTCTGAACTTTGT
Organism: Linum tenue; assembly: GCA_946122785.1. Taxonomy (NCBI): domain Eukaryota; kingdom Viridiplantae; phylum Streptophyta; class Magnoliopsida; order Malpighiales; family Linaceae; genus Linum; species Linum tenue. The sequence continues at coordinate 41,854,392 of CAMGYJ010000002.1, forward strand.
GTCAAGATACATTCATCATTTTCACTTAGATACTCAAACAACTAACTTACATCCACCTCATTATGACAACCCATACAAATAATCATAATAATAGGACATTTTTGGGATACTTAAAATAATTATACATGAATTTGGACGATTAAGATAATACAATGAATCAAGAAAGACTGCTAGCAGCCTCGCTCTTCCATCCGTTGATCGAATTGCCGGAGCTTTTGTTATAGAAGGATAATACAATGTATTTTAAGAGTTAAGTTTATCAAAATATATAAAAAATTATATTTATACTAAATAAAATTAACACACCGTATGAATCTTATTTTAGGATTATAAAGTCATTTATGTTAATCATTTACATTATAAAATAAATTATTAATTTATCGGGTAAATGACACATTTGGTCACTGAGATTATTAAATTGTGTCATGTTTAGTCACTAGAAAAAATTAATATCAATTTTGGTCACTCGAATTACCGAAACTGGTCAAATTTAGTCACTCTCCCGTCAGTTTCCGTCCAACTCCATTAATGTTGTTGGACGGAAACTTTTGGGAGAGTGACTAAATGTGACATGTTTCAGTAATACGAGTGACTAAATGTGACATTTTTCAATAATTCGAGTGACCGGAGTTGGACAGAGGCTACAGAAGAGTGACCAAATGTGACCTGTGTCAGTAATTCGAGTGACCAAAATTGATATTAAATTTTTCTAGTGACTAAATATGACATGATTTAGTAATCTCAGTGACCAAATGTGTCATTTACCCTTAATTTATCAATTAATTAATAACTTTATGGGTTAAAGACACATTTGGTCATTGAGATTACAAAATCGGGACATGTTTAGTCACTAGAAAAAGTTAATATCAAATTTGGTCACCACAATTACTAAAATTGGACACATTTAGTCACTCGCCGTTAGTCTCCCTCCAACTCCGTTAATGAAGTCCGTTAAGTGCTGATGTGGCAAACAGAATTGCCTAATCAGCCGGATATAACCGAACAAAAATAAAACCCGACCCGCCACGTCATTATAACCCGCCACGTCATTAAAACCAACCCAACCCAACCCATGACCCAACCCATCCACAGATGCTCGAATTGGGTCGTCTGATTCCAGAGTACACTGCGACCAGGTAAGAGCCATCTTTCCCCATGAGAAACGAATCTATGGTACTGACATATGGCCATGGGCGCTCCTGATTTTTCCGCGGCGGCGAGGGCAGCTCCAGCTCCGTGAACGCTTCCTTGATTGCGTCGAAGGAGACAAGCCGAGAGCATCCACCGCCGCCGGAAGAAATCCAGTGGCATCTCGTGGTTGGGGATCCCGCCGCCGTGTTACCGACCCTTCGACCACCGCCGCGGTTCAACCACTCCGGCCCCCGGCGGCAGAGGCGCCGCCACGAATCGTTCCTCAGGCTGTACACGAAAATCTTGTGGGATTTGTAATCCCAGAGCCAAACAAGCACCTTGTAGTCCTCCGTTACCGGGTCGAACCCTAACCAGAGATCGCTTCCTTCGGGGCGGAACCAGTAAAGCAGCGGCTTCGGCGGCAGCAGCTTGGCCTCTGAAGTCGTGGGATTCCTCCATAGGATGCTCGTGGAGTTCGTGACGGAAGACGAGTTGGCCGAGATCGTCCCGAATCTGAGAATGGACTCGCTCAATTTCATCTGTGTATCTCCCCTCGTAACCCTAATTTTCAATCAGCTGAAACTGTTTAAATTTAGGGGATTACCTACTAATAGTAAATGTTACAGGGAGACATCCTTCACCATCCCTCACCAAATATGTTCGTCTCCTCTGCTGGGTTAGGTCGAACAGGTTTGCGGGAGGAGGTGGGAGGAAGGAGGAGAGCGGCGGCGACGGTGGTTTTGGGGAAAGAAGGAGGTGGGAGGAAAGAGGAAGAAGGGTTGGATGGGGTTGGGTCATGGGTTGGGTTGGGTTGGTTTTAATGACGTGGCGGGTTGGGTTTCATTTTTGTTGGGTTATATCCGGCTGATTAGGCAATTTTGTTTGCCACATCAGCACTTAACGGACTTCATTAACGTAGTTGGACGGAGACTAACGGCGAGTGACTAAATGTGTCCAGTTTTAGTAATTGTGGTGACCAAATTTGATATTAACTTTTTCTAGTGACTAAACATGTCCCGATTTTGTAATCTCAGTGACCAAATGTGTGTTTAACCCATAACTTTATGGTCTCAACTGTATTAATTTATAGAGGTAGTTCACAACATGATCAATATTTCAGTACAATATCACCTATCCAACAACAATAAATTACTCTCTTCCTTGGAATCTTCCCAACTCATTGGGACAATCTCCCTTCTGCCAGCTTATCACTGCTCTTCTCTTTCAAAAGGGTTCATTGGTGTTCTTCATCTTTATCCAATGAAGACGAAAGATAGCTCAAGATGAAGCCGTCTAGCTGTCCTTCAAGCACTGAATCAGGATTAGAAACCTCGTGGCCGGTTCGAAGATCCTTAACCATACGGTATGGCTGGAGAGACATGCAGTGCAAGCCAAAACTGTTAAATTCATTCAGCCAACCAAAACAACAGTGAAAGTTCTCTACAAACATACCAGTAATGCATGGAAGTTTAAGAAATGGTTCTGTGATCACTTACATGAAGGACGTAGGTGCGAATTTGATTTCCCCAGCTGATTTCCGTCAATGATTGAGTGTGCTGAGCATTCACCTGGGCCTGCCGCGCCATCTCGAGCTGGTCCAGCCGCGACTGAAGCACTGACATTGCTGATGCCTTGTTCATATGCTGTGATCTGTAGTGAATCCCCCCAGACAGAATCATTTCAACATTTAGAGCATAAGGAGAACTTAGTGACATAACCCTGACAATATGTAAAGGTAATAACTCGAGCTTAGGTTGATAAGCAGTTTCACCTTTCGTTCTGACATGTGGCAGTTACCCCAGTTGGAATATGCACTATCCTCACAGCACTGTCAGTCGTGTTAACACTTTGCCCACCAGCTCCTCCAGATCGAAACCGTTCGATTCGTAAGTCGGATTCGTTGATCTGAACGTGTGTGAACCCTTCACCAAGAATTGGGATCACAGCAACTGCTGCAAACGACGTGTGCCGCCTTTTACTGCTATCGAAAGGCGAGATGCGCACCAGCCTGTGGACTCCTACTTCTGCTTTTGCATAGCCAAATGCATATTCACCATCTAGTCTGATGGTTGCCCGCTGAAAGTAGCAAAAAACAAATCAAATTTAGACATGCTTGGTTAACGGGAGAGAACTCGGCAAAAAATATTCATGGAACTTCATGGTGTTGAAACACTAGGAATGTGAAGAAAGTCTAATAATTTGACATTTGTTTATTAAATCATTTTAAGGTGTGAGTTCTGATCGAAACGGTACGAGCTAACCGAAGATCATCCACTAGTCTCCCCAAAGTGACGCATACATGGGCAAGTATGCAAAAACCGTATCTGTATCGGGGATGGGGAGAATACCAATTTTGAGAACTGGGACAGTAACGAGGATAGAGATATCCTTCTCAGAACTACCAATTATTATCCCTACTAAATAGCAGAAATTCAAAAGAGCTACAAGATTGCGTCCTTCTGTAATCAGAGAAAGATGATAAAGATGATGTAACCTTGATTCCTGCCATCTCACCAGGCATCTCGTCGACCAATGTCACTCTAAACCCTCGGCGTTGAGCCCATAGTTTATACATCTGCATCACCATTTTTGCCCAGTCCATGCTCTCAGTACCACCAGCTCCAGCTTGAACCTATTTTCATGCATCAAGAAATAAAGGCTCGAGCGTTAAGTAAGAAAAGTTCCATAAACCAGACATTTATCATACGGCAGAATAGTTTAGACAGTCACATATCAGTAAAGTGGAGAGCTACCTCAATGTAACACGAGCAAGAATCATGCTCTGCGGACAACAAAGCTTCAAGCTCTTTCTCTTTGGAATTTCTTCTCATCTCAAGCATGGCTTTCAAAGATTCCTGCAGAGCAAACAAGTAATCCATTCATTTATCATGCTAAAGTTACACATGATATCTCCAGTCTCGGGTTAAATAACAGTTTGGTCACATAACATGCTCATGTGTATCACATTAAGCATTAAACAAGGAAAAAACCGAAATCACCCTAAGAAGACTTCATTAGCATTATCTGTTTCCCAGCATCAACAACATAATGGCGAGAACTGATGGGGAAACAACAATGGTAAGATGAAATGTTAGGATGAGTTTGGTGCTTAGTTGTCTTGATCTGGAATTCAGTATCCAATGTGATATAAAATTGAGTTCTGTAACCAAATTGATATTTAACCCGTTCCATCTTAATAGCAGCCAACCCTTCTGATCAATAGTTCAAAGCTACCATTTAAAGCTAAGCAAGAGATAATCAGGTTCTCAGTATATTGTCCAGGTACGAGTTCTACCTAGTAATTTGCTCATCAGGACACAAGGAAAAAGTGTACATGCCTAAACAACAAGAAGCAAGGTTTCCCACCGATTCCAAGTCGGAGTCCTCCGCTTCTTCACGAGCCAACTTTATCATATCAATGTGCTCAATCAGATCTTGCTCCAATGCTTTCACCTCTTTCATCTTACCCATCAACGAGCCATGCTCGCGGCTTAACCTTCCAGCAAGAACAGGATCATCCCATAGATCTGGCTTATTCAGCTGTGTTGATAGCAGATCTAATCTAACCATCAACTTATTCCACTGCCACATATTACAATCATGTATCACAAATACAATATAAAGACAACTAGAAATCATGCAGAAATTGATAGCCAGAGTCCTAGAAATGAACTGAAATTTCAGCCACTCCAGAAAAAAGGGATGCTTTGCACAACGGATCGCTTAAATACACAGATTAGTAAGAATGTGCAGGTTTCGAAATGTATAGAATAAGAAATGATCAGGTTGTGAGGATGCATTGTTTTTGGATGAGCAGCAATCCATAACCATAAGGTGATGAATTTCAGGCAACAATCCACCAATATCATAATCCAGAGGACCCCTAACAAGTTCAATTCAATTCTAAATTGAACCGTCGACTCAATAATTGCATTCTGAATTCCTAGAGCCTAAGAACAGTCATTACCTGCAACCGCTTCTTGATGACTTGAATGGACTGAGCAATAGCTGCAGCATGGCTCTTCCAATCACTCTCACTTTCATCAAGAATGGCCCAGTTACTAGCAACAATTCTATCAACAGTCAAGCCATCAGAAGTAGACAACTCCGCAGCTGCTGCCGCATGTGTACTAAGACTACGAAGAACCCTCCTCTGGAACTGAAGCTCTCTATTCAAGACGCCGTTTGAAGAGAAGCCGGAATAAGCCAGGACCCGGTGATTCTTCCTTACAGATTGTGAAGAGTGAAGCTTTGAAGAATGGAGGAGTGCGTTCTGTGGCTCGGGTTGAAGAGGGCAGAGAAAGGAAGCTGCGAGGAGACTCTTGGAACAGATCCTAAATCTTCTGAGCGCCAAAGCTGACATCTTTCGGCCCTTGGTTTCCTAATCGACGGAGATCGAAGGCATTCGAGGCTTTTCTGCTCTATTCCCAACAGAACCTCGAACTCGACTTCTAGGTTCTGCCACCAATTCCAAGGGATTTCAAGTTCTGATTCTTCAGCTGCTTGATGATCGGAGAATTTAAGCTGAAACCTTTCCCCTTTCTTCCCCGATCCAATTTGACGAAGGAGTAATGATCTAACGACTAACGAGTTTTCCTCTCCAGGGTTTAACAGGGGAGTTGAGTTGAACAAGCCGCGAGGGTTTTAATGGGGAAAGGAAGCAATAAACGACAGCGTCCCCGGCCGCCGTCAGAACCAATGAACAAAAGCCCTGCTATAAAACTCTTTCACTACTCTCGCACTCTCTTTTCTCTTAGTCCACCAACAGCGCCCTCCTCTCCTTTTCGTGCTCCGGCCATGGCGAACCCTAATTCGCTCTGCTTGATCCTCCTCCTCTCTTCTCTCGCCCTCGCCTCGCCTCTGCCACCGTCTTCTTCGAAGAGAAATTCGAAGGTATCATCGTTGTCTCCCTTTCTTAAGAATCAAACCTCTTAACTAATGAACTCCATCTCTCTTCCCGCAAAACCCTTCTTCCTCGTCTCCAGGAAACCCCTCTTCTCCTTCTCCCTTCACATAATCCCCGCCATTAAAATGTCAACTTTCACCAACAACCCTTCTGAGCTTTCCCCTTCTATTTCCCTCCAAAACTACCCTAAACCCTTATCCCCACCTCTTCCCGCCATCTCCAAGGAGATAGAGCTCGCCAGAGCCATGTCCGCCTCTTCAAGATCCAGCCTTTTCTCCTTGTCAGCGTCTGAAGTCTTGTTTGAAGATCAATGGCTGATGGCCGTCAATAAACCTCAAGGAATTTACTGCGAGGCCGTCTTGACATCCGTCCCAGCTCTTCTCCTTTCCCGCTCAAAAACCGCCCCAGTCGTACCGGCCATTGGTAAATCTGTCTCGTCCTGTGCAATTGAAGTTTCCTATTTCATGTTTAGTTATTGTGAACAATTTTTCCCCTTAACACTACCATGAATTTGAATTCCGCGCTCCAAAACTAGATGTTTGTGTTGCCGATAATACAAAGGGATCCCCGGAGCTCCACCTGGCGAATCGGCTCGATCGGGACACGAGCGGCGTGATGATCATCACCAAGTCGCACAAGGTAGCCGCTAAGCTAGTCAAGGCATTTACTGATCACAAGGTGAGGAAGACTTACATTGCTTCATGCGTTGGTCCATCTCCAGATTGGAAAAGGATTACAGTTAAATCAGGTCACGGTCGGTCCAAATTCGGGGCGTGGCGTGTCTATGCAGTATCAGATGCGGGGCGAATCTTGCCAGGTGGCTCTTCGGTTAGGGACATGGAGACTTCATTCGAGGTGTTGTCTGTGAATGGGAAGATAAGAAGCTTAGGAGAATCATTAGAGGAAGAATGTGGGGAAACTATAGTTGTTAAGGAGAAATCAGTGAAATGTGGTAATAATAGTGGTGGTGGTGAAATGCAGGATGAGGTTTTGATTAGGGCGTTTCCTAGGAGTGGAAGGACTCATCAAATTCGCTTGCATTGTCAGTTTATCGGGTTGTCGATAAAGGGTGATGTGAAGTATGAAGGTGTTCATGAGTGGGATGGGAAAGTGTGTAGTGGCCATGAATTACATGCAGAGAGCTTGTCTTTTGAGCATCCTATGACTGGTCTTCCCATGAAGGTTCATGCGCCTCTGCCTTCATGGGCGACTCATTTGTTGCCCGAATCATAGGATCAGTTTTGGTGGACAACTAGGTTGGGAGGTGGTAGATGCATATGTTGCTCAATTTTGACGGCATGGGAGCTGGTACGTTGGAATCTTGAACGAATAGGAGAATGGTTCATGTTGTTGCTCGTTGAGAAAACTGCCTTTTTGCCCCAGGTGATAGTTTGCTTTGTTATGATGAGAGCTTTTCTTTTTAGCATCATGTTACTGGTCTTGCCATGAAAGTTCATGCGCCTTTGCATTCACGCTGTTGCTTGAATAGTAGGATTCTATGTGGCCTTCTGTCTTCTGAAGTTCATGTGGATGCACAGATGGGTCGTAGGTGGTTGATGCTTATCAATTGACTAAATATGTGCTTGTAAAGTTGGAATCTTGAAGGAATTATTACGATTGTTCATGTTGGGGCTTGTTGAGAAAGCCATAGCCTTTTGGCTTCAACATTGAGTTAGGTTAATTAATATATCTATGGCGAATTCTTGATTCCTGTCCCTGACCTGTTTATTATGAAGTCTTAAAATTGTTGTTATTGCCATCTACCCATATAGAAAGAAGGGGAGAAGTATGGACAAGATATGTTGAAAACATGGGACTTTTCCTTTTCCTTTTTTCCAACATTGAAGAAATCAACTGTTTTGTCTCAACAAGATGTCAAGCTTTTACAGGAATTCTGACTCTGTTTGGCCAATGCTTAACCTTCATCTCCCTGAAATATGCATCTCATCCCTGCAAGCTTTAGGATCCAGCTCTACTTGTTTTTACCACCAAGATCATCTGTATGTACTCATCTGCGGCCAGTGAAGTACAGGCTACAGAGTGCCTATGTTATATTGGGATTATGATGATTTTGACTATAAATCGCTTTGTAACAGTTATTTGTATGAATCTTGGTTTCACATGGTTTAGAGTTCTTTTACTTCTTTTATGATCTCAATGCTTTGAGCTCTGATAAATAAGATTAGAAGTTTAAAAAAAGACTGCTACCATTAAGTCAAATTGGAGTTATAAACCCACTAGTGTTAACAATCGCTTTAAACATAACAGTATAGCTAGAAACATAGTCTCAGACAACGATTCGAGTTTTTGGAATAAATAGGTTTCTAAATAGTCCGATGTTTTTTTAATGTCATTGATGACGTACTTGAGACCGGCTCAATGCATTTGAAAACGCCTGGCAGGTTTATGACAAAAATTCCAAACGGCTTTAGCAGCTATAGGGGACACCATTGGATTGGAGCCTCTTTGAAGTTGTTTCTTCTTCCTGAAGGGTAGTCAACAATAAGGTGATCAATTTGATTTGGTTGCAGTAAGGGAAGTTTCAAGGTCAAACTCTTTTCTTTCCCCTAGATATTTGTTAGTGATATTTTCCCACCAACTACACTAATTCATAATCATTTGGCATGTGTACACTTCTGTCTCTGCATTATTCTTGCCTGAAAAGTAACTTCTAATCCAAGTAAGCTTGCCCATATCATATCAGCAAGTGGGTCATTTACAATTAGGGTAAACAAATTAAGTGGCAGCCTGTAACTTGTAAAAATTGGAAGAGTTTATCCGGTTGGCCACACCCACCACAAAATGTAAAGCATATCTAATTCTGCATTTTATCTCCTATTTCTATGTTCAATATTGTCCCTTATTTGTAATTGGGTTAGAGAAGGCAAACAAAGAGCACGAGATTGCACAATTTCGTTCATTGGATCCATTTGATATTAGAATTTGCGTTTAATTACAATTAAGTAAATAAATCAATACACAAATCTCTTCAATTGCATCTCTTTTCTTTTATAATAGATTTGGAATTATAAATAAAAACTAATTGTTTGGGTGCTAAGTCGGTATTGTATTTAAATTTTGCTCAAATTCTTGAAATGAATTTCAAATACATCTATAGTGTATTACTAATAAACAAGTACATTATATAGACAATAATTAGAAATTCGCTATAACGTTGCTAGAACCTGTTTTTCAAATTCGTAAGTTCACAAACATATCTAGGCCTTGAAAGGTAAGTTTGCCATAAAATCCCAAACCTATTTGTAAGATTTACTAAAATATGAAATTGAAGGACACAAAAATTAGATGATAATATATAAATTTGAGAAATGATATTTTTTTACTACATATACCCAAACTCCACAAAGAAAGGGATGACAAAAATATCCGGAATCGTGGATATCCGCCTGAATCCGATCCAATCGGGTAAGATAAAATTCGAACCCGAAGGATTTTTAGTGGGTATGGATAAAACCCAAACTCAAATATTTCGGGTAATGGGTGGACATGATTTTCTCACTATCTAACTCGAATCCTTCCGATTATACACATATGCATTTTCTATTTTGTCTAGAAATGATTCTTTATTTTTCTCAACTTATTTTATATTTAGCATACAAATATAATATTTGGATGAACTTGTGTTGTTTGAGATTAATTTTATTAATTTTAGTATATTATTATCGTACTTTTTCACTTACGTAATGTGAGTGTACGTGTAAATGTTAACATGTTGGTTGGAGTTATCAAAAGAAATTATTATCCATGGATGACCGTTGATACCCGAAATCCGAAAGAGTATGAGCATGATTTTAACTTTATACCCTATTCTTTATGTAAAAATGAATATGAGTAAAACCCGAACTATTTTGAATAGAATTATGGAAATGTATTATCCACCCGTATCCAACCCGTTAGACATGTGATCTCCCACGAGAGAACTAATTCCAAATCCTTATCTCCCCAAAGGAAAGAAAAAACGTCAAATATTAACCCCATATTCTAATTAATTTCTCTATAATAATAAAAAGTAATTCCAAGTGTTAAACAAAAATTCTAATTAATTCCATGCAATTTCCATTGGACCCCACCCACCCCTCCCTTACCGAGTGGAAATTTGCCACGTGTAAACACTGCCACCGCCGGCCCCTGCGAAAAAACCCGCAGCGTGGCATCTTCCCAAAGTATATCCTAACCTTCAGAAGAAAACAGCGGCACTCCAATTTTGCTTCCCAATCGCCCACCGCCACGTTGACACAAATGACACCCTTAGATGACGTGGCGTACTATCATTTGTTGCCTGCATTCCCGTCATCCACGTGTGACGTTAACGGCGAATGGGGGAAGTGAAAGTCCCCGCCCGCCGTCAGAACCAATGAACAAAAGCCCTGCTATAAAACCTCTTTCACCACTCTCGCACTCTCTTTTCTCTCAGTCCACCAACAGCGCCCTCCTCTCCGTCTCGTGCTCCGGCCATGGCGAACCCTAATTCGCTCTGCTTGATCCTCCTCCTATCTTCTCTCGCCCTCGCCTCTGCCGCCGTCTTCTTCGAAGAGAAATTCGAAGGTATCATCGTTGTCCCTCCCTTTCGAGATCTCCATTTCCTTGATGTTTTTGATTCCTGCGGGTTCAGATCAATTCTCTGCTTGTTAGCGTTGGCTCGGGTTTCATTTCATGGAATAGTCTCATTGAATGCCGTTAGAGGTAGTTCGCCTCAGGATCAGGCTTAGTAATCGTCGTTTTGAGTGGATAATGCCATTGCCGGCGAATGTTAGAATTGTTTGGATCTGATCTTTACTGCTTGAATTTGGATTGCTAGCGAGTGATGAACTCGGAACGGGTCGGTTTTTGTTTAGATCTGCGAATGGATGACTGGATTACTGAGCGGTTGTTGCTCTTGTCGAGTTGTCGTAGTGCAGGCTTGCTTTAGTTGATTGTTTGGCCTCGGATCGAGCTGTGAGCTATTGAGTTGATATAGACTGCGAACTGATGATGGACAAATTTGTTTGGTGTCTTTGGTACCTTCCGATGCCTATCGAGTCTGCGATTTTTCATTTGTAAAGTATGGATATCCCAGTAGTTTGGAAGGTCAAATGTTAAAAGTTGGATGGTCTGACTATGGGCTTTGTTTGTCAGTTGTATAGCATTAGCATTTGACTGATTCCATTTGTTTTGTATTTCTAACTTAAGATGGATGGGAAAAGAGATGGGTTAAATCCGACTGGAAGAAAGATGAGAACATGGCTGGGGAGTGGAACTACACCGCAGGAAAGTGGAATGGCAACGTTGATGACAAAGGTGAAAATTCTTTTCTGATCCATTAGGTTTCCTAATTGTGTCTGTGCATTGAGGTTTAACTAGTGGAAGGTATATGATTCATACTGATAGCTGGCTTTCTTATTATTTTTGCTGCAAAATTCCAATGCAGGTATCCAGACAAGCGAAGACTACAGGTTCTATGCTATTTCAGCAGAGTATCCGGAATTCAGCAACAAGGAAAAAACCCTAGTCTTTCAATTCTCTGTCAAGCACGAGCAGAAGCTTGACTGTGGAGGTGGGTACATGAAGCTGATGAGTGGTGACGTCGACCAGACTAAGTTCGGTGGTGACACTCCATACAGGTTACCCATTTATCTCCGAATTTGACTCTGCTATTGGTTTAGACTTTGTTGTCTCTTGATTTCTGATGTGGGAGCGTTTTCTATTTCGCTGCAGTATTATGTTTGGACCTGATATCTGTGGCTACAGTACCAAGAAAGTCCATGCTATTCTGACTTACAATGGAACAAACCACTTGATCAAGAAGGAAGTTCCCTGCGAGACTGACCAACTCTCGCATGTTTACACGTTTATCATTCGCCCTGATGCTACTTACAGCATTCTGATCGACAACGTGGAGAAGCAAACTGGCAGCTTGTACTCCGACTGGAGCCTTCTCCCTCCCAAGACAATCAAGGATCCCGAAGCTAAGAAGCCTGAGGATTGGGATGATAAGGAGTACATTGATGATCCCGAGGACAAGAAGCCAGAGGTAAACTATAAGAGCATCGACCTAGTTAATCTTTCTTTGATGTAGAATTCAGTAGAAACCTGTAAGTGATGATGTTGATCTGTTGATATAGGGATATGATGACATCCCTAAGGAGATTCCCGATACCGAGGCCACCAAGGTAATTGCTAACTCCTAAGTTTTTCTATTTCATTCTTTTGTCATGGTTTTTATTGAAGCATTCTCTAATTAGAGATTGTCTTTCTGACCGTAGCCTGAAGATTGGGATGATGAGGAAGATGGTGAGTGGACTGCCCCAACTATTCCCAACCCTGAGTACAAGGGTCCATGGAACGCAAAGGTTTGTGATTTGACTGTTGAAAACAAGGAAGTTATTTGATTGTTGATACACGCTGTCCTGTAGTTCTGATTTGATGTCTCCACACTTGTTCAGAAAATCAAGAACCCCAACTACAAGGGCAAGTGGAAGGCTCCGATGATTGACAACCCAGGTTTGGCTTAGTTTTATTAACTGTCCTTCACTACTCCTGTGCCATGATAGCTTATCTGTGATATTTATCAATTGTGTTGTTTTTGGCAGATTTCAAGGACGATCCAGAGATCTATGTTTTCCCCAACTTGAAGTATGTAGGCATTGAGTTGTGGCAGGTGAAATCTGGAACCCTGTTTGACAATGTCTTGATCTGCGACGATCCTGACTATGCCAAGAAGTTGGCTGAAGAAACATGGGCCAAGAACAAAGATGTAAGTATAACCTTCTTCTGGAATGGCATGTCCTTCCCAAGCCTCCAGTGTTCATAGAGAGCTCCTTGGCTGATGGATATGTGCTGGATTTGTTTGACAATAGGCTGAGAAGGCAGCATTTGACGAAGCTGAAAAGAAGAGAGAGGAGGAGGAATCGTCCAAGGATGACCCTGCCGATTCTGATGTAAGCATTCTCAATACTATCCACTCAACTTCGTATCTCCCTCTCTCTTTCTGTACCATCACCTGGGTGTGTTTTAACTGTTGTTGGATGTAAATCACAGGCTGAGGATGATGATGCTGAAGATGACGACACAGAAGATGACTCCGACCTCAAAGCCGAGGCAGCCGAGAGTGATGACGATGTCAAGGATGAAGAACTACATGTATGTTTCTAACTCGACTGGACTACTAACTCGAGCATTTCAGCAATTTCTTCCTTTCTTTCGTACCTTTTTCAGTCTGCCGATGATGATTACGTTTTTTGGAATCTGCAGGACGAGCTTTAGGAAGAAAAGAAGAAAGCAAGCAAAGCAAAGCAAAGCAAAGCAAAGCAAAGCAGAGAGAGCAAGTCCATGCTAGTTGAGACATTTTTCAGTGCTATTTGTTTTTTGGGTTGTTATAGTTGTAGAAGGTGAGGGATTTTAACTAGAGAGGGCTGAACTATCGAGAAATAGAACTGGCAAGAGCGTTGGAATGATTCCTCTGAAACGTTTAGTGTAATAGCGTTACATTTTTAACTAGCTCTCGGAGCTCTCATTTCGAAAGAAGAAAAAACCGGAAGAGGACTTTGTTGCCGTTGTTCCTCTCTTTACGTGCCTCGAAATTTGAATTAGAAAGGGCAACTCCAAAGTCCCAAACCGCCCATCCCCAGCGCTTCAATCTACCTGATTGTCGATTCAAAAGTCAAAACTGACCTTTTTCCAGATTGAGAGAACAAGCTCGAAATTGAACTCCAGGCATAGAGAACATTTGATCCTTGACCTTGGCAGATGTAGGAGAGGTTCAGGATCAAAGAGTGGCATGGCACGGCACCATGGTAGTGATTGCGAAAGAAAGTGAATCCTAGTTTGTCAAGGATTTGCAAGGATTGTCCTATCAACGTAGCCAATCCTCATAAGTCACACTCGACAAATTATTATTATTATTAGAATAATTAAGCCACAAGATTTTTAACGGTTGCATACGAAAAAAACGGATTAGCTTTTAAACTCGGGTTACTGTTCATAAACTTTTCTTTTATTGCCTACAGCCGTGTGTAGAGGTAAACACGTGTGAGCTTTATGGTGGCTGTCCAAGAATCTCCAATGCAGCCCGCACTCCATTCCCAATCCATTAGTCATGGACCAATTCTTCCTTCATTCCATTCCCAATCCATTAGTCATGGACCAAATACTATCACGATCAAGATTGAGATGGAAGGAATGATAATATTTTGAACAAAAACTTTTTAGATCAATGCCACTATCATATCACGATATTATTACTGATTGTGGTATGATGTTGATATGATAGTGATCTAATATGATATTGGTATGATGTTGGTATTATAGTGATATTGTTGACACCTAAAATTAATTTGGCCCGAGTTAAATGCCGCATTAATTAGTCTCGGCATTTAATTCGATACCGCTGGTAAAAAACGGTGTCGTGTGGAGTCGAGGGGCACCGCGGTGAGTTAAAACGGTACCGCAAGGAGGCTCAGCGGTACCGCGATACTAGAAACGGCACCGCGCGTTTAGTTGGTGTTGGAGAAGGAGTTTTGTTTATAATTAATTAATATTTTTATTCCTTGTTGGAAGGGGAAAATCGGTACCGCATGGAGATAAGCGGCATCGCGGAGAGTTAAAACGGTACCGCGGAACTGGAGAGGGGCCGCGCGTTCTAGTGTAGGTGTTGGGGAAGGAGTTTTGTTTATAATTAATTAATATTTTTATTCCTTGTTGGAAAGGGAAAATCGGTACCGCATGGAGACAAGCGGTACCGCGCAGAGTTAAAACGGCACTGCGGATTTAAAAACGGTGCCGCGAGAGCCTGGTAAGCGGTACCGATGGGCAAGTGACCAAAATTCACCCGGCCCAATGCGAGCGCCGACTGCGGCGGTTCCAGGGATTAATATTTTTTGGTTATATCAGCGGTGTCGTTTAATCCAAAACGGTACCGCGAGTAAGGCCAACGGTACCTCTGTGCTAGCAAACGACAATGTTTAAAATAAACAATGTCGCGAGGAAAAGCAAACGGAGTCGTTTTGGCGCTAATGATGTCGTTGGTCAACACACGAGTTTGACTAGTGATGACCGGATTAATTAACTAATATTGTTAATGATTATTTTGCACGGTGTCGTTTAGTTGAAAACGATGCCGCAAGAGGAAAGAAACGACACCGCGAGTAGGCCAAACGATGCCGCAATAGTTAAAACGACAGTGTTAAAACGACATCGCGAAGTTCAACAACATC
The DNA here is from genome assembly GCA_946122785.1 of Linum tenue. Taxonomy (NCBI): domain Eukaryota; kingdom Viridiplantae; phylum Streptophyta; class Magnoliopsida; order Malpighiales; family Linaceae; genus Linum; species Linum tenue. The sequence continues at coordinate 41,869,641 of CAMGYJ010000002.1, forward strand.
GCAGAACTAGAAAACGATGCTGTTTAATTAAAACGGCGCCGCGAAGTGAGGGTTTGACGGCGTGTCAACAATGATGCCCGGTTTAATTAATTAATATTTTAAGGATTGGTTTAGACGGTGTCGTTTAGTCGAAAACGACATCATGGGAGATATCAACACCGCCGCGGTACTGAAACGATGTTGTTTAATAGAAAACAACGTCGCAGTGGCGAAAGTTTTGTGGATTTTGGCTCGATGTCGTTCTGGCCAAGTTTCCGCGTGTCCAAGCGGTTTCGCACTCGTGGGAGTTACGCAACAAGGAGGAAGTTACCTGCACTGTTGACAGGAATGAAGACGTGGGAGACAAAGGCGCGAAGGCAGTTACTACGACGAGGAGAAGCGCGAAGTATAAAGATTTGGAAGAGAGAGAAGTTCGGGACGGCAAAATCAAATCACAACTGCACCATTGCAGAATTATCTTTTTTCTCTCTAGTTTCGTAGAACCGCTCTGTCAAAGAACTCCTTTGCAGAGTCGTAGATCGTAGCTTGTAGTCGTAGTCGCGGAGCTCTCCAAAGGATACCTCCATAGGAGTAGAGGTAACGTAACTTAGAACACTCCTGGTTCGATTTTCTGTTTATTCGAACACCCTCGTTCGAACGTAGTTTGGAGAGGTGTTGAACCGAATAACAGTTGTTTGATTAGAAGTCAAAGGTGTATCGATCAAATCAACGACGCCGACACCGGCGGCGGCCATTTGACGATCGTCTTTGTTTCTGTTTTAATCGATCAAATCAACGGCGCCGACACCGGCGGCGGATATTTGACGATTTTTTGCTGATTTTGTGTTTGTGTTTACCTGAAACCAGTGCACATTGAAAACGCGAGTTTCGCCAACGAAACAAATTGGCACACCTGGTGGGACACGTGTGTTCGAATGGCTCCGCGACGGAAGAATCACGAGGGCGATCTTCCACCAACTTCAGTGGAGGAAGAGCCAATGGTCAATGTAGAGACTGACCAGAGTGGCGGTTCACACGGCGGTTCGAGCAACGACGCCGGAGGGGAAGTGCCAGCAGTGGCGCAAACTGCCAACCAGGGTGAGATAGCATGCATGCTTCGCCAAGTTATGGCTGATAACCAACAGGTAAAACTTCACTTAGCCTCTTTGGATGGACGTCTTGATGGTCTTAGTTCTCGGATTGATTGACGTGTTAGCCAACTAGTTGAAGTCGTAGATAAAAACAGAATGGATTTTGAAAGTAACAGGCGTGATTTTAATGATTTTAGAGAGTTTTTGAATAGGCCAGTGCCGCAAACAAGGGCTTTGCCGTTAAGCGGCGAGAATCCGTTACACAACGACACTGGCACCTTTCCGGTCAATGGCGGCCGAGATACTCAGCCGAGACAGGGCGCTTCGCCGACACCGGTGGTGAACCCAACAAGTCCGTCGAGAGTAAATCTTGGCGAGACCAACACTGCGGCTAACACTCGTGTTGAGCCACCACCAGTGCACAATGTGGGTCCACAAAATATGCCGGAGGCCAGACCCTACATGGCTCCGATGAGCGGTGCTGGCGGTGGAGGAACGATCAACAATGATCATGTTCCGCCACGCGGCTACCCACAAAACGTGCCCCCTCCTCCTCCAAACGGGCTTGGCATGGATCCTGGTGGATTCGTACCACAAAGGGGGCAACTCGGGGGGCAAGACGTTAATGCGATTCGAGATCAAGTAGCACAGATGCTGGAGGATCAGTTTGGTTTAGGGATTAGACCAGCGATGCCGCCGGTGTATCGAAAACCATATCCGGATTGGGTTGATAGATACTACCCCTTTCCACGTGGTTTTCGCGTGCCTGATTTCATCACCTTCAGCGGGACTGGGGATCAGTCCACCGTCGAGCATGTTGGACGATTCACGGTTCAGTGTGGTGATGTGAGTGATTTCTTGAAGTTGCGTCTGTTTGGCAACTCGTTGACCGGCCCTGCATTCGCGTGGTACGTCAACTTGCCATCGAACTCGGTTCAAACTTGGCAGCAAATGGAACAAATATTCCATGCTCAGTTCTACCGTTCCGAGCCAGAAGTAACAATGGCAGATTTGGCACGAATGCGCCAAAAGCCAGGAGAAACAGTAGAACACTTTTTAACGAACTTTAAAAATGCAAGAAATCGCTGTTTTGTGAACTTGACAGAACGCGAGTTTATTAAACTGGCCCAGGGTGGATTGAATTTTGAACTTCGTAAAAAGTTTCAAGATAGGGAGTTTTCCGATTTGTTTCAACTGATGTCCTGCGCTGTTAGATATGAATCTCTTCTCCGTGAAGAAGAACATAAGAGAAGTGGCTCTCGCGGACAATATTTCCCTAATTTTGAAAACTATGGTGTGAATAACGTCGGCAACGATGTTGACGAGGTTGAAGTTGATTTGGCCGAGATTGTGCAGGGGAAGCCATATGTGTGTGCTTCTCTAGCCAAGGCCGAGGGGGAACCACAAGGTGGAAAGCCCAATCGTGCCCCAATTCAAACTAGAAAATATTCCTTTGATGTCTCAAAATCAGAACTGATTTTCGACCAGCTTTACAAAGATGGTCAAATTAAGTTGACTGGGGGGCATACTATCCCGCCAGCTGAAAAATTAAAAGGGAAACGATACTGTAAATGGCACAACAGTGCATCTCATTCAACTAACATGTGTGTTGTGTTTCGCAATGTTGTGCAGGATGCAATTGAGAAAGGTCGGTTCAAGTTCCCAGAGCCGAGGAAGGAGGCCATGATCGTTGACACAGACCCGTTCCCAAACGTTGTTGGCGTCAACATGGTCAATCCCGATTTCTCTAAGATCAACCTGCCACGCTTCAAGTTGGTGGTGGATACATCGCCGCCGCCGAGTGGTAGTTCTGATGTGGCCCAGGGTGCTTCATCCTCCCAAGTGCAGGAGGGGCCACGCTTGGACCCAACCGAGGAAGAGAAGTTGTGTGCCCAGTGTCGCGGAAAGCTAACCATTGGGGGAGCGGGACCGAGCCAGTCGGTCCACCAGAGATTGGGACCACGACAGTTCAAACCGAGGTATCCCTCATATGAACGCAGTGTCGAAGGAGTACGTGCACCTGCGTGGGGAAGAGGGCAGCGTAGGCAGTGGGTTGCTCAAAGTGCCCCGCCTTTCAAAAGTCTACCTTTTGGACTTGCCCAACCAGTGAGAGCTCCCCCACCTATTAGGAGAACCTTCAGGATGCCAAATGTGCCACAGGGTGGTTGGCACACCTACGACGTCCGCCGTCAGCAGCCCATCGCAGTTGACGTGATGATAAGGACGCAGTATCGAAGGTACCTCCGCAAGAATGCTCAAGGAAGGAGGATTGCAAACTTGCAAGCAAATGTGAATGTAGACAACTCTGCCACGGGTATGAGAGTGACTGTGGCCGGGCTGGAAAGGTTGTCGAGGACAACCTGGACGGGAACGATCAGGGAGTCCCGGGGGAGGCTGAGTACGATGCTGACTTGGATGATTCCCTCATCGAAGAGGAGATGCTGGAATTGGAGCAGCCGAAGTCGAAATTCGATCGGAAAAACAAGGATGACGATGATGACAACCAAGGTGCACCCATGACGATCCAGTTTGGAAGTCTACCACCGGTGGTGGTGAACAACTACATCTTGCCTTGGATTTTCCACATTGATTTGGAAAATCAGGGAGAGGATGGCGAGGTCGTGATGGAGGTGGAGGAGTTGGTCGAGGCTGCTCAAGAGGTCAACGTTGCTGAGCTGGCTAGCGGTTTTGCTCAACTGACTTTAGATGAGGAGAATGAGGAGCCAGCGGCGGCAGAGCTGGTTGGCGAATCTGCGGAGCTGCCAATTGAGGCTGAGCCGTGGAGTGCAATGATGGCTCGCACGAATGGTCGAATTGACTTGGCAGTGGAGTCAGCCAAGCAAAACAAGAGTTCGCAGCGAATCCTGAAAGAGCTGTACGAAGCAGGCCACAAAGCTGTTGGGCTACTGGGTGAAGATGAGGGAAGATATCCTTTTTACGTGTTATACCAAGGCCCGAAAGAGTCAACAAGTGTGCCGGTGGAGAACATCACATGGGAATCAGACTTCGACAAGCTGGAGAAATCGATTCAGGCTGCAGAGGCGAAAGGAAAAGCCGTGGACGAAGGAGCCATGAGTGAAGAATTGAACAGGGTCGTTGTTTTCAACGAGCCCGAGCCGAAGATGATGCGTCATTTGAGGCCTCTCTACATCAAGGCCACACTTGATGACGTACCAATGTCGAGAGTCTTAGTTGACAATGGCGCCGCAGTAAATGTGATGCCAACAAGGATGCTGAAGAAGTTGGGCAAGAACACTAATGACTTGATCCCAACGGAAGTGTTTGTGACAAGCTTCAATGGCGGGTCCACTTCTGCACGGGGAATCCTCCCAGTGGTTGTGGGAGTTGGATCACAGAAGCGGATGAGTGCTTTTTTCGTCGTGGATGGAATGATAAGCTACAATGCACTACTTGGCCGGGATTGGATCCACGCCAACAAGTGCGTTCCTTCATCGCTGCATCAGTGTTTGATGTTTTGGAATGAAGACGGTGTTGTTGAGGTGGTACAGGCTGACACAAGGCCGTTTGCCGTAGGGGCCAACGTGGCTGAAGCTTATTTGTACCATGGTAATTTTGGACCACTCGAAATCAAGAGCGGGGATGGAGGAACGACCAACGTCATAGTGTCGAGTGCACAGGTGTCGAGTAAGGCGTGTTTGGATCCATTGTCCGAAATCGTGAGACCATCGATGATCACATTGGATGGTCCACTGAAATCTGATGAACAAGTCGATGATGAGTGAACCACCTCGAGAGAAGGTGGTGGAGGCCGAAATCACGGCCTTGCGGGAGAAGTTGGCCGTCTATCAGTGTGAACAGAGGCTTGTCTGCGTAGAGCCAGTCTTGATGGCTGACTGTGTTCCCGACGATGATGACTTGCCGACTAACGGCGAGGCTGTGAGTGACGAAGTGGAGAAGAAAAGCAACCTTGCTGCATGTGACATTTTGGAGGAGATTAACCTCGGCACGGAGGAGGACCCACATGCAACTTTCATAGTGCAGGTTTGCCAGAGTCTGACAGGTACGAGTTAACTCTGCTTCTGAATGGCTTCAAAGATTGGTTTACGTGTGAATGTTAGGAAATATAGCATGGATATGTTGCAATCATGTTGTTTAGCCAATTTATCGTTTTTATTTTATTTTAGATTCGTGAAGAATGAGCTACGTAGATGCCATCGGCATTGCATTAACATAGTCAAGGTCGTTGGTGTATGGTTGTGTTGGCAAAATGGTTTGTTTTCTTCAGGCCAGAGTTGTTAAATATGGTTGGCCGATTACTGTGTTGTCGAGATAGTCACAGTATCGACAAAGATTAAACATGGCTTTACTTTTAATTTTCTTTGATAAGGGTTGATAAGGAAAGAATGACCAAACATGGTCGTTTTTGCCTAAGCCACGTAGCAGTGGTGCCGCTTTATTTTTCTTTTCATGTCAACAACAGTGTTGGCGGGCACGGTGCCGCGGAAGCAAATGGAATATTATATAAAACCTGTGTTGTTTGGAGAAAACAACGTTGTGCTCCAACAACATTGCGGGATTGTGACGGGAAAAAACGCGACAATTGAAGCAGCCTGGAAAAAAAAATCTAATAGATGCAGCGCTGATGATGAAAAGAAAAAAAAATTGTATCATATTGTAGCTGTTGTGGCCAAACAGCTCGCGGGAAAAAAAAAACAGCAGGCGGCCTAACAGCCCTGCTAATAAAAAAAAAGGAAAAAAAGAAGAAGGTCTCCCAGCGTTGCAGTTAGCAGCCATGATTATTTTTTTTTAAAAAAAAGTAGAGAGGCGGCCAAACAGCTCTGGCGGAAAGGAAAAAAAAACTTTAATAAAAAGAGGGCGGCCAAGCAGCCCTGATGAAAAATAAAATAAAAAAAACTTGTGTGGCCGATGCAGGCCTGCAAAAGAGGGAAAATATGCCAAATGAGTTTCGCAAATTTTGGTGGATTGGTAGTATAATTTAAAATTATTTTAGGTGTTGTGGATTATGTCAACAATTTGGTTCATAATTCTTATAAACCAAATTGTGGGGGGCATTTGTTGACACCTAAAATTAATTTGGCCCGAGTTAAATGCCGCATTAATTAGTCTCGGCATTTAATTCGATACCGCTGGTAAAAAACGGTGTCGTGTGGAGTCGAGGGGCACCGCGGAGAGTTAAAACGGTACCGCAAGGAGGCTCAGCGGTACCGCGATACTAGAAACGGCACCGCGCGTTTAGTTGGTGTTGGAGAAGGAGTTTTGTTTATAATTAATTAATATTTTTATTCCTTGTTGGAAGGGGAAAATCGGTACCGCATGGAGATAAGCGGCATCGAGGAGAGTTAAAACGGTACCGCGGAACTGGAGAGGGGCCGCGCGTTCTAGTGTAGGTGTTGGGGAAGGAGTTTTGTTTATAATTAATTAATATTTTTATTCCTTGTTGGAATGGGAAAATCGGTACCGCATGGAGACAAGCGGTACCGCGGAGAGTTAAAACGGTACCGCGGATTTAAAAACGGTGCCGCGAGAGCCTGATAAGCGGTACCGATGGGCAAGTGACCAAAATTCACCCGGCCCAATGCGAGCGCCGACTGCGGCGGTTCCAGGGATTAATATTTTTTGATTATATCAGCGGTATCGTTTAATCCAAAACGGTACCGCGAGTAAGGCCAACGGTACCTCTGTGCTAGCAAACGACAGTGTTTAAAATAAACAATGTCGCGAGGAAAAGCAAACGGAGCCGTTTTGGCGCTAATGATGTCGTTGGTCAACACACGAGTTTGACTAGTGATGACCGGATTAATTAACTAATATTGTTAATGATTATTTAGGACGGTGTCGTTTAGTTGAAAACGATGCCGCAAGAGGAAAGAAACGACACCGCGAGTAGGCCAAACGATGCCGCAATAGTTAAAACGACAGTGTTAAAACGGCATCGCGAAGTTCAACAACATCGCAGAACTAGAAAACGATGCTGTTTAATTAAAACGGCGCCGCGAAGTGAGGGTTTGACGGCGTGTCAACAATGATGCCCGGTTTAATTAATTAATATTTTAAGGATTGGTTTAGACGGTGTCGTTTAGTCGAAAACGACATCATGGGAGATATCAACACCGCCGCGGTACTGAAACGATGTTGTTTAATAGAAAACAACGTCGCAGTGGCGAAAGTTTTGTGGATTTTGGCTCGGTGTCGTTCTGGCCAAGTTTCCGCGTGTCCAAGCGGTTTCGCACTCGTGGGTGTTATGCAACAAGGAGGAAGTTACCTGCACGGTTGACAGGAATGAAGACGTGGGAGACAAAGGCGCGAAGGCAGTTACTACGACGAGGAGAAGCGCGAAGTATAAAGATTTGGAAGAGATAGAAGTTCGGGACGGCAAAATCAAATCACAACTGCACCATTGCAGAATTATCTTTTTTCTCTCTAGTTTCGTAGAACCGCTCTGTCAAAGAACTCCTTTGCAGAGTCGTAGATCGTAGCTTGTAGTCGTAGTCGCGGAGCTCTCCAGAGGAACCTCCATAGGAGTAGAGGTAACGTAACTTAGAACACTCCTGGTTCGGTTTTCTGTTTATTCGAACACCCTCGTTCGAACGTAGTTTGGAGAGGTGTTGAACCGAATAACAGTTGTTTGATTAGAAGTCAAAGGTTTATCGATCAAATCAACGACGCTGACACCGGCGGCGGCCATTTGACGATCGTCTTTGTTTCTGTTTTAATCGATCAAATCAACGGCGCCGACACCGGCGGCGGATATTTGACGATTTTTTGCTGATTTTGTGTTTGTGTTTACCTGAAACCAGTGCACATTGAACACGCGAGTTTCGCCAACGAAACAGATATATGATGTTATTATGAGATCTTATGTACAAAATAATTTTATGACATGGTTATATTATTATATCAAACACTACAAAATATTTATGTAACATCATTCTATAACAATTATGTAACTTAATACATTAGTTAAATCTTACAGAGTGATAGTTATTTTTATGCAACAATTAAAAAAACATGCAATATAAGTCTAAATGAATAAGACAATACACAATAATTTTATGACATGGTTTTATTATTATACCAAACACTACAAAATATTTATGTAGCATCATTCTATAACAATCGCGTAACTTAATACATTAGATATATCTTACAGAGTGATAGTTATTTCTTATACGACAATTAAAAAAAAACACATACAATATAAGTCTAAATGAACAAGACAATACACAAACTTTTGGAGAAAATAATTTCTTATGTATCAATTGACCAAACATATCACATAAGTCTTTCACGTATGAAAATTCCTAAGTAGTTACTAAATTTTTTAGAATCTCATCAATTGTTTTACAAAAAGTTTTGGGTATGCCTACTATGACATGCATGTCACCGTAACATGAACTTTTCGGTCGACCTAATCCTGAAGGCGGTCGACCGAATTGACTAATTTGGGCAGCACGAGAAAGCATTGTGGTCGACCTCAACGACCACCTGGTCGACCGCACTTAGTTTAAGTTGTTATTTTAAGTGGAAATCACGCATTAGAGAAGATGACGGCGAATGCTACGTTAGGTCGACCTCACCTTAGACGTGGTCGACCACTTTCGACACGTATAACAGCAACCGCGAACAATGTTCTTCACAAAGGCTCTAAATCGAAAAAAAACTAATTCAGACTTTTGGTGGCGTTGAAGGGGACTTATATTCGTATTTATAGAGATTTAGGACGTGAATGGATCGACCCAATTCGTTTTCTTGTCCAATTGTGGAACCTTTCTGCTGTTGGAATCCTTATCCAATACGGATACAGTGTGCATGCGGTCGACCTATGAGGTATTTGGGTCGACCTTTCATTCTGTTATACCACCAAAGAGGTCAACCATTTTATGTAGATGGTCGACCGCGTCTCTGAACCTCACATAACTGAATTTGTCAATTCGGTCGACCGCCATGTGGATTAGGTCGACCGAAAAGTCCATGTAATGATGACATTCATGTCATCGTAGCAAAATCTTTAAACATTTGGACTTCATAAATACTAAGATCGCTTTAGATTTCAACCCACTCCTTTTTTGCTATTGTTGCTAACTCGCCATCCACAGGATTAGAGCCAGAGATTAGCGGTGTACCTGGCCGAGTGGGTCGGTTTTGGGTCTTCATAGTTACCCGACCCATATTTACGGTTTGGAGAACACAGAACCCAAACCCAAGCATAAAAAATCCTACCCTGCGGGTGCGGTTTTTATTGTGAAGATTGATTATGTATATATTATAGTAAGCAATTCTTTGTTGTAATTTGTAAACATACATATTACTATTAGCTCCATTTCTTTGTTAGTAATTTTGACTTTCTCATATTTTCAATAAGTTCAAAACATACTCGAAGTAATTTGAGTATTTGCCTAGATAGTTTATGGTAAAATATCAAACAAAACACATATTATTAGTGTTAATTACACTGGTAATTTATATAACCATCGAACTCTGCCGGCGATAGACAATTACACATAGAATTTATATAACCATCGAACTCTGCCGGCAATAGACGAAGCCTTGTGCTAGTTATATTACAAAATATTATCAATAAGTATGATGGACTTGAAGATAAATCACAAGTTTGTTATACTAATGTGATTATAGTGGGTTTTATGAGTTAACCATTGTGGTTACTGGTTAGTAGTTACCTACTAACCACAAAATTCAAAATTTTGTTTACCACACCCAATTCACCACTCACAAATTATTGATATGATTACCCACAATGTGTGCAATTTGGTGTGATTTTGCGGGTTATCCACAAACCACAAACCACAAATCAAATTTCTACCCTAATTGGCCTAATACTATATAGACCCACTCTCTTTTTTTCATTTTCCAATTGAATTCATATAATTTGTGGCGAGAAAGCTTTTTTATATACTATTCACGATCCACAAAAGCAAAATTCTAGAGGTTCAACACAAAGCACCTAAATAAAATGGAGGAAATAAAAATCACAACGTTGGATGATGATCCTTTTAAGACACAACGTACAACATGGAATGAACTCCAAAGCAATCAGAAGTTGGTGGGGATGGGATCTTCCATTAGTTTGATTTCGTCCTTTTGATGATCAAGATTGGACACTTCACATTCTGAGCACAATGGTTGCTCACACTCCCAAGAAACGCCCTGTTTCCACAGAAAAATTAAGGATTAAATAATTATCAGATAATTAACGATTAGCATACTAACTACTACTAAGTGATTCACTCTTCAGCTGAAGCTTTGATTACCTCTTGATAGGGCCGTAGCCATGGCTGCCCATCACAAGAACGTCAACACATAGCTTATCAGCAACCTGACAAATCACATCTCTCGCATCCCCATTCTCTATCATCGTCTCCACCTTCACATGATCATCATCATTGTGACCAGCTGCTTCATTACAGACCCTTTTGGCCTTTAACATGACGCACTCAGCAACGTCGTTTCTGTACTTGTCCATGGCCGTCATTACATCAGCCGAAAACATGTGCCCTGCATCCCCTCCAAGAAAAAACAGAGCAGGCTCAGAAAACAGGGGAAAGAGAAGAAAAAGAAAGTATCGGTGGCAGAAAGGGATAAAGATTGGAACTTTTCGAGACTAACCGTCGGGGTATAGATAGAGGGACCTCGGAGGCTTGATGTAGAGAAGGACGAGAGTAGAGCGGTGGTGGCCGGAGGAAGACGCCGGCATGATTTTGTTGACGAACCACGACAAGGCGTGCATGCTCTCTTCGCTCTCGTCCACTGCCGCCAGGAATACCTTCTTCTGCTCCGGCGGAGAGGGTGTTTTTTCCAATGTCGACATTCTGTTTTGGCTGGTGATGAACAAAACTGGATGAAGTTGGATTCTTTTCTTTTTGGGTAAATGATGTGCTGCTAGCAACCAATTCTTTTCTTTTTGGGTAAATGATGTGCTGCTAGCAAGGAGAAGTGTGAGTGAGTACGTTTGGGGTTTGATTTGGTGTCCTACTTATTTATAGGTGACAAAAAGCAAAATTCTGAAGGATATGGTGTGATTGGGTTTTTGGATATGGTTTAGAAATGGTGACAGAGAAGCAGACAAATTGGGTTGACTTCTGTTGGCGAGTTGGATGGTTTTGGTAACCTGGTTTTCGGTTCCGTTGGCGAGTTGATGGGTTCTGTGGCTAATGGGTTTTCGGAGCACCAGGGACAATTGACGACCAACTCAATTACACAAAGATAAATACTACTCAACTCAATTACGATAAGTGTTGATACCATTAGATAAACTGAAGCATAACCGTAGTCTTGATCTTAATTACTTGGAGGCAAGGTTGTCAAACTGGTTTATACCGTCGTGCTGGTTTGGCAAGTGGAATGGTACAACCGGTGGTATAACCAGCTTGTACCGGTTCATGCCAATTTAAAAAAATGTGAAAACAATTAATATCCAATGTATTTAAACATATTTATGGACAATATATTTAAACATATTTATGGACAATTGAGTTACAATCCAACAAATATCATCAACTTTTTTAACTATTACATTTATAAAATGAATAATAAATTAATTTTTGTATTCATTAAATTCATAAAAATGATGTCATTTTATTTAGAATACGTAAATCGATCATACCGGTGGTGTCATGCCAGTTTCATAATCGGCACAGCCGCACAGGTTGAACCAGGTTCAACCGAATGGCATGCCACCGGCGTGACAACCATGCTTGGAGGTGAACCTTCCATTTGAAATCCAAAATACTAAAATGGGGAAACACAGGCATAACCCCACATACAAAGCCTGTGCAGTTATTAGGCAAACGATAACCTTGCAAAACCAAAATTAAACCAGAAGTTTCAACCACTCAAAAGACCTAAAAAGGGTACCAAGTAGCACACCAAACCCAACTCAAATGGACCCCTTTTCCAAGTCTTCTTATTCTCAATCAACTCCCAAAGCACAACCAAGAAGGCTAAATGGAAATGCTATATGGAACTCCCTTCTCTGTAACTCCACTTTCTGAAAACGGCTTCAGAAGCTCATAAGGATAAATACCAGCTCCAACCCTGTTCTTCCTCGTCGAGTCAGCATTCCTCGCATCGATCTCGTCCTCGATTTTTATCTGCCTAGCAGTAAAATTTTCAAAAGCTGCATTCACGCTCGGCTCATCGCGCCACGCGGGCTCGATCGGCCCTCCGAGATACTCCTCGTCGGGACTATGAGCCGATAACACATTCAAAACAGTCATCACCGTGGCAGCCTGAAACTGAGAAGGTAAGGTGGCGAGTAACACGCGCTCAGGTTTCTCCATGAACAGCTTCCACTCCTCCTCAGTCGGGTCCTCGTCCGGCATTTTGACACGAGTGATGCTCGGCTGGTTCGGGAAGTAACCCCCAAATGCGTACTGCCCAAAGTTGACAGCCGCATGGTGGCCCGAGACCACCCAAATGATGGTCGTGCAAACTTCGATGAGGTCCTGCGGGGTGGAGATCGTCGGCCACCATGATTCGTCCTTCTTGTCCTCGTGACCTTGGTAGCGGACTTCGGACCACCATGCTTGGAGCTCGGCATCAGAGGAGACGGACTTGGAGTCGGGGTAGTACTGGTTGACATAGTCGGTCACCCATTTTTTGATGGAATCCCAAATGAGGAGACCGTCGTTGGCGTATGGGTAGTCTTCTATGGTTAGCTTCACACCGTGTGGGGAAGATGGGTCTTCCATAGCCAGTCCACTGCAGGATACCACGAAACCAGAAGATTCAGTTAGAATGCTATGTTAAAACTAGCCAATGTCCACCTCTTATTAACATTTGCTAGCTCAAAAATTGTAAAGCCTAGCCAATGCGATGCAAAATTACTATATCGCTCACCGGTGAATTAGATCATGAGGTAGTCCCTCCTTATCAAAACGCCAAGATTGGCCATAGATTGCGGAGCTAGCCTGCATGGCATACTTGAGGGTGGCGAAAGTTGTCTCAATGACTCCGCCGGCATTGATCAGAGCTAGTCGTGCTAGCGCATTGATCTCCATCGTGTACCGAAAGTGAGGGAGCAAGAGGCGGTGTACTGGGTGCATCGTGCTGAGCTGGCGTTTTGCTGCAATTATGTACGGCTCTGTGCAGCAATGAGTTCTCAGCCAGTGACTAATGAGTTGATGATAGGCAGAGTCGTGAGCCAGGACATGAGCTTTGGCAAACCTCCACAACCAGACATCTGTAGAAGAAGAAGAGTTTGGTGTATAGACTTTCTTCCATTGTGGTTTTCCATCCAATGGGGGGCGAGTGAGTTCGATAGCTAGAGGCTTCAGTGTGCCGGATGGGGTGAGGTAGAATACCGTTCGTGACCCGTATAATGTTGAGTTGTCGAGCTCTCTGGTTTTGCCCACAAATGGTAACAAGACATCATGGTAGTCAAGCATGAAAAGCTTCTTTTGTTGGATGGCCTATACATAACAATGAAACCACCATCAGATAATCAAAATGGTTACTCTTATTCCAGAAGAGAACAATATATACCTCATCTAGTGTTGTATAGCCTCTTATTTCTTTCTCAAGGAGTTCTTTAGTGATTCCAGACTCCTGAGGACCATAATGAGCTGGGTCCAGAGTGCCCATAATAGGCCACTCCTAAAAAGATTTCAAACAAAGAGAAAATCAAAAAGATGTAAACTTGGTCAATTTACTATTTTAGCAACATAGTAAATTGCAGATATCATGGGGTATATCCAAGTTTTCTTGCTGAGCAATCCTACCTTAATCAACTTTATGGTACATGGATTTACACCAGCAAGTGTCTGCCGAGCAAATTCCTCGTCAGTGAACCAGAAAAAACTGTTTCCTGAAGTCACATACAAAATCTTTTAAGCTATCCAAGTTCAATCGAGAATAAGTGTAATGTCATATAGTGAAGATCACAAGGACATTATATATTGAGACAAACAGAGGAGAAGTTCCTTACTATCCATTGTCGGAGGGACCTCAAACTGCAACACGTCATTGCTACCTTCAGCTGTGTTCCTAACTAGGGTAGGCAGGAAAGAAGTCAGAGTTGTTTGAGAATAGGGAGGCAAGTTGAGCCCTTGGTCAAACAAGTTGTTCACAGCTGTGAAGTGTGGGAAGCCCAGATTAGGGTCGATGAGTATGGTCTCCAGAGTTGGTATCAAGGCATGCAAAGCTGAGTACAATGTCTTCACACCAAATTGTGCCGTCTTAATCTCCGAGAACTCTTCATCACGAGGCACATAGAAGTAAAGACCCCTTGTCTCGTCTGCGGGATCTGTCATCACCAAGAGTAGCAGTTCATATAGTTAAGTGAACAAACAGAAAAGGGCCACCATACAAGAACTGGTTAAAGCAAAAACAGAGGTTTCCATGGAGTGCTCACTTGTGGATGATCGTGGTCGTCCTGTTCTGCATCGCCTGGGGTAAGGATTCTCTTTCCCACCCAATACAGGTCTGGCTGAATCTGGATTAGATGGGTTTCCGAGGTCATTATAGACGTCGTAGTCATATATCCTCTCGCCTTTCTTGCGCTCACCTTGACCACTCCCTCGAAGAACCACAAGCTCATCAGTTCGCAGCTTCTTCAACCCCGCTGGTGTATTAGATGGCAAGTACGACTGCTCCCATCACAATTCACATACGCCACACCCAGTAATCAGTCAAAGGGCTAAGGTCTAAAACTTAACAATTCCCACACTAGTCGTAAAACCTCTCTACGACAATTTATCAAACACCTGGTGAGCAACGATTTCCAGAAGTAACGAAGTGTTCAGGAATTAAGGGAGCTTACCTTGGTAGTGAAGAAGACCCTTCTTGGCTGGCCGGATAGCTTGGCCGGAACCCAGGACTCGCATTCGATATTGACGGAGCCGGTGGCGAAGCCGTCAAGGACGATGTCCTTGAGGAACATCTCCCTGATGTGCAAATTGTCGACGCGAATCGCTCCGACCTTTCCGAAATCGGAGGAGAGGCCAAATGATGCTTCATACTTGATCTCCGAGCCATCTATGCCGACGAAGCTAGCCAACGAGCTCACCGTCGACTTCTGTTTTCCCGTACCTTGGATAATACGAAATTGTACAAAATTTACATTTCCAATTTTCCATCATTTTCCATTTCCTTCCATTTCAGCTATTTAGGGTAGTTTGGTTTTGGTGATTGTTTGGTTGAGATAGTTACAGTACATAGTTTAATGCATGCATTGTTTGCTTGATGTGACACAAACTATCACTTAAAATGAGTGATAGTTAAATCTCAAGTTTTTTTGAGATTGTTGTGTGTTTTTTTCTTCCAACTTTGTCCTTACCTTTTTATGTGTCTTGTTTTTTTTATTACAAACAAAGGGTAAAAGTGACATTTCACCCAAAAAAGATAACTTATTTAAATAACACAATAACTATCACATAAATCAAATTATGCAAACTACAATGCACCAATTTTCTTATATACATGTATATTATTATGCATGCATTGATGACAATGCATCTATTTAACTATCACCAAAACCAAACGAAACAAAAACATCTGTCTTTTGAAGGGAAATGAATGATCTGCTGCAAAACTCATACGTACAAAATTTTGTGTCATCACTTTTTTAACATTCTTATCAGAAGTGGTAAGATATCTTGTTTTATAGTTTTTGTACATTCGCATTTTATAACGAAACATCTATTATCGTACCAAATTGAAAATGCACAATAAATCGAAGTGTTTAATCGGACTTTGACATATTGTTATTAATTTGCTGAGTCAAATTAACTAGGCGAGATTTTGGATGAAAATGACCAGATTAATCTTTTGTTGTAACCAGTTTGGATTTTTCGTACCCCATCTGAAAAGTACAATTCTAGTCCCTGTACTATTCAACACTAACAAAAAAACATCCCAATGTTTTCCGGATTTTAAAAGTGGAAGTCTTACTGGGATCAAGGTCGGCGGGAATGAGTTCCAAGATCATGGAAGTTCCGAGCAAGTCAGCAACCGTGTTGGGCACCAGCACGGTGTCGGCCAGAAACCCGCCGACGGTCTGTTTCACGGTGACGACGGCTTTAACTTTCACGCCGGCCAGCGGGTTGAACGCCCCCAACCCGCCGAGGATCGCCTTAACGGCCAACCCGGAGCGGCCCAACCGACCCGACCGGTTCACGGGGTTGCGGCCCTTGACGACTTTGGAGAAGATGGTGGTGGGAGAACTCGACCTCATGGCGAGGCCGCTCGTGCCGTTGAGGAATGGCTTGGTCACCGTCGCCGTCGGGTTGTACGGGCCGGTGGGTCCGCCGGCGGTTGGTTGCTGAACCTGAAGGCTCTGCATTTTGTATGAGAGTGGTACCACTTGTCTTGGTTTTGGAGAGAGTGAGTGGAGGTGAGTTGTAGTGGAGATTGAGCTCTGGTTTTATAATGGCGGGGATTTTGGAAGAGGGCTCGTTCTGGCTCATTTGCACGTGGTAAATGAACTAGCTACGGCTCGGTGCAAAGCATATTTATTTGGGTTAATATCAGTAGGGAACTCGAACTATTAAGAATGTGTCATTTGTGTTCTAAAGTATCCAATATGACATTTGTGTCCCAACCTGTTTGAACCTAACTGAGAGTAGGAGTGAGGTTCGAGTGAGTTTGGGTCAAGAAGAAACGCGAGCGTCGGGTTTGATCGGAGGGATAAGAATTAGAGGGTGGAGCGAGAGTGAGAATCAGAACTTTTAGAAAGAGAAGTAGTTGCAATAGAGTGAGAATGGCGAAAAATGCGATCCCCTCACCCACCGTAGTAAATGTCATATTTATAGGCTTCATGGTGGTGGGTGAGTGGTTGACTCAAGAGGGGATACAATGATGTGACTACTGGGATACACTGATGTGACTTCTGGCATACTAAGGATTTTAGGCCATCCCTCTACCCGGGACATGTCAGAGACCTGTCCATGGCCATGATGTGACTACCTGCTGGGGGGGAAAGCTGTGCTTCTCTCATCCTCTGATTTGGCCTACGCTTGTCCTCTCTTAGCGCATGTAATTCATTCCGCGCTTAAGCTCTTTGCGCCAAGACGTGGTTAGCTATGATGAGGCGGCGCGCTCGGGGTCCTCGTCGGGGTTTATTTAGTTGCGCCCGGTCCCTTGGCGTGGTTAGGCCCGAGTCCCATGCCCAACAATTGCCCCCCATCAGGGGGTGTTTTGTGAACGCCCCCTGTTTGGACTTCTTCTTGACAGACTCGGGCCGGTGTGATCTTCGTGGGGCGGGTCTTTTGGGCCTATTCCGCTTGTAGCAATTGGTTGGCGCCTACGTGCGCGATACTATGGACCGGTGTCACCTTGCACTGATGGCATGCGCTGTCGCGCTCGTTGTTGGGCTTCGTTCGCTGCGCGTGATATTCGGTGCGCGCATCCTCCAGCGTTTGAGGATGAGCCATGATGCGCGTACGGGGTCGTTTTCTTCGCGCGCGTTACACTGACGGCATGCGCTTGCGCGCTCGTTGTTGGGCTTTGTTCGCTGTGCGTGATTCTAGCTCGCGATGCTCGGCGATGCGCGCATGGGGTTGTTTTCTTTTCGTGGCGCGATGCGTGTTTTTCTTTTCCTCGCGGGTATGTCATGCCCCCCAGGCGGTGCGCGGCACTTGTGGCGTCGCCGACTAATGCCTATGATCGTAGGTATCCACGTGTCCTTGTGTGGTTAGGCTACTTGGGCGGGGATTTTTTGAATTTCGAAAAGATTTGGTGGGATCTGACGGTTACGGATCACTATGTGGCTTTAACCTTTCGCCTTCCGCTGGCCGACTTTGGCTCTTCGCTTTCCCCCTGCTCAACTATAAATGTAAGATTGTTTCGGAGAGGAGGGCTCACTTGTTTCCTCCGATTATAGCCTCACTTTCCTTTCCCTAAGATTTCCCTCTTCCTTCACTTTCCTTTCCTGAGATTCCTCTCCTCCTTCTGCAACCTCAATCCTCTTCTGCTGTTGTTCAATTTCAAGTCAATATCATGTCAAGCATCAACAACCAGGAGGCCGAGGTCGTACAAGGCGAAGAAGGTAATTTCTCCCCTCTCTCGCACACTTCTTCTGACCATTCCGGTGATGGGAATGGTGGTTCTGGGGATTGGAATGGCGGATCTGACGGCGGAGACGGCAGAGGTGACGGTGGAATTCCGGCGACGCCGACGTTCGACGCTAGGTCGGGCGATGGGGCCAGGAGTTCTTCTGATGTGGGTATATTCGCTTCCGGGAGTGGGGAGGCGATGCGGCCAGCTCGGGGGGTACTGATCATCCGGCGTAATCAGGATGGTAGACCGGTCGTCGGCGATGAAGCGGCCGACGATGAAGTCGCCGACGATGAAGTTGCCGACGATGAAGTCGGTGTCGATGATGACGTCGCCGACGAGATGGCGCAAGGGGATTTTGGTGCGCAATTCGCACCGCGCGCCGTCGAGCGCGTTACCGAGGCCATGGCCCGCTTGGGGCCGCAAGGTGTTGGCGCCACGTACCGCGTGATCGAGTGGGCCGAGATGTGGGGTGACCAGCCGGCGCCGTCTGACAACCTCAAGCGTGGACCCGAGCACTCCTCGACATATGACGTGGATGATGTGGAGGAGTTGGTTCGCGGACTGGGCTTGCCCCCCAACTGGGAGTACGCTGCTCCGTCGGTGCGCAGCATGGTGGGGAATTGCCCCCCTGGGTGGTTCGGTGTATACGCGGAATACTGGGTGATGGGGTTCAAGTTCCCCATCGACCCGTTGTTGTGTGCCATATACGACCGCCTCAAGTGCTCCGTCGGTCGGCTCTCCCCATCGGTCATCATGCACGCGAGTTACCTCCGCCTCGCGTGCAAAAGGCTTAACATCGAGCCCACCTATGGCCTATTTAGGAAGATGTACAAAATCAAGGAAGCCACGAAGCGGAGCGACTGCCTTTCCATCCAGCGTCGCGACAACCGCCCCGATGGCTTTGTGTACGGCTCGCCCAAGTTGAAGAAGACTTGGTTCGGGCAATTTTTCTACGTTAAGCCCACTCCCGGGGAATGGGCGAGCGGGTCAATGGAGGAGCCCACCTCCTGGAAGAAGGGCAGTATATCCGGGTTCGAGTCGGACGTCGGCCACTACGACGGGCTCAACGATGAGTATGAGGCTTGCATGCCTCATCGCATGAATTTATACAAGCGGGGTGTCCGCGAAGCCTGCTTGGAAGAGCTATTTGGGGATGGTTAGTTATATTTCCTTTCCTTTGTATTCTCTCTTATTAATCGCTCTCTTACGATTTATTGGCGTAGGTGTTGACTTCTCCACCCTTGTGAGTATGATGTCGGTGGACGATGTCGCGCCGCGTGCCGACAAGAGGAAGAAGAAGGTTGGCGCGGCGCCAAAGGCTTCAAAGCGGAAGGAGATCGAACAGCCGCAACCGCAAGCTGTCGAGAAGCCCCGCAAGACCATTCGTATAGCGGAGCCAACTGCTGAGGTAACGAAGCAACCGCCCGCGGCGCAGCAGTTGTCTGCCGCGCAACAGCTATCTTTGGCGCTTTCGGAGCTCGAGGCGACAGTGAGCCGGCCCGCTCGTCGAGGTGGGAATGAGGCTGGCAGTGAACCATCCAGCAAAGGTTGCCCGAGATGACTGGGTTTGGGGGGGCTTCCGCCACTGCTTCCCCCGCCAGTGCTGTGCCTGCCACTGCCGGCGTGCACCAAGTCCGTGACGTGCGGATTCACACCGCGGCGGCATGTAACTTGGTGTCTGCCAACCATGCTCTCCGGGCGATTGGGCCCGTTCTCAACG
The DNA here is from genome assembly GCA_946122785.1 of Linum tenue. NCBI lineage: Eukaryota > Viridiplantae > Streptophyta > Magnoliopsida > Malpighiales > Linaceae > Linum > Linum tenue. The sequence continues at coordinate 41,889,426 of CAMGYJ010000002.1, forward strand.
TTCCGCCGCGGGTGGAAAAGACAGACCCTCTTCATGACCTGGCGCAGATTCACTTCGCGGTAAGACTGGGTTTATTTTCCTACTCTTTTCTTTCTGTCTTCTCTTTTTGCTAAGGCTCGTGGCGTTGTAGGGTTTGTCGGCAACTTTCCGAGCTCAATAGGAGCGCGCCTCGCTGCGCGCCAAGATGAAGGCTAACGAGGCGCAAATCGTCCAGCTGGAAGGGAAGGTGCTCAGCGCGAACAATCGTGCTGACCTGGCGACAACTAAGGCCAATGAGGCGCTGGAGTCGCTCGGCGTTTTGCAGAGCCAACTAGCCGCCGATGTGGAAGCGGCTAAAGAGCAGGTGCGGACCGTAGAGCGCTCCGCCATCCGGGAACAGTTGGAAGTCTCTTTTTCTGAGAGGTTGCGCAAAGCTCGCGAAGAATTTCAGAAGGAGAAGGACGACCTTGTTCGCCTTCATACCATCGCGAAGGCCGAGGCCGTTCGCGTAGCTGAAGTTGCGGGCGTCCGCCAGTTCAAGTCCTCCCAATCTTTCGGGAAGATCATGGCGGATTCCATGACCAAGGCCGTGATAGCGGTCGGTAAGAAGGTTCGCCCCGAGAATCCAGGGATGCACTGGGATACTCGCGAGATGGTTCAGCATGTCAAAGTGTGGATCGGCGAGAAGCGTCCTTTGGATTCCGACTCCGAATCCGAGGAAGAAGAGGAGGAAGAGGCGGAGCGCCGGGAGGAGGTAAAGCGTCCAGCTGGGGAGGAGGTTTCGGGCGCCAGGAGGGATGGCGAAGTAGCTGATGAAGACGAGGAAGACGAGGAGGAGGAGCGTCCTTTGTTGCGTCGTAAGTCGAGCAGGGAGGACGAACAGCCCAACACTGGCTCTGCTTAAGTGTTGTTGCGATGGGGTGTTTTCCAATCGAGCCTTAGCTGTTTTGTCGGCTCCTCGTGCTCTTTTTTTTTTTTTTTGTTTTCCTGTGTGTAATTGCGAACAACGTTATTGCTCCCTCCTTGATTATGCCAAGAGGTCCTCGATTGTGTTTGTTTTCTCTCTCTTTTTTTTTTCTGACTTGCTCATTGGAACTCTGTGTGCGCTAATGGGCGACGACCACCGCTCTTGTTTTGTTTCCTCGCGCCAAGGATGTGCGGACGACTCTTTTTTTTTTTTTTTTGCGGGTCGAGTGGGCGCGAACTGGGTGAGCGCGGATAGCGTTGGGCTATCGCTAGCTTTTTGTTCTTTCGAACGAGGCGCGAATAGTGCTGACTATTGCTAATTTTTGTTCTTTCGAACTGGGCGCGAATAGTGCTGGACTACTGCTAATTTTTGTTCTTTCGAACTGGGCGCGAATAGTGCTGGACTATTGCTAATTTTTTGTTCTTTTCGAACTGAGCGTGAATAGTGCTGGACTATTGCTAATTTTTTGTTCTTTCGAACTAGGCGCGAATAGTGCTGGACTATTGCTAATTTTTTGTTCTTTCGAACTGAGCGCGAATAGTGCTGGACTATTGCTAATTTTTTGTTCTTTCGAACTAGGCGCGAATAGTGCTGGACTATTGCTAATTTTTTGTTCTTTCGAACTAGGCGCGAATAGTGCTGGACTATTGCTAATTTTTGTTCTTTCGAACTAGGCGCGAATAGTGCTGGACTATTGCTAATTTTTGTTCTTTCGAACCATGTCCTTTTATTTATTGCGCTAATGCGCTGTTGCGAACGTGGTACACGCTAATCTGCCCTGTGGTATTTCCTTAGATTCTATGCATTCCATGTTCTTGGAATCTTGTTGCCCCCCAACTCGCTGAGTTTGAATGTGTTGGCGCCGACTACTTCGCGGACCAGGTAAGGACCTTCCCATGTCGAGGCGAGCTTCCCGTGCCTGGGGTCGGGGCGGAAGTTTCGCCGTAGTACTTGGTCGCCAAGGATCAACTTGTGTGGGACCAGCTTTGCGTTGTGGTACTTGGCTACCTGTTCTTTCATTGCGGCTAGCCTGATGGCTGCCAACTCGCGCCTTTCTTGTGACAACTCGAGCTCTAATAGACGCGCCTCGTCGTTCGCTTCTTCGTTGTACTCAGTGATCCGGTAGGTCGGTATTGTTGTTTCGATGGGGATTACCGCGTCAGTGCCATACGTGAGAGCGAAAGGGGTTTCGCCCGTTGCCACCTTGTATGTGGTGCGGTGCGCCCATAGCACCGTGTTGAGCTCGTCCGCCCAATTGCCTTTGGCTTCATTCAGGCGGGTGTGGAGGCCATGCAAGATCGCTTTATTGGAGGATTCTACTTGGCCGTTGGCTTGGGGGTAAGCCACTGATGCGAATCTTGCGATGGTTCCTACCCCGTCGCAGAAGTCTATCACTTCCGCGCAATCGAATTGCTTCCCATGATCGAAAATGAGTGCATTTGGGACCCCGAAGCGCGACAGGATGTTGTTGCGCAAGAAACGGGTTACCTGTTGCGCCGTAATGGATGCCAGCGCTTCGGCTTCGATCCACTTGGTGAAGTAGTCTACTGCCACGATTATGTATTTGCGCTTCCCTTTCGCCGTTGGGAAGGGGCCCAAGAGATCGACACCCCACTGCGCGAAAGGCCATGGGCTCAAGTTGCCTTGAAGCTCGGTGGCTGGCAAGTGATGTTGGCGCGCGTTGACCTGGCATTTGTGGCATTGGTCAACGTAGCTCTTCGTATCCTTCTTGATTCGCGGCCAGTAGTATCCATGCAGGAGGATGGTGCGCTCCATGCTGCGTGGCCCAGCATGCATTGCACATAGCCCCTCATGTAGCTCACGTACTAAGTTGCGCGCCTCTTCTTGCCCGATGCATTTGAGGTAGACGCCCGAGTATGACCTTCGGAATAGCTCTTCTTCAATGAGTGTGCAGCGAGCTGCCTTTTGCCTTAGCGTCCAAGCTTGCTTAGGGTCTTCTGGTACTGTCCCATCTTGGAGGTACTTCACAATTGGGTGTCTCCAGTCTTCGTTTGACATGAGCTGGGTTGTATTGACTGCTGCCTCCGTGGAGGTATCTTCTTCTTCTTTTTGGACAGACACGAGACGCGTGGACTCAAAGTCAGTAGCCGTTGCCAGCTTGGATAATGCGTCAGCGTGCGCATTCTCCTCCCTTGGTATCTGCGCGTACGTTACTACTTCGAATGTTGTGGCTCTCAGCTTAACGCGTTCCATGTAGTGCGCCAGTGTGTCTTCCTTTGCGTCAAACGCGCCGTTCAGCTGATTGACCGCCAGGGAGGAGTCAGAGAGTACCCGTATCGTTCTTGCCCCCAAGTCGTGAGCGGCCGTCATCCCCGCCAAGATGGCCTCATACTCCGCGGCGTTGTTTGTTTTCAACGCTCGGAACCTGATTGCGATTTCGTGCACCACGCCAGCAGGTGTGCGCACCACAACCCCTGCCCCGGCGCCATGTTTGCTCGCCGCTCCATCGACGTAGACTTCCCAGACGCCCTCCGGCGTTGTTTCGAGGGTTACCCCCTCTGCGATGAAGTCTGCTAGGATTTGGGCCTTTATCGCTGGCCTTGGCGCGTATTGAATATCGTATTCCGACAGCTCGACCGCCCATTTGACCATGCGCCCCGACACTTCCATCGAGGTTAGAATCTTTTTTAGTGGGAGGTTTGTCAGGACGGTGATTTGGTGCGCTTGGAAGTACGGGCGCAGCTTCTGCGAAGCGCTTACTAGTGCCAAGGCAGCCTTCTCGATCGAGGAATATCTCGTTTCCGCGCTGACAAGAGTGCGCGAAGTGTAATACACCGGCTGCTCGGTTCTGCCATCTCTTCGAGATATCAGCACTGCGCTCACGGCCCTTGTTGACACAGCGAGATACAAGAAAAGTTTTTCATTAAGCTTGGGGGCAGTTAGTACAGGGGAGGATACAAGATACGCCTTTAGCTCTTGGAACGCTGCTTCGCATTCTGTAGAGCATGTGAAGCGTGTCCCGTTCTTGAGTGTTTGGAAGAAGGGCGCACACTTGTCGGCGGATCGTGGTATGAATCTCCCCAGTGCCGCTATCTTGCCATTCAGAGATTGGATTTCCAACGCGTTCCGAGGCGCCCGTAGTTGTTGGACCGCGGTGATTTGCTTCGGGTCGACCTCTATGCCGCGCTTGGTTATCATGAACCCGAGGAATTTCCCCGCTTCCGCTCCAAAAACGCACTTGAGTGGGTTGAGGCGAAGGTTGTGCTGACGGAGGGCTTCGAAAGTCTCGCGCAGGTCCTCCAGGTGTGACTTGCCCGCCTTCGTCTTGACAATGAGGTCGTCTACATATGCCTTGATGTTCCGCCCGATTTGTTGCGAGAAAACCGTGTCGATCATTCTCTGATATGTCGCGCCATCGTTTTTCAATCCGAACGGCATCCCTACGAAACAGAAGTTCCCGAACGGTGTCATGAATGCCGTCTTTTCTTCGTCTTCCACGGACATTGGGATTTGGTGGTATCCGGAGAACATGTCGAGGAAGGACAATGTCTCATGGTCGGCGGTTGCGTCGATCAGCTGGTCGATACGTGGCAGGGGATAAGGATCTCCTGGGCACACTTTGTTGATCGTGGTGTAGTCGACGCACATTCGCCAGGCTCCTGACGATTTCTTGACCAAGACCACGTTTGCCAGCCACTTTGGATACTTTACGGGTCGGATCAATCCGGCTGCCAGTAGGCGCGCCACCTCTTCTTCTATTTCCTTCAGTTTATCGCCCGTGAAGGATCTCCGCCCTTGTTGCCTTGGCTCTGCGTTGGCTGGGACTGCGAGGCTATGTTGGGCTACCTCCCTGGGCACTCCTGACATGTCTTCTGTGCACCACGCGAACAGCTCCTTGTACTCCTTCAGCAGCGTCACGAGTGGCTCGATTGCATCGCTGCTGACGTGAGTGGAGATGCGTATCTTCCTGGTTGGCTCGGCGGGATCCAGCGCGACCTCGAAATCAGAATCCATGGACTCCTGTCGGGGTTCTTCCGCCCTTGTGTCGACGATGTTGGTTTGTCGAGCCACAACGCGGTCCTCCCATGTCGTTCCCCGTGCTTCTCCAACTCCTCTCTGTGTTGGGAACTTGAGTTTCTGGTGGCACGTTGACGGGAGGGCCATGAACTTCGCAAGGAAAGGCCGGCCAAGGATGCTGTTGTGTGCCGATTCACAATTGACGATCGTGAACTCTACTTGTTTGGAGACGCGTGGTTCCTGGTCGCCGATCACCACAGGGAGGGTGATCACTCCAATTACCGGGACTTTGGTTCCGGAGAAACCAACCAGGTTGCCTTGCGCGCGCCTGATTAGGCGCGGGTCGATGTCCATTTTGTTAATGGTGCTCTGGAAGAGGATGTCAGCCGCGCTACCCCCATCTATCAGGAGGCGGTGGGTCTTGCAGGCGGCAATTAGCGCGGTGACAATGAGTGGCTCCTCTGATGGGACTCCTTGTGGGAATTCCGCGTCATCAAAGCTCAGATTGAACTTCGTCGGCGCGTCGACGGCCGCGCACTCCGTCGCGCGCTCGCGCTTGGTTTTCTTCTTGGGACGATCTCCTTCAACCGTCACCACCCCGATTTCTTCGCGCACTACATACGCGCCTGTGTCATCGTCGTAATCGGCTTGTGGTGGTGGTGGCGGCGGGTGCTGTGGGGCCTCAACTTGCTCTTTCTTTACGTGAACGAATTCGGTTAGCAACCCCCGCCGTACGAGGCCCTCTATTTCGTACCTTAGCTCTCGGCAGTCTTCCGTCTGGTGCCCCGTTGCTCTGTGGAACTCACAATGCCTATTTGGATTGCGCATGTAGGGTTGGGATTTCAACGGGGCAGGCCAATTGAGCTTGTAGCCTTTCTCGCAGAGGACGTGGAACACGTTCCTCACGGAGTCATTAAGGGGAGTGTAGGCGTTGGGCGCGCGCCTGTCTGGCGATCGCCCGCGCTGCGCCTGCTCTGGTGGGGGGGGGGGGGGGAGGGATGCGCTTTGGGCCACTGTGCATCTGCAGCAATTGATCTCGTGGGATTGGGGCTGGAGGCTGACGACGCGCCTGTTCTTCTCGCGGCATTTTTGCTGGTTCGAAGCGCCTGACGGATCCTGCCCCCAGGGTTTCTTCCAACGTGATTGCCTTTTCGATCTTCATCTCCAACTCTGTGGACAGCGTGACGGGCCTTTTTGCTAACGCCCGTTTGAGCTCCATATTGTTGGTGGCCTCCATGAGGTGATGGGCGGCTGTTTCGGGGGTAAGGTCGCGGACAGCCATTGCTACCCTGGACCATCTGGCGTAGAAAGCTCTCAGGCTTTCTCCCTCTTTTTGCCTGATATCTATCAGGGCTTTGAGGTGAAGAGGGCGCCGTTTCTGGGACGCGAACTTTGTTGTGAACAGAAGTATGAACTCCTCGAATGAGCGGATGATTCCGTTCGGGAGGCGGTTGTACCAGTCGAGGCATATACCGGTGAACGTCGATGGGAAGGTTCTGCACAGCGCGGCGTTGGAGTTGGTCTGGAGTTGCATGCGCAAGCAGAAGGTGCTTACATCGTCTTCTGGGTCGGTCGTGCCGTTGTATGTTGGGAGGGTGGGTGGCGCTCCGGTTAGGTTCTCTGCCATTATTTGCGCGCTCAATGGCTGGTGGAGGACCCTTTTAGGCGGGTTGGGTCGGTATTGCGGAGACAGGTGTTGCTCTAAGAAGCTGAGGTCCGCCCGCCCTGGTAGTTCGATTCCCGGCGCTTCGCATGCGGGGAGTTCTTTTGGCGTGTGTTGGGGTAGCTGGGCTATCCCCGACGTTTCTCCCAAGGCTTGTTGAGGAGCAACCGCCAAGGCTTGTTGAGGCGCGGCCGCTGTCGCGTCTATCGTTGGCGCGCCCTCCCTGCTCATCATGAGCGCGATGACTTGGCTCATTTGTTTCTGCATGTCGGCTATGACGTTGTTTTGCTTTGTCAACAGCTCCCTCATTTCACTGGCTGTCAGCTCGGGCTCCTCTTCTTCGATGAGCACAGCGTTGAGGTTGCTGGCTTCCGCAAAAGCCCTCGGGTCAGTCATTGCCTTGATCGGCGTGGCTTGGTCAGGTTGGTCGTGGTTGTGCTCTGCCATTGGTGGATTTTCTTTAGCGTTTCTTCTTGGCCCCAAGGTGGGCGCCAATTGTTTGAACCTAACTGAGAGTAGGAGTGAGGTTCGAGTGAGTTTGGGTCAAGAAGAAACGCGAGCGTCGGGTTTGATCGGAGGGATAAGAATTAGAGGGTGGAGCGAGAGTGAGAATCAGAACTTTTAGAAAGAGAAGTAGTTGCAATAGAGTGAGAATGGCGAAAAATGCGATCCCCTCACCCACCGTAGTAAATGCCATATTTATAGGCTTCATGGTGGTGGGTGAGTGGTTGACTCAAGAGGGGATACAATGATGTGACTACTGGGATACACTGATGTGACTTCTGGCATACTAAGGATTTTAGGCCATCCCTCTACCCGGGACATGTCAGAGACCTGTCCATGGCCATGATGTGACTACCTGCTGGGGGGGAAAGCTGCGCTTCTCTCATCCTCTGATTTGGCCTACGCTTGTCCTCTCTTAGCGCATGTAATTCATTCCGCGCTTAAGCTCTTTGCGCCAAGACGTGGTTAGCTATGATGAGGCGGCGCGCTCGGGGTCCTCGTCGGGGTTTATTTAGTTGCGCCCGGTCCCTTGGCGTGGTTAGGCCCGAGTCCCATGCCCAACACAACCTATTATAGTTTTGTGTCATTTATGTCCCAACCTATTATAGTTTGTATCATTTATGTCCTAACCTGAACTATTAAGAATGTGCCATTTGTTAAATACTAACGGTCAACGCCGGTAAACTCTAACGGAAAAATTGTTTAGGACCCAAATGTCATATTGCATACTTTAGGACACAAATGACATATTCTTAATAGTTCAGGTTTCCTAGTGATATTAGCCCTATTTATTTTGAGTTTCTTTCATATATACGAATATCGGATAAAATAATACCAATTTTTGATCAGATTATAGGTATTAATTATTATCAATGGATAATAATTTATCTTTATAACTTCGACCATTTTAAAACAAAACACATTTGACCTTGTTTAATCTGACGGGTTCGATAATGAGAATATCATGCCCACTCATCACCTGTAATTTTTTCCCTTTTAATTTTATCGGACGATTTCTCTCTCGTTTTAAGTTGGAATTTAATTTTTTTTTGCACATATATTAGATTAATTACGCTCTTCAAAATGATATTCACGTTGATATATATTTTTGAAACAAAAACTTGAGGCATTTTTTACTAGTTTATACCATGGTGGTATTGATTGTTATTAGAATAAGAGCATACAATATAGTATGAACAGCGTACCGTGGCGTTATGAACATACCAAGACTTTAGGATGGTTGAATATATGATGGTAGGAGTACACTAACTGTCATTTACGACTTTCAACATTGTGTACCACAAGATACCACACCTATACCATAGTGATATTGTGTGGTATTTTTTGGTCCTCTACTTTTTTTTCAATAAATTTTTAGTTACAATAAATCATAATGAACTCATTCCTTTTGTGCAAAAATTTTCAAAAGCGACTTAAAAACTACAGAGATACCATATGGTATGAGATTGGTAACGAGAGGTATGAAAAAAACCTCAAAAATATTGAAAATAGAACCTATTTTTTTATGAGAAAATAAATCCTATTTTGTAGAGCAAAACAAACTCATTTCATTTGCGCATTTTCTTTTGAAATCCCAATTAAAACGAAGAAGATAAAAATGAATTAGTAAAATTAGAAAAAATAAAATGCATTTAATTCCTAGTATTTAGATCTGAATTTTTTGAACCCAGAAAGAAAGTTCAAGATTTTGTTATACTTGGTAACTTTTTTTATATAGTTTTATTTCCTTTAAAACCTCTTACTAATAAGAAAACAACTTATTATTTAATAGTCGGATAGATAGACAAATCATTGATTCCTTGGTGTAAAGAAGGAGCAAAAGTGCGTTAGTTCGCATGTTAAATACACAAACTCACAAAGGACACTTAAACCTGAAATACCATGAGATAAGAAATTTAAGAGTAGTAGTTCGCATGTTAGTCGTCATAACTCATAACCATAATAATAATAAAAATATGTAGGGTAGTCACCTCCTTTTTAGATTTTTTTCTTAATTGATCATCATGCTTGATCGCATTTATTACAAAAAAACGAAATCATGTTTACTTATAATACGAAATCATGTTCTCTTTAATGGTCTATGGCATGATACCGTATGAGAATTATTATTTTTTTCTCCTAATTTGTTTCATATAATACGATCGAGAACATGAGTTTAACACAAGGACATGTTACGAGACGAGCCATCGTATAAAAATGGGAATTTCTGGGCTCATACTTGTTTAGTACTTTTTATTATTTAGTGGTATTAGACATTGATTAGAAATATTAACAATTACTTTATGAACTTTGATAGTGTTGGAGAATCAGCGCCCTAAAGTTTGAGAGCTGCAACATCTTTCATATGTATTTGATTGAGTTATGCTTAATCGAAAACACGATTGCTTGGCTCATTAAGGAGCTCATGAGCTTAACTCGAGCTCGCTCGACTCATCAATAAGCTCATAAGCCCAACTCATTTATAAGTTTAAATGATTGAATCTAAAATTAACTCTAAATAATTTTTATAACTTGAACACCGTAATATTTTTATGTCATATATGATATATGTTGTTAATGAAAAAAGAATGATAGTCAATTTTCCACTCTTGTTTATCTACTATGTCGGTGTAATATAATCCAGTTCATAATTTTAACCAATTCCTCTTGATGAGAATATACCTACAATTAGAGGAGGCAATTGGATATGATTCGTGGATTCGTGGATTGGATTGGTGGATCCATGGAGGATCAAATGGATTGGTGGATTGATCCATGAATCTAAATGACATCCAAGGCTTGGACCAAAATGTAAAATTTGAAAAGTTTTGGTACTAAAATGTCATAATGAAAAAATTTTAGGTACCAAAATGTAATTTTCCAATGATATTTTTCGTATACAATATAAATTTTAGGTACCAAAATATAAACTATAAAAAATATAGGTACCAAATTGTAATTTGCCATTTGGATCCATGGATTGATCCATGAATTCACCAATCCAATTGGATTTGGATCAAATGGATTGGATTTAAATGGATTGGATTAGGTGGATAATTTGGTGGATGGATTGAATTGGATTCATGGATTTGGATCCTAATTGCCACCTCTACCTACAATGTACTGAAAATCTTAAATCAAGTTATGTGGCGAACTATAATCTAATCAATTATGAGTAATTGTAAAGCAATATGGCAACTACTTCGAGCTCTGATAACTAGATGATCAAGTCAGCTCGTGATCGATAGAGAATTTAGTTGGAGAGCTAAACTCAACGAGTCACATAGTCAATCTAAGTTCGCGAAAAATTTAAACCAATTTTCAAGTAGTTGAACTCAACAAGCGGCTGAGTTAAACTAACTCGCGAGTTTGAAAAGCCAACGGCTTTACTCATTTACTGTCTTAGTTATATTATGGCATCCTTATATTTGAATATACCATTTGTTATATATGTATGCTAAACTTACGTACATCCTATTTTATTAGAAGTAATGTGTACATACTTTATTCATGTGTGTCTTTCTATCATGATTGTTAATTATGTGGATATGCGGGAGTAAAATAATCTCCCTTTCTAATATCAGGGTAAAGGCTAATCATTACCTCGAGCTAATTATGAGAAAAAGTCCTGATCATATTATTAGGATAAATCATAAAAGGCCTAAATCATTATCTCGGATTTGTTATTATTAAAAGCGGGCTCTCTATTCAATGAATTCGTTTGGGAAGTTGTGATTTCAATTTATGTATTCAGATAATATATATATAATTAAGAGAATTTGTCATCTGTTGTTTTTAAACGAAACATTATACATGTATTTGATCATAAACGGGGTCCATCAGAATCACTCATTATGGCTTATTGTCAATTACTCATTTTTACTTCTTAATTTTTTAAGAGACCACCAAAATTATTCAACATCTAATAATGTATTTTCAAATTTATACATTCAAACCATATATCAAATTACGCAAATTGATTCGATATTTCAATTTGGATAATCTCATGACCCATAAATCCTTCGGACCTCAAATCCATGGATGATATTATGGCTGGGTTTGAAATGTTTTCACACAATAACAAAGCCGTGGGTGGAGAGGGCTGCAAATGAGCCGAGTCGAGTCAAGTTTTACCCCAGCTTGAGCTCAGCTCGTTAATAAACGAGTCGATCTCGAGCTCGACTCGTTTATTAACGAGCTGAGCTCAAGCTGGGGTAAAACTTGACTCGACTCGGCTCGAGCTCGACTCGTTTATTAACGAGCCGAGTCGAGCTCGAGCTAGCTTGTTTACTAATATCTTGACTTTTATTTGGTACTTCATTTGGTATATCATGATACATATGATTTATTTTGTTAGCTAACCTCATATTATATTTTGTTGGTATCATATATCATTTAGTTAATAAATATTAACTACTCAAAATCATGTTATTTCATAGTATCGAAGTAATTTATGATACATAATTTCGTTTTAAAGCAGAAACTAAGATATATTTGCTCACATACTCAACGTGTTAAACTTTATATATGGTGAGATATATAATTTAACAACCATATGAATTAAAATCATAAGATATAGATTGATTCGTCCATAATTCGGTAGTCGAGTTGGCTCTCTAGCCACATGTTGAGACATATCATGAGCTCTAAACGACTCAGCTCACGAGTTTAGCTCAACAAGCCACCGAGTCGAGCTAGCTCGCGAGCTTCACGAGCTGAGCAAAGCTTAGCTCATGTTCGGCTCGTTTATTAACGAGCCAAGTTTCGAACGAACTTTTCTCGAGTCGAACGCCGAGCCGCTCGCGAGCAGCTCGGCTCATTTGCAGTCCTAGGTGGAGGAACTTCTCGAAATCAACATGGCAAAAGTTTGTGATAGGTCGGGCAGAACTTCTTGAAAGCAGTGATGTGGAGGATAGGTTTCGCTAAACGCTGGATAGTATGCGTATCTGTTATGGAAAATATTTGTATATGTTATGGAAAAGTTTACTGCCAATCCTTTTTAAGGAGAGTTAATGCCATGATTATTTGTCCTAGCGCACATGTTTGATGCTTTAATTAATTTCGAGGTGGGCCCCACATTCGTAATCATTTGATCTAGGATAATCAAAGCGGATAACTTTTCTAGATATTAATTAATCAATAGTGTTATATTTTCATTTTCAATGACGAGATTTATCACAACACTTCTTGCTCTTCCAATAACAACTTTTTACATTCACAAAGTGCTTTTATCAACGACAGGTTTTCCGGGCCAAACTATTGAACTTCACTGATCTTAGAGAGAGTATATAGTTCAACATGGATGTTTTTCTCAAGATATTGCTCCCTATTAACTATAAATGCATATCCATTAATGGATTATGCATTTTGATTCATCCGAAGAGTTCATTTGGGTATAGTACACCAATGACTCGTCTATTTCAATACACATCATGTGAGATTTGTAATTTAACTTAGGGTTTTAGGTAAAATCCTCTAAATTTCTCTATCATTCACTTTGAAATCATTCTCTGCTAATAATGTTCATGTCCTCATTATTAACGCTATATGTCACATAAGTCTATCTCAAACTTAACCAACTTACACGGTTTGATCTTTCTTTAGACTCACTCAAAATGACATTCCAAATAACTTCTTCCCAATATTTTCCCCAAGTTTCAACTCTTTTGCCATAGTTGTTGAAATCCAACGTCTACGGTATGAGGAATGTTGTTCATATACAAGATATGCATGTACATGATCAATATCAATTTCCTAGGGAAGAGCATATCAACATTTCTAAGAAATCTGATCACAAGTTCTTAGACTAGCTCTCTGACATAAATCTCAGGATATGTTAGATTTTACACATAAGTTACACCCTTGAACTGGTTTAACTCCACAATGTTATGGATTTGCACTTTTAACGGTGTTACTTTCAAGTATGACATCACTTACCTTTACACATTTTTGTTATGGATAGGTTTGTGTCTCATTGTATTGTTATGAGAAAATAGCTGATACAACAACTCCTTTTACCGAGATAATTCCCTAAATACACATAAAAGTAAAACAAATTCCTAAACTACCACACTTATAAATTTCCCCCCCAAAATACCTAAGTTTGGAGTGGTTCGAGTTTGAGGAACTCGAACTACTAACCGGTTCGAGTGTAGGAGACTCGATCTAGTCGTAGATCGATGATATAAGCCTCGACCACTCCTTTGAAATTTCCAACAACCTTAACTTTGTGCTCGATTATCCGATCGTAGCAAACTTTTTTTTCATTTCGCATAACTTTTCGAGGACTACAACTTTTATAATAGAAATATTTTCAGAATATATGTGAAAATGTGAAAATTAAAGTTAAAGTTACTCCCAAAATCCCTTATATTAAAAATTATTCCTATTTTGAAAATTTATTCCTAGTAAATGTTGTAGTACTAAAAAAGTTATGCAAAATAAAAAAAAAACTTTGCGAAGTTCAGATTGCGGAGCACAAAGTTATGATCCTGCTAAGTTTGACAAATTCGAAAATTTGCTCGTTTATGGGTAGCAAACGACGTTTTCTCGGAAGATAGCCATCCAAAAATTTCTCGTTTGGAAAAATATTGCTCTTTTGGCAGAAAAATATTTCTCGTTTTCTCGGAAGATAACCACTAATCAACCAAACCGATTGAACTTTAGTTTGATTAATTTGGTTGTTGTAGCTAGCTCGGTTGGTTTGGTTGTGATATTGAATTCTATGGTTAATAAAATTTAAATCTAAATGGTTTGATAATTACCCATGATAATCATTTTATACCAACTCTCAAAAAGTATGTAACAATAAAAATAAATCTATGTGATCCTATAAATAAGCCTAATACGTGTAAAATTGATACTGATCATCACCAAACTATGAGTTGGTAAGATAGAGTTGTCCAATATTTGTATAGTAAGGTGTTGGAGCTTGGACGCCTATATCATATCGTATCATCATTATCGTTATGAGAGAGCAATATGTGCCTTGCGATTAGAGGTGGCAATTGGATCGGATTCGTGGATTGGATTGGTGGATCCATGGATCAAATGGATTGGTGGATTCATGAATTGGATCAAATGGATTGGGGGATTGATCCATGAATCCAAATGAGATCAAAGACTTGGACCAAAATGTAAAATTTGAAAAGTTTTGGTACTAAAATGTCATATGAAAAATTTTAGGTACCAAAATGTAATTTTCCAATGATATTTTTCGTATAAAAATATAAATTTTAGGTACCAAAATGTAAAATATAAAAAATATAGGTACCAAATCGTAATTTGCCTTTTGGATCCATGGATTCATCCATGAATCCACCAATCCAATTGGATTTGGATCAAATGGATTGGATTTAAATGGATTGGATTAGGTGGATAATTTGGTGGATAAATTGGATTGGATTCATGGATTTGGATCATAATTGCCACCTCTACTTGCGATTGCTGCCGACAGGGAAATGAGAAAGCGAGGAAACGATGATATCCGTCCAAAACTAGTCCATGTGTTTGAGTTCCATGTATATGCATGTCTTGATATCAAACTTCGTACATAGATCATAATCGAAACTTTTGAGGCAGCCTCATTCGCCTAAGTCATAAACTTCAAACAAGCCTCGCCAAAATCGGGCTTTCCAAAAAAATCCAGGCTAAACAGAGAGCGGAGCCTCCAACGGCAAGGATCTACCAATCGGCCGGCCGACGGCAAGCTGTTGAGGTGACGATTATCAGGAGATATTTCAAGTTATCGTCAAGACTCAAACCGGCGACCATGAATGTCAAAGTGGATCGACAATGTTTAGAGGAAATCATCATCATCAAGTTTAGTTTAATGTTAATGTGTGTTTAGACTTTAGTTTGAGTTAATGTTTTACCTTTGTAGTCTCCAAATGCTAGCTTGCACATGTTGTCTTGTAGTGCAAAGCTTTTGCCTATTTAAACCCAAAGATGAATGAGAAACACCCAAGACTTTTAGGGTTTCATTTTCCGCCAACTCATCTTTATTGTTATGGTATCAGAGCCTCTAGATCCTAGGGAACCCTAAAAACTTCAACCCACAAGAATAAGGACTATGTTATGGTATCAGAAACACCCAAGCACGTGTTGTGCACGGAGGGTGTCAAGGACATTGACCGAGGAGGCCTTGTCCTCGAGATCAATCCCGAGACAACAAAGGAGATGAGAGATTTGGGGGGCGAAAGGAAGATATCCCCCATTTTGATGATCACTGTAGACCATCATATGATGCAACATCAGATGAGGGTAGCTCAGCTTTCAATATGACACAACATTGTACAGGATCCAGAGATCGAGAGGGGTCACCGTCGAACGATCGACAGTCCGAGGTAGAAAGACAGGAGTGATGTAAAAATGCATCACCTTTAGATCACCAGGTAGGCAAATCAGATTGGTAGAGTTCGAACCAACAGTCTCGATGGAAGACAGTCGGGAGATGGCAGAGCGGGTCACTTTCCCTCATCACCTCACGACCTTCCGTGGAGAGATTCAACTTCTAGGACAAGATTTCCAAAGTGAGGGTGATGGTGTGTCCATACACCGTAGCGGTCGCAATGGCGGGTCCAGGTCCATTGATGCACTACAAATATGCATAGAAGGTGCGAACATCCTCTGGACAATATGTAAACCGTTGTCGCTCCAGGAGAGAATCCCAGCCAAGTGCTTTGATCAGCTCTGCGACGTGCAATTGATAACGATTGAACGTGGCTGGTTCAATCGTATAAGCCGGGATTAGGCATCGATGACGGAAGTAGCGAAGGTAACGTGGGTAGTCTCGAGGATCGGGACACACGTTGTTGGTAAAGACAGAGGAGCGGGCAGTAATGAGGGATAATTGAGGGTTGAAAGCCATGGTGAGGTTATGAAAGTAGTAGAGCAGGTGAATGAGATGATGAAGCGGGGAGGAAGAAAAGGGTTTAAATATAAAAGGTCTTGGGAAGCAGAGGGAAAGAATCCCCAAGAATTTGTAGGGAATATTTGACCAGACAATCAATTAGCACTGATAGACAATTTCAAATCATGATTATCAAGCCTATCAATCAAGTTTCTCAGTCCAGGAAATCAATAGACACGAAAATATGGGAGAAAGAGTCACTTACCTTGTTTGTGTGAAAGGTACAGCTAGTAATGGGTGTATTACCTCCCCTGACTGTATTCAAATGAAAATTTCCTTACCTTGTCACTTACCGTGTCTGCTTTCCATAACTTGATGTGGAGGGATTTGCATCGCAGCATACACTTAGTCAGACTCTATGCAGTATACACAAGGAGTTAGTTGGATCTAGAGATGTCTTCAAAAGACATTAACCCTAACTCTCGTCGGATCACGGAAAACTGTTCAGTAGCCAGAGGTTTAGTGAAAATATCGACCCATTGCAACTGAGTGGGAATGAACTCCAGACGAATGGTGTTGTTTTCAACTAATTCCCTAATAAAATGATACCTAATGTTTATATGCTTAGTTCGGGAGTGCTGAATATGATTTTTGGCTATATTGATGGCACTGGTGTTATCACACAACACAGGTAGGGCGTCAAATTTCAGCCCATAGTCCAGAAGTTGATGCTTGATCCACAGAGATTGTGTGCAACATGAACCTGCTGCTATGTATTCAGCCTCGGCCGTCGAGAGAGCGACAGAGTTTCGCTTCTAGCTAAACCAAGAAATAAGGGACGTGCCTAGAAAGTGACACGCTCCAGAGGTGCTCATTCTATCGGTCAGGCTACCAGCAAAATCTGAGTCACTGTAACCTAGGGGTTCTAAACTTGATTCACAGGAGTACCACATACCCCACGAAATAGTACCAGCAAGGTATCTAAAACTTCGTTTAACCGCTACTAGGTGACTTTCCTTAGGGTTACTTTGGAACCGAGCACAGACACACACAACAAACATGATATCAGGACGACAGTTAGATAAAGCAAAGACCCGATCATTCCCATATATAGCTTCTCGCTTATACTATTGCCAAACTCATCCTTATCAAGCTTTGCATTGCTAGCCATAGGTGTGGCAGCTAGTTTTAAGTTCCCTAGATCAAACCGAGTTAACATATTGTTGAGGTATTTACTCTGGTTTATGAAAATCCCTTTGGAGCTTTGGTAAACAAAAAGTATGTCAACTCTCCCATAAGACTCATTTTGAAAGATTCTTTCATTAGATGTTCGAAATCATGACATAACTTCAAATCAGATGATCCAAAAATGATGTCATCTACGTAGACCTGAACAAGAAGCATTTTAAACCCTCTTGACTTGATAAAAAGAGTTTTGTCAACTTATCCCCTAGTGAACCCATTACTAGTCAAAACATTACTTAGTTTCTCATACCAAGCTCTAGGAGCTTGTTTCATACCATACAAAGCTTTGTTTAGTTTGTAAACATGGTTTGGGGATTTTGGATCTTCAAATCTAGGAGGCTGAGCCACATACACATCTTCCCTTAAATCATCATTTAAGAATGCGCTTTTAACGTCCATTTGAAACAATTTGAAACCCCTAGAGCTAGCAAAAGCGCACAGCATTCTGATTGCCTCTAGACGAGCCACAGGAGCAAAAGACTCTTCAAAGTCAATGTCTTTTTCTTGGCAATAACCTTATGCAACAAGCCTGGATTTGTTTCTAATAATGTGCCCTACATCATTTGACTTGTTTTTGTAAATCCATTTGGTTCCTATGACATTTACACCTTCTGGTTTGGGAACTAGATCGCAAACCTTAGCTCTATCAAACTGGTTCATTTCATCATGCATGGACGCCAACCAAAATTCATCGAGTAAAGCTTCCTCTACAAACTTAGGTTCAAACAGTGTTACAAAAGCACTTTGATTTTCTAGAGATTTAGACCGAGTAACCATACCTTCGCCCAACTTACCTATAATATGTGAAGAGGGATGCCGCTTGCTTATGTGAGGAGGCAGGTGAGGCCGTGCTTCTCTGTGTCATTATTTGTTGCTGAAGTTTCAGTTATAACCCCTTCCTCGGCGGCTGTTGTGCTCCCAGAATTGTCGTAGCTGTCATCTCTTGTATTTTGTGCTTCTGGTTCCGCTGTTTCGCCAATGCTGCCTATGTTTTCAGAGCTGCTGTTATTTCCCAGTCCAAAGTCGTCATCATCCTCGTCTAAACTTTCTACACTTTCACAAGCAGAGTTGTCAAAAATTACATTGATTGACTCCTCGACTTTGAGAGTTCTTTTCTTAAAAACTCTGAAAGCTCTACTCACATTGGAATAGCCAAGAAATACTGCTTCATCTGATTTAGAGTCAAACTTTCCTAGATTATCTTTAGTGTTTAGCACAAAACACTTACATCCAAATGGATGAAAATAACCTAAGTTGGGTTTCCTCCCTTTCCAGATTTCATAAGGAGTTTTCTTGATTTCAGATCTAATGAGAGCTCGATTAATGGTGTAACAAGCAGTATTGATAGCCTCGGCCAAGAAATACTTTGGTAAGTTGTAATCATTTAGCATGGTCCGAGCTATTTCAATCAAGGTTCTATTTTTTCTTTCCACTACTCCGTTTTGCTGCGGAGTTCTTGGAGCAGAAAAATTGTGGTGGATACCATGCTCTAAACAAAAAATGTTAAAACTTTCAAAAATAAATTCACCACCGTGATCGCTTCTAATACTAACAATTTTACTCTGCTTCTCATTTTCAATTTTCTTGGACAGATTTTGAAAGTTGATAAAAGCTTCGTCCTTGTGAGCCAAGAAAAGTACCCATGTAAATCGAGAGTAATCATCTACTATAACAAAGGCATAACTCTTACCTCCATAACTTACCACATTTGTTGGTCCGAATAGGTCAAGGTGTAGTAATTCCAGAGGTCTGGTAGTGGAGATCACCGACTTGCTTTTAAAACTAGATCTAACATGCTTACCTTTTGCACAAGCATCATAGAAGAAGTCCTTTTTACCTCTCAAATTAGGTATACCTCTAACAAGATCGAGACTCTCTAATTTGGACAAGACTCCTATGTTAACATGACCTAGTTTCCTATGCCAGTCGAATTGATCATTATTATTCACAGAAACTAGACACAAATCTTTTGACAGATACTCACTGTCGAGATCTATAACATATACTTTTCCTCTCCTTTTCCCGGTGAACATAATTTCTTTAGATTCTTTATTTTCCATGTAGCAAAAATCTGTTTCAAAAACGACATTGTTACCTAATCTACAAAGCTGGTTGACCGAAAGCAGATTATGCTTGAGGTTGTTTACTAGCATAACATTCGAAATGCTAGGACCAGATCCCTCCTCTCCTAAGCCTAGAATTTCTGCAGAATTGTTATCACCAAAGAAAACCTTACCTTTCCTACCTTTCTTAAGTTTTGAAAATAAAAACCTGTTTCCCGTCATGTGATGTGAGCATCCACTATCGAGTATCCAAGAGTTTGCCTTCATGCTCACTTGAAGACAAGTCTGCACCATTAATAGCCAACTTGTTTTTCGTACCCAGACTTTCTTGGGTGTTATTTTCTTTGAGCCATCAAAAGATTTAAACAAGTCGACACTTGGATTACTTATAAACTTCTTCCGATTTTCAGAACGTATACGTTTTCTGCCGTATCTAATGACATGACCAATTTTATGACAATAGTAGCACTCAACTTGGTTTTTAATAACCTTGGATTCACAATGGTCACCATAAACCTTCTTTTCTTCGTAAGCTTTAACTTTTTGATTACGTCTTAGATTCTCAGTTTCTAATTCAGCAATTTTAATTTCTAAGCTGTGGCACTTGTCTTTGTACTCGCCTGTTTGTTTATTTAGCTGCTCATACTTATCTTTTGTAATGCTGTAGTCTTCTTTCAACTTATTGTATTTAGTTTTTACTACAACAAACTCTTGTTGTATACTCCTAATTGTGCTAGTCAAAGGATCGTCATCACTATAATAATCTGATTCACAAAAGTTCAGTGTACTTACCACAGAGATTCCACTGTGCACTTCCACTTCTAGGTCATCTATTGCCATTAAGCCAGCTTCCTTCCTTCGATGTCCTTCATCGTGATCTTCATCATCCTCATCGCTGCAGCTCCATGTTGCTGTCATTGCCTTTTCTTTTCTCTATAGTGAACACTCAGCCTTGATGTGCCCTTGTCTTCCGCACTTAAAACAACCAGTCTCTTGTCTCTCGACTTGAACACTGTCTCTTTTCATTCTTTGATTTATCCGTGTGATTCCATGCTTTCTTGGTTCCCTTTCAGCCTCCCTATCCTTTTGTGAATTTGTGAACTGGCCTCGTCTTCTTTCCTTTCTCATCCTCGTGAGCTGACTTATATGCTTGCTAAGCATAGCAAGTTCATCATCATCCATATCTTCATAGTTGTCCGAGTCTTCCTCATACACCTGAGTTCTGAATGCTATACTTCGACTCTCCTTCTTCTGATCATCTCTTGTCTCCCTTTTTATTTTTTCTCTGTATGTAGTGAGTGATCCAATCAACTCATCCACTGGCAGCTTGCTAAGATATTTGGCCTCCTCTATTGCAGTGACTTTTGCTTCCCATCGCTTTGGCAGAGACCAAAGTAACTTCCGCACAAGGTTTCCACTTTCGTACGAAATCCCCATGTTTTCTGGACTATTCACCGTAGTTGTAAACCTTTCATACATGTGCCTAATACTTTCTCCTTCTATCATTTTAAACAGCTCAAACTCTGTTTTCAGACTATTGATTCGGGATATTTTGACTTGGGATGTACCTTCATATATGACCTGGAGTTTATCCTAGATTTCTTTCGCAGTCTTGCAGCCTGAAACCTTGTGATATTCTTCTGGACCCAAAGCACAGTACATGAGTTTCGTAGCTTTGCAATTTTGCTGATGTTTGTCTCGATCCTCATCCGTCCACTTGCTTCGATCGGCTTTTACCTCTGGTGGGCCATCGAGAACTCTATCCTAGATTTTCGGGCCAGTCGATCCGATGAAGAGCTCCATACGATTCTTCCAACAACCATAATTAACCCCCTCGAATCTTGGTGGGCGATTTTGCGAAAAGCAATCGGCGAGATACAACACCGCCCCATTTCCGGATCCCGACGCCATTTCTTCTTCTCCAGAGATCGTAGGACCTTAATCGATGGAACCGGGCTCTGATACACGTGTTAGGCGTCGAGCGTGAGACAATCCGGTCACTTTCGTTGGTATTTCCCAATTGTATCTTCGGCCTTTTCACCTGCAGACAGCCTTCGTCGGACTTTTGGGCACGAACAGGTGAGAAGGGTAAAGTAGATTTGTTTTGATCGAACAGAGAGAGATTTTCCTGATTTTAGTTGTTGCTGTAAACACGTTGGTGGGCTTGAGCACAAATGCTATAGACTAGGGCCAAATGACTCCATACGCACACAGTAACTTCCTAATGCTATTTAAGGCCTTAATGAATGAATAAAATGGACACAGGGTTCTAAAGCAAAAGTTTCCTTACCAAAGCTCAAATGATGCATTTTACTAACCTTCCCCTGTCCTTCTTCTTTCTCCTTGCTCGATCAAATTACCCCTGCACTTTAAGAAGCGAACATAGACACCAAGAACAGAGCAGAAACACTGAAATAGCAGAGAATAAATAAATGACACCACACGCAAATTTTTATGTGGTTTCCAACGTTGCGAGAAAGAGGATCCCAACGTTGACTAGTCCACGGTCTGAGAATCACATTTTGTGATCTCAGACAATCCACTATGAGTATGTTCGATTAAGCTCCGAGATTACAATACAACACTCAACCCGGCCAATTAGCTCCCCGCTCAATCGACACTATTCACCTATCAGCTACCAGCCGATACACCTTTGTTTCCCTAAAACCCAGACCCAGAAATCTCACTCAATTTCTGTGCTGACTTTTCACTCAAACCCTTGTAATACCCTTAGCTCTCTTGTTTGAATTGCCTCGAAAACTTTGCATATTACTTTTGATCTCAAACTTGTATACACACTCCTCCTGGCAGTAGCCGTTTGAGCCTTCCTTCTTTAGTTCCCTTTGAATTTGCCACCTTCCATCTTTGAGCACCAATTTACCAAACCGGCAGAATTGCATCCCGTTGGGTTTGATTGCTGAGCTGTACCCAACACTTCATTCCTCCCTCAGACCCTCACAGTCGACATCGCCAGATGCCCAGTCGCCTCCAGCCTTCTGCATCGCCGACGCCCAACCTTCTTCTCAGCAACGGCGGTGACTCCCCTCACAATCGCGCAGCCGGCCCACTCCTTCTCCCACATAGCACAGCAGCGGAGACGACTCCGCCTCCCTCGAATCGCCCTGCCGCCTCTACACTCCCATCTCTCTATCTCGACCAAGTGGCCAACCCGTCGGCGACCTTTGGTGCACAATCTTCGTCGACTCCGCCTTCCTCCAATCCTCCTGCTCCCTCCCCTGAGATCGTCTCCCCGCAACTCCGTCTCGCCGCCCGCCTACAATCGTCATCGCCGCCTCCCTCCAATCGCGCTGCCCCTCCACTCGCTGCGCCACCCGCCATCACCCGCCGCGCCGCCCGCCGTCACAACCGGAAACCCTCCCCCAGTCCTCCCATCACCGCTTTCCATACACAGCGTGAACAATAAGGCGAGAGAGGGCAGCCCTGCCGGAGTCCGCGGGATGGATTAAAACCCAGTCTTGCGTCAACATAATCCCTCCCGCCGTCACAACCCCCACCACGTTTCCCCCCAAAATTTCTTATTCACGAGGCCCTCCTGCAGTCTGCTCGGCTGCTCCTTGAATGAATAATATTATGTAAGTTAATTAGAAATGTCAAATGATGATTTAGAGTGAATGATGATTTGATTTATGAATGAAGAATGATGATTTTAGTGAATGATGGTGATTTTGAATGAATGATGATGATTAATACTATGTAAGTTTATTAGAAATTTAGAATGAATGATGATTGATTTATGAATGAAGAATGATGATTTTGGTGAATGATGATTATTTTGAATGAATGATGATGATTTTGGTGAATACCATTCATGTGGAAATGGGATGTCAATCTGCTTATAATTTATATAGGTTTAGTGATGATGAATGATGTTTTTTTTTCAATTTTTAATTTGTGTAACTATTGATGTGGGGTGAGACCTCCAGCTCCACGTGGTGGACGTGGCAGATGAGGTGCACCTTCCGGTGATACTTCTTCTCGTGGTGGGAGACCTCCGGCTCCTCGAGGTCGTGGTGGTGCGGGTGCCTCAGCCCCTCCTGCTCAAAATCGGGGTCGTGGTGGACGTACAGGGAGTCGGCCTGTTCCGTCTGCTGAACCGTCGGCGTCAGCATCAATTGCATCGACTCCCTCCCATGCCGGTAGTTGAAGTACACTTGTCGCTGAGACTCCTTCAGTAGAAATGGTTAATCCAGCTTCAAATAAAGTTAAAGACGATCCCTTCAATCTAGAGAAATGGTTGGAGACAAAGGGTACAGCTGATTGCTGGAAGGATTCTACGAAGGTGGCGGTGGATGAGTATCCGATGAGAGAGTGCAAGCATTGTCATACTAAAATCAAAGCACATCCATCCAAGAACGACACTTCTGCAATGAATAACTATCGGAAATCATGTATGGCTAAGGTTGCAGCATCCAGGGATCAGACTGTTCTGAACTTGCAGGCCGCAGATGGTAGTCAAAGTCAAGTAAGTGCTTTATGGAAGTTTGATCAAGCAAAAGCTAGATATGCCTTAGCCATGATGATTATTATGGATGAGTTGTCTTTTTGCTTTGTGGAAAGAGAAGGGTTTAAGCAGTTTATGCAAACGGTTCAGCCATTGTTTAAGATACCTGGGATGAGAGGTATAAGAGATGATTGCTTTCATATATTCTTGGAGAAAAAAATGAATTTGATAGAGTTTTTTGAATCAAAGAGCAAAGGCAGAGTTTCAATCACCAAGATACATGGACATCTGACAACAACAAAAATTACATGTGTGTGACTGCTCACTTTGTTGGAGTTGATTGGAAGTTGCAGAAGAAGGTTCTCTCCTTTGTTCCCATCACAAGTCATACAGGAAATGATATTGCAGAGAAGCTTGCAGAAATTCTTGAAGAATGGAAGGTGAAGAATCTGTTCTGCATGACCATGGACAATGCATCTACAAATGATATTGTGAGTGCTTGCATGAGAACGAAATTAAAGTAGTGCGGTTGTGATTTGATGGATGGGAAGTATCTGCAGTTTCGCTGTGTCGCACACATCATTAATCTGGTGGTGCAGGATAAATTGAAAGTAATCGGAGGAGCTGTGGATAAAGTTCGAGATTGTGTGAAGTGGGTGAGGTCATCACCAGTTAGGTTGAAAAGGTTTAAGACTGCCATGCAATTTCTGGAGTGGAGTCAACCAAATTGGTGTGTTTGGATGTACCGACCAGGTGGAACTCCACCTATATCATGTTAGAAGCAGCAGAAAAGTTTGGTGGAGTGTTTACTACTTTGTATACAAGTATACATGACCATTCTTTCAGGGATTATGTTGACGCAAGAGGTGGTCTTCCAACTGAACAAGATTGGCAGCTGATTAGTAAGTAGATGAAGTATCTGAAAGTCTTTAATGACTTTACCCTCTCAGTCTCGGGTAAGTGGAATTTTTTCTCACTTTGTTTATTTTAATTTGATCATTTGACAATTTTGGTTTGTTTAAGTCTAATTTCCTATATTCTATTCTCATTGTACATGAACTAAATATGTGACTACCCATCTTTTCTTCAAGAAACTTGTTCCAGTTTATGACATCATTGAGGAATTGAAGAGTGATCCGCATGAAGAGCTCAAAAAGATGGCAGAAAAGGTTGAAAAAGGTACAAAAGTATTGGTTTACGACACCTGTCATGAATGAGGAGAATACGAAGGTGAATCATTTAATTTATATAGCATGTGTGCTTGATTCTAGAAGTAAACTTGATCTGGTGTTTGAAGTGTTGGAATGATTTATGGACGTATCAAATGAGGGGAAATTCAGAGTTCTATTAAAAGGGAGATGCGCCAGATGTTTGAGATTTATAAAAGGAAGTATGGATCAGAGTCTGCATCTCAATCTATCACGGATGATAACATTGCTGATGATGGTTCTGGTGTAGGTGCTGGTTATCGGATTAAGATATTGAAGGAGAGGCTTAGAAAGAGAAAAAGGGAAGCACTTCTGCTGGAAACAGGAGGTAGCTCTGCTGAGCTTGACATCTATTTGAAATGTCAAACTGATGGAATCACTGACGAGAGTGACGATGCAAAGTTTGACATATTGGATTGGTGGTCTCGACACTCTGGAATATATCCGATTGTTGCTGAGATGGCTAAGGATGTCCTAGCTGTTTCCATATCTTCTGTTGCCTCAGAGGCAACATTCAGCTGTGGCGGGCGGATTCTCAGTCCATTCAGGTCCTCTTTGAGCGACCTAATGGTGGAGGCATTGATTTGTGTTGAGGATTGGATAAGGTATCACGGATCCAGGGAGATTGACAATAAGGAAGATGATGAAGAGAATTTGACTTTGGAAAGTAGTGAGTTCTGAAACTCTCTTATTGTTCAGTTTTTTGCCTTCTTTCCACTTAATTCAATGTATGAATGTACTCAGTGGCGGAGCTGTGCATAATGGAGGGGGGTGCATGCAGCCCCCTTGGCTGTGGGAAAAAAAACTAAGCATATATAGTGAGGGCTGTGGGTCGAACATCTGACCCAATAATTGATGGTAAGAAATCCCACCATCTCTGCTAGAAGAGATTTTTTATTCATTAGACACACACCTTTAATTATACCAATAGTAATTATCTGTCCTAATATCAAAACACTGTCGTCGATCCCAGGCAGAAATTCCCAATTCACTTTCGTTTTTTTCCACGACCCAACGGCAGCCAGTAGCAGAGGCGTTGCAAGTGCACTCGCGGCTCGCCGACCTCCAAGCTTGAAGCTTCCATCCTCCAACGGCGGCGAGTCCACCCTCCAAGCTCTCCATCTTCGGCTTCAAGCTCGCCAAACCTCCACCGACCGCCCTCCAAGCTCGCCGACCTCCAAGCACTCGCTGACCTCCAAGCTTCCTTCTCTTTTCAATCGTGAGCAGGACAGGGGAGCATTGGAGCAACAAGCCGGCAGCACAAAAATTGCTTTGGCTCACATCATCAATCTTAAAAACAAGGTAAAATCTAAGTTTTAATTTCTATTGCTTGAAGTTTTGTTATTTGTGTTAATTTAGGGTTAGGTTTGTGTGTTTGGTATACTCAATTTCATCTTCAAATTAAGAACGTGGACTGAATTGTTCATATAATGAAGTTGATTTTCATTTTTAAATTAGATAAAGAGATATTA
This sequence comes from Linum tenue, assembly GCA_946122785.1. Taxonomy (NCBI): domain Eukaryota; kingdom Viridiplantae; phylum Streptophyta; class Magnoliopsida; order Malpighiales; family Linaceae; genus Linum; species Linum tenue. The sequence continues at coordinate 41,915,818 of CAMGYJ010000002.1, forward strand.
TTCGAGGAAAGAAAAAACTACTTCTCCGGAAATGAAAGAGACGAAATCACGAGGTAGCAAGCAAGCTGCAACTTTTCCCCAACCGTGCATACAATCTTCATCAGTAAATCAATCGAGACAATCACAAGAACCTCAACTTATAGAAGAACTTCAAAGAAATTCTCCCTCTCTTTCTGAAGAATGGAAGATTAATAGAGTTTCTCTTCAAGCCGATCCTGGTTTAAGAAAGAAAATATCTATTTTTCATCCTAATGTGCAAGATGAAATTAGAAGAGCCTACCTCTTAAAAGGTCCCCATCAACCTCGTGCACATAATTTTCCATTTAGGGAGTTTGGTGAAAGGAGGCGAAGGTTCGATCCTTCTTGGTTTGATCAATATAAATGGCTAGAATACTGATCAAACTAAAATGGATTATCGAATTCGATTAGAGCCTTCAGTTAAATGCATAAATAGGTTATTAAAGCATGGATTGCCATTTCGTGGACATGATGAGTCAGAAGGTTCAAATAATAGAGGTTTATTCTTGTCTTTGTTGGAGTTTTATGCTAGTGATATAAAACATGTCAAGAGAGTTGTGATGGAAAATGCTCCAAAGAATCATCAACTAACTTCTCCAGACATTCAAAAGGACATTGTTCATGCATTGGCTCTTGAAACGACGAAGTTAATCACCATGGATATTGGTGATGACTTCTTTGCTATATTGGCAGATGAATCTCGAGATGTGTCAGTGAAGGAGCAAATGGGTGTTGTTTTACTCTATGTGAATGAAAAAGGATTTGTTATTGAGAGATTTCTTGGTGTTTCACATGTTAGTGATACTAAAGCAGTGTCTCTCAAGAAGGCAATTGAATCAATGCTTACTAAACATGGATTGAGTATCTCAAGAGTAAGGGGCCAAGGCTATGATGGAGCTAACAATATGAAAGGTGAAATTAATGGACTGAAGACTTTAATTTTGGAAGAAAGTCCATCTGCATATTATATTCACTGTTTTGCACATCGACTTCAATTAGCTCTTGTTGCTGTTGCCCAAAATCATGATGATGTCAATCTCTTCTTTTTTATTGTTGGCACAGTGACTAATTTGGTTGGGGCATCATGTAAAAGACAGGATATCATTCGTGAAACTCAATGTAGCAAAGTTGAAGAAGCTATTGCATCAGGTGAATTGGAGACTAGGCGTGGATTAAATCAGGAAATTGGTATTAAGAGGCCTTCTGATACTTGTTGGGGATCCCATTTTGGGACATTGGTTAACTTAGAAACCTTGTTTTCAACATTGGTTGACACTTTGCAAAATCTTGAAGGAGATAGAAAAGCAGTTGCTCAAGCATCTCTTGTGTTGATTCAACTTGAAGATTTTGAGTTTGTATTCATGATGAAGTTGATGATCGAGGTATTGGCAATCACTAATGAGTTGTCTATAGCTTTGCAGAATAAAGACCAAGATATTGTTAATGTTGTGCATCTTGTGAATGTTTCTAAAAGACGGCTGCAGGAAATGAGGGATAGTGGATGGGAGCTTCTCTTTAAAGAGACGATACACTTTTGTGCTCAAGAATCTATTGAAGTTCCTAACATCGATGACATATATGTTCGTCGTGGAAAGTCGTAACGCATAAGTGAACGAGTCACATGCTTACATCACTTTCAGGTTGAGGTATTTTACACCGTCATAGATATGCAGTTGCAAGAGATTAATAATCGATTTGACGAGGTCAATTGTCAGTTGTTGTTGTCTATGGCTTGCTTAAGTCCACAGGATTCATTTGCTGCTTTTGACAAGGAGAAACTTATGCAGCTTGCCACTTTCTACCCCAATGAGTTCACTCCAAGTGTTATGAAATTTTTGGGGCATCAGTTGAATTCCTATATCTGTGATCTACCATTTGATGACAGGTTCAAAGACTTACAAGGAATTGATGAGTTAGCAAAAAAGATGGTGGAAACAAAAAAGCACAAATTGTATCCACATGTTTATTTGCTTCTCAAGTTGACACTTATTCTTCCAATTGCAACTGTAAGTGTGGAGAGATCATTTTCATCCATGAAATATATCAAGAATGATCTTCGAAATCGGATGAACGATGAATGGTTGAATGATGCGATGGTGACATATATTGAACAAGATTTGTGTGCTAGTTTGGACAAGGAATGCGTTCTAGAATGCTTTCAGAATATGAAATCTCGTCGAGGTTCATTGTAGGAGATGTGTGTAGAACTATTATTATGTAATTGTACGAATCTTGGGTATTATGTTATTGACATCATAATTTCGTTTAAAGTTGACTTTTTTATTGTATAGTTGACTTTTTGATTACATGAACAAGCACCCCCTTGGCCAATTTTCTGGCACCGCCACTGAATGTACTAACACTTTATTTTCCTTTTTTTTTCTTACACAGTTAATGCCACTTTTCAAACTAGAATGGAAGGTGCAACGAATACTGGCAATTTTGGCAATGCAGATGCAAGCCTCAACATTCCAGTAGAGAATGAGCAGCAGGGTGAAGAAGAAGTACCGAAGGAAGAGTATGAGAAAGATGGATATGATGATTATGGTCATGACTTGTTGCCCCAATTGAATGAACAGGGTTATGCAGATGTTGGTTCTTCTAAGGCTGGTGATAAGTGATGATAGATGATGAAGTGTTGCTGATTTGTTGTTATCTAGAGGATTATTGTGATTTGTGGAGCTTATGTTGTTGAATTAATGAATGTGAGACATTAAGTTGCTAATTTAGATGTATTTTCGATGCAAAAGGAATTGAAATGTAGGTTTGAGATTTTAATTTTAGGCGATTTTAGTTTTTGTTCCCTTGCTGTCCGGTCGGTTTGGTCGGTTACTGGTCAGTTAGGTGGCTCCAACCGAACCGGCCTTCAAATTTTGGTTGCCCCGGTTAAACCGCGCCGAAACCGAAAACCGGTCGGTTTGTGGCTAACCGAAGCTGGAGGGGCGGTCAGTCGACGACAGCAGCTGGTCGTGTCTCGGTTAAACCGAAACCGACAGACTGCCAACCCTATTTTTTGCTAAATGATTAATCACTAATCGCTAAATCAATTTATGGTTAACCGAAATGGAACTTATTAGTATCCCTAGATTTTGCTAGGTCTTTGCCAGAATTAGTTAAAGAAAATCAACTGTTCTCGCCATAAATGGTTGCATTAATACTTGAATCAAAATAGAAAATACCCATTCGTTGGGCAGCTTAATTCTTTGATAAAAAAAACCCCTTTCAAAAAATAAAAGTTCTTTGATAAAAACGAGTGGGATTCCATAGTAATGGTGCACCGAAGTGAACGAGCAAACCCACAAATTTAGCCACCCCCAAGAAGAACTCCTAGGATTCCCCAATAGTATTAAGTTATAGTTGTGCATGAACATGATCCATCATATGCACGATTCTTCTATCCAAGCACTATAGCTAATCGGCAAAAGAATTAACTCTATAGTAACAACTTGGTTGCTAATCAAGACAACTTGAAAGCAAAGATGCAGAGGAGTTCTGGTTTCTATGCTGCAAGCCCTTTGGCCACTCCCAGGGTGGTGGAAGCTGCAGCGGTGAAGCAGGAACAAGGCGTCAGTATCAAGCAAGAGGCTGCGGCGCCGGCGGCCCTCAAACCTGCTGCTGCTGCTGCGGTGAGCCGCATCAAGCAAGAAGAGGTGGCTAGGAAAGCTGCGCCCTTGGCTCCGGTGTACTCTCGTTGCATCGGTGGTTGATGTCACGGCGACGATGGTTGTGGAAGCTGGAGGAAGGAATTATCATGCTATGGTTACATATATGTCATAAATAAAGTGTGTAATTTTTGAATCTGCTTTTTGTTTGGTTGATTAGTTCGTTGGCCTGGTTTGGTTTGGTGTTACTTTTGAATGAGGATTTGAATAAAGTTGTCTCCCTTTATATATATGACTATACAACTCAATTAACTATACATTGGTTAACATCTAACCTATCTAACCGGTTCATACATGAACCAATAATCTATCTACATGGAAACGATACCGTTTCCCTCAACAAAAGTCTTTAAATTTCCCAAATTTTTGTGGCAGACATGTGTATTCTAGAGGGTTTCTCATTAAATCGCTTGGATTGGATCCATCATATACTAACAATTTTAGGAATTGGCATGTAGGAATTATTATTATCTTATATATAAAAGCTCCCTTTTTTGCCAAAGTTACTATTTTAATTTTTGTCTTTTAGTGATGATGAAAGAACTTGCCATCTTACCCCATCCCTCACACACTCAAATATATTAAAAAAAACTTTATCATATGGTCAAAGATATTGTATATATAACAAAGGGGAAGATTTCTTTGTTTAGCCGAATCGAGTCGAAAATAAAATCGAGTAAAATAATTTCCTTGAAACCAGAGGCTTAAGCGGGTTCATTTTGATTTCAAGAAAATGAAACCCAAGGCTTAATTGAATATTGAGTGTTTGTGTATTGGTTGTGATTTTATTTTTATTGTTTTCAGTTTTTCAATTTTGACCAAACAAAAAATGCTAAGCACAAAAAGTTTGAGACCGAAACCAAAAAACGATAAGAGCACCTTATCTGTTCGTTTAGTTGAAATTCAAGAAATTGAATCCGAACTGATAGTCCTATGTATGGCACACTTTGCCATCTTTCATTTTAGTCTTCAGATTATCCAAAATCTTAATTAATTGATTTTTTCATTGTTGCTATGAGGGAAGTAAACATTGATGATGAATTCATTTTCTTTTTATTACAAATTAGGTCAGGTGTCAACTACTCTCAGGAAAATTCTTTGTGTGGTTGGGTTAAGTCATTGAAAATCACGAATAGGATACCACAGACAAAGGATATATTCAAGTTCTTTACGTTTGTGAAAATGTAGTAAAGAATTAACTGAACTTTAACGAGGATGAAAGGGCTTGATGATGAATTCATTTTCTTTTTATTACTAATTAGGTCAGGTGTCAACTACTCTCAGGAAAACTCTTTGTGTGATTGGGTTAAACCATTGAAAATCACGAATAGGATACCACAGACAAATGATATATTCAAGTTCTTTAGGTTTGTGAAAATGTAGTAAAGAATTACCTGAACTTTAGCGAGGATGAAAGGGTTTGTCATCTTACCCCATCCCTCACATACACTCAAATATATTAAAAGAAAAGGTCTTTATTATTTGATCAAAGTTGTTATATGTATGACTAGGATGGGAGATTGATTTCAGTAACTACATCAAATCAAAAATAAAAACCAAAAAATTTGAACAAGTAATATCCTTTAAAATGAACTATTAAGAGGCTTAAACGGTTCAATTTGATTTCAAAAAAATGAAACCTGAATAAATTTAATAATGAGGAAAATTCATATGCTAATATATGTTGCTCACTGTGCACATCTTACTTTCTTTTTCCAATTTACAACGTGGTCTTATTGGTGGTTGTTGGTCATGAAACTTAGTGCTTTATATTGCTTTGGATTTGGTCAATTTGTCCCTCTGTTCAATTGTTAAGTTTTGCTACATATATAAGTGATTGCTACAATTCTATCATTTTGCTTCCATCTTTACTTGATCGGATTTGTGTATCCAACGAATTAACTGGTTGATAGAACTTGGATCCAACAAATTATATTATGAATGTTCTTATTTTTTCTTAATATATTGGACTTGTAAGAGACAACGATTAGTGGTGTGTTAAGTTGTATGGACAATGAATTTTTTTTTTTGTTAGTGAATTAGAGGTAAGGTGTTGTACATGTTAGGCTTATGAATAATAATCATATGTATGCGTTCACTTTTACTGTTGAATTCGCTTATCATATGGATATGCAATCACTCTATGTAGCAGTTAATTCATTGTATATTTCATGATCCAAGTCAAAGTTGTGCTCGATCGATAACCTTCTAACTCTCTTCCTCACTCACAACAAGTTGAATGTTATTATTCAATGATTTTTTTTTTTTGAAATTTTACATGTTTTCTCCAAGAGTTTTTATTATATGAGTCCTTATGGTTAGGCGTAGCTTTCCTATTTGTGCATTGTTCACTCAATATATGTTCATTCCCCCATTTTACCGATGAATGGTAACTAAGTATTGTTGAAAATCATCACGGACTACAAAAATGGTTAATAATATAAGATATTATTATGAGATAATATGAGATATCAACAACTGCTTCACTCTCCATTTAGCGAGAAAGGCCAACTAGATAACAAGAAAATATAAATTTTTTTAATCCCAATTTGTTTGGACCTACCAAGGTTCTAATAAAGCATGATAATAGTTTCTTACACTTATCTCATGTAAATGTAGAATAAGCTTTTTATCAATTTTTAATTTGTTTTATGTTGTTTGACATCTATTGTGTATTTCATTGTTTTTCTTTCCGTGTTCGTTAGTTTTAAGGAAAGGAGACCAATAAAATGAACTATGATTAGGGGTCTACATGAATCGGGGTGAGTTAGTTTTGAACCCTCTCAACCATGCAACTCATATGCCTCAGGTCAAGTGATGCACTACCCAAATCGAATTATATGACACATAAATCTATGTGTTTCAGGTGATGCGCGGGTCGAATTGGATTGATACTAGACATGTCTATACATTAACCAAATAGGACTGAACCTCGATTCATTTTATGTTAATCAAACCAAATTGGTTGGTTATCAAAAATCGAATTGCTGTCATTTTAGCAATTGTAATTGATGTTGTTGCAGTTACTTGAGAACTTAATATTATGATTTTTGGTTATGTTGCGGTTAACTGCGTTCAATCAATTAACCTATTTGTCATTCTTTTTGGTTTAGGTTACCTAATGGGGTAGGCCATTTGGCTTTGGGGTAGTTTAATTTTGCGATTATTTGAAGATTTTGTTTTGCAGTTTGGTGTGCAGTTACACCAAACATTAAAGATTATCTACAACTAAATCTGCAACTATTCTATTCCTTCATTTTATTGTTCTCGATTGACTATTAATCGTAAAATTCGAATCAAACTTCGGTTAGTTTGCATGACCATAACCAAATTTTCTGCCCTATAACCAAATACTCCCTGCGGCGTAACCGCGGGTATTGATTCTAGTTGGCCATAAAATAAAGAAACTGAACAAATAAGAGCGATGTTGAATTCTCACACAATTTGATTATTTGAAAACAATCTCAATTCTTGATCGAGGATCTGATGGAGTTGAGTAATTTTCTTTTGTCTCGATGATTTAGTTCCCTACAAGAGAAAAAAGTCAATATTGAAAAACTCAATTTAAACTGATTAAAAATTAATTGAATTAGTAAAAAATAGGTTAAGTATAATCTACCAAACAACAAACTCGGCCATTGACCTGGTGCTCCTAGAAACTTGCAATGTTACCGACTACATGATCTGTTTATGAATAAACATAGCTCCCCATAATGAGGAATTTTACAATGCTATATTACATTGGTGTTATAGGTTTTTGCCTTTATAGTACAACTTGAAGTTGTACCTTTAATGTTATGGTACAACTTCAGATTGTACCTATACTATTTTGTACAAATTCTTCTATGGTACAACTTGAACTTGTACCTTATGTGATGGTACCATAACATAAGTTGTAGGAATTTTACAATGCTATATTACATTGGTGTTATAGGTTTTTGCCTTTATAGTACAACTTGAAGTTGTACCTTTAATGTTATGGTACAACTTCAGATTGTACCTATACTATTTTGTACAAATTCTTCTATGGTACAACTTGAACTTGTACCTTATGTGATGGTACCATAACATAAGGGTACAACTTTCTTTATGATACAACATGAAATTATACATTTAACGTTATGGTACAACTTTAAATTGTACATTAAAACACCAATACTTTATAGCATAGTAGGAGTGCTCCCCATAATATGTATCACTCAATCTTCTTAAGTCTAAGGATTACGAGTCAGTTATACACACCTTCATGAATATAAACTAGGGCAATGTCTATTTTTTACCCAAACCTTTTTCAGATTCTTTTATTTTAACCAAACCTATTGAATTCCTAAAAATTATCCAAACGTTAACTCTCCGTCAACTTTTCTGTTTGTAATGTTGACTAAGTATGACCATAATGAGTTTAATTCCTACGTGGCGGTCAGAATACCATCATTTACTATTTTTAATAAAAAGATTATCAAAAAACAAAACAAAATCTCACCTCTCACGTGGACGAAATAAGTAACGGTAACAGAATGAATGCCCAGACTTTGATAAATTATAATACGTTTGGATAATAAATAGAATTTCTATAGGTTTGGTTAAAATAAAAGAATCTGAAAAAGGTTTGGGTAAAAAATAGACATTGCCCTATAAACTATGCACCTAAATAACTTATCTAAAATATCGAGCCCATGATACATGAGAAGATTCTGAGTGCTTAACTCAAGCTTGTGCTCTTATCATTTCCGACAAATTCTTCATCATTTGACAATGTTATGCCACATTATTTTAAGTTTATCCTAATTCCTAAAACACAAAAAAGTCAACAAGAACTTAAACCCCATCCTTTGGCTTTTTAACTTTTAGAATTAACCCTCAATCACTAAATAAAAACATTTATTGTCTTAATAAAAAAAATACCTACATTACGAGATCATTATCTCTCAATTTTAAAATCAAAAGACTATATGCATACACCAACTCTAAATATCAGAATTGTTAAAACTCTTAGTCGACTTTATGAACCAATTTAGAACATTGAAGGTCAATAAATATTAAAGAGTTAATGATATATTTGGCCTCTGAATTATGAAGGTTTTCCTATCATAACATTTAATATTGGTAATATTTCCTTTCCTAATATAGTTCTTCATATATAAACATTTTCTTGTTGTGACCCTTACTGCTAAAAGACTGTTAATCTTATCCTAAAACCATACCCGCCTCATACCCATCAAACTTTTTGCGGATTTTATCCATACCCGCCTCATACCAGGTCAAAGCGGGATTCCCCACGTTGACTGGGTCGGGGGCGGTCAGATACTCGCGGCCATGGGTTTGATTGTCATCCCTAATCCTGAGAAGAAGACTCTGCTCTGCCCCACCATCAATGTTCGTATCCCCCTCAAGTTCGACCTCCATGAACCCAAACCCACACATAATCAACGTCCCAAGTCCAAACCTAAACCTAATTGCCGTCTTCCGCCTCTGAATCGCCGACAAAGACGACCGGGAAAGGTGAAGAGTTACGCCTTTGTTTCCTCCCGTCTTGTCATCCGCCGCCCCTGCAATGTGTTGCGCTTCTCTCTCCCCCCCCCCCTCTCGCTTCCTCGGGCCTCGCCATCCGTCGCCCCTGCATCGCTAGAGAAGACAACCAGAAATGGTGAGATCCGAGTTTGTTCGAGGAGCAGCAGGTTCGTGGTCAGAACGCTTTGTTGACTGGCGTTCAAACAAGGTCAAAATTGCTATTAGAGGTAGAGGGGCGGTCAAAATATTGTTTGGAAGGGTGGTCAAACATGGTCAAAATCTTGTTTGGGATGGCGGTAAACGCGGTCGGAAGTGTTAGTAAACGGTATATGATCCACGATTGAACCTCTTCCGACAACTCAAGTTATTGGGATCAAATGGTTCTTGACATGGTATCAGAGCCTTCTGTGACCGAGAGGTCTTGTATTCGAATCACGATGACCCCCATTTGTTTCTATTAAACACATGGTGTCAGGATATGAGAAAACTCCAAGCTCATATATGATGCCTTTCATTTGAGGGGGTGTGTTAGTAAACTGTATATGATCCACGATTGAACCTCTTCCAATCACTCGAGTTATTGGGATCCCCTGGTTCTTGATAGGAAGGAGGGTCAAAGGAAGTGAAAATCTTGGTTGGAAGGGCGCACAAGCTCTAAATTCGTTTGGGAAGGTGGTAAAATGAGGTCGAAATTGCGGTTGGAACTTCCGTTGAAAGAGAGGTCAAACGAGCCCTAAATTTCTTGGAAGGATGGTCAAACATGGTTGAAATTGTGGTTGGAAGGAGGGTTAAATGTTGTGAAAATCGCGTTGGTAGGACTGCGAAACGAGGTGAAAATCGTGGCATGAATGTACCTCTGCTTCCGACGGCTCATGCTATTCTTCGACGGACCCTGTCGATCAACACAGCTCTTCCTATGAAAAAAAATTGAAATGTAAGTGATGCATTATAGTTTCCTGCATCGGGAATCTTTAGCTAATTACGACTACTCCTAGGAAAACATTACGATAAACTAAACTATTCTTCTTCTCATTGATAATAACTGAATCGCAAAGTACATGTTTATAGGAAAACATAGAAAAACCTAATAGCTAACCCTATCCCACTCTAACAAAGTAACTAATAACTTACTCAACAAAACACAATAATCTAATATGAATATTGCAAATACCCATAATAACCCTCCAATTAACTAATAATTAATCACTAATTACTAAGCCCAACTCGGTAGAAGGTCCAACGGATGCTGTACCGCATCAGTAAGGTAGCAACAAAAAGTTGGCCGGCGACAGTTGAGATTATCAATGGTGGGAGGAGGCTGGGATGGAGAGAATATTTTTCGTTGCAGAGCCTTGAGTTGGGAGAGAGATAGTGAGGGAGGAGAGAGAAAGTTTATTGTTGTGTTAGGGAGGAAAGAGTGAGGAACTGTTTGTTTGTGTTCTTAATTAAAATTTGAAATTGGACTAATGTGTAAATTACAAGATTAAGTATGTCTCTCCATTGGGTGAGAGGTTGTTTCAAACAAGCACGTATAAGATATCAAGTTAATAAGTAAAAATAAGAACCCTCCCTTAACTAGTAGCACGTGGTCACCTTACTCCTTGTAGATGAGGAACACCTTGTAGATGAGGGGTCATAATATGTATGTCACAATCGGTGCCGGACGCGGTCACCACTACTCCATGTAGATGGGGAGGTATGTTATGTTCATGATAAGTTGGTGCCAGACGGTTGTGCCAGTTAAATCGAGGGTGGGATCCCATTTCAAGTTAAGTAAGTAGAGAAGATTATAAGTAAGAATATGTTAATAATAATATACTCCTACTAATGTACCCAATAACATATCATAAGCATCGAATGTGCATGGCTGTTTATTTACGTATGATAATGAAATTAGGATTAGGACTGACCCCATCGCTCGCACTAAGGAGCGGCAAGGAAGTGAGCAATCAGACAACTTGCCAGGAGGAAGCTGCTTCACAAGGGTTGGTGATAACGTCGTATTTGCACATGTTTGCACCCTCGTTTCTTGATCATTTTGGCTTGATTTTTTGATTTCTTGGAATATTTTACGCTAGGTTGTGTTCCTTTGTCGCATTTCAGGTCCTAGCATGTAAAGTGAAGCCTAGGCGCAAGTTTCAAGTCAATAGGAGATCAATTGGCGACTCGGGGTGAGAAACTCGGGAATGACTTGATCAATAATGGATTTATACCTCATTTTATTGATAAAGAATCATGAAAACTTGTCATGAAAAGAAAGAGGACAAGACTACGAGCATCTAGGATCATACGGCACCTGAATTGGAGGTCAAACGAGCTCAAACGAGATCAACGAAACTTAGGAGTAAATGCTGGATTTCGAATCCCATTTCCTCCGGCACGGAAATGAAAGGGGCGGGCGAAATTACGTGAGAGAAAGAACCTCTTAGGAAAGGCAGAAGTTTGTTACTTTAACATTTTTCTTTTCTTTTCCACCCTTGCTTTTCACTTGGGTGTTCTGTTTTTGTTGGTGCAGATCTGAAACATGGATTCTCATGGCTTTTCCAATCATTGGGGGTATCCACCGAGACTTCCTGGAGCAACCAATGAGGAGAAGACTATGGAGTCGGGTTTCAGTACCAACCCCTCTACTACGAAGAACAATCAGATCCTTGGGTATTTCAAGAAAAATCTCCTTATCAAGAAGAACTCCTCCCACAACCAGAAGGGCCATCGGATGTTGAGTTAGCCAAAGCCTTCACGTGCCATCCGGCAGAGCCATGCTACACTCCACAACCAGATCCAAACTATCACTTGAGGCTTCTTGTGGAGCAGATTGCTCGAGTACCTGAGAGATCCTTTCCCGAGATGGATCCTCATATCCCTACCATTGTCCAAACTGACTTCTCCTTTCCCCGTGAAACAGAGGAGACCCTTCGGAGCGTAAAGAAGCACATAGAGGTCATTGAGAAAGCTTGTGCACAGTTTTCTCAAGACAACCTTTATGTTACAATACAAGCAGAGAAGGAGGAAGAAGAAGTCAATCATGAGGATGTCGTGGAGCATACAGAGTTTGTCACAAAGAGCTCCTGTGATGATCATGATCAGCAATGTCCTGTTGTAGCCGACCATACCTTTCCGCATCCCACACCGAGCGCTGAAGAGGCGGGCATGAGTGAGGAGATGCAAGCTGATCTTATTGAAAAGATTGCATGGCGACTTGCTCTCCAATCCATGGTAGAAGAAGAAGAGCGAGAAAGGATGAGGAAAGAAGTTGTGGAGGATGACAGAAGTGAATTAGAGGAAGTTCTTGATCTTTTCCCAAAGGAGGAATCAAATTCTAAGGAAGGAAGGGGGGTTGAAGAAGCAATTGGCGTCCAGGCTGAGGACGAAGTTGAGGTGGAAGAGGCTTGCACCCGCTATGAGTTACTTGTGATATCTCCACCAAAATTCGAGGAGTTGCTTGGCAAGGACCCATTTGCAGTGTCTCTTTGCTAGACCAAGGCCACATCGACATCGGTCCCTCTTGGTGGACACGATGGTGGTCAGTTAATGCTGTCATATCTGGTTTGGGGCAATGAGACGAGAGAGGAAGAAAAGAAGAGGTCTCGCGGGTGGAGACTTCGTATTCATCAAGTACACGAGCCTACATCACCAGTCATACCACATGCTCGTGACTTGAGACTCCGCCTCGCCGACGAGAACCTCAACTTCAAGGAGGTTCTAGCATGGACCGAAATTTAAGAGCCATCGTCTGGCTCATTACGTGAAAGAAGCACTTGTTGGGAGGCAACCCAACTAGTCGGTTTGCACTTTCTTTCGCTATGTCTCTTCGGTTGAGTAAGTTTGTCTTTTGATTTTAGAGTCAATAACTCAACCTTTGGAGATTTTGTGTGGTGTTTGTGTTTTGACTGCTCTCTCTCCTCCTGGAATGCACCGTCTGGCCCGTCCACCCTCATTCACACTTGATCTGGTAACTTCGTTCTACCCTTCTTATTTTTCCTCCATTGAGGACAATGTCGTGTTTAAGTGTGGGGGGATGTTCCATTATGTTTGCATGTGAATTTTTGGTTGTTTGTGTATGCTTGGAGCCTAGTCCACTATCCAAATTTCAATTTGAGGGCTCCAAGCACGTGCTCCTTGCAACTGCCTGCTCAGTATGCTTTGAATTGACAGTCTTTATAGTAATATGCAACCTATGGAGGTAGTGTAGCACTATAGAGGATGTTGATGCATTTAAGAAGTCTCATTTTTTCTTCATATTGTGTTGGTTGATTGTGTGAATTAGTGATCTTAGGACCCTTGAATTGTGTGGTATTGTGGACTCTCTATCTGTCATGGACTCCTGCATCATGTTTTGAAATAAGAGGTGGTCAAAAATGTGCTTTAAAATAACGTCTCCCGTGCTAATAGGGCGAAAGTGTGTAAGGGGAGACGGGAATCCATTCCCAACTTCCACCTACTACCTCCAGCCCCCTTACATTTCTTTCCCCCGCACGAGGCTCGAGACATCTTCTCCCGGCATGGTCGGTAAGAGCCGGGCCCCCACCTTACATTTCTTTCCCCCGCACGAGGCTCGAGACATCTTCTCCCGGCATGGTCGGTAAGAGCCGGGCCCCCACCTTTAATAGGTGGGAGCCTCGTTTTCTAGAAATAACAGATTAGGACCCTTGGAAAAAAAAACAACAAAACAAAGAAAAAGAAAAAAAGGGTTCCAACCATCTTTAAAGGAAAAAAAATAGAGCACCTAAAAAAGTGAGTCCATGACCTTTCTGTTTTTTAGAGTCTCTTTGTCCACGAGTCACTTGTCCTCCGATCACTACTTGGTATGATCCCGACTCGGGACTAGAGTTCTCGCCGAAGAAGCTAGGAGGTGTCTTGTGTGTTGGTTGACCTCGTAAGCGGCTAAATGACTTAGAACGTCCTCTACCGACGATCGTGGTTGCATGTTTCTATAAAGGTCTGGAGAGTTTCATTGGTTTGAGTCAGGTTTGCTTGGGGACAAGCAAACGGTTAAGTGTGGGAGAATTTGATAACATCGTATTTGCACATGTTAGCACCCTCGTTTCTTGATCATTTTGGCTTGAGTTTTTTTATTTCTTGGACTATTATACGCTAGGTTGTGTTCATTTGTCACATTTCAGGTCCTAGCATGTAAAGTGAAGCCTAGGCGCAAGTTTCAAGTCAATAGGAGATCAATTGGCGACTCGGGGTGAGAAACTCGGGAATGACTTGATGAAGAATGGATTTATACCTCATTTTATTGACAAAGAATCATGAAATCTTGCCATGAAAAGAAAGAGGACAAGACTACGAGCATCTGGGATCAAACGGCACCTGAATCGGAGGTCAAACGACATCAACGAAACTTAGGAGTACATGCTGGAAATTGTGCACGGCCGTGTGGGTTTCCCAGGGAGTTTGCACGGCCAAAACCTCAATTTGCACGGCTGTGCAAGTAGGGGGTGCGAGTTTCAGCATGTATAAAAGCTGTTTTGCGATTTTTGGAGAGGGAGAGCTGGGTTTTGGATCCCATACACTCAAGGGATGAACTAAAGAGAGAGAGGGTGATCTAGAGCCATTCTTGGAGCTATTTTGGAGGATTTCTTCACCATTGGAGCTCGAGAATCAAACTTGGAGATGGAGATTGAAGATCTAGATCAGATTTCTGCAGTCTCTCTCTTCTCTATGGAGTAACTTCCCTTCACTTAGGTTTTGAGGAACCCTAGTTCCATATGTTAGGATCTTTCTTGTATGAAGTTTTGGATGCTATATTGTGTGATTATAATCGATTGAGGTATGATTTATTGAGCCAATTGAATCATGATCAAATTCTCTTGATTTCTGCTTTAACCTTTGATAGATAGAATCTGATTAGGTTAAGAGAGCTTCCTTGATTGATAGTAGTGACACTACAGGAAAAAGATCATTTGATCACGGGAAATCCCGTGTTTGAAAGTGTGTTTCCCGTGTTTAATAGTGTTAGTCACGGGAAAATTACCGTAATATATACCTCCGTGTCTAATTGTACAGGTCACTGGAAATTTGTACCGTGACTAGTTATAACTAGTCACGGTGTAATTTCCTGTGATAATTTGTGCCTATTAATCACGGGGAGACCCGAGACTAACATCAATATTTGCAACACAAAGCCGGAAAAACACTCATATAGAGACGGGATGTACGCCTTTTAACACCGTATTTACCATTACAAATTATATACCGTGACTAGATGACAATCATCAGTCACAGTATTTGGTTAATTTTCCTGTGTTTAAATAATTGATCTAGATACTAATAATTACCAACCACTAATCATGGTATTTCCCATGATACATAAAAGCACAATATTTTCCTTAATTAATTAGACCTAGTTTTTATCTAGTTCTCCACGTTGGAACTTGCAATAGTGAAAAATGAAAATATAAAGAAGTTTACATACGAAGTCTCTTAATAACCACAAACAAAAGTCTTTACAAATTATATCCCTTAATAGCAAAAGCAGAAGCTCATTACTGATTATGTCACTTAACGAAATTGAAAATATTAAGGGCTTTACACTTGCTTTCCTAATGAAATAACGGCTAAGTACTTAGAATTTCGTAGCTTAAAATCTAAACCAAAACTGAAGTCCCATTCGCTTGCACATGAAAAGATGGAACATAATTGTGCAAAGACAGCAGCAAAATAAAATATGACAGTTGTACAACGTCACTTCTGCACTTCATCTTGTAGATTGCTTCTCCAAATGATGAGAAAAAACTGTTTATTCAAACCTGAAGAGAAACAGAAAAACAATCAAAACAAAGACCCTTGTCATTTGTTTGTTCTTATTGACATGTTTATATCAGAGCACAATACAGACCTTTATCATTTTTCTAGCAGTTCCAATCCCATATATGGGATATAACATACAAAAGGAGAAACTATACAACTAAGACAACCACGAGGAAAGGAATAATTTATCCTAACTCATTTCAAATTGCACTAGCAGTAACAATAAGAAAGAAAGAAACCTTAGCAAAGCTTGCAGTTATTGTTGCCGCTGAGAAGAAGAGAGGGTTTCTCTGTAACTAAACCTAAATCATTGGGTGATGAGAAGTTGCCAACACTAACATGAGGACCATCACTCTATTTAGCATGACTAACAACTTCTCTTCTCACTCCCTGCACAGAAACATACATAATGAGTAAGGAATTCAAACACATACACCTAGTCCAAACGGCTACTTGAAAAGAAAGGGGAAAAAATAACAGGTATGTCTAGTTTCTCGATGTTCCAATGAATCATCAACCCAAAAACATTGTGACATCACTAATCACATACCTGATTTCCAAAATAATAAGGACAACCCAATATGACCTCTCTAAACCAAAAGAACATGAAGACAAGACAGATATTTAGCCACAACCCCAAAATGGATATGTGGGGGAGAAATAAACTCATAATTACTAATTAGTGTGGCAGGCAATCCAAAACTCAAGGAACAGAATGAATCATGGAAGCAACCAAAAGAAGCAAAATATAAGTAAGAATTTTGTCCTCGAGTAGTCAGAGGATGAATGCAATTCTCTCTACTGAACTAAGCTACATAGCGAACATTCAAAAGCAGAAAAGGAAAGGTACAATGGTAGGCAGATGCCCAAGGCTTCAAGATGTTAATTAGCTGGCTTAGGAAAGGAAATTAGTCATGATTAGTGGCACACCTGAAGATATAATCTGTGAAAGATAAGATGTGAGGCTGGCCTCTAGGTCAATGAAAAAACAGGTAAAACTGATTACTACATCTGCATTGAAGATTGAAACAAGAAAAATCAATGTACTAATAATATCCCAAAAGTATGGTGAACAACTAACAAGTAGAAGGTAAGAACTTGTGTCTTGTCATCATAACCGGTGCACCACATCTGCTAAATGCTCTAGCCACACCACACCAGATCATAATATCAGTCTGCATCCCCCCCGAGAGCACATGCCACAACCCTCGGCAAAGCAATTTTGAGAGCTAAGACACATTAACCAAACCCCTGGCTAACCATCCTAGTCCTGGCCCAATGTAACTTGAAAATTCACCAAGCACCGAGCACGATGTTACTAGCAAAACAACATAAAACTGCCCACAACAGAGCACTACTTTCATAGTAGACAGCAGCTGGAATCTTGGTTGTTAAGGTTCCTCTGCTACCACGATTTCTTAAGCACACAACTCATCATTCCAAGTCCAATTCAACCAACAGAACAGGGGGAAAATTGATAAACAGAGCATCAATGAAATGACTCAATTCAACCCACCTCAAACCAATCAGTTGAAATACACAACTCAAACTCAATCAAAACGCACCTGACTTGAGTCTTCCATGCTCACGAGAGCCACCACAAGGATAAAGTTTCAATTCAGGAAATACAAAACTGATAAATCTACAATTTGATAAGTTACAAACCCTAAATTCATCCCTATCCAAAATCCTAACCCCAAATCCGCAATTGAAGAATGTAATCGAGACCAAACCATCCGGATCTTCAGAACAAGGAAGAGGAGTGAAAGCTGAACCTTAAGAGCTAGCGAGAAGAAGGGTCCGGGAATGCAAGATGACAAGGTGCCGGAGAAGGGGTGCTGACGGCAAACCATGTGCCTAAGGAAAAGAGCGTCTCACTAAGCTTTGTATGAGTTAAAAAGGCAGGGGATGGTTCGGTTATGCGAGGAGGAAGTGGTGGGAACTTGGAATGAGATGTGTGTGGGTTAATGGCTGATTGAGCAGCATATAGGAGAAGGTAGAAAAGGAGGAATAAGTGATTGGCCTAGTGCCGAGTGAGTGTCCACAGAGTGGTTGAGGGAGGGAAAGGCAGGGCCGGCAACGGGGAAGGGGGAGGAGCGACCATTGCAAGGGGAGGGTTATCGGGGAAGAGAGGAAGGCGAAGCTTTTTGAAGGATTTTGGGGCTTTTTTTAATGGGAGTCGAGAGTCTGGTTTTAGCTTTCTCGTACTTCGGGTTTTCTTGGTAAAGCAAATAGAGGGAGAGCCAAAAAATTTAATTGTGGAGCCATTTTCCCGGAGCCAAAATTTGTGGATAGCGGGAGAGCCAAAAATTTTGGATTGTAGAGCGGGAAAAAATTGCGGGACAGCCAAATGGTAAACCTTGAGTCAGCTGTGAGAATTTTTGAAGTCCTAATCTTTTAGTTGTCTCATGAGAACAAATTTTATTGATTTTAAAACTTTGTGTTTAAATAATTAGTGAGTCGAAGATTAAGTTATGTGACATAAAATAAAATTTATTAATTTTCGCCTGAAATTTGCAAACTGTTCGGGGTAATTAACTAGTCACGGGAAATGAAGACTAAAAAACATCAAATTAGTTCCCGTGATTAGAACTATACAATCAAATACGGGAATTTTTCCAGTGATTGTTATTATACTTCTTAGTACGGGAAAATTTACCGTGAATAAGATCCGGTGACTAGAAACTAGTTTTCTTGTAGTGTGAATTGGTTGTGCGAGAGTCAGTCAATTCACTGCTTTGTACTGGAATTCATTCCAGTAGTGGATATCTGTGTGAATCGCCTTAGCAGTCTATCCCGGTGAAGGCTAGTTGCCTGCCGGGTATTCTGTCTAAGAGGGCTTGGTCAGCTTAAGAGATTCCAAACTAATTTAGGATCTTCCGCAGTTTAATCAACAGTGAAACAACCAAAAGGAATTACAACTTGGACCTAATTGAGGAGCTAGGGGGAATCATACCTAAGTGAGTTCCCAAACTGTAATTAGTAGTTTTACTTAGTTTAGTTAGTAGAGTAGTTTAGTTAATCAATCCTTAATCTGATTTGCTAGATAATGAACTGAAGCTGAGTAATAGTACATCTAGAGACCCGAGGATTCGATATTTATTACTTGCACCACTATACTGCAGTCCCTTTCATTGGTTACACTTGGCCATTGTTAGGTGTTGTGTCGTAGCATGTCAGTTGGTGATTGGAGAAGATCCCAAGTGAACTCCTTCACTTATGTACTTTTATTAGTAGGCTTAAGACTTATGCTAATTTTGATTTGTTCGAAATTATTTCTGTTGTTCTTTCAATTTTGAGTGATTTTGATTACTCAAGGGCATTTTGGTAAAAGTAGTGCTTGGCCGAGCTAGAGTGTTACAATTAATCGTATTACCAAAAAAAAAAAAAATTCGATTCTTTATCGTACTCTCGTTTGTAAATTACAAGCAACTATTGACCTGTGATTTACGACCGGACTATTTCATAACATCACAAAAATATCGGACCTCCACATCATATACATACACTATGGACTCGTAAGTCACTTCCACTCATTCTATTTCTATCTGCATTTGCTAATTCTGATTGGGCAGGCAATCACAATGATCATATCTCTACTTCTTCCTATCTTATCTATTTAGGCTCCAATATCATCTCTTAGTGCTCACAAAAACAACACATGGTTGTTAGCTCCAGCACGGTAAGTCGAGTATCTCGTCATTGCTCATGCCATCACAAAATCAGAATAGGTGCAATTACTTTGAGAGATCCATCATCCTGCCACAACACCAACATGCTCTATTCGGACAATTTGCCAGCCACATACTTCTGCGCAAATCTAGTGTTTCAATCTCGTGAGTTGGTTGATGCTCTCACGAAGTTGTTGTATAATCCCTGGTTTCTTATTCTCTAGACCAAAATTGGCGGTTTGGACACAACGTCCATTTTGTAGGGGCTAATACTAATAGAGATAGATACGAGAAATCAAAATCGATAGCTTTGATTTACCACAAATTGCGCCATATAATCATTTGTATATAGTTGTTATTTCAATCAACTCTATAGATGACTTTTTGTACATGTATACATATCCGTTTAAATGATTGCATCAATCGAATTTCTTAAGTCCAGATATCCATTCGTTGGGCGTCTAAATTCATTCATAAAACAAGCATATGATTGCTGACAAATGAATGAAATGATGCAACGAACCAAGTAACCAACCCACAAATTTAGCCAGCCCCAAGAAAAACTCCTAGGCTTCCCCGATCGTGTGAAGTTATAGTTGTACGTGCATGAACATCCATCAAGATTCAACAACCCTTTCAATCCCATCTCTATATAAATACTCGATCCATCGGCGCTATTCTTTTATCCAACCACAAACTAGCAATCGGTAAGAGAAAAGTGAGAGAGCAGAATAACGTACGTCTAATCAGGACTACTTGAGAGCAAAGATGCAGAGGAGTTCTGGTTTCTACGCTGCAAGCCCTGTTGCTGCTCCCAGGGTGGTGGAAACTGCAGCGGTGAAGCAGGAACAAGGCGTCGGTATCAAGCAAGAGGCTGCCCCGCCGGCGACCCTCAAACCTGCTGCTGCTGTGGTGAGCCGCATTAAGCAGGAAGAGAAAGTTGCGCCCCCAGCTCCGGTGTACTACTCTCGTTGCATCGGTGGTTGATGTCCCGGCGACGATGGTTGTGAAAGCTGGAGCAAGGAATTATCATGTTATGGTTATATAAACGTAATAAATAAAGTGTTCAATTTTTAATTGAATCTGCTTTTCGTTTGGTTGGTTAGTTCTTGTGTTTTGGTGTTACATTTGAATGGTAAGGTTAATCACATATGATGGATCTTAATAAAGTATTTAAATTTCATAATTTTTCTTTGACATACTTGTGCATTCTTATTTTCTTGCTCAAAACAAAATTTGACGATCACTGGCTAACAATTTAAGAAACTGACATGTAGGAATTAGCCGTAATAAGACATGAAAATTGAAGAAAAAAAATTAGGAGTTGGTGTGGAATTCTCAAATTATCTTTAGGCAAGTCCAATATGAAATTTTAATGATGCATATTGCATAGAGAACGCCCTAATTTTTTAAATTTATCATCCTAACTAAACTAAGTTTTTACCCCAAAAGATTCCCAAAAACGCTCGCCCTAATCCAGAAATATCAGTCGTCGCCGTAACCCTACCCTGCTCAGCCGTTAGCCGTCGTCGCCCTAGAAACCATCGCCGCGGCTGACGGAAGGAAAAGAACCCCATTATGCTCGTCGCGGGTGAAGAATCCCTTCCGTCAGACACGGGGCGGTTCTTTCTTCCTCCTCCAAAAACTGGCGGAGCAAAATCCATCAGTAGCAGAGGTGGTCGGCGGGGCGGGACGGGGCGAGGAATCTCCAGGGCCTAGGGCAAGCGGCACAACGAGAGGCATCCACCGGCGACGAGCAGTGCAATTAGGGATTAGGGTGACCGGTGATGTATTGGGGGCGACTATTTTAGGAATTAAGGGTAATATCGTCTATTTAGTTTATTTAGGGCGGAATTTTTAAAAAAAATTAGGGCGTTAAATAGAAATCCATACTGCATATGGGGTACGGTTTGGAACCAAATCATT
This sequence comes from Linum tenue, assembly GCA_946122785.1. NCBI lineage: Eukaryota > Viridiplantae > Streptophyta > Magnoliopsida > Malpighiales > Linaceae > Linum > Linum tenue. The sequence continues at coordinate 41,937,362 of CAMGYJ010000002.1, forward strand.
CACCTAAACAGCCCTTTAAAAATCTTGACGAAAGAGACAGCTGGTGGCGAGTTTTGGAGAGATTCAACGACGCTTTGCTATCGAAATGGTTATGGAGATTCGCAACTGAAAGAGACAGCTGGTGGCGAGTTTTGATTAACTCCAAATATCCGAATGATTTATCGAGTTGGCAGACTAAGAGGGAAAGACATGGGTTCTCCAGGTCGGTTTGGGCTAACATCAGTAAAGAATATGATTTGTTCTGGAATTTTGCGGCTATTGATCCGGGAAATGGTACTCAAGTCTCCTTATGGCACGATTGTTGGATCCCGGGGATTGTGCTGGCTGCTTCGTTTCCGCGCGTCGCTGCTGCAGTCCTTGACCCTGAAGCCTGGCTTTCTGACGTTGCAAATACCTAGGGTGAGTTGGTGAGTTGGAATTTCGATTTCAAGTATTATTTGAGGGGGGGGGGGGGCAGCGAGGGAGAGGGATAATCTTTTAAATATGTTAAACTCTGTGAATTTGGCTCTTTCTTCCCATAGTCCTTGCAGGGTACTCTGGAAACAAGAGGCTAACTCCAAGTTCTCTGTGAAATCTCTGTATACGGAGTTGGTCGGCAGTCACTCAAGAGAGATTGAAGAGTTCCCTGCGAAGATTGTGTGGATTTCGTGGATTCCGAGTAAAATCTGCTTCTTCACTTGGCTCGTTTACCATAATAGAGTGCTAACACTCGACAACCTAAAGAGAAGAGGCCTGTACTTGGCTAACAGATGTGTTTTATGTAAGAAAGATGAGGAGACTGTTCAGCACTTGCTTGTGGATTGCGATTTTGTTAGGAGAATCTGGATTTTGATGTATGGCAGGAGGAGTAGAACACCGAGCTGGAATGGGGTGATCGCCCATGTTTTAGCAAATTGGGTTTCAGCAGATGGAGACGGAATTGAGAAGTGGTTCGATGTTGTATTCTTCACTCCGTTTGGTGGGCTGTGTGGCTCGAGAGGAATCAGCGGACATTCGAAGACAAAGAAACCTGCTTGTCGGTGGTGGGAAAAAGGGCAGCGAGGAAGGCAATCGAATGGATCGTGGTACATGGAAAGACGCAGAAAGCAGAGGGGAGGAGATGGCTGGTAGAAAAAGGTTTAGTCTAATAATTGAGCTGGGAGGTTTCCGTTGTTGTTGATTTCCCGTGTTTCCAGCTTGCTGCTTCAGGGGTTGGCACGGTTCGATGCGGTCGAGAGATGGAGTTTGTTTGCTGGCGGCCTTGTGGATCGTGGTGGGAGTGATGTGTTGTCGTCCTCAGGCAGTTTTGTTAGAAGGTAGTCTCCATTGTTTGGGGGATGAGTGGAGGTCGAGCTGTGGCATATGTGCGGATGTCCGCCCCTTCTGGGAGATGCTTTTTTGTTCCGGCCTGGACGTCTTCTCTTTCCGGCCTGGACGTTTTTTCTTCTTCCCTATTTTTTGTTTTAGTTTTAGCCTTTCTCCCCTGGATCATTCCTCTTGATCCGGTTTTCCTTGTGTACAATTGATCTTCTTTGGTTAATAAAATTTCACCATTATCAAAAAAAAAAATCTTGACGAATTCAACTATGCCTATTTTTGTCTTGGTGAATTAGTGACTTCTATATAATTTATGAAGCACATTCATGGGCTCTTTTTGCAGGGATTCAAAAACTCTGGCTCCTGAGAGCTTCACGGAAGGGCAGATTAGCCATTTCGTTCTGCACATTTAATTGAAGTGCTACGTTTTGGGGCTAATAGCTTTCCGTTTTTGGTTCCTGTTAATTGGTGGGCTTTGGAGTCCAACGCACCATTAACATATTTGGGCTGCAATTGGGCTAATTGCACCGCAGGTAGAGTCCAAATTCCTGCCGCAATTCCGTTCTCTAGGTAGAATTGAAAAAGGTTAAACGGAGAAGACGGTTGGTGATGGCGGAGTTAATGGTGGAGGCGGCCCTGACTAGCTTCCACCATGCCGCCAATTTCGGAGTCCGGGACCCACGAGAATCGCGTGATCGGGTGTTGGGGTGGAGATGGTATTGATCGCGGCGGCGGATTGGAGAGGAAGAGCTGTGCCGCCGCCGAATCCGCATTAATCGTCGACGGAATTATCTGGTGGTGGAAATCGGTCTGATTATCGTGATCATGGTGGTGGTCTAGCAAGTGGACAGAGGTGGGGACGACGGGCGGTCCGCCGGTGGGAGAGAAATTGAACATCTCGAATAACATCCCCGTCGTTTCGCACACCTGCTGCTGCTGCGGTTGTTGAAGGTCGCGGCGGATTCTTCCTCATCTAGCCACGGCGGAGGAGAAGGAGGAGTAGGAGGAGGAGGATATTCAGCTTGAACTCTAAGCTTATCCCTCCTCATCATCTGGTGCGCTATATGTTGCTGTTGTTGCTGAACTCTGTCGAACCCGTTGGAAGCGGAGAAAGAAAAAAAACCTCCTCCTCCATCTCCGTCGGCGACCTGATCATGGTGGTAATCCAGCTGGGACATAGTAGAATCGTCACAACGACGAAACGTCGACGACGGATCAGGAGGAGAATTCTTTCCCTTTCTCTCTTTCTTTTGTGTGCTTATGAATCTCTTCGATGGAGGGATAGAGAAGGTGATATTGATGTTGGTGTCGCCAGGCCAATTTTTATTCATTTATTTTTTGTTAAAAAATTGGATATAATGAGACACTAAATTACAAAGGGGAGGAGGTGAGATGATCATTTGTAAATAATTAATGGGAATAGCAATCCCATTAATTATGATGATGATGATTTTTCTTCATAATAACTATGCTAAATTGCTAATCATCAATCGGCTAACTAAGCACTATGGCAAAAAAATATATATATATATATATATACACTAACTTGGGCCTCAACCTCAAATGCCCCAACAACTAGGGCTGGTAATCGGTCGCCGACTATTCGGTATTCGGTATACCGAAACCAGACAGTGTACCCACCGAATACCGATACCGAATGTTACCCGGTATACCGGATACCGAATAGTCGGTATCCGGTATTAATACCGGTATACCGAATACCGGTTAATGCTTTGAGATTATTTTTTCTAGCCGGGACTGCTGCTGGCGACTGCTGCTGGCGAAGATGAAGACAGACGCGGCGCGGTGGTAGAGCGCGGCGACACGGCGTGTTGGTGGAGCGCGGCGACCCGGCGCGGTGGTGGAACGCGGCGACTGCTGAGCGCGCCTTCCGACCTGCGGCGCAGGGAATGCTGCTGGCGAAGAGGAAGACCGCCGCGGCGTGCTGGATGGTGGCGCTGGAATTCGCCTCGACGGGCTGGAAAGGAAGAGTCAAAGTGTCGAACAGAGGAAGGTGGAGTGATCGAGACGAGGTGCTGGAGTGGGCAGAGTTTGATTTAATTTTAGGGTTTACACGCCCCCACCCCCAATTTCAAAAGTTGTCGTTTTTTTTTATTCGGTATTCGGTATACCGATTTACCGTTGGTATATGACTGGTCAGTATTCGGTATACCGTTTGGCCAAGAAGTGCAGCCGAATACCGATACCGCCGGTATTCGGTATACCGAATACTGATTGTAACCGGTTCGATACCCGGTATACCGAATACCGGTTTACCGAATACCAGCCCTACCACCAACGGCTGTAGGCAAATTGAAGTTTGCGGGTTTGATTCACTCATATAGTTACCCATTGATCTTGGATATAAATTTCATATTAGGTGCAAAACTTATGCTTTTCATTTATCTTTTATTATTATTTCTTTTGGTTCCTAAAAGAATTTCATATTATATTTTAAACTTCACTTCGGTTTTTATTATCACAAATTTGGTTGATGAAGTTCACCATACACAATCAACATTTAACTCAGCATTTTAATCACTCAACGAATGAGTCACGAGTTGAATTAAATTAACAGCAAATCCACACACTTAAGATACCGTTGATGATGAATACGCAACACGAAGGAATCTCCGTCTATGTGACACATGTATGGAATCCCCGTCTACCAACTACAACGATGGCGGCGGGCATCTCCGCCTCCAGATCACATCCCATCTCCGACGATTCTCCCGATATGGGGTTCCCGTCTCCCAACTACAACCATGGCGACGGCCAAAGGGTCATTTCGTTGTTAAAAACTTAGAATACAAGAAAGTTTTCCGTGGACCGCAATTAGACTTCGTAGATCTAAGTGCTTATAGTGCTAGCTTGTGTGGGGATTTCAACCATTGTAAAAAGGGAGGCAACTTTATGGGTTCGTTGTGTTAGAGAGAGAGGGGTGGGGGGATATGATTTGAGATCAAGCTATCTCATGGGAAGTACTACTCTCTCAATCGCAATAGGTTTTGGAGTAAAATGTCAAAACTAAGGAAAAGTTTGTGGGGAGATAGAGTGTGCCGAGAAACAAACGAGATCGACGCAAGAAAAGAGAGGAAGGATGACACAGAAGCGACGACGATTCACCTATCCAGATCTACTCACCAGCCCAAATTTGTTTTCATTGGTCGACTTCTCTTTTGGTTACACCGGAGATCAGAGATCGACGCAGCGGAAGGGCAAGAAGAGCGACGTAGGAGGAAGAAGATTGCGTCTCTTCTAGCTTGGGTAGGGACGTAGGGTATAGGGTATGGAAATTTGAAAAAAGTAAGTTTTATTTTTTTTAATGAATGTGAAGAGGAGGTGGAAAATATATAAGATTATTTTCTAATTTTTTAATATTTTTAATTACCACGTCATATATTTAACAGTTCTAGTTGACTGCCACATAAGCTAAAGTTAACAGAGACTAATGGAGAGTGATCAAACTTGAGCTATTAAACTAATCTTCCTGACCACGAATGAAATTAATATTTTTAGTGATCAAACGTACCGTTTTTAGTTAACTCAGTGATCAACATTGCAATTTCCCTATTTGACGTCAATTAGGGTTACAAATGATCCTATTACTAAACTCTAACAGAGAACAATCTTCTTCTCCCCCCCCCCAAAGGGTTCATTATGTATGATTAAGGGAAGCAGCTCTAATATTGAATTATGTGCATGTTTTTCTTTCTTTCTTTGAACAATTGTATTTCTTTCTCCAATTATATGTCTTATTTTCTTATTATATTGTAATTTTGTAAGCATGTTATATGTGCATATTTTTTGTCTAAACTTTCTCGGCCAAGGGCCGAGCCCGGTGCTAGTATTATAAGAGTAACAAATACAAATAAATAAAAACTCAGATTATGGTACACGGAGTAAAACTCTATTGAATTAGTAAAGGTAGGTTAAGATCAATCTACCAAGCAACAAACTCGACTATCAACCAACTCTAACAATTGACCTCATGCCCCTAAAAATCAGCAACATTAATTACATGATTTGTTCTTCAAACAAACCCAAATTTGATTGCATAATCTTATTGACAACAAAGTTTTGTATCGGTTTGTCAATTTGGGTTGTTCTTATATCTCACTATGACTCGACCTGATATGGCATATGTGATCAATGAATTGAGTCAGTTTGTTCACTACTCTCCGAGTACTAATCATGTAATCACACGTCGCTCAGTCATCAGGTTCTGCGCTACCTCAAGACTCCGGTTGGTCAAGGTTTGTTTTTTCCCACTGCTGGCTCTCTTGAACTACTCCCTACTCCTCTATTATGTAATAATCAAGCAGAGCTTCACATTAATGCTAACCTCGTCTTTCACTATTTTACTAATCACTTGGAGATGGATTATTACCTTGTAGCCAATCGTTTCATTTCCGGAGAAATTTCTCCTCAAAAGATTGGTTCCCACTCATAGTTAGCCGACATCTTTACAAAGGCTCTCGACACGGAGCAATTTCACATTTTCTTATCTAATCTTGATTTTCATGACCTTCATGCTACATGTTAAGTGGGAGTGTAATTTTTATCTTACATTTTATCAAAATAGTTATTTTGTTAGGGTCCAACTAGTAATTAGCACTCGTGCCCTAGTTGATTATCGAAGGGCTTTATATTTTCTCATGGTTGTTGTCATGAACTTCCCGTAACTCGGTCGCCAAAAGTTGCGAACTAAAGTCATAGTGCAAACCATAACTGAGAACTATGAACTTCGTGAACTAGTATCGATCTTCGAGAAAATCACGTGCATCGAGTGTCATTTACTCTTCTGCAGATTGTTCACTTTACAATAACAACATGAACAACCTCTTGATAGACTTCCTCTTGCCAATCATTTCCATTTACTAAATCAGTTCGTGTTGTGCAATCTATAGACACTACAACAAAACCTAATGTCGTAGTTACATTTATATATAGACCACTAAACCTAATACTTAACCCTAAACGGCCTACCCGACTTAACTACGTACGACTCCAACTTATCCTCCACTCCTAATGCATACTCGGCCCACGCAAAATAGACTAATAACCTACGTACTAAGTACTAACCCTTAACAGCTAGGGATTTCAATTCCCCAATTCCATTCAGCTCGACCGTTGGAGGAGAGCGGGACTCAATTGAAGAAGAAGAAGATTCGGCTTGACCAATACTCGCCGTTTTGGGTTAAGCTCATATGAAACTCACCGTTTTATCTTGGTTCCTTTTGCTATGTCGTTTTTACCATCTCTCTGCACTAGCTTCGCTTTTCTGTCAAGTTTCCTATTGTTTCCTTTTCAAGTAAAGAGACAACTTGTATCAGGAACTTGTCTTCTTCTGTAATGGCTTCAGTATAAGAAGCAGAGTGATCAATGAGAAGGGCTTTAAGCCTTAGGGTTTCAACCTTTTTTATAGTATCAGAGCCCTTGACCTAACTCTCCTCCCGCCGCCATGGCTGCCAACGTTCACGACAACGAGCAACAGCCTCCTCCAGAACCCCAAAACCCTCAGAATCAACCACAAAACCTCTACCAACTCGAAAATCCTTTCTTTCTCCATGGATCTGAACAGCCTGACCTTCTTTTGGTCAGTGAGAAGCTTACCTCTACCAATTACAACGATTGGAGCAGAGCAATGTACAATGCTCTTGCTGCCAAGAACAAACTTGAGTTTGTTAATGGCCTCATTCCTGAGCCAACCCCCACAGATCTGTTACATGGTGCTTGGGTTCGCAACAACATCATGATTCTTAGCTGGATACAACAAGCAGTTGACTCAGAGATCAGAAAGACAATCCTCTCCAGCAAGACAGCTGCTGATGCCTGGAAGAGTCTGTAATCTAGGTATGGTTCTGGTGATCTTATTCGTGTTGCTGAGCTAGAAGAAACCTTTTCCTCTTTACATCAGGGTAACCAGAAAATCACATAATATTATGGCGCAGTCATCACCTTAAAAGATGAGCTAGATAATTACCAACCCTTGTTTCCCTGTGATTGCACTCCAACTAGCCATACTGAATGTCATGGCATGAAAAAAGTCCTAGAGTATCATGACACAAACTATGTATCAAATTCCTAAGGGGTTTGAATGAAAACTATGTTGGTGTTCGAGCACAAGTTCTGTTTGGAGAGGAGCTACCAACTATCAATAGGGTCTTTCAAAGACTCTTACAACATGAAAGACAGATCTATGGAACACAGAAAGGGAAAATGATTGCTACTGCTACTTCAGACTCTCTTGCTATGGCTGTTCAAGGAAGTAACATGAGGTTTCCTCCATATGGTAAAAGACCTTTTTGTACTCACTGCAAAAAGGAAGGTCACACATGGACATTTGTTATCATATCCATGACTGGCCACCTGGAATGACTTAGAGAACATCTAATCCTCCAGTAAGGTCCATTGAATGCACCTACTGCAAGAGAACAGGCCACACTGAGGATAGATGCTACCAGAAACATGGTTTACCTCCTCACTTGGCTTCCAGATCTGCTTCCTCAAACCCTAATAGAGGCAAGTAGACTGTTAACTCTGCTGTGGTTGAGTCAAACGATCAAGAAGTCAAGTTAACCAAGTAGGAATATGACAAGATCATGACTTTAATGAACAGTCACCATGGTTCTTCTTTCTCAGCAGCTGCTTATATCTCTCAACCTCCATCTCTAGGTAAATTCCTTTTGCTCAATTCCAAGTAAAAGTCAGAATCTCAAGAATCCACATGATTGGATTCTGGACACAGGTGCCTCTGATCACATCACATGCTCCTTGGCTTACTTATCTGACTATAAGACATTAGATAATGTCTTCATTACATTACCAACAGGGGCTCAAATCCAAGCCACTCACATTGGCACTACACATTGCAGTTCATCCCTCACCCTTGAAGGGGTTCTATTTGTTCCCCACTTCACTTTCAACCTTGTTTCAGTGAGCAAGCTCACTACAAGCAAACCTTTTCACTTGACTTTTTACTCTGACTTTTGTCTCATACAGGACCTGGTGATGAAGAGAATGACTGGTTCTGCTAGGCTCATCAATGGTCTTTACCACTTAGAAGTAGACTGCAAACCAAAACTCCTCACTGCTGCTAGGGCCACTGTTTTTTATCTTTGGCACTTTAGGTTAGGTCATGTTTCCCATACCAGAGTACCTTACATTTCTCAATTTTGTACCTCCATACACACTTTTAAAGATCAGCCCTGTGATGTGTGTCACTTTGCAAAGCAAAGGAGACTTTCTTTTCCAATTAGCCAAACTGTAACACAAAGATGTTTCCAGTTGCTTCATGTGGATATTTGGGGACCAAACCCTACTCCTACTTATGATGGCTTCAAGTATTTTTTGATTATTGTTGATGACTTCTCTCGAATGACTTGGATACTTTTACTTAAACTTAAGTCAGAAGCTAGACCAAAACTCATTCACTTTTGCACTCAAGTCCAAACTCAATGCAAACAATCTGTCCAAAAGATTAGAAGTGACCAGGGTAAGGAGTTCCAGATGGATGATTTCTTCCAATCCACTGGTATTATTCATGAATTATCTTGTGGGGAAACCCCACAGCAAAACAGCAGGGTAGAAAGAAAGCATCAGCACATACTTGCTGTTGCTAGAGCTCTTATGTTTCAAGCTGCTCTACCTGCTGGTTTCTGGGGTGACAGTGTCAAACATGCTATATACCTCATAAATCGTGTCCCAACTCCTGTTCTAGACAACCAAACACCCTAACAGAAACTACACAATGTCCCTCCTGACCTTGCAGATTTAAAAGTTCTTGGCTCTCTTTGTTATGCTAGTACATTAGCAGGTCATAGAACCAAATTTGCTCCCAGAGCTAGGAAGGGTATTTTCCTTGGTTTTGTCTCAGGCATTAAAGGTTACAAGATCTATGATCTGGTTTTCCATGACACTTTTGTCTCACGAGATGTCATCTTCTAGGAGAGTCACTTCCCCTTTCAAAATCAATCTACTACTCAGTCTTATTCTACTGGTTTATTCCCCTCCCCGTTACCTTATTCTCAACCAGAAGATATCCCTCCTACTACTTCAGTACCATAATCCACTCCTACTTCAACACCAGATACCAGTACCCCACCAACTTCTCCAGACCCACCATCAACCCCACCTTCCCCTGATCACACTTCTACCTCATCAGCAGGTCCTCCTGCTCACTCTCCGCCCTTATCTCCTACACCTCCTCCTCCCCCTCCTCCCCCTCTTAGACGTTCTGACAGACAATCAAAACCCCCAGTCCACCTAACCAAAGACTACCATTGCTATCTTCTTCAACAAGCAGGCAAACCATGTCATTCTCCAAATCACCAGGTTCAGGACAAAAGGTACTCTCTTTTCTCATCTATTTCTTACAACTCTCTTTCACCAGCCTACAAACACTTTGGTCTTACTCTCTCCTCATTTCATGAGCCTAACACATACAAAGAGGCAGCTCTTTCAGAACAGTGGAATGCTGCTATGCAGCATGAGATAGGAGCTCTCATCAAAAACAATACCTGGGATGTGGTCAACCTACCACTAGGTAAGAAAACCATTGGAAACAAATGGGTTTACAAAGTGAAGTTGAATTCAGATGCTACTTTGGACAAATTTCGTGCAAGACTTGTTGCTAAGGGTCATACACAACAGGAAGGGGTTGATTATCAAGACACCTTTGCTCCAGTGACCAAGATGACTAATGTGAGGTTGTTTTAAGCAATTGCTGCTCAAAGGAATTGGCATATTCACCAATTGGATGTGAATAATGCCTTCCTTCATGGTGATTTAAAGGAAGAGGTTTACATGTCCCTACCTAAAGGTTACACTCCACCTCCTGGCTTTCCCAACCCAGTTTGCAAGCTCAGGAAGTCACTCTATGGGCTAAAACAAGCATCACGTCAATGGTTCTCCAAACTAACTGATAAGCTCATCAGTTACAATTTTATTCAAAGTCAGGCTGATCATTCACTGTTCTATAAAGCTACTTCTACCAGCTACACCTGCGTTCTCATATATATCGACGATCTTGTACTTGGAGGTAATGATTTACAAGAAATAGAAGCTCTGAAAGCAGCTTTGCATTCAGAATTCAACATCAAAGATATGGGGACTCTGAAATTTTTTCTTGGGATAGAGGTGGCCAGGAATGCAACTGGAATTCACATTTCACAAAGGAAATACACATTGGATATAATTGAAGAAGCAAATCTCATTGATTCTAAAACAGCAACCACACCAATGGATTACAAGCTCCACTTGTCTACAGATTGCTCTACACCATATGAAGACCCTGAGTTCTATAGAACATTGGTTGGTAAACTTATCTATCTCACAACTACCAGGCCTGATATAAGTTATGCGACTCAGCAGTTGAGTCAATTCATGGTCAATCCTAGCATACAACATTTCAAAGCTGTTCAGAGAGTCATTCGTTACCTCAAACAGGCTCCAGCAACAGGTCTTTTCTTTCCCAAGGACAACTCCTTCCAATTGAAGGCATTCTCAGACTCCGATTGGGCTGCTTGCATCGACACTCGCCGCTCAATTTCTGGCTTCTGCGTTTATCTGTGCGATTCCCTCATCTCTTGGAAGTGTAAGAAACAGAAGACGGTTTCCCGATCTTCCTGTGAAGCTGAATACAGAGCCCTTGCCTTCACCTCCTGCGAACTTCAATGGCTGCTCTATTTACTCAAGGATTTCCAAGTTTCTCATGCTTGCCCTGCCACTCTCTTCTGCGATAACCAGAGCGCTGTCTATATTTCCCAGAATCCGACATTCCACGAGCGCACGAAACATATCGAGCTCGACTGTCATCTGGTTAGTGAAAAATTGCTGAGCAACACCATCAAACTCCTTCATGTCTTTAGCACTCATCAGTTGGCCGACCTCTTCACCAAGCCTTTGTCTCCAGCTCCATTTCGCTCCCTTCTCGCCAAGCTTGGTGTGCGCAATCTCTGCCCACCAGCTTGCGGGGGGTAACAGCTAGGAATTTCAAATCCCCAATTCCATTCAGCTCGACCGTTGGAGGAGAGCGGGACTCAATTGAAGAAGAAGAAGATTCGGCTTGACCAATACTCACCGTTTTGGGTTAAGCTCATATGAAACTCACCGTTTTATCTTGGTTCCTTTTGCTATGTCGTTTTTACCATCTCTCTGTACTAGCTTCGCTTTTCTGTCAAGTTTCCTATTGTTTCCTTTTCAAGTAAAGAGACAACTTGTATCAGTAACTTGTCTTCTTCTGTAATGGCTTCATGATCCGTATAAGAAGCAGAGTGATCAATGAGAAGGGCTTTAAGCCTTAGGGTTTCAACCTTTGTTAACCCTAAAGCCCAAACCATTATCTCATCAAGTCATCGATTTCATCTTCATTAATGGATAAAACGAGTAGGATTGGTGAGAACTGGTGCAACGAACCAACCCACGAATTTAACCATGCGCCCCCGAGAAAAACTCCTAGGCTTCCCCGATCGTAATAAATTATAGTTGTGCATGGATGAACATTGATCCATCAACAACCCTTTCATTCCCTTCTCTATATGTATAAATAAATACTCCATCCATCTGCTCGATTCTTCCATCCAAGCACAAACTAGCTAGCAAATCCGCAAAAGAAAATTGAGAGAGAATTAAGTCTGTCTATAATAACAACTTGGTTGCTAATCAAGACTACTTGAGAGCAAAGATGCAGAGTAGTTCTGGTTTCTACGCTGCAAGCCCTGTTGCTGCTCCCAGGGTGGTGGAACTGGAAACTGTAGCGGTGAAGCAGGAGCAAGGCGCTAGTATCAAGCAAGAGGCTGCGGCCCCGGGTATGGCGGCTCCGGCGACCACCAGACCTGCTGCTGCGGTGAGCCGCATCAAGCAAGAAGAGCTGACTAGGAAAGTTGCTGCCCCGGCGGCTCCGGTGTACTCTCGTTGCATTGGCGGTTGATGTCAGGAGGACAGTATGGTTGTGAAAGCTGGAGGGAAGGAAATATCATATTATGGTTCCATAAACGTAATAAATAAAGTGTTTAATTTTTGAATTTTGTTTTTCGTTTGGTTGGTTAGTTCGTGTGTTTTGGTGTTACGTTTGAATGGCAAGGTTATATATGATGATTTGACTAATGAATTTAAATTTTCTTAATTTTTCATGGCAGACATGTGTATTCTTATTTTCTTATGGTCAATCATCATATGTTTAAATCAATTCGATTTGAATGTGATCATAGGCTAACAATTTAAAAATCGACATGTATGAATTAGTTGTAACACGTAAAAATGGGGGGAGGAAATGGTGTGGAATTCTAGAAAAATGTGTAATTGGATCGGAGCACAATCTCTATTCTCACATCATCTTTAGCAGACTCAAATATAAGAGTAATAAATCAAAATCTCTATTCTCACATCATCTTTAATAAATCAAAATCTCAAATTATGGTATATCTACCAATTAGCAACGAACTCGACCATCAACTGAACTCTAACCAATAACCATTGACCTAATGTCCCTAATTAAGAACCAGTAACATTACTAACCACATGATTTGTTCTTCGCAAAAAATTCTAACTCTAATTGCTAAACCATCCTATTAACAGCAACGAACGACAAAAAGATTCATCGATCATGTTGCAACTTAAATTATATTCCCATAACTACTCACATGAATTATTATTCTAGCAATAGAAAATACATGTCTAAAGAAGTATATACACAGAAAATGATGGAGGAAACAAGTCAGCCATTCAGCCTTAAATTAGTCACATAACTACTCACATATGAATGATCTTTATAACAACTACATTAGAGTATTGGGTAACGGAAAGTCCCATTAATTGTGATTATTCATTATTCACAAAATGTTCTAATGGATAAACCTCAGTCCCTAATTCTCTAACTCAAGCTACGAGATTAATTTAATCTAAAAAATAATAACAGATGGTTCTAATTCAGCGAAATATATTGAAGTGCAAAAACCAAGTGTGAACACATGCGTATAGCGTACGACTGACGTACGCTAGCCTTTGCCATATATATATGTTGATAATATAATCTGAAAAAATACAATAATGTGGAAAGGAAAAGAAAAGAACACGAGAATACACAGATTTACGTAGTTTCTCCATTCATTATGGATGAGACTACTCCACGGAGAGCTTGAAACTCCCGGGATATAGGTTTTATTATTTCTCCACTCTCTTATGGTGTTATGGCAAGTACATGGGATTTCATACCTGAAACACAAACCCTAAACTCCTATACACAAGCTACACGAAGTAAAGGTAAATTACCAAGTGATCCTTAATAAATGAATAATTAAGAATGAGTGAATATCAAGAAGTCCCCTCAAGAGAATGAGTGAATATCAAGAAGTCCAAACTTGACAAAGAGATGATGAAACTGATCAACATTCAATCCTTGGAAAATAAATCAGCTGGCTGCTCTGTTGTGACAATTGTGACTAGAGCAATGTCGTCAGACTAAGGCAATCTAGGGCATGGTCTTACTGTAGGAGCCCATTTGTTTGACACACCTGGCAGTATGCTTAGGTATTAGTTGTTTGACACACCCTTATTCTTGAGCCGTTTGAGATGTTGATTCTCGTGTTTTAAGCCGATTTCACGCTAGGTTGTGCGTTTATGTCATATTTCAGGACCCGGCGTTGGAATCGAGGCGAAGGAACGAGATTCGGGTCGAAAGGAGCAAGTGAGGCTTGAAGTGTGCTGGAGAGCAAAAATGCCCGGCCATGAGCAGAAATACCCGACCGGGTATTATCTGGCTATGGTCGGGGATTTTTCTCTTTGGGCGTCCGTGAGAAACAGAAGGGGGCCCGGGCAGGAGGCAAAAATCCCCGGTCGGGGATTATTGGAAGGGACCGGGGATTTTTTCCTGAGGCAAAACGCGCGTTTCAACAATACCCGGTCGAGACCCAAAATACCCGACCGGGTATTTCGACCTGGTATCGCGACAGGCAGCAGTTTTAAGGGAAAAGAGGCTGAAAATCAAAGGGTTCCGAGTTTTAGAGAGACAGAGCGATTCCTAGAGAGAGAAAGCGACGAACCAGAGTTCCCAAGTGCCATAGCTTGATCTTCATCACCATTGGAGCCCGGCTTGAGCTTGGAGAAGTGCCGATTGACAACCAGGAGCAGAAACTCATCCTTCACAGTATGATTTCCGCGTCTGAATCTGCTTTTGCTTCTCTCTCCATGGAGTAGTTTCCCCATTCATCTGGGTATGGGGAACCCTAGATTTGTATGTTGGTCTGATTGTATGAACCCAAGTACAGAGTTTATAATTTGATTATATTCGATTGAGGCTTGAATGATTGAATGACTTGAATCCTGATCAAATTCCTGTTGTTTCTGCTTTAACCTAGAATGAGAATATCTGCCTAGGTTGATAGAGCATCCTTAATTTAAGGTAGTGAATTGGCGACTTTAGTCGAGGAGCCAATTCGCTATTTTGTACCGAATTCAATTCGGTAGTGCAGGTTTGGTTCGTTAGGGCCTCAATCTGTTTACTCCGGTGGAGGTTAGTCGCCCGCTGGAGACTCAGATTGAGAGGGTCTGGAGACCTTTAGTCGAGACTTCAGACTGTTTTAGAACCTTCCGCAGTATAACTTTCATAAAAACTGAACTTGGTAAATTGCAATCCGGCTTAACTTTCATGAAAACAACCGTTTAACTTGCTTTGTTTGTTCGTTAATTTGGACTTGCACTAAAGTTTCACTGCTAGATAATAAGAATTCACCGAGTAGTCATCAAATCTAGGACCCGGGTTGACATTAAACCCCAAACCCGCTATACTACGCTTTAGGAAGTGGTTACACTTGGCCATTTTCTAGAGTGACAGTAGGAGTGAGTCAAGTTTTTGGCGCCGTTGCCGGGGACGGCTAGGTTGTCGAAGAAAAGTGAATTCTGTTACTTTAGCATTTTTATTTTCGCATTGAGTGTTTGTTCTTTCCCACTTGTGCCTTCACGGGTTTGCATTGCTTGATTGTGTGTAGATAGTGCATGACCCGTAGCCAGTCGGGAGGTTTACTGCCGTTGGATCCAGAGATTGAACGCACCTGCCACCAACTTTGGAGACAACAGCGAGCTAGACTGGCTACGGTAGAGCACATAGACGGCCATTTGAGCAGCGAGTCCGAGGACGAGATGGAAGGCGACTACAACCCACCTCCGGTGAATCAGCTCTTAGGGAACGACCCCAGACCCCAGGCAGATGGGGTTCATCATCATCCACCGCCGCAGGGTCCCACCTTGGAGTACTACTACAATCCACGGATTGCTGACATCCGCCCGGTCATCCTCTATCCGCCCATTCCAGCGAACAACTTCGAGATCAAGCCATGCTGGATTCAGCTCATTACATCCTCTATCCAGTTCCATGGCTTGAAGGATGAGGAGGCAAGGGTGCACCTTTCCCGTTTTCTGCAGCTGACGAACGGGTTCAAGCTGAACGGTGTCCCGGATGACGCAATCCGCCTTCACCTCTTCCCCCATTCTCTGGCGGGGAATGCTAAGAGGTGGTTGGAGACCCAACCCCCATTGTCCATCACTTCTTGGGACGATCTGGCAGACAAGTTCATGCACAGGTACTATCCGGCATCGAAGACCACGGAGATTCAGCGGGAGATCACTCACTTCCGCCAAGATCCAGACGAGTCACTTCGTGATGCATGAGAGCGGTACATGGGATATTTCTGGCAGTGTCCCCATCATGGCTTCAGTGATGCATTCACAGTGGGGAACTTCTACAATGCTCTCTCCCCGGACAGCCAGAGGGTGATTGAGTCTCTATGCCCGGGAGGGGATATTCTCATTAAGACTCCACCCGAGCTGAACCAGATGATTAGTACCTTGGCTGTCTGAGATCATTCCTGGGGGCAGAACAGCAGAGGCAGAAATTCCCGGGACCGTGGTGTGCAAGCTATGGAGGCCAGGTCCGGGTTAGAGCAGCAGGTGGCTGAGTTGGTGTAGACATTGAAGCATCCCAACAGTCTTATTCCAGGCCGAGGTACAGCTACGCCTCCAGTAGCCCAGTGTCAGTGGTGTGAGAGCCCGAATCATCTGGTGGAGGACTGTCAGGCTATGAGGGAGTCCTCTACTCCCCAAGAGCAGGTGGACTTCATCGCCAATGCTCGGCGCCTTGACCCATACAGCAATACATACAATGAGGGGTTGCGCCAACATTCCAACTTTGCCTGGAGCAGCAACGCCACTAAACCACCTGGTTCCCCAGCACCAGCGGGTGGTTTTTAGCAGAGACAGCCCTTCCAGGCTAGGCGAGGGCCACCACCACAGCAGCAGCCCTACCAACCTAGGCAGGGGCAGCAATTCCAGCAGCCCCAGCGTTAGTATGCCCAGCCCCCAGCAGCTGCAGCTCCAGATAATCAAATGACGGATCTGAAGAATATTTTGCAGGCATTCATGACCACCAGCCAGGCGAATTTCACGAGGATGGACCAGAACATAGCCTCACTGGAGGCAGGCCAGAGAAACGAAGGTGCCATTCTGCAAGATCTACAGAATCAGATTGGGAGCTTAGCTCGCCAAAACACCACCAGGGCACCGGGGACTCTGCCTGCCACCACAATTCCGAACCCTCGTGAACCTCACCAGCAGCTGGATTCCATCACCACCAGGAGTGGCAAGACCATATCTGCTCCTCCTGCCCAGCCCGAGCGAGACAAGCCACTACCTGCTTCAACACCTCCAGCTGATAATGCAGAAGTGGGGGAAGGCAGAGAAGCACCTGCTCCCAAGCCGCAGCCTGTGGTTAAGGAGCATATTCCCAAGCTGCCCTTCCCCACTCGCCTTCATAAAGACAAGCTGGAGACAGAGTTTGCCAAGTTCATGGCAATGTTGAAGCAGGTCAACATCAGCATGCCGTTCGTGGAGGCACTGTCGAAGATGCCCAAGTATGCCAAGTTCATGAAAGACCTCCTCACCAACAAGAAGAAACTTGGGGATCTTTCGACGGTGATGCTAAGCGAGGATTGTTCTGCTATCCTGCAGAACAAGCTGCTTGACAAGCGCAAAGACCCAGGGAGTTTCACTATCCCTCTTGTTATTGGCAGCATGCATGTAGGAAAGTCCTTGGCGGACCTAGGCGCTAGCATAAATGTCATGCCTTACAAATTGTTTAAGAAGCTAGACCTAGGTGAACCTAGAGCTACTAGGATGAGCATTCAGTTAGCCGATCGTTCCATCGTGCATCCTAGGGGTATCATTGAAGATCTGCTTGTTAATGTTGGTGCATTCACATATCCTATTGACTTTGTTATTTTGGATATAAATGAGGATGTGGATGTGCCTTTGATTTTGGGTAGACCGTTTCTCGCCACCACCGCCAAGGCGCTTATTGATGTGCATAGTGGTAAATTGATTCTGCGTGTTGGTGATGAACAGGCTACTTTTTTTGTGTCTGAGAATGGGAAACACTCTCATTTGCATGATGACATAGATTACTGTGATGTGCTTACTGAGTTTGAGACCGCACTCGCCATAACGAGTGCGGGTACTGACGATGCTCTTGAGCGCTGTATTTTGCTAGGTGAGCAGGCATCACAGGAGCCACAGCTGGCGAAGCAGTTGGCCGCGTTGGAGTGTGGCCCATTCTTGGAGGGCGACAGGCTGTTCAAACCGATCTCATCCTCCACCCGCATCACTACCTCCTTGGAGGAACCACCAGAGCTGGAGCTTAAGCCCCTCCCTCCTCATTTGGACTATGCATTTCTCCGGGAGGGGAATAAGCTGCCAGTCATCATCAGCTCGACCCTCACACCCGAGCAGAAGAACAGACTGAGGGCCTTGTTGAAGCAGTACGAGCGAGCTTTAGCATGGAAGATCACAGACATCCGGGGGATCAGCCCCTCCTTCTGCTCCCACCGGATACTGCTGGAGGATGAGATGCGGCCAGTGAGACAGCCGCAGAGGAGATTGACACCGAACCTGGAAGCTGTGGTTCGGGCCGAGATCGTGAAGCTGATGGACGCGGGGATCATCTTCGCCATTTCTGACAGCGAGTGGGTCACTCCCACCCAGGTGGTACCCAAAAAGGGTGGGATGACCGTGGTGCCTAACGAGAAGAATGAGCTCATCCCGATGCGTACGGTGACTGGGTACCGGGTTTGCATTGATTATCGGCGTCTCAACGACGCCACTCAGAAGGACCACTTCCCGCTGCCGTTCATTGATCAGATGCTGGAGAGATTGGCGGGCACGAGTTCTACTATTTCTTGGATGGGATTTCCGGGTACTTTCAGATCCCTATTGCACCGGAGAACCAGGCGAAGACCACTTTCACCTCCCCTTCGGCACATTTGCCTACCGGAGGATTCCATTCTAGCTATGCAATGCCCCGACCACTTTTCAGCGATGCATGCTCGCCATCTTTGACCGTCTGGTCGGAAAGATTATGGAGGTGTTTATGGACGATTTCTCGGTTTATGGAGACTCATTCTCTCACTGTCTCCATAACCTGGAACTTGTCCTTAAACGGTGTGAAGAAACGAACCTGGCATTGATTTGGGAGAAGTGTCACTTCATGGTTCGAGAAGGCATAGTTCTTGGGCATAAGATCTCCAAGATGGGGATTGAGGTGGACAGAGCAAAGATCGAGACTATCAGCAAGCTGCCTCCTCCTACATCTGTTAAGGGGATCCGGAGTTTTTTAGGCCATGCAGGGTTCTACAGGCGGTTCATTAAGGATTTCTCGAAGATCGCCCTGCCCCTGACTAAGCTTCTAGAGAAGGATGCTGATAACACCTAAATTATACATATATTTGCCTACACTTTTACATCCTAAAATAACATAAATTGTATTAAGTTCATTCAATTTCCCGATTTTATGTTTGGTTTTGTGTTTGAGTCATGTTTCAGGGTATTCTATCCAATAAGAACGGAATAATGTGTCATTTCCACAAAAAGATGGTTAGAGTTCGAAATCTGGCGTCGGTGGAACTCGAGCCCGCGACGTCCCGGGCGAGGGCAAAGAGCCGTACCACTCCGGCCGCGTCCCCTTTTGTTATCAATATACGAGACCCATCGTGTATTATGGTGATGAATCACGGAAAGAGAGCTAATTAACAATGCAGAGTCAAACCGCAAACTGCCTATTGCTAAACATAAGGAAAAGCTGGTTCATTTTGGGATTCTCGTGTCAAGCTAGTAGCTGAAGCAAGCTGGTCCAAATAAAGAAGCAAGCAGGAGGATGGTTGGTGTCAAATGAAGAAGCAAGTTGGTCCCAAAAATAGAAGCTAGCAGGTCCATTATTCGGGAAGCAAGCAGCTGCATCGTCCTAAGCAAGCTCCTCCTCCCTTGCCTTCGTAGCAGAAGCTAGTAGCTGAAGCTAGTAGCTGGTGCAAAATGAAGCAAGCTGGAGAATTAAATGGACAAGCAAGCTCGTCCAAATAATGAAGCAAGCACGTCCATTAAGCTCGTCCAAGCTCGTCCAAATAATGAAGCAAGCTGGAGAATTAAATGGACAAGCAAGCTCGTCCAAATAATGAAGAAAGCACGTCCATTAAGCTCGTCCATACCTGAAAGCTGCCTCGTCCATGAATGAAAGCAAGCAGCTGCCTCGTCAATGAATGAAAGCAAGCGGCTGGCCATTGAAAGCAAGCAGCTGGCCATTATGAAAGCGAGGGACAAGCAAGCAGCTGGTCCATTTATTACAAGCAAGTAGCTCAAGCAAGTACTATAAATAGAGGGAGAGGACACACACTAGACAGCCTACCATATTTTTCTTCACTTTGCTCTTCCTTTCTTGTATTTGAAGTTAGCCAAAACTCTGTCCACTTTTCATTCCAAACTCTTGTTACTTCTTTTCATTTCGTTAGTTATATCTCGTATTTCATCCATCGTGGTTCTCATGTTCGTGTTCGTATTTGGGAATACCGTGGTATATTGCGTTATTGAGATTACCGAAGTAAGCTTCTGTTCTGTGGGGTTTTGATAATCATTTGTGGTGGTAGATTGGTCGGTTTCCACCGTCTTCGCCCAACGATTATTCCCCCGTCAGATGTTTGCTAGGTGTAGTCTATTAACTCAATATACATACCGTATTCTCGACCCCTCCGTCTTTGTCGTCGTCATCATCATGGTTATGTTCTCAACCTTCATCTTTCTAAATCTCATCATGTCCGGCTAATCTTCTAGTTGTTCCGGATTTGATGAACCCTAATATGTTTTACTTTGATTGAGTGGTATCTTTGATATAGACGTGTTGTTCTCGTTCTTACGATCTTTTCTCGACTTATCATGTGCAAGTATCAATAGTACGCGTCTATTGTATATTTTATCTGATACATGTAAATGAGACTGCGAGGTAATTTTGCATGTTAGATCCCTCGTGAAAAGAAGGAATTGATCGGAGCCACCGGCAATGGGGTCACGTAGTTCCTCTGGATTAGCTTAAAAACCTAATACGAAAGTTCATAAATCTGGTTATTGCTTTGGTTTAAGATTTTTGTAAGCCACGGTTTCTCTTGATTCTTAAGTCAAAAGGGTGTTAATACATGTGAGAACGGGTTAACACTAAATTGGGAATTTTCACGGTCTAAGATATTAACACTCGTCTATGTTAAATTCAACTTGTCTGTAAAATGCATATTAGGGGGATTCACTTCCAGGACAACGCCTTCTCCACTTGATTTTACTTTGAAAACTACTTTATTGTGTTTTTATTATTGCGTGTGTTTTTATTTCTAAACGAAAATCAACTAAAAACGATTGACTAGATAATAGGTAAAAGCTGAGTACTAGTACACGAAGTCTCTGTGGATACGACCTTGCTTCCGGCTATACTACATTAGAACGATAGGTACCCTTGCCTATTTTTCCTGTGATAGTTACGGGCGATCAAGTTTTTGGCGCCGTTGCCGGGGACTAAGTTATTAGAAAAAGCTTTGAACTGTTAATTTAGTCGCTTTATTTTTCTTGTTACTTGTTATATCACACTTGTTGCTTTCACGGGTTCTTGTTTTTGTGCATGAAATAGTGCATTACCCGAAACCACCCACGTGGACTAGTCGACCTTGATCCTGAGATCGAGAGAACTCTTCGTCAACGAAGGAGAGAGCAACAAGTGCAGCCACACACAATGGCGGAAGAACACGCCGAAGTGAACAATCGGACAATGTCTGATTATGCCCGTCCTACCTTGGACGGAACTCACTCAAGCATCCGAAGGCCCAATATCGAAGCCAACAACTTCGAAATCAAAACTGGGATGCTACAAATGATCCAAAATCGGGTGCAATTCAATGGGATGCCCGACGAAGATCCCAACACTCATATCAAGAAGTTTCTGGAGCTTTGTGACACCATCAAAATCAATGGTGCATCCGTCGATGCTATTCGCCTTCGACTGTTCCCGTTCTCTCTCGACAACAGATCACGGGAGTGGCTTGACAGTCAACCACGGAATTCCATCACAACGTGGGACGGCTTAGCTGAAAAATTCTTAGCCAAATATTTCCCACCAAGTAAGACGGCGAAGCTTAGGAACGACATCGCCGCCTACCGCCAAGAAGACTCTGAAACTCTCTACGAAACTTGGGAGAGATTCAAGAACACTCTCAGGAGATGCCCTCATCACGGCATTCCCCATTGGCTGCAAATGCAAACCTTCTACAATGGGCTAAATCCAGAGACGAAACAATCAATTGATGCAGCAGGGGGTGGCACCATCAACAACAAAACACCTCCCCAAGTAGAGCAGCTAATCGAAGACATGGCAATGAATAGCTATGAATGGTATTCCCCCCGAAACAAGTGCCGACCACAGCCAACCAGAAGTGCCGGACTACACCAAGTCGACCCAGTTACAGCCTTGGCCGCACAAGTTGAAAACCTCAACAAAAAGTTCGACCAGCTCACTGTATCCGGCAAGGTGTTCAAATGCGAATGGTGTGCTGGTGACCATAGTGCATCCTAGGGGAATCATAGAAGATTTAATTGTTAAAATTGGCTCATTCATATTCCCCGTCGATTTTGTGATCCTAGATATTGATGAGGACGTCGATGTGTCATTAATTCTTGGTAGACCGTTTCTTGCAACTGCAAAGGCTCTAATTGATGTGAATGATGGAAAATTGATTTTGAGAGTAGGGGGAGAACAAATGACATTCAAAATTCCAGAAAGCATGAAATATGCTCGTGAAAATGATGATGCCAATTTTTGTTCGGATAAAATTGATGCTGAGACTGCTAACTTTGTTTCTGAGATTCTTCATTCAGATGCTTTACAGCTTTGCCTTACTCAAGGACAGGAAACAACGGGATCTGTCCAACAAATTGAGCAAGCTGCACTATTGGAGGAATCCGAAGAATTGGAGCAGGAGGAGAAGGTGGCAGAACTCCCTAAATCGGAGAAAATCAAGTCCTCCATCGAAGAACCACCAACTCTCGAACTGAAGCAGTTACCAAACCACCTCGAGTATGCTTTCCTTCGAGAGAAATCCAAGCTCCCCGTCATCATCAACGCGGCCCTAACTGAGGAGCAGAAGGGGAGATTGATCAAACTACTGAAAAGTCATGAACAAGCCTTGGCTTGGAAGATCTCCGACATTTGAGGAATCAATCCCTCATTTTGCACGCACAAAATTCTGATGGAGGATGACTATAAGCCGGTGGTCCAGCCCCAACGTCGACTCAATCCGAACATGAAGGAAGTAGTGAAAGCTGAGGTGATCAAGTTACTCGATGCTGGAGTAATTTACCCCATCTTCGACAGTTGATGGGTGAGCCCTGTCCAGGTAGTCCCGAAAAAAGGCGGGATGACCGTCATCACCAATGAAAAGAATGAGCTCATCCCCACCAGAACAGTCACCGGTTGGAGAGTCTGCATCGACTATCGTCGCCTGAATGATGCCACCAGAAAAGATCACTTCCCACTCCCATTCATTGATCAAATGCTCGAGCGATTGGCCGGCCACAATTACTATTGCTTCCTCGATGGGATGTCTGGCTACTTTCAGATTCCCATCTCACCAGAAGATCAAGAGAAAACCACATTCACTTGTCCGTACGGCACTTTTGCGTATCGGCGCATTCCTTTCGGATTGTGCAATGCACCAGCAACCTTTCAACGGTGTATGATTGCCATCTTTGACGAGTTGGTGGGAGATATCATGGAAGTCTTCATGGATGACTTCTCAGTATTCGGAGATTCCTTCGACAAATGCCTCCACAACCTCGAAAAAGTTCTAATCTGATGCGAAGAGACGAATCTCGCTCTCAATTGGGAGAAATGCCACTTTATGGTGACCGAGGGCATTGTCCTTGGACACAAAATTTCATCACAAGGCATCGAGGTTGATCGAGCCAAAATTGACGTCATCTCCAACCTTCCACCACCAGTCAATGTGAAAGCAATAAGGAGTTTTCTGGGGCATGCCGGCTTCTATCGACGCTTCATCAAAGACTTCTCCAAAATTGCTCGAACATTGACAAAGCTTCTCGAGAAGGATGCTCCATTTGACTTTACGGCGGAATGCAACGAAGCATTTGCGGCACTAAAGCACAAACTGACCCACGCCCCGATTATGGTGGGTCCCGACTGGAGCCTCCCGTTCGAACTCATGTGTGATGCATCTGACTACGCCGTAGGAGCTGTCCTCGGCCAAAGGTATGACAAACATTTCAAACCAATTTCCTATGCAAGTAAAACCTTAAATGATGCTTAAGAAAATTACACAACAACTGAAAAGGAATTACTAGCTGTGGTGTTTGCATTTGATAAGTTCCGATCATACCTTGTTTTATCACGATGCGTTGTTTTTACTGATCACTCTGCTTTGAAGTATTTAATGAACAAGACAGATGCTAAACCTCGTCTGATTCGATGGATTCTTCTTCTCCAAGAATTCGACATCGAAATTCGAGATAAAAAAGGAGCAGAAAATTTGGCAGCAGATCACCTTTCCCGACTGGAAAATCCAAAAGATGATGTTTCAGATGAAATCAATGAAACATTTCCGGATGAACGACTCTACACTGTAGGAAGAGTTGAACTTGACACCCCGTGGTATGCGGATTTTGCCAATTACTTGGTGGGAAAGACTCTGCCAACTGGGCTCTCGTACCAACAAAAGAAGAAATTCTTTTCTGACCTTAAATCTTATTTTTGGGAAGAGCCATATATGTTTAAAGTTTGTGCAGATTGTATCATCCGCCGATGCATCCCGCAACCCGAAGCATGGAGCATAATTTCTCATTGCCACCAAGGTCCGACCGGAGGACACCACGGAGCCAACCGCACAGCGCGAAAGGTATTGGAATGTGGATTTTATTGGCCAACAATCTTCAAAGATTGTGATGCATATGTACGCACCTGTGATGCGTGTCAACGGTCAGGTAATATTTCCCAACGTGATGAAATGCCACAAACAATATCCATTGTTTGTGAAATATTTGATATCTGGGGAATTGACTTCATGGGACCTTTCCCGACCTCATTCGGGAACAAATACATACTCGTGGCAGTGGATTATGTATCCAAGTGGGCCGAGGCACAAGCCTTGCCAACTAATGACTCTCGAAGTGTTGGAAAGTTTTTGCAGAAACCGTTTTCTAGGTTTGGATCACCGCGAGCAATCATCAGCGACCAAGGAACCCATTTCCAAGGTCAATTCAACAAAGTTCTCCAACAATTTGATGTAACTCACCGGGTCTCCACCGCGTACCATCCTCAAACTAGTGGTCAGGTGGAGGTCACCAACCGTGAGCTCAAAAGGATATTGGAGAAAACAGTCAGTCAATCAAGAAAGAACTGGGCAACAAAGCTCGACACTGCACTATGGGCTTACCGTACGGCATACAAAACACCAATCGGCACCTCACCATATCGGTTGGTGTATGGCAAATCCTGTCACCTCCCCGTCGAGTTGGAACACAAAGCTTACTGGGCGCTCAAATACCTCAACCTCGACGGAGATGCTACCAAGGACCATCGTCAGGCCCAAATCAATGAGCTTGACGAAATGCGCCTACAAGCCTATGAAAACGCCAAGTTATACAAGGAACGAACGAAACGACTCCACGATTCCAAGATAAAGCAAGACAAAAACTTCCACGTTGGAGATCAAGTCTTGCTATACAACTCTCGTCTTCGTTTGTTTCCTGGGAAGCTCAAGTCCAGATGGACAGGTCCTTATGTGATCACACAAGTATTTCCCTACGGCGTTGCTGAAATTTCGCATCCCGAGAGGGGGACTTTCAAAGTCAACGGTCATCGTCTGAAACCATACCTCGGTGGCAATTTCGACCCCAATACCGAGGCACTTCATCTTCAGAAACCTTGACAAAGTACACTACAGTCCAGCTAATACGACGTTAAAGAAGCGCTATTGGGAGGCAACCCAATGCTGGTTTGCATTTTTCTTCCCTTTCTTTTATTTTACATTTCTTTGAGTTTTTCAATTTCAAGAATAAAAACCGTCACGAAACATCGACCAAAGAACTCGCCAAGTGGAACCACAATCACCGAACATCATGCCACTATATCCCATGACAAGGAAAATGGTAACAGTTCGAATCCTTACTCCCTATATTTTCGTCCATTGAGGACAATGTCCAATTCAAGTGTGGGGGGGTATATTCGTTCGTTTTCATGTGTTTTGACAAAGAATCACTGTGATTGTTTTCAATAATCTCATCATCCATAAAAAAATGGGTTTGAAAAATCATAAAATTAAAAAAAAATTGAAATAAATACTAAAAAGAGTGTTTTGTTTGGAGTCTCATCTTTGTCTAAAATTGGTACAAGGATAGTTCAATTTGGATGCATGTCAACCTATAATGACGACTGAGGGATTAAAACAAATGTTTCTCGTGCTACTCATTCTTTGATGGAAAGAACTATCTGATATCTTGAAAAAGAAATTTATCATCTTTGATTGTTGTTGCATAATGTTTGGGAAGCATAGCATGGGAAACAGAGCATATAGTAAACCACGTGAGACTTGAGCATGATCGTTTCTTTCTTGTGTGTTAGATCCCTCTCTGTGCATGATGATATGCTTGATTTATACATGTTTGAGTCGTGACACCACTGACAAGGATGACGGAGGCAATAGGTTCTACCCCTACAACCAAAATGACTACCCTGAACATCATATCCCTTAGTCAAACCCCGTTGAGACGAGCCTTTTTGTTCGGTGACAACCAGTTTTAAACCAATCCCTGTTCTTCAAGCCTCAATTTATTTGAACCCTTTTTCAAGGTTCCGTGTGAATGGTTTAAACGAATGACTTTCTGCTTCATTTATTAAATACAAAAGTTGAGATAGGAAGAAACGATTTCTGTAAGTGCATTTTTCAAAAATGGAATTGTTGGCCACTCGAAAAAAAAATAACAAAAAAAAAAGAAGAAAAAAAAAAGTGATCAGTTGGCCACCATCTTTCATGCACTTATGATAAATAGGAGTCATTCTTCAAAAGCCACACTGGCTACATTTTAAACTCCTATTAATCCTCAAAATCTTCTCCCTTGTCTATATTTTCATCTTACAAAGATAAGCAGAAAAGTCATGGTTTTGAAAAAAAAAAAAAAAAATTGGAACCTTGAACTTACCACCAGATCAAAAGTAATTCCACATGTCCGTACCCCTAACCCCATTTTGACACCCGAACAAAGACCTATCTGACAAGTCAGTGGTGACACAACTTTGGAGACTCGAACAATAAGCTCATGGCAGAGAGATGGTAGGGAAAGAGTGATAAATACATGCTACATGCATTTACCCTGACCCCACTGGTCGAGTGAGAGAGACTTTCCAAGTTCTAAAATCCCAAGTAAGATCTATTGGCTCGATCTCTCATGCTATGTTTTGTGAACCTTATGCTTGAACAATTGATTGTGTCGAATGACTAATAAAGATAGAAGAATGTTCTTATAAATCTAAGTCAGAGTTTCCAATGTCACAGGAGTATTACGATCGAATGTTGTTTGTGGTGGTTGAACGCATCCATAACTCGCTACCTATTGCACCATCTTTAGCAATCATATGAAATTCACATTTTCCCAACTCACGGTTAGAACTCTTGTGAAATTGGTTTTGATTGAACTTACATTTTTCGTGCTTTGCTTGAGGGCAAGCAAAGGATTAAGTGTGGGGGAATTTGATAACACCTAAATTATACATATATTTGCCTACACTTTTACATCCTAAAATAACATAAATTGTATTAAGTTCATTCAATTTCCCGATTTTATGTTTGGTTTTGTGTTTGAGTCATGTTTCAGGGTATTCTATCCAATAAGAACGGAATAATGTGTCATTTCCACAAAAAGATGGTTAGGGTTCGAAATCTGGCGTCGGTGGAACTCGAGCCCGCGACGTCCCGGGCGAGGGCAAAGAGCCGTACCACTCCGGCCGCGTCCCCTTTTGTTATCAATATACGAGACCCATCGTGTATTATGGTGATGAATCACGGAAAGAGAGCTAATTAACAATGCAGAGTCAAACCGCAAACTGCCTATTGCTAAACATAAGGAAAAGCTGGTTCATTTTGGGATTCTCGTGTCAAGCTAGTAGCTGAAGCAAGCTGGTCCAAATAAAGAAGCAAGTAGGAGGATGGTTGGTGTCAAATGAAGAAGCAAGTTGGTCCCAAAAATAGAAGCTAGCAGGTCCATTATTCGGGAAGCAAGCAGCTGCATCGTCCTAAGCAAGCTCCTCCTCCCTTGCCTTCGTAGCTGAAGCTAGTAGCTGAAGCTAGTAGCTGGTGCAAAATGAAGCAAGCTGGAGAATTAAATGGACAAGCAAGCTCGTCCAAATAATGAAGCAAGCACGTCCATTAAGCTCGTCCAAGCTCGTCCAAATAATGAAGCAAGCTGGAGAATTATTTGGACAAGCAAGCTCGTCCAAATAATGAAGCAAGCACGTCCATTAAGCTCGTCCATACCTGAAAGCTGCCTCGTCCAGGAATGAAAGCAAGCAGCTGCCTCGTCAATGAAAGCAAGCAGCTGGCCATTATCAAAGCGAGGGACAAGCACTACAAAAAAAGAGGCCCTATGCCAAGGGTTATTTTCAGTCATAGCAAGGGTTTTAACCCTTGCTACAAGTTGTAGCAAAGGTTCTGCCAACTCTTGGACGAATCCTTGGCAAAGCTGCCCTTGCTATGTGTAACAAGGGTTTTAAGCGACCCTTGGTGGAAGTACCCTGCAAAGGTTATAGCAAGGGTTAAAACCCTTGCTACACTTCTTTGTAAAATTCAACAAAGACATTTCGGTAACAAGGGTTACCACCCTTGCTTAACTCATTACACCTAGCAAGGGTAAAACCCTTGCTATAGGACAATATAGCAATAATTGCGAATGTTAATTTCCTTGTATAATTTGTGACGAAAGTAAAAACATTTTGTGTCGAACCGAGCCGTTACTAAAGTTGGTCACTATAAACTCCTTGCTTACTTTGTGACCAAACTAAACATTTGCGACGAACCCATTCGTCACTAAAAGTTTGTTACTAATAGAAGCATTTTTATATGGTTGTGTATACCCTTGTCACTATAAACAAATTCATATTATACCATGTACCCACCAATACTTCTGCCATTCATACCAAAATAGTGTCGTTTACATGGCTAAATGCTAAACACTATTAACATTCAAGTATAATGCAAAAAAACACGTAATGATCATAATGTTTCAATCACTAAAAAGAATACGATTCAAAGCAACATGAGCAGATAACGATCCCAAATTCTTCAAATACGAGCTTCACGACATCATTTCACGAAACTTGAGGACCCAAAGATGGAGTACGATTAGTAGTGACACCCTATTCACAAAGGATAACAATTGTTAAGATATTATAAACATACATCAAATATAACATGTACATTATAAAAGCGTCAACTTAGTTTAACCATGAACTAAAATGATGTTGTAAATATAAAATAACATTTCATTATTATTCCAAAGCAGCAAGTAAATCCTCCAAATAGAAACACAACAAAGTAGAGTATTATCCCTACTTATTGGAAAAAGTAATTTATCCCAATTTCTTCAAACCTCAAGCAAAAGATCTCTAATCCAATCAAAATGTAGGCTTAACAATGATAGTAAACAAAATCCCAGGAGAGTTATGTTGTCACTGGAGAACACGAGGAAGGATGAAGACAGCGGACTAACCTCGGCGATAGTCCTAATGCCGGATATGATACCGGAGCCGAAAAGAAAAAGAAGAAGATCCATGTCACTCGTCTACTGAATCTTCAACCTCTCTCTCGCTCTGTCGGATTCTGCAATCTCTCGCTCCGGCGGAATCACGAGAAGTCTCTTCAACCTCTCTCTGACTCTGTAACGAAATTAGGGATTTCTCTTCTGACCTTTCGCGATCGAGCGGCGAAATCGTCAAAGAGGAGCCAGAAAGAAAACAAGAAAATCGTACAAGGAAAATTAGGGATTTTAGCCTGTAGAGGGAGAAATGGAATAAAGATATGATTTAGTTAAAATTTTTAGCAAGGGTTCACATACCCTTGAAACAAACCGTGGCTAAATTACAAACAAATTAGCGAGGGGTTTGAAACCCTTGCTAGAGAACCCTTGGCATACGGCAGTTTTTTCGTAGTGAAGCAAGCAGCTGTTCCATTTATTACAAGCAAGTAGCTCAAGCAAGTAGCTCATTTTGTACTATAAATAGAGGGAGAGGATACACACTAGACAGCCTACCATATTTTTCTTCACTTTGCTCTTCCTTTCTTGTATTTGAAGTTAGCCAAAACTCTGTCCACTTTTCATTCCAAACTCTTGTTACTTCTTTTCATTTCGTTAGTCATATCTCGTATTTCATCCATCATGGTTCTCATGTTCGTGTTCGTATTTGGGAATACCGTGGTATATTGCGTTATTGAGATTACCGAAGTAAGCTTCTGTTCTGTGGGGTTTTGATAATCATTTGTGGTGGTAGATTGGTCGGTTTCCACTGTCTTCGCCCAACGATTATTCCCCCGTCAGATGTTTGCTAGGTGTAGTCTATTAACTCAATATACATACCGTATTCTCGACCCCTCCGTCTTTGTCGTCGTCATCATCATGGTTATGTTCTCAACCTTCATCTTTCTAAATCTCATCATGTCCGGCTAATCTTCTAGTTGTTCCGGATTTGATGAACCCTAATATGTTTTACTTTGATTGAGTGGTATCTTTGATATAGACGTGTTGTTCTCGTTCTTACGATCTTTTCTCGACTTATCATGTGCAAGTATCAATAGTACGCGTCTATTGTATATTTTATCTGATACATGTAAATGAGACTGCGAGGTAATTTTGCATGTTAGATCCCTCGTGAAAAGAAGGAATTGATCGGAGCCACCGGCAATGGGGTCACGTAGTTCCTCTGGATTAGCTTAAAAACCTAATACGAAAGTTCATAAATCTGGTTATTGCTTTGGTTTAAGATTTTTGTAAGCCACGGTTTCACTTGATTCTTAAGTCAAAAGGGTGTTAATACATGTGCGAACGGGTTAACACTAAATTGGGAATTTTCACGGTCTAAGATATTAACACTCGTCTATGTTAAATTCAACTTGTCTGTAAAATGCATATTAGGGGGATTCACTTCCAGGACAATGCCTTCTCCACTTGATTTTACTTTGAAAACTACTTTATTGTGTTTTTATTATTGCGTGTGTTTTTATTTCTAAACGAAAATCAACTAAAAACGATTGACTAGATAATAGGTAAAAGCTGAGTACTAGTACACGAAGTCTCTGTGGATACAACCTTGCTTCCTGCTATACTACATTAGAACGATAGGTACCCTTGCCTATTTTTCCTGTGATAGTTACGGGCGATCAGATGCCCCCTTCCAATTCACTGTTGCATGCACAGCGGCGTTCACAACCTTGAAGGAGAAACTCACCCAAGCTCCTATCATGGTTGTTCCTGACTGGTCCCTGCCATTTGAGCTGATGTGCGACGCCAGTGACTTTGCTGTTGGAGCTGTCTTGGGGCAGAGGCGAGATCAACACTTCCGACCTATCTGCTACGCCTCGAAGACCCTCAATGATGCCCAGGAGAACTACACCACCACAGAGAAGGAGCTGCTCGCAGTGGTGTTTGCCTTCGACAAATTTCGTCCCTATCTGGTCTTGTCCCATGTGACGGTGTATACAGATCACTCTGCGATTCGATACCTGATGAGCAAGGCCGGCGCTAAGTCGAGGCTCATACGATGGATCTTATTATTGCAGGAGTTTGACATTGAGATTCGGGACAAGAAGGGAGCGGAGAATGTTGCAGCGGATCACCTCTCCCGGTTGGACGCACCTCCTGCGGACAACCTCGTGGAGGAGATCAACGACTCCTTCCCAGATGAGAGACTGATGATGATGCCTAGTGGAGAGTGTCACCCCCTGGTATTCCAATTTTGCGAACTATTTGGTGGGCCAGCAACTGCCCAAGGGGATGACAACTCACACCAAGAGGAAGTTCTTCTCCGACCTGAAGCATTACTTCTGGGATGACCCTCATCTTTTCAGGATCGGAGCCGACGGGATCATCCGTCGCTGTGTTATGGAGAGTGAGATGGAGGGCATTCTATCTCATTGTCATGAGGGACCTACTGGCGGTCACCACGGAGGAAACCGCACGACGAGGAAGGTACCTCTGCTTCTGGCGGCTCATGCTATTCTTCGACGGACCCTGTCGATCAACACAGCTTTTCCTATGAAAAAAATTGAAATGTAAGTGATGCATTATAGTTTCCTGCATCGGGAATCTTTAGCTAATTACGACTACTCCTAGGAAAACATAACGATAAACTGAACCATTCTTCTTCTCATTGATAATAATTGAATCGCAAAGTATATATTCATAGGAAAACATAGAAAAACCTAATAGGTAACCCTATCCCACTCTAACAAGGTAACGAATAACTTACTCAACAAAACACAATAAACTAATACGAATATTGCAAATACCCATAATAACCCTACAATTAACTAATAATTAATCACTAATTACTAAGCCCAACTCGGTAGAAGGCCCAACGGATGTTGTACCGCATCAATCCTCCCCTTTTGAAAAACTCTCCGTAGTTCACGCGTCATCTTCAACCTGGATCAATGTAGAAGAACCGCTCGCACGTAGTGATGCAAATGAAGCGAGTAGATGAGCATCTCAGACAACTAATTAGTTTGCGTCGTTTCCAATTAGGAGCAGGGACTTGAACGAATCCTACACCAGCTCCCACTTCTTCCTCTTGCGTCCCCATCATGGGCTTCCAATGAAGCCAATCATTTCCCCCCCTTAACTTCCCATGCAATCCACGTCCAGGAGCACAAGAGTACGTATATTGCTCTTTTTGTACCACCAAAATTAAATTGCTCGCATGCCCCCCACGTAACCCACCTGCAAAACATAACCTCCAATCCTCTACTTCCAGCGCCACTCCCTCGTTGCCTTCATGTCCCATTCCAAAACACGTTGCTAAATCACCTCCAACTCGTTGCAGGATGTGAGTAATGAGTTCCATCATTAATCTCGTTAAAACCACAGGGTTCGCCTAACTCCATCTCTTCCTTAGGCCCCCCACACGTCCATGTCTTCCCACTTGAACTTGAATTTGGACTGGCCTTCTTTACGGTTCCACCCGTAAGTCCCATGACACCATCTATTGGATGCCGTGGATGAGAATAGCGGGTAAATATATTGGATTAAAATATCACACGCTTGTAAAAGGTTCTCAGATAAGTTGGACCTGGCGGCAAGCCTCCAGAATTACGGTAACCAACTTCCTTAGACCAATTTACTTCGGTAATTTAATAACGCAATATACTACGACTATTCTCAAAATGACAACAAGCATAGGCAATAATAAATGACACCGAGGATTTACGTGGTATACCCTGATTTTGGACCAGTCCACGGGAACAGCAGCTCCGGAGTATATCTTCACTATAACAATGGTAGGTTACAGAGATTTTCTCGATACAAGAAATAGAACACGCGGTGTTTCCCAAACAACCTCACTATTTCACTCACAAGGAAATCTCCTATCTACCCGTGATTGTGAAAACGTTTCACAACCGAAACCACAAGAAAGAAATAGAACCGAGAGCCAGCAAAGAAGAATGATGAAGATGGAAAAATGGGATGCTTTCCAAAGGGAACCCAACGTCCCTTTTATAGCAAAAGAAGAGGGAACCAAATTAATGAATTTGGTTGGGAGTTCACCTGCTTCATCTGCTTGCCACTCACTTTTTTTTCTTTTTCATTTTTCTGAATTACCACCGCCAATCCTCTACCACATGAGGCGGTCCCAACAATTCTCCCCCGACCGACTACATGAGCGACTTCATCATCCCTGCAGCTGATCGACAGAACTCGAACTTTTCTCTTGGAAGAGTCTTGGTACACATGTCAGATCCATTTTCGTCAGTATGAATCTTCTCCAGTTGTAGCTGCTTCATTTCAAGTACATCACGAATCCAGTGATATCGAACATCGATATGTTTTGACCGAGCATGAAATGAAGCATTCTTCGCAAGATGAATAGCACTCTGACTGTCACAGAACAGTTGTGGTCTTTCCTGTTTGAACCCAAGTTCATTCAAGAACTTCTTAATCCATATCATCTCCTTGCACGCTTCCGTTGCTGCTATATATTCCACTTCAGTTGTGGAAAGAGCTACATACTTTTGTAGCCTTGACTGCCACGATATTGCTCCCCCTGATAAGGTAATCAGGTACCTAGAAGTGGACCTCCTCGAATCAACATCACCTGCCATGTCATCATCTGTATAGCCAACGAGGACAGGTTTACCATCTCCAAAACATAGACTCATTTTGGAGCTACCTCGAAGGTATCTGAGGACCCACTTCACAGCTTCCCAATGTTCCTTTCCTGGTTTGGAAATGAACCGACTGACAACTCCAACTGCATGAGCAATATCTGGCCTTGACACACCATGGCGTACATCAAACTTCCCACTGCTGAAGCATATGGAATTTTATCCATCTCCGCCTTTTCCTTCTCAGTAGACGGGCTCTGTATGGATGCCAATGTAAAGTGGTTAGCAAGAGGACAGCTAACCGCCTTAGCATTATCCATGTTGAAACGTTGAAGTACTGTCTCAATGTACTTCTCTTGTGACAACCATATCTTCTTGGCACCTCGATCCCGAACGATCCTCACACCAAGAATCTGCTTTGCTGGTCCCAAGTCTTTCATGGCAAAAGACCTGCTCAACTCCTTCTTCAAATCATTGATCTTTGAGACATTCTGCCCAGCAATTAGCATATCATCCACATAGAGCAACAATATGATGAAATCTCCATTTGAGAATTTCTTCACAAATACGCAGTGGTCAGAAGTAGTCTTCATGTAACCTTGCTCCCCCATAACAGACTCAAACTTCTTATACCACTGCCTTGGTGCCTGCTTCAAGCCATACAAGCTCTTACGGAGCCTACACACATGCTCCTCCTTTTTCTCCTTCTTGAAGCCTTCTGGTTGCTCCATGTAAATCTCTTCCTCCAAATCACCATGAAGGAAGGCAGTTTTCACATCCATTTGTTCAACCTCTAGGTTAAGACTTGCTGCTAGTCCCAGCACAGTACGAATGGATGTTATTTTCACCACAAGTGAAAATATCTCGTCAAAGTCAATGCCTTTCCTTTGACTGAAGCCTTTCACGACTAGTCTGGCTTTGAAGCGTGGCTGACAGTTGAGTTCATCATGCTTGATCTTAGCTTGTCTTCATCATTCATAGCTTCTGTGAAGCTTTCTGGTTCTCCGCCGTCAGTAAGTGAGACGTATTCAGTCTCAGGATATCTGGTAGACGGTCGTGAAATTCTACCAGATCTTGTTGTTCGAACAGGAGAACCTTCTATGGCTGGTGGTTGACCATCATAATCAGCATCTTTTAGTTGAACCTCCACATGGGCATCTGGTTCAACTATCTCAGGCTGATCATGTTGTACTTCTTCTCCAACTTCTGTAGGCGCTGGTGTTGGAGGCACTAGCTCAAGGTTTGGCTGGCTAGCATCAGTACTAGGAACTTCTTTCCTAGCAACTACATCTTCGATGGTCTCATTCTCGATGAACACAACATCACGGCTTCTGATAAGCTTCTTCTGGATTGGATCAAAGAATCTATAGCCAAACTCATTTTGACCATAGCCAATGAATACGCACGGTCGCGTCTTTGAATCCAACTTTGACCTTTTATCCTTTGGAATATGGACAATGGCCTTGCAACCAAACACCCGCAAATATTTGTAGGAAACTTCTTTTCCTGTCCACACCTTCTCTGGGGCGTCATACTTCAGTGGCACACCGGGTGACCTGTTCCACACATAAATTACTGCAAGCAGTGCCTCCCCCCAGAAAGATTGTGGTAGCTTCGAGTGTGATAACAAGCACCTGACTCTCTCTAGCAGGGTCCTGTTGATCCCCTCAGCTAGCCCATTCAATTGCGGCGTCTTTGGTGGTGTGAATTGCTGCCGAATTCCATGTTCCTTGCAGAAGGTAGCAAACGGACCTCTATACTCTCCACCATTGTCAGTCCAGATGCACTTCAGCTTCTTGCCAGTTTCCCTCTCCACTAGGGCCAGGAATTGTTTGAAAACGTCTAGGGCCTGATCCTTGGTCTTCAAGGTATACACCCAAGTCTTCCGTGAATGGTCATAAATGAATGTCACGAAATATCTGGCACCTCCAAGTGATTTGACGTTGACATCGTGTTCACAGAGATCATAGTGAACTAGATCCAACACGTTCTTTGCTCTTGAAGGGATGGAACTTTTGAAAGCAACTCGGTTTTGCTTTCCCGCAAGGCAATCGACACGCTTCTTTAGATGAACATGATCCAACCCAACTATGACTTTCTTCTGGGCCAACTTTGCCATGGACTTCTCACTCATGTGACCGAGCCTTTTGTGCCACAATTCAATTGTGTCACCATTCTCCGCTGAGTTGATAATCTCTGGGGAGATCTTGGCTTCCGTCACATACAACTTTGATAGATTCCTGCCCTTGGCCAACACCAAGGAGCCTCTGGTAAGTTTCCACTGGCCATTGTGGAAGGTGTTACAGTAACCTTCCTCATCCAACTTTTCTACAGAGATGAGATTCAAGCGTATTTCTGGAACATGCCTGACATCCTTCAGTAGTAGCTTCGTACCATTCATCGTCTCCAAGCATACTTCTCCTTTTCCAATAACTTTGGAAAGGTTTCCGTTTCCCATCCTTACCACACCAAAGTCACCTGGTGTGTAAGATGAGAAAAATTCTCTCTTGGACGTCATGTGGATGGTAGCACCACTATCAACTACCCAGCTTGTCTCTTGGGTTGTCAGGTTGACAACATCTTCCTCGTAGACAATATTGAACTCATCAACAGAGTTTTCACCATCATCATCACTGTTCTCATCTCGTTTTCCCTTCCTTCTCTCATTTCTGAACTTTGGGCAAAATCTTCTGATGTTGCCCGTTTCCTTGCAGTGATAACAATGGATGTTGGCAAACTTGTTGGACTTCCCTCGACTCTTGCCTCTTTGCTTTGAGCCTCTCGCTTCACTTCTTCCTCTGCTTATGGAATCCACTGTCAGAAGGTCTGACTGGGAAGATGATGAGGATGCACCTTGTGATCTTTTTCGCATCTCTTCGTTCAGGACTCCGGTTTTGACAATTTCCTATAACTCCATCTTTCACAGAGTTGGTAAGTGAAATTTTTAGCGTCTCCCAAGATTCTGGAAGGGAAGCTCGAGGAGAGCAACCACCTCATCTTCCATCTTTATGCCCATACCGGACAACTGATCCACGATCCCTTGAATTTCGTTCAAGTGATCCGCCAAGGATGTGCCTTCCTTGTATTTCATCTGGACCAACTTGGTCAGATAAAATAATTTTTTGTTGCCGGTCTTAGATGCATAAAGTGCCTCCAGCTTTTTCCATAGAGTTCTGGCATGAGTTTCTACGCTAATGTGGTTGTACACATTGTCGTCGACGAACTAATGAATGTAGCCGCATACTTGCTCATGCTTGAACTCTCATTCCTCGTCAGTTTTGCCATCAGGTTTGGTCAGGCTGAACACTGGCAAATGCAACTCCGTCACGAGTAGGAGATCCTTCATCTTGTTTCTCCATATGTGATAGTTGGAGCCATTCAGACTTATCATCTTGCTTGTTTTTGCCTCCATTGAACGTGGCTCTGACACCACTTGTTGGGCGCAGCGGGTGAGAATAGCGGGTAAATATATTGGATTAAAAAATCACACGCTTGTAAAAGGTTCCCAGATAAGTTGGACCTGGCGGCAAGCCTCCAGAATTACGGTAACCAACTTCCTTAGACCAATTTACTTTAGTAATTTAATAATGCAATATACTACGACTATTCTCAAAATGACAACAAGCATAGACAATAATAAATGACACTGAGAATTTACGTGGTATACAGTGATTTTGGGCCAGTCCACGGGAACAGCAGCTCCAGAGTATTTCTTCACTATAACAATGGTAGGTTACAGAGATTTTCTCGATACAAGAAATAGAACACGCGGTGTTTCCCAAACAACCTCACTATTTCACTCACAAGAAAATCTCCTATCTACCCGTGATTGTGAAAACGTTTCACAACCGAAATCACAAGAAAGAAATAGAACCGAGAGCTAGCAAAGAAGAATGATGAAGATGAAAAAATGGGATGCTTTCCAAAGGGAACTCAACGTCCCTTTTATAGCAAAAGAAGAGGGAACCAAATTAATGAATTTGGTTGGGAGTTCACCTGCTTCATCTGCTTGCCACTCACTTTTTTTTTTCTGAATTACCACCGCCAATCCTCTACCACATGAGGTAGTCCCAACACCATCGAACGTAACCCACTCCGTACAAGATCCTGTGGATCAGGCCTCCAATACGTAGCCTGAGCCCATTCAACTTCATGTGATGATGATCTCCCCGGTTGCGGTCCAATTCACGCATTAATGAGGGTCTCAACTCTTGGCGCATTGGGGTTGTACTCCTGGCGTCGAATCCTAGCTGGGTTGGCCTGGCCGTATGACTGGTCGGTGAGTCCCCTTCTCCACGTTCCACTCCTCCCCTCTTGGATTAGGCGTGTGATTCCCAAGTCCATAAGCTGAACTAATCACTCTTGGCGTCAACGGTTCCAGTTCGCCGTCCTCCGTCTTGTTAATCAATGGAGGCGCAACCACTATTGCTACGTCGGTGGTCCGTGGCGGTGAAGCATCAAGGGCATAGGCTTCGTCTTCGTCCTGGGCCTTCTCCAACACGACTAGGGCTTCCTCTTGCGGCGGTGGCTGCAGCAGCAGCTTTACGTTTTTTTCTCTTCTTCTTGCTGTCAAGAACCAGTTGCTCCCAATAACTCGAGTTGTTGGGAGAGGTTCAATCGTGTATCATATACCACAACACTAACACGCCCCCTCAAACGAAAGCCACTCACAAGGGCTTGAAGTTTGCACAGGTTTGAAGACAAGAATACCACGTGCTTAACAAATAGGGGTCACTGGGAATCGAACACAAGACCTTTCGGTCATAGAAGGCTCTGATACCATTTCAAGAACCAGTTGCTCCCAATAACTCGAGTTGTTGGGAGAAGGTTCTGCTCGATCTTATACCACTCTCTAACACGCCCCCTCAAACGAAAGCCAACCCATGGGCTTGAAGTTTGCACAGGCCCACCATACCTTGTGCTTTAATCCACTGTTAATATTGGGGGTCGTGGAGATTCGAACACACGACCACTTGGCCAAACCAGCTTTGATACCATGTCAAGAACCAGTTGATCCCAATAACTCGAGTTGTTGGGAGAAGGTTCTGCTCTCAATCCTCCCCTCACTATTGCTCTTCCTTCCAATCCCCAGCTCTCGATTAAGCTTACCCCCACAAATTACCTCCTCTGGCATGCCCAAATCACACCTCTTCTGCGTTGTCATCGCCTGATGGGGCATGTCGACGGCAATATATATAGTACATGTACACGTGAGGTAAAGAACTGAAAAGAGATTTACAAGGGCACCAACTAGCTGTTGTAACAGAATGAGGAACGTGAGGAAGTGAGTGGCAGTAGAATAGGAAGGTTGTTCCTTATCAGCCCCCCGCAAGTGAAGCCTCACCGAGGCGTAACTTGGAGCAAAATCGAGCAAAAGAAAGCCGTGTGAGAGGCTTAGTTAAGACATCGGCAAGCTGATCTTGAGCAGGTAGGTAATGAACACGAAGCATCCCCTTACTAACTTGATCACGAACAAAGTGGAATTCAATCTCCATATGCTTGGATCGATTGTGAAAAACAGGGTTGTGAGCCAGATAGGTAGCCCCGAGATTGTCGCACCATAACACCGGGGAAGAGGGGACGGATTGACCCAATTCAGCCATTAGAGATCGAAGCCAAAGGACATCCGCAGCAACAGTGGCAAGGGCCCTGTATTCACATTCGGTAGATGACCGTGCCACTGACTTCTGTTTGCGTGTGGACCAGGAAATGAGGTTGGAGCCGCAGTAGACAGCAAAGCCAGTAATGGACTTACGATCTTTCGGACAAGATGCCCAAGAAGCATCGGAATAACCATGGATATGCAGAGAAGAAGAGCGAGTTATGTGCAGACCTCGATCAACGGTGCCACGAAGGTAGCGTAGGATGCGCTTGACAGCACCCCAATGAGCTTCCGAGGGAGAGTGCTGGTATTGTGACACATGGTTCACTGCGAAGGAGATATCAGGGCGAGTAAAACTTAAGTACTGAAGGCCACCAACAAGGCTCCGATAAAGGGCAGGATCGGCAAATGGCGGAGAGGCGTCTATAGCACTGTTCTGAATGATGTCGATGGTGGAAGGCGTGGAGATGGAATTCGCAGCTGTCATCTTCGCGCGATCGAGCAGTTCGTTGATAAATTTACGCTGACTGAGGAGTATACCAGAGGCAGAGCGATGAACTTCTATGCCAAGGAAATAAGAGGGGGAGCCCAGATCCCGAACTGCAAATTTGTCGTTGAGATAGGCCATCAATTGCTGTAGTAGTGAGGATGAATTGCCGGTGAGCACAATATCATCAACGTAGACGAGCATGTAGAGGCGGACAGAACCAGATTTATAGATGAAGAGAGATGGATCAGTTCGAGAAACAGAAAACCCAAACTGAACCAAGGCCGCTGCCAAACAACCCAACCAAGTGCGTGGAGCCTGGCGAAGGCCGTAAATACTCTTCCGAAGACGGCAAACATGATCCGGTTTGTCGGGATCGACAAAACCCACCGGTTGGCGCATGTAGGCTGTTTCCTGTAACTCACCATGAAGAAAAGCGTTAGCAATATCAAGTTGATGCAATGGCCAGCTATGAGTGACAGCAAGCCCAAGAACAAGACGGAGCGTTGCTGGGCGAAGAACTGGGCTGTAGGTCTCGTGGAAATCAACACCCGGAATCTGCTGAAATCCGCGAGCAACCAATCGGGCTTTGTCGCGCTCAATGCTGCCATTGGCGTGGAATTTGGTGCGAAAGACCCATTTGTTGGTGAGGAGATTGTAATCCGCCGGTGGGGGAACTAAGTCCCAAGTATGATTCCGAATCAAAGCAGTGAATTCGTCGGTCATGGCGGCACGCCAGCGCGGAAGCTTGAGGGCCTGAGCAGCCG
Organism: Linum tenue; assembly: GCA_946122785.1. Classification (NCBI taxonomy): domain Eukaryota; kingdom Viridiplantae; phylum Streptophyta; class Magnoliopsida; order Malpighiales; family Linaceae; genus Linum; species Linum tenue. The sequence continues at coordinate 41,978,243 of CAMGYJ010000002.1, forward strand.
AGGTGGGTGTGTCATTCAGTGGAGGTGGACGAGCAAGAAAGGTTTTTGGCTTAAGATGGCGTGTTTTTATTCGGGTGACCATGGGATGATTGGAGGCAGTGGGATTGGTGATCAGGTAAGGTTGAGGAGAGGTGTTGAAGCGAGGGCGGGGAGGAAGGGGTTTGCGAGGAGGAAGGGGAGTAGGGGATCGAGGGTTAGAAGCAGAGATGGACGAGGTCGTGGGTTGTGGGGCGGACAAAGGGTTAGGCAGAGGGGGAGGAATATGGTAGTCGGGGGATGTGGGAAGAGTGGTGGGATGTGGGCTGGTAGTAGTGTCAGGTGGATCAGGGGTAGAAGAGGATTGTGGGCTGGGGGCAGAGCCAGGTGGGTTGGGTGGTGGGGAGGGTGGTGGGCTGGGAATGGAAACATGGGCCGGAGAGGTATGGGGATGGGCCATAGAGGAAAGGGAAGGGGGACCGGGCAAAAGAATGGGACTTGGGCTAGGGTGAGAGGCCGGGCAGGGAGAGGTAGTGGGTTTCTCATGGAAGGAAAATTTGGTTTCATCGAATAATACATGACGACTGACATAAATACGACCAGTGGGTGGATGGAGGCAACGGTAACCTTTATGGAGTTTGCTGTATCCAAGAAATACACAAGGAACAGATCGAGGGTCGAGTTTTGAAGAAGTGATCGGACGAAGCCAAGGATAGCAAAGACAACCAAAAACTCGTAAGTTGGAAAGATCCGGGGAGCGGTTAAATAACGTAAAAAATGGGGAATTATTATTGAGGAGAGGAGTAGGTGTACGATTGATGAGGTAGCAAGCAGTATCAAAGGCAAGCGTCCAATATTTTTGAGGAACTTGAGCATGATGCAAAAGAGCAAGACCATTATTCACGATATGGCGATGTTTGCGCTCGGCGCAACCATTCTGTTCGGGAGTATAGGGACAAGACGAACGATGAGAAATGCCATGTTTAAGAAGATAGGATGTCAAAGCCTGATATTCGCCACCCCAATCGGATTGGAAAACCTTGATAGGTAAGGAGAAGAATTTTTCAACCATTTGACGAAATTGAATGAACACACTAAGCAATTGCGATTTGTAACGCACAAAGTAGATCCAAGAAAATTTGCTGTAGTGATCATAAAATAAAATGTAGTAAGATTGATCATCATAAAAGAGAGTAGGAGCAGGGCCCCAAACATCACTACAAACCAATTCTAAAGGAGCGTTGGCTTGGAACGTGGAAACAGGAAATGGGAGTTTGTGAATTTTGCTAACCGCACAGCCATGACATAACGAAGAAGGACTAGAGACAAAATTTATTTGATGATGGCGGAGAGCACTTTTGACAGCCGGCAAATTAGCATGACCAAGACGCTGGTGCCAAGTGTGGAGGGAGGCGAGACAGGCTTGAGGAGAGAGACGGCGGGACACGTGGAGGGGCAGCGAATAAAGGCCATCCACTGCAAAGCCCCGATATAACTCAGCGTTCGTGAGACGGTCCTTGATAACAAAAGAAGAATCAAAAAATTCAATTGAGACCGGGTTAGAACGAGTGAGTGAACTAATAGACAATAAGTTGTATGGAGCATCTTGGACATGGAGGATATTATCAAGAGAGAGAGAAGCGTTGGATAATGCAGCACGAGAAGAACCAGAGTGAGGGATAGGGAGGGAGTTACCATTGCCAAATAGGACCTGATCAGTACCATTATATTCAGAGTGATGGGCTAAGTTATCCAAATCAGAAGTCAAGTGATGGCTTGTACCGGAGTCGAAAAGCCACTGCTGAGGATTAAATGGTTGGGCCGGGCTGGATGCTAAATAGGCATGTGGGCCAGGAGAAAAATGAGAGTGCCCAGGCTGAGGGGCAGGGGCGGATTGGGCTGAGGACATGGAATGCTGAGATGGGCCAGAAGATGTTATTGGGCTCGGACAATGAGGGCGGATATGCCCTTTACCACCACAGTTATGACACACCAAATGCTGGTGAGAGACATTGGGCCTGGCCCCAAGCAAGCCCGCCGCTGGCCTGTCAAACAAAATAGCAGAAGAAGAGGGATTAGTGAAAAAAGAGCCACGACCCCTGCCGCCGCTACGTCCGCGACCCCTGCTGCCACGGCCACGCGAGCCACCAAAGCCACCAGAGTAAGAGAAGAAGGCCGCCGGCGTGGAAGGGAAAGAGACGGCGTTGTAGAGCTTGAGCTGAGACTCTTCACTGAGGAGAAGGGAGTGAAGATCTTCAAAGGCGATCGGCTCCATCCTGGATTCCAAGTGACGAACAAAAGGCCGATAGTCTTCACCAAGACCATCCGTAATCCAACCGATAAAATCGTCAGGACGAACGGGTGCCCCAAGAGCGGCCAATTGATCAGCCTTCGATTTCGCCGTTTGAAGGTATTCATGAATACCCACTTCGCCGCGACGCAAATGTTGCAGCTCCTTGGTGAGATGACGGATCTGAATTTTGGATCCAGAAGCATAGATCCGGGCTAAGGCCGACCACGCATCAAAGGCAGTGGTTTTGTTGATGATGTTGGACATGACAGCCTCAGAGAGGGAGCAAGTGATCCAGAGAAGCACATGCTGATCACGATCATACCACTGTAAGTATGCCGGATTGGGCTGATCGTTGACAATCTGCGGCGGGGCGGGAAGCGTGCCGTCGACATGCCCCATCAGGCGATTACAACGCAGAAGAGGTGTGATTTGGGCATGCCAGAGGAGGTAATTTGTGGGGGTAAGCTTAATCGAGAGCTGGGGATTGGAAGGAAGAGCAATAGTGAGGGGAGGATTGAGAGCAGAACCAGAAGAAACAGAGGTGGAGGACTGGGGGGAAGTTTCAGAAGTCATTGTAGAGGAAATAGAAAGGATCGGAGGGATAGAAAAAATCTCGTTAGAGGAGAGGGCTCTGATACCATAAAGATGCTCTAAGGCTTGAGTTTATTATTCAGTATCTCAACAATATATATAGTACATGTACACGTGAGGTAAAGAACTGAAAAGAGATTTACAAGGGCACCAACTAGCTGTTGTAACAGAATGAGGAACGTGAGGAAGTGAGTGGCAGTAGAATAGGAAGGTTGTTCCTTATCACTTGCGATAGAATCGCCTCCCCCCTTTAAGGCGGATGGCTATGCACGGCTCCAGCGAGGTGACGTCGACGTGGTGGTCATCCCCAAGGCAATACCCTCGATGGTTAGGTCTCCAACAGGCGGCGGCGGTGGTGTGACGACCCTTGATGGCGGCTTTGTTAGTGACGTGGTGGTGGGAACGACGACAACGTCAACTGCAGGGAGACTTCTTTTGGCTTCGAATCCAATGCCTCGGCCGTTTGAAGATCGGGTGACCTCCTCGATTGCGGCATCTGATCCTTCCAGGTGTGACACCATTATCTTGCGAACTCTCGGCAGCAGTAGCCTTGTTGTTTTGATTAGTGGCTCCTTGCAACGTCACCCATGCACCCTTGTATTTGAAGTGCATCGTCCTCAGCTGCCAATTAATCATCCAAGACGCCAACTCTTTAAGCCAGTGAACGCCAAGGACAACTTCGAGCCCATGAATTGGAAGCTCAAATAAATCAACGACCAACCTTGTGCCCTGAACTTCCATAGGAACAACTTCAAAACAACGGTTACAAACCAGACAATCGCCATTGTCGACCTTAACCTCGAACGGAGGGATCTGCATAGCTTGCAAGGATATCTTCTCTCCAACTTCGCGGCTTATGAAATTGTGTGACGAACCATGGTCAACTTGCACGATGGCTGGTTCTTGGTGGATTGTTGTGTTAAGAGCGCACAAGGAGATCTCTACCTTGGTCGGACTAGGAGGTCTATCGGGCCGCTCGTCAAGCTAGATCGGTGGTTCTCCATCGACAAGTTGTAAAGCTTCATCCCTCGACAACCTTCTGCGTTCGCCCACTTGCTTCTGGATGATAGAAGACCTCTCATCGATCTGCGAAAAGCAAGTCCCGTATGCGAGCATCGTCGAGCTTGGTTCCCCGGAACATGGCTCTGATACCAATTGACGCATTATAGTTTCATGCATCGGGAATCTTTAGCTAATCACGACTACTCCTAGAAAAACATAACGATAAACTGAATTATTCTTCTTCTCATTGATAATAACTTAATCGCAAAGTACATATTTATAGGAAAACATAGAAAAACCTAATAGCTAACTCTATCCCACTCTAACAAAGTAACTAATAACTTACTCAACAAGACACAATAAACTAATATGAAAATTGCAAATACCCATAATAACCCTCCAATTCACTAAGGGGTAATTTGGATGGATTAATTGATTGTGTGGTATTTGTAGGTTGAAATAACTCATAAATTGCAAATGTGGTATTTTTGTGTTATTTGAAAATTTTGAGGATTAAATTGTCTTGTTGGGATGAACCAAATGGATGAGTTATTTTATATGTGATATTTGATAAGAAAAGTAAGAAAATACCATAATGCCCTCTTCATCTAGTTTAAAACCCATATGAAATCCCCAATTATTAGCTTCAATCCCTTATTCTATGAGAACATATTGTTGCTGCAACTGCTAGATTACAAGGGATCGCAAACCATTCACAAAAGAAATAAAGCAACCCATTCACATATCACCACTACTATTCGACTCCAACAAAAACCATTCACAAATGGCTGCAATTGCTCCACAATTCCACCACCAACCATTCATATCTTGTTGCATGTCCTCCACGGTGGCCAAATAGTCATGTCGGGCTTCTCCTTCTCCACAACTTTTCTCAGCATGCAGCCCCTATTTGAGAAAGAGGGAATAATCGGGTGGAGTGGAGGTCTTCAAATCTTATAAAAAAACCCAGAAAAACCAGAAGAATCCAGAGAATACAAACCCAACCCCTAATTGAAGAAGAATCGCAGGTTCCAAACCCAACCCCCAATCTATTCCCATATCACACATTCACTCCCAATGGAGCTCGGCACAATTCACCCCAATTAATCCAAACCCAGAGCCATGTCAAAACCCATAAATCGGAGAAGATCCGGGGAGGGAATCAAACGACAATGAGTTATTTTGTTCGTCGCCGCTCTCGCTCGGACATGCGGAGGTCTTTAAAGGAAGATTAATCGCTTTTGTTAATCTTTTGGAGCCTTGTCGTCGTTGTCCCTCTTTCCCACTATACGACTGCTCAGCTTCCGTTCGCCATCGCTGCTAACTCTCCTTCGACTTTGTTCATCGAAGTCTAGGGTTCACTATACTCAATCTGATCTACATGAAGAAAGGAATCCCAAAATAGCAGAAGAATTGATTATGCATCAACCGATTTTGGCTAAAGGCAGAAGAATCAACGGATTCGGAGAAAAGGAGAAGGAGAGAGGAGACGGGAGACGGGTAGAAAGAGTGAAAGTGGGAAGGCAACGCGTAAAACGCGTTATTTCAAAATAAAACCTCTCTAGGTGTTACTTAGAATAACTCGATTTTGTGATATTCTCAAATAACTCAGCCCACAATACCACATCAACCAAAAAATTTACCAAACGAGTTATTCTGGACTAAATAACTCACAATGAGTTATTTGGGCCAGAATAACTCATGGAAAAAACTCATCCAAACGACCCTTAATAATTCATCACTAATTACTAAGCTCAACTATGTAGAAGGCCCAACGGATGTTGTACCGCATCAGTAAGGTAGCAACAAAAAGTTGCCCGGCGACAGCTGAGATTATCAATGGTGGGAGGACGCTGGGATGGAGGAAGATTTGCATTTGCAGAGCCTTGAGTTGGGAGAGAGATGGCGAGGGAGGAGAGAGAAAGTTTATTGTTGTGTTAGGGAGGAAAGAGTGAGGAACTATTTGTTTGTGTTCTTAATTAAAATTTGAAATTGGACTAATGTGTATATTACAAGATTAAGTATGTCTCTCCATTGTGTGAGAGGTTGTTTCAAGCAAGCACATATAAGATATCAAGTTATTAAGTAAAAATAAGAACCCTCCCTTAACTAGTAGCACGTGGTCACCTTACTCCATGTAGATGAGGAACACCTTGTAGATGAGGGGTCATAATATGTATGTCACACTTGGTGTCGGACGCGCGCGGTCACCACTACTCCATGTAGATGGGGAGGTATATATGTTATGTTACTCCTTGTAGATGAGGAGGTTATGTTCATGATAAGTTGGTGCCAGACGGTTGTGCCAGTTAAATCGAGGGTGGGATCCCATTTCAAGTTAAGTAAGTAGAGAAGATTATAAGTAAGAATATGTTAATAATAATATACTCCTACTAATGTACCCAATAACATATCATAAGCATCGAATGTGCATGGCTGTTTATTTACGTATGATAATGAAATTAGGATTAGGACTGACCCCATCGCCCGCACTAAGAAGCGCCAAGGAAGTGAGCAATCAGACAACTCGCCAGGAGGAAGCTGCTTCACAAGGGTTGGTGATTGCAGAAGATCCCAAGTGAACTCCTTCACTTATGTACTTTTATTAGTAGGCTTAAGACTGATGCTAATTTTGATTTGTACGGTGATTTGAAATTATTTTTGTTGTTCTTTCAATTTTGAGTTATTTTGATTACTCAAGGGCATTTTGGTAAAAGTAGTGCTCGGCCGAGCTAGAGTGTTACAATTAATCGTATTACCAAAAAAAAAAAGGATTTCAGTTCTTTATCGTACTCTCGTTTGTAAATTACAAGCAACTATATACCTGTGATTTACGACCGGACGGGTTCATAACATCACAAAAATATCGGACCTCCACATCATATACATTTACTATATGGACTCGTAAGTCACTTCAACTCATTCTATTTCTATCTGCATGTGCTAACTCTGATTGGGCAGGCAATCGCAATGATCATATCTATACTTCTGCCTATCTTTATCTATTTAGGCTCCAATATCATCTCTGAGTGCTCACAAAAACAACACATGATTGTTAGGGGCTAATACTAGTAGAGATAAATACGAGAAATCAAAATCCATAGCTTTTATTTACCACAAATTGCGCCATATAATTCTTTGTATATACTTGTTATTTCAATCAACTCCATAGATGACTTTTTGTACATGTGTGTATATATATATATATATATATCCGTTTAAATGATTGCATCAATCGAATTTCTTTAAGTCCAGATATCCATTCATTGGGCGTCTAAATTCATTCATAAAACAAGCATATGATTGCTGACAAATGATGCAACGAACCAAGTAACCAACGTAACCCACAAATTTAGCCAGCCCCAAGAAAAACTCCTAGGCTTCCCCGATCGTGTGAAGTTATATATAGTTGTACGTGCATGAACATCCATCAAGATTCAACAACCCTTTCAATCCCATCTCTATATAAATACTCGATCCATCGGCGCTATTCTTTTATCCAACCACAAACTAGCAATCGGTAAGAGAAAAGTGAGAGAACAGAATAACGTACGTCTAATCAGGACTACTTGAGAGCAAAGATGCAGAGGAGTTCTGGTTTCTACGCTGCGAGCCCTGTTGCTGTTCCCAGGGTGGTGGAAACTGCAGCGGTGAAGCAGGAACAAGGCGTCGGTATCAAGCAAGAGGCTGCGGCGCCGGCGACCCTCAAACCTGCTGCTGCTGTGGTGAGCCGCATTAAGCAGGAAGAGAAAGTTGCGCCCCCGGCTCCGGTGTACTACTCTCGTTGCATCGGTGGTTGATGTCACGGCGACCATGGTTGTGAAAGTTGGAGGAAGGAATTATCATGTTATGGTTACATAAACGTAGTAAATAAAGTGTTCAATTTTTGAATTGAATCTGCTTTTGGTTTGGTTGGTTAGTTGGTGTGTTTTGGTGTTACATTTGAAAGGTAAGGTTATATATGATGATCTGAATAAAGTATTTAAATTTCCTAATTTTTCTTGGCAGACATGTGTACTCTTAAATATTTTCTTATGGGTTCATCATCTTATATTTAATCAATTCGATTTGAATGCGATCATAGGCTAACAATTCAAGAAATTGATATATAAAAATTAGTTGTAACACATAAAAATTGAAAAAAATAGGAGATTGTGTGGAATTCCTGAAAATTGGTAATTGGAACACAATCTCAATTCTCACATTATCTTTAGCAAAGGAAAATATGAAATTTTATTGATGTATATGTGGAATTTGGACACATATCATTCACCCAAACAACCCTTCAGAAATCTTGATATTAGGTAACATAAATACATAATAACCATTCAACAGTTTTGTCTTCTTGAATTAGTGATTTTTTTTAATGATGAATGAATTAAAAGATTTGTTCTTCGAACAAATTCAACTTTGATTGCTCAACCATCCTATTGACGGCAACGACAAAGAGATTTATCGATCACGATTGACTAAGATAACTTTGCAACTCCCCAAAAATACTAAGGGGTTGATTGGAGAAAAAGATTTATGTTATAGATTCATTGAATTCGTAGATTTTTTAAGAAAGTTATATTTTTTGGCCTTTTTGTATTATGTGTTGTAGTTTTTGAAATTTCAATCTCTAAAATTTGTGGATATCAAATCTCTTATTTTTGAGTCAGTGTCGTGTCATTTTACTCCTCGGAGCTTTAACAATGCCCATGTAGTGGCTAAATAGACTTTTCATCGGGAATTCGCTTGCTTACGGATTACCACCTTTTTTTTGGAGTTTTCCTTGTAACTAAGTCGAGTCTTTGTCCCATGGCCTTTGGACTTGCCTTGGAAAAAAAAAATATGGAGTATAGGACGTAGTTTTTAGGTCAATATTTGTTGTGATTGGAAAAAAAGTCTCCCTCTCTCTCTCTCTCGATCTCAAATGGGGTTGTGAATCGTCATCGTGCCCCGAGGTTGTTACAGGCTTTCCACCGTCGTGCATGGACGGAGCATGGCTCTTCGGAGCTCCATGGCGTTAAATTCCCCTCCCACAATGGAGGGTTGTTCTCAGATCTTCTATTTTCCCCAAGTCTCTATCCTTAAGTCTGTGGATTTGGCCCCCTTCGGTTTCACGACCATGGAGATTGCGGTTCGTTTCAATGATGATGATAATGTTGCTGGCTTTCGTCGGGGGATTTGTCGCTTAATCGTACAGATCTTTGGAGTTTTGCTTGGGATTCCTACCCTCAAGACAATGTTGGTCCGAGCGTGAAAATTAGAGGGGGATGTAAGATTTTCCAGGGCGTATTTGGGGCTTACCCAGTTCATCTTTTTTTGGAGGAAGAGATAGGCAAAAGGCGGTCAAGGGAACCCCGTGGATCTTCCCCACATTCATGTTGGTGCTCTCTCGGTGGGTATCATCGTCGGAGGAGGTGGCCCATCTCCTTCGTTGCGCTCCATTGGTTGTGCAGATTTGGCGATTTCCCTTGACTATTTCACGTAGAAAATGGCAATTCGGCTGTGCTTGGCATTGGGGGAGATATATATTCTCTCCAAATCTCCACCACTCGGTGATTACTAGTGGCCTCTATGTTAAGGCGGAGACTGTGCTCGACCTGGCTCTTCCTCTTGCGGATGAGATAGCGGCTTCTCACGATGACCCTACAAAAGGTGAATTTGTAGCCAAGATTAAATTTGAAAAAGTTCATCACTTTTGTTTTCTTTGTGGAGTTATAGGCATTATTGGCGATGTCCACTGTAGGAAGGATGAGTTATCCTATGCTCCATCGAGGTATGGGAAGACTAACTTGATGATAGAATATGGCCCCCAAATGAGTGAGCAATCGTTGGCCAAGCGGAACCTTCGATTCACGTGGATCCATGCTGATACCTTGGGGGTCTCGTTGCTCTCGCTTGACTGGACATTTCTTGGAACCGTCAACAAGGCCTACAGTTCAAGACTTGGTGATTGCAGGTGGTCAAAATAGGGGTTCCAGTTGGCAGGAAACCCGCAGGCCTCGTCTTGGGAGTATGGAGATTCACTTTTGGTCTCTATCTATGGTCCATAGTGTCAGTGACAGCAGCCGCCGCTTTTTTGGTCATCTGGTGGATATGGATTTAGCGGGTAAAGGGCCTGATAGTTTGAGGGATGGTTCTGTGCCGACCTATGCTTATCCCTCTTCAAAGCGTCCTCGTCAAGGCAATGATCATCCCTCTTACTCAACATCGACTACAACTAAGGTGGCGCCAACAAGCCTTGACTGGTCACAGCCACATCCATAAGTATTATCGTCTGGAACTGTCGAGGGATGGGCTCCCAGTTGACGGTTCCGTCATTGGCGGAGCAATTGCTCGTTTCTCTCCTAGCATAGTCTTTTTGTGTGAAATAAAACGGGATGATGACTTTGTTCGTAATAAGTTTGCTAGCTTTGGTTTTAAATAAGTATGTTATTTTAGTGCGTCAAATGGAAGTGGGGTCTGCGGTAGCATGGGCTACCAATGTCACCGGTACTATGCATTTTCTTGGGTCTTTTCTGTGTTTTGTAAAGTGTCTTGTTCCTATTTTTGGGAGGTTTGTAATTATGTTCGTGCACCTAGATTGTGATGTGTATATTCGTCAGAACCAGTTTAATGATATTAAGAATTTTATTATTTTGGTCTCTTTGTCTCTCTTTGTTGTTTTTGGTGGTGGTGAATTTAATTATTTGCTTTACTCTACAGAAAAAGTTGCCGGTAATGTGCCGATTTGGGCATGCCTTGATCAGCTTAGTTCCTTTGTTAATGTTGTAGGTTTGGTTTATTTAGGCTATCAAGGGTCTCTATTCACATGGACCAATTGTTGGTCAGTTGGTGTGCATATTATGGAGCGGTTGGACAGATGTCTCGTGAATGTTGATGCTTTGTCTGAGTGGTCAGAACGGAAGGTCATCCACTTAACTGATCTAGGATCTGACCATTGTATGCTTCTAGTACAGTTGTTGAAGCAAAATCATCATTTGCGTACGACATTCTAATATGATGGGAGGTGGAACTCCAACATTCAAGCTTTGGATGTTATTAGAGCTACATGGCAGCAGGAGGTTCATGGCACTCTTCAGTTTCGGGCCTTTACTCAGTTCAAGCATTCTTGCCATGAGTTGGTTGCTTGGGCGACTGTTGATACGTCCAACTTTACTCGCTGGATCACAAATTCAAGGCGGTTATTGAGGAAGCATGACAGGCAACTTCTGTGGATTGGGACTTCATTAAGCATTTGGAGAGCTAGCTTCTGGATGCTTATAACAGAAAGAATGCTTCTGGAAGCAGAAGTCTCGAGTACATTAGCAAAAAGAAGGTGATTCTAATACCAATTTTTTCATGCGGCTGTTCTACATAAACGTAGGATAAATTAGATTGTTGGGTTGCGAGATGAGGCCAGTGTTATGCATCATAAAGAGGAGGCGATGGAACATTTATTTCTTTATTGTCCGGTTGCGCGGGCTCTCTGGGACTATTCAGGACTGGAATACTTGGGGGAGGGCAATGCAGTTAAAAGCGCGTTTCTACCTAGAAGCGGAAAATGGGTAAAATCATAAAGCGTAGAATTAAAGCGTAAAATCGTAAGTTTTTTACGCATGCTGTAAATAACTAAAATTATGTTAAGTGCGGCATATACCATGTAAAATATGAGTGCATATAATTTAGATAATTTAATAACATCTTCATAATAAGTTCATAAACATAAATCTTAACAATAAGCCACCTTCGCCTCTATGCTAATGAATTTGGGAAGAGCCTCGTTGGTGAATTAGATTACTCTATTGAAACTAAGAATGCATCTAAGTACCTAGTATGTATCTTTTAATCTCCAATGTATTATATTGTTGGTAATTTACCTTTAAAATATGCTTTTTATAAATAATTTTATGAAAAGAGTACCCATTTAGTGAACTAAAAGCGTAAAAACGTAAAGCGTTTTAGTGAACTAGAAGCGTAAAACAGTAAGCTTTTGAGCTTTAAAGCGTAATTTAATCCGATTTTATACACTTAAGATCTTATATGAAAACGAAAGCGGTTTGATCTCGATTCTTTTCTTCTTTTTGTGCATGCAGAAAAAGGGAACGAAGGAGAGTTTGTGGAGGCCAGTCGAAGGGCGACAACCACGAACGACATAGGCTAGCCGCTTTGACTCTCCACTAGTCGTCGGCTGTCCAATCATCATCTATAGAAGCAAAGGAAAAGAGGAAGAAGAGAAGAAATGAGAGGGAAGGAGGGGATTTGGTGGTCTTGTGGGAGAGTGTGACGACGAACGATAAAATTTCGTTGTTGTACCCAATTTTTTTGTTTTAATTTTCATTTGCATTAAAACATTGGCGTTTGAGGAGGGAGCATACATAACGGTTTTTTGTTGAAACTGAATCAGACCGGATCTAATCCAGTCCGGTCACGGTTGAAACCGGATCCCTATCCAATCCAGTTTTCGGTTGCTCATTTAGCCAAAACGGTTTTTAAAACTGGGTTAATCCGGTCCAGTTTAGCCGGACCAAACCGTTTCCCACCCCTAATCGAAACCCTATATATGTATGACACGCTAAAACACAACACCAAATTGTGACCAAATATAATCACAGAATGTAAATGCAGAATAGTGGGTAAGTTTAATTTATCAACCCGGGGTCTAGATCTACTGCCTACTTTGTGAACTTCTATTATCTAGCAAGACTAATTGAGTGAAATGTGAGTTTAAACCAAATCAAAAAGAGTGAAATGTGAGTTTAAACCAAATCAGAAAGAAAACAGTAAATTGTATTGTTTTCTAAAGCAAGGGAATAGTCACTAGTGGATAAGTCCCCCTAGCTCACTAATTAGCTTCAAGTTGTAATTCCCTTCGGTTTATTTACTGTTGACTAAACTGCGGAAGATCCGAAATTAGTTTGGAATCTCTTCAGCTGACCAAGCCCTCTTAGATAGAATACCCGGCAGACGACTAGCCTTCACCTGAATAGACTGCTACGACGATTCACACAAAACTCCATTATTGGAAACAAATTCTAGTATAAAGTAGTGAATTGACTGACTCTCATACAATCAATTCAATCCTATCGATCGAAGAAACTCTAACAACCTCTTTAGATTCTATTTATCACAGGTTGAAGAAAAAATCAAGACAAATTGATCAGGATTCAATTGACTCAATAAACCCACTTAAATTGATTAAAATCAATCAGTATATCATCCCAAAAGTCATTACAATCAAGATCCCTAACACATTAAACTAGGGTTCTTCATACCCAAGTGAGAGAAAGGTCTACTCCATAAAGAGAGAGAGAGAGAGAGAGAGAGAGAGAGGAAAACATAAATTAAAGCAGTACTACTCATAAAGATAGGAATAATCTGCTATGGGATGTCAATCTTCACTATTGGGGATGCAATCTGGGCTTCAATGGTGAGAAATCCACTCCAAATAGCTCCTAGGGTTTGTTCATCGCCCTTTCTCTCCCTAGAACTCTATTTCAGCTCTCAAAACTCGGATCCTTCCTTTAAAACCCTAAATTGGGTTAAAACACAGTTCTGTCAGACTACACGACCAGTGCACACGGCCGTGCAAAACTCCATCCTGCCCGTGTACACCCCCAAAACGCGGCGTTGCACTTAGTTGGTCGAGGGGATCACACGGCCGTGTAAAAATAGGTATTGCCCGTGCAAATCTCTGGAAAACTCACACGGCCAGAGGCGCCCTTGCACAGCTCGTGCAACTCCTGGCCGCGTAAAACCATTCACACGGCCACACTACACGGTCGTGTGAAATCAGCTCTTGCCTGTGTAAATGCCTCTGCTTCCTGTCGCACGTCCTAACTTCGTCCAATCAACTCTGAACTCGTGCCCAAACCATCATTCACGTACTAGAACCGGAAATATCACTAACAAGAGCAACCTAGCATGAAATCGGTTTAAAGCATAGTAAATGAGCCTCAAACAGTATAAGAATGATCGATAAGAAAATTGATAATTGGTTTTAATCGATAATCGGATTGAGAACGATGGTTAGTGGTTAAAAGTTAATCGGTAATTTCTTAGTGGTTTTGTTTTGGTTAGCTGTATATTTTAAGTGATTAATCGATAAAAATTTGATAACCGCCTTCTCGTATAACTATAAAATTTTGGCTTTGACTTAGGGAAAAAGTCTCAATATTCAAAACTAACCAAAGTCACAGTTTCAAATATCTATTGCAAACACGTAAATGGATGAAGACTTTCGATGATTTGTAATTTTATGTGTTGCAATTTGGATTTGGATTATGAATTAAAGATAATGTTATATTGTATTGATGTTATAATTATTATTTTATGTAACAACGTAGAAATGTAGTTAATTATTGAATTATTTGCATGATTATAGTTTAATATTTAAAAGAAATCATACAAAATTTCAAAATAACAAAAAAGTCACATGTAGAGTTTTTTTTTTTTTTTGAAATCATGTGGAGGTTGTTATTGGTTAGTGGTTAACCACCAAACTAGTCAATAAAACTTATTGATTCGATTTTCAATATGTATTTTTTGCTAGGGATGTCATTTCGGTTGTCGGTTAGTGGCTAACCGGACGGTCTAACCAGCAGTTAACCGGAAACCGAAAAACACTGGGCACGGTCGGTTCTCGGAGGCGCTCCATGGTTAGGCGGTTAGCCGAAAAACCGACGCCGGTTAACCGGCTAACCGACGCTAACCGACCGGCCTAAATGATGTCGTTTTTGCCTAACTAAAACACCCCATCCCCCAAATCCCCAACCCTAGCAACCCTTCGTGTTAGGCGTCGAGCGCGAGACAATCCGGTCACTTTCGTTGGTATTTCCCAATTGTATCTTCGACCTTTTCACCTGCAGACAACCTTCGTCGTACTTTTGGGCACGAACAGGTGAGAAGGGTAAAGTAGATTTGTGTTGATCGAACAGAGAGGGATTTTGCTGATTTTAGTTGTTGCTGTAAACACGTTGGTGGGTTTGAGCACAAATGCTACAGACTAGGGCCCAATGACTCCACACGCACACAATAACTTCCTTATGCAACTTAAGGCCTTAATGAATGAATAAAATGGACACAAGGTTCTAAAGCAAACGTTTCCTTACCAAAGCTCAAACGATGCGTTTTACTAACCTTGCCTTGCCCTGTCCTTCTTCTTTCTCCTTGCTCGATCAAATTACCCCTGCACTTTAAGAAGCGAACAGAGACACCAAGAAAAGAGCATAAACACTGAAATAGCAGAGAATAAATAAATGACACCACACGCAAATTTTTACGTGGTTTCCAACGTTGGGAGAAAGAGAATCCCAACATTGACTAGTCCACGGTCTGAGAATCACGTTTTGTGATCTCAGACGATCCTCTATGAGTATGTTCGATTAAGCTCCGAGATTACAATACAACACTCAACCCGACCGATTAGCTCCCCGCTCAATCGACACTATTCACATATCAGCTACCAACCGATACACCTTTGTTTCCCTAAAACCCAGACCCAGAAATCTCACTCAATTTCTGTGCTGACTTTTCACTCAAACCCTTGCTAATACCCTTAGCTCTCTTGTTTGAATTGCCTCGAAAAGTTTGCATATTCCTTTTAATCTCGAACTTATATACACACTCCTCCTGGCAGTAGCCGTTGGAGCCTTCCTTCTTTAGTTCCCTTTGAATTTGCCACCTTCCATCTTTGAGCACCAACTTACCAAACCGGCAGAATTGCATCGCCGACGCCCAGCCTTCTTCTCAGCAGCGGCGGTGACTCCCCCCACAATCGCGCAGCCAGCCCACTCCGTCTCCCACACAGCACAGCGGCGGCGACGACTCCGCCTCCCTCCAATCGCCCCGCCGCCTCCACACTCCCATATCTCCATCTCGGCCAAGTGGCCAACCCGTCGGCGACCTTTGGTGCACAATCGCCGTCGACTCCGCCTTCCTCCAATCCTCTTGCTCCCTCCCCTGAGATCATCTCCCCGCAAATCCTTCTCGCCGCCCGCCTCCAATCGTCGTGGCCGCCTCGCTCCAATCCCGCTGCCCCTCCACTCGCCGCGCCACCCGCCTTCACCCGCCGCGCTGCCCGTCGTTACAGCCAGCAACCCTCCTCCAGTCCTCCCATCACCGCCAGTCTTGCGTCAACATAATCCCTCCCGCCATCACAACCGCCACCTCGTTTCCCCCCAAAATTTATTGTTCACGAGGTCCTCCTGCAGTCTGCTCGGCTGCTCCTGGAATGAATAATATTATGTAAGTTAATTAGAAATGTCAAATGATGATTTAGAGTGAATGATGATTTTATTTATGAATGAAGAATGATGATTTTGGTGAATGATGGTGATTTAGAATGAATGATGATGATTAATACTATGTAAGTTTATTAGAAATTTAGAATGATGATTTAGAGTGAATGATGATTGATTTATGAATGAAGAATGATGATTTTGGTGAATGATGATTATTTTGAATGAATGATGATGCTTTTGGTGAATGCCATTCACGTGGAAATGGGATGTCATTATGCTTATAAGTTATATAGGTTTAGTGATGATGAATGATGTTTTTGTTTTTCAATTTTTAATTTGTGTAACTGTTGATGTAGGGCGAGACTTCCGGCTCCACGTGGAGGACGTGGCGGATGAGGTGCACCTTCCGCTGAGACTGCTTATCGTGGTGGGAGACCTCCGGCTCCTCGAGGTCGTGGTGGTGCGGGTGCCTCAGCCCCTCATGCTCAAAATCGGGGTCGTGGTGGACGTACAGGGAGTCGGCCTGTTCAGTCTGCTGAACCGTCGGTGTCGGCATCAATTGCATCGACTCCCGCCCATGCCGGTAGTGGAAGTACACCTGCTGCTGAGACTCCTTCAGTAGAAACGGTTAATCCGGCTTCAAATAAAGTTAAAGACGATCCCTTCAATCTAGAGAAATGGTTGGAGACAAAGGGTACAACTGATTGCTGGAAGGATTTTACGAAGGTGGCGGTGGATGAGTATCCGATGGGAGAGTGCAGGCATTGTTATACTAAAATCAAAGCACATCATCCAAGAACGACACTTCTGCAATGAATAACCATAGGAAATCATGTTTGGCTAAGGTTGCAGCATCCAGGGATCAGACTGTTCTGAACTTGCAGGCCGCAGATGGTAATCAAAGTCAAGTAAGTGCTTTATGGAAGTTTGATCTAGAAAAAGCTAGATATGCCTTAGCCGTGATGATTATTATGGATGAGTTGCCTTTTTGCTTTGTGGAAAGAGAAGGGTTTAAGCAGTTTATGCAAACGGTTAAGCCATTGTTTAAGATACCCGGAAGGAGAGGTATAAGAGATGATTGCTTTCATATATTCTTGGAGAAAAAATGAATTTGATAGAGTGTTTTTGAATCAAAGAGCAAAGGCAGAGTTTTAATCACCACAGATACATGGACATCTGACAACAACAAAAATTACATGTGTGTGACTGCTCACTTTTTTGGAGTTGATTGAAAGTTGCAGAAGAAGGTTCTCTCATTTGTTCCCATCACAAGTCATACAGGAAATGATATTGCAGAGAAGCTTGCAGAAATTCTTGAAGAATGGAAGGTGAAGAATCTGTTCTGCATGACCGTGGACAATGCATCTACAAATGATATTGTGAGTGCTTGCATGAGAACAAAATTAATGGAGTGGGGTTGTGATTTGATGGATGAGAAGTTTCTGCAGTTTTGCTGTGTCGCACACATCATTAATCTGGTGGTGCAGGATGGATTGAAAGTAATCGGAGGAGCCGTGGATAGAGTTCGAGACTGTGTGAAGTGGGTGAGGTCATCACCAGTTAGGTTGAAAAGGTTCAAGACTGCCATGCAATTTCTGGAGTTGGAGTCAACCAAATTGGTGTGTTTGGATGTACCGATCAGGTGGAACTCCACCTATATCATGTTAGAAGCAGCATAAAAGTTTGGTGGAGTGTTTACCACTTTGTATACAAGTATACATGATCATTCCTTCAGGGATTATGTTGACGCAAGAGGTGGTCTTCCAACTGAACAAGATTGGCAGCTGATTAGTAAGTTGATGAAGTATCTGAAAGTCTTTAATGACTTTACCCTCCTAGTCTCGAGTAAGTGGAATTTTTGCTCACTTTGTTTATTTTAATTTGATCATTTGACAATTTTGGTTTGTTTAAGTCTAATTTCCTATATTCTATTCTCATTGTACATGAACTAAATATGTGACTACCCGTCTTTTCTTCAAGAAACTTGTTCCACTTTATGACATCATTGAGGAATTGAAGAATGATCCGCATGAAGAGCTCAAAAAGATGGCTGAAAAGGCTGAAAAAAGGTACAAAACTATTGGTTTGAGACACCTGTCATGAATGAGGAGAATACAAAAGTGAATCATTTAATTTATATAGCATGTGTGCTTGATCCTAGAAGTAAACTTGATATGGTGTCTGAAGTGTTGGAATGATTTATGGACGTATAAAAGGAGGGGAAATTCAGAGTACTATTAAAAGGGAGATGCGTCAGATGTTTGAGATTTATAAAAGGAAGTATGGATCAGAGTCTGCATCTCAATCTACCACTGATGATAACATTGCTGATGGTGGTTCTAGTGAAGGTGTTGGTGATCGGATTAAGATATTGGAGGAGAGGCTTAGAAAGAGAAAAAGGGAAGCACTTCTACTGGAAACAGGAGGTAGCTCTGCTGAGCTACACATCTATTTGAAATGGCAAACTGATGGCATCAATGAAGAGAGTGATGATGCAAAGTTTGACCTATTGGATTGGTGGTCTCGACACTCTGGAATATATTCGATTGTTGCTGAGATGGCTAAGGATGTCCTAGTTGTTTCCATATCTTCTGTTGCCTCTTTGAGCGACCTAATGGTGGAGGCATTGATTTGTGCTGAGGATTGGATAAGGTATCATGGATCTAGGGAGATTGACGATAAGGAAGATGATAAAGAGAATTTGAATTTGGAAAGTAGTGGGTTCTGAAACTCTCTTATTGTTTAGTTTTTTGCCTTCTTTCCACTTAATTCAATGTATGAATGTACTAACACTTTATTTTCCTTTTTTTTCTTACACAGTTAATGTCACTTTCCAAACTAGAATGGAAAGTGCAACGAATACTGGCAATGTTGGCAATGCAGATGCAAGCCTCAACATTCCAGTAGAGAATGAGCAGGAGGGTGAAGAAGAAGTACCGAAGGAAGAGTATGAGAAAGATGGATATGATGATTATGGTCATGACTTGTTGCCCCAATTGAACGAACAGGGTTATGCAGATGTTGGTTCTTCTAAGGCTGGTGATAATGATAGATGATGAAGTGTTGTTGATTTGTTGTTATCTAGAGGATTTATTGTGATTTGTGGAGCTTATGT
The DNA here is from genome assembly GCA_946122785.1 of Linum tenue. Taxonomy (NCBI): domain Eukaryota; kingdom Viridiplantae; phylum Streptophyta; class Magnoliopsida; order Malpighiales; family Linaceae; genus Linum; species Linum tenue. The sequence goes on from CAMGYJ010000002.1 coordinate 41,997,429, forward strand.
TGTTGAATTAATGAATGTGAGACATTAAGTTGCTAATTTAGATGTATTTTCGATGCAAAAGGAATTGAAATGTAGGTTTGAAATTTTAATTTTAGGCGATTATAGTGTTTGTTCCCTTGTTGTCCGGTCGGTTAGGTGGCTCCAACCGAACCGGCCTTCAAATTTTGGTTGCCCCGGTTAAACCGCGTCGAAACCGAAAACCGGCCGGTCGATTTGCGGCTAACCGAGGCTGGAGGGGCGGTCAGTCGACGACAACAGCTGGTCGTGTCTCGGTTTAACCGAAAACCGAGATTTCAATTTTCGGTTAAACCGAAACCGACAGACTGCCAGCCCTATGTTTTGCTAAATGATTAATCACTAATCGCCAAATTGTTATGAAACTAATGAAAATATAAACAACTACAAGAGAAGATTAGAGAGGGAAAGACACAAGAGAAGATAGGGGAAGAGTTCTTCTTATTCATTCTACACTTTTGATACAATGGTGTGCTATATTTATAGGCTCACTTTGGTAACCACTACATCCTTATATCAATGCATATGAATGAGAGATAATAATGTAGAAATAGGGGTTACATGTAACTCCCAAGTGAGCATCTAATGTGGTAGGTCATTGGTCATCCATATATCAATATTTACATAATACTCCCCCTTGGATGACCACTAGATTACATTACGCTATCTCATACTGCCTCGTTAAAAACCTTACCAGGAAAACCCAGTGGGAAAAACCATGGTGAAGGAAAAAAGAGTGCAGTGCGTATATGCTCCCCCTCATGACCACATCATTTCAAATCTTTGAGTCGTTGAACTCAAATTTCACAAACAACTTTTAGAAAGATTGTTGTCGGGAGTTAGTTAGTGAACAATCTTCTAGATTGTCAATCTTATGCATGATCTTTAGATTTTCTTTATCCATGATCGTCAGGATCATTTCCTTTAGAAATAGTTCACAACCACAAGTCCTTTAGCTATGGTGAATCACAAAGTGTAACGAAATACATTCAGGAATTGCCCACTATAGTTTGTTTTGTTTCTCTATGAAACAGTTATATCACCATATGTAAGAGATAGCTCATCTCCGATCAACCAATATGAGGATCAAATGGTATATAGGATTTGGATATATAGTTCACCAAATCTCTCTTTGACAGTACCATAATAGAACAATCGCATATATTGTTTATGAAGGTAACAAAGAATTTCCAACGTTCCATTGAGGGAAACATTGTATTTTGCTAATATTATAAACACCAAAATGATAGTTTATATGGCGTTTGGCTAGCAATGTGCATTGGTGCTTTGATGCATCAACATATGGTACTTCAGGACCTAGTAAATCAACATAAAGTACTTCAGGACCTAATGTCTCACTTCTTTCTTGATGCCTAAATGGATCTTTGGTCACTTCTAGTGATCTTAGGATCCTAATGTTATTTGATGAACATAATTTGTTCATGCAAAATTACTTTTTTTTTACTTTTTCAACATTACCTTCCTTTCCCATAAAAAGGATCTTAAATCCTTCAATTTAACGCATGTCTCTAAGCAATCAACTGCTTTAGGAAGCTCTTCAGGAGCTCCAATAATACTCATATCATCAACATAATATGAGATCGTCACAAAAAAAACTTGACTAAAATAAATTGAAGCAAGCAATTCTTTCATATCACGAAAGATATCAACAAAACACACATCATAGAAACATATGAACTAGACAAAGCACACCCATAAAACACAACTCATACTTTAAAGTAAATCACAACTCATAAACCAAGATTTTAAATTCCTTGAAACACATACAAACAACCCAACTATATATGCACAATGCAAATGCTCTAATGCACTCTATCCGGATTTAACCTTTTAAGGTCCATTCACCCTACTGTTGTAGGTGTTCACTTAGACGAGTATTTCACATTCGTCTATATTGTCTCAACCCACACAAGGGATTTTCTTAGTCTATCAATATATGTTCTCGAGAACTTTACTTGTTTACTTCAGGTAAATTAATTCTTCGAGGAGTAACTAATCCTTCTGGGAGTTTCAAATATATATAACATCTTCAGAGAATTCAAACAAATAGGCTATCACAACAATTTTCAAACATTGATTTGAAAAAGTAGTTGCATCCAACACAGGGGAGTATAACTCCTCTTAAACAATGATAGGTCTCTTCGAGAAACCAATTGCAAAACATTATGCGATATCTCTCACAATTTCATACTTTCCAATATCACAAAAATTTGTTTGTATCCCGCTAGTTTTGCCCTTTTTTAGGTGCAAGGACTTCTGGTCCTTAAACTTTATGCTCCTTGAGCAAGTTTCATGATTTCTTTCTATATTGGCCAATAGCATCATCATTTGCATGCATCAATAGAGTTTTACTTTTGATCCTCACTTGTATATATCATATTCAGTATTGAAGTATAACATTTTTCGTCGACAATGACTTCATTACGGTTCCAGTATTGTAGTCCAATATGTTTTGAGATCTCTTCGCTTTCACAGCTTTCAGAGACATGTGTTCTTCTGGAACAAAAATTATACTTAATTCTTGGTTACTCTTCTTGAGTTTTCATGTCCTCGAGTTGACCATTCTAATCACAACTCCTTTTTTTTTCTCGAGGATGTTTATCGTTGGAACCGATTGGTCTATCACGCTTCATGCGCTCTTTTAGACACATTTTTTTATATTAGAGTATCTAACAAGGATATCAAATTTAGTTGGAGCATTTACAGCTAGTATATGTGACTTGGTCACTTCGTATGGCCAGTAGAGGCAATTGATAGTTGGTAACGATAATTCATCTTATGAACTTCAGGTTCATGTTTCTTACTTTGAGGATCAAAACTAGATAACGATAACTCATTCCAACTCATCTCTTTGTCTAGCTGTTTTTTTTCTCTCCCCCTTAATGTTGAAAAAGTGATTCATCAAAACAATAATTTCGCAAACAAATTTCCCATTTGGGATTCATACCCAACACAATTTCTCAATTTCCAACGAGAATCAACTTAAGATACTGTGGTGGAGCAATTGGGATGTATGCGGCACACCCTGATATTCTCATATGAGAAATATTAGGTTTTTTACCAAAATCATTTGTAAAAAGGGGGAAACTTATGATAACTTGTTGGTTAGATGCGAACCAATACTATCACTTGCCAGCTAGCATGTCCTCAACAAGAGACTGGAAGGCTCAGCTTGTTCTATTAAGCAAAGTGATATTTGATTGGATAACCATCAAAATGTATCCATAGTGAGGCAACCAATCTCGCAAACATCGGGTTGCGATTATATAAAATACATGTGATCATCCATTTGATGCAAGAACCCATAAAATTCACAAATGATCCAAATGACTGATGTATTGTTCTGCATACACGTCCATAAAATCTCAAGAGATTTGCCAACTCTTATACAAGCGATGATCAATTGTTATATTCTCCTTGAGAACAAACATGACATAATAACTCTTTTGGTTGAAGAGTTCTTTGAATTCTCATATGATGTTCTCATGAATTCTCAAAGAACTTTTTTTCGCATCAAGATCCGGGATGGTCTAACCGGATCAACCAATTATCAAGTTATCAAATCTTGTAAACTTCTGGTTTACACTTTTATGTGTACGGATTGTACTAATATACATGTAGTACATATTTGTGATGCAAATATTAGTTTCACTATTTTCTTGATAAGATATTCATTTTATTAATACCCTTTTAATTGGGTAATGCATCATCACTAGGTAGTTTGGTTCCTTCAGGCCACAAAATTAGCTCCTTTAAAGCTTTACCATATTTTGTACCATATTCCACCCTTCCGGGGACTTTTGATTTGATGCATTCTTAGTAAACACAAATTCCTAGTGAATATCATCACAAATTGTTATCATGAGTACATAATTTAGTTACTTCAAGTAACCAAACATAAGCTTTCGGAAGCTTTTTCTTATTTATGTACTCTACCATATAGTTTATATGGAATTTTTCTAGTACTCATACTTTATAAAAACATAATAAAAGTAATAAATGAGAATATTTCAAACTTAAGACAAAAATGATGAATTTATCAAGTTAATTGTTCTAGATAAAGCTTATCAAATTAAATTATGTATGAAAAAATAACGTCACATAAAAATATAAAAAAAATAAGAATCATAATACTACAATTGTGAAAAATAAATAAGATTTATTTGGAACAATACCATCACTAACTAGGTGATTTTAAATTTATATATGCATTTCATTATACATTATAATTATAATGTACAACAGGTACATTATGTTATCATGACTTTGATAATGCAATTGTGGTGTCATCCTTATTTATAGTTCTCCTTTTACTCCTCTTTTCTCACTTCTGGTGAAAAGATCCAAACAATACATATACCATATATATATAATTATGTTATAGTTTCATCCACTTAAGGGAATAGATTGTTTCATTCACTTCTGGGAATGAAAATGTCTCAAGTGCAATATCATTTTCATCTTTAATGGAGAATATACCAACTTATAATACAAAAATATGCTCAATAATATTGATATTGCATCAGCATATTTGAATTTACTCTTCCCTTTGATTCTTGGTAGAATAAAGTTTTTTTTTTAGTACAACGGGTACGAGACAAACACACTTTTCCATTACAATGGTAACATACAGAACCAATATTCTTATTACCATGTAATTTTATTTCTTTGCCCTTGAATTCTTCAATTTCCACTTCTGGGGAATATATGGGCTCTTGGAACTTGCATTTTCTACATATCAATATGGGATTGATAAGAACAGGATAACACGGAGAATTGAAAAATTAACTCATCACTTATATTACTTTTCTTGTTATTGTTACTACATGAGCAAATTTTAATTTGCGATAATGTCAAAACACCAATTTAATTTTAAGGAATCGATGTATGTATTGTAAAACACATAATAATATAAATCAAATTACACAACCCAAAATTTTAATCCAAATAGATGTACGTGATAAAATATCAATGGATGGTTTACTATGAGAAAAGAGTAGCATCCATCTTAATGTATTGGAATGAGATAATCTCACCACAAATAAGACAATAAGATATGAAAGAAGACGAAGATTTGCATACCTTCATCATATTGTGATTTTACTCCAATATAATAAATTGTGTAGAGAGACAATGACCAACCATGATGCTAGCAGAGCTTCGTGCTGATAACGTGTTATGAAACTAATGAAAATATAAACAACTACAAGAGAAGATTAGAGAGGGAAAGACACAAGAGAAGATAGGGGAAGAGTTCTTCTTATTCATTCTACACTTTTGATACAATGGTGTGCTATATTTATAGGCTCACTTTGGTAACCACTACATCCTTATATCAATGCATATGAATGAGAGATAATAATGTAGAAATAGGGGTTACATGTAACTCCCAAGTGAGCATCTAATGTGGTAGGTCATTGGTCATCCATATATCAATATTTACATAATACAATTTGTGGTTTACCGAAATGGAACTTATTAGTATCCCTAGATTTTGCTAGGTCTTTGCCAGAATTAGTTAAAGAAAATCAACTGTTCTCCGCCATAAATGGTTGCATTAATACTTGAATCAAAATAGAAAATACCCATTCGTTGGGCAGCTTAATTCTTTGATAAAAAATACCCCTTTCAAAAAAAAAAAAAAGTTCTTTGATAAAAACGAGTGGGATTCCATAGTAATGGTGCACCGAAGTGAACGACCAAACCCACAAATTTAGCCACCCCCAAGAAGAACTCCTAGGCTTCCCCAATCGTATTAAGTTATAGTTGTGCATGAACATGATCCATCAAGAACCCTTTCATTCACATCTCCATATAAATACTCGATCCATATGCACGATTCTTCTAACCAAGCACAAACTATAGCTAATCGGCAAAAGAAAAGTGATAGAGAATTAACTCTATAGTAACAACTTGGTTGCTAATCAAGACAACTTGAAAGCAAAGATGCAGAGGAGTTCTGGTTTCTATGCTGCAAGCCCTTTCGCTGCTCCCAGGGTGGTGGAAGCTGCAGCGGTGAAGCAGGAGCAAGGCGTTACTATCAAGCAAGAGGCTGCGGCGCCGGCGGCCCTCAAACCTGCTGCTGCTGCGGTGAGCCGCATCAAGCAAGAAGAGGTGGCTAGGAAAGTTGCGCCCTTGGCTCCGGTGTACTCTCGTTGCATCGGTGGTTGATGTCACGGCGACGATGGTTGTGGAAGCTGGAGGAAGGAATTATCATGCTATGGTTACATAAATGTCTTAAATAAAGTGTTTAGTTTTTGAATCTGCTCTTTGTTTGGTTGATTAGTTCGTTGGCCTGGTTTGGTGTTACTTTTGAATGAGGATATGAATAAAGTCTTTAAATTTCCCAAATTTTCTTGGCAGACATGTGTATTCTAGAAGGGTTTCTCATTAAATCGCTTGGATTGGATCCATCATATACTAACAATTTTAGGAATTGGCCATAAAATACAGAAACTGAACAAATAAGAGCGATGTTGAATTCTCACACAATTTGATTATTTGAAAACAATCTCAATTCTTGATCGAGGATCTGATGGAGTTGAGTAATTTTCTTTTGTCTCGATGATTTAGTTCCCTACAAGAGAAAAAAGTCAATATTGAAAAACTCAATTTAAACTGATTAAAAATTAATTGAATTAGTAAAAAATAGGTTAAGTATAATCTACCAAACAACAAACTCGGCCATCAACTAAACTCTTAATCATTGACCTGGTGCTTCTACTGTTTATGAATAAACATAGCTCCCATAATGAGGAATTTTACAATGCTATACAGTATTGGTGCTATAGGTTTTTTGCCTTTATGGTACAACTTGAAGTTGTACCTTTAACGTTAGTATAACTTCAGATTGTACCTATACTATTTTATACAAATTCTTTTATGGTACAACTTGAACTTGTACCTTATGTGATGGTACAACTTTAACTTGTAAAGTTATACCATAACATAAGGGTACAACTTTCTTTATGGTACAACATGAAATTATACATTTACCGTTATGGCAAATTTCATAAATATTATTATTTTAATATATATTGCCATAAATATAATAAATGGAAAAATATTTACAGAAATATTGTGATTAGTCGCCCAACATACGCGGTCACGCCTGAGAGTGGAGCGGACCCGCTGAACTTGCTCGCACTCGCGTGAGCTAATGGCAAAGCAGTCTATAATATATATATTTACATGGGGAATTAGCCTAAATGTGTAGCTGCTGCATATTATTATTATCGTGCATCTCCCATGGTTATTGCATGGGATGAGTGAGTTTATGATTAATCATCAATAGGCTTATTAAGTTTGGTTCAGTCTCAATATCATAGTTAGTAAAATACGGCATGGGTAAGTTAAAGGAAATAGAAGTTTTAAATGTGGTGAAACACCTCGATGGGGTGCGGGGGCAACACCTCCGGCCCGCGGTGTATGGGTTCAATGTTATTTGGTTTGGGTTTTGGGCTTGGTCTGTAACCGTTTCCTTTGCCAGATTGGATTAGGTTTAGACCCACATGGAGAAGTACTATAAATACTTCTCATACTCTTCTGTAATCTGTAAAATCCTCGATATAGTGAAACTGACTCTCTCTCGCCCGTGGACTGGCTAACACACATTGTGTTAGTGAACCACGTAAATCGTGTGTCTGTGTTTTTCGCTTATCACTTTGGTATTCTTGCTTTATCGATTCCGGCGATTTCCCGATCCGTAGCAGCGCGTTTATAACATATACAATGAGTTATATATAAAATACGTATGAGTATTGTATTTTGTTCTAAATTAATGATACATTTAATAGTATATAAGAAAATATAAGATATTTAAATTAAAGCAAATAAAGGTTTTAAATTTTTTTTCTGTTACTAGAAACCAATTTTCTTGTAGTGATGGTGTGTGATTACAGAATCATGAGTTCGGATCCATGCGATAGAGTCGGAGTTGGTTGTTTAATACACGTATATATGGACATATACTAGGGATGGCAATTTCGACCTGACCCGTTTTACCCGACCTGTTTGACCTGTTTTGGGGCGGGTCCGACCCGCCCCGTAGGCGGGGCGGGGCGGGCATGGGTAGTCTCATCGACCCGACCTGCCTTGACTCGCCCCATTCTCAACCCGTTCTTGTCTAAATTACATGTAATCTTAGTCAAATTACTTTGAATTTTCCTTTTATTGCATCATATTTTAGCTATAATAAAGTTGTAAATTAGTGAAAACCTCAATTTCTCCAATAATTTAACAACAATTGTCATAATATTGTTTGTTTTCTTAGTCTTATAATAAAAATAACGAATATTTCTAATATTTTTCATATAAATTGCATACCCATTGGGTCGACCTGCCCCGACCCGTGATCAATTACCCACCCTGGACCCGCCCTGCCACGGGGCGGGTCTGGGTACCAAGAAACCCGCCCCAGACCTGCCCCATTGCCATTCCTAACATATACATATTTAATGCGTTTAAAACTTCTATTTCCTTTAACTTACACATATCGTATTTTACTAACTATGATATTGATACTGAACCAAACTTAATAAGCCTAATGATAATTAATCATAAACTCATCCATCCCATGCAATAACCATAGGACATGCATGATAATAATAATAATATGCAGCAGCAGCAGCTACACCTTTAGGCTAATTCCCCATGTAAATATATATAGTATAGACTGCTTTGCCATTAGCTCACGCGAGTGCGAGCAAGTTCAGCGGGTCCGCTCCACTCTCAGGCGTGACCGCGTATGTTGGGCGACTAATCACAATATTTCTGTAAATTTTTTTTCATTTATTATATTTATGACAATATATATTGTTTTAACTTTTAGAATTAACCATCAATCACTAAATCAAAACATTTATTGTCTTAATAAAAAAAAAACCTACATTACGAGATCATTATCTCTCAATTTTAAAATCAAAAGACTATATGCATACACCAACTCTAAATATCAGAATTGTTAAAATTCTTAGTCGACTTTATGAACCAATTTAGAACATTGAAGATCAATAAAGATTAAAGAGTTAATGATATATTTCGCCTCTGTATTATGAAGGTTTTCTTATCATAACATTTAACATTGGTAATATTTCCTTTCCTAATATAGTTCTTCATATATAAACATTTTCTTGTTGTGGCCCTTACTGCTAAAAGACTGTTAATCTTATCCTAAAACCATACCCGCCGCCTCATACCCATCAAACTTTTTGCGGATTTTATCCATACTCACCCCATACCTGGTCAAAGCGGGATTCCCCGCGTTGACTGTGTCGGGGGCGGTCAGATACTCGCGGCCATGGGTTTGATTGTCATCCCTAGTCCTGAGAAGAAGACTCTGCTCTGCCCCACCATCAATGTTCGTATCCCCGTCAAGTTCGACCTCCATGAACCCAAACCCACACATAATCAACGTCCCAAGTCCAAACCTAAACCTAATTGCCGTCTTCCGCCTCTGAATCGCCGACAAAGACGACCGGGAAAGCTGAAGAGTTACGCCTTTGTTTCCTCCAGTCTTGTCATCCGCCACCCCTGCAATGTGTTGCGCTCCTCAGGCCTCGCCATCCGTCGCCCCTGCATCGCTAGAGAAGACAACCAGAAATGCTGAGATCCGAGTTTGTTCAAGGAGCAGCAGGTTCGTGGTCAGAACGCTTTGTTGACTGGCGTTCAAACAAGGTCAAAATTCTATTGGAGGGGCGGTCAAAATATTGTTTGGAAGGGTGGTCAAACATGGTCAAAATCTTGTTTGGGATGGCGATAAACGCGGCCGGAAGTGTTAGTAAACGGTATATGATCCATGATTGAACCTCTTCCGACAACTCAAGTTATTGGGATCAACTGGTTCTTGACATGGTATTAGAGCCTTCTCTGACCGAGAGGTCTTCTATTTGAATCACGATGACCCCCATTTGTTTCTATTAAACACATGGTGTCAGGATATGAGAAAACTTCAAGCCCATATATGATGGCTTTCATTTGAGGGGGTGTGTTAGTAAACTGTATATAATCCATGATTGAACCTCTTCCAATCACTCGAGTTATTGGGATCAACTGGTTCTTGATAGGAAGGAGGGTCAAAGGATGTGAAAATCCTGGTCGGAAGGGCGCACAAGCTCTAAATTTGTTTGGGAAGGTGGTAAAATGAGGTCAAAATTGCGGTTGGAACTTCCGTTGAAAGAGCGGTCAAACGAGCCCTAAATTTCTTGGAAGGATGGTCAAACGTGGTTGAAATTGTGGTTGGAAGGAGGGTTAAATGTTGTGAAAATCGCGTTGGTAGGACTGCGAAAAGAGGTGAAAATCATGGCATGAATGTACCTCTGCTTCTGGCGGCTCATGCTATTCTTCGACGGACCCTGTCGATCAACACAGCTTTTCCTATGAAAAAAATTGAAATGTAAGTGATGCATTATAGTTTCCTGCATCGGGAATCTTTAGCTAATTACGACTACTCCTAGGAAAACATAACGATAAACTGAACCATTCTTCTTCTCATTGATAATAATTGAATCGCAAAGTATATATTCATAGGAAAACATAGAAAAACCTAATAGGTAACCCTATCCCACTCTAACAAGGTAACGAATAACTTACTCAACAAAACACAATAAACTAATACGAATATTGCAAATACCCATAATAACCCTACAATTAACTAATAATTAATCACTAATTACTAAGCCCAACTCGGTAGAAGGCCCAACGGATGTTGTACCGCATCAATCCTCCCCTTTTGAAAAACTCTCCGTAGTTCACGCGTCATCTTCAACCTGGATCAATGTAGAAGAACCGCTCGCACGTAGTGATGCAAATGAAGCGAGTAGATGAGCATCTCAGACAACTAATTAGTTTGCGTCGTTTCCAATTAGGAGCAGGGACTTGAACGAATCCTACACCAGCTCCCACTTCTTCCTCTTGCGTCCCCATCATGGGCTTCCAATGAAGCCAATCATTTCCCCCCCTTAACTTCCCATGCAATCCACGTCCAGGAGCACAAGAGTACGTATATTGCTCTTTTTGTACCACCAAAATTAAATTGCTCGCATCCCCCCCACGTAACCCACCTGCAAAACATAACCTCCAATCCTCTACTTCCAGCGCCACTCCCTCGTTGCCTTCATGTCCCATTCCAAAACACGTTGCTAAATCACCTCCAACTCGTTGCAGGATGTGAGTAATGAGTTCCATCATTAATCTCGTTAAAACCACAGGGTTCGCCTAACTCCATCTCTTCCTTAGGCCCCCCACACGTCCATGTCTTCCCACTTGAACTTGAATTTGGACTGGCCTTCTTTACGGTTCCACCCGTAAGTCCCATGACACCATCTATTGGATGCCGTGGATGAGAATAGCGGGTAAATATATTGGATTAAAATATCACACGCTTGTAAAAGGTTCTCAGATAAGTTGGACCTGGCGGCAAGCCTCCAGAATTACGGTAACCAACTTCCTTAGACCAATTTACTTCGGTAATTTAATAACGCAATATACTACGACTATTCTCAAAATGACAACAAGCATAGGCAATAATAAATGACACCGAGGATTTACGTGGTATACCCTGATTTTGGACCAGTCCACGGGAACAGCAGCTCCGGAGTATATCTTCACTATAACAATGGTAGGTTACAGAGATTTTCTCGATACAAGAAATAGAACACGCGGTGTTTCCCAAACAACCTCACTATTTCACTCACAAGGAAATCTCCTATCTACCCGTGATTGTGAAAACGTTTCACAACCGAAACCACAAGAAAGAAATAGAACCGAGATCCAGCAAAGAAGAATGATGAAGATGGAAAAATGGGATGCTTTCCAAAGGGAACCCAACGTCCCTTTTATAGCAAAAGAAGAGGGAACCAAATTAATGAATTTGGTTGGGAGTTCACCTGCTTCATCTGCTTGCCACTCACTTTTTTTTCTTTTTCATTTTTCTGAATTACCACCGCCAATCCTCTACCACATGAGGCGGTCCCAACAATTCTCCCCCGACCGACTACATGAGCGACTTCATCATCCCTGCAGCTGATCGACAGAACTCGAACTTTTCTCTTGGAAGAGTCTTGGTACACATGTCAGATCCATTTTCGTCAGTATGAATCTTCTCCAGTTGTAGCTGCTTCATTTCAAGTACATCACGAATCCAGTGATATCGAACATCGATATGTTTTGACCGAGCATGAAATGAAGCATTCTTCGCAAGATGAATAGCACTCTGACTGTCACAGAACAGTTGTGGTCTTTCCTGTTTGAACCCAAGTTCATTCAAGAACTTCTTAATCCATATCATCTCCTTGCACGCTTCCGTTGCTGCTATATATTCCACTTCAGTTGTGGAAAGAGCTACATAATTTTGTAGCCTTGACTGCCACGATATTGCTCCCCCTGATAAGGTAATCAGGTACCCAGAAGTGGACCTCCTCGAATCAACATCACCTGCCATGTCAGCATCTGTATAGCCAATGAGGACAGGTTTACCATCTCCAAAACATAGACTCATTTTGGAGCTACCTCGAAGGTATCTGAGGACCCACTTCACAGCTTCCCAATGTTCCTTTCCTGGTTTGGAAATGAACCGACTGACAACTCCAACTGCATGAGCAATATCTGGCCTTGACACACCATGGCGTACATCAAACTTCCCACTGCTGAAGCATATGGAATTTTATCCATCTCCGCCTTTTCCTTCTCAGTAGACGGGCTCTGTTTGGATGCCAATGTAAAGTGGTTAGCAAGAGGACAGCTAACCGCCTTAGCATTATCCATGTTGAAACGTTGAAGTACTGTCTCAATGTACTTCTCTTGTGACAACCATATCTTCTTGGCACCTCGATCCCGAACGATCCTCACACCAAGAATCTGCTTTGCTGGTCCCAAGTCTTTCATGGCAAAAGACCTGCTCAACTCCTTCTTCAAATCATTGATCTTTGAGACATTCTGCCCAGCAATTAGCATATCATCCACATAGAGCAACAATATGATGAAATCTCCATCTGAGAATTTCTTCACAAATACGCAGTGGTCAGAAGTAGTCTTCATGTAACCTTGCTCCCCCATAACAGACTCAAACTTTTTATACCACTGCCTTGGTGCCTGCTTCAAGCCATACAAGCTCTTACGGAGCCTACACACATGCTCCTCCTTTTTCTCCTTCTTGAAGCCTTCTGGTTGCTCCATGTAAATCTCTTCCTCAAAATCACCATGAAGGAAGGCAGTTTTCACATCCATTTGTTCAACCTCCAGGTTAAGACTTGCTGCTAGTCCCAGCACAGTACGAATGGATGTTATTTTCACCACAAGTGAAAATATCTCGTCAAAGTCAATGCCTTTCCTTTGACTGAAGCCTTTCACGACTAGTCTGGCTTTGAAGCGTGGCTGACAGTTGAGTTCATCATGCTTGATCTTAGCTTGTCTTCATCATTCATAGCTTCTGTGAAGCTTTCTGGTTCTCCGCCGTCAGTAAGTGAGACGTATTCAGTCTCAGGATATCTGGTAGACGGTCGTGAAATTCTACCAGATCTGGTTGTTCGAACAGGAGAACCTTCTATGCCTGGTGGTTGACCATCATAATCAGCATCTTTTAGTTGAACCTCCACATGGGCATCTGGTTCAACTATCTCAGGCTGATCATGTTGTACTTCTTCTCCAACTTCTGTAGGCGCTGGTGTTGGAGGCACTAGCTCAAGGTTTGGCTGGCTAGCATCAGTACTAGGAACTTCTTTCCTAGCAACTACATCTTCGATGGTCTCATTCTCGATGAACACAACATCACGGCTTCTGATAAGCTTCTTCTGGATTGGATCAAAGAATCTATAGCCAAACTCATTTTGACCATAGCCAATGAATACGCACGGTCGCGTCTTTGAATCCAACTTTGACCTTTTATCCTTTGGAATATGGACAATGGCCTTGCAACCAAACACCCGCAAATATTTGTAGGAAACTTCTTTTCCTGTCCACACCTTCTCTGGGGCGTCATACTTCAGTGGCACACCGGGTGACCTGTTCCACACATAAATTACTGCAAGCAGTGCCTCCCCCCAGAAAGATTGTGGTAGCTTCGAGTGTGATAACAAGCACCTGACTCTCTCTAGCAGGGTCCTGTTCATCCCCTCAGCTAGCCCATTCAATTGCGGCGTCTTTGGTGGTGTGAATTGCTGCCGAATTCCATGTTCCTTGCAGAAGGTAGCAAACGGACCTCTATACTCTCCACCATTGTCAGTCCAGATGCACTTCAGCTTCTTGCCAGTTTCCCTCTCCACTAGGGCCAGGAATTGTTTGAAAACGTCTAGGGCCTGATCCTTGGTCTTCAAGGTATACACCCAAGTCTTCCGTGAATGGTCATAAATGAATGTCACGAAATATCTGGCACCTCCAAGTGATTTGACGTTGACATCGGGTTCACAGAGATCATAGTGAACTAGATCCAACACGTTCTTTGCTCTTGAAGGGATGGAACTTTTGAAAGCAACTCGGTTTTGCTTTCCCGCAAGGCAATCGACACGCTTCTTTAGATGAACATGATCCAACCCAACTATGACTTTCTTCTGGGCCAACTTTGCCATGGACTTCTCACTCATGTGACCGAGCCTTTTGTGCCACAATTCAATTGTGTCACCATTCTCCGCTGAGTTGATAATCTCTGGGGAGATCTTGGCTTCCGTCACATACAACTTTGATGGATTCCTGCCCTTGGCCAACACCAAGGAGCCTCTGGTAAGTTTCCACTGGCCATTGTGGAAGGTGTTACAGTAACCTTCCTCATCCAACTTTTCTACAGAGATGAGATTCAAGCGTATTTCTGGAACATGCCTGACATCCTTCAGTAGTAGCTTCGTACCATTCATCGTCTCCAAGCATACTTCTCCTTTTCCAATAACTTTGGAAAGGTTTCCGTTTCCCATCCTTACCACACCAAAGTCACCTGGTGTGTAAGATGAGAAAAATTCTCTCTTGGACGTCATGTGGATGGTAGCACCACTATCAACTACCCAGCTTGTCTCTTGGGTTGTCAGGTTGACAACATCTTCCTCGTAGACAATATTGAACTCATCAACAGAGTTTGCACCATCATCATCACTGTTCTCATCTCGTTTTCCCTTCCTTCTCTCATTTCTGAACTTTGGGCAAAATCTTCTGATGTTGCCCGTTTCCTTGCAGTGATAACAATGGATGTTGGCAAACTTGTTGGACTTCCCTCGACTCTTGCCTCTTTGCTTTGAGCCTCTCGCTTCACTTCTTCCTCTGCTTATGGAATCCACTGTCAGAAGGTCTGACTGGAAAGATGATGAGGATGCACCTTGTGATCTTTTTCGCATCTCTTCGTTCAGGACTCCGGTTTTGACAATTTCCTATAACTCCATCTTTCACAGAGTTGGTAAGTGAAATTTTTAGCGTCTCCCAAGATTCTGGAAGGGAAGCTCGAGGAGAGCAACCACCTCATCTTCCATCTTTATGCCCATACCGGACAACTGATCCACGATCCCTTGAATTTCGTTCAAGTGATCCGCCAAGGATGTGCCTTCCTTGTATTTCATCTGGACCAACTTGGTCAGATAAAATAATTTTTTGTTGCCGGTCTTAGATGCATAAAGTGCCTCCAGCTTTTTCCATAGAGTTCTGGCATGAGTTTCTACGCTAATGTGGTTGTACACATTGTCGTCGACGAACTACTGAATGTAGCCGCATACTTGCTCATGCTTGAACTCTCATTCCTCGTCAGTTTTGCCATCAGGTTTGGTCAGGCTGAACACTGGCAAATGCAACTCCGTCACGAGTAGGAGATCCTTCATCTTGTTTCTCCATATGTGATAGTTGGAGCCATTCAGACTTATCATCTTGCTTTGTTTTGCCTCCATTGAACGTGGCTCTGATACCACTTGTTGGGCGCAGCGGGTGAGAATAGCGGGTAAATATATTGGATTAAAAAATCACACGCTTGTAAAAGGTTCCCAGATAAGTTGGACCTGGCGGCAAGCCTCCAGAATTACGGTAACCAACTTCCTTAGACCAATTTACTTTAGTAATTTAATAATGCAATATACTACGACTATTCTCAAAATGACAACAAGCATAGACAATAATAAATGACACTGAGAATTTACGTGGTATACAGTGATTTTGGGCCAGTCCACGGGAACAGCAGCTCCAGAGTATTTCTTCACTATAACAATGGTAGGTTACAGAGATTTTCTCGATACAAGAAATAGAACACGCGGTGTTTCCCAAACAACCTCACTATTTCACTCACAAGAAAATCTCCTATCTACCCGTGATTGTGAAAACGTTTCACAACCGAAACCACAAGAAAGAAATAGAACCGAGAGCTAGCAAAGAAGAATGATGAAGATGAAAAAATGGGATGCTTTCCAAAGGGAACTCAACGTCCCTTTTATAGCAAAAGAAGAGGGAACCAAATTAATGAATTTGGTTGGGAGTTCACCTGCTTCATCTGCTTGCCACTCACTTTTTTTTTCTGAATTACCACCGCCAATCCTCTACCACATGAGGTAGTCCCAACACCATCGAACGTAACCCACTCCGTACAAGATCCTGTGGATCAGGCCTCCAATACGTAGCCTGAGCCCATTCAACTTCATGTGATGATGATCTCCCCGGTTGCGGTCCAATTCACGCATTAATGAGGGTCTCAACTCTTGGCGCATTGGGGTTGTACTCCTGGCGTCGAATCCTAGCTGGGTTGGCCTGGCCGTATGACTGGTCGGTGAGTCCCCTTCTCCACGTTCCACTCCTCCCCTCTTGGATTAGGCGTGTGATTCCCAAGTCCATAAGCTGAACTAATCACTCTTGGCGTCAACGGTTCCAGTTCGCCGTCCTCCGTCTTGTTAATCAATGGAGGCGCAACCACTATTGCTACGTCGGTGGTCCGTGGCGGTGAAGCATCAAGGGCATAGGCTTCGTCTTCGTCCTGGGCCTTCTCCAACACGACTAGGGCTTCCTCTTGCGGCGGTGGCTGCAGAACCAGTTGATCCCAATAACTCGAGTTGTTGGGAGAAGGTTCTGCTCTCAATCCTCCCCTCACTATTGGTCTTCCTTCCAATCCCCAGCTCTCGATTAAGCTTACCCCCACAAATTACCTCCTCTGGCATGCCCAAATCACACCTCTTCTGCGTTGTCATCGCCTGGTGGGGCATGTCGACGGCAATATATATAGTACATGTACACGTGAGGTAAAGAACTGAAAAGAGATTTACAAGGGCACCAACTAGCTGTTGTAACAGAATGAGGAACGTGAGGAAGTGAGTGGCAGTAGAATAGGAAGGTTGTTCCTTATCAGCCCCCCGCAAGTGAAGCCTCACCGAGGCGTAACTTGGAGCAAAATCGAGCAAAAGAAAGCCGTGTGAGAGGCTTAGTTAAGACATCGGCAAGCTGATCTTGAGCAGGTAGGTAATGAACATGAAGCATCCCCTTACTAACTTGATCACGAACAAAGTGGAATTCAATCTCCATATGCTTGGATCGATTGTGAAAAACAGGGTTGTGAGCCAGATAGGTAGCCCCGAGATTGTCGCACCATAACACCGGGGAAGAGGGGACGGATTGACCCAATTCAGCCATTAGAGATCGAAGCCAAAGGACCTCCGCAGCAACAGTGGCAAGGGCCCTGTATTCACATTCGGTAGATGACCGTGCCACTGACTTCTGTTTGCGTGTGGACCAGGAAATGAGGTTGGAGCCGCAGTAGACAGCGAAGCCAGTAATGGACTTACGATCTTTCGGACAAGATGCCCAAGAAGCATCGGAATA
This sequence comes from Linum tenue, assembly GCA_946122785.1. NCBI lineage: Eukaryota > Viridiplantae > Streptophyta > Magnoliopsida > Malpighiales > Linaceae > Linum > Linum tenue. The sequence continues at coordinate 42,015,228 of CAMGYJ010000002.1, forward strand.
ACCATGGATATGCAGAGAAGAAGAGCGAGTTATGTGCAGACCTCGATCAACGGTGCCACGAAGGTAGCGTAGGATGCGCTTGACAGCACCACAATGAGCTTCCGAGGGAGAGTGCTGGTATTGTGACACATGGTTCACTGCGAAGGAGATATCAGGGCGAGTAAAACTTAAGTACTGAAGGCCACCAACAAGGCTCCGATAAAGGGCAGGATCGGCAAATGGCGGAGAGGCGTCTATAGCACTGTTCTGAATGATGTCGATGGTGGAAGGCGTGGAGATGGAATTCGCAGCTGTCATCTTCGCGCGATCGAGCAGTTCGTTGATAAATTTACGCTGACTGAGGAGTATACCAGAGGCAGAGCGATGAACTTCTATGCCAAGGAAATAAGAGAGGGAGCCCAGATCCCGAACTGCAAATTTGTCGTTGAGATAGGCCATCAATTGCTGTAGTAGTGAGGATGAATTGCCGGTGAGCACAATATCATCAACGTAGACGAGCATGTAGAGGCGGACAGAACCAGATTTATAGATGAAGAGAGATGGATCAGTTCGAGAAACAGAAAACCCAAACTGAACCAAGGCCGCTGCCAAACAACCCAACCAAGTGCGTGGAGCCTGGCGAAGGCCGTAAATACTCTTCCGAAGACGGCAAACATGATCTGGTTTGTCGGGATCGACAAAACCCACCGGTTGGCGCATGTAGGCTGTTTCCTGTAACTCACCATGAAGAAAAGCGTTAGCAATATCAAGTTGATGCAATGGCCAGCTATGAGTGACAGCAAGCCCAAGAACAAGACGGAGCGTTGCTGGGCGAAGAACTGGGCTGTAGGTCTCGTGGAAATCAACACCCGGAATCTGCTGAAATCCGCGAGCAACCAATCGGGCTTTGTCGCGCTCAATGCTGCCATTGGCGTGGAATTTGGTGCGAAAGACCCATTTGTTGGTGAGGAGATTGTAATCCACCGGTGGGGGAACTAAGTCCCAAGTATGATTCCGAATCAAAGCAGTGAATTCGTCGGTCATGGCGGCACGCCAGCGCGGAAGCTTGAGGGCCTGAGCAGCCGAGGTGGGTGTGTCATTCAGTGGAGGTGGACAAGCAAGAAAGGTTTTTGGCTTAAGATGGCGTGTTTTTATTCGGGTGACCATGGGATGATTGGAGGCAGTGGGATTGGTGATCAGGTAAGGTTGAGGAGAGGTGTTGAAGCGAGGGCGGGGAGGAAGGGGTTTTGCGAGGAGGAAGGGGAGTAGGGGATCGAGGGTTAGAAGCAGAGATGGACGAGGTCGAGGGTTGTGGGGCGGACAAAAGGGTTAGGCAGAGGGGGAGGAATATGGTAGTCGGGGGATGTGGGAAGAGTGGTGGGATGTGGGCTGGTAGTAGTGTCAGGTGGATCAGGGGTAGAAGAGGATTGTGGGCTGGGGGCAGAGCCAGGTGGGTTGGGTGGTGGGGAGGGTGGTGGGCTGGGAATGGAAACATGGGCCGGAGAGGTATGGGGATGGGCCATAGAGGAAAGGGAAGGGGGACAGGGCAAAAGAATGGGACTTGGGCTAGGGTGAGAGGCCGGGCAGGGAGAGGTAGTGGGTTTCTCATTGAAGGGAAATTTGGTTTTATCGAATAATACATGACGACTGACATAAATACGACCAGTGGGTGGATGGAGGCAACGGTAACCTTTATGGAGTTTTCTGTATCCAAGAAATACACAAGGAACAGATCGAGGGTCGAGTTTTGAAGAAGTGATCGGACGAAGCCAAGGATAGCAAAGACAACCAAAAACTCGTAAGTTGGAAAGATCCGGGGAGCGGTTAAATAACGTAAAAAATGGTGAATTATTATTGAGGAGAGGAGTAGGTGTACGATTGATGAGGTAGCAAGCAGTATCAAAGGCAAGCGTCCAATATTTTTGAGGAACTTGAGCATGATGCAAAAGAGCAAGACCATTATTCACGATATGGCGATGTTTGCGCTCGGCGCAACCATTCTGTTCGGGAGTATAGGGACAAGACGAACGATGAGAAATGCCATGTTTAAGAAGATAGGATGTCAAAGCCTGATATTCGCCACCCCAATCGGATTGGAAAACCTTGATAGGTAAGGAGAAGAATTTTTCAACCATTTGACGAAATTGAATGAACACACTAAGCAATTGCGATTTGTAACGCACAAAGTAGATCCAAGAAAATTTGCTGTAGTGATCATAAAATAAAATGTAGTAAGATTGATCATCATAAGAGAGAGTAGGAGCAGGGCCCCAAACATCACTACAAACCAATTCTAAAGGAGCGTTGGCTTGGAACGTGGAAACAGGAAATGGGAGTTTGTGAATTTTGCTAACCGCACAGCCATGACATAACGAAGAAGGACTAGAGACAAAATTTATTTGATGATGGCGGAGAGCACTTTTGACAGCCGGCAAATTAGCATGACCAAGACGCTGGTGCCAAGTGTGGAGGGAGGCGAGACATGCTTGAGGAGAGAGACGGCGGGACACGTGGAGGGGCAGCGAATAAAGGCCATCCACTGCAAAGCCCCGATATAACTCAGCGTTCGTGAGACGGTCCTTGATAACAAAAGAAGAATCAAAAAATTCAATTGAGACCGGGTTAGAACGAGTGAGTGAACTAATAGACAATAAGTTGTATGGAGCATCTTGGACATGGAGGATATTATCAAGAGAGAGAGAAGCGTTGGATAATGCAGCACGAGAAGAACCAGAGTGAGAGATAGGGAGGGAGTTACCATTGCCAAATAGGACCTGATCAGTACCATTATATTCAGAGTGATGGGCTAAGTTATCCAAATCAGAAGTCAAGTGATGGCTTGTACCGGAGTCTACAAGCCACTGCTGAGGATTAAATGGTTGGGCCGGGCTGGATGCTAAATAGGCATGTGGGCCAGGAGAAAAATGAGAGTGCCCAGGCTGAGGGGCAGGGGCGGATTGGGCTGAGGACATGGAATGCTGAGATGGGCCAGAAGATGTTATTGGGCTCGGACAATGAGGGCGGATATGCCCTTTACCACCACAGTTATGACACACCAAATGCTGGTGAGAGACATTGGGCCTGGCCCCAAGCAAGCCCGCCGCTGGCCTGTCAAACAAAATAGCAGAAGAAGAGGGATTAGTGAAAAAAGAGCCACGACCCCTGCCGCCGCTACGTCCGCGACCCCTGCTGCCACGGCCACGCGAGCCACCAAAGCCACCAGGGTAAGAGAAGAAGGCCGCCGGCGTGGAAGGGAAAGAGACGGCGTTGTAGCGCTTGAGCTGAGACTCTTCACTGAGGAGAAGGGAGTGAAGATCTTCAAAGGCGATTGGCTCCATCCTGGATTCCAAGTGACGAACAAAAGGCCGATAGTCTTCACCAAGACCATCCGTAATCCAACCGATAAAATCGTCAGGACGAACGGGTGCCCCAAGAGCGGCCAATTGATCAGCCTTCGATTTCGCCGTTTGAAGGTATTCATGAATACCCACTTCGCCGCGACGCAAATGTTGCAGCTCCTTGGTGAGATGACGGATCTGAATTTTGGATCCAGAAGCATAGATCCGGGCTAAGGCCGACCACGCATCAAAGGCAGTGGTTTTGTTGATGATGTTGGACATGACAGCCTCAGAGAGGGAGCAAGTGATCCAGAGAAGCACATGCTGATCACGATCATACCACTGTAAGTATGCCGGATTGGGCTGATCGTTGACAATCTGCGGCGGGGCGGGAAGCGTGCCGTCGACATGCCCCATCAGGCGATTACAACGCAGAAGAGGTGTGATTTGGGCATGCCAGAGGAGGTAATTTGTGGGGGTAAGCTTAATCGAGAGCTGGGGATTGGAAGGAAGAGCAATAGTGAGGGGAGGATTGAGAGCAGAACCAGAAGAAACAGAGGTGGAGGATTGGGGGGAAGTTTCAGAAGTCATTGTAGAGGAAATAGAAAGGATCGGAGGGATAGAAAAAATCTCGTTAGAGGAGAGGGCTCTGATACCATAAAGATGCTCTAAGGCTTGAGTTTATTATTCAGTATCTCAACAATATATATAGTACATGTACACGTGAGGTAAAGAACTGAAAAGAGATTTACAAGGGCACCAACTAGCTGTTGTAACAGAATGGGGAACGTGAGGAAGTGAGTGGCAGTAGAATAGGAAGGTTGTTCCTTATCACTTGCGATAGAATCGCCTCCCCCCTTTAAGGCGGATGGCTATGCACGGCTCCAGCGAGGTGACGTCGACGTGGTGGTCATCCCCAAGGCAATACCCTCGATGGTTAGGTCTCCAACAGGCGGCGGCGGTGGTGTGACGACCCTTGATGGCGGCTTTGTTAGTGACGTGGTGGTGGGAACGACGACAACGTCAACTGCAGGGAGACTTCTTTTGGCTTCGACTCCAATGCCTCGGCCGTTTGAAGATCGGGTGACCTCCTCGATTGCGGCATCTGATCCTTCCAGGTGTGACACCATTATCTCGCGAACTCTCGGCAGCAGTAGCCTTGTTGTTTTGATTAGTGGCTCCTTGCAACGTCACCCATGCACCCTTGTATTTGAAGTGCATCGTCCTCAGCTGCCAATTAATCATCCAAGACGCCAACTCTTTAAGCCAGTGAACGCCAAGGACAACTTCGAGCCCATGAATTGGAAGCTCAAATAAATCAACGACCAACCTTGTGCCCTGAACTTCCATAGGAACAACTTCAAAACAACGGTTACAAACCAGACAATCGCTATTGTCGACCTTAACCTCGAACGGAGGGATCTGCATAGCTTGCAAGGATATCTTCTCTCCAACTTCGCGGCTTATGAAATTGTGTGACGAACCATGGTCAACTTGCACGATGGCTGGTTCTTGGTGGATTGTTGTGTTAAGAGCGCACAAGGAGATCTCTACCTTGGCCGGACTAGGAGGTCTATCGGGCCGCTCGTCAAGCTAGATCGGTGGTTCTCCATCGACAAGTTGTAAAGCTTCATCCCTCGACAACCTTCTGCGTTCGCCCACTTGCTTCTGGATGATAAAAGACCTCTCATCGATCTGCGAAAAGCAAGTCCCGTATGCGAGCATCGTCGAGCTTGGTTCCCCGGAACATGGCTCTGATACCAATTGACGCATTATAGTTTCATGCATCGGGAATCTTTAGCTAATTACGACTACTCCTAGAAAAACATAACGATAAACTGAATTATTCTTCTTCTCATTGATAATAACTTAATCGCAAAGTACATATTTATAGGAAAACATAGAAAAACCTAATAGCTAACTCTATCCCACTCTAACAAAGTAACTAATAACTTACTCAACAAGACACAATAAACTAATATGAAAATTGCAAATACCCATAATAACCCTCCAATTAACTAAGGGGTAATTTGGATGGATTAATTGATTGTGTGGTATTTGTAGGTTGAAATAACTCATAAATTGCAAATGTGGTATTTTTGTGTTATTTGAAAATTTTGAGGATTAAATTGTCTTGTTTGGATGAACCAAATGGATGAGTTATTTTATATGTGATATTTGATAAGAAAAGTAAGAAAATACCATAATGCCCTCTTCATCTAGTTTAAAAACCCATATGAAATCCCCAATTATTAGCTTCAATCCCTTATTCTATGAGAACATATTGTTGCTGCAACTGCTAGATTACAAGGGATCGCAAACCATTCACAAAAGAAATAAAGCAACCCATTCACATATCACCACTACTATTCGACTCCAACAAAAACCATTCACAAATGGCTGCAATTGCTCCACAATTCCACCACCAACCATTCATATCTTGTTGCATGTCCTCCACGGTGGCCAAATAGTCATGTCAGGCTTCTCCTTCTCCACAACTTTTCTCAGCATGCAGCCCCTATTTGAGAAAGAGGGAATAATCGGGTGGAGTGGAGGTCTTCAAATCTTATAAAAAAACCCAGAAAAACCAGAAGAATCCAGAGAATACCAAACCCAACCCCTAATTGAAGAAGAATCGCAGGTTCCAAACCCAACCCCCAATCTATTCCCATATCACACATTCACTCCCAATGGAGCTCGGCACAATTCACCCCAATTAATCCAAACCCAGAGCCATGTCAAAACCCATAAATCGGAGAAGATCCGGGAGGGAATCAAACGACAATGAGTTATTTTGTTCGTCGCCGCTCTCGCTCGGACATGCGGAGGTCTTTAAAGGAAGATTAATCGCTTTTGTTAATCTTTTGGAGCCTTGTCGTCGTTGTCCCTCTTTCCCACTATACGACTGCTCAGCTTCCGTTCGCCATCGCTGCTAACTCTCCTTCGACTTTGTTCATCGAAGTCTAGGGTTCACTATACTCAATCTGATCTACATGAAGAAAGGAATCCCAAAATAGCAGAAGAATTGATTATGCATCAACCGATTTTGGCTAAAGGCAGAAGAATCAACGGATTCGGAGAAAAGGAGAAGGAGAGAGGAGACGGGAGACGGGTAGAAAGAGATGAAAAGTGGGAAGGCAACGCGTAAAAACGCGTTATTTCAAAATAAAACCCTCTCTAGGTGTTACTTAGAATAACTCGATTTTGTGATATTCTCAAATAACTCAGCCCACAATACCACATCAACCAAAAAATTTACCAAACGAGTTATTCTGGACTAAATAACTCACAATGAGTTATTTGGGCCAGAATAACTCATGGAAAAAACTCATCCAAACGACCCTTAATAATTCATCACTAATTACTAAGCCCAACTATGTAGAAGGCCCAACGGATGTTGTACCGCATCAGTAAGGTAGCAACAAAAAAGTTGCCCGGCGACAGCTGAGATTATCAATGGTGGGAGGACGCTGGGATGGAGAGAAGATTTGCATTTGCAGAGCCTTGAGTTGGGAGAGAGATGGCGAGGGAGGAGAGAGAAAGTTTATTGTTGTGTTAGGGAGGAAAGAGTGAGGAACTATTTGTTTGTGTTCTTAATTAAAATTTGAAATTGGACTAATGTGTATATTACAAGATTAAGTATGTCTCTCCATTGTGTGAGAGGTTGTTTCAAGCAAGCACATATAAGATATCAAGTTAATAAGTAAAAATAAGAACCCTCCCTTAACTAGTAGCACGTGGTCACCTTACTCCATGTAGATGAGGAACACCTTGTAGATGAGGGGTCATAATATGTATGTCACACTTGGTGTCGGACGCGCGCGGTCACCACTACTCCATGTAGATGGGGGAGGTATATATGTTATTTACTCCTTGTAGATGAGGAGGTTATGTTCATGATAAGTTGGTGCCAGACGGTTGTGCAAGTTAAATCGAGGGTGGGATTCCCATTTCAAGTTAAGTAAGTAGAGAAGATTATAAGTAAGAATATGTTAATAATAATATACTCCTACTAATGTACCCAATAACATATCATAAGCATCGAATGTGCATGGCTGTTTATTTACGTATAGATAATGAAATTAGGATTAGGACTGACCCCATCGCCCGCACTAAGAAGCGCCAAGGAAGTGAGCAATCAGACAACTCGCCAGGAGGAAGCTGCTTCACAAGGGTTGGTGATTGCAGAAGATCCCAAGTGAACTCCTTCACTTATGTACTTTTATTAGTAGGCTTAAGACTGATGCTAATTTTGATTTGTACGGTGATTTGAAATCATTTTTGTTGTTCTTTCAATTTTGAGTTATTTTGATTACTCAAGGGCATTTTGGTAAAAGTAGTGCTCGGCCGAGCTAGAGTGTTACAATTAATCGTATTACCAAAAAAAAAAAAGGATTTCAGTTCTTATCGTACTCTCGTTTGTAAATTACAAGCAACTATATACCTGTGATTTACGACCGGGACGGGTTCATAACATCACAAAAATATCGGACCTCCACATCATATACATTTACTATATGGACTCGTAAGTCACTTCAACTCATTCTATTTCTATCTGCATGTGCTAACTCTGATTGGGCAGGCAATCGCAATGATCATATCTATACTTCTGCCTATCTTTATCTATTTAGGCTCCAATATCATCTCTGAGTGCTCACAAAAACAACACATGATTGTTAGGGGCTAATACTAGTAGAGATAAATACGAGAAAATCAAAATCCATAGCTTTTATTTACCACAAATTGCGCCATATAATTCTTTGTATATACTTGTTATTTCAATCAACTCCATAGATGACTTTTTGTACATGGTATATATATATATATATATCCGTTTAAAATGATTGCATCAATCGAATTTCTTTAAGTCCAGATATCCATTCATTGGGCGTCTAAATTCATTCATAAAACAAGCATATGATTGCTGACAAATGATGCAACGAACCAAGTAACCAACGTAACCCACAAATTTAGCCAGCCCCAAGAAAACTCCTAGGCTTCCCCGATCGTGTGAAGTTATATATAGTTGTACGTGCATGAACATCCATCAAGATTCAACAACCCTTTCAATCCCATCTCTATATAAATACTCGATCCATCGGCGCTATTCTTTTATCCAAGCCACAAACTAGCAATCGGTAAGAGAAAAGTGAGAGAACAGAATAACGTACGTCTAATCAGGACTACTTGAGAGCAAAGATGCAGAGGAGTTCTGGTTTCTACGCTGCGAGCCCTGTTGCTGTTCCCAGGGTGGTGGAACTGCAGCGGTGAAGCAGGAACAAGGCGTCGGTATCAAGCAAGAGGCTGCGGCGCCGGCGACCCTCAAACCTGCTGCTGCTGTGGTGAGCCGCATTAAGCAGGAAGAGAAAGTTGCGCCCCCGGCTCCGGTGTAACTACTCTCGTTGCATCGGTGGTTGATGTCACGGCGACCATGGTTGTGAAAGTTGGAGGAAGGAATTATCATGTTATGGTTACATAAACGTAGTAAATAAAGTGTTCAATTTTGAATTGAATCTGCTTTTGGTTTGGTTGGTTAGTTGGTGTGTTTTGGTGTTACATTTGAAAGGTAAGGTTATATATGATGATCTGAATAAAGTATTTAAATTTCCTAATTTTTCTTGGCAGACATGTGTACTCTTAAATATTTTCTTATGGGTTCATCATCTTATATTTAATCAATTCGATTTGAATGCGATCATAGGCTAACAATTCAAGAAATTGATATATAAAAATTAGTTGTAACACATAAAAATTGAAAAAAATAGGAGATTGTGTGGAATTCCTGAAATTGGTAATTGGAACACAATCTCAATTCTCACATTATCTTTAGCAAAGGAAAATATGAAATTTTATTGATGTATATGTGGAATTTGGACACATATCATTCACCCAAACAACCCTTCAGAAATCTTGATATTAGGTAACATAAATACATAATAACCATTCAACAGTTTTGTCTTCTTGAATTAGTGATTTTTTTTAATGATGAATGAATTAAAAGATTTGTTCTCGAACAAATTCAACTTTGATTGCTCAACCATCCTATTGACGGCAACGACAAAGAGATTTATCGATCACGATTGACTAAGATAACTTTGCAACTCCCCAAAAATACTAAGGGGTTGATTGGAGAAAAAAGATTTATGTTATAGATTCATTGAATTCGTAGATTTTTTAAGAAAGTTATATTTTTTGGCCTTTTTGTATTATGTGTTGTAGTTTTTGAAATTTCAATCTCTAAAATTTGTGGATATCAAATCTCTTATTTTTGAGTCAGTGTCGTGTCATTTACTCCTCGGAGCTTTAACAATGCCCATGTAGTGGCTAAATAGACTTTTCATCGGGAATTCGCTTGCTTACGGATTACCACCTTTTTTTTGGAGTTTTCCTTGTAACTAAGTCGAGTCTTTGTCCCATGGGCCTTTGGACTTGCCTTGGAAAAAAAAAATATGGAGTATAGGACGTAGTTTTTAGGTCAATATTTGTTGTGATTGGAAAAAAAGTCTCCCTCTCTCTCTCTCTCGATCTCAAATGGGGTTGTGAATCGTCATCGTGCCCCGAGGTTGTTACAGGCTTTCCACCGTCGTGCATGGACGGAGCATGGCTCTTCGGAGCTCCATGGCGTTAAATTCCCCTCCCACAATGGAGGGTTGTTCTCAGATCTTCTATTTTCCCCAAGTCTCTATCCTTAAGTCTGTGGATTTGGCCCCCTTCGGTTTCACGACCATGGAGATTGCGGTTCGTTTCAATGATGATGATAATGTTGCTGGCTTTCGTCGGGGGATTTGTCGCTTAATCGTACAGATCTTTGGAGTTTTGCTTGGGATTCCTACCCTCAAGACAATGTTGGTCCGAGCGTGAAAATTAGAGGGGGATGTAAGATTTTCCAGGGCGTATTTGGGGCTTACCCAGTTCATCTTTTTTTGGAGGAAGAGATAGGCAAAAGGCGGTCAAGGGAACCCCGTGGATCTTCCCCACATTCATGTTGGTGCTCTCTCGGTGGGTATCATCGTCGGAGGAGGTGGCCCATCTCCTTCGTTGCGCTCCATTGGTTGTGCAGATTTGGCGATTTCCCTTGACTATTTCACGTAGAAAATGGCAATTCGGCTGTGCTTGGCATTGGGGGAGATATATATTCTCTCCAAATCTCCACCACTCGGTGATTACTAGTGGCCTCTATGTTAAGGCGGAGACTGTGCTCGACCTGGCTCTTCCTCTTGCGGATGAGATAGCGGCTTCTCACGATGACCCTACAAAAGGTGAATTTGTAGCCAAGATTAAATTTGAAAAAGTTCATCACTTTTGTTTTCTTTGTGGAGTTATAGGCATTATTGGCGATGTCCACTGTAGGAAGGATGAGTTATCCTATGCTCCATCGAGGTATGGGAAGACTAACTTGATGATAGAATATGGCCCCCAAATGAGTGAGCAATCGTTGGCCAAGCGGAACCTTCGATTCACGTGGATCCATGCTGATACCTTGGGGGTCTCGTTGCTCTCGCTTGACTGGACATTTCTTGGAACCGTCAACAAGGCCTACAGTTCAAGACTTGGTGATTGCAGGTGGTCAAAATAGGGGTTCCAGTTGGCAGGAAACCCGCAGGCCTCGTCTTGGGAGTATGGAGATTCACTTTTGGTCTCTATCTATGGTCCATAGTGTCAGTGACAGCAGCCGCCGCTTTTTTTGGTCATCTGGTGGATATGGATTTAGCGGGTAAAGGGCCTGATAGTTTGAGGGATGGTTCTGTGCCGACCTATGCTTATCCCTCTTCAAAGCGTCCTCGTCAAGGCAATGATCATCCCTCTTACTCAACATCGACTACAACTAAGGTGGCGCCAACAAGCCTTGACTGGTCACAGCCACATCCATAAGTATTATCGTCTGGAACTGTCGAGGGATGGGCTCCCAGTTGACGGTTCCGTCATTGGCGGAGCAATTGCTCGTTTCTCTCCTAGCATAGTCTTTTTGTGTGAAATAAAACGGGATGATGACTTTGTTCGTAATAAGTTTGCTAGCTTTGGTTTTAAATAAGTATGTTATTTTAGTGCGTCAAATGGAAGTGGGGTCTGCGGTAGCATGGGCTACCAATGTCACCGGTACTATGCATTTTCTTGGGTCTTTTCTGTGTTTTGTAAAGTGTCTTGTTCCTATTTTTGGGAGGTTTGTAATTATGTTCGTGCACCTAGATTGTGATGTGTATATTCGTCAGAACCAGTTTAATGATATTAAGAATTTTATTATTTTGGTCTCTTTGTCTCTCTTTGTTGTTTTTGGTGGTGGTGAATTTAATTATTTGCTTTACTCTACAGAAAAAGTTGCCGGTAATGTGCCGATTTGGGCATGCCTTGATCAGCTTAGTTCCTTTGTTATGTTGTAGGTTTGGGTTTATTTAGGCTATCAAGGGTCTCTATTCACATGGACCAATTGTTGGTCAGTTGGTGTGCATATTATGGAGCGGTTGGACAGATGTCTCGTGAATGTTGATGCTTTGTCTGAGTGGTCAGAACGGAAGGTCATCCACTTAACTGATCTAGGATCTGACCATTGTATGCTTCTAGTACAGTTGTTGAAGCAAAATCATCATTTGCGTACGACATTCTAATATGATGGGAGGTGGAACTCCAACATTCAAGCTTTGGATGTTATTAGAGCTACATGGCAGCAGGAGGTTCATGGCACTCTTCAGTTCGGGCCTTTACTCAGTTCAAGCATTCTTGCCATGAGTTGGTTGCTTGGGCGACTGTTGATACGTCCAACTTTACTCGCTGGATCACAAATTCAAGGCGGTTATTGAGGAAGCATGACAGGCAACTTCTGTGGATTGGGACTTCATTAAGCATTTGGAGAGCTAGCTTCTGGATGCTTATAACAGAAAGAATGCTTCTGGAAGCAGAAGTCTCGAGTACATTAGCAAAAAGAAGGTGATTCTAATACCAATTTTTTCATGCGGCTGTTCTACATAAACGTAGGATAAATTAGATTGTTGGGTTGCGAGATGAGGCCAGTGTTATGCATCATAAAGAGGAGGCGATGGAACATTTATTTCTTTATTGTCCGGTTGCGCGGGCTCTCTGGGACTATTCAGGACTGGAATACTTGGGGGGAGGGCAATGCAGTTAAAAGCGCGTTTCTACCTAGAAGCGGAAAATGGGTAAAATCATAAAGCGTAGAATTAAAGCGTAAAATCGTAAGTTTTTACGCATGCTGTAAATAACTAAAATTATGTTAAGTGCGGCATATACCATGTAAAATATGAGTGCATATAATTTAGATAATTTAATAACATCTTCATAATAAGTTCATAAACATAAATCTTAACAATAAGCCACCTTCGCCTCTATGCTAATGAATTTGGGAAGAGCCTCGTTGGTGAATTAGATTACTCTATTGAAACTAAGAATGCATCTAAGTACCTAGTATGTATCTTTTAATCTCCAATGTATTATATTGTTGGTAATTTACCTTTAAAATATGCTTTTTATAAATAATTTTATGAAAAGAGTACCCATTTAGTGAACTAAAAGCGTAAAAACGTAAAGCGTTTTAGTGAACTAGAAGCGTAAAACAGTAAGCTTTTGAGCTTTAAAGCGTAATTTAATCCGATTTTATACACTTAAGATCTTATATGAAAACGAAAGCGGTTTGATCTCGATTCTTTTCTTCTTTTTGTGCATGCAGAAAAAGGGAACGAAGGAGAGTTTGTGGAGGCCAGTCGAAGGGCGACAACCACGAACGACATAGGCTAGCCGCTTTGACTCTCCACTAGTCGTCGGCTGTCCAATCATCATCTATAGAAGCAAAGGAAAAGAGGAAGAAGAGAAGAAATGAGAGGGAAGGAGGGGATTTGGTGGTCTTGTGGGAGAGTGTGACGACGAACGATAAAATTTCGTTGTTGTACCCAATTTTTTTGTTTTAATTTTCATTTGCATTAAAACATTGGCGTTTGAGGAGGGAGCATACATAACGGTTTTTTGTTGAAACTGAATCAGACCGGATCTAATCCAGTCCGGTCACGGTTGAAACCGGATCCCTATCCAATCCAGTTTTCGGTTGCTCATTTAGCCAAAACGGTTTTTAAAACTGGGTTAATCCGGTCCAGTTTAGCCGGACCAAACCGTTTCCCACCCCTAATCGAAACCCTATATATGTATGACACGCTAAAACACAACACCAAATTGTGACCAAATATAATCACAGAATGTAAATGCAGAATAGTGGGTAAGTTTAATTTATCAACCCGGGGTCTAGATCTACTGCCTACTTTGTGAACTTCTATTATCTAGCAAGACTAATTGAGTGAAATGTGAGTTTAAAACCAAATCAAAAAGAGTGAAATGTGAGTTTAAACCAAATCAGAAAGAAAACAGTAAATTGTATTGTTTTCTAAAGCAAGGGAATAGTCACTAGTGGATAAGTCCCCCTAGCTCACTAATTAGCTTCAAGTTGTAATTCCCTTCGGTTTATTTACTGTTGACTAAACTGCGGAAGATCCGAAATTAGTTTGGAATCTCTTCAGCTGACCAAGCCCTCTTAGATAGAATACCCGGCAGACGACTAGCCTTCACCTGAATAGACTGCTACGACGATTCACACAAAACTCCATTATTGGAAACAAATTCTAGTATAAAGTAGTGAATTGACTGACTCTCATACAATCAATTCAATCCTATCGATCGAAGAAACTCTAACAACCTCTTTAGATTCTATTTATCACAGGTTGAAGAAAAAATCAAGACAAATTGATCAGGATTCAATTGACTCAATAAACCCACTTAAATTGATTAAAATCAATCAGTATATCATCCCAAAAGTCATTACAATCAAGATCCCTAACACATTAAACTAGGGTTCTTCATACCCAAGTGAGAGAAAGGTCTACTCCATAAAGAGAGAGAGAGAGAGAGAGAGAGAGAGAGGAAAACATAAATTAAAGCAGTACTACTCATAAAGATAGGAATAATCTGCTATGGGATGTCAATCTTCACTATTGGGGATGCAATCTGGGCTTCAATGGTGAGAAATCCACTCCAAATAGCTCCTAGGGTTTGTTCATCGCCCTTTCTCTCCCTAGAACTCTATTTCAGCTCTCAAAACTCGGATCCTTCCTTTAAAACCCTAAATTGGGTTAAAACACAGTTCTGTCAGACTACACGACCAGTGCACACGGCCGTGCAAAACTCCATCCTGCCCGTGTACACCCCCAAAACGCGGCGTTGCACTTAGTTGGTCGAGGGGATCACACGGCCGTGTAAAAATAGGTATTGCCCGTGCAAATCTCTGGAAAACTCACACGGCCAGAGGCGCCCTTGCACAGCTCGTGCAACTCCTGGCCGCGTAAAACCATTCACACGGCCACACTACACGGTCGTGTGAAATCAGCTCTTGCCTGTGTAAATGCCTCTGCTTCCTGTCGCACGTCCTAACTTCGTCCAATCAACTCTGAACTCGTGCCCAAACCATCATTCACGTACTAGAACCGGAAATATCACTAACAAGAGCAACCTAGCATGAAATCGGTTTAAAGCATAGTAAATGAGCCTCAAACAGTATAAGAATGATCGATAAGAAAATTGATAATTGGTTTTAATCGATAATCGGATTGAGAACGATGGTTAGTGGTTAAAAGTTAATCGGTAATTTCTTAGTGGTTTTGTTTTGGTTAGCTGTATATTTTAAGTGATTAATCGATAAAAATTTGATAACCGCCTTCTCGTATAACTATAAAATTTTGGCTTTGACTTAGGGAAAAAGTCTCAATATTCAAAACTAACCAAAGTCACAGTTTCAAATATCTATTGCAAACACGTAAATGGATGAAGACTTTCGATGATTTGTAATTTTATGTGTTGCAATTTGGATTTGGATTATGAATTAAAGATAATGTTATATTGTATTGATGTTATAATTATTATTTTATGTAACAACGTAGAAATGTAGTTAATTATTGAATTATTTGCATGATTATAGTTTAATATTTAAAAGAAATCATACAAAATTTCAAAATAACAAAAAAGTCACATGTAGAGTTTTTTTTTTTTTTTGAAATCATGTGGAGGTTGTTATTGGTTAGTGGTTAACCACCAAACTAGTCAATAAAACTTATTGATTCGATTTTCAATATGTATTTTTTGCTAGGGATGTCATTTCGGTTGTCGGTTAGTGGCTAACCGGACGGTCTAACCAGCAGTTAACCGGAAACCGAAAAACACTGGGCACGGTCGGTTCTCGGAGGCGCTCCATGGTTAGGCGGTTAGCCGAAAAACCGACGCCGGTTAACCGGCTAACCGACGCTAACCGACCGGCCTAAATGATGTCGTTTTTGCCTAACTAAAACACCCCATCCCCCAAATCCCCAACCCTAGCAACCCTTCGTGTTAGGCGTCGAGCGCGAGACAATCCGGTCACTTTCGTTGGTATTTCCCAATTGTATCTTCGACCTTTTCACCTGCAGACAACCTTCGTCGTACTTTTGGGCACGAACAGGTGAGAAGGGTAAAGTAGATTTGTGTTGATCGAACAGAGAGGGATTTTGCTGATTTTAGTTGTTGCTGTAAACACGTTGGTGGGTTTGAGCACAAATGCTACAGACTAGGGCCCAATGACTCCACACGCACACAATAACTTCCTTATGCAACTTAAGGCCTTAATGAATGAATAAAATGGACACAAGGTTCTAAAGCAAACGTTTCCTTACCAAAGCTCAAACGATGCGTTTTACTAACCTTGCCTTGCCCTGTCCTTCTTCTTTCTCCTTGCTCGATCAAATTACCCCTGCACTTTAAGAAGCGAACAGAGACACCAAGAAAAGAGCATAAACACTGAAATAGCAGAGAATAAATAAATGACACCACACGCAAATTTTTACGTGGTTTCCAACGTTGGGAGAAAGAGAATCCCAACATTGACTAGTCCACGGTCTGAGAATCACGTTTTGTGATCTCAGACGATCCTCTATGAGTATGTTCGATTAAGCTCCGAGATTACAATACAACACTCAACCCGACCGATTAGCTCCCCGCTCAATCGACACTATTCACATATCAGCTACCAACCGATACACCTTTGTTTCCCTAAAACCCAGACCCAGAAATCTCACTCAATTTCTGTGCTGACTTTTCACTCAAACCCTTGCTAATACCCTTAGCTCTCTTGTTTGAATTGCCTCGAAAAGTTTGCATATTCCTTTTAATCTCGAACTTATATACACACTCCTCCTGGCAGTAGCCGTTGGAGCCTTCCTTCTTTAGTTCCCTTTGAATTTGCCACCTTCCATCTTTGAGCACCAACTTACCAAACCGGCAGAATTGCATCGCCGACGCCCAGCCTTCTTCTCAGCAGCGGCGGTGACTCCCCCCACAATCGCGCAGCCAGCCCACTCCGTCTCCCACACAGCACAGCGGCGGCGACGACTCCGCCTCCCTCCAATCGCCCCGCCGCCTCCACACTCCCATATCTCCATCTCGGCCAAGTGGCCAACCCGTCGGCGACCTTTGGTGCACAATCGCCGTCGACTCCGCCTTCCTCCAATCCTCTTGCTCCCTCCCCTGAGATCATCTCCCCGCAAATCCTTCTCGCCGCCCGCCTCCAATCGTCGTGGCCGCCTCGCTCCAATCCCGCTGCCCCTCCACTCGCCGCGCCACCCGCCTTCACCCGCCGCGCTGCCCGTCGTTACAGCCAGCAACCCTCCTCCAGTCCTCCCATCACCGCCAGTCTTGCGTCAACATAATCCCTCCCGCCATCACAACCGCCACCTCGTTTCCCCCCAAAATTTATTGTTCACGAGGTCCTCCTGCAGTCTGCTCGGCTGCTCCTGGAATGAATAATATTATGTAAGTTAATTAGAAATGTCAAATGATGATTTAGAGTGAATGATGATTTTATTTATGAATGAAGAATGATGATTTTGGTGAATGATGGTGATTTAGAATGAATGATGATGATTAATACTATGTAAGTTTATTAGAAATTTAGAATGATGATTTAGAGTGAATGATGATTGATTTATGAATGAAGAATGATGATTTTGGTGAATGATGATTATTTTGAATGAATGATGATGCTTTTGGTGAATGCCATTCACGTGGAAATGGGATGTCATTATGCTTATAAGTTATATAGGTTTAGTGATGATGAATGATGTTTTTGTTTTTCAATTTTTAATTTGTGTAACTGTTGATGTAGGGCGAGACTTCCGGCTCCACGTGGAGGACGTGGCGGATGAGGTGCACCTTCCGCTGAGACTGCTTATCGTGGTGGGAGACCTCCGGCTCCTCGAGGTCGTGGTGGTGCGGGTGCCTCAGCCCCTCATGCTCAAAATCGGGGTCGTGGTGGACGTACAGGGAGTCGGCCTGTTCAGTCTGCTGAACCGTCGGTGTCGGCATCAATTGCATCGACTCCCGCCCATGCCGGTAGTGGAAGTACACCTGCTGCTGAGACTCCTTCAGTAGAAACGGTTAATCCGGCTTCAAATAAAGTTAAAGACGATCCCTTCAATCTAGAGAAATGGTTGGAGACAAAGGGTACAACTGATTGCTGGAAGGATTTTACGAAGGTGGCGGTGGATGAGTATCCGATGGGAGAGTGCAGGCATTGTTATACTAAAATCAAAGCACATCATCCAAGAACGACACTTCTGCAATGAATAACCATAGGAAATCATGTTTGGCTAAGGTTGCAGCATCCAGGGATCAGACTGTTCTGAACTTGCAGGCCGCAGATGGTAATCAAAGTCAAGTAAGTGCTTTATGGAAGTTTGATCTAGAAAAAGCTAGATATGCCTTAGCCGTGATGATTATTATGGATGAGTTGCCTTTTTGCTTTGTGGAAAGAGAAGGGTTTAAGCAGTTTATGCAAACGGTTAAGCCATTGTTTAAGATACCCGGAAGGAGAGGTATAAGAGATGATTGCTTTCATATATTCTTGGAGAAAAAATGAATTTGATAGAGTGTTTTTGAATCAAAGAGCAAAGGCAGAGTTTTAATCACCACAGATACATGGACATCTGACAACAACAAAAATTACATGTGTGTGACTGCTCACTTTTTTGGAGTTGATTGAAAGTTGCAGAAGAAGGTTCTCTCATTTGTTCCCATCACAAGTCATACAGGAAATGATATTGCAGAGAAGCTTGCAGAAATTCTTGAAGAATGGAAGGTGAAGAATCTGTTCTGCATGACCGTGGACAATGCATCTACAAATGATATTGTGAGTGCTTGCATGAGAACAAAATTAATGGAGTGGGGTTGTGATTTGATGGATGAGAAGTTTCTGCAGTTTTGCTGTGTCGCACACATCATTAATCTGGTGGTGCAGGATGGATTGAAAGTAATCGGAGGAGCCGTGGATAGAGTTCGAGACTGTGTGAAGTGGGTGAGGTCATCACCAGTTAGGTTGAAAAGGTTCAAGACTGCCATGCAATTTCTGGAGTTGGAGTCAACCAAATTGGTGTGTTTGGATGTACCGATCAGGTGGAACTCCACCTATATCATGTTAGAAGCAGCATAAAAGTTTGGTGGAGTGTTTACCACTTTGTATACAAGTATACATGATCATTCCTTCAGGGATTATGTTGACGCAAGAGGTGGTCTTCCAACTGAACAAGATTGGCAGCTGATTAGTAAGTTGATGAAGTATCTGAAAGTCTTTAATGACTTTACCCTCCTAGTCTCGAGTAAGTGGAATTTTTGCTCACTTTGTTTATTTTAATTTGATCATTTGACAATTTTGGTTTGTTTAAGTCTAATTTCCTATATTCTATTCTCATTGTACATGAACTAAATATGTGACTACCCGTCTTTTCTTCAAGAAACTTGTTCCACTTTATGACATCATTGAGGAATTGAAGAATGATCCGCATGAAGAGCTCAAAAAGATGGCTGAAAAGGCTGAAAAAAGGTACAAAACTATTGGTTTGAGACACCTGTCATGAATGAGGAGAATACAAAAGTGAATCATTTAATTTATATAGCATGTGTGCTTGATCCTAGAAGTAAACTTGATATGGTGTCTGAAGTGTTGGAATGATTTATGGACGTATAAAAGGAGGGGAAATTCAGAGTACTATTAAAAGGGAGATGCGTCAGATGTTTGAGATTTATAAAAGGAAGTATGGATCAGAGTCTGCATCTCAATCTACCACTGATGATAACATTGCTGATGGTGGTTCTAGTGAAGGTGTTGGTGATCGGATTAAGATATTGGAGGAGAGGCTTAGAAAGAGAAAAAGGGAAGCACTTCTACTGGAAACAGGAGGTAGCTCTGCTGAGCTACACATCTATTTGAAATGGCAAACTGATGGCATCAATGAAGAGAGTGATGATGCAAAGTTTGACCTATTGGATTGGTGGTCTCGACACTCTGGAATATATTCGATTGTTGCTGAGATGGCTAAGGATGTCCTAGTTGTTTCCATATCTTCTGTTGCCTCTTTGAGCGACCTAATGGTGGAGGCATTGATTTGTGCTGAGGATTGGATAAGGTATCATGGATCTAGGGAGATTGACGATAAGGAAGATGATAAAGAGAATTTGAATTTGGAAAGTAGTGGGTTCTGAAACTCTCTTATTGTTTAGTTTTTTGCCTTCTTTCCACTTAATTCAATGTATGAATGTACTAACACTTTATTTTCCTTTTTTTTCTTACACAGTTAATGTCACTTTCCAAACTAGAATGGAAAGTGCAACGAATACTGGCAATGTTGGCAATGCAGATGCAAGCCTCAACATTCCAGTAGAGAATGAGCAGGAGGGTGAAGAAGAAGTACCGAAGGAAGAGTATGAGAAAGATGGATATGATGATTATGGTCATGACTTGTTGCCCCAATTGAACGAACAGGGTTATGCAGATGTTGGTTCTTCTAAGGCTGGTGATAATGATAGATGATGAAGTGTTGTTGATTTGTTGTTATCTAGAGGATTTATTGTGATTTGTGGAGCTTATGTTGTTGAATTAATGAATGTGAGACATTAAGTTGCTAATTTAGATGTATTTTCGATGCAAAAGGAATTGAAATGTAGGTTTGAAATTTTAATTTTAGGCGATTATAGTGTTTGTTCCCTTGTTGTCCGGTCGGTTAGGTGGCTCCAACCGAACCGGCCTTCAAATTTTGGTTGCCCCGGTTAAACCGCGTCGAAACCGAAAACCGGCCGGTCGATTTGCGGCTAACCGAGGCTGGAGGGGCGGTCAGTCGACGACAACAGCTGGTCGTGTCTCGGTTTAACCGAAAACCGAGATTTCAATTTTCGGTTAAACCGAAACCGACAGACTGCCAGCCCTATGTTTTGCTAAATGATTAATCACTAATCGCCAAATTGTTATGAAACTAATGAAAATATAAACAACTACAAGAGAAGATTAGAGAGGGAAAGACACAAGAGAAGATAGGGGAAGAGTTCTTCTTATTCATTCTACACTTTTGATACAATGGTGTGCTATATTTATAGGCTCACTTTGGTAACCACTACATCCTTATATCAATGCATATGAATGAGAGATAATAATGTAGAAATAGGGGTTACATGTAACTCCCAAGTGAGCATCTAATGTGGTAGGTCATTGGTCATCCATATATCAATATTTACATAATACTCCCCCTTGGATGACCACTAGATTACATTACGCTATCTCATACTGCCTCGTTAAAAACCTTACCAGGAAAACCCAGTGGGAAAAACCATGGTGAAGGAAAAAAGAGTGCAGTGCGTATATGCTCCCCCTCATGACCACATCATTTCAAATCTTTGAGTCGTTGAACTCAAATTTCACAAACAACTTTTAGAAAGATTGTTGTCGGGAGTTAGTTAGTGAACAATCTTCTAGATTGTCAATCTTATGCATGATCTTTAGATTTTCTTTATCCATGATCGTCAGGATCATTTCCTTTAGAAATAGTTCACAACCACAAGTCCTTTAGCTATGGTGAATCACAAAGTGTAACGAAATACATTCAGGAATTGCCCACTATAGTTTGTTTTGTTTCTCTATGAAACAGTTATATCACCATATGTAAGAGATAGCTCATCTCCGATCAACCAATATGAGGATCAAATGGTATATAGGATTTGGATATATAGTTCACCAAATCTCTCTTTGACAGTACCATAATAGAACAATCGCATATATTGTTTATGAAGGTAACAAAGAATTTCCAACGTTCCATTGAGGGAAACATTGTATTTTGCTAATATTATAAACACCAAAATGATAGTTTATATGGCGTTTGGCTAGCAATGTGCATTGGTGCTTTGATGCATCAACATATGGTACTTCAGGACCTAGTAAATCAACATAAAGTACTTCAGGACCTAATGTCTCACTTCTTTCTTGATGCCTAAATGGATCTTTGGTCACTTCTAGTGATCTTAGGATCCTAATGTTATTTGATGAACATAATTTGTTCATGCAAAATTACTTTTTTTTACTTTTTCAACATTACCTTCCTTTCCCATAAAAAGGATCTTAAATCCTTCAATTTAACGCATGTCTCTAAGCAATCAACTGCTTTAGGAAGCTCTTCAGGAGCTCCAATAATACTCATATCATCAACATAATATGAGATCGTCACAAAAAAAACTTGACTAAAATAAATTGAAGCAAGCAATTCTTTCATATCACGAAAGATATCAACAAAACACACATCATAGAAACATATGAACTAGACAAAGCACACCCATAAAACACAACTCATACTTTAAAGTAAATCACAACTCATAAACCAAGATTTTAAATTCCTTGAAACACATACAAACAACCCAACTATATATGCACAATGCAAATGCTCTAATGCACTCTATCCGGATTTAACCTTTTAAGGTCCATTCACCCTACTGTTGTAGGTGTTCACTTAGACGAGTATTTCACATTCGTCTATATTGTCTCAACCCACACAAGGGATTTTCTTAGTCTATCAATATATGTTCTCGAGAACTTTACTTGTTTACTTCAGGTAAATTAATTCTTCGAGGAGTAACTAATCCTTCTGGGAGTTTCAAATATATATAACATCTTCAGAGAATTCAAACAAATAGGCTATCACAACAATTTTCAAACATTGATTTGAAAAAGTAGTTGCATCCAACACAGGGGAGTATAACTCCTCTTAAACAATGATAGGTCTCTTCGAGAAACCAATTGCAAAACATTATGCGATATCTCTCACAATTTCATACTTTCCAATATCACAAAAATTTGTTTGTATCCCGCTAGTTTTGCCCTTTTTTAGGTGCAAGGACTTCTGGTCCTTAAACTTTATGCTCCTTGAGCAAGTTTCATGATTTCTTTCTATATTGGCCAATAGCATCATCATTTGCATGCATCAATAGAGTTTTACTTTTGATCCTCACTTGTATATATCATATTCAGTATTGAAGTATAACATTTTTCGTCGACAATGACTTCATTACGGTTCCAGTATTGTAGTCCAATATGTTTTGAGATCTCTTCGCTTTCACAGCTTTCAGAGACATGTGTTCTTCTGGAACAAAAATTATACTTAATTCTTGGTTACTCTTCTTGAGTTTTCATGTCCTCGAGTTGACCATTCTAATCACAACTCCTTTTTTTTTCTCGAGGATGTTTATCGTTGGAACCGATTGGTCTATCACGCTTCATGCGCTCTTTTAGACACATTTTTTTATATTAGAGTATCTAACAAGGATATCAAATTTAGTTGGAGCATTTACAGCTAGTATATGTGACTTGGTCACTTCGTATGGCCAGTAGAGGCAATTGATAGTTGGTAACGATAATTCATCTTATGAACTTCAGGTTCATGTTTCTTACTTTGAGGATCAAAACTAGATAACGATAACTCATTCCAACTCATCTCTTTGTCTAGCTGTTTTTTTTCTCTCCCCCTTAATGTTGAAAAAGTGATTCATCAAAACAATAATTTCGCAAACAAATTTCCCATTTGGGATTCATACCCAACACAATTTCTCAATTTCCAACGAGAATCAACTTAAGATACTGTGGTGGAGCAATTGGGATGTATGCGGCACACCCTGATATTCTCATATGAGAAATATTAGGTTTTTTACCAAAATCATTTGTAAAAAGGGGGAAACTTATGATAACTTGTTGGTTAGATGCGAACCAATACTATCACTTGCCAGCTAGCATGTCCTCAACAAGAGACTGGAAGGCTCAGCTTGTTCTATTAAGCAAAGTGATATTTGATTGGATAACCATCAAAATGTATCCATAGTGAGGCAACCAATCTCGCAAACATCGGGTTGCGATTATATAAAATACATGTGATCATCCATTTGATGCAAGAACCCATAAAATTCACAAATGATCCAAATGACTGATGTATTGTTCTGCATACACGTCCATAAAATCTCAAGAGATTTGCCAACTCTTATACAAGCGATGATCAATTGTTATATTCTCCTTGAGAACAAACATGACATAATAACTCTTTTGGTTGAAGAGTTCTTTGAATTCTCATATGATGTTCTCATGAATTCTCAAAGAACTTTTTTTCGCATCAAGATCCGGGATGGTCTAACCGGATCAACCAATTATCAAGTTATCAAATCTTGTAAACTTCTGGTTTACACTTTTATGTGTACGGATTGTACTAATATACATGTAGTACATATTTGTGATGCAAATATTAGTTTCACTATTTTCTTGATAAGATATTCATTTTATTAATACCCTTTTAATTGGGTAATGCATCATCACTAGGTAGTTTGGTTCCTTCAGGCCACAAAATTAGCTCCTTTAAAGCTTTACCATATTTTGTACCATATTCCACCCTTCCGGGGACTTTTGATTTGATGCATTCTTAGTAAACACAAATTCCTAGTGAATATCATCACAAATTGTTATCATGAGTACATAATTTAGTTACTTCAAGTAACCAAACATAAGCTTTCGGAAGCTTTTTCTTATTTATGTACTCTACCATATAGTTTATATGGAATTTTTCTAGTACTCATACTTTATAAAAACATAATAAAAGTAATAAATGAGAATATTTCAAACTTAAGACAAAAATGATGAATTTATCAAGTTAATTGTTCTAGATAAAGCTTATCAAATTAAATTATGTATGAAAAAATAACGTCACATAAAAATATAAAAAAAATAAGAATCATAATACTACAATTGTGAAAAATAAATAAGATTTATTTGGAACAATACCATCACTAACTAGGTGATTTTAAATTTATATATGCATTTCATTATACATTATAATTATAATGTACAACAGGTACATTATGTTATCATGACTTTGATAATGCAATTGTGGTGTCATCCTTATTTATAGTTCTCCTTTTACTCCTCTTTTCTCACTTCTGGTGAAAAGATCCAAACAATACATATACCATATATATATAATTATGTTATAGTTTCATCCACTTAAGGGAATAGATTGTTTCATTCACTTCTGGGAATGAAAATGTCTCAAGTGCAATATCATTTTCATCTTTAATGGAGAATATACCAACTTATAATACAAAAATATGCTCAATAATATTGATATTGCATCAGCATATTTGAATTTACTCTTCCCTTTGATTCTTGGTAGAATAAAGTTTTTTTTTAGTACAACGGGTACGAGACAAACACACTTTTCCATTACAATGGTAACATACAGAACCAATATTCTTATTACCATGTAATTTTATTTCTTTGCCCTTGAATTCTTCAATTTCCACTTCTGGGGAATATATGGGCTCTTGGAACTTGCATTTTCTACATATCAATATGGGATTGATAAGAACAGGATAACACGGAGAATTGAAAAATTAACTCATCACTTATATTACTTTTCTTGTTATTGTTACTACATGAGCAAATTTTAATTTGCGATAATGTCAAAACACCAATTTAATTTTAAGGAATCGATGTATGTATTGTAAAACACATAATAATATAAATCAAATTACACAACCCAAAATTTTAATCCAAATAGATGTACGTGATAAAATATCAATGGATGGTTTACTATGAGAAAAGAGTAGCATCCATCTTAATGTATTGGAATGAGATAATCTCACCACAAATAAGACAATAAGATATGAAAGAAGACGAAGATTTGCATACCTTCATCATATTGTGATTTTACTCCAATATAATAAATTGTGTAGAGAGACAATGACCAACCATGATGCTAGCAGAGCTTCGTGCTGATAACGTGTTATGAAACTAATGAAAATATAAACAACTACAAGAGAAGATTAGAGAGGGAAAGACACAAGAGAAGATAGGGGAAGAGTTCTTCTTATTCATTCTACACTTTTGATACAATGGTGTGCTATATTTATAGGCTCACTTTGGTAACCACTACATCCTTATATCAATGCATATGAATGAGAGATAATAATGTAGAAATAGGGGTTACATGTAACTCCCAAGTGAGCATCTAATGTGGTAGGTCATTGGTCATCCATATATCAATATTTACATAATACAATTTGTGGTTTACCGAAATGGAACTTATTAGTATCCCTAGATTTTGCTAGGTCTTTGCCAGAATTAGTTAAAGAAAATCAACTGTTCTCCGCCATAAATGGTTGCATTAATACTTGAATCAAAATAGAAAATACCCATTCGTTGGGCAGCTTAATTCTTTGATAAAAAATACCCCTTTCAAAAAAAAAAAAAAGTTCTTTGATAAAAACGAGTGGGATTCCATAGTAATGGTGCACCGAAGTGAACGACCAAACCCACAAATTTAGCCACCCCCAAGAAGAACTCCTAGGCTTCCCCAATCGTATTAAGTTATAGTTGTGCATGAACATGATCCATCAAGAACCCTTTCATTCACATCTCCATATAAATACTCGATCCATATGCACGATTCTTCTAACCAAGCACAAACTATAGCTAATCGGCAAAAGAAAAGTGATAGAGAATTAACTCTATAGTAACAACTTGGTTGCTAATCAAGACAACTTGAAAGCAAAGATGCAGAGGAGTTCTGGTTTCTATGCTGCAAGCCCTTTCGCTGCTCCCAGGGTGGTGGAAGCTGCAGCGGTGAAGCAGGAGCAAGGCGTTACTATCAAGCAAGAGGCTGCGGCGCCGGCGGCCCTCAAACCTGCTGCTGCTGCGGTGAGCCGCATCAAGCAAGAAGAGGTGGCTAGGAAAGTTGCGCCCTTGGCTCCGGTGTACTCTCGTTGCATCGGTGGTTGATGTCACGGCGACGATGGTTGTGGAAGCTGGAGGAAGGAATTATCATGCTATGGTTACATAAATGTCTTAAATAAAGTGTTTAGTTTTTGAATCTGCTCTTTGTTTGGTTGATTAGTTCGTTGGCCTGGTTTGGTGTTACTTTTGAATGAGGATATGAATAAAGTCTTTAAATTTCCCAAATTTTCTTGGCAGACATGTGTATTCTAGAAGGGTTTCTCATTAAATCGCTTGGATTGGATCCATCATATACTAACAATTTTAGGAATTGGCCATAAAATACAGAAACTGAACAAATAAGAGCGATGTTGAATTCTCACACAATTTGATTATTTGAAAACAATCTCAATTCTTGATCGAGGATCTGATGGAGTTGAGTAATTTTCTTTTGTCTCGATGATTTAGTTCCCTACAAGAGAAAAAAGTCAATATTGAAAAACTCAATTTAAACTGATTAAAAATTAATTGAATTAGTAAAAAATAGGTTAAGTATAATCTACCAAACAACAAACTCGGCCATCAACTAAACTCTTAATCATTGACCTGGTGCTTCTACTGTTTATGAATAAACATAGCTCCCATAATGAGGAATTTTACAATGCTATACAGTATTGGTGCTATAGGTTTTTGCCTTTATGGTACAACTTGAAGTTGTACCTTTAACGTTAGTATAACTTCAGATTGTACCTATACTATTTTATACAAATTCTTTTATGGTACAACTTGAACTTGTACCTTATGTGATGGTACAACTTTAACTTGTAAAGTTATACCATAACATAAGGGTACAACTTTCTTTATGGTACAACATGAAATTATACATTTACCGTTATGGCAAATTTCATAAATATTATTATTTTAATATATATTGCCATAAATATAATAAATGGAAAAATATTTACAGAAATATTGTGATTAGTCGCCCAACATACGCGGTCACGCCTGAGAGTGGAGCGGACCCGCTGAACTTGCTCGCACTCGCGTGAGCTAATGGCAAAGCAGTCTATAATATATATATTTACATGGGGAATTAGCCTAAATGTGTAGCTGCTGCATATTATTATTATCGTGCATCTCCCATGGTTATTGCATGGGATGAGTGAGTTTATGATTAATCATCAATAGGCTTATTAAGTTTGGTTCAGTCTCAATATCATAGTTAGTAAAATACGGCATGGGTAAGTTAAAGGAAATAGAAGTTTTAAATGTGGTGAAACACCTCGATGGGGTGCGGGGGCAACACCTCCGGCCCGCGGTGTATGGGTTCAATGTTATTTGGTTTGGGTTTTGGGCTTGGTCTGTAACCGTTTCCTTTGCCAGATTGGATTAGGTTTAGACCCACATGGAGAAGTACTATAAATACTTCTCATACTCTTCTGTAATCTGTAAAATCCTCGATATAGTGAAACTGACTCTCTCTCGCCCGTGGACTGGCTAACACACATTGTGTTAGTGAACCACGTAAATCGTGTGTCTGTGTTTTTCGCTTATCACTTTGGTATTCTTGCTTTATCGATTCCGGCGATTTCCCGATCCGTAGCAGCGCGTTTATAACATATACAATGAGTTATATATAAAATACGTATGAGTATTGTATTTTGTTCTAAATTAATGATACATTTAATAGTATATAAGAAAATATAAGATATTTAAATTAAAGCAAATAAAGGTTTTAAATTTTTTTTCTGTTACTAGAAACCAATTTTCTTGTAGTGATGGTGTGTGATTACAGAATCATGAGTTCGGATCCATGCGATAGAGTCGGAGTTGGTTGTTTAATACACGTATATATGGACATATACTAGGGATGGCAATTTCGACCTGACCCGTTTTACCCGACCTGTTTGACCTGTTTTGGGGCGGGTCCGACCCGCCCCGTAGGCGGGGCGGGGCGGGCATGGGTAGTCTCATCGACCCGACCTGCCTTGACTCGCCCCATTCTCAACCCGTTCTTGTCTAAATTACATGTAATCTTAGTCAAATTACTTTGAATTTTCCTTTTATTGCATCATATTTTAGCTATAATAAAGTTGTAAATTAGTGAAAACCTCAATTTCTCCAATAATTTAACAACAATTGTCATAATATTGTTTGTTTTCTTAGTCTTATAATAAAAATAACGAATATTTCTAATATTTTTCATATAAATTGCATACCCATTGGGTCGACCTGCCCCGACCCGTGATCAATTACCCACCCTGGACCCGCCCTGCCACGGGGCGGGTCTGGGTACCAAGAAACCCGCCCCAGACCTGCCCCATTGCCATTCCTAACATATACATATTTAATGCGTTTAAAACTTCTATTTCCTTTAACTTACACATATCGTATTTTACTAACTATGATATTGATACTGAACCAAACTTAATAAGCCTAATGATAATTAATCATAAACTCATCCATCCCATGCAATAACCATAGGACATGCATGATAATAATAATAATATGCAGCAGCAGCTACACCTTTAGGCTAATTCCCCATGTAAATATATATAGTATAGACTGCTTTGCCATTAGCTCACGCGAGTGCGAGCAAGTTCAGCGGGTCCGCTCCACTCTCAGGCGTGACCGCGTATGTTGGGCGACTAATCACAATATTTCTGTAAATTTTTTTTCATTTATTATATTTATGACAATATATATTGTTTTAACTTTTAGAATTAACCCTCAATCACTAAATCAAAACATTTATTGTCTTAATAAAAAAAAAAACCTACATTACGAGATCATTATCTCTCAATTTTAAAATCAAAAGACTATATGCATACACCAACTCTAAATATCAGAATTGTTAAAATTCTTAGTCGACTTTATGAACCAATTTAGAACATTGAAGATCAATAAAGATTAAAGAGTTAATGATATATTTCGCCTCTGTATTATGAAGGTTTTCTTATCATAACATTTAACATTGGTAATATTTCCTTTCCTAATATAGTTCTTCATATATAAACATTTTCTTGTTGTGGCCCTTACTGCTAAAAGACTGTTAATCTTATCCTAAAACCATACCCGCCGCCTCATACCCATCAAACTTTTTGCGGATTTTATCCATACTCACCCCATACCTGGTCAAAGCGGGATTCCCCGCGTTGACTGTGTCGGGGGCGGTCAGATACTCGCGGCCATGGGTTTGATTGTCATCCCTAGTCCTGAGAAGAAGACTCTGCTCTGCCCCACCATCAATGTTCGTATCCCCGTCAAGTTCGACCTCCATGAACCCAAACCCACACATAATCAACGTCCCAAGTCCAAACCTAAACCTAATTGCCGTCTTCCGCCTCTGAATCGCCGACAAAGACGACCGGGAAAGCTGAAGAGTTACGCCTTTGTTTCCTCCAGTCTTGTCATCCGCCACCCCTGCAATGTGTTGCGCTCCTCAGGCCTCGCCATCCGTCGCCCCTGCATCGCTAGAGAAGACAACCAGAAATGCTGAGATCCGAGTTTGTTCAAGGAGCAGCAGGTTCGTGGTCAGAACGCTTTGTTGACTGGCGTTCAAACAAGGTCAAAATTCTATTGGAGGGGCGGTCAAAATATTGTTTGGAAGGGTGGTCAAACATGGTCAAAATCTTGTTTGGGATGGCGATAAACGCGGCCGGAAGTGTTAGTAAACGGTATATGATCCATGATTGAACCTCTTCCGACAACTCAAGTTATTGGGATCAACTGGTTCTTGACATGGTATTAGAGCCTTCTCTGACCGAGAGGTCTTCTATTTGAATCACGATGACCCCCATTTGTTTCTATTAAACACATGGTGTCAGGATATGAGAAAACTTCAAGCCCATATATGATGGCTTTCATTTGAGGGGGTGTGTTAGTAAACTGTATATAATCCATGATTGAACCTCTTCCAATCACTCGAGTTATTGGGATCAACTGGTTCTTGATAGGAAGGAGGGTCAAAGGATGTGAAAATCCTGGTCGGAAGGGCGCACAAGCTCTAAATTTGTTTGGGAAGGTGGTAAAATGAGGTCAAAATTGCGGTTGGAACTTCCGTTGAAAGAGCGGTCAAACGAGCCCTAAATTTCTTGGAAGGATGGTCAAACGTGGTTGAAATTGTGGTTGGAAGGAGGGTTAAATGTTGTGAAAATCGCGTTGGTAGGACTGCGAAAAGAGGTGAAAATCATGGCATGAATGTACCTCTGCTTCTGGCGGCTCATGCTATTCTTCGACGGACCCTGTCGATCAACACAGCTTTTCCTATGAAAAAAATTGAAATGTAAGTGATGCATTATAGTTTCCTGCATCGGGAATCTTTAGCTAATTACGACTACTCCTAGGAAAACATAACGATAAACTGAACCATTCTTCTTCTCATTGATAATAATTGAATCGCAAAGTATATATTCATAGGAAAACATAGAAAAACCTAATAGGTAACCCTATCCCACTCTAACAAGGTAACGAATAACTTACTCAACAAAACACAATAAACTAATACGAATATTGCAAATACCCATAATAACCCTACAATTAACTAATAATTAATCACTAATTACTAAGCCCAACTCGGTAGAAGGCCCAACGGATGTTGTACCGCATCAATCCTCCCCTTTTGAAAAACTCTCCGTAGTTCACGCGTCATCTTCAACCTGGATCAATGTAGAAGAACCGCTCGCACGTAGTGATGCAAATGAAGCGAGTAGATGAGCATCTCAGACAACTAATTAGTTTGCGTCGTTTCCAATTAGGAGCAGGGACTTGAACGAATCCTACACCAGCTCCCACTTCTTCCTCTTGCGTCCCCATCATGGGCTTCCAATGAAGCCAATCATTTCCCCCCCTTAACTTCCCATGCAATCCACGTCCAGGAGCACAAGAGTACGTATATTGCTCTTTTTGTACCACCAAAATTAAATTGCTCGCATCCCCCCCACGTAACCCACCTGCAAAACATAACCTCCAATCCTCTACTTCCAGCGCCACTCCCTCGTTGCCTTCATGTCCCATTCCAAAACACGTTGCTAAATCACCTCCAACTCGTTGCAGGATGTGAGTAATGAGTTCCATCATTAATCTCGTTAAAACCACAGGGTTCGCCTAACTCCATCTCTTCCTTAGGCCCCCCACACGTCCATGTCTTCCCACTTGAACTTGAATTTGGACTGGCCTTCTTTACGGTTCCACCCGTAAGTCCCATGACACCATCTATTGGATGCCGTGGATGAGAATAGCGGGTAAATATATTGGATTAAAATATCACACGCTTGTAAAAGGTTCTCAGATAAGTTGGACCTGGCGGCAAGCCTCCAGAATTACGGTAACCAACTTCCTTAGACCAATTTACTTCGGTAATTTAATAACGCAATATACTACGACTATTCTCAAAATGACAACAAGCATAGGCAATAATAAATGACACCGAGGATTTACGTGGTATACCCTGATTTTGGACCAGTCCACGGGAACAGCAGCTCCGGAGTATATCTTCACTATAACAATGGTAGGTTACAGAGATTTTCTCGATACAAGAAATAGAACACGCGGTGTTTCCCAAACAACCTCACTATTTCACTCACAAGGAAATCTCCTATCTACCCGTGATTGTGAAAACGTTTCACAACCGAAACCACAAGAAAGAAATAGAACCGAGATCCAGCAAAGAAGAATGATGAAGATGGAAAAATGGGATGCTTTCCAAAGGGAACCCAACGTCCCTTTTATAGCAAAAGAAGAGGGAACCAAATTAATGAATTTGGTTGGGAGTTCACCTGCTTCATCTGCTTGCCACTCACTTTTTTTTCTTTTTCATTTTTCTGAATTACCACCGCCAATCCTCTACCACATGAGGCGGTCCCAACAATTCTCCCCCGACCGACTACATGAGCGACTTCATCATCCCTGCAGCTGATCGACAGAACTCGAACTTTTCTCTTGGAAGAGTCTTGGTACACATGTCAGATCCATTTTCGTCAGTATGAATCTTCTCCAGTTGTAGCTGCTTCATTTCAAGTACATCACGAATCCAGTGATATCGAACATCGATATGTTTTGACCGAGCATGAAATGAAGCATTCTTCGCAAGATGAATAGCACTCTGACTGTCACAGAACAGTTGTGGTCTTTCCTGTTTGAACCCAAGTTCATTCAAGAACTTCTTAATCCATATCATCTCCTTGCACGCTTCCGTTGCTGCTATATATTCCACTTCAGTTGTGGAAAGAGCTACATAATTTTGTAGCCTTGACTGCCACGATATTGCTCCCCCTGATAAGGTAATCAGGTACCCAGAAGTGGACCTCCTCGAATCAACATCACCTGCCATGTCAGCATCTGTATAGCCAATGAGGACAGGTTTACCATCTCCAAAACATAGACTCATTTTGGAGCTACCTCGAAGGTATCTGAGGACCCACTTCACAGCTTCCCAATGTTCCTTTCCTGGTTTGGAAATGAACCGACTGACAACTCCAACTGCATGAGCAATATCTGGCCTTGACACACCATGGCGTACATCAAACTTCCCACTGCTGAAGCATATGGAATTTTATCCATCTCCGCCTTTTCCTTCTCAGTAGACGGGCTCTGTTTGGATGCCAATGTAAAGTGGTTAGCAAGAGGACAGCTAACCGCCTTAGCATTATCCATGTTGAAACGTTGAAGTACTGTCTCAATGTACTTCTCTTGTGACAACCATATCTTCTTGGCACCTCGATCCCGAACGATCCTCAC
Source organism: Linum tenue (assembly GCA_946122785.1). Classification (NCBI taxonomy): domain Eukaryota; kingdom Viridiplantae; phylum Streptophyta; class Magnoliopsida; order Malpighiales; family Linaceae; genus Linum; species Linum tenue. The sequence goes on from CAMGYJ010000002.1 coordinate 42,048,363, forward strand.
ACCAAGAATCTGCTTTGCTGGTCCCAAGTCTTTCATGGCAAAAGACCTGCTCAACTCCTTCTTCAAATCATTGATCTTTGAGACATTCTGCCCAGCAATTAGCATATCATCCACATAGAGCAACAATATGATGAAATCTCCATCTGAGAATTTCTTCACAAATACGCAGTGGTCAGAAGTAGTCTTCATGTAACCTTGCTCCCCCATAACAGACTCAAACTTTTTATACCACTGCCTTGGTGCCTGCTTCAAGCCATACAAGCTCTTACGGAGCCTACACACATGCTCCTCCTTTTTCTCCTTCTTGAAGCCTTCTGGTTGCTCCATGTAAATCTCTTCCTCAAAATCACCATGAAGGAAGGCAGTTTTCACATCCATTTGTTCAACCTCCAGGTTAAGACTTGCTGCTAGTCCCAGCACAGTACGAATGGATGTTATTTTCACCACAAGTGAAAATATCTCGTCAAAGTCAATGCCTTTCCTTTGACTGAAGCCTTTCACGACTAGTCTGGCTTTGAAGCGTGGCTGACAGTTGAGTTCATCATGCTTGATCTTAGCTTGTCTTCATCATTCATAGCTTCTGTGAAGCTTTCTGGTTCTCCGCCGTCAGTAAGTGAGACGTATTCAGTCTCAGGATATCTGGTAGACGGTCGTGAAATTCTACCAGATCTGGTTGTTCGAACAGGAGAACCTTCTATGCCTGGTGGTTGACCATCATAATCAGCATCTTTTAGTTGAACCTCCACATGGGCATCTGGTTCAACTATCTCAGGCTGATCATGTTGTACTTCTTCTCCAACTTCTGTAGGCGCTGGTGTTGGAGGCACTAGCTCAAGGTTTGGCTGGCTAGCATCAGTACTAGGAACTTCTTTCCTAGCAACTACATCTTCGATGGTCTCATTCTCGATGAACACAACATCACGGCTTCTGATAAGCTTCTTCTGGATTGGATCAAAGAATCTATAGCCAAACTCATTTTGACCATAGCCAATGAATACGCACGGTCGCGTCTTTGAATCCAACTTTGACCTTTTATCCTTTGGAATATGGACAATGGCCTTGCAACCAAACACCCGCAAATATTTGTAGGAAACTTCTTTTCCTGTCCACACCTTCTCTGGGGCGTCATACTTCAGTGGCACACCGGGTGACCTGTTCCACACATAAATTACTGCAAGCAGTGCCTCCCCCCAGAAAGATTGTGGTAGCTTCGAGTGTGATAACAAGCACCTGACTCTCTCTAGCAGGGTCCTGTTCATCCCCTCAGCTAGCCCATTCAATTGCGGCGTCTTTGGTGGTGTGAATTGCTGCCGAATTCCATGTTCCTTGCAGAAGGTAGCAAACGGACCTCTATACTCTCCACCATTGTCAGTCCAGATGCACTTCAGCTTCTTGCCAGTTTCCCTCTCCACTAGGGCCAGGAATTGTTTGAAAACGTCTAGGGCCTGATCCTTGGTCTTCAAGGTATACACCCAAGTCTTCCGTGAATGGTCATAAATGAATGTCACGAAATATCTGGCACCTCCAAGTGATTTGACGTTGACATCGGGTTCACAGAGATCATAGTGAACTAGATCCAACACGTTCTTTGCTCTTGAAGGGATGGAACTTTTGAAAGCAACTCGGTTTTGCTTTCCCGCAAGGCAATCGACACGCTTCTTTAGATGAACATGATCCAACCCAACTATGACTTTCTTCTGGGCCAACTTTGCCATGGACTTCTCACTCATGTGACCGAGCCTTTTGTGCCACAATTCAATTGTGTCACCATTCTCCGCTGAGTTGATAATCTCTGGGGAGATCTTGGCTTCCGTCACATACAACTTTGATGGATTCCTGCCCTTGGCCAACACCAAGGAGCCTCTGGTAAGTTTCCACTGGCCATTGTGGAAGGTGTTACAGTAACCTTCCTCATCCAACTTTTCTACAGAGATGAGATTCAAGCGTATTTCTGGAACATGCCTGACATCCTTCAGTAGTAGCTTCGTACCATTCATCGTCTCCAAGCATACTTCTCCTTTTCCAATAACTTTGGAAAGGTTTCCGTTTCCCATCCTTACCACACCAAAGTCACCTGGTGTGTAAGATGAGAAAAATTCTCTCTTGGACGTCATGTGGATGGTAGCACCACTATCAACTACCCAGCTTGTCTCTTGGGTTGTCAGGTTGACAACATCTTCCTCGTAGACAATATTGAACTCATCAACAGAGTTTGCACCATCATCATCACTGTTCTCATCTCGTTTTCCCTTCCTTCTCTCATTTCTGAACTTTGGGCAAAATCTTCTGATGTTGCCCGTTTCCTTGCAGTGATAACAATGGATGTTGGCAAACTTGTTGGACTTCCCTCGACTCTTGCCTCTTTGCTTTGAGCCTCTCGCTTCACTTCTTCCTCTGCTTATGGAATCCACTGTCAGAAGGTCTGACTGGAAAGATGATGAGGATGCACCTTGTGATCTTTTTCGCATCTCTTCGTTCAGGACTCCGGTTTTGACAATTTCCTATAACTCCATCTTTCACAGAGTTGGTAAGTGAAATTTTTAGCGTCTCCCAAGATTCTGGAAGGGAAGCTCGAGGAGAGCAACCACCTCATCTTCCATCTTTATGCCCATACCGGACAACTGATCCACGATCCCTTGAATTTCGTTCAAGTGATCCGCCAAGGATGTGCCTTCCTTGTATTTCATCTGGACCAACTTGGTCAGATAAAATAATTTTTTGTTGCCGGTCTTAGATGCATAAAGTGCCTCCAGCTTTTTCCATAGAGTTCTGGCATGAGTTTCTACGCTAATGTGGTTGTACACATTGTCGTCGACGAACTACTGAATGTAGCCGCATACTTGCTCATGCTTGAACTCTCATTCCTCGTCAGTTTTGCCATCAGGTTTGGTCAGGCTGAACACTGGCAAATGCAACTCCGTCACGAGTAGGAGATCCTTCATCTTGTTTCTCCATATGTGATAGTTGGAGCCATTCAGACTTATCATCTTGCTTTGTTTTGCCTCCATTGAACGTGGCTCTGATACCACTTGTTGGGCGCAGCGGGTGAGAATAGCGGGTAAATATATTGGATTAAAAAATCACACGCTTGTAAAAGGTTCCCAGATAAGTTGGACCTGGCGGCAAGCCTCCAGAATTACGGTAACCAACTTCCTTAGACCAATTTACTTTAGTAATTTAATAATGCAATATACTACGACTATTCTCAAAATGACAACAAGCATAGACAATAATAAATGACACTGAGAATTTACGTGGTATACAGTGATTTTGGGCCAGTCCACGGGAACAGCAGCTCCAGAGTATTTCTTCACTATAACAATGGTAGGTTACAGAGATTTTCTCGATACAAGAAATAGAACACGCGGTGTTTCCCAAACAACCTCACTATTTCACTCACAAGAAAATCTCCTATCTACCCGTGATTGTGAAAACGTTTCACAACCGAAACCACAAGAAAGAAATAGAACCGAGAGCTAGCAAAGAAGAATGATGAAGATGAAAAAATGGGATGCTTTCCAAAGGGAACTCAACGTCCCTTTTATAGCAAAAGAAGAGGGAACCAAATTAATGAATTTGGTTGGGAGTTCACCTGCTTCATCTGCTTGCCACTCACTTTTTTTTTCTGAATTACCACCGCCAATCCTCTACCACATGAGGTAGTCCCAACACCATCGAACGTAACCCACTCCGTACAAGATCCTGTGGATCAGGCCTCCAATACGTAGCCTGAGCCCATTCAACTTCATGTGATGATGATCTCCCCGGTTGCGGTCCAATTCACGCATTAATGAGGGTCTCAACTCTTGGCGCATTGGGGTTGTACTCCTGGCGTCGAATCCTAGCTGGGTTGGCCTGGCCGTATGACTGGTCGGTGAGTCCCCTTCTCCACGTTCCACTCCTCCCCTCTTGGATTAGGCGTGTGATTCCCAAGTCCATAAGCTGAACTAATCACTCTTGGCGTCAACGGTTCCAGTTCGCCGTCCTCCGTCTTGTTAATCAATGGAGGCGCAACCACTATTGCTACGTCGGTGGTCCGTGGCGGTGAAGCATCAAGGGCATAGGCTTCGTCTTCGTCCTGGGCCTTCTCCAACACGACTAGGGCTTCCTCTTGCGGCGGTGGCTGCAGAACCAGTTGATCCCAATAACTCGAGTTGTTGGGAGAAGGTTCTGCTCTCAATCCTCCCCTCACTATTGGTCTTCCTTCCAATCCCCAGCTCTCGATTAAGCTTACCCCCACAAATTACCTCCTCTGGCATGCCCAAATCACACCTCTTCTGCGTTGTCATCGCCTGGTGGGGCATGTCGACGGCAATATATAGTACATGTACACGTGAGGTAAAGAACTGAAAAGAGATTTACAAGGGCACCAACTAGCTGTTGTAACAGAATGAGGAACGTGAGGAAGTGAGTGGCAGTAGAATAGGAAGGTTGTTCCTTATCAGCCCCCCGCAAGTGAAGCCTCACCGAGGCGTAACTTGGAGCAAAATCGAGCAAAAGAAAGCCGTGTGAGAGGCTTAGTTAAGACATCGGCAAGCTGATCTTGAGCAGGTAGGTAATGAACATGAAGCATCCCCTTACTAACTTGATCACGAACAAAGTGGAATTCAATCTCCATATGCTTGGATCGATTGTGAAAAACAGGGTTGTGAGCCAGATAGGTAGCCCCGAGATTGTCGCACCATAACACCGGGGAAGAGGGGACGGATTGACCCAATTCAGCCATTAGAGATCGAAGCCAAAGGACCTCCGCAGCAACAGTGGCAAGGGCCCTGTATTCACATTCGGTAGATGACCGTGCCACTGACTTCTGTTTGCGTGTGGACCAGGAAATGAGGTTGGAGCCGCAGTAGACAGCGAAGCCAGTAATGGACTTACGATCTTTCGGACAAGATGCCCAAGAAGCATCGGAATAACCATGGATATGCAGAGAAGAAGAGCGAGTTATGTGCAGACCTCGATCAACGGTGCCACGAAGGTAGCGTAGGATGCGCTTGACAGCACCACAATGAGCTTCCGAGGGAGAGTGCTGGTATTGTGACACATGGTTCACTGCGAAGGAGATATCAGGGCGAGTAAAACTTAAGTACTGAAGGCCACCAACAAGGCTCCGATAAAGGGCAGGATCGGCAAATGGCGGAGAGGCGTCTATAGCACTGTTCTGAATGATGTCGATGGTGGAAGGCGTGGAGATGGAATTCGCAGCTGTCATCTTCGCGCGATCGAGCAGTTCGTTGATAAATTTACGCTGACTGAGGAGTATACCAGAGGCAGAGCGATGAACTTCTATGCCAAGGAAATAAGAGAGGGAGCCCAGATCCCGAACTGCAAATTTGTCGTTGAGATAGGCCATCAATTGCTGTAGTAGTGAGGATGAATTGCCGGTGAGCACAATATCATCAACGTAGACGAGCATGTAGAGGCGGACAGAACCAGATTTATAGATGAAGAGAGATGGATCAGTTCGAGAAACAGAAAACCCAAACTGAACCAAGGCCGCTGCCAAACAACCCAACCAAGTGCGTGGAGCCTGGCGAAGGCCGTAAATACTCTTCCGAAGACGGCAAACATGATCTGGTTTGTCGGGATCGACAAAACCCACCGGTTGGCGCATGTAGGCTGTTTCCTGTAACTCACCATGAAGAAAAGCGTTAGCAATATCAAGTTGATGCAATGGCCAGCTATGAGTGACAGCAAGCCCAAGAACAAGACGGAGCGTTGCTGGGCGAAGAACTGGGCTGTAGGTCTCGTGGAAATCAACACCCGGAATCTGCTGAAATCCGCGAGCAACCAATCGGGCTTTGTCGCGCTCAATGCTGCCATTGGCGTGGAATTTGGTGCGAAAGACCCATTTGTTGGTGAGGAGATTGTAATCCACCGGTGGGGGAACTAAGTCCCAAGTATGATTCCGAATCAAAGCAGTGAATTCGTCGGTCATGGCGGCACGCCAGCGCGGAAGCTTGAGGGCCTGAGCAGCCGAGGTGGGTGTGTCATTCAGTGGAGGTGGACAAGCAAGAAAGGTTTTTGGCTTAAGATGGCGTGTTTTTATTCGGGTGACCATGGGATGATTGGAGGCAGTGGGATTGGTGATCAGGTAAGGTTGAGGAGAGGTGTTGAAGCGAGGGCGGGGAGGAAGGGGTTTTGCGAGGAGGAAGGGGAGTAGGGGATCGAGGGTTAGAAGCAGAGATGGACGAGGTCGAGGGTTGTGGGGCGGACAAAAGGGTTAGGCAGAGGGGGAGGAATATGGTAGTCGGGGGATGTGGGAAGAGTGGTGGGATGTGGGCTGGTAGTAGTGTCAGGTGGATCAGGGGTAGAAGAGGATTGTGGGCTGGGGGCAGAGCCAGGTGGGTTGGGTGGTGGGGAGGGTGGTGGGCTGGGAATGGAAACATGGGCCGGAGAGGTATGGGGATGGGCCATAGAGGAAAGGGAAGGGGGACAGGGCAAAAGAATGGGACTTGGGCTAGGGTGAGAGGCCGGGCAGGGAGAGGTAGTGGGTTTCTCATTGAAGGGAAATTTGGTTTTATCGAATAATACATGACGACTGACATAAATACGACCAGTGGGTGGATGGAGGCAACGGTAACCTTTATGGAGTTTTCTGTATCCAAGAAATACACAAGGAACAGATCGAGGGTCGAGTTTTGAAGAAGTGATCGGACGAAGCCAAGGATAGCAAAGACAACCAAAAACTCGTAAGTTGGAAAGATCCGGGGAGCGGTTAAATAACGTAAAAAATGGTGAATTATTATTGAGGAGAGGAGTAGGTGTACGATTGATGAGGTAGCAAGCAGTATCAAAGGCAAGCGTCCAATATTTTTGAGGAACTTGAGCATGATGCAAAAGAGCAAGACCATTATTCACGATATGGCGATGTTTGCGCTCGGCGCAACCATTCTGTTCGGGAGTATAGGGACAAGACGAACGATGAGAAATGCCATGTTTAAGAAGATAGGATGTCAAAGCCTGATATTCGCCACCCCAATCGGATTGGAAAACCTTGATAGGTAAGGAGAAGAATTTTTCAACCATTTGACGAAATTGAATGAACACACTAAGCAATTGCGATTTGTAACGCACAAAGTAGATCCAAGAAAATTTGCTGTAGTGATCATAAAATAAAATGTAGTAAGATTGATCATCATAAGAGAGAGTAGGAGCAGGGCCCCAAACATCACTACAAACCAATTCTAAAGGAGCGTTGGCTTGGAACGTGGAAACAGGAAATGGGAGTTTGTGAATTTTGCTAACCGCACAGCCATGACATAACGAAGAAGGACTAGAGACAAAATTTATTTGATGATGGCGGAGAGCACTTTTGACAGCCGGCAAATTAGCATGACCAAGACGCTGGTGCCAAGTGTGGAGGGAGGCGAGACATGCTTGAGGAGAGAGACGGCGGGACACGTGGAGGGGCAGCGAATAAAGGCCATCCACTGCAAAGCCCCGATATAACTCAGCGTTCGTGAGACGGTCCTTGATAACAAAAGAAGAATCAAAAAATTCAATTGAGACCGGGTTAGAACGAGTGAGTGAACTAATAGACAATAAGTTGTATGGAGCATCTTGGACATGGAGGATATTATCAAGAGAGAGAGAAGCGTTGGATAATGCAGCACGAGAAGAACCAGAGTGAGAGATAGGGAGGGAGTTACCATTGCCAAATAGGACCTGATCAGTACCATTATATTCAGAGTGATGGGCTAAGTTATCCAAATCAGAAGTCAAGTGATGGCTTGTACCGGAGTCTACAAGCCACTGCTGAGGATTAAATGGTTGGGCCGGGCTGGATGCTAAATAGGCATGTGGGCCAGGAGAAAAATGAGAGTGCCCAGGCTGAGGGGCAGGGGCGGATTGGGCTGAGGACATGGAATGCTGAGATGGGCCAGAAGATGTTATTGGGCTCGGACAATGAGGGCGGATATGCCCTTTACCACCACAGTTATGACACACCAAATGCTGGTGAGAGACATTGGGCCTGGCCCCAAGCAAGCCCGCCGCTGGCCTGTCAAACAAAATAGCAGAAGAAGAGGGATTAGTGAAAAAAGAGCCACGACCCCTGCCGCCGCTACGTCCGCGACCCCTGCTGCCACGGCCACGCGAGCCACCAAAGCCACCAGGGTAAGAGAAGAAGGCCGCCGGCGTGGAAGGGAAAGAGACGGCGTTGTAGCGCTTGAGCTGAGACTCTTCACTGAGGAGAAGGGAGTGAAGATCTTCAAAGGCGATTGGCTCCATCCTGGATTCCAAGTGACGAACAAAAGGCCGATAGTCTTCACCAAGACCATCCGTAATCCAACCGATAAAATCGTCAGGACGAACGGGTGCCCCAAGAGCGGCCAATTGATCAGCCTTCGATTTCGCCGTTTGAAGGTATTCATGAATACCCACTTCGCCGCGACGCAAATGTTGCAGCTCCTTGGTGAGATGACGGATCTGAATTTTGGATCCAGAAGCATAGATCCGGGCTAAGGCCGACCACGCATCAAAGGCAGTGGTTTTGTTGATGATGTTGGACATGACAGCCTCAGAGAGGGAGCAAGTGATCCAGAGAAGCACATGCTGATCACGATCATACCACTGTAAGTATGCCGGATTGGGCTGATCGTTGACAATCTGCGGCGGGGCGGGAAGCGTGCCGTCGACATGCCCCATCAGGCGATTACAACGCAGAAGAGGTGTGATTTGGGCATGCCAGAGGAGGTAATTTGTGGGGGTAAGCTTAATCGAGAGCTGGGGATTGGAAGGAAGAGCAATAGTGAGGGGAGGATTGAGAGCAGAACCAGAAGAAACAGAGGTGGAGGATTGGGGGGAAGTTTCAGAAGTCATTGTAGAGGAAATAGAAAGGATCGGAGGGATAGAAAAAATCTCGTTAGAGGAGAGGGCTCTGATACCATAAAGATGCTCTAAGGCTTGAGTTTATTATTCAGTATCTCAACAATATATATAGTACATGTACACGTGAGGTAAAGAACTGAAAAGAGATTTACAAGGGCACCAACTAGCTGTTGTAACAGAATGGGGAACGTGAGGAAGTGAGTGGCAGTAGAATAGGAAGGTTGTTCCTTATCACTTGCGATAGAATCGCCTCCCCCCTTTAAGGCGGATGGCTATGCACGGCTCCAGCGAGGTGACGTCGACGTGGTGGTCATCCCCAAGGCAATACCCTCGATGGTTAGGTCTCCAACAGGCGGCGGCGGTGGTGTGACGACCCTTGATGGCGGCTTTGTTAGTGACGTGGTGGTGGGAACGACGACAACGTCAACTGCAGGGAGACTTCTTTTGGCTTCGACTCCAATGCCTCGGCCGTTTGAAGATCGGGTGACCTCCTCGATTGCGGCATCTGATCCTTCCAGGTGTGACACCATTATCTCGCGAACTCTCGGCAGCAGTAGCCTTGTTGTTTTGATTAGTGGCTCCTTGCAACGTCACCCATGCACCCTTGTATTTGAAGTGCATCGTCCTCAGCTGCCAATTAATCATCCAAGACGCCAACTCTTTAAGCCAGTGAACGCCAAGGACAACTTCGAGCCCATGAATTGGAAGCTCAAATAAATCAACGACCAACCTTGTGCCCTGAACTTCCATAGGAACAACTTCAAAACAACGGTTACAAACCAGACAATCGCTATTGTCGACCTTAACCTCGAACGGAGGGATCTGCATAGCTTGCAAGGATATCTTCTCTCCAACTTCGCGGCTTATGAAATTGTGTGACGAACCATGGTCAACTTGCACGATGGCTGGTTCTTGGTGGATTGTTGTGTTAAGAGCGCACAAGGAGATCTCTACCTTGGCCGGACTAGGAGGTCTATCGGGCCGCTCGTCAAGCTAGATCGGTGGTTCTCCATCGACAAGTTGTAAAGCTTCATCCCTCGACAACCTTCTGCGTTCGCCCACTTGCTTCTGGATGATAAAAGACCTCTCATCGATCTGCGAAAAGCAAGTCCCGTATGCGAGCATCGTCGAGCTTGGTTCCCCGGAACATGGCTCTGATACCAATTGACGCATTATAGTTTCATGCATCGGGAATCTTTAGCTAATTACGACTACTCCTAGAAAAACATAACGATAAACTGAATTATTCTTCTTCTCATTGATAATAACTTAATCGCAAAGTACATATTTATAGGAAAACATAGAAAAACCTAATAGCTAACTCTATCCCACTCTAACAAAGTAACTAATAACTTACTCAACAAGACACAATAAACTAATATGAAAATTGCAAATACCCATAATAACCCTCCAATTAACTAAGGGGTAATTTGGATGGATTAATTGATTGTGTGGTATTTGTAGGTTGAAATAACTCATAAATTGCAAATGTGGTATTTTTGTGTTATTTGAAAATTTTGAGGATTAAATTGTCTTGTTTGGATGAACCAAATGGATGAGTTATTTTATATGTGATATTTGATAAGAAAAGTAAGAAAATACCATAATGCCCTCTTCATCTAGTTTAAAACCCATATGAAATCCCCAATTATTAGCTTCAATCCCTTATTCTATGAGAACATATTGTTGCTGCAACTGCTAGATTACAAGGGATCGCAAACCATTCACAAAAGAAATAAAGCAACCCATTCACATATCACCACTACTATTCGACTCCAACAAAAACCATTCACAAATGGCTGCAATTGCTCCACAATTCCACCACCAACCATTCATATCTTGTTGCATGTCCTCCACGGTGGCCAAATAGTCATGTCAGGCTTCTCCTTCTCCACAACTTTTCTCAGCATGCAGCCCCTATTTGAGAAAGAGGGAATAATCGGGTGGAGTGGAGGTCTTCAAATCTTATAAAAAAACCCAGAAAAACCAGAAGAATCCAGAGAATACAAACCCAACCCCTAATTGAAGAAGAATCGCAGGTTCCAAACCCAACCCCCAATCTATTCCCATATCACACATTCACTCCCAATGGAGCTCGGCACAATTCACCCCAATTAATCCAAACCCAGAGCCATGTCAAAACCCATAAATCGGAGAAGATCCGGGGAGGGAATCAAACGACAATGAGTTATTTTGTTCGTCGCCGCTCTCGCTCGGACATGCGGAGGTCTTTAAAGGAAGATTAATCGCTTTTGTTAATCTTTTGGAGCCTTGTCGTCGTTGTCCCTCTTTCCCACTATACGACTGCTCAGCTTCCGTTCGCCATCGCTGCTAACTCTCCTTCGACTTTGTTCATCGAAGTCTAGGGTTCACTATACTCAATCTGATCTACATGAAGAAAGGAATCCCAAAATAGCAGAAGAATTGATTATGCATCAACCGATTTTGGCTAAAGGCAGAAGAATCAACGGATTCGGAGAAAAGGAGAAGGAGAGAGGAGACGGGAGACGGGTAGAAAGAGATGAAAGTGGGAAGGCAACGCGTAAAACGCGTTATTTCAAAATAAAACCTCTCTAGGTGTTACTTAGAATAACTCGATTTTGTGATATTCTCAAATAACTCAGCCCACAATACCACATCAACCAAAAAATTTACCAAACGAGTTATTCTGGACTAAATAACTCACAATGAGTTATTTGGGCCAGAATAACTCATGGAAAAAACTCATCCAAACGACCCTTAATAATTCATCACTAATTACTAAGCCCAACTATGTAGAAGGCCCAACGGATGTTGTACCGCATCAGTAAGGTAGCAACAAAAAGTTGCCCGGCGACAGCTGAGATTATCAATGGTGGGAGGACGCTGGGATGGAGAGAAGATTTGCATTTGCAGAGCCTTGAGTTGGGAGAGAGATGGCGAGGGAGGAGAGAGAAAGTTTATTGTTGTGTTAGGGAGGAAAGAGTGAGGAACTATTTGTTTGTGTTCTTAATTAAAATTTGAAATTGGACTAATGTGTATATTACAAGATTAAGTATGTCTCTCCATTGTGTGAGAGGTTGTTTCAAGCAAGCACATATAAGATATCAAGTTAATAAGTAAAAATAAGAACCCTCCCTTAACTAGTAGCACGTGGTCACCTTACTCCATGTAGATGAGGAACACCTTGTAGATGAGGGGTCATAATATGTATGTCACACTTGGTGTCGGACGCGCGCGGTCACCACTACTCCATGTAGATGGGGAGGTATATATGTTATGTTACTCCTTGTAGATGAGGAGGTTATGTTCATGATAAGTTGGTGCCAGACGGTTGTGCCAGTTAAATCGAGGGTGGGATCCCATTTCAAGTTAAGTAAGTAGAGAAGATTATAAGTAAGAATATGTTAATAATAATATACTCCTACTAATGTACCCAATAACATATCATAAGCATCGAATGTGCATGGCTGTTTATTTACGTATGATAATGAAATTAGGATTAGGACTGACCCCATCGCCCGCACTAAGAAGCGCCAAGGAAGTGAGCAATCAGACAACTCGCCAGGAGGAAGCTGCTTCACAAGGGTTGGTGATTGCAGAAGATCCCAAGTGAACTCCTTCACTTATGTACTTTTATTAGTAGGCTTAAGACTGATGCTAATTTTGATTTGTACGGTGATTTGAAATCATTTTTGTTGTTCTTTCAATTTTGAGTTATTTTGATTACTCAAGGGCATTTTGGTAAAAGTAGTGCTCGGCCGAGCTAGAGTGTTACAATTAATCGTATTACCAAAAAAAAAAAAGGATTTCAGTTCTTTATCGTACTCTCGTTTGTAAATTACAAGCAACTATATACCTGTGATTTACGACCGGACGGGTTCATAACATCACAAAAATATCGGACCTCCACATCATATACATTTACTATATGGACTCGTAAGTCACTTCAACTCATTCTATTTCTATCTGCATGTGCTAACTCTGATTGGGCAGGCAATCGCAATGATCATATCTATACTTCTGCCTATCTTTATCTATTTAGGCTCCAATATCATCTCTGAGTGCTCACAAAAACAACACATGATTGTTAGGGGCTAATACTAGTAGAGATAAATACGAGAAATCAAAATCCATAGCTTTTATTTACCACAAATTGCGCCATATAATTCTTTGTATATACTTGTTATTTCAATCAACTCCATAGATGACTTTTTGTACATGTATATATATATATATATATCCGTTTAAATGATTGCATCAATCGAATTTCTTTAAGTCCAGATATCCATTCATTGGGCGTCTAAATTCATTCATAAAACAAGCATATGATTGCTGACAAATGATGCAACGAACCAAGTAACCAACGTAACCCACAAATTTAGCCAGCCCCAAGAAAAACTCCTAGGCTTCCCCGATCGTGTGAAGTTATATATAGTTGTACGTGCATGAACATCCATCAAGATTCAACAACCCTTTCAATCCCATCTCTATATAAATACTCGATCCATCGGCGCTATTCTTTTATCCAAGCACAAACTAGCAATCGGTAAGAGAAAAGTGAGAGAACAGAATAACGTACGTCTAATCAGGACTACTTGAGAGCAAAGATGCAGAGGAGTTCTGGTTTCTACGCTGCGAGCCCTGTTGCTGTTCCCAGGGTGGTGGAAACTGCAGCGGTGAAGCAGGAACAAGGCGTCGGTATCAAGCAAGAGGCTGCGGCGCCGGCGACCCTCAAACCTGCTGCTGCTGTGGTGAGCCGCATTAAGCAGGAAGAGAAAGTTGCGCCCCCGGCTCCGGTGTACTACTCTCGTTGCATCGGTGGTTGATGTCACGGCGACCATGGTTGTGAAAGTTGGAGGAAGGAATTATCATGTTATGGTTACATAAACGTAGTAAATAAAGTGTTCAATTTTTGAATTGAATCTGCTTTTGGTTTGGTTGGTTAGTTGGTGTGTTTTGGTGTTACATTTGAAAGGTAAGGTTATATATGATGATCTGAATAAAGTATTTAAATTTCCTAATTTTTCTTGGCAGACATGTGTACTCTTAAATATTTTCTTATGGGTTCATCATCTTATATTTAATCAATTCGATTTGAATGCGATCATAGGCTAACAATTCAAGAAATTGATATATAAAAATTAGTTGTAACACATAAAAATTGAAAAAAATAGGAGATTGTGTGGAATTCCTGAAAATTGGTAATTGGAACACAATCTCAATTCTCACATTATCTTTAGCAAAGGAAAATATGAAATTTTATTGATGTATATGTGGAATTTGGACACATATCATTCACCCAAACAACCCTTCAGAAATCTTGATATTAGGTAACATAAATACATAATAACCATTCAACAGTTTTGTCTTCTTGAATTAGTGATTTTTTTTAATGATGAATGAATTAAAAGATTTGTTCTTCGAACAAATTCAACTTTGATTGCTCAACCATCCTATTGACGGCAACGACAAAGAGATTTATCGATCACGATTGACTAAGATAACTTTGCAACTCCCCAAAAATACTAAGGGGTTGATTGGAGAAAAAGATTTATGTTATAGATTCATTGAATTCGTAGATTTTTTAAGAAAGTTATATTTTTTGGCCTTTTTGTATTATGTGTTGTAGTTTTTGAAATTTCAATCTCTAAAATTTGTGGATATCAAATCTCTTATTTTTGAGTCAGTGTCGTGTCATTTTACTCCTCGGAGCTTTAACAATGCCCATGTAGTGGCTAAATAGACTTTTCATCGGGAATTCGCTTGCTTACGGATTACCACCTTTTTTTTGGAGTTTTCCTTGTAACTAAGTCGAGTCTTTGTCCCATGGCCTTTGGACTTGCCTTGGAAAAAAAAATATGGAGTATAGGACGTAGTTTTTAGGTCAATATTTGTTGTGATTGGAAAAAAAGTCTCCCTCTCTCTCTCTCTCGATCTCAAATGGGGTTGTGAATCGTCATCGTGCCCCGAGGTTGTTACAGGCTTTCCACCGTCGTGCATGGACGGAGCATGGCTCTTCGGAGCTCCATGGCGTTAAATTCCCCTCCCACAATGGAGGGTTGTTCTCAGATCTTCTATTTTCCCCAAGTCTCTATCCTTAAGTCTGTGGATTTGGCCCCCTTCGGTTTCACGACCATGGAGATTGCGGTTCATTTCAATGATGATGATAATGTTGCTGGCTTTCGTCGGGGGATTTGTCGCTTAATCGTACAGATCTTTGGAGTTTTGCTTGGGATTCCTACCCTCAAGACAATGTTGGTCCGAGCGTGAAAATTAGAGGGGGATGTAAGATTTTCCAGGGCGTATTTGGGGCTTACCCAGTTCATCTTTTTTTGGAGGAAGAGATAGGCAAAAGGCGGTCAAGGGAACCCCGTGGATCTTCCCCACATTCATGTTGGTGCTCTCTCGGTGGGTATCATCGTCGGAGGAGGTGGCCCATCTCCTTCGTTGCGCTCCATTGGTTGTGCAGATTTGGCGATTTCCCTTGACTATTTCACGTAGAAAATGGCAATTCGGCTGTGCTTGGCATTGGGGGAGATATATATTCTCTCCAACTCTCCACCACTCGGTGATTACTAGTGGCCTCTATGTTAAGGCGGAGACTGTGCTCGACCTGGCTCTTCCTCTTGCGGATGAGATAGCGGCTTCTCACGATGACCCTACAAAAGGTGAATTTGTAGCCAAGATTAAATTTGAAAAAGTTCATCACTTTTGTTTTCTTTGTGGAGTTATAGGCATTATTGGCGATGTCCACTGTAGGAAGGATGAGTTATCCTATGCTCCATCGAGGTATGGGAAGACTAACTTGATGATAGAATATGGCCCCCAAATGAGTGAGCAATCGTTGGCCAAGCGGAACCTTCGATTCACGTGGATCCATGCTGATACCTTGGGGGTCTCGTTGCTCTCGCTTGACTGGACATTTCTTGGAACCGTCAACAAGGCCTACAGTTCAAGACTTGGTGATTGCAGGTGGTCAAAATAGGGGTTCCAGTTGGCAGGAAACCCGCAGGCCTCGTCTTGGGAGTATGGAGATTCACTTTTGGTCTCTATCTATGGTCCATAGTGTCAGTGACAGCAGCCGCCGCTTTTTTGGTCATCTGGTGGATATGGATTTAGCGGGTAAAGGGCCTGATAGTTTGAGGGATGGTTCTGTGCCGACCTATGCTTATCCCTCTTCAAAGCGTCCTCGTCAAGGCAATGATCATCCCTCTTACTCAACATCGACTACAACTAAGGTGGCGCCAACAAGCCTTGACTGGTCACAGCCACATCCATAAGTATTATCGTCTGGAACTGTCGAGGGATGGGCTCCCAGTTGACGGTTCCGTCATTGGCGGAGCAATTGCTCGTTTCTCTCCTAGCATAGTCTTTTTGTGTGAAATAAAACGGGATGATGACTTTGTTCGTAATAAGTTTGCTAGCTTTGGTTTTAAATAAGTATGTTATTTTAGTGCGTCAAATGGAAGTGGGGTCTGCGGTAGCATGGGCTACCAATGTCACCGGTACTATGCATTTTCTTGGGTCTTTTCTGTGTTTTGTAAAGTGTCTTGTTCCTATTTTTGGGAGGTTTGTAATTATGTTCGTGCACCTAGATTGTGATGTGTATATTCGTCAGAACCAGTTTAATGATATTAAGAATTTTATTTTATTGGTCTCTTTGTCTCTCTTTGTTGTTTTTGGTGGTGGTGAATTTAATTATTTGCTTTACTCTACAGAAAAAGTTGCCGGTAATGTGCCGATTTGGGCATGCCTTGATCAGCTTAGTTCCTTTGTTAATGTTGTAGGTTTGGTTTATTTAGGCTATCAAGGGTCTCTATTCACATGGACCAATTGTTGGTCAGTTGGTGTGCATATTATGGAGCGGTTGGACAGATGTCTCGTGAATGTTGATGCTTTGTCTGAGTGGTCAGAACGGAAGGTCATCCACTTAACTGATCTAGGATCTGACCATTATATGCTTCTAGTACAGTTGTTGAAGCAAAATCATCATTTGCGTACGACATTATAATATGATGGGAGGTGGAACTCCAACATTCAAGCTTTGGATGTTATTAGAGCTACATGGCAGCAGGAGGTTCATGGCACTCTTCAGTTTCGGGCCTTTACTCAGTTCAAGCATTCTTGCCATGAGTTGGTTGCTTGGGCGACTGTTGATACGTCCAACTTTACTCGCTGGATCACAAATTCAAGGCGATTATTGAGGAAGCATGACAGGCAACTTCTGTGGATTGGGACTTCATTAAGCATTTGGAGAGCTAGCTTCTGGATGTTTATAACAGAAAGAATGCTTCTGGAAGCAGAAGTCTCGAGTACATTAGCAAAAAGAAGGTGATTCTAATACCAATTTTTTCATGCGGCTGTTCTACATAAACGTAGGATAAATTAGATTGTTGGGTTGCGAGATGAGGCCAGTGTTATGCAGCATAAAGAGGAGGCGATGGAACATTTATTTCTTTATTGTCCGGTTGCGCGGGCTCTCTGGGACTATTCAGGACTGGAATACTTGGGGGAGGGCAATGCAGTTAAAAGCGCGTTTCTACCTAGAAGCGGAAAATGGGTAAAATCGTAAAGCGTAGAATTAAAGCGTAAAAGCGTAAGTTTTTTACGCATGCTGTAAATAACTAAAATTATGTTAAGTGCGGCATATACCATGTAAAATATGAGTGCATATAATTTAGATAATTTAATAACATCTTCATAATAAGTTCATAAACATAAATCTTAACAATAAGCCACCTTCGCCTCTATGCTAATGAATTTGGGAAGAGCCTCGTTGGTGAATTAGATTACTCTATTGAAACTAAGAATGCATCTAAGTACCTAGTATGTATCTTTTAATCTCCAATGTATTATATTGTTGGTAATTTACCTTTAAAATATGCTTTTTATAATTAATTTTATGAAAAGAGTACCCATTTAGTGAACTAAAAGCGTAAAAACGTAAAGCGTTTTAGTGAACTAGAAGCGTAAAACAGTAAGCTTTTGAGCTTTAAAGCGTAATTTAATCCGATTTTATACACTTAAGATTTTATATGAAAACGAAAGCGGTTTGATCTCGATTCTTTTCTTCTTTTTGTGCATGCAGAAAAGGGGAACGAAGGAGAGTTTGTGGAGGCCAGTCGAAGGGCGACAACCACGAACGACATAGGCTAGCCTCTTTGACTCTCCACCAGTCGTCGGCTGTCCAATCATCATCTATAGAAGCAAAGGAAAAGAGGAAGAAGAGAAGAAATGAGAGGGAAGGAGGGGATTTGGTGGTCTTGTGGGAGAGTGTGACGACGAACGATAAAATTTCGTTGTTGTACCCAATTTTTTTGTTTTAATTTTCATTTGCATTAAAACATTGGCGTTTGAGGAGGGAGCATACATAACGGTTTTTTGTTGAAACTGAATCAGACCGGATCTAATCCAGTCCGGTCACGGTTGAAACCGGATCCCTATCCAATCCAGTTTTCGGTTGCTCATTTAGCCAAAACGGTTTTTAAAACTGGGTTAATCCGGTCCAGTTTAGCCGGACCAAACCGTTTCCCACCCCTAATCGAAACCCTATATATGTATGACACGCTAAAACACAACACCAAATTGTGACCAAATATAATCACAGAATGTAAATGCAGAATAGTGGGTAAGTTTAATTTATCAACCCGGGGTCTAGATCTACTGCCTACTTTGTGAACTTCTATTATCTAGCAAGACTAATTGAGTGAAATGTGAGTTTAAACCAAATCAAAAAGAGTGAAATGTGAGTTTAAACCAAATCAGAAAGAAAACAGTAAATTGTATTGTTTTCTAAAGCAAGGGAATAGTCACTAGTGGATAAGTCCCCCTAGCTCACTAATTAGCTTCAAGTTGTAATTCCCTTCGGTTTATTTACTGTTGACTAAACTGCGGAAGATCCGAAATTAGTTTGGAATCTCTTCAGCTGACCAAGCCCTCTTAGATAGAATACCCGGCAGACGACTAGCCTTCACCTGAATAGACTGCTACGACGATTCACACAAAACTCCATTATTGGAAACAAATTCTAGTATAAAGTAGTGAATTGACTGACTCTCATACAATCAATTCAATCCTATCGATCGAAGAAACTCTAACAACCTCTTTAGATTCTATTTATCACAGGTTGAAGAAAAAATCAAGACAAATTGATCAGGATTCAATTGACTCAATAAACCCACTTAAATTGATTAAAATCAATCAGTATATCATCCCAAAAGTCATTACAATCAAGATCCCTAACACATTAAACTAGGGTTCTTCATACCCAAGTGAGAGAAAGGTCTACTCCATAAAGAGAGAGAGAGAGAGAGAGAGAGAGGAAAACATAAATTAAAGCAGTACTACTCATAAAGATAGGAATAATCTGCTATGGGATGTCAATCTTCACTATTGGGGACGCAATCTGGGCTTCAATGGTGAGAAATCCACTCCAAATAGCTCCTAGGGTTTGTTCATCGCCCTTTCTCTCCCTAGAACTCTATTTCAGCTCTCAAAACTCGGATCCTTCCTTTAAAACCCTAAATTGGGTTAAAACACAGTTCTGTCAGACTACACGACCAGTGCACACGGCCGTGCAAAACTCCATCCTGCCCGTGTACACCCCCAAAACGCGGCGTTGCACTTAGTTGGTCGAGGGGATCACACGGCCGTGTAAAAATAGGTATTGCCCGTGCAAATCTCTGGAAAACTCACACGGCCAGAGGCGCCCTTGCACAGCTCGTGCAACTCCTGGCCGCGTAAAACCATTCACACGGCCACACTACACGGTCGTGTGAAATCAGCTTTTGCCTGTGTAAATGCCTCTGCTTCCTGTCGCACGTCCTAACTTCGTCCAATCAACTCTGAACTCGTGCCCAAACCTTCATTCACGTACTAGAACCGGAAATATCACTAACAAGAGCAACCTAGCATGAAATCGGTTTAAAGCATAGTAAATGAGCCTCAAACAGTATAAGAATGATCGATAAGAAAATTGATAATTGGTTTTAATCGATAATCGGATTGAGAACGATGGTTAGTGGTTAAAAGTTAATCGATAATTTCTTAGTGGTTTTGTTTTGGTTAGCTGTATATTTTAAGTGATTAATCGATAAAAATTTGTTAACCGCCTTCTCGTATAACTATAAAATTTTGGCTTTGACTTAGGGAAAAAGTCTCAATATTCAAAACTAACCAAAGTCACAGTTTCAAATATCTATTGCAAACACGTAAATGGATGAAGACTTTCGATGATTTGTAATTTTATGTGTTGCAATTTGGATTTGGATTATGAATTAAAGATAATGTTATATTGTATTGATGTTATAATTATTATTTTATGTAACAACGTAGAAATGTAGTTAATTATTGAATTATTTGCATGATTATAGTTTAATATTTAAAAGAAATCATACAAAATTTCAAAATAACAAAAAAGTCACATGTGGAGGTTGTTATTGGTTAGTGGTTAACCACCAAACTAGTCAATAAAACTTATTGATTCGATTTTCAATATGTATTTTTTGCTAGGGATGTCATTTCGGTTGTCGGTTAGTGGCTAACCGGCCGGTCTAACCAGCAGTTAACCGGAAACCGAAAAACACTGGGCACGGTCGGTTCTCGGAGGCGCTCCATGGTTAGGCGGTTAGCCGAAAAACCGACGCCGGTTAACCGGCTAACCGACGCTAACCGACCGGCCTAAATGATGTCGTTTTTGCCTAACTAAAACACCCCATCCCCAAATCCCCAACCCTAGCAACCCTTCGTGTTAGGCGTCGAGCGCGAGACAATCCGGTCACTTTCGTTGGTATTTCCCAATTGTATCTTCGACCTTTTCACCTGCAGACAACCTTCGTCGTACTTTTGGGCACGAACAGGTGAGAAGGGTAAAGTAGATTTGTGTTGATCGAACAGAGAGGGATTTTGCTGATTTTAGTTGTTGCTGTAAACACGTTGGTGGGTTTGAGCACAAATGCTACAGACTAGGGCCCAATGACTCCACATGCACACAATAACTTCCTAATGCAACTTAAGGCCTTAATGAATGAATAAAATGGACACAAGGTTCTAAAGCAAACGTTTCCTTACCAAAGCTCAAACGATGCGTTTTACTAACCTTGCCTTGCCCTGTCCTTCTTCTTTCTCCTTGCTCGATCAAATTACCCCTGCACTTTAAGAAGCGAACAGAGACACCAAGAAAAGAGCATAAACACTGAAATAGCAGAGAATAAATAAATGACACCACACGCAAATTTTTACGTGGTTTCCAACGTTGGGAGAAAGAGAATCCCAACATTGACTAGCCCACGGTCTGAGAATCACGTTTTGTGATCTCAGACGATCCTCTATGAGTATGTTCGATTAAGCTCCGAGATTACAATACAACACTCAACCCGACCGATTAGCTCCCCGCTCAATCGACACTATTCACATATCAGCTACCAACCGATACACCTTTGTTTCCCTAAAACCCAGACCCAGAAATCTCACTCAATTTCTGTGCTGACTTTTCACTCAAACCCTTGCTAATACCCTTAGCTCTCTTGTTTGAATTGCCTCGAAAAGTTTGCATATTCCTTTTAATCTCGAACTTATATACACACTCCTCCTGGCAGTAGCCGTTGGAGCCTTCCTTCTTTAGTTCCCTTTGAATTTGCCACCTTCCATCTTTGAGCACCAACTTACCAAACCGGCAGAATTGCATCCCGTTGGGTTTGATTGCTGAGCTGTACCCAACACTTCGTTCCTCCCTCAGACCCTCACAGTCGACATTTCCAAACGCCCAGCCGCCTCCAGCCCTTTGCATCGCCGACGCCCAGCCTTCTTCTCAGCAGCGGCGGTGACTCCCCCCACAATCGCACAGCCAGCCCACTCCGTCTCCCACACAGCACAGCGGCGGCGACGACTCCGCCTCCCTCCAATCGCCCCGCCGCCTCCACACTCCCATATCTCCATCTCGGCCAAGTGGCCAACCCGTCGGCGACCTTTGGTGCACAATCGCCGTCGACTCCGCCTTCCTCCAATCCTCTTGCTCCCTCCCCTGAGATCATCTCCCCGCAAATCCTTCTCGCCGCCCGCCTCCAATCGTCGTGGCCGCCTCGCTCCAATCCCGCTGCCCCTCCACTCGCCGCGCCACCCGCCTTCACCCGCCGCGCTGCCCGCCGTTACAGCCAGCAACCCTCCTCCAGTCCTCCCATCACCGCCAGTCTTGCGTCAACATAATCCCTCCCGCCATCACAACCGCCACCTTGTTTCCCCCCAAAATTTCTTGTTCACGAGGTCCTCCTGCAGTCTGCTCGGCTGCTCCTGGAATGAATAATATTATGTAAGTTAATTAGAAATGTCAAATGATGATTTAGAGTGAATGATGATTTTATTTATGAATGAAGAATGATGATTTTGGTGAATGATGGTGATTTAGAATGAATGATGATGATTAATACTATGTAAGTTTATTAGAAATTTAGAATGATGATTTAGAGTGAATGATGATTGATTTATGAATGAAGAATGATGATTTTGGTGAATGATGATTATTTTGAATGAATGATGATGCTTTTGGTGAATGCCATTCACGTGGAAATGGGATGTGATTATGCTTATAAGTTATATAGGTTTAGTGATGATGAATGATGTTTTTGTTTTTCAATTTTTAATTTGTGTAACTGTTGATGTAGGGCGAGACTTCCGGCTCCACGTGGAGGACGTGGCGGATGAGGTGCACCTTCCGCTGAGACTGCTTATCGTGGTGGGAGACCTCCGGCTCCTCGAGGTCGTGGTGGTGCGGGTGCCTCAGCCCCTCATGCTCAAAATCGGGGTCGTGGTGGACGTACAGGGAGTCGGCCTGTTCAGTCTGCTGAACCGTCGGTGTCGGCATCAATTGCATCGACTCCCGCCCATGCCGGTAGTGGAAGTACACCTGCTGCTGAGACTCCTTCAGTAGAAACGGTTAATCCGGCTTCAAATAAAGTTAAAGACGATCCCTTCAATCTAGAGAAATGGTTGGAGACAAAGGGTACAACTGATTGCTGGAAGGATTTTACGAAGGTGGCGGTGGATGAGTATCCGATGGGAGAGTGCAGGCATTGTTATACTAAAATCAAAGCACATCATCCAAGAACGACACTTCTGCAATGAATAACCATAGGAAATCATGTTTGGCTAAGGTTGCAGCATCCAGGGATCAGACTGTTCTGAACTTGCAGGCCGCAGATGGTAATCAAAGTCAAGTAAGTGCTTTATGGAAGTTTGATCTAGAAAAAGCTAGATATGCCTTAGCCGTGATGATTATTATGGATGAGTTGCCTTTTTGCTTTGTGGAAAGAGAAGGGTTTAAGCAGTTTATGCAAACGGTTAAGCCATTGTTTAAGATACCCGGAAGGAGAGGTATAAGAGATGATTGCTTTCATATATTCTTGGAGAAAAAATGAATTTGATAGAGTTTTTTTGAATCAAAGAGCAAAGGCAGAGTTTTAATCACCACAGATACATGGACATCTGACAACAACAAAAATTACATGTGTGTGACTGCTCACTTTGTTGGAGTTGATTGAAAGTTGCAGAAGAAGGTTCTCTCCTTTGTTCCCATCACAAGTCATACAGGAAATGATATTGCAGAGAAGCTTGCAGAAATTCTTGAAGAATGGAAGGTGAAGAATCTGTTCTGCATGACCGTGCACAATGCATCTACAAATGATATTGTGAGTGCTTGCATGAGAACAAAATTAATGGAGTGGGGTTGTGATTTGATGGATGAGAAGTTTCTGCAGTTTTGCTGTGTCGCACACATCATTAATCTGGTGGTGCAGGATGGATTGAAAGTAATCGGAGGAGCTGTGGATAGAGTTCGAGACTGTGTGAAGTGGGTGAGGTCATCACCAGTTAGGTTGAAAAGGTTCAAGACTGCCATGCAATTTCTGGAGTTGGAGTCAACCAAATTGGTGTGTTTGGATGTACCGACCAGGTAGAACTCCACCTATATCATGTTAGAAGCAGCATAAAAGTTTGGTGGAGTGTTTACCACTTTGTATACAAGTATACATGATCATTCCTTCAGGGATTATGTTGACGCAAGAGGTGGTCTTCCAACTGAACAAGATTGGCAGCTGATTAGTAAGTTGATGAAGTATCTGAAAGTCTTTAATGACTTTACCCTCCTAGTCTCGAGTAAGTGGAATTTTTGCTCACTTTGTTTATTTTAATTTGATCATTTGACAATTTTGGTTTGTTTAAGTCTAATTTCCTATATTCTATTCTCATTGTACATGAACTAAATATGTGACTACCCGTCTTTTCTTCAAGAAACTTGTTCCACTTTATGACATCATTGAGGAATTGAAGAATAATCCGCATGAAGAGCTCAAAAAGATGGCTGAAAAGGCTGAAAAAAGGTACAAAACTATTGGTTTGAGACACCTGTCATGAATGAGGAGAATACAAAAGTGAATCATTTAATTTATATAGCATGTGTGCTTGATTCTAGAAGTAAACTTGATATGGTGTCTGAAGTGTTGGAATGATTTATGGACGTATAAAAGGAGGGGAAATTCAGAGTACTATTAAAAGGGAGATGCGTCAGATGTTTGAGATTTATAAAAGGAAGTATGGATCAGAGTCTGCATCTCAATCTACCACTGATGATAACATTGCTGATGGTGGTTCTAGTGAAGGTGTTGGTGATCGGATTAA
Source organism: Linum tenue (assembly GCA_946122785.1). Taxonomy (NCBI): domain Eukaryota; kingdom Viridiplantae; phylum Streptophyta; class Magnoliopsida; order Malpighiales; family Linaceae; genus Linum; species Linum tenue. The sequence continues at coordinate 42,072,846 of CAMGYJ010000002.1, forward strand.
GATATTGGAGGAGAGGCTTAGAAAGAGAAAAAGGGAAGCACTTCTACTGGAAACAGGAGGTAGCTCTGCTGAGCTACACATCTATTTGAAATGGCAAACTGATGGCATCAATGAAGAGAGTGATGATGCAAAGTTTGACCTATTAGATTGGTGGTCTCGACACTCTGGAATATATTCGATTGTTGCTGAGATGGCTAAGGATGTCCTAGCTGTTTCCATATCTTCTGTTGCCTCTTTGAGCGACCTAATGGTGGAGGCATTGATTTGTGCTGAGGATTGGATAAGGTATCATGGATCTAGGGAGATTGACGATAAGGAAGATGATAAAGAGAATTTGAATTTGGAAAGTAGTGGGTTCTGAAACTCTCTTATTGTTTAGTTTTTTGCCTTCTTTCCACTTAATTCAATGTATGAATGTACTAACACTTTATTTTCCTTTTTTTTCTTACACAGTTAATGTCACTTTCCAAACTAGAATGGAAAGTGCAACGAATACTGACAATGTTGGCAATGCAGATGCAAGCCTCAACATTCCAGTAGAGAATGAGCAGGAGGGTGAAGAAGAAGTACCGAAGGAAGAGTATGAGAAAGATGGATATGATGATTATGGTCATGACTTGTTGCCCCAATTGAACGAACAGGGTTATGCAGATGTTGGTTCTTCTAAGGCTGGTGATAATGATAGATGATGAAGTGTTGTTGATTTGTTGTTATCTAGAGGATTTATTGTGATTTGTGGAGCTTATGTTGTTGAATTAATGAATGTGAGACATTAAGTTGCTAATTTAGATGTATTTTCGATGCAAAAGGAATTGAAATGTAGGTTTGAAATTTTAATTTTAGGCGATTATAGTGTTTGTTCCCTTGCTGTCCGGTCGGTTAGGTGGCTCCAACCGAACCGGCCTTCAAATTTTGGTTGCCCCGGTTAAACCGCGTCGAAACCGAAAACCGGCCGGTCGATTTGCGGCTAACCGAGGCTGGAGGGGCGGTCAGTCGACGACAACAGCTGGTCGTGTCTCGGTTTAACCGAAAACCGAGATTTCAATTTTCGGTTAAACCGAAACCGACAGACTGCCAGCCCTATGTTTTGCTAAATGATTAATCACTAATCGCCAAATCAATTTGTGGTTTACCGAAATGGAACTTATTAGTATCCCTAGATTTTGCTAGGTCTTTGCCAGAATTAGTTAAAGAAAATCAACTGTTCTCCGCCATAAATGGTTGCATTAATACTTGAATCAAAATAGAAAATACCCATTCGTTGGGCAGCTTAATTCTTTGATAAAAAATACCCCTTTCAAAAAAAAAAAAAAGTTCTTTGATAAAAACGAGTGGGATTCCATAGTAATGGTGCACCGAAGTGAACGACCAAACCCACAAATTTAGCCACCCCCAAGAAGAACTCCTAGGCTTCCCCAATCGTATTAAGTTATAGTTGTGCATGAACATGATCCATCAAGAACCCTTTCATTCACATCTCCATATAAATACTCGATCCATATGCACGATTCTTCTAACCAAGCACAAACTATAGCTAATCGGCAAAAGAAAAGTGATAGAGAATTAACTCTATAGTAACAACTTGGTTGCTAATCAAGACAACTTGAAAGCAAAGATGCAGAGGAGTTCTGGTTTCTATGCTGCAAGCCCTTTCGCTGCTCCCAGGGTGGTGGAAGCTGCAGCGGTGAAGCAGGAGCAAGGCGTTACTATCAAGCAAGAGGCTGCGGCGCCGGCGGCCCTCAAACCTGCTGCTGCTGCGGTGAGCCGCATCAAGCAAGAAGAGGTGGCTAGGAAAGTTGCGCCCTTGGCTCCGGTGTACTCTCGTTGCATCGGTGGTTGATGTCACGGCGACGATGGTTGTGGAAGCTGGAGGAAGGAATTATCATGCTATGGTTACATAAATGTCTTAAATAAAGTGTTTAGTTTTTGAATCTGCTCTTTGTTTGGTTGATTAGTTCGTTGGCCTGGTTTGGTGTTACTTTTGAATGAGGATATGAATAAAGTCTTTAAATTTCCCAAATTTTCTTGGCAGACATGTGTATTCTAGAAGGGTTTCTCATTAAATCGCTTGGATTGGATCCATCATATACTAACAATTTTAGGAATTGGCCATAAAATACAGAAACTGAACAAATAAGAGCGATGTTGAATTCTCACACAATTTGATTATTTGAAAACAATCTCAATTCTTGATCGAGGATCTGATGGAGTTGAGTAATTTTCTTTTGTCTCGATGATTTAGTTCCCTACAAGAGAACAAGTAAATATTGATAAACTCAATTTAAACAGCAGGGCGGAGCTAGCTTAAGGTTCGGGGGGCCCCCGGCCCCCCGAGAATTTGACGATTACATGTAAATCGTATCGGATTATTCAAAAGTTATGTAAAACTTATAAAGATATATAGAAACTGTCGTGCAATAATTAATCACGGTTACCTCCTGTGGCCTAGTGGATTTATGTGTTGGTTTTGTATACTTTTGTTGTGGTATGTGGGTTCGATTCCCGCCAGCAACATTTCAGTTATTTTTTCTCACTTTAGTTTAATTGTATTTTACAACCTAATTTCAAAGTTCAAACTAGATAAATTAATTTTTTGAGTTAATAAATTCACATTTTAAGAATATTTTTTGGTTAAAATTTAACCAAGCTAATTACTTAATTTTCATACTTCATCTTTTTAGATCCTCTAACCTAATTGCTTATAAGTTATGAATTCACATTGTTAAGGATAACTATGAATATATAACCATTTTTCTTTTTAAAAATGCTAATATGCATATTAATTAATTGTTCAATAATAATAACAACGAATAACATGGTACCAATTGAAAAGAATGAATACATTTTTGCTTGTCATTTACTATTTATTTTGAACATGTCTTGGATAAAAAATTTAGTTTATAGCATATGTTTAGATACATTTAATTTTTTTTTATTGACAAGACGCAAAAAAAAAAAAAAAAAATTGGCCCCCCGAGTTACAAATCCTAGCTCCGCCCTTGTTAAACAGATTAAAAATTTATTGAATTAGTGAAAAATAGGTTAAGTATAATCTACCAAACAACAAACTCGGCCATCCACTGAACTCTAATCATTGACCTGGTGCTCCTAGAAACTTGCAACGTTACTGACTACATAGCTCCCCATTGAGGAATTTTACAATGCTATATAGCATTGGTGCTATAGGTTTTTGCCTTTATGGTATAACTTGAAGTTGTACCTTTAACGTTATGATACAACTTCAGATTGTATCTATACTATTTTGTACAAACTTTTATAGTACAACTTGAACTTGTACCTTATGTGATGGTACAACTTTAAGTTGTAAAGTTGTACCATACCATAAGGGTACAACTTTCTTTATGGTACAACATGAAATTATACATTTAATGTTATGGTACAACTTTAAATTGTACATTAAAGCACCAATACTTTATAGCATAGTAGAAGTGCTCCCCATAATATGTACCACTCAATCTTCTTAAGTCTAAGAATTACGAGTCACTTATACACACCTTCATGAATATAAACTATGCACCTAAATAACTTATCTAAAATATCGAGCCCATGATACATGAGAAGATTCTGAGTGCTTAACTCAAGCTTGTGCTCTTATCATTTCCAAAAAATTAATCATTTGACAATGTTATGCCACATTATTTTAAGTTTATCCTAATTCCTAAAACACAAAAAAGTCAACAAGAACTTAACCACCATGCTTGGGCTTTTTAACTTTTAGAATTAACCCTCAATCACTAAATAAAAACATTTATTGTCTTAATCATAAAAATAACTATATTACGAAATCATTATCTCTCAATTTTAAAATCAAAAGATTATATGCATACACCAACTCTAAATATCATAATTGTTAAAACTCTTAGTCAACTTTATGAACCAATTTAGAACATTGAAGATCAACAAAGATTAAAGAATTAATGATATATTTGGCCTCTGAATCATGAAGGATTTCCTATCATAACATTGGTACTATTTCCTTTCCTTATATAGTTCTTCATATATAAACATTTTCTTGTTGTGGCCCTTACTGCTAAAAGACGGTTAATCTTCTCCTAAAAGGGGACCCAACTGCTCAATAGGTGTTGCTCAGTCATAACATCATGTAATTACAAATTTATCCTTGCTATTTTAATCCTTTATTCATTTTTTTTTTACAGAAGATAGGTCGATTTATTGATTTTGGTTGGAAATAGTAGGGTGAAACACATGGAAGGAATTAGTTGGGGAGGGGGGTTAAACTATGGGGGAATGTTTTGTTTCCCGTAATTATGATGACCTTCTATGCACATAAGCCCTATCTCAATTCTCAATGCCTTTTTAGGTCCCAATTTAACGGAGATCTAAGAACTTTGAATGCTAAGGTCTGCTCTATATATAGATGTGAACTAGCCGATGATTGTGAACCAGCCAGAAGAGAAAATTAAGGTTGGGATTGTTTCCACGGGAAGGAGAGGGAGAAAAGGTTTAGGTCCGCTTTACTAGGGATAGAGTAGAAAGAAACATAATTGTGAGTTTTTGAAATTCAACTGGCTCAAAATTCCACATCCAGGTAACTTTTAGGGAATTGCTATTAGTCATTCTAAATTACTACTAGTCGTTTTAGATTTATTATACAATTACCTAATTGCCCATTTATTGTTCAAAATCAAAAGGGAACAAACTCTTCCCACCAACTCTCGGTTTCTCCCACCTCTACGCTTCAGAGGCTGTCCTAAGTAGAGATGATTATGGGCGGGTTTGCCTAAACCATCCCCATCCCCATTTTCAAATACCCAAACTCATACCTGTCTCATAACCATGTAGGGGAATGTTTTGCAAATTCATCCTCATATCGGTGGATTTCGGTTACCCATAGATAGTACCCGCCCCGTACATCTAACATCATTATCTAAACCTAATTGTCGTCTTCCGCCTCTGAATCGCCGGCAAAGACGACCGGGAAAGGTGAAGAGTTACGCCTTTGTTTCCTCCCGTCTTGTCATCTGCCGCCCTTGCAATGTGTTGCGCTTCTCGCCCCCCCCCCCCCCCCCCCCTCTCGCTTCCTCAGGCCTCGCCATCCGTCGCCCCTGCATCGCCAGAGAAGACTACCAGAAATGGTGAGATCCGAGTTTGTTCGAGGAGCAGCAGGTTCGTGGTCAGAACGATTTGTTGACTGGCGTTCAAACAAGGTCAAAATTGCTATTAGAGGGGCGGTCAAAATATTGTTTGGAAGGGTGGTCAAACATGGTCAAAATCTTGTTTGGGATGGCGGTAAACGCGGTCGGAAGTGTTAGTAAACGGTATATGATCCATGATTGAACCTCTTCCAACAACTCAAGTTATTGGAATCAGCCGGTTCTGGACATGGTATCAGAGCCTTCTGTGACCGAGAGGTCTTCTATTCGAATCCCGATGACCCTCATTTGTTTCTGTTAAACACATGGTGTCAGGATATGAGCAAACTTCAAGCCCATATATGATGGCTTTCATTTGAGGGGGTGTGTTAGTAAACTGTATATGATCCACGATTGAGCCTCTTCCAATCACTCGAGTTATTGGGATCAACTGGTTCTTGATAGGAAGGAGGGTCAAAGGAAGTGAAAATCCTGGTCGGAAGGGCGCACAAGCTCTAAATTCGTTTGGGAAGGTGGTAAAATGAGGTCAAAATTGCGGTTGGAACTTTCGTTGGAAGAGCGGTCAAACGAGCCCTAAATTTCTTGGAAGGATGGTCAAACGTGGTTGAAATTGTGGTTGGAAGGAGGGTTAAATGCTGTGAAAATCGCGTTGGTAGGACCGCAAAACGAGGTGAAAATCGTGGGATGAATGTACCTCTGCTTCCGGTGGCTCAGGCTATTCTTCGACGGACCCTGTCGATCAACACAGCTCTTCCTATGAAAAAAATTTGAAATGTAAGTGATGCATTATAGTTTCCTGCATCGGGAATCTTTAGCTAATTACGACTACTCCTAGGAAAACATAACGATAAACTGAACTATTCTTCTTCTCATTGATAATAACTGAATCGCAAAGTACATATTTATAGGAAAACATAGAAAAACCTAATAGCTAACCCTATCACACTCTAACAAAGTAACTAATAACTTACTCAACAAGACAGAATAAACTAATATGAATATTGCAAATACCCACAATAACCCTCCAATTAACTAATAATGAATCACTAATTACGAAGCCCAACTCGGTAGAAGGCCCAACGGATGCTGTACCGCATCAGTAAGGTAGCAACAAAAAGTTGGCCGGCGACAGCTGAGATTATCAATGGTGGGAGGAGGCTGGGATGGAGAGAAGATTTGCAGTTGCAGAGCCTTGAGTTGGGAGAGAGATGGCGAGGGAGGAGAGAGAAAGTTTATTGTTGTGTTAGGGAGGAAAGAGTGAGGAACTGTTGGTTTGTGTTCTAAATTAAAAATTAAAATTGGACTAATATGTAAATTACAATATTAAGTATGTCTCTTCATTGTGTGAGAGGTTGTTTCAAGCAAGCACGTATAAGATATCAAGTTAATAAGTAAGAATAAGAACCCTACCTTAACCAGTAGCACGCGGTCACTTTACTCTTTGTAGATGAGGAACACCTTGTAGATGAGGGGTCATAATATGTATGTCACAATCGGTGTCGGACGCGGTCACCACTACTCCATGTAGATGGGAGGTATGTTATGTTACTCCTTCCTTGTAGATGAGAAGGTTATGTTCATGATAAGTTGGTGCCAAACGGTTGTTCTAGTTAAGTCGAGGGTGAGATCCCATTTCAAGTTAAGTAGGTAGAGAAGATTATAAGTAAGAATATGTTAATAATAATATACTCCTACTAATGTACCCAATAACATATCATAAGCATTGCATGTGCATGGCTGTTTATTTACGTATGATAACAAACTTAGGATTCGGACTGACCTCATCGCCCGCACTCAGGAGCTGCAAGGAAGTGAGCAATCAGACAACTCACCAGGAGGAAGTTGCTGCTCGTCATCTTCACAATGGTTGGTGATTGCAGAAGATCCCAAGTGAACTCCTTCACTTATGTACTTTTATTAGTAGGCTTAAGACTAATGCTCATTCATGATTTGTTACGGTGATTTGAAATTATTTCTGTTGTTCTTTCAATTTTGAGTTATTTTGATTACTCAAGGGCATTTTGGTAAAAGTAGTGCTCGGCCGAGCGAGAGTGTTACAATTAATCGTATTACCAAAAAAAAAAAGGATTTCAGTTCTTTATCGTACTCTCGTTTATAAATTACAAGCAACTATTGACCTGTGATTTACGATCGGACGGGTTCATAACATCACAAAAATATCGGACCTCCACATCATATACATATACTATGAACTCGTAAGTCACTTCCACTCATTCTATTTCTATCTGCATGTGCTAACTCTGATTGGGCAGGCAATTGCAATGATCATATCTCTACTTCTGCCTATCTTATCTATTTAGGCTCCAATATCATCTCTTAGTGCTCACAAAAACAACACATGGTTGTTAGGGGCTAATACTGATAGAGATAAATACGAGAAATCAAAATCGATAGCTTTGATTTACCACAAGGGACTAGATACTATAACAACACCCTTTGTGTTGTTATTGTAACAACACTAGCCTCCAACCAATAGGAAGTTAGGATTATGATGACTTTTTATTAGATGAGTTGACCTAGTGTAAAATCAAAGCAGGGGTATAATTGTCATTATGAAAAATCTGTTTAAATAATAAAAAATAAAAAATAAAAAAATAAAATAAATAAAAAAATATTTTTTTTATTTTCTGCCCAAATTTTTGGTCGTCGGAATTCGGCCATCGGTCGCCGGAATCTGGTCGCCGGTCACCGGAATATGCTATTTTGTCATCGGAATATGCTCACCGTCGCCGGAATATGCTTACCGGCGTCGGAATATGCTTACCGGCATCGGAATCTAGTCATCGGGGCCGGAATATGCTTATCGGCGCCGGAATCCGGTCACTGACGGTCACCGGAGTTTGGTCAACGGGTTTCGTTGACCGGTCAACGGTCTTCGTTGACCGGTCAACGGCCAACGACCACCGGATGTTATAGTCTGATTGTGAGATTTATGGTTTGGTTTCTCATATTTTTGTATGCCTTTAGTGGTTTGCTTTATCGTGTTTGTGGTTTGCATTAAGAAGTTTCTGGTTTGCTTTATCGTGTTTGTGGTTTGCATTGAGAAGTTTCTGGTTTGTTTTCAAAAAATTTGTGGTTTGCATTGAGGGGTTTCTGGTTTGTTTTAGGAGATTTGTGGTATGCATTAGGAGGTTTCTGGTTTGTTTTTGTAGTTTGCTTTAACGTGTTTGTGGTTTGCATTATGAGGTTTTTGGTGTGTTTTTGAAAATTCTGTGGTTTGCTTTGTGAGGTTTCTGGTTTGTTTTAATATATTTTTGGTCTGCATTATGATGTTTTTGGTTTGCATTAAGAAGTTTCTGGTGTGCTTTCGAAAATTTTGTGGTTTGCTTTGCGAGGTTTCTGGTTTGTTTTAGGAGATTTGTGGTATGCATTAGGAGGTTTCTGGTTTGCATTAAGAAGTTTCTGGTTTGTTTTATCGTATTTGTGGTTTGCATTAGGAGGTTTTTGGTGTGTTTTAGAAATAGTTGTGGTTTGCTTTGTGGTGTTTCTAGTATGTTTTAGGCAATTTATAATCTGTATTGAGAGGTTTCTGGTATGCTTTCTAAATAATTGTGGTATGCTTTTGTGATATTTGTAGTATGTTTTATAAGATTTATGATGTGCATTCCAAGACTTTTGATGTGCTTTCAAGTGAACTTGAAACTACTCGAACTTGTAAAAATATGCCAACACTTTCAATGTCGACATTCAAAAATATCAGTGACAGAATCAAACAAATAGCAAATAAGAATTTAAAGTGGTTAGAATATTTTTATAACGATCCATGAATGATTGAGGTCACATAAGTTCCTACTACTCAACCAAGTTAGTGCAGTCAGTAATTATGCATCATGGAATTCAATAGAATGATGGACCAAGCAGTAGCAACAAGTACTTCTGCCAAATGGCGTCATTATGTTTAATGGAAAGTGAATAGAACTTGTCTTCATCTGCTTTCTGTTGTCGTTTTACAGCTTTTTTTGGGATTGGATTAGGTTTCAATGGAAAGTGAATAGAACTTGAGCTATGGAACCTTAAATCTGTTTCTATATGATGCAAAATCACAGGTAGTTGCTGGGCATTCTGGACTGTTGGAGCTGTAGAAGGGATCAACCAGATTGTCACTGGCGAGCTGCATCGGCGGATACAGGGGGGGGGGGGGGCCAGACTGGGCCCGGGCCCAGCCCCCTGCATCCCCAACCCCAAGACCCAGGCACCCAGCGTCCCAGCCCCATTGCCACAGCCCAGCCCAGCCCCACTGACTGCCACAGCCCACAGCCGGCCAGCCCAATCTGAAATCTCAAGACCAAAACTAAAATCTCCCGCCCCTATTCTAGCTTCCCCTGCAAGTCTGGACTCTGGGTACAAAAAAAAAAAAAAGCGAACAGAAAGAAGACGAACAGACTGTTCGCACTTCGCAGGCGCTACCCACCTCCCCGTCCCCTACCCCGAGACCCTCAGTCACCGGCAGCGGCACCGGACTGCCGCGTATCCCCTCCCCTCCGTTCTTACTTCTTTCTCCCCAGGCCGAGTCCCCAGCGCCTATAATCAAATCAAGTTCCCTTGATCCCTTTCCCTTCAATCCTTCACAGAATCACAGTGACAGTAGTCAGTTTTCAGTAGTGAATAGTGATTAGATTTTAGACGACAATTCCCTTGATGACTTAGACGACAAAGGCAACAGCAAGTCAGCAACAGGTAATTGCAATTTGCCAATTGATCTTACTGTCTTAGACTCTTAGTTTACTTAGAAACTAAGTTTGTACAGTGCAATTATGCAGATTTCAATATATTTCATCATGACATCTTCTCAACCACCAAATAAAAAGGCGAAAACAACATTGTTTTCTTACTATCAACGTAAGGAATCTGAAACGTGTCAGACCGAAGAAGTCCCTCCTAATGAAGGTCAACCATCTTCCTCTCCAGTTCAGAATGAATCATCTACTTCTCATGTATCCGGTAATCTACTTCCATCATCTGATAGTGGAGTTGAAATTGAAAGAGATCCAGGAAAGAGGAAACAAATATGTGATTGGGCTCTTGAGTTGAGAGATGAGGTTAGGAGAAAATACCTAATACACAAGGCTTATCAACCTAAACTCGCATACTATAAGCCGCGAGAATATCCAGATAAAATTCGTCACTTTCAAGAAGCATGGTATTCACAATTTGATTGGTTGGAGTATTCTCCTACAACACATAAAGCATATTGTTTCCCATGTTTTTTGTTTAGAGACAAGATGAATGGGAATCAAACTTCTGCACTAGTCAAAGATGGATTTGATAATTGGAAGAGGGTTACTGGTAAGAAATGTGTGTTCCTTGTTCATGTTGGTTCATCAGCTTCTTCAAGCCATAATAAATGTGTTACAGCGGCTGATGCCTTGATGAAACCATCCGGTCATATTGATAAAGTGATGCACAGAATTGGTGGAGAAGAAGTTCTAAAGCATCGATTGCGGTTGAAAACAACAATTATGGTTGTCAAACAGTTGGCTTTACAAGGAAGTTCTTTTAGAGGGCATGATGAATCCGGGGAATGTTCTAGCTTGGATTGGTTTTGCAGCGAAATTGAATGATCAAATCAATAGTGTAGTTCTTCGTAACGCACCAGGAAATGCGAAATACACTTCACCAAGCATTCAGAAGGAGATATTGGGAATCATAGCAAATAGAGTGCGTTGTAAGATACGCGAGGAGATTGGAGATTCTTGTTTCTCTATTCTTGTTGATGAAGCAGTTGATGAAGCAGGAAGGGAACAAATGTCTATTATTTTGAGGTATGTCAGTTCTTCTGGTATAGTAACTGAACGCTTTTTCGCTCTCAAGAGTGTAGCTGATACTTCTGCAGAAACATTAAAACAAGCTATTTGTGACGTTCTCTCTCAGTATGACCTTCAAATTGAAAAATTGAGAGGTCAAGGATATGATGGTGCTAGTAATATGTCAGGACAGTTTAATGGAGTCAAGACATTATTTCTTAGAGATTGCCCATATGCCTATTTTGTCCACTGTTTTGCTCATAGATTACAGTTGGCATTGATGACTTCTGCAAAGGTATGTGATCCTATATGGGATTTCTTTTCCATATTGGATTGTATCATAAACGTTGTGAAGGCTTCTCCTAAACGGATCAGGGAGTTGCAAGCAATTCACAAAAAAGATCTTGATGGTATGTTGGATGTTGGAGAAATTCAATCTGGACAAGGAGCTAATCAAATGACATCCTTAAAGCGTTCGGGGCCAACTCTTTGGGGATCTCATTATCATTCCATATTGAGCATTATAAACATGTTCAATGCAACATGTGTAGTGCTAGAGGATCTTTGTCGTTCTAAAGAAGGAGAACAACGAGCTCAAGCCAGAGGTGCTTCAAAAAATATCAAGACTTTTGAGTTTGTGTTCAATCTTCACTTGATGAAAGGGATTATGGATATCACGGATTTTCTTTGTCAAGCATTTCAACAAGAATCTGTTGATATTGTAGCTGCAGTTGGATTTGTTTCCATGGCAAAAGTTAAACTTCAAAAGCTACGGGATGAAGGATGGGACAAGCTACTCCAAGAGGTAAAATCTTTTTGCTCAAAACATGCCATAGAGGTACCTAATATGAATGCTACACTTGGACGTGGTGAGAAGCAAACAACTCTTGAGCACCGCTACCATTTTGAATACTTTAATCAATGCATAGATTTTCAGTTGGGAACATTGAATTCAAGATTCAATGAGTCATCAGTCAGATTGCTTCAGTTGAGTGGTGCACTAGACCCTAAAAGTTCTTTCCGCTCTTTTGATGAAGAAAATATTTACAGACTTGTTGAAGAGTTTTATCCTCGAGACTTTGAAGGCAATGAGATGAATTGTTTGCAGAATGAGCTAGGATATTATGCCGATCATGTGGTTCATAGTCAGGAATATGATGTTTCTTCCCTTGCAAAATTACTAGAGAAGCTGGTGGAAACAGGGATGGAAGCACGGTACAGATTGATTTGTCGGTTGATTCGTCTAGTTTTGACATTGCATGTTTCAACGGCTACTACAGAGAGATCCTTTTCAGCAATGAAACATGTGAAGACTGATTTGCGCAACAAGATGGGCGATGAATTTCTTGCTGATTGCTTGACTATTTTCTTTGAGAGAGAGTATGTTATTGGTATGGATGAAGACTCAATTATTGACGAATTTGCTAAATTAAAAGACCGTCGTGTACAATTGACATTGTAATGCAAACTATAATTTTTTTTTTGTTTACGGTATCTAATTTTATGTTCGAATCCGGCCCAGTGCACTTCTACATCCTGGATCCGCCGCTGCCGCTACAGCTTCCACCACCCTGGGAGTAGCCAAAGGGCTCGCAGCAAAGAAACCAGAACTCCTCTGCATCTTTGCTCTCAAGTAGTCTTGATTAGCAACCAAGTTGTTATTATAGACAGACTTAATTCTCTCTCACTTTTCTTTTGCCGATTTGCTAGCTAGTTTGTGCTTGGATGGAAGAATCGAGTAGATGGATGGAGTATTTATTTATACATATAGAGAAGGGAATGAAAGGGTTGTTGATGGATCAATGTTCATCCATGCACAACTATAATTTATTACGATCGGGGAAGCCTAGGAGTTCTTCTTGGGGGCGCATAGTTAAATTCGTGGGTTGGTTCGTTGCACCAATGTTTCTCACCAATCCTACACGTTTTATCCATTAATGAAGATGAAATCGATGACTTGATGAGATAATGGTTTGGGCTTTAGGGTTAGTACTTAGTACGTAGGTTATTAGTCTATTTTGCATGGGCCGAGTATGCATTAGGAGTGGAGGCCAAGTTGGAGTCGTACGTATAGGTGTCAATCGGGCGGGTTCGGGCTGGGTTCAATCGGGTTCGGGTTCAAATGGGTTGCGGGTTAGTCGGGTTGCGGGTTCATCAGGTTCGGGTTCAAATGGGTTGCGGGTTAGTCGGGTTGCGGGTTCATCGGGTTCGGGTTCAATCGGATTGCGGGCAAATCGGGTTGCGGGTTCATCGGGTTTTGGATCGGGCGGGTTGCGGGCGGATCGGGTTTCGGGTTGTTCGGGCCAGCGCATCAAGTAACTTAACTCATTACTCATTACCAACTTACACATTTTATTACACTAATTTAAAATATTTTCTCAACTTTGTAACCAATTTATTTCTACCTCGTATATATATACTTTATTTTTTTGAAAAAAACTAGTCAAAATGTTAAATCAATTTGTATGACTTGCAAACTTGTTATGTAATTAATCATAATTGGTAAAGTATTATAGCTAATAGTAATGGTGATATCAATATTTGCAACCAAAAGACAACATTAACTGTTTATTTGATATTTTAGTATTAATTCAGTAGTAATTGGATTAAAGTATCTCATTTAGTATAACCATGCAAATCTGGTATTTGGTGTGTGGTATTTGGCAAAAGCATAGTGATAAAAGGAGTTATTTCGAAATAACTCATTGCCCAAATAACTTCAGTAAACTGTTGCCAAACGAGTTATTTGTAAAAATTTTCGAATTATCCTAAAAATTGAACAATTAAAGATTAGTTATCAAATTTAGTAAAATTATTGTTACTTCAATCATAACTTACTCAATAGCATATATCCTATACACTTAGCCTTACCCTCAATCAACAATATTAAGTTAGTATATGTTGTTGATGGTATACCCTAAACCATCAATACATTATACACTAACCACATAACCTATACCCTAACCATATGTCTTTGAGTTGTGATTTTGCTAGTATAGTTAATTTAAAAGTGAAATTCATACTTTGATTTTCAAAACATAGATAAAAAGTGATATTTGCTAATTGTTATACCCTAACCATATATCTTATACTTTACACCACATACCTTGTACCCTAACCACGTACCATAAACATAAATTAAAAAGGGATCTCCTGCCGTTAAAGACTTCAAATGACTTCAAGTGAACATATGTTAATAAAAAACTTAGAAGCGTCAAAACCATCAATATCTTATACCCTAACCATATACACCCTAAACCATATGTACCTTATACCCTATACCCTAACCATATACTTTATATCCTAAACAACGAACCGTCAAAGATTACTTATCAAGTTTAGTATAAATTATTGTAACCAATGGTTAATTTATTTATTAGCCCATAAACAATTACATACATACATATATATATATATATATATATTAGCCTTCAAAGCATATAAGAATAATTTTAACTAGTCATGCCCTCCATATAAAAGTTAAAGATTCATATTTCAAAAGCTAAAATTATGAAAAACAAAAAAATTGAAAACATCAAATTTGTTTCCTTCTTTCTTTTCACAAAAATACTAAAACTTCTCTCCTTCTTTCTACTTCCATACATTAGAAAACTCAATTTTCCCTCCTCTTTCTCTTCCATAAAATTGAAAAAACCAAATTACCCTCTTCTTTCCTTCTACAAAAAGTTGAAAACTCAAAAGTTTCCCTCCTTATTTCTCTTTCATAATCAAAAAGATCAAATTTTCCCACTTCTTTCTCTTCACACATATCAAAACCACCAAAATTCCCACTTGTTTCTTTTCTAAAAAATTCGAAGAACCAAATTTCCCTCTTCTTTCTCTTCCCAAAAACTTGAATACACCAAAATTTCCCCCTTCATTTAAAAACATCAAATTACCAAATACATTACTTTACTTTATTTATATTTAATTGATAATTGTATTGAATAGTTAAATTAACCAAAATTTTAATTTATATATTATATTAATATTGTCATGATCTCAAGTGACCTTCATGTTTCAATTTTTATAATTTTCTTAAAATACGTAATATCAAGTGAGTTTCATATTTTTTAAATTTCCTATACGAAATGAAAAAATAATTTTACTTAAGTTTAGAATGAAAAACTTTATTTTGAAAAACTAGGTATTGTATATTTTTATAATTATTCAAGTGGATTAGATGAAATTCGGGTTGAGTCGGTCGGGTTACGGGTTAGTCGGGTTCGGGTCAGTCGGGTTGCGGGTCAGTCGGGTTGCGGGTTAGTCGGGTTGCGGGTTAGTTGGGTTGCGGGTCAACGGGGTTGCGGGTCGGGCGGGTTACGGGTTGTTGACTTTTAGTCAATTCGGATTGCGGTCGTGTTGTGGGTCGGGTTGATCGGGCGGGTTAATCGGGTCGGGCTATGTTTTGACACCTATAATCGTACGTAGTTGAGTCGGGTAGGTTTAGGGTTAAGTATTAGGTTTAGTGGTCTATATATAAATGTAACTACGACATTAGTCTGTTTTATCAATCAAATCAATAAATAACCAAGGTTTTTGACACCAACGTCGACTCCTACTTGTAAGCTACAAGCAAAACTCTGGGACCGAGAGTTTCGTGACTAGGCAACTAGTGACTTTGTGAGAGCATCAACAAATTGATGAATGAACCCGGAGTCGCCCACCAAGAACGAGTTGATGACAGACAAAGTGGTACTCGAGAGCCAAGTGTTTTATAGGAGAATGAGATAGTTCTATAATTTTGTAAACAAACATACTGTCAAAGTGTCAATTGAATTTCAAAATTCAAATTCCACTTTATGAAATGAAAAAAATGATTCACCATAATTTCTAAAATACCCTTCATTTTGCCAGACTGTATAATATATAGTATAGTACATATTCGGGTCAATTTAGTCATGTTCAGATTGGGTCAATCGGTTTAGTAAGATTTGGATCAATCGGGTGGCAGCTGGTACTCAAGTCTCGGTCAATCGGATTCGGGTCAATCGAGCTGCGGGTTGCAAATTATTAATTTAGTCGACTCGAATTGCGGACGGGTTGGATAGTGGTTAATTACTTGGATCGAGTATTATTTTGACACCTCCACTCACAGTGAAGAGAAAATCACAGGATTCTATACCCAATTCATTGCTGTCTCTCTAGGCACTGATAAAAAGCCACCTGATCTTGGAGGCTCTTTGCTGCAACCACAAAATGTGATTGATCATATATCAATCACAACGACTAGTACTTCAGCAGACATCATCAAATATGTTTTTGAGTCTTTTAATTTCCTCTATGTGTAATCTCAATTATCACAAAACAATGAGTGACTTGATGACCTAATTTTTGTTTTGTTGTAGCGTCTATAGATTGCACAACACGAACTGCTTTTTAGTAAATGGAATTGATTGGCAAGAGGAAGTCTATCAAGAGGTTGTTCATGCTGTTATTGTAAAGTGAACAATTTGCGGAAGAGTAAATGACACTCGATGCACGTGATTTTCTCGAAGATCGATACTAGTTCACGAAGATCGATACTAGTTCACGAAGATCATAGCTCTCAGTTATGGTTTGCACTATGACTTTAGTTCGCAACTTTTGGCGACTGAGTTACGGGAAGTTCATGACAACGACCATGAGAAAATATAAAGCCCTTTGATAATCAACTAGGGCACGAGTGCTAATTACAAGTTGGACCCTCACAAAATAACAATTTAGATAAAATCTAAAATAAAAATTTCTATGCTCCCACTCAACCTGTAGCATGAAGGTCATGAAAATCAAGATTAGATAAGAAAATGTGAAATTGCTCTGTGTCGAGAGCCTTTGTAAAGATGTCGGCTAACTATGAGTGGGAACCAATCTTTTGAGGAGAAATCTCTCCGGAAACGAAACGATTAGCTACAAGGTAATAATCCATCTCCAAGTGATTAGTAAAATAGTGAAAGACGAGGTTAGCAGTAATGTGAAGCTCTGCTTGATTATTACATAGTTTAAGAGAGCCAGCAATGGGAAAAAACAAACCTTGACCAAACAGAGTCTTGAGGTAGAGCAGAACCTGATGAGCGACGTGTGATTACATGATTAGTACTTGGAGTAGTGAACAAATTGACTCAATTCATTGATCACATATGCCATATCAGGTCGAGTCATAGTGATATATCACTACAGGAAAAACATCCTTTAGTCATGGGAAATCCCGTGTTTGAAAGTGTGTTTCCCGTGTTTAATAGTTTTATTCACGGGAAAATTACCGTAATATATACCTCCGTGTCTAATTGTAAAGGTCACGGTAAACTTGTACCGTGACTAGTATAACTAGTCACGGTATAATTTCCCATGATAACTTGTGTCTATTAATCACGGGAAAAACCATACCTAATATCAAATTTTGGAGCACATATCCTAGTAAAAACACAATTAAAGACGAGATGTATTTCTTTTAGGACGGTATTAACCGTGACAAAATCATTTCCCGGGACTAGACATCTACAACTAGTCACGGTAACTTACTTTGATTAATTACAAACCAATAGTCACAGCATTTTCCAACGACTAATTACAAATTAATAAGAATTTTCTCATTACTAATTGCAAAAAAGGCTTGTGTTAAAAGTATTAAATCCTCAGCCACCAAGTATAAGCAAAATTATATTATTAACAATTGAAAGAGTGTCAAATCTTATAGTCAATATTTCTATAATGCTACAATCTACATCACAATAACTAACTGATAAATAAGCTAACTAAGATAGTCTAGAGTTAACGTTGGAAATTTCATCCTTCTAGCAAACAAAATCTTTGAGCCATGTACTCCATCCCAAGCAACCTGCACTGTTGCATCTGCATGAACAAAGATAAAAAAAGACTAATATTATGCCTCGTATGTTTTGATCTTCATCACTACAAGATGCATGAAATATGCATGGAAACTTATATATTATCAAGGTAAAAGCTTGTTATTTCATGTCTGCTAAAATCGGCCACAGGATTTGCACAGATACTAGAGCTAACTTGCAATCATGGTTGACTGCAAATGTCACTTGGCAATAGTAGATATTCAAAACAGCAGGTTGTGTAATAGTTCAAGTGAAAGAAGAGCTAGGAATACCTATTAGGCAGTTACAGTTCCAAAAGCAGTAACTGGGCTCATTGGTTATCCGAAAACAACAGTTGGAATCACAGGTTATTCTGGTTCCTCTGCTGCCACATCTTCTTTAACACACAAATGACCATCTCAATCCAATTCCACCAACAGAAGTGTGGAAAAACTTGAAAAACGGAGCATTAAGGGAACAACTGAATTCAATGCATCTCAAATCAATTAGTTGAAATACACAGGTTATTACCAAGCCTAATTTGACAAATAAAGTTATAGGAAGACTTTATAGATTTTACAGCAAACCTTTCACCCATTTTAATCACAAAAGATACTTGAAAAGTGCCATTATCTTATATACTAGTAAACTACACAAACTTTTCTTAACATTCAGCAAAATTATATCACTTGAACCAAATAAACCACTTAGTATATAAAAATAAAAGAAGAAGAGGAAGGTAGATGAACAGTTGAAGCACTAGAATTTTCTAGTAGCATTCAGTTTTGGCCAAAGTTGGTGGTGAGGCTGCCACTTTACTGCATATTCAAAACTACCAAAAAAGGAAGTTCAAATAGATGAAGAGTATTGTAGTCTGACTTACTTTAGGAAGGATGAAGCCTGTCTATAAATTATACCTTCAATCAAACATCTTAATTTGCAACAATTGAGAATGTGAGTACGAAATCAGCATTAAACCAAACAGTTAATGCTCACTCTAACAAACTTGCCTGCTTAAGCAGTCAAACATGCATAATTCATAAGCAATGCACTACCACACAACAAAATTACACAACTAGGCATTCACTGAATAAACAGAGGGAAAGAGGAAACAAGTCTATTGTCTTTTAACAATCTCGTCAAGGCAGAAAAAGATGAGAACCAAGTTCACAAGTTTCTGTTGTTAAGTTGTTCGTGTACCAATAAAATAGAAATTGTACGATCACACTCAAGAGAATATCAAAGAAAGAAAGCAAATTTGAGGCAGTAGGAAGTGTTACTACCTCAGGATAAGAGCAACAGAATCAGAGAAACCTTGAAGCATTGCAGCCAATACAAGTTCATTTTCATCATCCCTGTCATCAAGTTAATGTTTTATGTATCCTACAATACTCTACAAACTTCACCTAAAACTTGATTTCAAGCATATAAAAGATATATCAGCAAAAAGATACTAAGTTTCTACCACAGCTCACCGCCAAACCATACCACAAGAACTGGTCTCCTGACTCCTATATTGTTCATCAAATGCATGGGGAAACTAAGAAGTTCACAGCTTGATACTTATATTCAAAAGGGTTTTCATGAAAGTTGCATTCACGCTACTATCCCACTATGCATTTCTACCAATTAATAGCATCCTTCCCTACTTCCAGAGGAGGACAATTAATAATTATGATGTATTGCATCCAAATTAGAAATGCTATGTTCTTAATTATTTAAAAAATCCAAACGCATGGCAGTGAGCAGTCAACAAGTAGAATGTAGACACAGAATGCAGCTGTCATACCCTCAAGACAAGGCGAACATTCAACCACAAGCAGACTGTAGAAACATAATGAAACAAAATACTATGTTCTTAGATTACAGAAGAACATCAATGAAACAGACAAGTTGGTTCAGTAAACTCCGAACCTTCATTAAAATTTGTCTCTTAATGAACAACACGCAAACAAACACCTTAGTTGTCTTCTACTCTCCCCCCATCTCTTAGACCAAAACAAATAGATACACAAGACCTTCGTCCGATAATATAAAACTAAAACTAATGCTTACACAAATTAGGAAGTCCTGATAATTAGCTGTCTTCTACTCTTTATTCAATCAAAACTTTGGAAGGACAAAAGACAAGAAACTACTACCTCACGACACAAAGTAGGCAACTGAACAAATTAGCCCAAACAAGCCACCAAAACAGAAAAGAAAACGGGGGACACAAGGTGCCCTGAACAAAGAAATAAATTAAATCATATCCTGCCAGATCAAACTAATTCTAGTTCTTACTCCTATAAAATGCTTTCTAATAGCGAGCATAACACAGGCAGGCCACATAAGAGAGTCAAAAGAGCCAAAGCAATGCATGTAATGGGGACTCTTCTTCTGTTTGCTGCAAAAATAGCTGCTGCTTCCGCTGGTGATGTTTCCGCTGCTGTTTCTTACCACAATCATCAAGGAAACTCTTATGCATTTTCCAATGCAGTCACTCTGCTTCTTTCACTTCTATTTTCAACTCAAAATCACAGAGAATCACTATGAGTCCCCTATTATGATAAAAAAACCTCGAATCAAATCTCACAAAAAGCAGGAATTGAAACACTAGAGAGATTCTCAAGCTAAACTGACCTTCAACGAAAAGCGGCAGAGCATAACAATGGCTGAGAATAAATACTAAAGATAAACACAAAATTAGGGAAGAATGAATGCATAGACAAATTGACGGGATTATCATACTTGTATCTTACCAGCTTCTACTAGACCCTCTTCGTTGGAGTAAGTGTGCTATGCTCCATCGAAATCGCAACCTCTTGAAGTAGCGGCGCGGTAGTGTGGGAGTTGTGAGATGAACTTCACGCAAATCTGGGACCATCAATTGCTGGGATTCGGTCAAACTGTGATGGGAAACGAAGTTGTAGAGAAGAAATTTCATAAACGAAGTCCCTAAAACGAATTGAGACTCAGAAATGAGAAATCAATATTCAATAAGTCAAATTTTGAAAGAGAACCCTAATTCGAGGACAAATTGATAGAATTAAAGATGTGGGGGTAAAACGATGATAATTGGGCCACCGTAACATTAAGGCCTTGAGTCGAGCAGTGAGAACTGAGAAGGCGGTGGCGGAATGTGGGAGTGAATCTGGCCGGCTAAGGAAACAAGGTTTGTTTCCATTATATGAACAAACAAAAAAAGAACTAGAAGAAGAAGAAGAAGAAGAACAGAGACGGAGAGAAGGTTTTGGCTGGAGTGAGCGATGGAACAGACAGTACAAAGATGGGAAGAGAATTGGGTTTCGTTAGAGAGCCAAAAAAGTGGCGGGCTAAGCAAAATTTTGGAGCCAAAAAGGGTTAGCTCTTCTACAAAATAATTGGGAGTGGGGCGGTTTATTTGGCTGTTGGAGGGTTTTTGGAGCCAAAGCAAATATTTGGACCCAAAGCAATTCTTTTTGTAGCCAAACCAAAATTTTGAGCTAAAGGAAATTCTCCCTCCAGGTTTTTGGAGCCATACCAAAATTTTGAGTTAAAAGAAATTCTCCCTCCAGGCCTCCACAAATTTGAGCAATTCTTTGTGGAGCCAAATTTTTGAGCTAATGGAAATTCTTCCTCCAAACATTTGGAAGGATTTTTTTTTAATGATAAATTGTCACATTGTTCACGGTAATTAACCGTGATTAACAATTAATCACGGGAAATCAGATCTAAAAAACAGGTAAATTAGTTACCGTGATTAGAACTATACAATCAAATACGAAACTTTTTACCGTGACTGTTAGTATACTTTTGATCACAGGAAACATTACCGTGAATAATTTCCCGTGACTAGAAACCAGTTTTCCTGTAGTGTATAAGAACAGCCCAAAAACCGATACAAAACTTTGTTGTCAATAAGATTATGCAATCAAATTTGGGTTTGTTTGAAGAACAAATCATGTAACTAATGTTGCTGATTTTTAGGGGCATGAGGTCAATTGATAGAGTTGGTTGATTGTCGAGTTTGTTGCTTGATAGATTGATCTTAACCTATCTTTACTAGTTCAATAGAGTTTTTCTCAGTGTACCATAATCTGAGTTTTTATTTATTTGTATTTGTTACTCTTATAATAAGTCACTAATTCACCAAGAAAGGCATAGTTGAATTCGTCAAGATTTTTAAAGGGCTGTCTGGGTGAATGATTTGGGTCCAAACCCCATATGCAACATGCATCATTAAAATTTCATATTGGACTTGCCTAAAGATAATTTGAGAATTCCACACCAACTCCTATTTTTTTTTTCCTTCCAATTTTCACGTCTTATTACGGCTAATGCCTACATGTCACTTTCTTAAATTGTTAGCCAATGATCGTCAAATTTTGTTTTGATGAGCAAGAAAATAAGAATGCACAAGTATGTCAAAGAAAAATTATGAAATTTAAATACTTATTCAGATCATCATATATAACCATACCATTCAAATGTAACACCAAAACACACGAAATAACCAACCAAACGAAAAGCAGATTCAACTAAAAATTGAACACTTTATTTATTACATTTATGTAACCATAACATGATAATTCCTTCCTCCAGCTTTCACAATCATCGTCGCTGGGACGTCAACCACCGATGCAACGAGAGTAGTACACAGGAGCAGGGGGCGCAACTTTCTCTTCTTGCTTGATGCGGCTCACCGCAGCAGCAGGTTTGGGGGTCGCCGGAGCCGCCATAGCCGGCGGCGCAGCCTCTTGCTTGATAGTAACGCCTTGCTCCTGCTTCACCGCTACAGTTTCCACCACCCTGGGAGCAGCAACAGGGCTTGCAGCGTAGAAACCAGAACTCCCCTGCATCTTTGCTCTCAAGTTGTATTGATTAGCAACCAAGTTGTTATTATATATTGACGTACTTGATCCTCTCTCACTTTTCTTTTGCTGATAAGCTGGTTTAATTTGTGCTTCGATAGAAGAATAGCGCTGATGGATGGAGTATTTATATAGAGATGGGAATGATCGAGAGGGTTTGTTGATGGATCATGTTCATGCATGCACAACTGTTACTTAATACGATTGGGGAAGCCTAGGAGTTCTTTTTGGTTCTTTGCACCATATCTCATCAATCATGTACTCGTTTTTATGAATGAATTAAGATGGTCAACGAACGGATATTTGGATACCCGAAATTCGATTGAAAAACAGTTGTAGTGACATTTTTTTAAAAGATAATTTCAAAAAATGGATTCTAGAATTTTAACTAATTAATTCTGAATTCCTGACCAAATCATTCCGTTGGAGACAAATGTACATATCGATTCGGGTTTTGGTTATCCATGAATATCCACGAATATTAGTTTTTTCTTTATTATTTGATCTAATGTTTTCCTATTTGTGAGGATTAAAAAGAATAACATGTTATATATGCTTTACTAAATGCCAAATTTTTTTTTTGAAAAAGAATTGATGGTTTATAACAACTATACATATGCTAATCGAGCGGGTTTGGGGATGGACAATAAGAAATCATACTCCTTGTTACCCAAAGTATTAAGGTTTACTTTGGATTTTATCCCTATGCCACAGAGTAATTAATTTAGTTCGGATTTATCCTATTTATTCGGATTGGGTTCGAGTGGTTAACCATGTTGCTGGATATTTTAACCACTTGATTTTCCCTTTTAACGATTCACTTGATAGTCGATACCTCAACTCCCTGATACTCATTATTCCACAACTTAATCACTCATGTTCGACATTTGTTATGAGTTATATACTCCGCCTAAATCATACTAAAATACAATGCTTTCTCCCAAAATCTTCAACGATCCACCTCTGTCGACGCCTCCAGCCCTCTCTGGCCGCCTGCCGGACATCCCAAATACATCACCACATCTTCAAAGCCCTCCAACAACACTCATAGTTACACCGCAACCACTTAATTATAGAGTAGCTCTGATTGCTAGCTACCACACAAGATGACCCAATGGACATCTCGGAGCTCAAAGTTTAATTAAAATTCAAAGAACGCCTAAGGCAACCCTGAAAAGACCTTGTTGGTAGGATTTTGGGCCAATCCATCTCATATACTCTTATCTATGCTCTCATCTGTGATGAAAATGGCGACCAATGAGGTGGGGCCCTTGGACATAATGAATCTCAACAAAATTTTCTTGGCAACGTTTGGTGACCATCATGATTATCTGCAAGCTCCTACGTACAGGAGGCCCTTGCGCTACAAAAAAAAAAAAAAAAAACCAGTGACATTTTTTTAAAGACAGTTTCAAAAAATGTCAGTAAAATCATTCACTTTCAAGGTTTTTGTGACATTTATGATAAGTGTCAATATAATATATTTATTGTGACATTTAATTTTGACATCTTCGATTGTCATAGTAATAAATATGTTTTTCTGTCATTTAGAAAAGTGTCACTAAAAGAGTGTCAAAATATGAAGTATTTGGTACATAAGTTGGTAACATAACTAAATGTCACAATAGTTTAGTTGTTTGTCTGACATTTAGAGAAATATCACAAGTGAGATGTTAGTATAGCATATATATTGTGACATTTAACGTTGACATCTTCCATTGTCACAGCAATTAACACGTTTTTTTTTTCATTTAGAAAAGTGTCACTAAAAAAGTGTCAAAATATATAAGTATTGCTGACATAAGTTGGTCACATAACCAAAAGTCACAATAGCTTAGTTGCTTATCTGACATTTAGAGAAGTGTCATGAGCAAAGTGTCAGTATAGCATATATATTGTGACATTTAATGTTGACATCTTCAATTGTTACAACAATAAACACGTTTTTCTGTCATTTAGAGCAGTGTCAGCTAAAAAGTGTCGAAATAAAGAAGTATTTGTGATATAAGCTAGTGACATAACTAAATGTCACAATAGCTTAGTTGCTTCTCTGACATTTAGAGAAGTGTCGCTAGTGAAGTGTCAGCATAACATATAGATTGTGACATTTAACGGTGACATCTACAAGTGTTGCTTGTCTGACATTTAGGGAAATGTCACGAGCGAAGTATCATTATATAATTAATGAGGATGATATTGAAAAAAATGATACAAATTCTTCTTGTATAATTAATATCTTCTTTTCCATGGAAAAAAATCAAAATTATTGTAATTGTTTCACCCCCTATTCATGACAATCTAGGTTATTTGATTTGATTCGATTCAAATTGTTTGTTTGATTAGTTCACGGTCCACTCAAAATTTAATTGAATGGTACCCTATATAGTTTGATTCATTGTTGATCATGTAAATTATCTTAAATATGAAAGAAATTTCTATCAAAATTGCATTTGAATCGGTCAAAAGCCAATTAATAAACTTGCTTCTTTGTTATTTGAACCCTCCATTTTTATTTACTTTTGGTTCGATGACATATTCTAATTTTTTCTCGTTCGAAACCAAAATGATGGATAAGGATAATCACTACTTGTTATGCCATAAAACTGCACACTAAATTGCTACCAAAGTTTCCAACTGCATGGAGAAATGAACCGAATACATGTGGTGTATTTGAGGAAGGAGCTATTGGGCTTTCTATCAATGACTGAATTCAATTCATACCTTAACTTGAAACAACTGCTGCCAAAGTATAAATTTTCTCTTCAAGTCTCTTTTGCTCTCAAAGAAAATTCTTCTGCAGAGATTGGATTTACCACAAGTTACAAACACAAGTGCAAATTTTTGCCCAATACCTAGGTGTTATCACTTACGACGCTTTAAAATTTCACAAAAGATGTTATTATGCTACGATTATAAGTGTCGCAATATGTAAAATAAATGTCACACAAAAGTGGTACTGACAATTGTAACAAATGTAACAAAAGAAGTTAGTGACACTGGATTATGTGACATTTATGTGTCATTTGTGTAAAATGTCAGTACAACACTATTGTGACATTTTTATACCTTTTAATGACAATTTGACTGAATTTTAAATTGTCACTTCAGCTGTTTTTTTTTTTGTAGTTAAATTGGGTCATACTAGTTCATTACTTGGTAGTTCACTGATTTGAGCGTAAGTATACATGTTTTACCTCCTCATATCTTAATTTTTTTCCTTGGTAATCGTCATTACTCGACCTATTTTTTGCTAGGTTTGTCTTCTTTTGTCACATTTTAGGTCCGAGTACGTGTGAGAAGGTCGGAGAAGAGTTTCGAGACATTTAGAGGTCAAAACGCACCAAAAGAGTGAAAAAGAGGCAAATATCACATGATCGAGGTGAAGATCACTACCCATTACAAATAGGGCGTGATCTCTGCATGGGACCAGGAGATTCGCACAGTTCGCGGGCAATGCCGACATCATGGTCTCAAACTGTGATCTTTACGAGGAGATTGTGAAGTTTAGCAAATAACACAGCGCCTTCGGTTGAGATAATGACCTGGCCATTGAGATCACGATCATGATCTTTGAACCGTGAACTTTGCACTCGAGCACTATATAAAGGCACCTGCCGGGAGAAAGAAAATAGGAGCTTGGGGGTTATAAAGGGGAGCTTGGTTTTTCCTTAGGGTTTCGACCTAAAACACCAAAGAGGCATTTCTAGAGAGAAAGAGAGGTCTAAGACGGTACTTGGAGCTAATTTGGAGGTGCAAATCACCATTGGAGCTTGAAGATCATCCTCCAGAAGAAGAAGATGGAAGAATTTGAGCTTTGTATTGTAATATCTCTCCTCACTATGAACTAGACCTCTTCACTTAAGCTGATGAACACTAGTTCAAGATTTTAGGTTGATTAGTGATGCTTGTGACAAACCTATGATTGTGATGCTCTATTATCTATTGGATTGAGTATTATTATTGCAATTGATGGATCTTGATTTCACCCTTCAATTTGGGGCTTTTTGACATAGTAGGGAGAAAATCCACTTATGGCCCATTTTTGGCAATTCGGGTCACTTCTCAATCTATGTCATTTCGAGCTAATCTCTAACGGAGGGAGCACCAACATGAATTTGGGGAAGATCCACAGGGTTCCGTTGACCGCCTTTTGCCTATCTCTTCCTCCAAAAAAAGATGAACTGGGTAAGCCCCAAATACGCCCTGGAAAATGTTACATCCCCCTCTAATTTTCACGCTCGGACCAACATTGTCTTGAGGGTAGGAATCCCAAGCAAAACTCCAAAGATCTGTACGATTAAGCGAAAATTCCCCGACAAAAGCCAGCAACATTATCATCATCATTGAAACGAACCGCAATCTCCATGGTCATGAAACCGAAGGGGGCCAAATCCACAGACATAAGGAACGAGACTTGTGGAAAATAGAGATCTGAGAACAACCCTCCATTGTGGGAGGGGAATTTAACGCCATGGAGCTCCGAAAGCCATGCTCCGTCCATGCACGACGGTGGAAAGCCTGTAACAACCTCGGGGCACGATGACAATTCACAACCCCATTCGAGAGAGAGAGAGACTTTTTTCCAATCACAACAAATATTTGACCTGAAAATTACGTCCTATACTCCATTTTTTTTTTCCAAGGCAAGTCCAGAGGCCATGGGACAAAAACTCGGCTTAGTTACAAGGAGAACTCCAAAAAAAGGTGGTAATCCGTAAGTAGGGATGGCAATGGGTCGGGTTTTGCCAAACCCAAACCCATGGGTTTATCCGTGAAAAAAACCCGGGGTAAAACCCACTGGGTTTGAAAAACTCAAACCCAACCCAACCCGCTGGGTATCCGCGGGTTTATGGGTACCAACGGGTTTTTGTCATAAAAAATTTATAATAGCAAGTTCCTATCATAATTAAAGTCAAATATCAATCTCTCAACACAAATTATCCATATATAAAACACCATTCTAGAAAATTCAAGCAAATCACAAATTAACTATACAAATTGTTCAACACCAATCTAGAAAACTCAAGAAAATTAAAGCAAATCACAAATTATCTATAAATAAAATGATTAATTGAAAGTTTCTTCCTTTCAATTTAGTTTGTTCACTCTTTACTCGATAACATCAATTACATTCCACACAATTAGAAAGAAAAAATTAGACATGCCTCTACAAACATAAATAAGATTAGTTGTTTAGAATATTAAATATACCGAGAAAATTAATTATATGGGTGTGGGCGGGTACCCATGGGGCGGGTTTACCTAAACCCAAACCCAACCTGGTGAATAGTGAACGGGTTTAAACCCAAACCCGGCCCAAAACCCGTCAACACGGATTTTACCCGCGTTGACCGGGTTGGGTCGGGTGGGTACCAGTGGGTTTTGGTTTTGTTGCCATCCCTATCCGTAAGCTAGCGAATTCCCGATGAAAAAGTCTATTTAGCCACTACATGGGCATTGTTAAAGCTCCGATGAGCAAAATGACACGACACTGACTCAAAAAATGAGAAATTTGATATCCACAAATTTTAGAGATTTGAAATTCAAAAACTACAACACATAATACAAAAAGGCCAAAAAATATATAACATAAATCTTTTTCTCCAATCAACCCCTTAGTATTTTTGGGGAGTTGCAAAGTTATCTTAGTCGGTCATGATCGATAAATCTCTTTGTCGTTGCCGTTAATAGGATGGTTGAGTAATTAAAGTTGAATTTGTTCGAATAACAAATCTTTTAATTCATTCATCATTAAAAAAAAGCTCACTAATTCAAGAAGACAAAACTGTTGAATGCTTATTATGTATTTATGTTACCTAATATCAAGATTTTTGAAGGATTGTTTGGGTGAATGATATGTGTCCAAATTCCACATATAAATCATTAAAATTTCATATTTTCATTTGCTAAAGATAATGTGAGAATTGAGATTGTGTTCCAATTACCATTTGTCGGGAATTCCACACCATCTCCTATTTTTCTCAATTTTTTACGTGTTACAACTAATTCTTACATGTCAATTTCTTGAATTGTTAGCCTATGATCGCATTCAAATCGAATTGATTTAAATATATGATGATGAACCCATAAGAAAATATTTAAGAGTATACATGTCTATCGGGATAGGTTAGGATGGTTACTTATTTTTTAGTAATTATGGTGGCTACTAAAATCTACACCATTCATTATCTCTATTTCACCTTAATCTAAAATTAACGGTGAAGATTAGATTAGGGATCATTTTGGAAATGAAAAAAATGCCACACCTGATTACTATATCTATATGTATCAAACCTTACTGCACCCATCCTCTCTAGAGCTAGCAATCTTGATCCAATCCATTAGTCCAATCCAGTCCAATCCATTTAAATTGATCCAAATCCATTTAGTCCAAATCCATTTAATCCATGGATAAATGGATTGGATTCATGGATATCCACTAAATCACTAACCTATACCAAAAATCAAAACAAAACAGTCGGAGCCTGAGCCCTGAAGCAGTCGGAGCCGTGGTGGGCAGGGGCCAGGGAGTGATTCCGGCGAGCTGCTGTGCCCTCCCCTCCTCCCTCCCAAAACCGTCTCCCAACTCTGCATCCTCTCCAACCGATTCTACTCCGCCTGGAATTCCACCCCTTCTCTTTCCTTCCACCACTCCGACGCCGGCCGCGGCGGAGTCGGACAAGAGGAGGAGAAGCGAGAGCGATTCATCGACTACATCAGCTCCACCCTCGCCCGCCGCGCCCCTTCCTTTACCCTCGACGAATTCCGAATCCAAGCCCCCGCCCTCGCCCTCCCCTCCTCCCCCGCCTACCACGACGACCGCGTCGCCGCCTCTCTCCCCCTCTTGAACCCACCTCGTCAGTCGTCGCCTCCAAAAACCACTGCGACCTCGCCGCCTCTCTCACCCTCTCTCACCCACCTCGTCGCTTCCTATTCCAGACAACACCGTTCGCGCCGCCTCCTATCCAGACCCACCTCGTCGCCTCCTTCACGAAGGTCAGAAACTCGCCTTCCTCTCCATCATTTCTCGGCCAGCTCCATCAAGGAACGTTAATCACTCCATTCGCCCAAACCCACGAACTGAAATTTTGTTCGTTGCTTCTCCGCTCCGCCGTCTCAAAGGTTGAACAGGTACTTTCTAATCGAACCTCTTCCCCATTGTTTCACCATTGGAATTTCTGATTTTGTGAATTCTTGCAGACTTGCAGTGAACTTGCGTCGGCGCAGGGTTAGTTCAGTTCTCCCGCTTAATCTTAACTCTATATATAGGTGTCAGTCGTCCTCTATCCCTAAAATTCATTCATTGTTCTGTTCCTTCGATTATCTTTCTCACAGCCTGAATTCTTCAGCTCTCTTTCGTTATTTGTTCTTTTGAATTACTGGGTATGTTTGTCTTCGTTGCCTCCTCTTTCGGCTGCAAGAGTAGATCTGAATTGGATCGATTTCTTGACAGCTTTGTTCTAGAGGCACAAATCGAAATCCTTCGGTTGGGAATTTTATGTCAGATTTGGCTCTTCTCCTTCTCTGATTTCCCTGTCTTTGGCACATTATTCATTGCTCATCTTCTCCATTTTTTCCATCCCGCTGCTTGTATATACTTATTGGTTGCTTACTTGCTGCTGAGTTTGTGACCACGTATCTGGGCAACATGCTATTTCAGGATGTCTAGTCAACAAATGAATGTTATGGGAAATGATGATGGTGGTAGTTCTGGAGATGAGGCTCATTTTGCTGCAATGTCGACGTCTACGGTTCGAACAAGTGTTCAACGAAAGCGACAAAGAACTTCTAAGGCATGGGAGACATTTACTTTTACTTCTGGTAAGAAAAGCTAATACAAACACAGGAAACTAAGAAGTACATAGAAACAGAGGTTTTCTGGCTTGCTTCAATCATCAGGATCCTCCTCTCTAACTGGTTAACTCTCCCTTTCCCCTTCTGGCCTTCTCCATTTCCCCACCTTATCATCCATCTCCTCCATCCCCCAAATGAAACAACCGCCGCCACTGCCACCCATTTCCCCGCCGCCGCAATGAACCACCGCCGGCCGCTTCACACCCTCCCCTTCCTCTTCAACAGCTTCACCCCCACCAACTCCTCCTCCAGCCTCTTCCTCTACGGATCCGCCGCCGTCGAATCTCGAGTACTCACCCTCACCAACTCCACCACATTCACCATCGGCCGCGCTCTCTACCCGCAGAGAATCCGCACCAAAACCCCCAATTCCTCCTATGTCAACCCCTTCTCCACCTCCTTCATCTTCGCCATGGCGCCGTACAGAAACACCCTCCCGGGCCACGGATTGGTCTTCCTGTTCGTCCCCTTCGCCGGAATCGAGGGGGCTTCCTCTTCTCAGAACCTGGGCTTCCTCAATCGCACCATCGACAACGATCCCAGCACCCGCATCTTCGGCGTCGAGTTCGACGTCTTCGCCAACCAGGAGTTCAGCGACATCAACGACAATCACGTTGAGTGTGAGCTCGAGGAGGGTTGCGGGAGGGATTCTGCCAGCGCCGTTCGGCCCCAGATTCGGCCGCTTGTCCAGTTGGGAGGGACCTGGAGGCTGGAGGTGTCGCCGGCAGACTCTTGTCGCCGGCGATGACTGTTTCTCTCATCTGCGAAAATAAAATATCATGGAAAATATACAGTTTGGTACCTAAAATATTTATTATCAAGTTGCAGTATATAAAGTTTTCAAATTTGACATCTTGATTCAATGATTTAAATGTCATTTGGATTAATGGATAATCCATCAATCCACTTTATCCAATCCATGGATCCATTAATCCATTTGATCCAGTCCATTTGATCCATGGATCAAACAATCCAATCCACTTATCCATGAATCAATCCATTTGCCACCTCTAATCCTCTCCATCCCGCAACCGCCGACACCAGCTTCCGCTCACCCCCTCTCCGATCCCCTGCCCCGCCACCGTAGCTCTCCCATCCCTCCACACCTCACCGTTGTCCCCTGTCTCATTCCTCCCAAGTCCCACCCCACCCCACCCTGCCGCCATCCCCTCTCCCATCCCACCCACCCCATCTCAGCCCGTTGTCGTCCCTTCCCATCCCTCCCACCCCATCCCCCCACCCCGCCCCGCCCCACCCCTACCCTCTCTCTCTCTCTCTCTCTCTCTCTCTCTCTCTCTCTCTCTCTCTCTCAACCCGGCAGCGGGGAGGAGCCGATGGACAAGCGATCTGGGCGAGTACGGGACTGTGGAGGTTGTCAAAGCAATCGGCGGCGCTGATCATTCTTTTATCTCCGACCCTCTCGTCTCAATAGTATTGTTTTTGTCGCATTGGTATTGATTTTGTTGCATTGGTATTGTTTTTGTCCCATTGGTAGTGATTATCATGTAATGGTATTAATTTGCATGTATTGGTATTGATTAAATCTGCAATGGTATTGGTTTTTTGTGAAATGGTAGAGATTTATATTGGTAGATTGTTTATATTGGTAGTTTTCGTGTAATGGTATAGATTAATTTCTGCAATGGTATTGATGTTTTTAAAAGTGGTAGGGGTTCTCTAATAGATTGGTAGTGATTTCGTGTTTTTTTTCTTTTGCACAAAGATTGAGAAAAATCAGGAAAGAAGATCTGACTAGAGATTATGGAAGTGAGAGAAAGAAAAAGAATTGTAATTAATAGATTTTTGAAACTACCTAAAATGTAATTTATTATAAAAATTAATTAATATAATTTATTTTTTTTCATTACCAATTTACCCTTATTAACCATGGTAATTACTACAAAGTACTAATCACCGTAACCTGTCCCTCTATCAAGAAAAAATATAAAATTTAAATATGTACTTTATTCAGATCATCATATATAACCTTACCATTCAAATGTAACACCAAAACACACGAACTAACCAACCAAACGAAAAGCAGATTCAATTAAAAATTGAACACTTTATTTATTACGTTTATGTAACCATAACATGATAATTCCTTCCGCCAACTTTCACAACCATGGTCGCCGTGACATCAACCACCGATGCAACGAGAGTAGTACACCGGAGACGGGGGCGCAACTTTCTCTTCTTGCTTGATGCGGCTCACCGCAGCAGCAGCAGCAGGTTTGAGGGTCGCCGGCGCCGCAGCCTCTTGCTTGATAGTAACGCCTTGTTCCTGCTTCACCGCTGCAGTTTCCACCACCCTGGGAGCAGCAACAGGGCTCGCAGCGTAGAAACCAGAACTCCTCTGCATCTTTGCTCTCAAGTAGTCTTGATTAGCAAGCAACCAAGTTGTTATTATAGACGTACGTTATTCTGTTCTCTCACTTTTTCTCTTACCGATTGCTAGTTTGTGTAGGGGCTGAACTTGCAAAGTGATATTCAATGGACAACATTCATGGAGAGGGCATAGTTGCTGCCATGGTTCAGTTGTTGCTTTATAGCTTCCTGTTGCAGTAGTGGTGTGGTGGAGAGGGGGTGGCCTGGCACTGCTGGTTTTTATGTACTGTCATTGTCTCTGGTGGAAGACCATTATGTTAGTTGGTAAGCCACTGAGATTTGTGGTTGGTAAATTTGGTTTGGGCATAGGGATTGCCTTTTTATTTTGCTATTTATTTTTCCTTTCTCTGTCAGTTCATTAGGAGGAGGTTCATCCCTTGTGAACCTATATTGTTATCCCTTTCTGGTTTGGTTGTAAGACTCTTTTTGGTTCAATGCTATTCACCATTATCAAAAAAAAGAATAGCGCCGATGCATCGAGTATTTATATAGAGATGGGATTGAAAGGGTTGTTGAATCTTGATGGATGTTCATGCACGTACAACTATAACTTCACACGATCGGGGAAGCCTAGGAGTTTTTCTTGGGGCTGGCTAAATTTGTGGGTTGGTTACTTGGTTCGTTGCACCATTTGTCAGCAATCATATTCTTGTTTTATGAATGAATTTAGACGCCCAACGAATGGATATCTGGACTTAAGAAATTAGATTGATGCAATCATTTAAACGGATATATATACATGTACAAAAAGTCATATATAGAGTTGATTGAAATAACAACTATATACAAATGATTATATGGCGCAATTTGTGGTAAGGGTCCGGATAGTATAACAACACCCATGTTATACTAACAACAGGATTCATTAAGGGTATAAGGGTAAAATACTATTAATTATTAGATAATAATATATTAAATTAACAGAAAGATAATTATGGACAAGGAGCATCCGAACCCGCCTTCGCTGCTGAGTCGACATCCTCGTGCATCTCCGCCGTCGCACTTTTAACTTCTCGACCGCCATCATCACTCCGCCGCTTCCAGCCTTCGTCAGTCGCCGCTCCCGTCGGAAATCTTCGTTAGTCAGCCTTCGTCAGTCGACCGCCATCATTGGAACTTCTAATAGCCATAGATAACTCACCTTAGCAGGTTTCGAGGCGGAACTCCTTCTCGCGATGGGCTTCTCGTCGTCTTCCTCTTCCTTCTTCAATTTGGCGGCGGCCTTCGACCGAACCTGAGAAGAACCCTTCTTTGGCTTAACAGCTCCGTCAAAATCTTCATCGCTGTCGTCCTCGTCTTCGGATGACTCCTTTTTCACTTTCGCCAGCTTGGGCCGAGGTTTGGGGGTTACCGTACCTGCATTCGTCGGATTCTTCCGACGAGCAAGGACCATGGAGCTCAGACTCCTCTCGTCGTCCTCCGATTCCTGCTTCACTGGCTTCGAATCCTCCGACGGCATTGTTCTTTCCCCCGGCCTAGCAGACTTTGGGATTGGAAGTAGAAGGGTTTCAGTGAAGCTTGATCTCTATGCACTGTGGGAAGATAACAAAGGCAGAAAAGTAAAACCCTTGTGTACTTCGGCTCTGTCCCGAGTTCATCCAAGACGGAAAAAAGTGTCAGATGCAATCCCAGACGCTGTCGACAGCCTTGTAAGGGTAATCTTCTTCGGTGTCGATCCCGCCGTTGTTGATGATGAACTGGAAGCCGTAGTCCAAGAGACCACCATTGCAGCCCTGGTTATAGGAAGTATCGCAATCAACAAGCTCCTGTTCTGACAGGGTGATCAGCTCGGCGAGCTGATCACCCTGTCACATATTTGTTTCCTCTTTCCTGGATCTCTTTCAATTTCAACTCCACTATCAGATGATGGAAGTAGATTACCGGATACAGGAGAAGTAGATGATTCATTCTGAACTGGAGAGGAAGATGGTTGACCTTCATTAGGAGGGACTTCTTCGGTCTGACACGTTTCAGATTCCTTACGTTGATAGTAAGAAAACAATGTTGTTTTCGCCTTTTTATTTGGTGGTTGAGAAGATGTCATGATGAAATATATTGAAATCTGCATAATTGCACTGTACAAACTTAGTTTCTAAGTAAACTAAGAGTCTAAGACAGTAAGATCAATTGGCAAATTGCAATTACCTGTTGCTGACTTGCTGTTGCCTTTGTCGTCTAAGTCATCAAGGGAATTGTCGTCTAAAATCTAATCACTATTCACTACTGAAAACTGACTACTGTCACTGTGATTCTGTGAAGGATTGAAGGGAAAGGGATCAAGGGAACTTGATTTGATTATAGGCGCTGGGGACTCGGCCTGGGGAGAAAGAAGTAAGAACGGAGGGGAGGGGATACGCGGCAGTCCGGTGCCGCTGCCGGTGACTGAGGGTCTCGGGGTAGGGGACGCCGGGACGGGGACGGGGAGGTGGGTAGCGCCTGCGAAGTGCGAACAGTCTGTTCGTCTTCTTTCTGTTCGCTTTTTTTTTTTTTTTTTGTACCCAGAGTCCAGACTTGCAGGGGAAGCTAGAATAGGGGCGGGAGATTTTAGTTTTGGTCTTGAGATTTTAGATTGGGCTGGCCGGCTGTGGGCTGTGGCAGTCAGTGGGGCTGGGCTGGGCTGTGGCAATGGGGCTGGGACGCTGGGTGCCTGGGTCTTGGGGTTGGGGAGGCAGGGGGGGCTGGGCCCGGGCCCAGTCTGGCCCCCCCTGTATCCGCCGATGTGTAGCGGTGAAGCAGGAGCAAGGCGCTAGTATCAAGCAAGAGGCTGCGGCGCCGGGTATGGCTGCTCCGGCGACCACCAGACCTGCTGCTGCGGTGAGCCGCATCAAGCAAGAAGAGCTGACTAGGAAAGTTGCTGCCCTGGCGGCTCCGGTGTACTCTCGTTGCATCGGCGGTTGATGTCAGGAGGACAGTATGGTTGTGAAAGCTGGAGGGAAGGAAATATCATGTTATGGTTCCATAAACGTAATAAAAATAGTGTTTAATTTTTGGATTTTGCTTTTCGTTTGGTTGGTTAGTTCGTGTGTTTTGGTGTTACATTTGAATGGCAAGGTTATATGTGATGATTTGAATGATGAATTTAAATTTTCTTAATTTTTCATGCCAGAAATGTGTATTCTTATTTTCTTATGGGTCAATCATCATATGTTTAAATCAATTCGATTTAAATGTGATCATAGGCTAACAATTTAAAAATCGACATGTATGAATTAGTTGTAACACGTAAAAATTAGGGGGGAAAAAGGAAAATGGTGTGGAATTTCAGAAAAATGTGTAATTGGATCGGAGCACACTCTCAATTCTCACATCATCTTTAGCAGAGTCAAATATGAAATTTTAATGATGTATATGTGGAACTTGGAACCATATCATTCACCCAAACAACCTTTTAAATTAAAATCTTTATATTAGATAACATAAATACATAATCAAAATTCAACAATTGGTCTTGATGAATTAGTGAATTATAAGAGTAATAAATCAAAATCTCAAATTATGGTATATCTACCAATTAGCAACGAATTCGACCATCAACTGAACCCAGCATGTATGGTAAATTTCCAGAGAAGAAGATTGGAAACGAATCACTTCCTCACGTAATTAATATGTGTTGAGTTATGTATATTCGGATGGGCTTTAGCCCATTGTATAGCAGTAGGCCTAGCCTAGGAAGATCCCTAACCTGGACGAATCCTCTCATATCTCGGCTAGGGTTAGGTTAATATATATATATATACGTATTGTGAACGTGATCGGCAGCTAAGTTAATAAGAACATTGATCGCTTCGGCTATGGACTAGTCTTGATCACTCTAATCAAGGAAACCACGTAAACCTGCGTGTTCTCCGTTTCTGTTTCGATCATTCTCCGTTCCAATTCTTCTCCGATAAAATAAGTTAACATGGTATCAGAGCTTACCAGCTTGGATAACTAATTAGCATATTACCCTAAGCACTAGACCTCCAATTTTGAGTTCTATCCCTAAACCCCAAATTGTAAACCCTAACCCTAAATCTCTAAACTCTAAATCCTTCACATTAACGTAAATCTTTAATGGTTTTTGTGCAAATTCATGTGTGTTATTGTTCATCACATCATAAGTGATGATTGACATCATTTTGGCATAAATCGCATGTTTAAAATGACGGTTACGAAGTGAATGCACACAAAAAAGTGAGTGCACCGAAGATGCCACCATATATATATGGGGAGTTCTACGGTACCCAGGGTGAAATCTGGGGTACCGCATACCTTGAGTAAGAAAATGCTATCCAGAACTTGAATTAACTGATCTTTCGGACATGATACTATACTCTAACCCTTAAAGATCAAAATCTAGGTATTTATTCTCTAAATCTTATACCCCAAGATCAATTTAATTAGAAACAATAATCGACCGTTATGATTCGTTCAAAAATCCTGCTAATTCGAGGTCTAGATAGCGTTTTCATACTAAAGGTATGCGGTACCCCGGATTTCACCCGGGGTACCGTAGAAGGCACCGGACTGGGGGCTACTTCGGTACACTCAATTTTTTGCGTGCGTTCAGTGCACCCAACTCTAAAAGTGCTAATAATAACTCGAATTTTGAATTTTTATGGGCAGCATTAGTCTAATATGATTATATAATATAGAATCACAACTAATCAATCAATTATAATAACCCCTTAACCTTCAATTTTGAATTCCAACCAAAAATCCTAAATTGTAAACCTTAACCCTGACCCTAAATTTCTAAACCCTAAATTAAAGTAAATCTTGAATGATTTTTGTACAAATTCATATGTTTCTTGTTCAT
This sequence comes from Linum tenue, assembly GCA_946122785.1. NCBI lineage: Eukaryota > Viridiplantae > Streptophyta > Magnoliopsida > Malpighiales > Linaceae > Linum > Linum tenue. Next base: position 42,110,424 of record CAMGYJ010000002.1, read on the forward strand.
CAAACAACAAGTGATGACTGATATCGTTTTCACATGAATAGCCTTCTCGAAATGATGATTATGAGGCGAGTGCATTGAATACACCCAAAAAAATGGGTGCACCGAATACGCCACCATATATATATATATTAAGCAAGGATTGTATGCTGGTGGCGGCGGGTTGTCGCCTGGCTGCTGGTGGTGGCGGGGCGACAAGGTGGAGGCGGCAGCTAGAGGTTTTTTGCGCCGTGGCGCGAGAAGGGGGAAGGGCGGAAGGGTTGAGCGGCGAAGGCCGAATGCTTTGGGAGGAGGAGGGAGTCGACTTAGGGTTGGGGAGGAGGAGGATTGAAGCGGGGTCGTTTTGGGGAAAGGGAAGGAGTCGGTTAGCTGGTTAACCGCCGGTTTCTGAACCCGGTTAGTTGGCTAGCCGAACCTCTTCCCATTTCCATCGCCAACCGACCGATGCAAGCAGAAATGGTTTTTTGGTTAGCCGAAAACCGGTTGGTTCGGTTAAAACCGTCCGGTTAACTGCTAACCGGAAACCGTTCTGCCACCCCTACATACTCGGCCCATACAAAATAGACTAATAACCTACTCATCAAGTCATCGATTTCATCTTCATTAATGGATAAAACGAGTAGGATTGGTGAGAAATGGTGCAACGAACCAACCCACGAATTTAACCATGCGCGCCCCGAGAAGAACTCCTAGGATTCCCCGATCGTAATAAATTTTAATGAAAATTGATCCATCAACAACCCTTTCATTCCCTTCTCTATATGTATAAATAAATACTCCATCCATCTGCTCCATTCTTCCATCCAAGCACAAACTAGCTAGCAAATCGACAAAAGAAAAGTGAGAGATAATTGAGATTGTGTATAATAACTTGGTTGCTAATCAAGGACTACTTGAGAGCAAAGATGCAGAGGAGTTCTGGTTTCTTTGCTGCGAGCCCTGTTGCTGCTCCCAGGGTGGTGGAAACTGTAGCGGTGAAGCAGGAACAAGGCGTTACTATCAAGCAAGAGGCTGCGCCGCCTGCGACCCTCAAACCTGCTGCTGCTGCTGCGGTGAGCCGCATCAAGCAAGAAGAGAAAGTTGCGCCCCCGGCTCCGGTGTACTCTCGATGCATCGGTGGTTGATGTCCCGGCGACGATGACTGTGAAAGCTGGAGGAAGGAATTATCATCTTATGGTTACATAAACGTAATAAATAAAGTGTTCAATTTTTAGTTGAATCTGCTTTTCGTTTGGTTGGTTAGTTCGCGTGTTTTGGTGTTACATTTGAATGGTAAGGTTATATATGATGATCTGAATAAAGTATTTAAATTTTATAATTTTTCTATGACATACTTGTGCATTCTTATTTTCTTGCTCAAAACAAAATTTGACGATCATTGGCTAACAATTTAAGAAAGTTACATGTATGAAAACTGGGGAGGGAAAAAAATAGGAGTTGGTGTGGAATTCTCAAATTATCTTTAGGCAAGTCCAATATGAAATTTTAATGATGCATATTGCATATGGTGTGGAATTCTCCCAGACAGCCCTTTAAAAATCTTGACGAATTCAACTATGCCTATTTTGTCTTGGTGAATTAGTGACTTACTATAAGAGTAACAAATACAAATAAATAAAAACTCAGATTATGGTACACTGAGTAAAACTCTATTGAATTAGTAAAGGTAGGTTAAGATCAATCTACCAAGCAACAAACTCGACTATCAACCAATTCGAACAATTGACCTCATGCCCCTAAAAATCAGCAACATTAGTTACATGATTTGTTCTTCAAACAAACCCAAATTTGATTGCATAATCTTATTGACAACAAAGTTTTGTAGCGGTTTGTCAATTTGGACTGTTCTTATATCTCACTATGACTCGGCCTGATATGGCATATGTGATCAATGAATTGAATCAGTTTGTTCACTCTCCGAGTACTAATCATGTCATCACACGCCGCTCCTCAGGTTCTGCGCTACCTCAAGACTCCGGTTGGTCAAGGTTTGTTTTTTCCCACTGTTGGCTCTCTTGAACAAAGGCTCTCGACACGGAGCAATTTCACATTTTCTTATCTAATCTTGATTTTCATGACCTTCATGCTACAGGTTGAGTGGGAGTGTAGAAATTTTTATTTTACATTTTATCTAAATAGTTATTTTGTGAGGGTCCAACTTGTAATTAGCACTCGTACCCTAGTTGATTATCGAAGGGCTTTATATTTTCTCATGGTTGTTGTCATGAACTTCTCGTAACTCAGTCGCCAAAAGCTGCGAACTAAAGTCATAGTGCAAACCATAACTAAGACCTATGATCTTCGTGAACTAGTATCGATCTTCGACAAAATCACGTGCATCGAGTGTCATTTACTCTTCCGCAAATTGTTCACTTCACAATAACAGCATGAACAACCTCTTGATAGACTTCCTCTTGCCAATCAATTCCATTTACTAAAGAAGTTTATGTTGTGCAATCTATATATAGACGCTACAACAAAACAAAAATTAGGTCATCAAGTCACTCAATGTTTTGTGATAATTGAGATTACACATAGAGGAAATTAAAGACAAAAACATATTTGATGATGTCTGCTGAAGTACTAGTCGTTGTGATTGATATATGATCAATCACATTTTGTGGTTGCACCAAAGAGCCTCCAAGATCAGGTGGCTTATTATCAGTGCCTCAGAGACAACAATGAATCGGGTATAGAATCATGTGATTTGCTCTTCATTGTGAGTGGAGGTGTCAAAATAAAACTCTATCCAAGTAATTAACCACTCATTCAACCCGTCCGCAATCCGAGTCGACTAAATTAATAATTTGCAACTCGTAACTCGATTGACACGCAACTCGAATGACCCGAATCCAATTGACCGGGACTTGAGTACCTGCAACCCGATTGATCCAAATCTTACTAAGTCGATTGACCCAATTTGAACATGTCTAAAGTGACCCGAATATGTACTATACTATATATTATATAGTCTGGCAAAACGAAGGGTATTTTAGAAACTAAGGTGAATCATTTTTTTCATTTCATAAAGTGGAATTCGAATTTTGAAATTCAATTGACACTTTGACAGTATGTTTGTTTACAAAATTATAGAAATATATCATTCTCGTATGGAACACTTGGCCCTCGAGTACCACTTTGTCTGTCATCAACTCGTTCTTGGTGGGTGACTCCGAGTTCATTCATCAATTTGTTGTTGCTCTCACAAAGTCGCTAGTTGCCTAGTCACGAAACTCTCGGTTCCAGAGTTTTGCTTGTAGTTACAAGCAGAAGTCAACGTTGGTGTCAAAAACCTTTGTTATTTATTAATTTGATTGATAAAACAGACTAATGTCGTAGTTACATTTATATATATACCACTAAACCGAATACCTAGAGTCGACGTTGGTGTCAAAAATCTTGGTTATTTATTGATTTTATTGTATAAACAGACTAATGTCGTAGTTACATTTATATATATACCACTAAACCTAATACTTAACCCTAAACCTACCCGACTCAACTACGTACGACTCCAACTCCAACTTGGCCTCCACTCCTAATGCATACTCGGCCCATGCAAAATAGACTAATAACCTACGTACTTATTAAGTACTAACCCTAAAGCTCAAACCACTATCTCATCAAGTCATCGATTTCATCTTCTCGAATCCAAATATCCATTCATTTGGCATCGGTGGTGGGGCCACTCAGGCAGGTGGGGGGTGCTTGCAGCCCCTTGGAGAGGCAAACCAAAAGTCCAAGAATGGGAGATTTTTTCTCTTGTTTTTCAGTTCTTATGTTCTTGAGTCTGCACTTCTTTTTCTTCTTGCTTGATAGGAAAAATCAATAAAAACAGAGTCTCCTAGACCTCAGTGAAGTACTGAGACTAGGACGAGGACTGACCCAGTAGTTTGGGGAACCTCGTTAAAATTGGATTGTGTTCTTGTTCTTTCAGTTTCTGCTCTGTTTGTGCTTCCCCTGTTCTAAGCTAGCCTTTCACTCTGTCTCTCTCTCGTCTATCTTCTGTTAAGACGAAGAAGATGATGGCTAAGACAGGCCGAGTGGGCTGAACGTTTTAGTGGGCTGCATCTGTGCTTAGTTCTTATTCTCAGGTTATTTTACTTGTGGGCTTTTGGGGTTAAGCCCAACTCAAGAAGTAACGAGATCGTGATAAACAGAAAAGACAAAACTTGTCTTTGCTTCCCACTTGTCTCGTTCCTTCTCAGTTCATTCTCTTCCAAAATTTCCGAATCCCTAATTGTTGATGACGCCTTTTGATTCCGAAAAGGTAAGCTTGATGATTCTCCTTTGATTCCGAGATTTCCAACTTTCCATCTTTCAACAATCTCCCCCTAAGTTGAAAATTGCAAGTTGCCGATGACTCCTGCAAAAAGAACAGACAAGCTTCTTCCCATACAAAAATATGCAGCAAACAGCAAATATTCAACCGGAAACCTTTTAACCAAGAAAGAGCATCCAAAACACTTCAAAACCACAGCCTGGTCAGGCAAACCGACACCACAAAACAAACGAGTTCAAGACATCCATAATTCAAGACCACAGCCTGGTCAGGCAAATCAACACCACGAGCCAAAGAGAAAACAAACTGCCTATCTCTAAGATAATCAAATCTCCCCCGAAAAGCTGCTCCCCCTAAGATCAAGCAACTTCTTCGTCAGTCGTCAGAGTCCGATCCATAGAGAGCTTGGAGAGCTGCTGCAAACGGTTCTAGTACTGGAGCATCATCATCATCACTAGGAGCAGAATCATCAGAGTCAGAGTCACTACTGATGATCAGGATGTCATCATTGTCACCATTCCATTTACTAAATCAGTTCGTGTTGTGCAATCTATAGACACTACAACAAAACCTAATGTCGTAGTTACATTTATATATAGACCACTAAACCTAATAGTTAACCCTAAACGGCCTACCCGACTCAACTACGTACGACTCCAACTTGGCCTCCACTCCTAATGCATACTCGGCCCATGCAAAATAGACTAATAACCTACGTACTAAGTACTAACCCTAAAGCCCAAACCATTATCTCATCAAGTCATCGATTTCATCTTCATTAATGGATAAAACGAGTAGGATTGGTGAGAAATGGTGCAACGAACCAACCCACGAATTTAACCATGCGCCCCCCCGAGAAGAACTCCTAGGCTTCCCCGATCGTAATAAATTATAGTTGTGCTTGTACATGCATGAACATGATCCATCAACAAACCCTCTCGATCATTCCCATCTCTATATAAATACTCCATTCATCTGCTCGATTCTTCCATCCAAGCACAAAGTAGCAAACATAATTAAGTCTGTCTATAATAACAACTTGGTTGCTAATCAAGACTACTTGAGAGCAAAGATGCAGAGGAGTTCTGGTGTCTTTGCTGCGAGCCCTTTGGCTACTCCCAGGGTGGTGGAAGCTGTAGCGGTGAAGCAGGAGCAAGGCGCTAGTATCAAGCAAGAGGCTGCGGCGCCGGGTATGGCTGCTCCGGCGACCACCAGACCTGCTGCTGCGGTGAGCCGCATCAAGCAAGAAGAGCTGACTAGGAAAGTTGCTGCCCCGGCGGCTCCGGTGTACTCTCGTTGCATCGGCGGTTGATGTCAGGAGTACAGTATGGTTGTGAAAGCTGGAGGGAAGGAAATATCATGTTATGGTTCCATAAACGTAATAAAAATAAGTGTTTAATTTTTGGATTTTGCTTTTCGTTTGGTTGGTTAGTTCGTGTGTTTTGGTGTTACGTTTGAATGGCAAGGTTATATGTGATGATTTGAATGATGAATTTAAATTTTCTTAATTTTTCATGGCAGAAATGTTTATTCTTATTTTCTTATGGGTCAATCATCATATGTTTAAATCAATTCGATTTAAATGTGATCATAGGCTAACAATTTAAAAATCGACATGTATGAATTAGTTGTAACACGTAAAAATTAGGGGGAAAAAAGGAAAATGGTGTGGAATTCCAGAAAAATGTGTAATTGGATCGGAGCACAATCTCAATTCTCACATCATCTTTAGCAGAGTCAAATATGAAATTTTAATGATGTATATGTGGAACTTGGAACCATATCATTCACCCAAACAACCTTTTAAATTAAAATCTTTATATTAGATAACATAAATACATAATCAAAATTCAACAATTTTGTCTTGATGAATTAGTGAATTATAAGAGTAATAAATCAAAATCTCAAATTATGGTATATCTACCAATTAGCAACGAATTCGACCATCAACTGAACCCAGCATGTATGGTAAATTTCCAGAGAAGAAGATTGGAAACGAATCACTTTCTCACGTAATTAATATGTGTTGAGTTATGTATATTTGGATGGGCTTTAGCCCATTGTATAGCAGTAGGCCTAGCCTAGGAAGATCCCTAACCTGGCCGAATCCTCTCATATCTCGGCTATGGTTAGGTTAATATATATATATATGTATTGTGAACGTGATCGGCAGCTAAGTTAATAAGAACATTGATCGCTTCGGCCGTGGACTAGTCTTGATCACTCTAATCAAGGAAACCACGTAAATCTGTGTGTTCTCCGTTTTTGTTTCGATCATTCTCCGTTCCAATTCTTCTCCGATAAGATAAGTTAACATGGTATCAGAGCTTACCAGCTTGGATTCCGATCGGATCACTACTCGCCTAAATGCAAAGAATTATTCCCTCTGGGAATTTCTGTTCCGTGTGTTTATCGAAGGGAAAGGGTTCCTTGGCTTTCTCGATGGAACCTCTGCCAGGCCCACGGTTCCTCCTTCCACAGAAGCAAACGTGCTGAGGTGGGTTCAGACCGATGCACGCGTCCGTTCCTTGATCATGAACTCGGTTGATCCCTCAATCGTCCTGGGCCTCCGTCTTCTTCCGACTGCTGCCGCGATGTGGAGCTCGCTTGCCGAGACGTATTCCGCGACAAGTGCAAACCGCCAGTTCGAGCTTGAGGTGGAGCTGGCCAATCTCCACCAGGGCGAGCTTGATGTCGCCTCTTACTATAATGTTGGCCGCCTTCTTTGGACAGAGCAAGACCTGCTCACGTCGTCGCTCATCACCCAGCCAATTTCCGCCGAACTTCAGGCCGAGAAGACAAAGATTCGGCTGCTCCAGTTCTTGATGAAACTCCGACCCGAGTTCGAGTCTCTGCGGGCTACCCTTCTGAACCGCGACTCTCTTCGGCTGGAAGGGATCCTCGCTGATCTGATCCGTGAAGAGACCAGTCTGCGAACTCAGGCTGCTCTCAACGCAAGGCCTGGCCGTGCAGATGTCCCAGCCTTCAGCGTGACTGACGCTGCTCATGGTGGAAGCTTGAAGTCGCGCCATGCTGCGGCTGACAGCTCCCGATTCGCTGCTGCTGCTACTCGACCAGGAGGCCTGCCTTCCCCTCCTACCGCCGACGACGAGCTGCCTCAAGACGCAGCGTTCGCTGCTTACCGATCCTCTGCTCCTCGTCGTCCTCTCTCGGAGGTGGAATGTCACCATTGCCACGATCAAGGTCATACAAAGAAGTATTGCCGCAAGCGCAACTTCTGTGTATATTGCAAGAAAAAGGGGCACATTATTTCTGATTGTGAGTTGCTTCAAGAGAGGATGGGTGATGTTGATGGTTCTAGTTCAAGTGCGGGACGTGGAGGCGGCAGGTATGAGAATTCGCGTGGTCGTGCTCGCCCTGCCTATGCTGCGACCCCGGCTGCTGATTCGGATGGGGTTCTCGTTACCCCTGCTGCTCTTGAGACTATGGTGAATAAAGCTATCTCCTCTGCCTTTGCGAGTCTACAGGTCACAGGTAAATTCTCGAAATGGATCATTGACTCTGCCTGCTTTAATCATATGACTGGTAATGGCTCTGTTGTTAGCAAGGTAAAACCAGTTAATAATCTCTCCTTACAAGTTGCTAATGGCGAGAAGCTCATGATCTCTGGTATTGGTTCGGTTAAGGATGATAATATAGTGTTGCCCGATACTTTTCATGTTCCTAAATTGGTTCCTAATCTGGTTTCTGTGGGCCAACTTACTGAACAAGGTTGTCGGGTTATTTTTGCACCATCTGGTTGTGTTGTACAAGACATGAAGACGGGGAGGGAGCTCGGGACGGGTAGAAAACAAGGTCGGATATTCTTGATGGATGAGCTCGTCACCGCATCCCCACATTCTTTGTCATCGTCGTTGTCGGATTCTGTTTTGGTGTCTAGGGTATTGTCGGTTCCTGCTTATTCGAGTCTTAGTGATAAAAAATTTCAGTTGTGGCATGCTAGACTGGGCCATCCCAATTCGGGTAGACTTGTAACCATGTTTCGTCAGCATTTATTTGGTCCCAACACTAAAATTGATCGGTTATCAGATTTTTCTTGTCAAAATTGTGTTGAGGCCAAAACGACTCGGATTTCTTTCCCTTCGAGCACCACAGTTATTACAGAACCTTTTCATTTGATCCATACTGATCTTTGGGGACCTAGTCCAGTTACTTCTCGACATGGTTATAAGTACTTCGCACTGTTTGTTGATCATGCTACTCGCTTTACATGGGTATATTTTTTACGTCTTAAATCCGATCTTTTGTCCATTGCCACTGAATTTCTGCAGATGATTAAGACTCAGTTTGATAGGACTGTTCGTGTAGTCCGTTCTGATCCCGGGGGAGAGTTTAGCTCGACCCCTTTGCTCAGCCTGTATGCGTCCTTAGGAATTCTTACCCATAAGTCCTGTCCTGGTGTATCTCAACAGAATGGTCTTGTGGAGCGTAAAAATAGACACGTTCTTGAGGTAACTCGTGCCCTTCTTATTTCCTCTCGTGTTCCCTCCATGTTTTGGCCTGAAACTGTTTCCACAGCTGTTCAATTAATTAATTACCAGATCACACCTGTTCTTGGCCAGTCTAGTCCTTATTTTAGGCTGTTCGACAAACATCCTCCGTATTCCCGCCTTTGTGTCTTTGGTTGCTTATGTTTTGTACTGCTTCCTCGTTCGGAGCGTACTAAGTTGACGTCTAAAACTGCTCGCTGTGTTTTTCTCGGTTATAGTAACATTTATAAGGGTTATCTCTGTTATGATCCTGATATTCGTCGTGTTCGTATAGCATGTAATGTCGTGTTTCTTGAGAATCTCATGTTCTATTCCTCATCGTCCACTACCACTCCTTTGTTTGATACGACGTTGGGTCTTCCATCCTTTTATAACGACGATGATGGTGATGATGCTCTCCTTGACCTTGGCCCTGATCCCAGTCCGCCTCCCTCCCCACCGCCGTCTCCACCACCACCGCCTTCACCGCCTTCGGCCTCACCGGAACCACCACCACCTGTCCGCCGATCTTAGCGCTCCACTTTTGGGGTACCTCCTTCTCGGCACAGTGATTATGTTTCTTATGGTGTTGATGCTCTTGCTGTTCCTACTCGTTATTCACAGGCTCGCGGAGATCCGGCCTGGGATGGATATGACCGAGGAGATTCGTGCTCTTCTTGCTAACCAGACGTGGGTGGTGGTCTCCCGCCCTCCTGATCGGCCGGTGGTGGGGTCACGCTGGGTCTATGCTCTTAAGTTTCTTCCTGGAGGTACTTTGGAAAGGCACAAAGCCCGGGTGGTTGCTCAGGGGTTCAGACAGGAGTTTGGTGTCGATTTCGAAGAAACTTTTGCTCCTGTAGCGAAGATGGTCTCGGTCCGGACTCTCCTAGCTGTGGCTCCTGTTCTCTGTTGGCCCCTGTATCAGCTGGATGTTAAGAACTCATTCTTACATGGTGACCTTAAGGAGACTGTGTATATGGAGCTTCCTCCTGGCTATATTCCTCCATCGGACATTCCGGATCCTGTCTGTCTACTTCAGAGTTCGTTATATGGCCTCAAGCAGGCTCCGCGTGCGTGGTTTGATAAGTTCCAGTCTACGGTGTTGGATCTTGGGTTTCAGCAGAGCAAAAACAATCCTTCCCTCTTTACATGCTGTTCTGAGCGAGGTATTGTTGTTCTTCTCCTCTATCTAACAATTAGCAACGAATTCGACCATCAACTGAACCCAGCATGTATGGTAAATTTCCAGAGAAGAAGATTGGAAACGAATCACTTCCTCACGTAATTAATATGTGTTGAGTTATGTATATTCGAATGGGCTTTAGCCCATTGTATAGCAGTAGGCCTTAGGGCTGTAACTGTGGCCCTTACTACCCATCAGCCCGGCCCGGCCGAGCCCAACCCTGTGGGTCGGGTAGGGTCAATTAGTCTTTAGGGCCAAAATAGGGTCGGGTCACATTCTGACCCTAGAAGGTAGGGTATTTTTGGGTATTACCCTTAAAACCCATTCAGGCCCATTTTAATTTTTATGGGCCGAGGAGGGGAAAGAAACGTTGAGAGATGACGGTTGGGGGAAGGAATTGAGGGGCTGACGTGGATAGGGTGAATGCAAAGAATGGATTACGTGGCATGGGTCAAAATTAGAAAGTCTTTTAATATTTTTATAGAAGATAGATAGATAGATAGATAGATAGATAGATTGTCGTTTTCTCTTCGATTTGGAGGGTTGGGTTCAACAGTGACCCATCTCTCTCTTTTCCTTCACCTCCACACTGTGCAAAGCTTCAGAAACGAGAGAAAGTTCCTCGAAAATCCCACTCTCCCCCTCCCTTTCCTTTCCTTCGTTTTCCGCTCTAAAAAAATAGAGGGTAATAGGGTTCTATTCACACCATTTCTCCCCCATTTATGTTGACAAAAATGAATAAGCCACAATGGCACCCATTTTGTACATGCACTATCTCTGCTGGGCAGCAAGTTCAAATCAGCAAGTGAAACTAGAGCACAACCCTGAACTACTACTATCATCCTCTGTCAAGTAGGGGACACTAGAGGAACTCTACCAATTTTGTCGTTTATGACACTGCGATGTCGTTTATAGAAATATCTCATTCTCATATGAAACACTTGACCCTCGAGTACCACTTTGTCTGTCATCAACTTGTTCTTGGTGGGTGACCCCGAGTTCATTCATCAATTTGTCGATGCTCTCACAAAGTCGCTAGTTGCCTAGTAATGATGAACACGAAACTCTCGGTTCAAGATTTTTGCTTGTAACTTACAAGCAGAAGTCGACGTTGGTTTCGGAAACCTTGATTATTTATTAATTCGATTGATAAAACAGACTAATGTCGTAGTTATATTTATATATAGACCACTAAACCTAATACTTAACCCTAAACCTACCCGACTCAACTACGTACGACTCCAACTTGGCCTCCACTACTAATGCATACTCGGCCCATGCAAAATAGACTAATAACCTACGTACTTATTAAGTACTAACCCTAAAGCTCAAACCACTATCTCATCAAGTCATCGATTTCATCTTCTCGAATCCAAATATCCATTCATTTGGCATCGGTGGTGGGGCCACTCAGGCAGGTGGGGGGTGCTTGCAGCCCCTTGGAGAGGCAAACCAAAAGTCCAAGAATGTGAGTGACGAGGTTAAGAACCCCTAACCTGTTAAATTACAGCCATTTTGCTTCACCATCTCGCCTACATAGAAGTAACTTTTCTGAAACACATGCCTTTAGATTTATAAAAGTAATTTGTCCTAAAATTAAACTTTTAAATGGTTTATCATTCCCACCAACACACTCCTACCCTTTTATTTTTGTTGTGCTGCGCCACTCAGTTTAATTGTTTGTCATCAGTTTAATTCATATATTTCTGAACTACAATTCGTTGAAATGGACAAAAAAATAATAAGAGGTTGATGAATTTTATAGAAAATGGTGGAACAAATAACGACAATATGTTTGTTAATTCTCAAGTTGACACCTAGATAGCAACACTAAGCGTAGAGATCATTTTTATACATGAAATATATCAAGAACAATCTTTGGAATTGAATGAATGATGAGTGGTTGAACAATATGTTGGCGACATATATATATGATGACTACTTTGGTGCACTCACAAAAATGAGTGCGTTCAATGCACCCAACTCAAAAACTAGTATTAAGGTGTCGAATTTGGAATTTAATTTGTAGAATTAGTTTAATATGATTATATAACATATGATAACGACTAATTAGCATATTACCCTAAGCCCTAGACCTCCAATTTTGAGGTCTATCCCTAAACCCCAAATTGTAAACCCTAACCCTAACCCTAAATCTCTAAACTTTAAATCCTTCACATTAAAGTAAATCTTTAATGGTTTTTGTGCAAATTCATGTGTGTTATTGTTCATCACATCATAAGTGATGATTGACATCATTTTGGCATAAATCGCATGTTTAAAATGACGGTTACGAAGTGAATGCACCCAAAAAAGTGAGTGCACCAAAGATGCCACCATATATATATGGGGAGTTCTACTGTACCCAGGGTGAAATCTGGGGTACCGCATACCTTGAGTAAGAAAATGCTATCCAGAACTTGAATTAACTGATCTTTCGGACATGATACTATACTCTAACCCTTAAAGTTCAAAATCTAGGTCTTTATTCTCTAAATCTTATACCCCAAGATCAATTTAATTAGAAACAATAATCGACCGTTATGATTCGTTCAAAAATCCTACTAATTCCAGGTCTAGATAGCGTTTTCATACTAAAGGTATGCGGTACCCCGGATTTCACCCGGGGTACCGTAGAAGGCACTAGACTGGGGGCTACTTCGGTACACTCAATTTTTTGCGTGCGTTCAGTGCACCCAACTCTAAAAGTGGTAATAATACATCGAATTTTGAATTTTGATGGGCAGCATTAGTCTAATATGATTATATAATATAGAATCACAACTAATCAATCAATTATAATAGCCCCTTAACCTTCAATTTTGAATTCCAACCAAAAATCCTAAATTGTAAACCTTAACCCTGACCCTAAATTTCTAAACCCTAAATTAAAGTAAATCTTGAATGATTTTTGTACAAATTCATATGTTTCTTGTTCATCAAACAACAAGTGATGACTGATATCGTTTTCACATGAATCGCCTTCTCGAAATGATGATTATGAGGCGAGTGCATTGAATACACCCAAAAAAATGGGTGCACCGAATACGCTACCATATATATATATTAAACAAGGATTGTATGCTGGTGGCGGCGGGTTGTCGCCTGGTTGCTGCTTTTCGTTTGGTTGGTTAGTTCGCGTGTTTTGGTGTTACATTTGAATGGTAAGGTTATATATGATGATCTGAATAAAGTATTTAAATTTGATAATTTTTCTTTTACATACCTGTGCATTCTTATTTTCTTGCTCAAAACAAAATTTGACGATCACTGGCTAACAATTTAAGAAACTGACATGTAGGCATTAGCCGTAATAAGACGTGAAAATTGGGGAGGAAAAAAATAGGAGTTGGTGTGGAATTCTCAAATTATCTTTAGGCAAGTCCAATATGAAATTTTAATGATGCATATTGCATATGGGGTACGGTTTGGAACCAAATCATTCACCCAGACAGCCCTTTAAAAATCTTGACGAATTCAACTATGCCTATTTTGTCTTGGTGAATTAGTGACTTAGTATAAGAGTAACAAATACAAATAAATAAAAACTCAGATTATGGTACACTGAGTAAAACTCTATTGAATTAGTAAAGGTAGGTTAAGATCAATCTACCAAGCAACAAACTCGACTATCAACCAATTCGAACAATTGACCTCAAGCCCCTAAAAATCAGCAACATTAGTTACATGATTTGTTCTTCAAACAAACCCAAATTTGATTGCATAATCTTATTGACAACAAAGTTTTGTAGCGGTTTGTCAATTTGGACTGTTCTTATATCTCACTATGACTCGGCCTGATATGGCATATGTGATCAATGAATTGAATCAGTTTGTTCACTCTCCGAGTACTAATCATGTCATCACACGCCGCTCATCAGGTTCTGCGCTACCTCAAGACTCCGGTTGGTCAAGGTTTGTTTTTTCCCACTGTTGGCTCTCTTGAACAAAGGCTCTCGACACGGAGCAATTTCACATTTTCTTATCTAATCTTGATTTTCATGACCTTCATGCTACAGGTTGAGTGGGAGTGTAGAAATTTTTATTTTACATTTTATCTAAATAGTTATTTTGTGAGGGTCCAACTTGTAATTAGCACTCGTACCCTAGTTGATTATCAAAGGGCTTTATATTTTCTCATGGTTGTTGTCATGAACTTCTCGTAACTCAGTCGCCAAAAGCTGCGAACTAAAGTCATAGTGCAAACCATAACTAAGACCTATGATCTTCGTGAACTAGTATCGATCTTCGACAAAATCACGTGCATCGAGTGTCATTTACTCTTCCGCAAATTGTTCACTTCACAATAACAGCATGAACAACCTCTTGATAGACTTCCTCTTGCCAATCAATTCCATTTACTAAAGAAGTTTGTGTTGTGCAATCTATATATAGACGCTACAACAAAACAAAAATTAGGTCATCAAGTCACTCAATGTTTTGTGATAATTGAGATTACACATAGAGGAAATTAAAGACAAAAACATATTTGATGATGTCTGCTGAAGTACTAGTCGTTGTGATTGATATATGATCAATCACATTTTGTGGTTGCACCAAAGAGCCTCCAAGATCTGGTGGCTTATTATCAGTGCCTCAGAGACAGCAATGAGTCGGGTATAGAATCATGTGATTTGCTCTTCACTGTGAGTGGAGGTGTCAAAATAAAACTCTATCCAAGTAATTAACCACTCATTCAACCCGTCCGCAATCCGAGTCGACTAAATTAATAATTTGCAACTCGTAACTCGATTGACACGCAACTCGAATGACCCGAATCCAATTGACCGGGACTTGAGTACCTGCAACCCGATTGATCCAAATCTTACTAAGTCGATTGACCCAATTTGAACATGTCTAAAGTGACCCGAATATGTACTATACTATATATTATATAGTCTGGCAAAACGAAGGGTATTTTAGAAACTAAGGTGAATCATTTCATAAAGTGGAATTCGAATTTTGAAATTCAATTGACACTTTGACAGTATGTTTGTTTACAAAATTATAGAAATATATCATTCTCGTATGGAACACTTGGCCCTCGAGTACCACTTTGTCTGTCATCAACTCGTTCTTGGTGGGTGACTCCGAGTTCATTCATCAATTTGTTGTTGCTCTCACAAAGTCGCTAGTTGCCTAGTCACGAAACTCTTGGTTCCAGAGTTTTGCTTGTAGTTACAAGCAGAAGTCAACGTTGGTGTCAAAAACCTTTGTTATTTATTAATTTGATTGATAAACCAGACTAATGTCGTAGTTACATTTATATATATACCACTAAACCGAATACCTAGAGTCGACGTTGGTGTCAAAAATCTTGGTTATTTATTGATTTTATTGATAAAACAGACTAATGTCGTACTTACATTTATATATATACCACTAAACCTAATACTTAACCCTAAACCTACCCGACTCAACTACGTACGACTCCAACTCCAACTTGGCCTCCCCTCCTAATGCCTACTCGGCCCATGCAAAATAGACTAATAACCTACGTACTTATTAAGTACTAACCCTAAAGCTCAAAACACTATCTCATCAAGTCATCGATTTCATCTTCTTGAATCCAAATATCCATTCATTTGGCATCGGTGGTGGGGCCACTCAGGCAGGTGGGGGGTGCTTGCAGCCCCTTGGAGAGGCAAACCAAAAGTCCAAGAATGGGAGATTTTTTCTCTTGTTTTTCAGTTCTTATGTTCTTGAGTCTGCACTTCTTTTTCTTCTTGCTTGATAGGAAAAATCAATAAAAACAGAGTCTCCTAGACCTCAGTGAAGTACTGAGACTAGGACGAGGACTGACCCAGTAGTTTGGGGAACCTCGTTAAAATTGGATTGTGTTCTTGTTCTTTCAGTTTCTGCTCTGTTTGTGCTTCCCCTGTTCTAAGCTAGCCTTTCACTCTGTCTCTCTCTCGTCTATCTTCTGTTAAGACGAAGAAGATGATGGCTAAGACAGGCCGAGTGGGCTGAACGTTTTAGTGGGCTGCATCTGTGCTTAGTTCTTATTCTCAGGTTATTTTACTTGTGGGCTTTTGGGGTTAAGCCCAACTCAAGAAGTAACGAGATCGGGATAAACAGAAAAGACAAAACTTGTCTTTGCTTCCCTCTTGTCTCGTTCCTCCTCGGTTCATTCTCTTCCAAAATTTCCGAATCCCTAATTGTTGATGACGCCTTTTGATTCCGAAAAGGTAAGCTTGATGATTCTCCTTTGATTCTGAGATTTCCAACTTTCCATCTTTCAACAATCTCCCCCTAAGTTGAAAATTGCAAGTTGCCGATGACTCCTGCAAAAAGAACAGACAAGCTTCTTCCCATACAAAAATATGCAGCAAACAGCAAATATTCAACCGGAAACCTTTTAACCAAGAAAGAGCATCCAAAACACTTCAAAACCACAGCCTGGTCAGGCAAACCGACACCACAAAACAAACGAGTTCAAGACATCCATAATTCAAGACCACAGCCTGGTCAGGCAAATCAACACAACGAGCCAAAGAGAAAACAAACTGCCTATCTCTAAGATAATCAAATCTCCCCCGAAAAGCTGCTCCCCGTAAGATCAAGCAACTTCTTCGTCAGTCGTCAGAGTCCGATCCATAGAGAGCTTGGAGAGCTGCTGCAAACGATTCTAGTACTGGAGCATCATCATCATCACTAGGAGCAGAATCATCAGAGTCAGAGTCACTACTGATGATCAGGATGTCATCATTGTCACCATTCCATTTACTAAATCAGTTCGTGTTGTGCAATCTATAGACACTACAACAAAACCTAATGTCGTAGTTACATTTATATATAGACCACTAAACCTAATAGTTAACCCTAAACGGCCTACCCGACTCAACTACGTACGACTCCAACTTGGCCTCCACTCCTAATGCATACTCGGCCCATGCAAAATAGACTAATAACCTACGTACTAAGTACTAACCCTAAAGCCCAAACCATTATCTCATCAAGTCATCGATTTCATCTTCATTAATGGATAAAACGAGTAGGATTGGTGAGAAATGGTGCAACGAACCAACCCACGAATTTAACCATGCGCCCCCCCGAGAAGAACTCCTAGGCTTCCCCGATCGTAATAAATTATAGTTGTGCTTGTACATGCATGAACATGATCCATCAACAAACCCTCTCGATCATTCCCATCTCTATATAAATACTCCATTCATCTGCTCGATTCTTCCATCCAAGCACAAAGTAGCAAACATAATTAAGTCTGTCTATAATAACAACTTGGTTGCTAATCAAGACTACTTGAGAGCAAAGATGCAGAGGAGTTCTGGTTTCTTTGCTGCGAGCCCTTTGGCTACTCCCAGGGTGGTGGAAGCTGTAGCGGTGAAGCAGGAGCAAGGCGCTAGTATCAAGCAAGAGGCTGCGGCGCCGGGTATGGCTGCTCCGGCGACCACCAGACCTGCTGCTGCGGTGAGCCGCATCAAGCAAGAAGAGCTGACTAGGAAAGTTGCTGCCCCGGCGGCTCCGGTGTACTCTCGTTGCATCGGCGGTTGATGTCAGGAGTACAGTATGGTTGTGAAAGCTGGAGGGAAGGAAATATCATGTTATGGTTCCATAAACGTAATAAAAATAAGTGTTTAATTTTTGGATTTTGCTTTTCGTTTGGTTGGTTAGTTCGTGTGTTTTGGTGTTACGTTTGAATGGCAAGGTTATATGTGATGATTTGAATGATGAATTTAAATTTTCTTAATTTTTCATGGCAGAAATGTTTATTCTTATTTTCTTATGGGTCAATCATCATATGTTTAAATCAATTCGATTTAAATGTGATCATAGGCTAACAATTTAAAAATCGACATGTATGAATTAGTTGTAACACGTAAAAATTAGGGGGAAAAAAGGAAAATGGTGTGGAATTCCAGAAAAATGTGTAATTGGATCGGAGCACAATCTCAATTCTCACATCATCTTTAGCAGAGTCAAATATGAAATTTTAATGATGTATATGTGGAACTTGGAACCATATCATTCACCCAAACAACCTTTTAAATTAAAATCTTTATATTAGATAACATAAATACATAATCAAAATTCAACAATTTTGTCTTGATGAATTAGTGAATTATAAGAGTAATAAATCAAAATCTCAAATTATGGTATATCTACCAATTAGCAACGAATTCGACCATCAACTGAACCCAGCATGTATGGTAAATTTCCAGAGAAGAAGATTGGAAACGAATCACTTTCTCACGTAATTAATATGTGTTGAGTTATGTATATTTGGATGGGCTTTAGCCCATTGTATAGCAGTAGGCCTAGCCTAGGAAGATCCCTAACCTGGCCGAATCCTCTCATATCTCGGCTATGGTTAGGTTAATATATATATATATGTATTGTGAACGTGATCGGCAGCTAAGTTAATAAGAACATTGATCGCTTCGGCCGTGGACTAGTCTTGATCACTCTAATCAAGGAAACCACGTAAATCTGTGTGTTCTCCGTTTTTGTTTCGATCATTCTCCGTTCCAATTCTTCTCCGATAAGATAAGTTAACATGGTATCAGAGCTTACCAGCTTGGATTCCGATCGGATCACTACTCGCCTAAATGCAAAGAATTATTCCCTCTGGGAATTTCTGTTCCGTGTGTTTATCGAAGGGAAAGGGTTCCTTGGCTTTCTCGATGGAACCTCTGCCAGGCCCACGGTTCCTCCTTCCACAGAAGCAAACGTGCTGAGGTGGGTTCAGACCGATGCACGCGTCCGTTCCTTGATCATGAACTCGGTTGATCCCTCAATCGTCCTGGGCCTCCGTCTTCTTCCGACTGCTGCCGCGATGTGGAGCTCGCTTGCCGAGACGTATTCCGCGACAAGTGCAAACCGCCAGTTCGAGCTTGAGGTGGAGCTGGCCAATCTCCACCAGGGCGAGCTTGATGTCGCCTCTTACTATAATGTTGGCCGCCTTCTTTGGACAGAGCAAGACCTGCTCACGTCGTCGCTCATCACCCAGCCAATTCCCGCCGAACTTCAGGCCGAGAAGACAAAGATTCGGCTGCTCCAGTTCTTGATGAAACTCCGACCCGAGTTCGAGTCTCTGCGGGCTACCCTTCTGAACCGCGACTCTCTTCGGCTGGAAGGGATCCTCGCTGATCTGATCCGTGAAGAGACCAGACTGCGAACTCAGGCTGCTCTCAACGCAAGGCCTGGCCGTGCAGATGTCCCAGCCTTCAGCGTGACTGACGCTGCTCATGGTGGAAGCTTGAAGTCGCGCCATGCTGCGGCTGACAGCTCCCGATTCGCTGCTGCTGCTACTCGACCAGGAGGCCTGCCTTCCCCTCCTACCGCCGACGACGAGCTGCCTCAAGACGCAGCGTTCGCTGCTTACCGATCCTCTGCTCCTCGTCGTCCTCTCTCGGAGGTGGAATGTCACCATTGCCACGATAAAGGTCATACAAAGAAGTATTGCCGCAAGCGCAACTTCTGTGTATATTGCAAGAAAAAGGGGCACATTATTTCTGATTGTGAGTTGCTTCAAGAGAGGATGGGTGATGTTGATGGTTCTAGTTCAAGTGCGGGACGTGGAGGCGGCAGGTATGAAAATTCACGTGGTCGTGCTCGCCCTGCCTATGCTGCGACCCCGGCTGCTGATTCGGATGGGGTTCTCGTTACCCCTGCTGCTCTTGAGACTATGGTGAATAAAGCTATCTCCTCTGCCTTTGCGAGTCTACAGGTCACAGGTAAATTCTCGAAATGGATCATTGACTCTGCCTGCTTTGATCATATGACTGGTAATGGCTCTGTTGTTAGCAAGGTAAAACCAGTTAATAATCTCTCCTTACAAGTTGCTAATGGCGAGAAGCTCATGATCTCTGGTATTGGTTCGGTTAAGGATGATAATATAGTGTTGCCCGATACTTTTCATGTTCCTAAATTGGTTCCTAATCTGGTTTCTGTGGGCCAACTTACTGAACAAGGTTGTCGGGTTATTTTTGCACCATCTGGTTGTGTTGTACAAGACATGAAGACGGGGAGGGAGCTCGGGACGGGTAGAAAACAAGGTCGGATATTCTTGATGGATGAGCTCGTCACCGCATCCCCACATTCTTTGTCATCGTCGTTGTCAGATTCTGTTTTGGTGTCTAGGGTATTGTCGGTTCCTGCTTATTCGAGTCTTACTGATCAAAAATTTCAGTTGTGGCATGCTAGACTGGGCCATCCCAATTCGGGTAGACTTGTAACCATGTTTCGTCAGCATTTATTTGGTCCCAACACTAAAATTGATCGGTTATCAGATTTTTCTTGTCAAAATTGTGTTGAGGCCAAAACGACTCGGATTTCTTTCCCTTCGAGCACCACAGTTATTACAGAACCTTTTCATTTGATCCATACTGATCTCTGGGGACCTAGTCCAGTTACTTCTCGACATGGTTATAAGTACTTCGCACTGTTTGTTGATCATGCTACTCGCTTTACATGGGTATATTTTTTACGTCTTAAATCCGATCTTTTGTCCATTGCCACTGAATTTCTGCAGATGATTAAGACTCAGTTTGATAGGACTGTTCGTGTAGTCCGTTCTGATCCCGGGGGAGAGTTTAGCTCGACCCCTTTGCTCAGCCTGTATGCGTCCTTAGGAATTCTTACCCATAAGTCCTGTCCTGGTGTATCTCAATAGAATGGTCTTGTGGAGCGTAAAAATAGACACGTTCTTGAGGTAACTCGTGCCCTTCTTATTTCCTCTCGTGTTCCCTCCATGTTTTGGCCTGAAACAGTTTCCACAGCTGTTCAATTAATTAATTACCAGATCACACCTGTTCTTGGCCAGTCTAGTCCTTATTTTAGGCTGTTCGGCAAACATCCTCCGTATTCCCGCCTTTGTGTCTTTGGTTGCTTATGTTTTGTACTGCTTCCTCGTTCGGAGCGTACTAAGTTGACGTCTAAAACTGCTCGCTGTGTTTTTCTCGGTTATAGTGACATTTATAAGGGTTATCTCTGTTATGATCCTGATATTCGTCGTGTTCGTATAGCATGTAATGTCGTGTTTCTTGAGAATCTCATGTTCTATTCCTCATCGTCCACTACCACTCCTTTGTTTGATACGACGTTGGGTCTTCCATCCTTTTATAACGACGATGATGGTGATGATGCTCTCCTTGACCTTGGCCCTGATCCCAGTCCGCCTCCCTCCCCTCCGCCGTCTCCACCACCGCCGCCTTCACCGCCTTCGGCCTCACCGGAACAACCACCACCTGTCCGCCGATCTTAGCGCTCCACTTTTGGGGTACCTCCTTCTCGGCACAGTGATTATGTTTCTTATGGTGTTGATGCTCTTGCTGTTCCTACTTGTTATTCACAGGCTCGCGGTGATCCGGCCTGGGATGGATATGACCGAGGAGATTCGTGCTCTTCTTGCTAACCAGACGTGGGTGGTGGTCTCCCGCCCTCCTGATCGGCCGGTGGTGGGGTCACGCTGGGTCTATGCTCTTAAGTTTCTTCCTGGAGGTACTTTGGAAAGGCACAAAGCCCGGGTGGTTGCTCAGGGGTTCAGACAGGAGTTTGGTGTCGATTTCGAAGAAACTTTTGCTCCTGTAGCGAAGATGGTCTCGGTCCGGACTCTCCTAGCTGTGGCTCCTATTCTCTGTTGGCCCCTGTATCAGCTGGATGTTAAGAACTCATTCTTACATGGTGACCTTAAGGAGACTGTGTATATGGAGCTTCCTCCTGGCTATATTCCTCCATCGGACATTCCGGATCCTGTCTGTCTACTTCAGCGTTCGTTATATGGCCTCAAGCAGGCTCCGCATGCGTGGTTTGATAAGTTCCAGTCTACGGTGTTGGATCTTGGGTTTCAGCAGAGCAAAAACAATCCTTCCCTCTTTACATGCCGTTCTGAGCGAGGTATTGTTGTTCTTCTCCTCTATCTAACAATTAGCAACGAATTCGACCATCAACTGAACCCAGCATGTATGGTAAATTTCCAGAGAAGAAGATTGGAAACGAATCACTTCCTCACGTAATTAATATGTGTTGAGTTATGTATATTCGGATGGGCTTTAGCCTATTGTATAGCAGTAGGCCTTAGGGCTGTAACTGTGGCCCTTACTACCCATCAGCCCGGCCCGGCCCAACCCTGTGGGTCGGGTAGGGTCAATTAGTCTTTAGGGCCAAAATAGGGTCGGGTCACATTCTGACCCTAGAGGGTAGGGTATTTTTGGGTATTACCCTTAAAACCCATTCAGGCCCATTTTGACCCATTTTCTTAACCCTAAGTCCCTAATTACCCAACCCATTTCGGCTCCATCTCTTCTTTCCTCGCAATAGTGGCGATTGCCGGCATTTTCACTATCATCTCCATCATCGACCTCTTAAAATCCTCCTCGGGTTCGTCGATTTCTTCACCACCGTCATCGCTTCCCCCATCGTCGACCCCCGCCGCCGCCCGCCAGCACCTGCCGCCGCATCTCCTTCATCCTCTGCGCCGGTCCAGCACTCGGGTTCCCCCTCTTGCCGCCACCCTCCCCTGTCCCCCGCCGCAACATCTTCCCTTCCTCGTTCTTGCTTCCCGTTGTCTCCCCGACGCCGGATTTTTTCACATCCGCAGGAGATTTTTTCACATCGACTCTTCTCCAACGCTGGCCACCGGTGAAACACCGAGAAGCCAGTTGACAGTGGCGGCGACGACGAACAGCTGCCGATTTCCTCTCCCTCTATCGCGCGTGCTGGACATAACGGCGCCGAAGTTCTTTGGACATCTGAAAGGTCGGGTCAAGCTTTTGGGAAAGCCTGCGCTGGGTTCAATTTTCTTCTTTGTTGATGAAAAATTAGGATATTACCAAATTAGGCTTTGCTTGCTTTGAAATTATAAGGGATTCCGCAGTGTCCTTCTTCTGTTCAGTTCTAGTGACTTAGCTGGATTTATTTGATTTGCATTTTGTTTATATGATTTTGGATTTATTGTAAGGTAATTTTGACTTTTTAGATGTAATTTGTATTTCGTTTATTTGATTTGGATTTATCGTAAGGTAATTTAGACTTTTTATATGTAATTTTAATTTTTTGGAATTAATTTTGAGTTTTTCGAATTAATTAGGATTTTTTGTATAGGAATTGGACTTACTTAAATTTTCTGGAATTAGTTGAAATTTTTGTAATCAAAACATTTATTTTTTGAATTAGTTTAAATAATTTTTTTAATTTAGATTTTTTTTACGAACTCATTTAAAATTTCTAGTATATACCTTCAAATTTTTGAAATTTAATTTGATATTAAATAATTAAGTGAGCTAATTTTGTATAAAAAGAAGTTGGGCCGACCCTATAGCCCGACCCGACCCAACCCAGCCCAACCCAACAGGGTCTTACAGGGCCAAATGAAAATAGGGTCGGGCCAAATATTTGAGCATGCAGGGCTGGGTTTTTTTGGGTAGTGGCAGGGTCAGGGTTGGGTTTGACCCAGTTTCACCCCTAGTAGGCCTAGCCTAGGAAGATCCCTAACCTGGCCGAATCCTCTCATATCTCGGCTAGGGTTAGGTTAATATATATATATGTATTGTGAACGTGATGGGCAGCTAAGTTAATAAGAACATTGATCGCTTCGGCCGTGGACTAGTCTTGATCACTCTGATCAAGGAAACCACGTAAACCTGTGTGTTCTCCGTTTCTGTTTCGATCATTCTCCGTTCCAATTCTTCTCTGATAAGATAAGTTAACAATATGGAGCATTTCGGCGGCGGCGGCGGGAAGAAGATTGGAAATCTTGGGAGGCAAATGCCGATGGATTGGAGGCGAAGGGCACATGGAAATCTGAGTGATTGCAAAGGGGATTTTAATTTTTATGGGCCGAGGAGGGGAAAGAAACGTTGAGAGATGACGGTTGGGGGAAGGAATTGGGGGGCTGGCGTGGATAGGGTGAATGCAAAGAATGGATTACGTGGCATGGGTCAAAATTAGAAAGTCTTTTAATATTTTTATAGAAGATAGATAGATAGATAGATAGATAGATAGATAGATAGATAGATAGATAGATAGATAGATAGATAGATAGATAGATAGATAGATAGATAGATAGATAGATAGATAGATAGATTGTCGTTTTCTCTTCGATTTGGAGGGTTGGGTTCAACAGTGACCCATCTCTCTCTTTTCCTTCACCTCCACACTGTGCAAAGCTTCAGAAACGAGAGAAAGTTCCTCGAAAATCCCACTCTCCCCCTCCCTTTCCTTTCCTTCGTTTTCCGCTCTAAAAAAATAGAGGGTAATAGGGTTCTATTCACACCATTTCTCCCCCATTTATGTTGACAAAAATGAATAAGCCACAATGGCACCCAATCTGTACATGCACTATCTCTGCTGGGCAGCAAGTTCAAATCAGCAAGTGAAACTAGAGCACAACCATGAACTACTACTATCATCCTCTGTCAAGTAGGGGACACTAGAGGAACTCTACCAATTTTGTCGTTTATGACACTGCGATGTCGTTTATAGAAATATCTCATTCTCATATGAAACACTTGACCCTCGAGTACCACTTTGTCTGTCATCAACTTGTTCTTGGTGGGTGACCCCGAGTTCATTCATCAATTTGTCGATGCTCTCACAAAGTCGCTAGTTGCCTAGTAATGATGAACACGAAACTCTCGGTTCAAGATTTTTGCTTGTAACTTACAAGCAGAAGTCGACGTTGGTTTCGGAAACCTTGATTATTTATTAATTGGATTGATAAAACAGACTAATTTCGTAGTTATATTTATATATAGACCACTAAACCTAATACTTAACCCTAAACCTACCCGACTCAACTACGTACGACTCCAACTTGGCCTCCACTCCTAATGCATACTCGGCCCATGCAAAATAGACTAATAACCTACGTACTTATTAAGTACTAACCCTAAAGCTCAAACCACTATCTCATCAAGTCATCGATTTCATCTTCTCGAATCCAAATATCCATTCATTTGGCATCGGTGGTGGGGCCACTCAGGCAGGTGGGGGGTGCTTGCAGCCCCTTGGAGAGGCAAACCAAAAGTCCAAGAATGTGAGTGACGAGGTTAAGAACCCCTAACCTGTTAAATTACAGCCATTTTGCTTCACCATCTCGCCTACATAGAAGTAACTTTTCTGAAACACATGCCTTTAGATTTATAAAAGTAATTTGTCCTAAAATTAAACTTTTAAATGGTTTATCATTCCCACCAACACACTCCTACCCTTTTATTTTTGTTGTGCTGCGCCACTCAGTTTAATTGTTTGTCATCAGTTTAATTCATATATTTCTGAACTACAATTCGTTGAAATGGACAAAAAAATAATAAGAGGTTGATGAATTTTATAGAAAATGGTGGAACAAATAACGACAATATGTTTGTTAATTCTCAAGTTGACACCTAGATAGAAACACTAAGCGTAGAGATCATTTTTATACATGAAATATATCAAGAACAATCTTTGGAACTGAATGAATGATGAGTGGTTGAACAATATGTTGGCGACATATATATATGATGACTACTTTGGTGCACTCACAAAAATGAGTGCGTTCAATGCACCCAACTCAAAAACTAGTATTAAGGTGTCGAATTTGGAATTTAATTTGTAGAATTAGTTTAATATGATTATATAACATATGATAACGACTAATTAGCATATTACCCTAAGCCCTAGACCTCCAATTTTGAGGTCTATCCCTAAACCCCAAATTGTAAACCCTAACCCTAACCCTAAATCTCTAAACTTTAAATCCTTCACATTAAAGTAAATCTTTAATGGTTTTTGTGCAAATTCATGTGTGTTATTGTTCATGACATCATAAGTGATGATTGACATCATTTTGGCATAAATCGCATGTTTAAAATGACGGTTACGAAGTGAATGCACCCAAAAAAGTGAGTGCACCAAAGATGCCACCATATATATATGGGGAGTTCTACTGTACCCAGGGTGAAATCTGGGGTACCGCATACCTTGAGTAAGAAAATGCTATCCAGAACTTGAATTAACTGATCTTTCGGACATGATACTATACTCTAACCCTTAAAGTTCAAAATCTAGGTCTTTATTCTCTAAATCTTATACCCCAAGATCAATTTAATTAGAAACAATAATCGACCGTTATGATTCGTTCAAAAATCCTACTAATTCCAGGTCTAGATAGCGTTTTCATACTAAAGGTATGCGGTACCCCGGATTTCACCCGGGGTACCGTAGAAGGCACTAGACTGGGGGCTACTTCGGTACACTCAATTTTTTGCGTGCGTTCAGTGCACCCAACTCTAAAAGTGGTAATAATACATCGAATTTTGAATTTTGATGGGCAGCATTAGTCTAATATGATTATATAATATAGAATCACAACTAATCAATCAATTATAATAGCCCCTTAACCTTCAATTTTGAATTCCAACCAAAAATCCTAAATTGTAAACCTTAACCCTGACCCTAAATTTCTAAACCCTAAATTAAAGTAAATCTTGAATGATTTTTGTACAAATTCATATGTTTCTTGTTCATCAAACAACAAGTGATGACTGATATCGTTTTCACATGAATCGCCTTCTCGAAATGATGATTATGAGGCGAGTGCATTGAATACACCCAAAAAAATGGGTGCACCGAATACGCTACCATATATATATATATTAAACAAGGATTGTATGCTGGTGGCGGCGGGTTGTCGCCTGGTTGCTGCTTTTCGTTTGGTTGGTTAGTTCGCGTGTTTTGGTGTTACATTTGAATGGTAAGGTTATATATGATGATCTGAATAAAGTATTTAAATTTGATAATTTTTCTTTTACATACCTGTGCATTCTTATTTTCTTGCTCAAAACAAAATTTGACGATCACTGGCTAACAATTTAAGAAACTGACATGTAGGCATTAGCCGTAATAAGACGTGAAAATTGGGGAGGAAAAAAATAGGAGTTGGTGTGGAATTCTCAAATTATCTTTAGGCAAGTCCAATATGAAATTTTAATGATGCATATTGCATATGGGGTACGGTTTGGAACCAAATCATTCACCCAGACAGCCCTTTAAAAATCTTGACGAATTCAACTATGCCTATTTTGTCTTGGTGAATTAGTGACTTATTATAAGAGTAACAAATACAAATAAATAAAAACTCAGATTATGGTACACTGAGTAAAACTCTATTGAATTAGTAAAGGTAGGTTAAGATCAATCTACCAAGCAACAAACTCGACTATCAACCAATTCGAACAATTGACCTCAAGCCCCTAAAAATCAGCAACATTAGTTACATGATTTGTTCTTCAAACAAACCCAAATTTGATTGCATAATCTTATTGACAACAAAGTTTTGTAGCGGTTTGTCAATTTGGATTGTTCTTATATCTCACTATGACTCGGCCTGATATGGCATATGTGATCAATGAATTGAATCAGTTTGTTCACTCTCCGAGTACTAATCATGTCATCACACGCCGCTCATCAGGTTCTGCGCTACCTCAAGACTCCGGTTGGTCAAGGTTTGTTTTTTCCCACTGTTGGCTCTCTTGAACAAAGGCTCTCGACACGGAGCAATTTCACATTTTCTTATCTAATCTTGATTTTCATGACCTTCATGCTACAGGTTGAGTGGGAGTGTAGAAATTTTTATTTTACATTTTATCTAAATAGTTATTTTGTGAGGGTCCAACTTGTAATTAGCACTCGTACCCTAGTTGATTATCAAAGGGCTTTATATTTTCTCATGGTTGTTGTCATGAACTTCTCGTAACTCAGTCGCCAAAAGCTGCGAACTAAAGTCATAGTGCAAACCATAACTAAGACCTATGATCTTCGTGAACTAGTATCGATCTTCGACAAAATCACGTGCATCGAGTGTCATTTACTCTTCCGCAAATTGTTCACTTCACAATAACAGCATGAACAACCTCTTGATAGACTTCCTCTTGCCAATCAATTCCATTTACTAAAGAAGTTTGTGTTGTGCAATCTATATATAGACGCTACAACAAAACAAAAATTAGGTCATCAAGTCACTCAATGTTTTGTGATAATTGAGATTACACATAGAGGAAATTAAAGACAAAAACATATTTGAT
The DNA here is from genome assembly GCA_946122785.1 of Linum tenue. Taxonomy (NCBI): domain Eukaryota; kingdom Viridiplantae; phylum Streptophyta; class Magnoliopsida; order Malpighiales; family Linaceae; genus Linum; species Linum tenue. The sequence goes on from CAMGYJ010000002.1 coordinate 42,138,399, forward strand.
GATGTCTGCTGAAGTACTAGTCGTTGTGATTGATATATGATCAATCACATTTTGTGGTTGCACCAAAGAGCCTCCAAGATCTGGTGGCTTATTATCAGTGCCTCAGAGACAGCAATGAGTCGGGTATAGAATCATGTGATTTGCTCTTCACTGTGAGTGGAGGTGTCAAAATAAAACTCTATCCAAGTAATTAACCACTCATTCAACCCGTCCGCAATCCGAGTCGACTAAATTAATAATTTGCAACTCGTAACTCGATTGACACGCAACTCGAATGACCCGAATCCAATTGACCGGGACTTGAGTACCTGCAACCCGATTGATCCAAATCTTACTAAGTCGATTGACCCAATTTGAACATGTCTAAAGTGACCCGAATATGTACTATACTATATATTATATAGTCTGGCAAAACGAAGGGTATTTTAGAAACTAAGGTGAATCATTTTTTTCATTTCATAAAGTGGAATTCGAATTTTGAAATTCAATTGACACTTTGACAGTATGTTTGTTTACAAAATTATAGAAATATATCATTCTCGTATGGAACACTTGGCCCTCGAGTACCACTTTGTCTGTCATCAACTCGTTCTTGGTGGGTGACTCCGAGTTCATTCATCAATTTGTTGTTGCTCTCACAAAGTCGCTAGTTGCCTAGTCACGAAACTCTCGGTTCCAGAGTTTTGCTTGTAGTTACAAGCAGAAGTCAACGTTGGTGTCAAAAACCTTTGTTATTTATTAATTTGATTGATAAACCAGACTAATGTCGTAGTTACATTTATATATATACCACTAAACCGAATACCTAGAGTCGACGTTGGTGTCAAAAATCTTGGTTATTTATTGATTTTATTGATAAAACAGACTAATGTCGTAGTTACATTTATATATATACCACTAAACCTAATACTTAACCCTAAACCTACCCGACTCAACTACGTACGACTCCAACTCCAACTTGGCCTCCCCTCCTAATGCATACTCGGCCCATGCAAAATAGACTAATAACCTACGTACTTATTAAGTACTAACCCTAAAGCTCAAACCACTATCTCATCAAGTCATCGATTTCATCTTCTCGAATCCAAATATCCATTCATTTGGCATCGGTGGTGGGGCCACTCAGGCAGGTGGGGGGTGCTTGCAGCCCCTTGGAGAGGCAAACCAAAAGTCCAAGAATGGGAGATTTTTTCTCTTGTTTTTCAGTTCTTATGTTCTTGAGTCTGCACTTCTTTTTCTTCTTGCTTGATAGGAAAAATCAATAAAAACAGAGTCTCCTAGACCTCAGTGAAGTACTGAGACTAGGACGAGGACTGACCCAGTAGTTTGGGGAACCTCGTTAAAATTTGATTGTGTTCTTGTTCTTTCAGTTTCTGCTCTGTTTGTGCTTCCCCTGTTCTAAGCTAGCCTTTCACTCTGTCTCTCTCTCGTCTATCTTCTGTTAAGACGAAGAAGATGATGGCTAAGACAGGCCGAGTGGGCTGAACGTTTTAGTGGGCTGCATCTGTGCTTAGTTCTTATTCTCAGGTTATTTTACTTGTGGGCTTTTGGGGTTAAGCCCAACTCAAGAAGTAACAAGATCGGGATAAACAGAAAAGACAAAACTTGTCTTTGCTTCCCTCTTGTCTCGTTCCTTCTCGGTTCATTCTCTTCCAAAATTTCCGAATCCCTAATTGTTGATGACGCCTTTTGATTCCGAAAAGGTAAGCTTGATGATTCTCCTTTGATTACGAGATTTCCAACTTTCCATCTTTCAACAATCTCCCCCTAAGTTGAAAATTGCAAGTTGCCGATGACTCCTGCAAAAAGAACAGACAAGCTTCTTCCCATACAAAAATATGCAGCAAACAGCAAATATTCAACCGGAAACCTTTTAACCAAGAAAGAGCATCCAAAACACTTCAAAACCACAGCCTGGTCAGGCAAACCGACACCACAAAACAAACGAGTTCAAGACATCCATAATTCAAGACCACAGCCTGGTCAGGCAAATCAACACCACGAGCCAAAGAGAAAACAAACTGCCTATCTCTAAGATAATCAAATCTCCCCCGAAAAGCTGCTCCCCCTAAGATCAAGCAACTTCTTCGTCAGTCGTCAGAGTCCGATCCATAGAGAGCTTGGAGAGCTGCTGCAAACGGTTCTAGTACTGGAGCATCATCATCATCACTAGGAGCAGAATCATCAGAGTCAGAGTCACTACTGATGATCAGGATGTCATCATTGTCACCATTCCATTTACTAAATCAGTTCGTGTTGTGCAATCTATAGACACTACAACAAAACCTAATGTCGTAGTTACATTTATATATAGACCACTAAACCTAATAGTTAACCCTAAACGGCCTACCCGACTCAACTACGTACGACTCCAACTTGGCCTCCACTCCTAATGCATACTCGGCCCATGCAAAATAGACTAATAACCTACGTACTAAGTACTAACCCTAAAGCCCAAACCATTATCTCATCAAGTCATCGATTTCATCTTCATTAATGGATAAAACGAGTAGGATTGGTGAGAAATGGTGCAACGAACCAACCCACGAATTTAACCATGCGCCCCCCCGAGAAGAACTCCTAGGCTTCCCCGATCGTAATAAATTATAGTTGTGCTTGTACATGCATGAACATGATCCATCAACAAACCCTCTCGATCATTCCCATCTCTATATAAATACTCCATTCATCTGCTCGATTCTTCCATCCAAGCACAAAGTAGCAAACATAATTAAGTCTGTCTATAATAACAACTTGGTTGCTAATCAAGACTACTTGAGAGCAAAGATGCAGAGGAGTTCTGGTGTCTTTGCTGCGAGCCCTTTGGCTACTCCCAGGGTGGTGGAAGCTGTAGCGGTGAAGCAGGAGCAAGGCGCTAGTATCAAGCAAGAGGCTGCGGCGCCGGGTATGGCTGCTCCGGCGACCACCAGACCTGCTGCTGCGGTGAGCCGCATCAAGCAAGAAGAGCTGACTAGGAAAGTTGCTGCCCCGGCGGCTCCGGTGTACTCTCGTTGCATCGGCGGTTGATGTCAGGAGTACAGTATGGTTGTGAAAGCTGGAGGGAAGGAAATATCATGTTATGGTTCCATAAACGTAATAAAAATAAGTGTTTAATTTTTGGATTTTGCTTTTCGTTTGGTTGGTTAGTTCGTGTGTTTTGGTGTTACGTTTGAATGGCAAGGTTATATGTGATGATTTGAATGATGAATTTAAATTTTCTTAATTTTTCATGGCAGAAATGTTTATTCTTATTTTCTTATGGGTCAATCATCATATGTTTAAATCAATTCGATTTAAATGTGATCATAGGCTAACAATTTAAAAATCGACATGTATGAATTAGTTGTAACACGTAAAAATCAGGAGGGAAAAAGGAAAATGGTGTGGAATTCCAGTAAAATGTGTAATTGGATCGGAGCACAATCACAATTTTCACATCATCTTTAGCAGAGTCAAATATGAAATTTTAATGATGTATATGTGGAACTTGGAACCATATCATTCAACCAAACAACCCATTAAAAATCTTGATATTAGATAACATAAATACATAATCAAAATTCAACAATTTTGTCTTGATGAATTAGTGAATTATAAGAGTAATAAATCAAAATCTCAAATTATGGTATATCTAGCAATTAGCAACGAACTCGACCATCAAGTGAACTCTAACCAATAACCATTGACCTAATGTCCCTAAGAACCAGCAAGTAGCAACATTACTAACCACATGTTTTGTTCTTCGAACATATTCAACCTTGATTGCTAAACCATCATATTAACAGCAACGACAAAAAAGATTCATCGATCACGTTGCAACTTAAATTATATTCCCATAACTACTCACATGAATTATTATTCTAGCAAATAGAAAAGACATGTCTGAAGAACTATATACAAAGAAAATGATGGTGGAAACAAGTCAGCCATTCAGCCCTAAATTAGTCACATAACTACTCACATATGAATGATCTAAAAAACAACTACATTTGAGTATTGGGTAACGAAAAGTCCCATTAATTGTTATTATTCATTATTCACAAAATCCACTACGAATCGTTTGGTACCAAATAAATCGAGAATTCATTTCATTTAAAATGAATTATTCTGTAAAATTGATTGTAAAATGAATTCTTGTGTTTGGTATGACTTATTCGATTCTTTAGAAATAAAATGAATTGAATTCTCAAACCATATTTGGTATACATTTAGAATTGAATTAAACTAAAAGTTTTCAACTATACCCTTATTAATTTCCCGCATAAATAATATTAATTGAAAATTCATCTTATAAAACGCGAAAGTGAGAAAGTTATTATCCAAACATTTAGAAATAGTACAAGAGTTGGTTCCATTGCCAAATAGCAGGTTGCCGCTTAGCCCGCATAAAGGAATTTGGAGTCGCCCAGAATGCAGAGTTTAGGAGAAACTACATATATCAGGTGAACATACCGGCGAAAAGAGTAGGGTTAGGCGTGCATAATCTGTGTATTGCCGCCTATAGAAGTAATTTAGCTAATAAATAAGGACAATTATGTCATTCTATTATAATCAATGAAATACTTGAGTTTGGTATTCATATTTACTTATTTTTTTTATAAATGCCATGACTAGGGCTGCGAATCCTGTCCCGATTTTCAAGTCGAATTGGAAATCGGGTAGTTTAAACCGTCCCGGTTGCAACCGGAAATCGGATTTCCAAACACGCAATCCAATTGTCGGTCGCTAGTTGTCTTAGAAAAACTGGCCCGGTTTGGTCCGATTTAAAACCAGAAAACTGTTTAAAATCGATTGATAAATTGAGCCCAACCCAGACCTCAGCACACTAGTGACTAGCCCATGGCCATCCCTTGACCTGGCCCATGTTTCACAAGCCCACTCGGCCAGGCCCGCGATTCAACTCCCACTCCCAGCCCGCGCTCGACAGCCCACTCCAAACTCCACCAACTCGGTCAAACCCTAATCGTAATTGATCTCCCCCCTCCATTCGGTTGTAACCTCCTCCACCTCCCTCTCAGCGCTGATGTGCCTGGTTTCTCTCGTCGACTTGCCCTCTAGAAGATCTCCACCTTTCAACGGCAGCGACGATTGACGACTGAAAGCAAAGCAAGGCGGAGGCGGCATTGATATGCTCCCCTCCATCTCCTCTCCGTTCACACCTTCGTGATCTTCCTTCGCATTCAAGGAGCAATCGAGCTCCATCCCTCGATGATGCTGACGATGCAGCAAACGGCGAGCGACGAAGCTCTATCTCTCGACCAAAACGGTTTTTCGGTCAAACCCGGATCAAACCGTATTGCATCCAATCCGGTTTGATTAAAACCATGCATCAATCCAATCCCGTCTTCAGTCGTGTATATATGTCCAATCCGATTTTAAAATATCGGGTCAATCCGGTCCGGATCTAATCAAATCGGACTGTTTAGCAACCCTAGCCATTGTACGAGCTGGGAATTTCTGTGTGTTTTCATTGATGAATCAATGGTCAATTTATACATTATAGTTACAAGATCAGTAGTGCTAGTAGTGGGAGCAATATTAGGAACAGAATAACAGAAGGTTGTTGAGTGGAGATAATGGAGGAAGTGGCATTAGACCCGGTCTTCCTTACCACGCCCCCGCAAGTTGATGGTGAATAACCTTCAACTTGTCTCGGAAATGTAGAAAACGCTGACGAGGTAGAGGCTTGGTGAGGAAATCGGCAACCTGATCTTCAGTGGAGATGTAACGAACCAGCAGGCGACCAGCAGCTACTCTTTCGCGGACGAAGTGGAAGTCTATTTCCTTATGTTTGCTGCGCGCGTGAAAGACGGGGTTGGCAGTGAGGTATGTTGCACCTAGATTATCACACCATAGCTTGGGAGGAGAGGTAAGTGGCTGGCCGATCTCAGTGAGAAGTGACTCGATCCAAATGATCTCTGCAGCTAGAGTGGCTAAGGCCTTGTATTCCGCTTCTATGGATGAGCGTGCAACGGTGCACTGTTTGCGGGATGACCAGGAGATGAGATGATAGCCGAGGTAGACAGCAAATTCGGTGGTGGATCGACGATCAAGAACGGAGTTTGACCAAGCCGTGTCAGAGTAGCGTGAGAGAAGCAATAGAGAAGTGTTGCTGAAGAAGAGGCCATGGGTAGAAGTACCGTTGAGGTAACGGAGAATTCTCTTGATATCGGACCAGTGGTGCTGCAATGGTTTGTGCATATGCTGCGGCAAAAAATTCATTGCATGCGAGATGTCTGGGCGAGTGAACTGGAGGTATTGAAGAGCTCCCACGATATGGCGATATAAGGATGGGTCACTGAAGGGGGTCGGATCGGGGTCCTTCGTGGCCGGGGCAGCCGGTGTGGAGATGGAGTTCGCATCACTCATCTTGGCTCGGTCAAGAATAGCTTGGATGTATTTTTGTTGTGTGAGAAAGAAGACCCGTGGGAGTCCAATGAGCTTGGACGCCAAGGAAATAGTTTAGACGACCGAGATCGCGAACGGCAAACTTTCCCTGCAAAAAGAGAAGAAGCGAGTGCAAGCCGGAGCCTTGATTCCCGGTTAGCAAAATGTCGTCCAAATAGATGAGGACATAGAGGCGAATGGCGCCGCGGCGGAGGATGAACAAGGAGGGATCGGTTTTGGTCACCTTGAACCATAGGACTCCAGGGCTTGGCGAAGACAATGGAACCAGGCTCGCGGCGCTTGTTTTAGGCCGTAGAGTGATTTCCGGAGATGGCAGACGTGGTCGGGTTGAGCTGGGTCGACAAATCCTGGCGGTTGTTGCATATAAACCGGTTCAGAGAGGCTGCCATGGAGGAAGGCATTGGCGATGTCCAATTGACGCACCGGCCAATTCTGTGACACGGCGAGAGAGAGGATGAGCCGAAGAGTTGTGGGTTTGAGGACGGGACTGTATGTCTCGCCGAAGTCGATGTCGGGGCGCTGCTGGAAGCCACGAGTGACAAGGCGGGCTTTGTAGCGCTCGATGGAACCGTCGGGCCGAGTTTTGATCCGGAAAATCCATTTGCAGGAGATGAGATTTTGATCAGTTGCAGGTGGGACAAGGAGCCAGGTGTTGTTTCGGAGCAGGGCATTGTATTCTTCGAGCATGGCAGCACGCCAATGGGGATCTTGCAGATCTTCACGGGCGGTTTTGGGGATCGGGGGTAGAGGACGGGAGGTGGAAAGAAAATTTTTGGGTTTCAGGTGGCCGGTTTGGCCTCTGGTTCGCATATGATGAGACGGGGGTGGGTGAGTTTGGGGACGAGAAGGTGGGCGATGGGGCTGGGGAGCGATTGAAGGGGAAAGGCGGGGATGGGGAGGTGGGACGGCGGAGGTAGTGGGACGAGGGCGGTGAGTGCGAGGTTTGGTCGTTGTGGGAAGGGGAACAACGGGCCGGATGGGTGGGGTAGTTGTGGTGGAAGGGACAGGTCGTCGGCGTTGGTATTGAAGAAGAGGTCGGGGAGGATTTGGTAGCGGCGGTGGATTGGTTGGGGAAGAGGACGATGGCAAAGGGGAACTGGGTGTGGAAGCACGAGGGGATGGGCTAGGTGAGGGGGATTCAGTGGGCTTAGAAATGGGATTGGGCTGGGAAATGTTAGCAGGCTGGGAGGAAGGTGGGCCTGGAGTGGTGGATGTGGGTTTATGGGCCAAAGTGGAAGGGGGCTGGGTGGGCTGAGGAGGGTGTGAGGATTGGATGCGTGAGTAGGGAAAGAAGGGGAAGAGGTCAGCAGGCAGTGGGAGCGAAGTGGAACCTGACGAGGTGGTGGGAAATGAAGAGGTGGATGGGGCCGAGAGATATTTGGGATCCGAGAAGGGGAAACAATGTTCATCGAAAAGAACATGTCTTGAGATGTGGACTTTGTTGGTAGCGAGATTATAACACCGATTTTGACAATGTGTCTGTGTTTGCGTTCGGCGCAACCATTTTGTTCGGGAGTGTAAGGACAAGAGGAGCGGTGAAGGATGTCGTTTTCTTTGAGATAAGAGCCTAATTTCTGGTATTCGCCGCCCCAGTCTGCTTGAAAAAATTATATGGGTCGACTGAAAAATATTGTTAAGATGACAAGGGTGACTATTAAGTGAGACAAGGGAGGAACCATAATGGGAGATGGGAAGAGAATTACCATTGCCAAAGAATACCTCGTCGGGCCCATTATATTCGAAGTGAAGAGTGAGGTTGTTGAGATCAGAGGTGATGTGATAGTTCGTACCAGAATCCATTATCCAATCTTGGGAGGTTGAGGAGGAGGCATAATTGGTCGAGAGTGAAAAGCGGGACGTGAGAGAGGGGATGGGACAGTGTTTGGCGAGATGGCCATAGCCATGGCAGGTGTAACATTGGAGCATGCTACTGTTTGGATTTGGTGGGTGGTGATTGGGCCTGGGGCCCAAGTAGCCATGCTCCGTGGCTTGGTCCTGCAAAGAAGAGGGGAAAACAGAGGGGTAAGAGGGGCGGCCATCGCCGCTGTATCTCAATCCATGGCCGTGTCCGGGAAGGCGACCACGCCCACGGCCGCCATAGAGGTGGGTGCCGCCACGCCCGCCATAGCGGCCATAGTTTGCTTGGGCGGGACCACCATCAGAAATAGGACTACGGCGGCAGAGTCGATGTTCTTCGTTGAGAAGGAGCCTGTGAAAATCAGCAAAGGAGAAAGGCTCCAGCTTGATTTCAATGGTGCGAACAAATGGCAGGAACTCGTCGCTGAGGCCATGAAGGCAACGATCAACCAATTCATCGTCGGAGATCGGGTTATTCAGGGCAGCAAGGCGGTCAGCGAGGTCTTGTGCACGAGCAAGGTATGGGCACAAGACTCCGTACCACGAGAAAGCTCGTTGAGCTGGGTGCGCAGGCCGCGTAACGTTTGTCGGTTGCTGGAGCCGTAGGTGGAGGCGAGACGCGTCCAGGCTTCAAGCGCCGTGGAACAGCCGACCAGTCGAGAGAGGACAGAGTCGGAGAGAGAGCCGGCGATCCAAGAAAAGACTAGTTGATCAAGACGGCGCCAAGCAATGTAGTTAGGGTTCGATTGGCCGCCAGCGAGAGTACGAGGCGGTGCGGGGAAGCTTCCGTCAACAAACTTTGAAAGATCAAAGCTTGTAAGAAGGGAAAGAAGTTGCATCTGCCATAGGAGATAGTTCGTAGATGTGAGTTTGGTGGCGATGTGAGGGGCTGAGGGAGGATTGAAGGGGGAGAGGGGAGTTGTGGCGGCGGGAATAGGGCCTGTGGCATCAGAAGAGGAGGAGGAGGAGGAAGTCGACATGATGAGGGAGAAGTAAAGAAGAATCAGGGAGGAAAGGGGGTGGGGGGGAAAAAAGAAGACTCAATTTGCCGTGAGACTGTTCGGCTCTGATACCATGTACGAGTTGGGAATTTATGTGTGTTTTCATTGATGAATCAATGGCCAATTTATACAGTATAGTTACAAGATCAGTAGTGCTAGTAGTGGGAGCAATATTAGAAACAGAATAACAGAAGGTTGTTGAGTGGAGATAATGGAGGAAGTGACACTAGACCCGGTCTTCCTTAACAGCCATGACCATGAAATTTGAGTTTCCATGGATCAAAAGCATGGAAACGTATAACAAAAGTAGGGGAAAAAAACATAATGAAAGAGTCTTTTAAGTTAGGTATGGGCACTCGATTATTAGTTCAGTCAAACTGAACCCAACCCGAGTAAAAACAACACTCGAAAAGGCTCCAAACAGATGATCGAGTCCAAACTGAAAGTGTAGTTGGTTCGGCTTGATTTTACCCGTACAAACCAACCCTTCGCAAGCCACACTCTTCAGTCCATCTCATACCGAACCTCAGTTTTCCTCTGGAATATTAAGCTGATAGCTTCCAGGCACCGAATTCTCCTTGGGAAATGGTTGCATCAATCGAATATCTGGAATCCAAATATATCCATTGATTGGGCATCTTAATTCATTCATAAAAAGCGCGTATATGATGGCTGAGAAATGGTGCAACGAACCAAAAAGAACTCCTTGGCTTCCCCGTTCATATTAAGTTATATAGCTGTGCATGCATGAACATTGATCCATCAACAACCCTTTCATTCCCTTCTCTATATATGTATAAATAAATACTCCATCCATCTGCTCTATTCTTCAATCCAAGCACAAACCCAGCTAATCGGCAAAAGAAAAAGTGAGAGAACAGAATCAAGCACGTCTATAATAACAACTTGGTTGCTAATCAAGACTACTTGAGAGCAAAGATGCAGAGGAGTTCTGGTTTCCATGCTGCAAGCCCTGTTGCTGCTCCCAGGGTGGTGGAAACTGTAGCGGTGAAGCAGGAACAAGGCGTTACTATCAAGCAAGAGGCTGCGCCTCCGGCGACCCTCAAACCTGCTGCTGCTGCGGTGAGCCGCATCAAGCAAGAAGAGAAAGTTGCGCACCCGGCTCCTGTGTACTACTCTCGTTGCATCGGTGGTTGACGTCACGGCGATGGTTCTGGAAGCTGGCGCAAGGATTTATCATGTTATGGTTACATAAAAATAATAAATAAAAGTATTTTACTTTTCGAATCTGTTTTGTGTTTGGTTGGTTAGTTATTTGTTGGTTTTGGTGTTAATTTCGAATGGCAAGGTTATTATGATCTGAATAAAGTATTTAAATTTCCTAATTTTTCTTGGCAGATCATGTGTACTCTTGCGATTTTTGGAGGGTTGTCATTATTTGCTTAAATCAATTGGGTTTGTTGATTTAGGCCATTGTCTGAAAGCCCATTGTTCCCGTTACCATACTCAGGCCCAAAATATCATAAGAGCCCACAACATTCAGAGCAAAGCTTCTGCCACCTGGACAAAGCCCAGCCCAAAATCACCGTCACGTCATCTCAAATCTCAGCCGTCGAGTTTAAGATCAACGGTTAGAATTCACCCGATGACGCCGAAACTCAGCATCTCATTCTCGCTCCACCGTCGGCCACTATGAGGCCCGAAACCCGACCCAGAGTACGCTAACAATTAATATAATAATAATATCCTTCTTCTAGTGGGAACTGTTTCTATCTGTCTTTTTCCCCTTCAGGCTTCAACCTATTCATAATTAGTGATGGCAATTTCAACCCGTCCCGCGGGTATTACCCGACCTGACCCGCGATAGGGCGGGTATTACCCGACCCGCAGTAGCGTGGGGCAGGGCATGGGTATCTACTTCTGACCCGCCCTGCCCCGCCCTGCCTCGTTCTAGACTCATTTTATCTCAATTTCTTACAATATCTATACACATTTCTCCAATTTTGACTTTTCTTCAACTAGCTAGAGTCGATCTTTCAACTTTTTAGGTTCAATTATCCACTCTATTATCAATATTTTTCATTCTTAAAGTGTTTTTCCCTACGTTTTATTGTAAAAAGTAAAATTTACTTGTATTTTTTTTGAACAACATGTAAGAGTTGGTCGACCCGCCCCGCCCCGTACCCGCACGGGTTTTACCCGCCCGACCTGTAATAGCGTGGGGCGGGGCATGGGAATTGAGGTACCCGCCCCGCCCCATTGCCATCAATATTCATAATCTCACACCTAAGGCCCTATTCATAATCTCACACGCTCGATTCCTTCCATTTCCCCTCCCCCACTCTCTCTCTCTCTCTGTGGTTTTCTTTCCTTTCAGTTCTGTTGAAGAAAGTTCTGGACTTTTTCCCTTCGCCAGCTGGCTTTGAATTCAGAGACCGTGCCATGTTTCTGATCGATTGGTTCTACGGAGTTCTGGCTTCCCTTGGTCTGTGGCAGAAGGAAGCGAAGATCTTGTTCCTGGGTCTCGATAATGCCGGGAAGACAACCCTGCTTCACATGTTGAAAGATGAGGTATTCTGGTTTATTACAGGGCTTTGGAATTGTTCCTGTTCGTTGGCCGAGAAAATTCAATTGAACGAAAAAGGGGATCAATTTCGACGAATATGGTCAAATTGGTTTTTCATAAATTGTAACTGAATGTCGATTTTTACAGTCAAAAGCTTTGATGGGGTTTATATTGATCGTGTTTTGGTGAATTTTGGGCAGAGGCTAGTTCAGCACCAGCCGACCCAGTACCCAACTTCTGAAGAGCTAAGCATTGGGAAAATCAAGTTCAAAGCTTTCGATTTGGGTGGTCATCAGATTGCTCGCCGAGTGTGGAAAGATTATTATACTCAGGTTTAACCCCTTTCTCCTATTCAGCTCAATGAAAAAGAATGAATGATGAGCTCTTGGATTATAAACCTATCAGTTCATAGGACTAGTGTAATTGTTGTTTGCTGTGTTGGAGTTCTTTTTTTTTATATAAGGTGCTGTATTGGAGTTCTTCTGCTTGTTGCATGTACTCCTACAGTGGTAGTTGTACTTAAAATGCTTGTGCTTGTTTTAGATGCTTTCTAGAGTGGTTTAGCGTTTTAATCATCTGATAATTGAGAGGTCGTAAACAAGGATTAGGCACCTAGTTTCTTCAGATGAGAAACCTAACAAGAAACAAGGATTAGGCGTCAGGGACGGAGCCAGGATTTTGAGACTGGATGGGCGTATTGATTATCCGATACTTGAGAGTTAAGTAAACAAGAGGAGGTGCCTAATTTCTTCAGATGAGGCACCTAACAAGTAACAAGGATTAGGCACTTTGATAATCTGATACTTAAGAGGCGGCTAATGAGTAAACTAGAGTTAGGCTCCTAACTTCTCTGTATTAATGGTAAAAGTTCTTTGGTCTTTCTAACAGCATAATTGTATGGATCTGCTCAATCAGAAGCAGGAATTCACTGATTTCTAACAGCTTTTTGCATTTTGATGCTTAAATAAAGTAATGTTTAACGATCGAGTTGGGGATAGTTAAAATTCATAGGGTCTCTAGCATTACAACTCCGCTCATATATGTTTGTACAGCATCATTATACTCTCAATTCTCTCCGTGTGTGAAGGTGGATGCAGTGGTGTACTTGGTAGACGCATTCGACAAGGAAAGATTTGCCGAGTCCAAAAAGGAACTTGATGCACTCCTCTCAGACGAGTCACTGGCCACCGTCCCATTCCTGATACTCGGGAACAAGATCGACCTACCATACGCTGCCTCTGAAGACGAGCTTCGCTACCACATGGGCCTCACCAACTTCACGACAGGGAAGGGCAGAGTTAACTTGGCTGACACCAATGTTCGGCCGCTCGAGGTGTTCATGTGCAGCATCGTCCGGAAAATGGGTTATGGAGAAGGCTTCAGGTGGATGTCTCAGTACATCAAGTAGGGTTGAGGAAGGGTATTTAGTGAAACAGAGAACTGGTTTGGTTTGGTTTCTCTGCTTGGTGCTGGGCTTTTCTTATATACTTGAATTTGGGGTTAATTGCATTGTTGGTCACTGAGATTACTAAAAACGTTCATGTTTGGTCACTCGAAATATTTAAATCCATTCATGGTCACTACATTTAGTAAGAGAATCCAAATTTGGTCACTCTCCGTCCAACTCCGTTAACTTTCGCTGATGTGGCAGTCAACTCTCATAGTTGACCGTTAAATCTGTGACGTGGCAATTAAAAATTAATTTTAAATATTCCACCTCATTATCCCTACTATAAAAAATAAAAAATTTAAAAATTATTCATTTTAAATACATAATGAACTAATCTCACCCTCGTTCCCGCCGTCGACGGAAAGAGGGCGTCGGTTCCTAAACCTAAAATAGGGAGAGCTAAGTCGGCCAAATCGATTCCCTATCACTGTCCATGTCTATTCCATACCTATTTCATATCGTCTTCCTCCTCCCTTACTCCTCATCTTCCGCCGCCTCCGTAAGACGTTTATCTCTGGCGATTGAGAGATCGACCTCTCCAAAGTCGAACCCAACGACCTGCTCTACCTCTTCCCTTTCTAGTCTTTACTGTTCCGCCTTCCACTCCGGATACATCGACACCTAGCTCTTCTCCAACTAGATCTGTAGATCTGCCTTCTCTGTCGCTTGAAAGACTTGTTCATAGACATCGAACTCACAAATTCCACTATTTTCCTTATGATCGACTTCTTTCTGCTCAATCATGGCTATGAGCATCTGGCAATCCAACTCAAATAAGAAGGCCAGGCGACGAGGATGATGATCTTCTGGAGGGTGTCGGTGGAGATGAAGTGGAAAGGAGAGGAGCGGGGTAGCAAACAGGGCGACAAATCGATTGATTACGGATCGCTGGTGCGGGGTGAAGATCTTCCACCACTTTACGGAGCCATAGGTGAAGATCATTTTTTTCTTCTTCTGGGTTTTCAAGTTGTTACTTTCTTGGTCCCGTCACAGTTCCAGAGGTGAAAGAGTAGATGGGAGGGGAATCGAGATATCGCGGGGTCTAGGATGACGACATGGTGGAGAAGCGGTAGCCCTGCGAGCTGCGGCCATGGACGATGATATGGAATAGATTTGGCCGGCGGAGCTCTCTCTGCTTTACGTTTAGCGATTCGGCCGCCCCCCTCTTTCAGTCGACGGTGAGAAGGTGAGAAAGAGGGGTGAGATTATTTCATTAGGTATTTAAAATGAGTAATTTTAATTTTTTATAGTAGGGATAATGAGGTGGAATATTTAAAATTAATTTTTTATTAATTTTTAATTGCCACGTCACAGATTTAACGGTCAACTATGAGAGTTGACTGCTACACCAGCGAAAGTTAACAGAGTTGGACGGAAAGTGACCAAATTTGGATTGTCTTACTAAATGTAGTGACCATGAATGGATTTAAATATTTCGAGTGACCAAACATGAACGTTTTTAGTAATCGCAGTGACCAACAATGCAATTAACCCCTTGAATTTGGGTTAGTGTGGTTTCTTTTGTCGCTAGACATTGTTGATGGTATTTTCTACTTATCTTGTTCTTCTTTACGTCTCGTGCTAAAAAAAAAATGTAGCATATACATAAGATGAATAGAGTTTTTGTTTAGCTCAATATGTCTGTATCATATTCCCCAGATAGTGGTTGAAGTGATTTTCTATTTGAGCCGGTCATCTACTTGTTGCTCATAATCTTATGCTTTATTTATTTGTTTAGGCGTCACAACGGAACTGGAGCAAATCTCAACTATTGGACGGCATGCATTAATGTTATCAATAAAAATGCAGCAAATCTTGTTTTCCCCCTTCTTCTGTTGAATCAGTTGCCTTACATGCAAAGCATGGATTACATCTCATGATATACAATATGTTTGGGAAGAGGGTGCAAATGAGAAGGGTAAACACAGTTTCCAACCCATTTGTACCCGTTTGGATAATTTATAACAATAGGAGGTGCAAAATTACTATTTCGACTTATCCCGAATTAGGGTGCAAGAGAAGGAAGGAAGAAGGGGGAGAGAGAGGGAAAAAAATTATTTTTCTAATAATTTTTTAATTATATAAGGAACTGAGAACAGAGTATTCTTTTGAGAAACAGTACGCAATACAACAAATTACTCTACTATATCACCTACATCTTCAAAACCTTATATAACCTATCATTAATAGACAAACTAATCAGATCGGCCCTTAACATTTGTTGATTACTATCTATAAATTGCAAGTTGCAAACCGCCTGCGAGCAGAGAACTGTGGCAGGTCTAGGCTGCTCACCACGAACTCGTCGAAATCTTTCCTTGCATAATGCTACCACACTAAGGGGTGGTTTGAATTAATCATTTGGTATTAAATGACTCAATTAAATTATTTGGTACAAGCTGACTCGTTTGTTAGTGAAAAAATGTATGAGTTACTTGATTAATACGAAAATCTTAGTTGACTTTATTAAGTATTTTCAAATGTCTCATATTCAGAAGTCATTTACAAATAACTCATTATTTATCCATTCACTTTCCATATATGTCCCTGCTATAATTTAAAAAGTCACTAATATCCCTCTCTTATAGGGGTGTTCAAACGGTGTGGTTACCGTAGTAACCGGTTTAACCGGTAGTATTTGGTTAATTTGGATAATTGGTTTGGTTAACAATTTTAGCTTGTTTGGTTTAGGTGGTTTGGTTTGGTTTCAACACTCTTAACTAATGAAACCAAATTAACCAACTAAATAATTATCCATATCTCGAATTCTAATATATATTATATACACATACTTAATACTTGACATAACCACTCTAGAACCAAACATTCTTTCCTTTTAGGCTCATCAACAATAAAACTCAATATTGTTCTTATACTATATATTTGTATTTGTACATTGTAGACCATGATCTATGAAAGCTCAATTTAGATAAAACTCATACAATATATTAGATGAAATTTGAAAAGAATGTCTTTTCAACTTATGATAATTGCTAAGAGACTAATTCAATTCACACAATCACAACAATTCATTAACTCCATCTATTGACATATATATTTTATTTTATTTTTTGCATGGAAGGAGGCGCACAGGCAAAGAAAAGACGAATTACAAAGGGGAGAGGTTACAGAGAAGAGGTAGGGGGAAGGGACTATGTCCCTAGTGAAGGTAATTCCTTGATCATCCTCTCTGTGCAAAGGCATCAAGACTTGCGGTGGATTCGACAACTCATGTACACCGTAGGGATAGACGAGACTGTGCTTCAAGAGCCAGTCTGCAACTCTATTCTCTTCCCGGTATACATGAGATAGCTGAACTACCCAATCCTGAGCTAGTTTACATCGAATGGCCGCCAACAATGTAGCATACGGATGTAGGGGGTCTGTCCTGTTGTTCACTAGTTCAATAGTCAGTTTCAAGTCCGATTCAACAAGAAGAGTTCTGCACCCTTGTCTCCACACAATATCTAAACTGTGGTATATACCCCACAACTCAGCCATCGCCGCCAAGCAGGATCCAAGACTAGCACGATAGCCTCCAACCCATCGACCGTCGCTGCTCCTTAGGACTCCACCTGCTCCTGCCACTCTCGGGTTCCCTTTAGAGGCTCTGTCAACATTAAGTTTCAACCATCCCGGAGGGGGAAGCTTCCAACCGATCTCCGCTTGAACTCTTTGTGCTGGGGGAGAGCGTACCTTTAATGTGATGGTACAACTTTAAATTGTACCTATACTTTTTGCCTTTATGGTAGAACTTGAAATTGTACCTTTAATGTGATGGTACAACTTCAAATTGTACATATACTTTTTGTACAAATTCTTTTATGGTACAACTTGAACTTGTACCTTTATGTGATGGTACAACTGAAAGTTGTGAAGTTGTACCATAACATAATTGTACAAATTGCTTTATGGTACAACCTGAACTTATACATTTAACATTATGGTACAACTTTCAGTTGTACTTTAAAGCACCAATACTTTATAGCATAGTAGAAGTGCTCATTCGAGATACTCATTCGTATAAGAAAATCTTAACTAATCAAATACTCTAAACCTTCTTCAACAATTTAAAAGGTTCAACATTATAATGTTTTCCGACATTTTAATGACTAATCGAATAAATTCTTTTATAAAAATAAAAAGAAAACCCTCATGCAAGGGAATCGACTTCTAAAGACAATTTAAAATGACTCTTCTAATAACTCCTAATCATCTAAGATTATTGCACGATTTCTTCATGAGCAACATCATCATCTCCACTAATCATGATGTCTTTATCTTCGTTAGTGACACATTTATCTGCATCATCAATTGTCTCTTAGTTATTCTCTTGCCTTTCAATAATCTTATCTTTTTTTCTCCGCATTTAATTGAGCAATAAAAATTAATAATAAAATATTTTCTAATACAAAGCATCTTTTTTCATTGGAGTATAATTTACCTCGTCCAAGGTATCAACAATGTCCAATATTTGTCTTTTTCCCATCCCCATTCCCAATCTCGATCTTTATATCTTTCTCATGATGAACAATGTCTTTCTTCTTCTCAACAACAGCCTCATCTCTAGTACCGGATCCATTATCTCCACCATTAGCAGTGTCATTTTTTTTCTCATGCATCAACATTATGAATTTAGATCATTGACGTTTATAAGTACAACATATGGTGTCCTTTTATAGAATCATACAATCATACGTGATTAATATATATCGGGAATAAAATTGAGGCCCGAAACAATTGATTCCACGTTAGTGGAAATGAAGCAAATTCCACACTGAGTACCAAGATTAAAAATAACATAGTTGCTATATTTTCAAGAAGGTAGTGAAAGAAATAGAAGGGTATTTGCCTCCTGTTAAATTTTATTTATCCAAGCAATTCTGTTAATTAAAAACTCGATTCTTCATCCGAAAATTGAAAGATATCATTTCGAATAAAATATATAACTAAGTATGAGTTGTGCATGGTATAAAAATGATATACAATAAAGAATAACACAAATTTGTATTATTATTTATCATTATTTTGATGCAAGTAGAATTTACATTGTTCAAGTCAGAAAGATCATCTGTGTTATGCTCTTCCACACCTTTCCTATTCTGAAAAATTGTGTACTCACTTGTTGGATTCACGATGTAATTTGTGCTCTTGATGTCGAACTTCAAGGTCATTTCCTCAATTTGTAAGAGATGAGTAGTGGTGGTCCTCTAACTTTATCTTTGTCTTGGAATAACCTTTCAGCTGACAATCCTAGAAATCAAGCTTCCACTCCATCCATAACAACAAAGCCCGCCTCTACTGTTTTGTTCGCAACTCGAAGATGGATCATGAATCTGTATAATGATGGTAATGTCATAAACTACAATAAAAATTATTTGAATTAATTTATTTTATAGTTGGTAAATGCAAAAACTCAAAATTATTCATTTACTAATAGGAAAATAGTCTCATAGGATAAGATAGGTGGAAAGAATGGTAATTAATATCTTTTATCTTTTTCCAAACTTCAAACTTATAATGCATAACCAAATGCGATGATTAGATTGTCGTGAATTTCACCTTGGTTCAAATTAATAACTTCTGAAATTCTTGGATTTGCCAGCAGCAACATCGCTCCAATTGAGAAGAAGGTGCTCTCGCCTACAAAGTTGAAGATCATTTAATTAATTTTCATTAATTTGATTGCAAATGTTTGTATTAATAATAAAGTAATTAAGATGTTTCCTTGCCATTCAAAAGGAGCAACACATAATAATGTAATGATCAGAATGAGAGGAAGATCTCCCGCATTTGCAAGGATGACATTTAATTGGGTAAGAATCCTACCAAAGAGATTTACATTGACAACCAATCACTCGTACCCAATTTATATATTAGATTTACGATTAGAGTTTAAGTCATGCCTGCTATTTTAAACTGAAAGTTAAAAGAGTTACATAGTCATAAAGTTTTTGTTATGCAACTCTTTGCGGGTAACCTTTCTAGTGAGTACTCTAGTAGTTATGAATAAACTAGAATACTTCAAAGTGAATGGTTTGGCTCTATATGCATCCGTTTGAATTAAATTTGAATTGAGAGTAGTCATTTGAACCTAAATGAAATTTCATTTGGTTGCACTTCTTGTCAATCTCATATTGTTTGAAGAAATTAAACTTGTAAGCTGGTATGGTCGGGATATTGCAGCATGCTTGGGCCTCAATATTTGATTCAAATTTGATTACTATTTTTTTTATTTTTATAATTGGCCTATAATCTCGTGTTGTTAGAATGACCTTGAAGTTCTTGATGGTCTAGACTCTCTAGTCATACAGGGGCTCAAAATCCTTGACTTTCCCTTTGGGTATTTGCACCCAATTATCATCACCCTGAAGAAGTATAATAAGCAGATTGATAAAACTATGATATTTTAAATCACAGAGTTTGAATTTGTGTGGTTGTTGTTAGTATTCCTTTGAATCAATAACCATCCTACCGGGACTAAGAATAACATCTGTGTTGGGATTGATTGTCATCCACTTCCTTGAAACTTGACATTGAATATTCCAATTCATCTTTTGAGTTGTCAGATTGCATATCAATTGAGATTTCATATTGACTAACATTTTCAATAAAATATCAGTTAAACAATAAATTTTGTTTCACCATGGATCTTAGAATAACTCTCAAAATACGTACTAAGCACAACGTTGATGTACGAATTGTGTCATTAAATAAATAAAAAAACAGAGATCAATTCTTTCTGGAATAAGAACTTCACCATATATCATCATGGCTATTGCCTTCGTAGTAAAACTTGGCAATTAAATTTAGAAGGAAGATTGAAGAATGGTAGGACTTTAGTGCAATTTAATTGTTCCACAACCATGAATATAAGTGAATTGAGAATCATATTTTGTACAGCCAAGACAAGTTAACATGTTAGTAGTAGTACTAAGAAAAATTGAGTTGGCCAGTGATTAAAAAAAGAAACTAAGTTTAGTAAAACGTTAACAAAATTTTAATATGGATATGCTGGTGGAGGTAAGAGAGCAGCAACCATGGCAGCAATAATGAAAGAAAGAATATCTGCAATCATTCTTAAATAATAAATAATCAAGGATAATACTATTTTTTAGTCAAATTTTTCATGGATTCTAAAATATTAGTAAAATCATTGAGAATATGAAATATTAGCCAATCATTAAATCTTTGTAATACTTCTGTTAAATGATTATGAGCTGGCGGATGTGATGCTGAGATGGAAGGAATTGATGATATGACACTCAAAAAGAATAATTTTTTATTTCTTAATTTATAATTTTAACCAAGCCTTTCACGGATTCAAAAATATTAGCCAGATTTTTAAAACATGAAATATTAGCTAAACCTTTCATAAAACTACAGCCATTTTCCATTAAGTTAACGTTAACGTTAACAGAATTACATGTAAGCTAATCGTCAGTCCACGTGTTTGACACATCAGCGCCATACCAATTAATTTTTATAATTTATAATTAAAAGAAGGGTTATCCACTATCTTCTCCACCACGATTTCGCTCTCCCTTCTTCGTCGTTCCTTCGTTCATCTTGAGGTCTACTCTGACGCTCCTCTCTTTACTCAATAGTAACGATAGTCGAGTAGTCTCCTCTGAGAAGCACGGTTGTGCGGCGAGCAGATTTAGCACCTTTCTCGATTACGCGACAGAGAGGTTGGAAGAGGAAATCAAAATCGCCTACTTAACTAAGTTTATCATAGCCACATGACTCGATTGACGGTTCAGAGAAGAAGGAGGCAATGACTGTTGACGCATATGGTGGTTAGGTTTGGCTAATAATTTTGTAGAATTATGCAAAATTTGGCTAATATTTTCGTATTCACAAGATTGGCTAATATTTTATAATCCATGAAAGGTTTGGCTAAAAAATAATATTTTCCCTTATAAATTTTAAAAAAACATTTTTATTTGACATGGCGCTGATGTGTCAAACACGTGGAATGACGATTAGCTTGCGTGTAATTCTGTTAAGGCTAACGTTAACGGAAAATAAATATAATTTTATAGCGTTATGAAATGTTTGGCTAATATTTGTATATTCAAAGGTTTGGATAATATTTTAGACTTTGTGAAAGGTTTGATCCAAAAATAAAAATTCCCTAATAATCAATATATGGAATACTACTATTGGGGAAGGCAATTCTATGCCAGAATAAATGCATCCAAATATGCAATTGTCTAAGAATTGAGTTTTTAGGGAGCAAAAAATTGCAATAATCATATGGGAATGGGACGGGCTGAGTGTGGTCCATAGCAGGGCTAGAGGCCCATTTCATAAATTCATAATTTTGCTGCCTGCTTAGTGAAAGATCAAAGGGTTCTTTCGTGAGCTGCGCAGGAGCCAGGAAAAAGGAGTTTGAGGGAGAACCTCCTTATTTAGAGATGCAGCAAATCTTGTTTTCCCCCTTCTTCTGTGGAATTAGTTGCCTTACATGCAAAGCATGGATTACATCTCATGATATACACTATGTTTGGAAAGAGGTGCAAATGGGAAGAGGGTGCAAATGAGAGGGATAAACACAGTTTCCAACACATTTGCACACGTTTGGATAATTTGTAACGGTAGAGAGTGCAGAATTACTATTTTGGCTTACCCCGAATTGAGGTGCAAGAGAGAAAAAGACGGAATAAGGGGGAGGGAGGGGGAAGAAATTATTTTTCTAATAATTATTTTTCTAATAATTTTTTAATTATATAAGGAACGGAAAATAGAGTAATCTTCTGAGAAATAGTACTCTATACAACAAGTTACTCTACTATATCACCTACGTCTTCAAAACCTTATATAACCTATCATTAATAGACAAACTAATCAGATCAGCCCTTAACATTTGTTGATTACTATCTATAAATTGCAAGTTGCAAACCGCATGCGAGCAGATAACTGTGGTAGGTCTAGGCTGCTCATCACGAACTCGTCGACATCTTTCCTTCCATAATGCTACCACACTAAGAGGTCGTTTGAATTAATCATTTGGATTTCTACCAAAAAAAGAATTAATCATTTGGTACTAAATGACTCAATTGAATTATTTGGTACAAACTGACTTGTTTGTTAGTGAAAAAATGTATGAGTTACTTAGTTAATACGAAAATCTCAATTGACTTTATTAAGTATTTTCAAATGTCTCATATTCGGAAGTCATTTACAAATAACTCATTATTTATCCATTCACGTTCATATATGTTCGTGCTATAATTTAAAAAGTCACTAATATCCCTCTCATATAGGGGTGTTCAAACATTGTGGTTATCGTGGTAACCGTTTTAACCGGTACTATTTTGTTAATTTGGTTTGGTTAATTTGGATAATTGGTTTGGTTTGGTTAACATTTTTAGCTTGTTTGGTTTAGGTGGTTTGGTTTGGTTTCAACACTCCTAACCACTCAAAAACCAAACATTCTTTCCTTTTAGGCTCATCAACAATAAAACTCAATATTGTTCTTATACTATATATTTGTATTTGTACAGTGTAGACCATGATCTATGAAAGCCCAATCTAGATAAAACTCATACAATATATTAGATGAAAATTTGAAAGGAATGTCTTTTTAACCTATGATAATTGCTAAGAGACTAATTCAATTCACACAATCACAACAATTCATTAACTCCATACTATTGACATATATTTTTGTTAGGTGAATACTTATATTGAGTGCAAGATAATTGTATTAGTTGCATGTATTTCTGTATGGGTTAACTATAACTATATGTTCATTGTAATGTTTTATTCATCATATAAATTATGAATTGATGCATTAACCGAAAATTTTCTCACTTAATAATAATGTGATGCTATGTTGGTTACTCCAGTTAACCAATTAACAAAACCGACTAAAATTTTGTTTGGTTAATTTGGTTGTTGCATTAGTTTGGATGGTTTGGTTATGATATTCTATTCCATGGTTAATAAAATTTTGACTTGTTTGGTTTGGTAATTAGCATGGTAACTATTTGAACACCCCCACTCTCTTATATCTTTCTATTGCATTTTTTTCGTTTTACCAAGCTGACCATCATTCTTCTTCTTCTTCTTCATCTCCAGCAGAAGTCATCGGTCGGAAAAGACAAAGCATGACTTATTCTATAAACTACTTCTCCTTGTCGTCGCTCGCTCCGGCTCTTGGTTCGCTCTCCAACCCATCAATAATCTTCCCCTTTTAATCGAGTTCTAGAAACCCATCATATTCTTCCTCCTTTCATTCATCTCCACCTGCAAAACTAGGGATGAAATTACCAACCCATGGGCAATTTTACCCAAATCCAAATAAACCCATTGATCATGGGTAGGGTACGAGTGAAATCTATATGGGTTTGGGCCTTCAAGAAGGGTTTAGGTAAGGTATGGATATTGCTTTCATACTCCAAATGAGTATGGGTTGGGTATGGGTACTCATTTAATTGAGGTTGTTTTAACTACACATACAAAAATTGAACCTGTTTACAAAACTTAAAAAGTTTAGGTATTAAAATGTAATACCCAAATTTTAGCAGTAAAATGTAATTTTCCATTGATTGTTAAGGACTTATATGCTAAAAATAAAATTTAAGTACTAATTCTAAAGATATAATTAGTTTAGATACCAAATTGTAATTTGCATATAGTTATGTGTACAAACTCAAATTGATGAATTAGAAATCAAAATCAAATAAATAAGTATGGGTATAAAGCAATCAAATTCTACCCACTTACCATTATAGGTGTCAAAACAGAACCCAACCCGAGCAACCCGCTCGTTTAACCCGACCCACAACCCTGACCGCAACCCGAACGGACTAAAAGTCAACGACCCGTAACCCGCCCGACCCGTAACCCGATTGACCTGCAACCCGATCAACTCGCAACCCGACTAGCCCGCAACCCGATTAAACCGAATCCGAATGACCTGCAACCCGATTGAACCCGAACCCGACTAACCCGCAACCCGATTGATCCGAACTCGACTAACCCGAACCCGCCCGATTGACCCAAATAATTACTATATAAATAATCTAGTCTTTCAAAATGAAGTTTTGGGTTATATGTGTTATGTTATACCTTTTAATTTGTAGTCTTATCCCTTTCATTCATTCTTGATTAAAACACAAACATAAAGCAACCACATACACCATCGCCCAAAAACCAAACAAATGAAGTATGAACACAACCACAATCAACAAGCATCAAAATCAACACATAACAAGACAAAACAATACCAAACTTTGAACCGAGAAAAACAAAATCAAAATTAGACCTAACTGCTACAATATCCATCTACTCTTGAATCTACACTCTAGAGTTTCAGAGTTCCATCTTGCCTCTAGCAACTTGCAGTACTATAATGACCAATATGCTACTCCAACAATAATGCAGTACTTGACTCGACTACTCTTCATCTTCTTGAGGTCCTGCTGCTGCTGCATCACATGCACTGCACTAAATTCTAAGTAAAACAAAGAGGAAAGAACAAGAGGTTAGCATGTCATAGATTCCACATGAGACGAATGAGTACCAACAATTAACACAGAGAAGGAAAGAGAGAAATTAACCAACAAGCTAAGCTGCATATATTTACTAGTGAAACAAGTGGTAGGAAAATGCAGCAACAAACAAGAAATGCTAAACACAGAATAAGGAGATAACATCTAAATGACACTCCACTAGCTTATAATTAAGTAAATTCCATTCGAAAGCTAGATCACAAAGTTGTATAGAGATAAGGAAGCTAGTTCCTTCCTTATTAAAAGAAGGTTTACATCAGCTCACAAAGAAAACAAAAGAAATAGATTTCATGCATGATTATAGGAAAAACGGTTGAGGAAAAAGTTTCAGAACTCAAATGATTTAGCTTAGTAATGATACAAAGTTCCATTAGCTGCTTAGTCGAGTCGGATTTAGTACCCTCTAAACTATGAAGTGAACGTTTAGGAAGGGAGCAGATATTCAAACTAATTGAACTTAAACTTAAAACACTATGTTGTTCCTCCTACCTCTAGCTTTCCCAAACTTCCTTTCCTTTGACCAGGCATAGGGTTTAGAGTGGTCTGAGTGGATGTGTTGTTACCCCTACCTCTAGCTTTCCCAAACTTCCTTCCCTTCGACCGATGGAAGAAACCACTCACTCCAATTAGCGGAAACGAAGATCGACCAATGAAACTGGACACATCTCAAATTGATTCCATTACTCTAGCAATTCCAAATGACCAAAGAAAATACCGACAAGAAAGCATAATGGAAGAAAAGAACTAGAGCTCTGCGTGAAATTACCTCAACGTCAAATTGAATTGAACGATTCTGGACAGGGAAAGTGGATGCTTGTTGATACTAGATTTCATGGAGTTGGAACTTGAAGCCATATGATATGCGTCTTCTTATTGCTCTTACCTCCTTCTTTGAAATTGATCTCCATCGCAAACGCCGTTTGTTGGTGGGTGGAAGACCTAGTGGCAAATTCGCGAGTCGGGGAGTTTTTTGGGAACGAAGAAAGTGGATTTCGCTAGAAAGGTAAAAGCTTGCTGCTCTTTTATTTTTGCTTGGTAAAAGAAATTGTAAGAGCGGCAAATTTTAGGACTATGGAGCCAAAAATTTGGTGAGCCAAAAATTTGGTGAGTAGAGGCGGGAGCAAATTGCGGGAGAATGAAACTGTTTAGGAGGAAATTTTTTATTTGATAAATCAAAAGAATCACAATTTTTTTCAAAAAAAAAAAAGTAACACTTAGTAAAAATTTTGCATATTAAGTTGTGTTCAAGTTGACTTTCATTTCAAAATGGGTGTTAAACTTGCCCTGTTAAGTTTTACGATTGAAATAACTCAGTCGGGTTGCGAGTTTGAAAATTTTGGTTAATCGGGTTGCTGGTAATTTGGAATGGAAAATGAGAGGGAGGTTTGGATGAGAACTTTAGAATAGAAAATTTATGGGCGGGTGAATATGAGCCAACAATCATACTAAACTTGATAAGTAATTTTTGATGGTTCGTTGTTTAGCATATAAAATATATGGTTAGAGTATAGGGTATAAGGTATAATGTACAGATGGTTTAGGGTGTATATGGTTAGGATATAAGGTATTGATGGTTTTGACGGTTCTAAGTTTTTTATTAACATATGTTCACTTGAAGTCATTTAAAATCTTTAACGGCAGGAGATTCGTTTTCAATTTATGTTTATGGTACGTGGTTAGGGTACATGGTATATGATTTAGAGTATAGGATATATGGTGAGGGTACAACAAATATCACTGTTTTATCTATGTTTCGAAAATCAAAGTATGAATTTCACTTTAAATTAACTATACTAGCAAAATCACAACTCATAGGGATATATCATATATGGTTAGGGTATAGGGTATGTTGTTAGTGTATAATGTATTGATGGTTTAGGGTATACAATCAACAACATATATTAACTTAATATTGTCGATTGAAGGTAAGGCTAAGTGTATAGGATATATGTTAGGACTTTGCTACGGTGACATGCATGTCACGGTGACATGCACTTTTCGGTCGACCTCATATAGGATCAGGTCGACCTAATCTGTTGTTTCAGTGTAAAAACAGTTTCATGATGCCTACTTTGGAGATTCATATCTTACAATTGGCTATATGGAAATTGGAGATTAAAGGCTTGTTTTGAAGCTGAGTGTCCCTCTACACATTAAAGTACTTGGGAGCTCAATAGAAAGTCCAGAAGACCATTTTTGAACCTGACCAAAAGGCTATGCCAAAACTGGGAAACTGCCTGAAAATGACTAAGTCTGGCAACGTGTTTGTCAAGCCTACTTTGGAGCTCAATTTGAGAAGCATGGATGCGAGTCAAGTCTAGGGGCATCTACCACGTTAAATTACGTATTTTTTATACAAAGGCAAGGCATTGGATGAAATATTGAATATCTTTAAGGCTTCAAACAAAAGGCTCGAAGTTGCTATGAAGGCTGTTTTTCTGACCGCTTGCTTGTGCTCGAGGTCTGCAAAAAAAACAGCCTTCGTAGCAACTTCGACCCTTTTGTTTGAAGCCTTACAGATATCCAATCTTTCATCCAATGCCTTGAATTTGTATAAAAACATACCTAATTTAACGTGGTAGAGGCTCGTGGACTCGACTGGCATTCATGCTTCTCGAATTGAGCTCCAAAATAGGCTTCACAAACACGTTTCGAGACTTAGCCATTTCCAGGCAGTTTCCCAGTATTGGCATAGCCTTTTGATGAGGTTCAAAAATGGTCTTCTGGACTTCCTATCGAGCTCTCAATCACTTCAATATGTAGAGGGACACTCCAGCTTCAAAACAAGTCATTAGTCTTCAATTTCCATCTAGCCAATTGTATGATATGAATATCCAAAGTAGGCACCATGAACTGTTTTTACATTGAAACAACAGATTAGGTCGACCTGATTCTATATGAGGTCGACCGAATCCTAAATAAGGTCGACCGGATCCTATATGAGGTCGACCGAATCCTAAATAAGGTCGACCGGATCCTATATGAGGTCGACCGAATTCTAAATGAGGTCGACCTAATCCTAACTGAGGTCGACCGGAAAGTGCAAGTCACCGTGACATGCATGTCACCGTAGGCACACCCTATATGTTATTGAGTAAGTTATGATTGAAGTCACAACAATTTTACTAAATTTGATAGTTAATCTTCAATTGTTCAATTTTTAGGGTAATTCGAACAATTTTACAAAGTACTCGTTTGGCAACAGTTTACTAAAGTTATTAGAGCAATGTCTTATTTCGAAATAACTCCTTTAACCACTCTGCTTTTGCCAAATACCAGATTTTCATGGTTATACTAAACGAGATACTTTAATCCAATTAATACTGAAATAATACTAAAATACCAAATAAACAATTAATGGTGTCTTTTGGTTGCAAATGTTGATATAACCATTACTATTAGCTAGTGTCCTTTACCAATTACGATTAATTACGTAACAAGTTTGCAAGTCATATAAATTTATTAGATATTTTGACTAGTCTTTTTTAAATTAAGTATATATACGAGGTAGAAAGAAATTGGTTAAAAATTGAGAAAATTATTTTAAATTAGTGTAATAAAACGTGTAAGTTGATAACGAGTAAGAAGTACGTTACTCGATGCCCTGACCCGAACAACCCGCAACCCAATCCGCCCGCAACCCGCCCGACCCGCAACCCGATGAACCCACAACCCGATTTGCCCGCAACCCGATTGAACCCGAACCCGATTAACCCGAACCCAATTAACCCGCAACCCTTTTAAACCCGAACTCGATGAACCCGAACCCGATGGACCCGCAACCCAATGAACCCGCAACCCGTTTGAACCCGAACCCGATTGAACCCAACCCGAACCCGCCCGAACCCGCCTCATTGACACCTATGCTTACCATGTATTTGGATTTCATACCCAACCCAAATAGATTGTATAGTAAAATACCCATAGGTATGGGCAAAATTGTCACCTAAGCAAAACCCCTATTCTTTCTCTCTGTTTACTCATCTCCATTCGCCACTATGCAAAAGCCATATCATGCAAGCAGTACAAGTCTGGTTCCACGTGAATAATTCTTTGAAACCTAAACCACCTTCTCTTCTCGGCCTTGCCATTCTCTCCCATCCAATCTTTGCCCTACCAACATACCTCCATGCGATAAGAAATCAGAACAGGTCACTTGAACCCTCTCATAAATCTTTTTACGTAACAGAAAGACTTGCATCCAATACTAAAGGATACCCATAAGCATATTAGTGACAAGTTGAAGTCGCCCAGTATAGCTCAATTTCTTAGTATGGCAAGAGGGAAATCTTCTGATTCATTTTATCCACCAGCCTATCATTGTCAGTTGAGAAGAGTTTGCCAGAAATTAAAGAGAGGTCCAAATATTTTGAGGCAGTCTCCCTTCTTGGAAACCAGACATTTTCAATGCATTTTGTTTTTTTTTTTTAAATGCATTTTGTTTTGTGTAAAGGCTATTAAATTTCCACCAAAGTATACCTAACAATTTGTTGGTTTGCTTTTCAGTCATAACATTATATAGTAATCCGATAGAACCTGGGAAAAAATTCAAAACTATCACTGTTTAAAAAAAAAAATTATAAAAATACCACCCATTCTCAACAATTTCCAAAAATACCACCCATTCCCAAAAGCCGCGCCTCTAATAGGCGGTTAATATATAAACCGCCCTACCAAGCAGCGGTTTACATCATAAACGCCTTGTTAGCAGGCGGTTTTTAATTTAAGGTAAAACCGCACCTCGAAGGCGCGGTTTATATATTAACCATACCACAAAACGCTTTGTGAGGTAGCGTTTAAATGTCGGCTTGGTAAACCGCACCACCAGGCGACGGTTTATCATGTGCTGACATAAACCGCGCCCCCAATGGCGGTTTGTGCAAACTTAACGGCTGTCCCAAGGCGCAGTTTGTGCCTGGTCACCCGACATCAGACATGTCGGCATGCAGGGGGTGGGGCTACCTGGCAGACCTAAAACCACCCCCCCCCCGGGCGGTTTGTACGTCAAAATCGCCTATAAAAGGCTATTTCAGAGAACTCAAACTCTTCACTCCTCAAAATCTTCACACTCTTCCTCCTCCTTATTCAAATTTCAGTTGTGCACCTTTCAATTATTTAGTTTTTGCGATTAACGTTAATTCGTAAGTTTGTTTTGTATTACTTTTCATTTTCCTTTGTGATTTTATGTTAATAACTTAATTACAGTTTTATTGCAGATGGCATTCCAAAGGTTCACGTTTGGGTTGCGGTGGAATGGTTACACGGAAGAGACCGAAAAGGGTGTAAGTTATGTCGGTGGCAATTTTTATAAAATGAAGGTCCGTACGAGACCGATGCTTGAAGAGCTCCATCAAATGTGCACTCAGATTACCTGCATGGATGACACTAGAAGAGTTGATCAAATGGTGTATCGATATTTAAACAGACATGACGGGTCGCTGTGGAATGAGAAATTCCTCCTTACCACTCAGGAGGACGTTGATGTCATGGTCCAATTTTTGACCACCAATAAAATTAAGCAAGCGGAGAAGTTTGTTTACACCGAGGCCGTCGAAGGCGGTGTAGGTCATTCTGGAGATGGCCAAACATCTGGTATCCACGGTGGAATTGTATTATACGAAGATCATCCCCACCAGGAGTACCAAGACTCGAGCTGGAGGCAGGAGTATCATGATGGAACTGGAGGTCATCATCAATCTTTCCCTTCATATGAAGAAGAAGCTCAACAGGATTATGATGATCGCTTAAGTCCTCATTTCCTTAGACATGCATTTCTTTATAAAGAGTCTAAATAAGTGTTATATTGTATTGATTTAAATTATTGAAAATAATCAATACGATTAACAATTAAGTAAATTATTGTACAAACAAATAAATTACTTGAACAAAATACAAATTACAAGTGATAATAAATAATATGTACCTTGTAGTCGTTCCAAACGTCTATTGAACGATGATTGGCTTGATCGTATAAAATAGTCGGATCAATTGGTCCTTGATCAACATAATATCGTTGATTGTATATATCAACATCCAGCCCAACCTACGATAGCATAACAACAACATAAATCAATTAGTATATAAATTAAATTAATTATTATAAAAACAACAACAATTGGGTAAAATGAGTACATACCGCTTGATAATCATCATAGTAAATACCCTCTTCTTGGATAAAATCGGCCATTTTTTCAGAATCCGGACAGAGATTCGTTGGTTTTTTAGTGAAAACCAAAGAAAAAGTTTTTTGAAGGCAGATCGGATTTAGCCGCAACCAACAAAACAACTAATTCTAAGGTTTTTGGGTGGGGAGGGGGGTGGGTAGAGTGAGGAGTTAGAGAGAGGGGGGAATGAAGTTTGTGTGTGGAGAAAATGGGAGGGGGTAAGGGGTTTATATAGGGAAGAAACCATGTGCTGGAGGGGCGGTTTTGTCTTTTTACCCCCACCTAAAACCGCGCCTCCAGGGCGCGGTTTACGTTCCCCAACGAACAAACCGCGACTCGGGGGAACGGTTTGACTGAGCGACGCGGATCGCTAAGCTGGCGCGCGGTTTGACCCTCAGATCGCTTCCCCATCGCGCGGTCGCATGGCCGCCACGTGGCAACGCGTTTTGACAGACAGGAAGGGTCAAACCTCCTGTGGAACGCGCGGTTTGACTGTGAACCGCGCCTTCGAGGCGCGTTTTGATTTATAACCGCGCCTTCGAGGTGCGTTTTGTGTGGAAGGGTGGTATTTTTGAAAATTGTTGACTATGGATGGTATTTTTGTAATTTTTTTATAGTGGTAGTTTTGGATTTTTTCCTAGAACCCGCTGCTATATAAGGGATATTGGGAATTAGGAACCAGCTCTCGTTCATTCACCATTAGTGATGGCAATTTTGCCCATACCCATGTGTTTTTTAATATCCAATCCAATTGGGTTGGGTATGAAATCCAAATAGTGGATATGAGTAGAGTACTAGAGTTTGATGGATTTGTACCCATACCTATTTACTTGAGTTGAGTTGGGTTTTTAACAAATGGATTTGGATTTGTATCTATGCCCAAATGCAAATTACAGTTTGATACCTAAACTTAATAGATATGCATATTTAGTACCTAAATTTAATTTTTTTGCATGTAAGTCCTCAATATCGATTGAAAATTCCATTTTAGTACCGAAATTTTTTTGGTCTTACATTTTGGCATCTAAACTTTTCAAATTTAGAAATAAGTCCAAGTTTTGTATGTGTAGTTAAAATATCCTCAAGTAAATGGATATTCATATCCAACCCATACCCATTTAGATTATGGAAGCAATATTCATACTTTACCCAAACCTATCTACAACCCCAAACTAATATGCACTTCACCCATACCCAACCCATTATCAATGGGTCTATTTGGATTTGGATATAATTACCCATGAGTGGGTAATTGCCATCCAAAAGCACCATAACGGCCTTCGCTGAAGTTTTCTGATTTCTTGTAGAGCAATTGGGTGTGCAACAATAGCAGAAGTTGGATGGTAGTCTTTCGTATTTGAACTCCACCCATAACTCTTACCCTTCCTCAACTTCAATGTAAAATCCTAGGGGGAGGGGTTTTGGCAGGTCTATCACCACCAAAACTTTTATGAAGTTCATATAGATTCTTTCAACCACACCTGCTTCATTTCCTCTAAATCAACTCCTCGAAATTCGAAAATCTTACTTAGTGAAAGAGCCACATTTTCCTCTGATCTTAGGTCACTCATGAAATCATGGATCTATACCCAAATTCAGCATTCTGTTTAAATAAATTTCTTCAATCCTCACCTTCTCCTACTCGCTCGATCCACTCTTTGAGAACAAAAAAGGCATCATCAATCTTCCCAAGTTCTTGCCTCTCAAATCTTTTCTTTGTCTTCCTTCGGGTCGATATATGCGACTGAAGCTTGGATCACATCTCTCCCGTGTCTTCCCGGAGTAAGAAGTAAGAACCAATATCCCTCCAACATTGAAAATTCTTTTCAGAGATAAGTTTCCCCACTATCATCTCACTCTTTTTACTTTCTGCCGAGCCTCTCTTCGGTTTGAATCGGAGGAGTGAATCCGATACACTGAGAGAGGCTGTATTTTGTAAGTGCAGGAAAATCCACAAAGAATTCGCCGGGGCTCAAAGGGGAGGGTTGAGAGGAAAAGCAAGCGAGAGAAGTCATCTTTCTTGTTAGGCGCGACGATTCGACCTAGTTAACGACGAGTTTTTATAACATTCTTAACATACATAGAAACTATTTAAAAATCAGAATAAAATTACGTGAAAAAGTACGAACACGGTTGTTAAAATTCGTGGCACAAAACCTCGTATTCACTGAATTAAATCGGCCTACAAAGTAATTATTCCACAAACCCCTAAAGTTAATAAAAAATAATTTCACGTAAATTCACCATCCATCCATCCATGCAGTAAAATATCACTCACGGAAACATACATAGAAGCCGATTGACTTGTCGAGAAACTCATCCTTCACTAACCACGCCGTTTTTTTTTTTACCGCAATATTTTACCACCACAAGCCAAATTATCCAAACAACGCGACTGTTGAGGTTTTAACTTTTAACCATTGCCAGATACATTGCATCCATATGAAGAAAAAAAAACACGCAGGCAGAACATATCAGAATTCAGAATAGATCCAACACTTTAGGAGTCTTAATTATTCTCCGTCTCCTGAACCTGCTTCCTCACAATAACGAGGGGGGAAAATGCCGCCGCCGCCGACAGAAGATGAAGTAAACAAAGGAGGAGATCATGCCGACGAACAGGCAGCCCCAGCGGAGGAGACAGCCACAACAGTACCCCGCCCTCCTCCTTCGGCGGAGGCAGTGGCTAGGGCGGCGGCCGCGCTGCAGGCCGCGTTCAGCCAACCGCTGCCGCCGCAGCCGCCAAAGGGCAAAAGAAAGAGCAGGGACATCCTCGACGTGCCGTCGAGGGATCCGACGTGTCACGAGTGCGGGAAGAAATTCGGCAATTGGAAGGCGGTGTTCGGGCATCTGAGAGTGCACGCGGGCAGGCCCTTCCGCGGCGCGTTCCCTCCGCCCGTGGGCCCAGATTGGACGGCGTCGTCGTCGTCGATGTCGGTTCCGGACAATCCGCAACGGTGGCCGCAGCAGGAACCGAGGCTAGGGCTTGGTATTGACCTCAACGTTCCTTATATGCCGATGATCAACGATGATGATGGTGGTGATGAGGTCGAGGCAACGGCTAAGAAAGACGACGGTGGTGGGAACCGGGAGACCGATGAGGAGGAGGACAGAGACGGTGACAAAGGCGCAGAGCAGAGGGAGTAGAAAAGAGTGTAGAAAAAAAAATATATGATGAAGGTCTTATTTTGAGGTATTGTGATCAAAACCCTAATACTTTGATTTCTTGTTCCCTGGAAAAACAGATGTTGAAAACAGGTGAAAACAACTTTTTTTTCCATTTCCGAAAACAAAAGGAATTTGCCGCTTTCTGTTTTCATAGTTGGAAAACGAATAGAGAACAAAATGAAAAAGTAAACAAGTTTTCTCGTTTCAGTTGTCAAATTTATGACGTGGAAACAGGAAACGAAAAATGAAAGTGAACATGGCGTAAGGTTTCGTTTCTTTTAATTTTTAGTGTTGTAGTGGTGTGGGTATGGATCATTGATCAACATGTATTGTATCATCAGGAAAACAACAAATGACAGCGTGAACGAGAGACCATTAATCGGCGAGGAGGAAGAGAAGAATGCGCTAAGAAGTAGTACAACACTAGAGATTCGTAGTCTCGAGATTGTGATCAAGTCTTGTTGCTCTTTCTTCTTATATCTTTTTTTTTTTTTCTCTTTAGTTTGGATGAATAGGTCTGTTTGTTGTTCTTGTGCACTTGTTGTTTGTATACTTTTGTCGGTTGGTTATGTTTATGGTAGTTGGGAGATTATACTTGCTCATGCTTCATCATAACGGTGAAGTATGTGAACTAGCTAAGTGAGCTCTAGTAGTTAGTTTTATTTACAAATAATGTGTCTTGAGGTTGCAATTGAAACCGTCAACTCTTCGAGGCACCAATAAGACTGTGAGTCGGATGTTCTTTCCTTTCTTCTTACTATCTTCCGTTCAACCATGAGTTTTAAAATATATGTCGTGCAAAGATTTTGTTTCGGCTCATGCAGATGTACGTTTCTTTTATCTAATGAACTATTTATGATACATTAATGTCGTTTAGAGAAATTTCGTTGGCAATTATCGATATAGTTGTAGGTAAGCTAAAATCATGAGTGATCATGGTTTAGTCACATATTCAAGTATGTGGGCATAGTTTTGAACGTATTTATTGCCTTCGTCATTTAAAAAAAAATTACGAGTTGTTTTGGAAGATCGATTACATGAATAAATTCAGGGCCGGCCCATTATTTTCGGAGGCCCTGTTCAAAAATTAAAAATGTGACCCTAAAATTTTTACCACTCAAATTTATTAAAAATAAAAATTATCAAATAATAAAAAATATATATGTTCATAAAATGATTACAAAATGAATAATATCGTCTATCATTATTTATAAAGTAACAACAACATAAGCAATATTCGATGGAAAATTACATTGTAGTAGGATTTCTTCTCTTCATTAGCATCCCATATAAGTTGTAGTACTCCTCATACCTAAATCACAACAACACTAATATTTATAGGGTAATTAATCAAAATGGTCACATAGGTTTGGACCAGTAACAAAATGGTCACAAACGTTTAAAACATAACAAAAAGGTCATATACGTATCATGATATAACAAAACAGTCATTTCATCTCTTTTTAGACATGTTTTCATCCACAATAATAGATTATTTTGATGACACCATGGAAAATTGATAACAAATTATCAACCACCTAACCAACCTCTGAAATTACCGCTTACTTAGAGCAAGCAAATGGGTCATTCTGGATAGAAATGTGGATGAAAATACATGGAATAATTGTTTTGTTATAACATGATACTTGTGTGACCTTTTTGTTACGTTTCAAACGTTTGTGACCATTTTGTTACATGATCAAACCTGTGTGACCATTTTGATCAATTACCCAATATTTATACTAAGTAATTCCATTTAATCATTTTCTTGTGTAGAGTGATTAACGAGAAAATATTAAAACCTTGATTTAATTCTCCCTTTAACAATTGTTGTGTGGAGTGAACTTATGGTTTTGTTCAGCTCATTACTAGCATACTGTTGGAATGGAAAGTTCTAAAGGGAAAGCAGCAATTAGAAAAAAAATGGGGCCTCTCCGTCCTCGTGGGCCTTATCCATGCAATTTGGACTTGAAGTTATTAATTATCTGATTGGGTTCACGCCTAGATTTCTTATTTAAATGGGCCCCATAATATAACCTCATAGCCCAGCCTAGATTTATACTTAATTAATCTTAACGGAGACCCTTGGAGGGCCTGTGCTGCATGCCATAATATAACCTCATAGCCCAGCCTATAATTATACTTAAATCTTAGCGGAGGCCCTTATTTTTTGGAGGCCCTGTGCTGGCGGGCCTGCCAGCACAGGCCCATGGCCGGGCCTGAATAAATTATAGTATGAAATCATTGGTAAATTTATTTTCTTAGATTAAGATGGATGTTTGGGGGGTTAGATCCCAAAATGCATACCTTGGTTTCGAAACCATGAAAAGGGATTTCTCAAATGTGATTTTTATCTCCAGTCTCCACACTTTTCTGGTTGACCTTGTTCTAATTTTCAAAATCATGTTAGGTCAAACTCGATTTTTCTCAATTTATTTGTCGTCCTTAAAAATATATTATAGTAAATTAATGGTACAACAATGAATAAGATTTGGATAACAGGACTTTTATAATATTACATCAATGTTATAAAATAATGTTTGTTTTTACAGGTTAGAAGGTTCTGTGTGACCGGCTGCGCATATATAAGGAAAAGATTTTTTCTATAGAAAACCATTTGAAATGGTGAAGGATTTTATTTACTATTCATTTACAATGGGTTGTTTACTTCATTGCCAAAATTTATAATACAATTTCCATAAAAACATTATAAGGTAATTTTCATATTTCCTCTAATAAAATGCCCAAATTTCCCCTTACAAATTAGCCAACTTCTTCAATGAAAGAAAAACAAATTAATAAATTCTACCATATTTTGTATTGCATCATCATGTAATTAATTTTTAGTATTGTGTACATCCTTGAACGGGTTTTTCCTACATTTTATTTTAGTTTTAATTTTCTAAACCTCTTCCGTATGCGTTTGGTGTGTCAAAATTTCATGCTTCCAAGTTAGCATTTCTATCAAAATTAATGAAGAACCTTAGGGGTCGTTTGCTTGTTGGATTTGGGTCAGGGATTTGGTACTCAAATCCCAAATTTGATGGGTTTAACATAAGTCCATTGTTTGTTGAACGGTGCTAAATCCGTCGGGTCCACGGATTTGGTCTTTATTTTGGAACCAAATTCGTGAACCCCACGGACTTGTAAATCCCACATATTGATTTGGGATTTGCAAATTCTTGATGGTTAGTTATTTATTTAACAAATCCATCACAAATCCATCATCAAATCTATCATGCAAACATTCACTACAAAAAGAAATAGGTTTGGGGACTAGTATTGGGGGACAACTATATATATTGTCCTCGGAAATATCGTTTTAAGTCTTATTAGGGACAAAATGTATAAATTGTCCCCATTAAATAAGAAATGAAAAGTTATTAATGTTGGATTTTGGTTACTTGTCCCCAAAAATAAAAGTTTGGAAAAAGATACGTATAACTCGGACGAGATTTGGGAGATGCGCGGATTCTTTTATCCTTAAATTAAAGATTAACAAGTTTATCTCTTTTAACTAAACTTTCTTCATTATTTTCTCACACTTTTGCTCTGCAGCGTCCACCTTGAAAATTTTTAATTTGGCTTTTTGTTTAAGTACTTTTGGACAAAGTTAGTAAAATATGTTATGTGAAAGTTAGTAAAATATGTTATGTGAAAGTTACATATAAAATATGTATGGATATTTTACTAAAACTAATGTTACGTTTAATAATACATTCATAGTCATAAGTTTATAACTTTAATTATGTTAAAAATAAATAAATATATAAATAATAGTAAAGTGAGCAATTTAATTCATTACACACGGATATTAAACGTGTTATACGAATTTTATAATACGGGAGCCATCCATGGAATGGAAAAATATGAAACGACTTGATAATAATACAGATAGGAAAGTTTTAAATGAATAAAATACGTACGAGTACATATACATGTATTAAACGGAGTATTTACTAGCTTTGTTTTTGGACTCTCGGTTAGTTTGGTAGGTTTAGTATTTATTTACCTTTTTGTTGATGAATTAGTATTTTGCTGCCCAAATTGGGAGTGTACTAATTAGTGTGTTCTTTGCATTCCTTTTCATCTTTACATTGTCATAGTTTGGATTTCGTTTTATTGATACCAATTAAAAAGCCTGCAAAGTAATTTCTCTTGTAAACTTTGCTTTTGAATTGTTTTTTTTAAATGAAGTTATAATTTTCAGTTTGGGACTTATTCGCTCTTTCTTCACCAAGTTTCATATTTTACAGTTTTTTTTATTCCACCTACTATACTCCAAAGTATAGTATTGGTCCGGAACTTGTACCATAATACTAAAAGTACAAGTTCAGTTTGTACCACAAAGGAATTATACAAAAATGTATAGATACAAACTAAACTTCTACCATAACGCTAAATGTACAAGTTCAGCTTGAACCATATAGGAATTTACACGAAAAGATATAAGAACTTAGAGTTGTACAATAACATTAAAAGTACAAGTTTAGTTTGTACCATAATGGAATTGCACGAAAATATATAGGTACAAACTGAATTTATATAAAATTAACACCGTTTGGTATAAATGAATTTCATAAGTATTGAGGAATTCATTCTGAAATGAAATTTTTGTGTTTGGTATTTAAAAGAATTCATTTCCAATTCTAAATTTTAAATTCTATGGAATTGAAACTAGTTATAGCAATTCCGTGGAATTGAGATGAAATTTCCAAATGAATTTCACAAGTATTTACTAATTATATAAGAATGACATAATTATCCTATTTTATTAACTAAATTACTTCTACATATGACATACCAAACACAGGAATTCATTTGACAATGAATTCTACATGACAATTCATTTATTTCTAAAGATTTCAATATGACATATCAAACATAAGATTTCATTTGACAATAAATTCTAGACGGTAATTCATTTTACAACGAAATGAATTCTCGATTCATTTAGTACCAAACAGTCTGTAAAGATACAAATTTGATTTCTACTATAAAAATTTATTTTTAACCAAGAATGCTAGTCATCGTAAAACTCCTCTTGCTTTATAACTTACCCAACAATTTCAATCTTTACCATGATCAACAAAGGATTGATTCCTTACTATTTTATAGCTATGGTTGTATTAGGAACAAGTAGAAGACAGCGGCGTATCTACACATAATATAATACACCGAAGGGAAAAACGGGAGCCCCATTTTAAATTTCCTGCAACGAGAGTGAAAGTAGGAAGGACATTTTGGTCTTCACAATTACTTTTTTTATTCATTAAAAAGATACATGCTGGGATTCGAACCATGACCATTTTAAAGAAAGACAAGGATCATAACCAATCACACTAAGTACATTTGTTGTATCCTTTTAAATTAAAAACATATAATAACAGGGTGGAAAAAACTCTTCCCCCATTTCAAATTCCCTGCTCCAGGAGCGTTTGTAGGAAGGGTAGAATATGGAGTGTCAATTTTTTCTCTTTTCTCTCTGGAATGGGCCAACTTACCGTACACATGCGGATTTAAACGGGTCCAGAAGTGTCAATTTTTATTTATTTATTCCCTTTTATTTCTCCGTGGTGATAAAATATATATGAAAAGGCAAAAATAATACTCCTTTTATTGTTAAAAATAAAAAAAATTACAATAAACTAATGCATGGTATCTAATGGGCTAACCGCTAACCATAAAATAAAAGAGTTGGATGGGCCTGACCTACATGGGATTTGGCCATCAAGTAAACAAATGAACATCATTGGTTTGCCATTCTAAAACAAACTATTTTCTCTGACATAATATATATTATGCTATTATTTATATCTTAGTGGCTAAAATATAATGTATTTTAAAGTTATTCAATGGTTCAACAGCGACCAACCCAATTAGTCCAACTTTTATTATTTCAAATATATATTTTATAATTATTTGACATCATAATTTGATCATTATGATTCATAATGATCAAATTATAGTGTATTTTATAGGGAATCGTTTGGTATTTGTTAGTAAAATACTAAACATAAAGTTTTATTTGGTTATTTTAAACATTAAAACGATCCTAAACATTTTTCAGTTCCTTTTGAATTTCTATAATTTTATTCTCGAATAAGTGATGTGCAAATGACGAATTGTAGTCGTCTTTTTTCTTTCACTATTTTTTATTTTCAAATAGCAAGTTTAAAAGTAAAGAATAATTAGAATTTGGCATGGGTCGGTCAAACAGACTGAATTTCAAGTTTTGGCCCGTTTGTTTTATGCATTGCAAATTTATTAGTATGTTGATGGAAATGGATTGGAAAAAAGACATATAAGTTGTACCTTTGGAGAAATGTCCTCAAATGTTTGAATGCTTTGTGAATCAGGTTCCGTGACTTTTGTGATGGTGTATGTGCTTGACGATTGCTCGATGTTGTAACTACTTAATTTGAGAGTAAATCTTTTGATTTTCCCTATGAGTTGTGATACCAGTTCTGGTGGTTGCAGCATGTTGTCGTTGTTGGCCTGTAAAAGTTGTTCCGTCGTGATGCTAAATACCTTTCTTTCCTTTTTAACAAATTGTGTAGTAGTGCTATGAAACAGACCACCCATGAACGCTACGCTTATTATGGTCCGTTCTTACTTCCGGTGGTGAGAAATTGTGAATTGAGAATCATATTCGCCTACCGCACTGTGTCTGGCTGGTGGCTGCTTACTGTGCTCTCTAGAGTTATGAAACAGACTACCCATGAACGTTACCCTTAAGAGTCCATAACTTTGCCAAAAACCAATTTAGGCAATCAAAGATGGTGGATGTGTGATGATTTTTTATGGCTTAATTGTTTGTGGATTGGATATCTGATCTTTCTATGATTAGAGGGGATGTGTGCTTAAT
This sequence comes from Linum tenue, assembly GCA_946122785.1. Taxonomy (NCBI): domain Eukaryota; kingdom Viridiplantae; phylum Streptophyta; class Magnoliopsida; order Malpighiales; family Linaceae; genus Linum; species Linum tenue. Next base: position 42,179,364 of record CAMGYJ010000002.1, read on the forward strand.
AGAATAATCCATTTTAATTCATGTTTATTTTTAACATGAACTTTAGTAACTCAAAACCTTCGAGACACATATCACCTACTGCATTGTATCATTTTGCCTGGGTGCTTGCTGTGTTGTCAAACTTCTTTGCTGCTGCTGCTGCATTTACACTAACAGGGGAGTTAAGAACCCATGAATGTTTCCGTTTGACACAAACAAGAGGACTTACTTCTAAATCGTGCACTAAAGATGATTGGAGGAAACATCTCTGTTGCATTTGATATATTGGAGACCATAACAAAAGCAACGTATAACATCACAACCAACCATCTGAACTATTAGTATTGTTGCTTTACTCTTTTTTCGTGGTTGAGTCTCCTTCAAAAAATTTAGTTTGATTTTAGAAAATTTTGCTTCTGCAGTCCTGTTTTGCCACCAACGTGTTCAGTAGATGGAGATGGCAGAGGCTAAGACTATTTTTGTGTTGTTGTTGTTGGTTTAGGGATCGGTTTGTGAAGAAGAGGGAGAAGAGAGGAGGAAAGGGAAATGCAGGAGAGGGGGATAACTCTTTTCTCCGACAAAAATGGAGTGGAGAAAGGAATTATGATCAGTAAGGATATGGTTATCTTACATAACGGTCTCTATTCTGTTTGAATTGAGCTTGGGAGGCAGTGATAAGGACGAGCTGCAACCAATCCATAGTGATAAGAGTGCTATGAACTGTGATCATGTCTTATTTCAAGTTAGAAGGTAGTTTCAGTATAATGATTATTTAATTTGACAAGTTGTTTTGTCCATGATTCTTGGTAGTTTCAGTGCCATTCTAGCCATTGTTTAGTCTATAATTTTTGAGAATTGATGTGCGAGTAATGACTTTCACTTAGCTTCAACTATTATGTGTGTATTTATTGGCATGTGATAGGATTCTCTTTTCCTTTTCTTTGAATCCAGTTTCATACTCTAATTGTATCATTTGTACATAGGCAAATCATGCTCGAGATGACAACTCGCTGATATGGCTGGTGCAAGGAATGAAGCCATCTTTAGAATTCAGACCGACAGCGGGGAGGGATGCCCGGGACTAATTCAATGATGATTGATGATGGTATAATAAAAACTGCAGTCTGCATCAGCACGAATTTCTAGGCCTAAGTAAAGTTATTCAACCCAGAACTCTGCTTAGCGCTAAATATTGCCCTCACCCAACCTTGATCCTGTTTGACCCGCTTCTGAAGAGTCAAGATATATGACTAATCCTCTTCGTTCGTATTTTCTTATTGACTCTTTCTGACCCTTTAGGTTGGGGCAGGTCGGGAAGAATCAGATTAGTGGGTCGATCCTAATCAAGTGGAATCCCAATCCCTTCACTCTTACTTGCTTTCTCTCCCATTCCACAAGTGGGTAACATACAGTAATCCGGCCAACGGGCCGGGTAATAAGCTAGTGTTACTTTTAATTGATTAGAAATCAGAAGTCAATAATGCAGGTAATCCAAAAAAAAACTAAAATTTTAAAAAAGGAGAAAAAGTACTCATATCGCCAATCACCATATATACTTCTTAATTAATTCTCATATATTTATATTTTTTGTTTAACAATTATTACGGGGATGGGATACGGTGTATATATATTCCCTTAATTACCATCTTCAACCCACGACTCTTATTTCAATCTTCTCTTTTCCTTAGGGTTTTCCGCCCGCCACTTCAATCTTCTCTTCGACGTCTCAATTCAGAATTGCACAGAAGGCATTGCGGCAATGCAATGGGCATCAGACTCGCTGCTTCTCTACTCGAGAATCGAGATCTTCTATGGACTATGCACGACGATCAAGTGGGAGTTAGAGTTCATTTAGGCCTTCAACCGGCTTCTGGCGAAGAGGAAGTGGTAGAGCGATTGTACAAAACACAGTGCTCTCTTCTTGAATCGAAAGTCGCAATCAATTAATTGCAGGGGAAGCCGCGTTTCTCCATTCTTGTTATCGGCTGGGATTTCCCCCACCAGATCGATCAATTGCACTCTGTGTTAACGTCCTGATTTTTCACCGTGTAAGTCATTGGGTTCCTAGATCTGCTTCATAATTAGTTTAACCATTTCTCTTCTTTATTACTTAAGCGACTACTGTTGCTTTTACTTTTGGGTGTTTGCTTTTGTTTTTGTTTTATGGACTAATGATCTCATGACATGAATGATTTTCTTTTGTCTTGCTACTATTACAGGCGCAATCAACGGATCCAAACCTGGATGATCAAGAATCCTTGAAGCAACTTTGGAATTTAAGGAACTCTTGTTTATTTCATGGAATTTAAGGAACGATCTATCGTCCCCCAAGTAATATTAAGTGACAATTAGTCGTCACCAAAGACACATGGTAAGGGGCAACAAATCGTTCACACGAGTTACATAGGGAACAATTAGTCGTTTCCAGAAGCCGTATAACTGATAACTCCTCATCCCCCAATACACAAGTTAAATGACAATTATTCGTCCCTAAAAATTACAGGTGACAACTTGACGTCTCTAAAGATATAGTATAAGAGACAACTAGTAGTCCTTTAATAAAAATTTTGGGGACGATTTTTAGACTCCAATTTGATACCAATAGGAACGACATGTCGACCCTATATAAAGGAATGAGGACGATATATTATCCCCAGATATGTCCAACACAATCATGAAATCAGATTATGCGGGACAACAGTTTGTCCCTGGAAATAATGTTTAAGGGACGACTAATTGTCTCTAAAGTTATACCTATAGGGACGACATGTTGTCTTTCATGAAAAGGAAACAAGAATACGACTTGAGAGTAATGGGGACGACTGTCGTCCCTAGTAATGGGGACGACCTAAAATTTTGTCGTCCCCAAAAGAATAGAGGACAAGAGTATAGGGAACCACACATAAGGGACGACTTAGTCGTTCCCAAAAATTATAGGGACGATTTTTTTTATTTCCGGGGACGATTTTTGTCGTCCCCAAACCTCTTCTTTTTTGTAGTGATTAGACTCTTCAAATCCATAATACAATAAATCCAACATAAATCCCAAGGTTTTTGTTGGCCCAAACCCTCATTTTTCAAATCCAACAAGCAAACGATCCCTTAGTTTGAGGGACATTTATGACAATTGGGCTAGGCTAGACAGATACTCCAGTACACGCCCCGCACCAAGCATTGGTCAAGACGACAAGTCGGGTAATGCTCGCGTGAGTACGGTTGGGCTAGATCATCCTGTTGTTATATGTTATTTGGAAATAACGTTTATTTTTAATTATAAAACAATGAAAATAGTCCAAAGAATGACAAACAGAATAATTAAAAGATTAGTTTAGTCCAAAAGGTTGAAGACTGAAGTCTTACACTTATTTAAAATATCACTAGATGAAAATATGATTATAAAAGTCAAAATGAGAGAAATAAAATTAGATATTGAGATAACTCGAGATAGAACGAATACAAAATAGGGTGAAACAGGATAGAAGCAGTACTCATGTCACATTCACGCAACTACATTTGTGATTAAAAGTATCCACTTCGTATCACTAATAAGAATGAGAGCACGATGCCTTTTCTTTCTTCTAACTATCTTCCAGCCAACCTTAAGCTTTGAAATGTATCTTCCGGCCAACCTTAGCTTTGTAATGTATTTCCTACAAAGATTTTGTTTCGGGTCATGCAGGTGTACGTTTCTTTTATATATGATGACCTATTTATGAGTTCATTGTCATTTAGAGAAATTTCTTTGGAATTGTCGATATAATTGTAGTTAAGCTAAAGTCACGAGTGATCATGGTTTAGTAACATATTCAAATGGGTGGCATAGTTTTGAACGTATATATTGCATTCGTCATTATAAAAAAAAAATATGAGTTATTTTGGAAGATCGATTACATGAATAAATTATTGTATGAAATCGTTGGTAAATTTATTTTCTTTGATCAAGATGGATGTTTGGGGGTTGGATCCCAAAATCGAACCTTGGATTTCAAAATCATGTTGAGGAATTTCTAAATTTTAGTATATTTCCACACTTGTCTGGTTGACCTTATTCTAATTTTCAAAATCACGTTAGGTCAAACTCGATTTAGCTCAACTTATTTGTCGTCCTTAAAACTGTAGTATAGTAAATTAATGGTACATCAATGAATAAGATTTGGATAATGGGATTTGATATGATCCAAATTGGCCACTTCTACAAGTCACAATTACTTGCCAAAGAAGCTATCAAGGTTGGAAAGAAGAAAGGCAGAATTTGGCTAAGTCAAAATCCGTGTTCAGGGTACATACTTTGGAGGCATGGTTCTCCCAATTGGCTGGGTGGAAATTCAAGGTTAGGAGTTTGTTTTTCAGATAAAGTTTCCATGTTTCCAATGGTATGCTTTTTGGATCCATAAGATGTCATTAAGGTTGTTTTCCAAGGCCTCAAAGTTGCTACCTCAAAACTTGAAAACTGCCAGAAAATGACTAAGGCAGAAAACTGTTTTGTGAAGCCTACTTTGGAGCTCAATTCAAGGAGCATGGATGAGATTCAAGTCAAAAAGCTTCCACAACATGAAACTAGGTATGCTTGTGAACAAAAGGAAGGAATTGGATGAAGAATTGGAGTTTGGGAAGGCCTCGAACGAAAGGTGCGAAGTTAGTACGAAAGCTGCCTTTTGACTGTTTTGCGGGCAGCTTACTTGTGCGCCAAGAAAGGAAGTTTATGGCCGAATTTTGAGTCCTTTTTAGAGTTTTTTTTACCATAATTGTTTCCTAGTTCTATTAGGCTTGTATTAGGATTTTATTGTCTTTAAATATCTTTCATTCTCACGTTGTAAAAGATAGAGTTGAGTTGAATGAAAATTGCTCCTTTGTGAGAATTGTGTTCTTTGAGAGTTCTCAAGAATCAAATCCTTGAGTTAATTTTGTGAGGATTCCATTGCTAATTCGAGAACCCTTGTTAATCTTTTCTGTGAGGATTCCAGAATCGGTTTACGAGTTTTCTTATCAATCAAGTAATCACCTTGATTGTGGCGAAATTCTACCTTTTCCATCATTATCGTTCGAGAGTGTGTTTGCTGCGTTACTTTGATCAAAAGCACCCCCTGGTGCTTTATCAGGATTTTTTTGGTAGAATAACGGGATTTTTATAATATTACTTCAGTGTTATAAAGTAATGTTTATTATTACAGGTTAGAATGTTCTGTGTGGGAACGGATCAGGTCAGTAACCTTATGGTGAGTAACTATAAGTAACCCGCCCACATCAGCATGACATCAGCATCCTCTCTCTCTCCTGGAAAGCCTATAATTTTCCCCTCCTTAATCTTTGACGAACGATTTCTCACTCGTTTTAAGTCGAAATTTAATTTTTTTTGCACAGTTAGATCAGATTAATTGTGCTCTTCAAAATGATATTCACTTTGATATATTTTTCGAACAAAAAAAAATTGAGTCATTTTATACCAGTCTATACCATATGGTATTGAATGGTATTGAAATAAGAGCATACCTATGGTTTGAAAAGCGTACCATGGTGGTATGACACAAACCAAAACTGTAGGATGGTTGAATACATGATAGTAGAAGTATATTAATTGTCATTTACGACTTTTAACATTGTATACCATAAGATACCATAAGATACCACCCCGTACCAGGGTGGTATTGTATGGTATTGTGTGATATTTTTTTGTCTTGTAATTTGTTCACCCAGAAATTTGTAGATCCAATAGATCATGATGAACTCGTCCCTGCTGTGCAAACGTTTTCAAAAACAAATTAAAAACGAAGAAGATACCATATGGTATGCAGTTGGTACCGAGAGGCCAGAATTTTTTTTCCTCAAAAAATATTGTAAATTGATCTCATTTTGTAGAGCACGATGAACTCGTTCCATCTGTGCAAAACAAATTAAAATCCGAGTTAAAACGAAAAAGATATGAGTCAATTAAGAAAGCTAGTGAAATAAAAATGGCCTTTAATTCTCCATCCTTAGATCTGGATTTTCTAAATAAAGGGTCCATATTTGGTTATTGATGGGTGCATAATCCATGGTTATGCACCCTAACTTGAGCCGTTCTGTGTGACTGGGCCAGTGAAATTACGGGCATGGGAGGCCAAATTACGGTCGTAATTCTCCTGCCCGTAATTCTTCCTCCTCTCCTGTTCAAAGCTTCGTTTCTCCCTCGTTCGGACTCCAAATCAGTCGCCGTTTGAACCCAGACGCTCGTAGTCTCATCCTCTTTCTTTTCATAACAAGCTTGCCTGATTATTTGTCCATAAAGTGAGGTAGAAATCCATTCTTCTTCAGGTCGTGACCGAGTTTCTTCTCCCTAATCGCCAATTGATCTCTGATTGACTTGAAACTTGCGCCTATGCTTCACTTTATGTGCTAGGGCCTGAAATGTGGCAAAGGAACACAACCTAGCGTAAAATAGGCCAAAGAAGCGATAATGCAAGCTTAAACGATCAAGAAACAAAGGGGAAAACATGTGCAAATATCGAGTCATCAATTAGTATATAAGTATTCACCTAATAAAAATTTATCACAATGGTATGGGTTAATGAATTGTTGTGTTTGTGTAAATTGACTTAGTCTCTTAGCAATTATCATAGGCGGGAAATGACCTTTCTTTAAAGTTTTCATTCATCATAATGTATGAAATTTATCTAAATTAGGCGTCCATATGTTGTGGTCTACATTTTACATATACAAATATACACTATATGAGCAATATTGAGCTTTATATTTTATGAGTCTAAAAGGGATGAACGTTAACTCTTGAGTGGTTATGCAAAGTATTAAGTATGTGTATATAATATATGTTAGATATATGACTAATTACTTAACTGGTTAGTTTGGTTTGACTGGTTAGGAGTGTCTGAAACCAAACCAAACCACCTAAACCAAACAAGTTAAAAACTTTAACCAAACCAAACCAATTATCCAAATTAACCAAACCAAATTATCCAAATAGTACTGGTTAAAACGGTTACCATGATAACCAAACCGTTTGAACACCCCTATGACTGGCTACGCATAATATTAAGGAAAGGATTTTTTCTATAGAAAATCATTTGAAATGGTGAAGGATTTTATTTACTATTCATTTACAATGGGATGTTTACTTCATTGCCAAAATTTATAATAAAATTTCCATAAAACATTATTTCGTAATTTTTATATTTCCTCTAATAAAATGCCAAATTTCTCCTTACAAATTAGCCAACTTCTTCATGTTATTAATTTTTTCTATAGAAAAAAAAAAACAAATTAACAAATTCTACCATATTTTGTATTGCATCATCATGATATTAATTTTTAGAATTGTGTTCATCCTTCCTACATATTATTTTAGTTTTAATTTTTTAAAACCTCTGCTGCTCACTCGCTCGAATCTACACTACAATTAAACTTTGGTTTAAAGGTTTGCCAATTGAAATGAAAGAAAGCAAAAGTAATTTGGGTTGAAAACTCTTTTTGTGGGAAAGTCACTTGGGTTTCGTTTCCCCCTAAACCGCTACCATGCTACGTGGGTTGGAACGATTGCCTTGGGCACGCTAATCGTGAACCGCAGAGGAAAGCGTATGTGGTCGGGGACTACAGTCTCGATTGCTATACCGAGCGTATGTGGTCGGGGACCACAGTCTCGATTGCTAAACCGAGGTGAGGATGAAATGCATTCATTAATCTTTGTGTTGTTCAATCTCGATTAAGAAATGCTTTCAAGAGTTTTATGAGTTTCTACCGATTTTGATATGATTTGTAAGAAAATGTGTTTCATTTTACTAACTTGCATGTTTCAACCTAGCTTCCAAATTCTAATATCGTTTGTATGATAAGAAGAATCAAAATTTACATAGAGTGTCACATTTGTGGTATCAGAGTGGGAATATGATACCTCGGGGATAAATTTTGGTCTTAAAAGTGATTTCAAAGGTTTAAATTGAGTTTTGAACCAAATGGATGTTCAGTGGAAAATTTGATGTGTTGTCATCATGGTTTGGGATTGATGGGAATCCAGTAAACGTGAAAGAGAGTGTGTCCCGCCACCTCGGAAAGAAAGTTTGTAAGAGCCTTCTAGGATTGAATTTAGGCCCGACGTTATGGTCTTTTGCATGTGAGTTTTTGTTTATAAGAATTAAGAAGGCATCTATGATGATCTATTAAGGATATAACTGCTAGATGTTAAATCATTAAAGGGAATCATTGAGCTCAATACATGTTTAGGTTGATCGACAAAGAATGAGATTGCTTTCATCGTAAGGGTGAAAAATAGCCAAAGGTAACATAGCCTAGTGGTGAAACCACTGGACCAATTGAGCTCTGCATGTGGGAGGTCCTGAGTTCGTTTCCCAGTGGCGCCATTTGAGCGTTTCCGGCGACATCCTTGGTATCGGAGGCGAACCCTCCCCGATGTTGGTAGCAGAAAGTCCCGATTAGTATGCACGTACCCCAGTGGTTTAGTAACTAAGGGTGAAAATGACCCACTGCCAATAGCAAGAATGAAGAAACACTCAGAGTGACAGAGAAGACCGTTGATTTCTCGAGAAACTTTACTTCTCTCCATTAAGTTTTCTTCTCGGAATTTGATGCGTCACAAATTAGACTCTCAGGAAAAACCTGCAGCAAATACAGTGAACCTTTGTGAACAGTCTGATTCCGAAAATAAAAAGACACGAAACACATTTAATGAAATGAAGAACCCCAATGAACTATTTAGCCTCTATAAATAGTCAGCCGACCAGCCAAATTTTCAAATCTTCATCAGAACTTAAGACTCCCCCTTTTCCCCACTCAGTTTTGGTATTTACCAACAGCAAGGAAGATGAGCTCAGGTTCTGGAAGAGGATATGCTACTGCGACTCCTAAGGAACCAACAGAGACTCCTGAGAAGAAGATGCAGCCCACTACTGTGTCCTCAAAGAATGTGGCATTGAAAAGCTGAAGCTGGTGACGCTGTCAAGCCTCCTTCTCCCCTGCTGAGGTCGCCTTTTGCGACCTCGAGGAATGCAGCAGCTGCACCTCGTTTCGATTTCGGAGATTCTCCTCCGCTGTGGTATCTCCTTAAGTACTACTAACACTCCGGAGTGAAGCAGGAAGGAGCATGGCCTTATGGATGTTCTTAAGATGGCATGTTCAGTTTATTTGGTATAAGGGCAGTTGTCCGTTTTTGTTGGTAAAATATGTCCTGTTTCATCGGTTAATGGAATAAAATAGTCCTCTGTTTCTATACTTCACCTGCATCCTGCATGACAAATGCTCAAACATTGATCTGATGAAGTTGGATTGGGGTGGCATAATTGTTTTCGTCAGTTTCGGATTCAATGAATTCCTTGCATAACAAGGAAATTATAAACGCAGCTAATCGAAATAGTTCGGACCAAATACAAACAAATTCAAGCTCCGAGTGAACCTGATCATCCTGCTAGATCAGAGGAACAAATTTCGGCTAGTTTTCATCTCGAGTCCTGATGTGCAACTGCTCAATTTTGTCCAAAACTCAACGGCGTATGCCATGATCGGACCTAAGTTCTGCATGGATCAGAAATTCACTATATTATATGGTTAATAAATCGGCTAAATGCGAGCTTCAAGGCTATATGCTCTGTTCGGTTGGATACCATATCGTTGCACACCCCTAATTCTGAGGTTTTCTTTCTCCGTTAACCAAGGGTGACGAAAGAAAAGAGAGTCGAAAACTCATGGAATGGCGCATCATCAAACAGTCATGAAATGGCATCGCCAAGATTTATAGCGCTGGAAATTTGTACAAATTTCCCCCAAGGAAATCAGGCAGGCGTCGAAAAACTCTTCAGATATGCTCCTCCGCAGAACTACCATATATCTTTGATGATAGCATTCGTCTGAAGATATACCTATACACACATAATCCTTTGCAGAGGGCTCCGTGCCTCTATTTCTTCGATGAACCAAAACCACCAAATCCCATCATAGCAGCAACATCAGGATCAATATCTTCTTGCTCCTCTGCCGCCTTCTCTTTCTGCACCAAAGACGGGTACAATATCAATAGCCAAAGTACACAGGCAAACGCCATGTTATAGTCACCATTATACTTCATTTGACCAACCTTTTTCTCTTTCTTTCTTTCTCGTCGCTGTCTCTTCCGTTCTTCCTCCTCTTGCTGCTGTTTCAGGAGCCGCTCATCGAGATCTAAATGGAAACAGAATGTTCAATTCCACGACTCAGTATACAAACAGTAATAAGGAGCTAAACAATTACTTATCTGCTTCTTACCTTGTTCAGAGAACTTGGTGGGATCCTTCCGTTTCTTGAGCATTTCGAATCGTTCTTGGACCTGGAAACGTGATTAGATTAGAGCTTCACCACTCAAGACTATTTCAGAAACTAAGCACGATGCTGACAAATGCATATTAACATCTGTACCTGTTGAAGGGAAGCTCTTTCCACCCGCATAGACATGCCCAAAGCCCTTTGATCTACACGTAAGATATTGCTAATGCAATTACAACAATCAACAAAGCACATTAACAAGCAGGCTTAACGTGGGAAACTTTTTTGGGGGATGGATGAATACGTACGTTTCTTGCCATTTATATGGTCCAAGTAGTTAGCAGAATCCTTCACTACACACTCACAAACCGAACAGTAGTATCCAGCCTGCATCCAAATACGGAATTAGAATTGTCATATGAGAAACAAAGAATATGACAGAACAACAATGAATTTTATCAGCCTTCGGCAAGAGAGAAAGGAAAAAAGATTTGTAGACTCAGCATATGACATAGAAGAAGCCCATCAACTTCCATATTTGCTAATATCAAGCAGTAATTAGAAGCCACAAGAAAATTTAACTCCAAGGAAACCAACCATCTGCAGGTTATATTGGATATTTGGATCCACAATCCATACCCACCCGACAAAGAAACTTTTAACTATGCAAATTAACAGGTAACAGTTCGATTCTATCCATATTCGAAACCTATGCATAACTCTATTTCACATGCAGAAGCACAAGAATATACACAGATGGCTACTGTGAAGGACATACCTGCTGACTTAGAGGTGCAATTGGAGTAACAACCTGCCAGAACAAATGAACATCGGAAAGAATTACAAATGAGTGAAGATCAAGTTAACATACCAGAGCAACTTATCCAAAAAAAAATGTCAGATTAGTATTAGGATTTAGGAGCAACCCAAAATCTCAGGCATCGCTACAGAACAATCCACGAATCTTAATTGATTCATTCCTAGGATACCATAAAATGTTGTGATCTCAGGCAGTCAGGCATTTCCATGCTGCCACACAGCATAAGATTGCAATAAAGTAACTCATTCGAAGCCCTTATTGATTACAGGAAAAGAACCGGATGCCCACTTAGCTTAGTGCCAGATTATACAACCAAATTCTAATCAATTGGGAGAGAAGTTTGACATAGAGTGCGAAAAGTAACTAACCTGAGTCTTCCCCAACCGAGATTCAAGGTCAACATGATAATCTCTGTGCTTTAGGGGCTTCCTCTGTACAGGAGGACCTTTTGCTGCAACATAACCATCAAGTTTCACCAATTAAACAAGACAGGATTTTCATCGCCGCAAATTAAGCGAGTAATAAAAGCAAAACCCAACTCACATTTAGACTTTGATCGACCTTCATCCTCCTGAAACAACAGGAAAAGGGCAGCACAATCAGGTGGAAAGCAGAAATTGGAACATATATACCACTTTCAATTACCGGGGGGAAAATATACCTGCTTTTCCCGCTCGCGAGCTCGTTCTAAGTACTCTTCTCGATCGAACTTCTTCCTGAACGTGTTGTCAACTCCAGCAGGCTGCGGTTCAAAACGAAGACATTGAGAAGCAAAGCAATGCTACAACAAAAGATAAAGGAATGAACTTTTCCGGGAAAATTGAAAACTCACAGCAGCCATTGTAGTGAAAGATTGCGAGCTGGGAACTCAGTGCGGGAAAGAACTCAGATGACCGAATTCGATTCCGAAACCGGGAACTAGATTTCTAAACCCTAGAAAGAGACAGATTTTCCACCTGGTTCTCGGAATCCGAGCGAGAAAAAGGCAGAGAAAAAAGAAAATTCATAAGTTAATAAATATGTAAAGTCTGTTTAAAAAGACAATAACTTGGGTGTTTGGTCTAGTGGTATGATTCTCGCTTCGGGTGCGAGAGGTCGTGAGTTCGATTCTCGCAACACCCCTTATATTTTATAACACTTTTACGGTTTTCCCTATTTCTGCAAAATACTTTCTATTTAGTGCCTAAATATTTCATTTGTTTATCCATCCCTCATGTTGTTCTGTAAAAGCTAAGTGCAAGCTTCAAGAGAACCTTTGCGGGTTTTCTTCATTTCTACAAAATACTTTCTATTTAGTGCCTAAACATTTCATTTGTTTCAAATCCATCCCACATGTTGTTCTTCCCCATTTCTACAAAATACTTTCTATTTTATGTCTAAACATTTCATTTGTTTATCCATCCCTCATGTTGTTCTGTAAAAGCTAAGTGCAAGCTTCAAGAGAACCTTTACGGGTTTTCCCCATTTCTACAAAATACTTTCTATTTAGTGCCTAAACATTTCATTTGTTTCAAATCCATCCCTCATGTTGTTCTGTAAAAAGCTAAGTGAAAACTTCAAGAGAACCAAATCGGTTGCTGATGGCCAAGGTTTCATATAAACTGCTCGGTTTTCCATTAAAAAGCTTTTGATTTCTTCTTGCAAGGGTTCTTGCACCATATTCGGCGATCCCGGATACCCATCAATCAAATAGTTCCCAAAAGAATCCTTAGACCTTAAAATCCATGCATCAGGAACGGAGTCAGGATTCACGATTAAAAGGGGCATAATTTTTTTTAACCGTTTGGAACAATACTTAGAAAAACTATATAATTGTCAATATGCTCTTTGACACTAAAGCTACTTAATGTAGCGTCCAAATTAGAAAAAAACTTCATCAAAAACCTTGTTGAATTTAATTAATTTTACCATATAGCATATTATTACCACTTTCACAATTAAATTGTTTTAGTTTAATAGCACAAGAAATTATGTAAATTGAATTAGAAATGGCAATGGGACAGGTTTGGACGGATATGCCGATATCCATACTCGTTTTGTGGTAGGTCAGATAATTTATCATAAAGTTCGGGTAGGACAGATCGATCCTTACAATTATGTAATCTAAATGAAAAACAATTGAAGTATTTCTTGTTTAATAGCACAAAAACTTTGTAAATTGAATGGGTTTATGCACATGTAAATTGAATAGTTGTATGCACATGATTCAGTTTAATAACACGTAGTTGTAGTGTTCCAAATCAGCTAAAAACTTGTGCAAAGGTGGAGGATCGAACCCTGGAACAGCTAAAAAACTTGTGCAAAGATAGAGGATCGAACCCATCTACTTCTTGTGGGAATTGATCTAACAAATAAGTCTCATAACCACTACACCGCAACATTACATTTAGATATTTAGCTACTTACACTTTATATATAGGGATGTTCTAGAATTCATGGCCCCCCTCCCTTTAAGCTAGCTCCATCCCTGACTAAGCAAAAAAAAAAAAATCATTTTTGGTTGATACTTTTGATGTGTTGTACCGCATTTGAAATGGCACAGCGAATCCCAAATGGATTCTGATGAGGAAGTGCAAGTATTATGGTGACCGTACTGCAGAAGCCCTAGCTGAGTTTGTCGATTACTAGTTTTGACCACCAAGACGACCTCTTTCAATTCGCCGTGAAGCCTAATGAGTTTGACTCTTGTATGTGTTACCAATCCCGCCGTGGTAGATCTCAACAGTACTCGGAAATCATTCCCAATTCGAAAGATCCAACACAAATTCAACAATCGAAACCCAATATCCCTTCCCATCCACCTAGAGCCATCGATGCCATCGTTCCCGGAAGAACTACTTCCAACCCAGAAAACCCCAAATCTTATCCCAAACCTTCCTAACTGTTGTCTCCCATTTCTGCAAACAAAAACCCCTAAACCTATATCTTCTCCCCTAATTAATTTAAAACTCACCGCCGCAGAAGCTTAGTCCATCATCTCCAGTTTCCATCGTCTCTAGACCCCCGTAGGAAGACATTGTGGAGTAGTGTTGATCTCTCTGTCCTCTCAAGCAACGACGACCAAATGGACGACGAAACGGACGTCGACGGAGGGTTCGAGGAGGAAGAGGGGGGCTTGGGCGAGCAGTGACGCTTAAGGTACAACTGGAAAAAGTAGAAGAGAGCGCAAGGAATGAGGGAACCCAGGATGAGCCCTCCCCTGCTCTGGACGACACCATGTAGAGGGATGATGAGTCTCATTCCTTTCGGCGGCTGCGCTGAGCTTTGGCGACAGTGATTGAGGATGGAGACTCGATTAGGGGAATTCCGAAGAAGAGGGCAATTGCTTCAACTGAGGTACAGAGGAACCCTGGCCTTTGTGATTTCATTTGGCAATCAATTGGAGGGAAGTAGAGGGAGAGGGAGGGGTAGAACGATATGGAAGGAAAGGAAAAGGGGAGGGGAGGCGATGATGGCGGAATCACAAGAATCATTGGTACCAGGTAAGAGAAACTTTGGTAGGGTTTTGGAAGGGTTGATCCTCAGTCTCATTTGAGGTCACCCTGTTTCATTATATAGCTCAGCGGGAAACAAAGACAAAATGGATTACAGAGCACTGCCACTTGGCTGCTTTCCATTTGTCTATTTTAAAGTTTAAACAGTAATTAAAACGGCTAACTGCCTCTTACACACAACTAACATAAAACGACGTAGCAACAATAAACTACTCCTGAAACTCCAAAGACAGCTGAAAACTTTTCTCCTTCCTTACACGTTTCGACCTGCTTCTTCTCCTTTGTTCCTTTTCTTCTTCAGTCCTTCTGCAATCTGGATTTCCATTCTGTCAGCCTCCCTCAAGTTGTGGCAGTCACTCTGACTCCCAACTTGACCAGTAAGTTCTGCATTCGTGCTCTATCCAATCCCTTTGTAAACAGGTCCGCCAATTGGTTGAATGTACTCACATGATGAAGCTTGATCAATCCAGTCTTGATACGTTCTCTGGTTACATGCATATCAATTTCTATATGCTTTGTCCTCTCATGGAACACTGGATTCTCTGCTATATGTATTGCAGACCTGTTATCACAATAGATTGAAATAGGTAAAGGCACTTTCACACTTAACTCAGCTAGTAATCCCTTCAACCACTCGACTTCACAAACCAGAAGAGCTAAAGCCCTGTACTCAGCCTCTGATGAAGATCTGGACACTGTGGTCTGCTTTTTGCTTTTCCAAGTTAGCAAAGAACTTCCTAGAAAAGTGCAGTACCCTGTTGTTGATCTCCTTGTGTCTGGACAACTGGCCCAATCTGAGTCTGTGAATCCCACCAGTTTCAGGTCTGCATTACTGCTGAAATGTATGCCTTGTCCAGGACTGTTCTTCAAGTATCTCAACACCCTGTAGGCTGCTTGTAAATGGTCACTGCAAGGTTGCTTTTGAAACTGACATAATTGTTGAACAATGTATGTCAGGTCAGGTCTGGTAATTGTTACATAATGTAACCTACCAATCAATCTTCTATACACCTCTCCATCCTCCAGTGGTGTTCCTTGATTAGCAGCAAGCTTCACTTTAGGATCTGATGGTGTGATGCACCCTTTGGCTTCCAAATATCCAGTGTCTTTCAGCAATTCTAGAGCATACTTCCTTTGACATACACTGATCCCTTCTGCAGTCCTGTTCACTTCCATACCCAGGAAGTATTGTAGAGGTCCCAACAGCTTGATCTTGAACTCCTTGCTCAAAGCCTTTTTTATCTGTTCTATGTCATTTGGTGCATCCCCACCTATGATTATATCATCTACATAAACCAATAACACCACAATTCTGCCATGTACCCATTTGGTGAAGAGAGAGTAATCTGAAGCTGATTGGGAAAAACCATTTTTCAGCAAAAACCCTGTTAGCCTTGCAAACCACTGTCTTGAGGCTTGCTTAAGACCATACAGTGATTTCTTAAGCCTGCAAGCCATTCCCTTTGGATCAACTTCCTGTAAGTCAAGTCCTAGAGGTATTTTCATATACACCTCTTCTTCCAAATCTCCATGGAGAAATGCATTTGAAACATCTAGCTGCTCTCGTGTCCAGTTCTTGACTGCTGCAACTGCCAAGAGTGCTTTGACTGAGTTGATTTTAGCTACTGGTGAAAAGGTGTCTAGGAAATCAATTCCATAGACTTGAATATAATTATTTTTATTTTCCACCTTACTATTATAAAAATAAAATAAAATTTTTTTATTTTTTATTTTCCTTCTTTTCTTTGCAAACCCAAAGATTACCATAAGCAAGGACCAAGATCTGGCCTCCTCCACGAGCAAAAAAGACCATTAATTTCTTTTTTTTTTATAATGGTGGAAAAAAAAGACCATTAATTTCAATCCAAGAAAAAGACAAAGTCGTATGATTGGGTGGATTACTTAGTTAATTACCGGGATGTGGGAGTCTCTGGCGCTACGCTTGGCGTCTGTGGCAGAGAAGACGGTGTAGACAAGGACGAAGGTGTCGATGATTTCAGCACCGAGGCCGTCTCCCTTTGGTGTACCCACCAGCGACGGAGTTAGCAGTAGCACCGCCGCCAAGAAGCTGAAACGACTCCTTCCCTTCGAACCCTTTCACAACTCAGGCGCCGCAGATCGCTCAGAGGCACTGCATCACCATGTAGAACACCGCCCTGGCCAGCGACAACTTCCTCGCCAGAAAAAGCCCGAACGTCACCGCCGGGTTAATGTGGCCACCTATTGTCTCACATTAAAACAAAAATCTTGTCAGTCCAATTGAATTCCTTAAACTTATTTTTAAGCTCAATTTGAAATTGGATTTTGGGGGACCTGAGATTCCGGCGGAGCAGTAAATGAGGGCAAAGATCATCCCTTTGAAGGCCCAATCGATCCCCTGGATGCCTACGGTGGAGCATTTGGAAGGGCTCTTGACGACGTCCATGACGATGAGGACACTGATGTAGAGGAAGAGGAAAGTGGCGATGAACTCGGCGATTCCAACCTTGTAGAAGGACCAGAAGGTGAGCTCCCCTGGCTCGAACAGAGGTAGGGGTGTTCAAATGGTTACCATGGTTATAACCAATCCAAATAAGGCTAAATTCCATTAACCATGGAATACAATATCATAACCAAACCAAATAAGGCTAAATTTCATTAACCATGGAATACAATATCATAACCAAACCGTCCAAACTAATACAACAACCAAATTAACCAAACTAAAGTTTAATCGGTTTGGTTAATTGGTTAACCAGATTAACCAATATAAAATCACATTATCATTAACGATGAACATTTTCCGGTTAATGCAACAATTCGCAATTTATATAATGAATAAAACATAACAATCAACACGTAGTTATAGTTGACCCTTAACAAAAATACATGCAAATAAGACAATTATCTTACGATTAGTACAGAAGTATTCACCTAACAAAAATTTATGACAATGGTATGGGTTAATGAATTGTTGTGTTTGTGTAAATTGACTTAGTCTCTTAGCAATTATCATAGGCTAGAAATGACCTTCCTTTCAAGTTTTCATCCATTATAATGTATGAAATTTATCTAAATTAGGCGTCCATATGTTGTGGTCTACACTTTACATATACTAATATACACTATATGAGCAATATTGAGTTTTATGTTTTATGAGTCTAAAAAGGATGAACGTTAACTCTTGAGTGATTATGCAAAGTATTAAGTATGTGTATATAATATATGTTAGATATATTACTAATTACTTAACTGGTTAATTTGGTTTGACTGGTTAGGAGTGTCTGAAACCAAACCAAACCACCTTAACCAAACAAACTAAAAACTTTAACCAAACCAAACCAATTATCCAAATTAACCAAAACAAATTATCCAAATAGTACCGGTTAAAATGGTTACCACGGTAACCAAACCGTTTGAACACCCCTAGTCATGTGACCATGTCATGAACAAAATATATTATTAATGTTTTCCAAACACTTATTATTGGGATTATACAATTTCTTAGCACCCTTAACTACATTATGTTATGTGTACTGTATATATGTATGGCTAAATTGCAAGTTTGGTCACTTGAATTACTAGTAAAATTCACGTTAGCCACTAGAATTACTTTATTCCATTCGTAGTCATTTAAATTAGTTCAACAGTTCGATTTTGGTCACTCTCCGTTAGTCTCCGTTAACTTTGACTGATGTGGCGGTCAACTCTCACTGTTGACCGTTAAATGAGTGACGTGGCAATTAAAACAATAAAAATTAATTTTTAAAAAATTCTAACTCATTATCACAAAAAATAAAAGTGATTGCAATGAAAATAAAAAAATTGAAAAAACAAAATCTATTCCCCCGACCGGCTCCATAGTCTCGCCGGCGGCGGGACATTGCCGAAGCAGCAAATCCTCCTAGATCTTGCTCGACTGCACCCGCCGCACCTGCTTGATGACCCTTCAAATCAAAGTTCTTCATCAAACTTACTCATTATATATTTATATTCTATTTGAATAAAGTGTTTAATGTCAAAGGATTATCAAATTAGATAATATGAGTCATGAACAAATTTTCATGATAGTTTCATTCTAGTGTAGTTCTTATCTGCCAATTCGATCACTCATACAATGATTATGTTAATTGAGTAATTATATATTTATTCATAGCAACGTAACACTAATACAATACATCTTCTTCTGAGTTCTGTGTATATTGTATATTCTTTACCACTTTGGTGCATGAAGATTGAATTTTGTAGCTTCTTCTAGTCTCCTCCAGATTATAAAAGTCAACGGGGGAAATGAGTTTTTTTTTTTTTTTTTTTTTTTTTTTTTTTTTTGATGGGATGGGGGAAATGAGTTAAATGAAGGGAAGTTTGTAGCCTGTAGGTAGGAATTTCGAATGGGCCTTGGGAGTTTACTTTTGGATGACAGACCGGCCCAATTAGTTGTTGGGTATAGTTATTGTTCCCCGCAGCCCATTGGAAACAGTGTCTGGTCGGGTGGATTTAAACAGTTCCCATCTCAGTGTTTCAAAATTCAAATCGTAGCGGGTGGTTCGACGAGGATTCATGATTGTCAACCGGTTTAGCCTCTTGGTCCGGTCGAATAAGTGGATTGAGATTTGGGAATTCATGGTTTGATTTCTTTAGTTTAATTTGGTTGGATATAGAAAAAAATTCATTATATTGTTCATATTTTTATAAATTATATTAATATCAACTAACACATGAGTAATAACATATAACATTACACCAAAATAATAGATCGTAGTTGGATATTAAATATAATAAAAGTTCACACACTTATAAAATATCAATATTAGACTTTTCAATTTGGAATTTCAAAAATACAATTAGGCGGGAAAAAAATCGGAAAATGTATATTTTGCATTGTAAAAATAACCTCCAACTTGATAACCTTGTTGTAGTGGGCCGGAAACCAAAGCGCCTCTACCCCTATTTATGGGTGTACATGGGTCGGGTGGTTCGGGTTTAGCCATTTTAATCACCCGACCCATGCACTACGGTTTGGGAAATATTAAACCCAAATCCACCCATAAAAATTAAAACCCTACGGTTTGTTTCTAATTGGGTTGGGTCGGGTTGACGATACTTTTAAGTAAAAACCCAACCCAACACAAAATATGTAATTATTCTACACCATAAAAATATTTTATAACTTATTAAAATTTCAAACGAATAAACCGAGGTGAAAGGTATCAAAGTTCACAAATGTTGTTTAAATTTTATTAAAATGTGATTTACGTCAACATATATCTAGTTTTTTTTCACGATATTTGTTGAAATAGGATAAAAATGTTATAAACGAACGCATCCATAATATCTAATTCTATTAAAATCGTACACAAGAAAAATGATTACGTGAATCATAGCTATATTAAATCTATGTCTAAACTTTAACCCGAAAAATGCATTAGATTAGTGAGACCATGAGAGAAAAATATGGCGAAATATCTTAATTTTCTAATAAGTATGGTTATATACGACATAAATATTTTTTGGATACGAACTCATATCAATAGTTGGAACACGGGTTGGGTTGGGTTCTACGGGTTGTGTAATCCAAAACCCAAACCCAACCCAAAAGAGGCGGGTTGTAGAAAAGAAAACCCTCACTCAACCCAAAACCTTAGTTTTAGCGACAAATACGGGTGGGTTGGGTCGGGTTGGATGGATGGGTCGGTTTGCGGGTGTGTTTGTTCACCCCTACCTCTATTCAAACTCTATCTCTAAGCATCTGACTACTGGGCAAAGGGCAATCAACCCTCAATCACCACGATCTCCATTCTTACAGATAAGTCACGTTCCATGCTTCCGGCTCTATTTTCAGAACCGGATCGGAGGCTGAATTGAAAAAGTTAGTGGTTTATGGTTCAGTGGTTAACCGTTACAAAATCGTTGGTTAACCATTATAGAACCGTTCATGATATATAACATATAAGACTGTGTATTACATTAATTTAAGAATAAAGTTATCACTTACCATAAACAATTTCAATTTTATATCATCACACAAATATCTAATAAATCATTCAAACTGTCTCACAAAAAAAATCATAATTTTTGCAATTCAAATTAAAAATTACAATGTCAGTCGGTAGTGGACCACGGAAAGTCGACAACAAAGTTAGAAAATGGGAAGAGAAAGTAGTTATAAAATTAATAATGACGGTTTGACTGTCTTAGTTTAGGTTAAAGTATTTTCTAAAAAAATATTATGGTTAAAATAGTGAACCAGTTAAACCGTGGTAGTTTATCTGATTTTATGTTGAACCGTGAAACACCATTTAATCCACCAATAACTATCCAAACAATGAATCAGACTATTATCTGAACTGATTTGGCGATTCTACTGCCCCAATCGTTAATCCGGTTTGTTTCTTATAACAAGGAGTTCCAGTGTAGGCAAAGCCCCAATCCGAAAACTGTCATTTCAATTTCACCTCCCACATTTGCCTTGAAGAGGCCAAGATATCAGTCCAAATGTTAACACGTCTCTCAGCAGCTCCAACTTTCCTATACATAACTTGGAAGTAGAGTACAAGAAACTTGTTAACTTGCGAACTATGACCACCACATTTGACAGAATAACAAAATAGAGCAGAGACCAGAGAGATCAAGTGATCAACTGGCCTTTTACCTAACTTTACAGAATCAAAAGATCACAAACTAATTCATCAATGAACTCTCCGAGAATCCCATCTGCTGTCTCCGCACCTTCTTCAAATGCTTCCACTCCGAAGTCGACCCACTTCCCATCCCCACAGCTCATGTCCCCATCCACAAGCTCATCCACCATCATATCTCCCATGGTCTTCCACCCTAATATCTCCTTGTGCAACTCCTTCGCCAGCCACCCTTTCCTCTCGAGCAACACCCCTCTGAGCTCGCCCCACGACCTTTGCCTGCACTTGTAGTCCAAGAACTCGCCAACGCAATCGAACATGACCTTCCTGTCGAGTTTCGAGGAGAGCTCATCATGGCTTCTACTCGAGTTACTCTCCTCGTGTTCGAAGAGGTTCGGGGATATGATCTTGGAGGGGCTACAGCTCAGTGCCAGGTCTTCCAGGTTCATCTCGGCGCTGTATAGTATGTGGCTAACGTAGTCGAGTTCCCAGTTGCTCGGATCGTTGTTATGCTTGGTTGTCGTTGCTGGAAGTATTAGTGAGGTGGTGTGTCGAGGGTGGCTAGCTATGGAGATTGATGAGGTGGCAGAATCTGTGAGCTCGGTTTCGAGTTCTTCATCGTCCTGAGTTCTGTTAGTTGAGGCTGAGTTTAATGTGGTTGGAGCTTGAGCCGAGGATGAACATAGTTGATCACTACCTGAAAATTTTACAACAGCTTTATCAAGTTCTGAAGGTAAAAGAGACTGAGGTTACCATATAACTCAGAGAAAGCCGAAAGGGCCATATCGTTGCCAACCCACCAAACCCATTGTGGCCTGACCCGTTTAACCCATTACTCATTCAGTTCAGTTTCAATTCTCAAACGCAGGACATTTTGTTTCCTCGAAACCAAATCCAACTGAATTGCCACTAGAGTAGATCGGATTTGATTCTAAACTGAACCATGTACAACCTATAAAGCTCCGGCTAAAAGGTGCAACCCTTACAACTTCCCATTGCGATCCTACCCGAGCTGCTAGTGACCTCTAAAACTAGGTTCTGAAACGCAGTTGCCACATGCTTGAAGATAGAAAAGAATAGAAGGCACATTCAAGGAAGTGTAACATTAGCTTTACCCTGAGAATCTGAGCAACTTTGGTCTGGAATCCATTCTGTATAACTAGGAGATTGAGATCCAAGTTCTTTCCCCCTTTCAATGTAACTGCTGGTACAGCTATGCTCTTCTGGTTCTTCTGATTGCTGATACTGTATCAAAAAGTTTTAGTTAAAGAGCGAAATGAATAATAGTCAGCAAAGTATATTCCAAATGACCAACATGTTAACGTTCCAACATTTGACAAAATGGAATCGTATGATTTATGGCTCTTCTAAGGTGATATTATGAAACAATCAGAAAACCCATATCTAGATTGCTTAGAATCTGACGAGGCCATAACATATACATAACACTCAGAAGTTACAGTGGCTTCATCACATTTCTGAAGATAGATAGACAAGGGGAAGAATGATGAAATGCAGAAAAACACAACAAGAAACAAACCTGGCGCTCATGGTGAGACTTCAATGGTAACTTCTCTTCAGATAACCACTCGCCATCTGCCTTGTGCAACTCCACTTTATCTAAACTAAGTTCAGAAACATTCTGCTCAGCTGCCGAGGACGTATCACTCATTACGTTAACTGATGGTGCTGACTTAAGTGACCCTGACTCCATTTTATCCGTCAACTCTCTCAACTTTCGTTCCAGAAGAACACCCAACTCATCACCACCAATCATACTCAAGCCAATATTGTTCCGTGTCGAACCATCCGAGGACAGAGATGACCTAGACATGTTGTTCCTCACCATTGGAGAAGTGAATGTGAATGAAACCACATCCAAACTGTTCTTCTCATTTCCCGTGTTCTTCGTGCATTCATCAGCTGCAATTTTACAGTTGATGGCTCTCGAATCCTTATTATATAACCGAGTAGCAGCAGCCCCACTGTTTGATGGAGGATCACCGTTTATTGTCTGTTTCTTCTGAGAGAAAGCCTTCCTCTTCTCCTTCTCGGAGTTCATAGATACCGTGCTGACAGTCCTATTTGAACCCGAGGAACCACTCGAGGCCCGAGCTGCAGCTATACCACCTTGCTTTGAGGTTGAAGTTCCCTTTCTAGATAGAGTATTATTTTGCTTCTGGTTGTTCTGTTTAAGCACATTGCTCCTATTTTCAATGGCCTTCTTGTGAACACTCCTTTGCATGCTTTGCTGGGATTTCATCTCATTTTTCTCCTTTGGCTTGATTCTACTGTTATTACTTCTGGTTGATGAACCATCTGGTCTTTGTTGGACTAATTTCCCTTTTGTCCTAGCGATTTCAGGAGAAGCCTTTGGAGGCTTTCTGAATGAAGATGAGCCTGCTAATGATGATCCACTGTTACTCTCGTCTCTACGCTGACCCTTCAAATTTCTCCCGAGTTCACTTGAAGTTCCAGGTTTAGACACCCTATGTGCAGCTTCCATTTTCTGCTTCAAATCCCTGATTCTCATGGGAACTGAAGGCGAACCAATTGATGGCACTCTAGTGGTATTATTCACTGCCCTAGGACTTGCCTCCATTATCTTGGCAGCTGCCTCAGCAATGGAAGCTACGTCCTTCGACGAGATGAATCCAGGACACTTAATTGGAGATAATAGCCTGTGATGGGTGACTGGGATTGATTTAGCTGATCTCGGCGGCAAAGTTTCGGTCTGAAATCTTTCAATTGGCTGCCTTGATTCCCTCCAATGATGCATTTCCATCCTGCCAGAGACACTGAGAAAGTCCATAGGACTGTACTGTGAATTTCTAACTATACGGGGTTGGAGTTGTTGATTCGAAGAGGGTTCGGTCAGAGCTGATGTTGTAGGCATTGAATCTAAACCCATGAGTCTTGCAACTACACTGGCAGGTCTAGTACCATAAGCGTCGTCACTAGTTACTGATGAAGCACAGCTTAAGTCACTACTACTCGCTTTGGTGCTCGCATTTCCTCTTCTATCTTCAAACTCTATCTGGCAATTACATCCGAAGTAGACCACTTAACAAAGCTTTCCAATAATTAAGCATTACCACTGACAGAAAGAAAGAGGCTTACAGTATGAAGCTGCAACTTCGGCCCTCGTTCGACGTTTTCTTTCCATGGTTTGATTCCTTCTAAACAGGTAAGAAAACCGAGATATGATTTCAGCTGCACTTTTAAGAAGAAAGTTGACCAGAAGAGAAGCAAGTCATGAAGCGAGGTTGAGAGGAAATATCTATATACCTGCTAGTTCTGAATTGTTTGGGAAGAGCTTCTTACGGGACTTCTTCCCATTCCAATCAAACATATGAAAGAACCCTCCTTTTGAGCGCTTTCTCTCCGCCTCCATTCTCTTGTGCTCAACCTAAATCTATTCTCCACAATAACCAGGGGAAAAAAATCAGATCCCAATCAAGCCCCAAACTTGAAGGGAAAAAAATCGTGAATTCGATACATGGAAGCAAGAAACTGCATCATCGTTGCTTAGCCAGCCATGAACAAAGAGCAAATCAGACAAATCCAAGCTGAAAATCACCAGAAAAGCAAACCCAATAGAGCCTCATGAAAACACGAAACAGGCAACCACAAGGAATCGAATCTCCAGTTACCCAGAAATGCATTGACCGGGTAGGAAGTTCAAAGCTTTCACTCATTACCATTTTTTCATGGAAGTCCGGAATCTTACCCGAAGTTTCCTAAAAAAAAAATCGTGGGCAGCCCCAGAGCTCAGCTCTCCTCTTTCTCGTACAAACAGCGAATCATCCGAGTCTGACCCAGCACGGTAAACCACTCAAAGACGCGAACTTTTTAACCGTCGCGAGGAAATTTCATTGTCCAGAGAAACCCTCCCCTATTCTCTCAGAAACACTAAAAAAGCTCCAGGACAGGGACGGAATGGCTACCAAGATATGAACTGTGAAGTAGTGTTACAAGAAGAACAGAGACGCGCAGGTAAGAGGACACGCAATGGGCCAAAAATTGGGTGACATGACCTGAAACTGAAATGCCAAAGGGAGAACTGATGGGTGGGGGAAAAAACTGCTATGAGAATGGCTCCAAAAAAAAAAATTAGGTAAAGCAATCAGTGAGGTTAAAATGTGTCAGCCGAACGGAGAGAGAAACAGAGAGACGAATCTGTTGAGAGTTAATGCAATCTGTTGGCGGAGAGAGAGACACCGTCAAGCTATCAATGGCGGAGGCAGAGACCAAAGAGAGCCAGCGAGGAGTCAAAGACCGAAGAGAGAACAGAAGAAGAAGAAGGCTCCTCTCGGCATTGCATCTCTCATATTTCCTGTGAAATCTCAAATCTGCAAAGGGCGAAAAAGAAACAGAGATAATAGTGGGGAAACAAAAAAAAATAAATAAAAAGTGAACTTTCAGTTGTGGGCCCCACTGTGCTACGTGTTCGACTGCGATTGGACTGAGGGTCTGGGGAAATGAAACTCTTGCTCATTAGAGATTAGACAGGGGCTGTCACGAATTATGAGGAGAGAAATTCAACTTTTTGAAGGTTTTATTATGGATTAACATAATGTATTAGTTAGAATTTTAATAGGATATATATAATTTATGAGGCAAAATTTTCAAAACTTCTTAAATTATTAGTCAAATATTTTAAAATGTAAAATATTAGTCAAATTTTAATTTTTCATGAGCAGTTTTTTAATAATACTGATTTGGAAAATACATTTGAATGTCAATATTTTAAAATTTTAACTAAGAAAATATTTATCAAATTACTAACTGTAACAAAAAAAATATAATATTTTGATGTATTACAAAATATTTGCTAATATTTATATTTTAAAAAAATAGGATAAGATTTTTGAAAATTTTGAAAGATTTGACTAATAAATTATATTCACATTTTTAATTATATACAAAATAATAGTAAAAATTAAAAAAAATCATGTAATAATTACATTGTTAACTTTCTATTTAGTCAAACGTCAATTTACTTTGATGTATTCAACAAAAAAATTACTTTAATGTGGCAAATGATGCTGCCATGAATGCTGGTGTGGATGTTGATTTTTTATATGTAGCCAAACTATAAGATTAAAAAAATACTAATAGATCAACATTTTTTATTTTGTGCAAAAATGATAACCTAATCTTTTGAAATACAATTAAATAGTCATTTTTCGTTAAAGTTAACACAGAGTGAACGAAATCATGTGTAAGTAAATGTGTCTCGATAGCTCAACACACAATTAATTAACATATTATTCAGCTAATTTTACCGTTAATTTTAACGAAAATAACTTAAATTTTAGGGTTATAGGTATAATTTGCCCCTCTACTATTACGTTTTATCAAACATGCCCTTCTACTATTTTTTACATCAAACATGCCCCTGTACTTTGTAAAAACGATCAAACATGCCCTTTTGTTTAAATTTTCATCCAAAAACCATTAACCAAGGTCGAACTTTGATTTGGGCGGCACAAATGTCTAAAATATCCCTAATAATTTCATTTTAGAATTTTTTTTGTTTTTTTGTATAGCTAAATAATTCAAATAATTTCACTTTTAGGAGACCCAAAGAAATAAAACGGGAGACAAAACTGACATTTTCGCTCCCATTTGTCGATGTCGGGCTGTCTAAATCTTGGTTCAGCCATGATTGACGATTTTTTCAATGGAAATTTTAACAGAAGGGCACCGATTTGATTATCAAATTATATTTTGAAATATTGTACTATTATTTTTTAATATATTGTTTTAATCCTTTTATCATCTTGCCAATGTAAGTTACAACTTGGAAACTAGAGTATTAGGGTGGGCTAGCTACTTTTACGGCTAGAATGTGTAAATAAATTACCAAAGATGAACCACCAAAAAGGAAAAGCTAGCCAAGATGGTATTAGTAATGGTTACAAAATGTTGTGATTGTGAAAGAAAGGGAAATAATAACTTATAAAAATGAACAATTCTAATGAGATGATTTTCCTTATTATAAAACTAACTCGTCTAGGTGACAAGGTTTGAGAGAAACCCTATATTGGAGTAATATGAGTTGGTTCATAACTCAATCAACTTTAATGTCAAGAACCAGTTGATTCAAATAACTCGAATTGTTTAGAGAAGTTCAATTGTGAAGACCTTTCGATCACAGAAGACTCTGATACCATGTCAAGAACCAGTTGATCCCAATAATTCGAGTTGCTTGGAGAGGTTCAATTGTCGATCATATATCATTTACCAACACTTAATGCATGATTAGATAAACAAAACGAATTTTAAATGTTGAAGTTCTTAATTATTGATGATTTAAAAAAAAACACTGACCACCTTGCATCAGCAACCATCGATCCGGCTAAACTGATGAACCAAAATTCATGTAGTTGTTCAACTAATCGGACCAAGCTAGATTTAACAACATGTGATATTCAAATACACCATCCATGTATAAAATGTATTCACAGAGACAGTATGAAAATGTGATATAGTAAAATAGCATCCCAAATGCACCGGTTCATAATGCATTTTTTCCCCACCATAAGATAGCTTGTTCATGACTGCATTATCTAAAATCATGGTAACAAAAGACCTACTTAATAAAGAAGAAGGAATGTTGATCCTTTGGTTTCTAGTTCAACCAAAATTCTTCATTCATTTTGCTATATAAGCAATCAAAACCGATGAATTTATGCCTTGGAATTCACTACTCAACTACATTAGACAATTGGATTGTGGTGTCTCTTGAAACAGCTTAAATTCCAACCTTCTCCGAGCAACTGTTTGTATGTCGATGTTGCTTGGACCACAGAAACATAAATTCATTACAGAAATGGATTGGGAAGGGGGGAGAAGAGAATAATAATAATAAATAAATAAATAAACCATAACCAAAATAGTACAGCAATAAATTCCAACACAGTGCTGTCTTTGAATTGGAAATTATGTTTGGAAGAAACAAATTAGCACTATCTGCTAATTTTGGTTCGGTCAGAATCTGTATCTTTCACCTGCCATGTCTGAAAAATCAAACCCCCCATAGCCCAAGCCAAATGTAAACAGACAACTGCAGACATTTGGGTCAGATCCTTATTCTATTGGGTGGTTCAGATTCATATTTTATTTGGTATTTTGGTCAAAGGGAAGAACGCCTAGGATGATATAATTTAGACCCTAGATCACTTGATTCCATCTTACTAACGCATCCTAACTGGCAAACGGGTGGGCGAGTATCTCAATATTCATATCCATTTCGCAGTAAACACGTGTAAGTGTGATTAATACCTATGCGAGTACGGGTAAGGACGGGTCGACCCATTCTCACAAATTATTTGAAGAAAGTAAACACAAAAATCTATTTTTATGATAAAATGGAGGGAAAACACTTCATGATTGAAAAATAGTGATAATAAAATGAGTAATTGACTAGTTGAGTCTAAATAAGTGAAAGATCAATTCTTGTAACCTATTTTAAGTTTCATTTTACAAAAAAATATAATTGAAATATGAAAAATACAAATATATATTGAAAAAAAATTGAGATAGGATTGGTAAAAAAACGAGGCGAATCTTAGCGTGACAGATCAAAAGTAGGGATGGCAATGGGGCGGGTTTGGGGCGGGTTTGCCAAAACCATCCCCATCCCCGCTTTCAAATATCCAAACCCATACCCGCCCCATACCCATGCGGGGGAAGATTTTGCAAACCCATCCCCATACCCGTGGGTTTCGGGTACCCATGGGTAATACCCGCCCCGTACATCCAACATTATAATACATAAAATTTTACATGTAAATTTTCAATTATAACATTATATGCACCTATTATATCATGAAGTCGAGAAAGTGACAATAATTCTTAATATGGTTCAAAGCATTTTATCCTAAATCCATAAAATAGAGTACTACAATGTAATCCAAATCATTATTTATCTGACTCTAATACATATACTAAGCAATAATGAACTAATATAATCTTGCTAACACGAGGGAAAAGTGAAAGAGTGAAGAGAGAGTTGAGGAAAATAAATTAGGTTTTGATTTGGGTGACCACTCAATTGCATTTCTACTAATTATTTTTTTATTTACCCTCACTATCATTGATAGATTACTATTTCATCCATGTATTTTTTATATGTGAACAAAAATTCTTGGTGGGGCGGGTATGGGTATGGGGCGGGGGAGGCTAAAACCATACCCGCCCCATACCCATCAAATATTTTGCGGGTTTTACCCATACCCGCCCCATACCCAGTCAAAGCGGGGATTCCCCGCGTTGACTGGGTCGGGGGCGGTCGGATACCCGTGGGCATGGGTTTGATTGCCATCCCTAATCAAAAGTGATAACTTTTGTCTCGCCCCACGCTACTACGACTAGGGTAACACCCATCTCTGCACGAACCAAATACGTGAGAGGCCATGTTCAAATTGCCACTTCTACTAACAGTTAGGTTAACCCAGCCCCTGAGCAATGCATAAAAAATGGTGCCAAAGAAGAAAAAAACTGTAGGTCAAAGACAAGATGGAACAACCATGTTTGTTTTGTTTTACAATTTACATTCAATTACCAAGGATCCTTGTGGGATCAGAGAATCTGGCGTTTCTCAACCACATTCACACCCAAAAAAAAAAAATGAAGTTAGGTGATATCCTTTGACAGGCCAGAATGGAAAGAAAGCGAGGGACAAAACAAAACAATATCCAATATGACAAAATCGAGTGCCTTTCTTTCTTCACTAAAGAATAGTTATTTTGGGATAATATGATATGCTTACTAGCTGGAATGCATATGGGGATTTTGATGGAGAAAGGTTGCATGTTTGCTTACTTCAAAGGATGCCGGTTACGTTTACACAAACACAAGATTATAAAATATATTGGGTCGCTGACATGTCAACTTCTCACACAAATGAAAAGGAAAGAAAGAAATGCAGGGGTTGTGTGCACTTTCTCAAATTTTTCTTGTGAAGTCTTGATCACTTGATAGATATTAGAGAACAATAAGCTTGCAGGCATAGAAGACTAGATTTGGCTTTACGCTTAAACAAGGAAGGGAATTTGAATCTTTACAGCCTGTTTGGATACAATTCCATAAGAAATGGAAATGGATTTCCATTCCCAATTCTAACTTTTATGGAATTCCATTTCCAATATTTGTGTTTGGCATAATTCCAACAACTATGGAAATGAATTGTATTCTTTAACAATCATTAAGGATTTAGTAGATTTTTTTATCTTGGGAAATGAAATATGGATGAGAGAGAAAGAGAGAAATAAGATAGTGGAATTATAAAATAATAATAAATATGAATGGGTCCCACTAATTCCATCTCCATAAACCCAATTCCTATAACTTTTGATAGGAATTCTAATTTCCAATATTTTAGTCAAATGGAATTCATTTCCCAACCTTCTTACCATTCCAAACATGAAATAATGAAATAGAATTGGAAATGGAATTCCAATTCCTGAGTTTTTTGTCCATCCAAACAGGCTGTAAAGGAATTGAGCAAGGTCTAACCAGAGTAATGGCAAATGTCCATACCAGCTTGCTTTAAGACATGTCAAAGAGCCTGAGGAGAGCATTCAATTCTAGAATCGGTTGCATCAACCAGCTTCAAGTTGAGCAAACCAACCGGTAAGACCTCTCCTAAAGTAGAAAGATTTGTTTAGGTCTTGTTTTCTAGCAGCATAAAACAAATCCTTCTTCTGGAATAGGGAAATTCAGACAGTACGTACGTAGGGAGATTGTCCCTCCCAGCTCTTCCAGATTCTTGACAATAGCTTTCGATTGATTTGGACACCGTGTTGTGAATAACAAAGCGTCGAGTATAATGACAGAAGAAAGTTTTCACGTTTTAATCAGCGATTGATTTGCCATGATCATTACCAATAGGACTGCAGATCTCACTAAACTGAGAGAAAAATTCAAGCTATGACTTACAACATCAGGTTTGTCTATCGGTCTATCCCCATCTCAAAAGCAATCGTTGCACAAAAAAATTGTACCACGGCCGTGTGCCATTTCCTTTGCACCCCAACTCTTTTTTCCAACTGTTTTCGAAACATCCTCTGTATACTCGATTTCGTGTGTTTGGTTGCCTATGTTTTTTCCTCTTTCCTTGTTCTTAGCGTAGTAAGCTCATGTCTAAAACAGTTCGCTATGTGTTTCTTGGTTACAGTGACATTCACAAGGGGTATCTCTGTTATGAGCCTTCCGCTTGTCGTCTTCGTTTAGCTTGTAATGTGTTCTTTTTTCAAAATATTTTGTTCTACTTTTCGTCTACCGAGTCACTAACCTTGTTTGACACTTCTTAGCCTTTCCTTCCTTCTCGGATTTTGATGATGTTGTCGATGATGATGACTCGCTATCTCCTGCCACTCCGCCCCCTCACCGCCATCCTTGCCTGACAGTGTGTCTCCAGCTCCTCAAATCATCCTCGACCCGCCAGTAGTTCCTACTCGTCGCTCTAGCCTTGTTACTCAAAGCCAGCCACCTCTTCGTCTTCAAGACTATGTCTCGTATCAGGTGGATCATGTTCCTATACCCACTCGTTATTCTCATACTCATGGTAACCCCTTCTGGGACGCAACAATGGGTGAGGAATTTGATGCACTTCATGCTAATCAGACCTGGGTTCTTGTTCCTTGACCTCTTCCTTTGTTTCTAGTTGTGGGTATTAAGTGGGTCTAAAATCCAAAGATGCTACCTGATGGTTCTATTGAACAATACGAGACACGTGTTGTGGCTTATGGGTTTAGTTAAAAACATGGAGTGGATTTCAGTGAAACATTTGCACCTGTCGCTAAGATGGTGTTAGTTCGCGCGCTTCTCGCTGTGGCATCTTTTCATCGTTGGCTCCTATACCAGCTTGATGTGAAGAATGCCTTCTTACATGGTGACATGCATGAGACTGTCTACATGGAATGTCCTCCTGGTTATCCTTATGGTATGTCTGATCAGGTTTGTCTTTTACAGTGGTCCCTTTATGGTTTGAAATAGGCTTCCCCAGCCTGGTTTGATAAGTTTCATGCTACTATCTTGGCACTTGGTTTCCAACAGAGCGTGAATGAGCCTTCCCTGTTTACTTGACATACCTCTCATGGCATTGTTATATTACTTCTCTACATTGATGATATGATTGTTTCTGGTGATGATCATGAGGGTATTGTCGCCCTCACTAAAGGCCTCCATGAGTCTTTTCGTCTATAGGAGCTCGACTCCCCGTCTTACTTTTTGTGGCTGGTACTCAGTCTTCAGAAGGAATCTTTCTCAGCCAGTCTAATTACATCAACGATCTCTTGGATTCTTCTCGTTCTGATGATTGTCTTCCAGTGTTTACGCCTATGGAGATGAACCTTAAGTTGTGGAGGGAGACAGGTGAATTGTTATTTGATGGTGGTAAGCACTATCATAGTGTGGTTGGCAGCTTGATATACTTTACTTCTACTCGTCCTGACATTGCCTATGTAGTCCAAGTTGTGAGTCCATTCATGTCAGCTCCTCGAACTAGTCATCTTGATGTTGTTCACCGGATTCTACGATACTTGGAGGGAACTCGAAAGGTTAGGGTGTTTTTACCAGCTACAGGACATTGACACTATAGACTTTCTCTGACTCTCATTATGCAGGTTGTATTGACACTCGTCGCTCTACGAGTGCTAGTGTGTTTGACTTGGTGGTTCGTTTATATCTTGGCAGTGCAAGAAGCAGGATAACGTCCTGAAGTCTTCCACCGAAGTCGAGTATCGTGCCATGTCTGAAGTAACGTCTGAGCTTAAGTGGTTCCAACGGCTGATGGGGGGTTTCGAATTACAATATGATGTTCCCATGCAGCTTTATGTTGATAATACGAGTGTCATTCACATTGCGACTAGTCATGTTCTTCATGATCGTACTAAGCATATCAAGGTGCATGTCCACTACATTCAAGACTTGGTTCGCGATGGTACACTGTGCATATTCTACATCTTTTCTGGAGACTAGATTGCAGATCACTTGACAAAGGCATTCACTGCTAGTCGACATAGTTATCTCGCTGGCAAATTGATGGTGCGAGACCTCCATCAATTTGGGGGAGGCTGTTGAATTATATGTCGATTATGCTATAAGGCTTAAGCCCATTAATTGTATGCATGTGTAATGGACTATTGGCCTATTAGTGTTTTGGAGGCCTGACTGTCGAGAGCTTTCCTTTTCCTCCTAGAGCTCGGCTAGTCTTGTTAGGGTTGCGGTGTGTAGGCATATTTATATATATTATTATGTACAAATTTGTCTTCCCTTTGGGACTGAGGAGGCTTCACGTTCAATCTGATGGCCAAACATAGAGGGTGATAGTAAGCGTAAGTTGTGTGTTGGGTAATTGAACAAGAAGAACAACTACTTCGGTCGTGGACTAGTCTCATTCTCCCTGAACGAGGAAACCGCATAAACTTGGTGTCGATTATCTTTCTGTTCCGATCTTTCTGGTTGTTTAAGACAAGCACCTGTTGGTTGACTGCCCGTTGAAGCCGAGATCAAGTGCCAAACTTAGCAATCATAATTTCTCCAACTCCACATCTTTCCGGGCCCTTTTCTGCCTCTCATCTTGAATTTCATGTTCTAATAATTTTTGGAGCATAGCTGAAAAAGTTAAAATTCGAAAATGGCGATTGATAGAGAATGGAAAGTTAAAACAGTGGGAACTGAGAATAGTGAAATATCTCCCACGCTATTTTTTATTTTTTGGTTCAAGGGTGAGACCGGAAACCGGGCAAGTTGACGACCCATTTTGAATACTCTTGGGAATCCTTGTCATAGTTCAATAGTTACTTATTTGACCCACTAATAAGGTTAATTACCTATACAATCAGTTAACTCAGTTGTGGCTTGTAGGTGCAAACTACTGCATTGTGTTTAGTCTTAACTATCTCGGTCTCCTCTCTACATTATTATCCAAGTTAATTAGTAATCAACATCAATAAATATAATATTACAGAGTTGGGAACAGTTTTTCAGCATTTCAAATTTTCTGCAACAAGAACGAAAGTAGGAAGGGTAGCTTTGTATTCACAGTTATTTATTTATTTATTATTCATAAAATAAAAATTCGCAAGTCTCGGAATTTGTATAATTTTCT
Organism: Linum tenue; assembly: GCA_946122785.1. NCBI lineage: Eukaryota > Viridiplantae > Streptophyta > Magnoliopsida > Malpighiales > Linaceae > Linum > Linum tenue. Next base: position 42,213,636 of record CAMGYJ010000002.1, read on the forward strand.
CTTTAAAAAAAAAGATAAGAATCATTATCAATTAAACTAAATAAATTTATTGAATTTTTCCGAACTAAAAATACAGAAACGTAAAATATAAAATCATAAGACTTTTTCACTATAGTTAGCTAGCCCACTAACTTTCTTGTAAGTATTTCTTTGGTGGTTGATATTTCATATTTTGATTATATTAATTTGAGTTTAATAATTGGTTTAATTTATGCCTATATTATAAACGATGGATAATTTTAAAATTATAATCCAAATATTATTGTTTCGAATATTGCATATTGAATTGCAGTATCGAATGTGTAGAAATGATGTATAATTCTTAACTTGATATTGATTTTTAGAAGTATTATAAAATAACGATATTTTTTGTACACTATAAGTGACCAGTTCTTTGAAAATATAGTTGGGTTAATCATTTGAATCAATAATCCAAACATGATTGAACTTATGGGTGAGTTTAAAAACAAATTTCTAAAAACAAATTTTGTAGATTATTTTAGTTATTTAATTATTTTTATCTTATATAATAATTAAGCATATGTATCCTTTAGAGTTATTTGGTTTAATATAAACTAACCGTAGTAAAAGGCAAATCATGAATTGGGGCTAGAGTTTTCATGGACGGATTTGATGTAGTTATATGCATTAGCAAGGTGGGCACCACAAGAGAGGTTTTATTTCATTTGTTGAGGGAATAAGATTGTCCTTCAACTACATTTTGAATATGTTGTTTGACAAACATTTTTTTGATGAAATAGAGTATGGATGGGGAATGCTATTTTCTTATTAAATTTGTTATTGCATTGTTTAAAATATTTTTAGGTTTAGATATTGATATATATGTATAGTTTTTTAAAGCAAGAAAAACAAATATTGACTAAAGATTATGTTTAGATGTTTTCTATTTATGATATGCTTTCCAGATTTTTTTTCTTTCTTTGTTATGTCAATTTACTTTTCAAGCATAGACAATCAATTGACTGCATCATTAAACAGACAGGCGATGAATGGTTATTTATGAGTGTTATGACCGTTAAGAATACAATGTTCAGACATTGATAAAAAGGTTATCATAATTTCAAAAACTGAACATAATTTTCTGATTCACCTTAAAGTGATATGAAATTAAGCATTTCAAATAATTTTAAAAGTTCAGGATACACGTCGTAAATACATGATATGCAACTGATATTTCGATCAACGAGTCGGACACCAAACTAGTTACCAATATGGTCATCTTCGAAGTAGTTAAGAAGCTGTGTGGTTGGTTTGGTTGTTAACCAACATAAAACATGGGAGTCTTTGGCATAAATGTTCCTTTCTTCTATTACGATATTTTTGATAATGACAAGTGTTGGTAGGTAGGCAAATGCTATATTAATAGGAGTTGATGTGGTCATCCAACCATATATGGATCCAATGGAGAGTGAGATAATCAAATATAAGGAGAAATGATAACCATAATGTACTAGAAGTGAGTTTGGTCAGACTCAACTCGATCTTACTTTTATTCAGTTTCATTTTAACTATATTTTGAAAGGATTCTTGAAATGAAATTAAATCGAACAATAGTCAATCAAATATAAATTCTATCCAAATATCGGTCAGGGTTAATGAGTCACAAAGTGTTGCCCACCTAGTTATAACTTATTGATAGACCGATAATTACACATGTTTTCACCCCTATTCTGAAGCCGTTTGAGATGTTGATTCTCGTGTTTTAAGCCGATTTCACGCTAGGTTGTGTGTTTATGTCATATTTCAGGACCCGGCGTTGGAATCGAGGCGGAGAAACGAGTTCTGGGTCGAAAGGAGCCGAGTTGGGACTAAGGGGGCTGCAGGAGGAAAATACCCGGCCAGGTGGCAAAATACCCGACCGGGTATTTATCATTTTGGGCACCCGTGAGAAACAGAAGGGGGCCCGGGCAAATGGCTAAAATCCCCGGTCGGGGATTATAGAGTCAGACCGGGGATTTCCCCTGGCATGAAACGCGCGTTTTGAATATACCCGGTCGAGACCCAAAATACCCGACCGGGTATCACGACAGGCAGCAGATTTAAGGGAAAGGAAGGCAACAATTAAAGGGTTCCGAGTTTTTGAGAGAGAAAGCGATTCCTAGAGAGAGAAAGCGACGAACCAGAGTTCCCAAGTGCCATAGCTTGATCTTCATCACCATTGGAGCCCGGCTTGATCTTGGAGAAGTGCCGATTAAACGTCCAGGAGCAGAAATCCGTCTTCACAGTATGATTTCCGCGTCTGAATATGCTTTTGCTTCTTTCTCTATGGAGTAGTTCCCCCATTCATCTGGGTATGGGGAACCCTAGATTTGTATGCTAGGTCTGATTGTATGAACCCAAGTACAGAGTTTGTGAATTGATTATATTCGATTGAGGTTTGAATGATTGAATGACTTGAATCCTGATCAAATTCCTGTTGTTTCTGCTTTGACCTAGAATGAGAATATCTGCCTAGGTTGATAGAGTATCCTTAATTGAAGGTAGCGAATTGGTGACTTTAGTCTAGGAGCCAATTCGTTATTCTGTACCGAATTCAATTCGGTAGTGGAGGTTTGGTTCGTTAGGGCCTCAATCTGTTTACTCCGGTGGAGGTTAGTCGCTCGCTAGAGACTCAGATTGAGAGGGTCTGAAGACCTTTAGTCGAGACTTCAGACTATTTAAGAATCTTCCGCAGTATAACTTTCATAAAAACTGAACTTGGTAAATTGCAATCCGGCTTAACTGCAGTCTAGGGGGAACCTGTAACACCCCACCCATAATCTCTATGGTTGAACCCGTGGTTCAACCGCGCAGCCAAATCATCGGTGTTACTGGTTGAACTCGATCATCTCAAACATCATATCCGGTAATTAAACACAAACATAAACCGTTATCATACAAACTCATTATTCGAATCCCAACCCACTTATTGAATTTTACAAAATGTGGGTTTATTATTCAAACACTCAAAGCAAAAATCCTAGGTGACCATGACAGAACAGTGTTCCAAACTACCTCATGATGGTAGTACAGAAGGATAGGGCAGCCTCAGTAGTCCGATCCTAGTTGCACCTGCGAGCCTGAAAACAGACGTGGGTCAGCAACTAAACTGTGTGTGTGGATCTTTCCCACGACCTAATTTTGGGACCGCAATCAGCTAATCAAACAATCATAATCAATCATAAATTATTACTCTAGATGCCATCTTAAATCATCATATATAAATTACCGATCAAATTATCGAATCCACCAACTAATCATCACCAAATCAATTTATCCAATAAGATAATCACTTAATTTCACGAACACATAATGAATGCATGATATGAAAATTCCGGTTAATTATTAATGGCGCCAAGGTCACCATACACTTACCCTCGCTCGAGCAAATCATCATCCGTGGTGCTCATGCAACCACAACACTCAATCCGTGGTTTTTAACCACAACACTCATCCGTGGTTTTCAACCACAACACTCATCCGTGGTGCTCATGCAACCACAACACTAAATCGCATAAGCGAGCTAAATCTACCCACTCTCAAGGGGTGAGGGTAAATGCAGGCCCTTTCTATATCTACGTGAATTAATATGATCACGAATCAAACCATTTTCATTTTTCTCATCCATCACAATCAATCCGGAATCAATGTAATCTTACGGATTAACCAGTTCATATATATATTTTCCGTCGATTATCAACTCGACGTTTCAAAAAAATCAACTATTTCATCATCCAATACCAAATCACATAAATCATCTCATTCTCCCGTAAAGCTACTCAGCAGTACCATATCACCATTCCTCATCCAAAATTCATCAACAATATCACGAAATAGCGCCAACGCAAATAATTATAAATAACCCGATTGCGGTTAAAAATATCCTTAACTCAAAATTCACTTTCCTTCATTAAAATCCTCACAAAATTCATGTAACTGAATTTATTGACACCAAAAATCCATTTAATCTAGTTCTGTTCATAAAAATCAATTTAGACAATAAAATATCAAAAATCTCGTATTAACCATTATTTTACGATAAATTAAATTCCAACAAAACGGTAAATCCAAAAATCTCCCAAAAATACAAGAACCTCCATTTATCATCATAAAACAGGTCTGTCCAGTTTTTATATTTTTCAACGGCTCAAAACCGTGAAAATAATATTACACTCGGTATTTATCGCAAATCTCGTATTAAGCTCATTTTTACCGTTTTAAAGATAAAAACTCCACCAACTGTCTAATTTACCCTTTTCAGACCAAAAACCATTTAATAATCCATACTGACCATTTTGAAGTGATCCAAATCTTAAAGATAAATAAAACACGTTTTTACCGAGCTTTTCGTAAAATTCACCGTTATGCAGTTTTTAATCCGAAAACCATTTTCAAGTGAAATATTTTGCTCAACCTGCCCCAACCTCCTTTTAGACAAACAAAAATCTCTTAGATCAGTTTTAGACTCAATAAACCCAACTATTCATTTTTACGGGGAAACTTGTCAAATATCGATATTTACACCGTAAAATCCATAACAATCAAGAATAATCACCAAATCATCATATCAACAAATAAGTCATCACCCACAGTAATCCATCCATCCAAATATGCAAATCAAGCATAAATAATCGATGCAATAATTAAGGTCCTCTTAATCCCCACACACCTTAATTTAGCTGATTCCAAGTCGGGAATTAAGTTCTAAAATTCCAGAGATTGGCTCCTAAAAATTCTCCTTGATTCTACGGTCCTGTAGGCGAAAACGGTTCGTCGTTTGGACGTCAAACGAAGAAACTGCGAGCTAATCATCGTTAGTACGCAATTACGGATTAATTGTTAATTTTCTGCATGTCCCAAAATCTGCAGAAAACTGGAAATTTTCCTACCTCGCGTACCAACTTCCCGGCCTTGTTTCTCCCTCGTCTGAGCTCGGAATTCGATTCCGTAAACTCTGTGATGCTCGTGGAGACTTTCTCTTCGCAACGGTATCAAGCTTCGTAGCTGATACTACCTTTAATGGTGCTGGTTTGGCTGACGAAAAGGTTACGGCAAAAGTTCCGGCGAATAATTTCCGTTGAGTTGGTTTGACGATTGGGCTTTATAATCAGGTTTGTATGGGTTCTTGAACTTTGATGGGATCACAGAGAGTATGCTAGACCTTTGTTATCTGTCCCCTCTTTCCTTTCACTTCTAATTCACATATATAGGAGAGGTTTCCTCCAATGGTGGGTTTGAGTAAAGAAGAAGATGAAGGGAGGTGACCAAGCCTTTAAAGGCTATTCAAACTCATCCTCCCCCCTCTTTACTCTCTGTAGGTGCATTGAGGGCTCTTTGAAGGCCGCCTTCATGGTTCAGAAGTGTAGTGATCAACTTCCAAGTTCCCACAGTAGGCACCGCTAAATAAATGAAGCTGCTGCCAGTGCACGCAGTCAATAAAGGTTAAAATCAAGCAGGGTGCTTCCATTAACACAGATAATAGCTGGCGCAGCTGGTTAAGCTGTCAGCCCACCCTTAGCTGCCAGGAGGTCATTGGTTCGATACTAGCAACACACCAATTTATTTTTACTTCAGTTTTTAATGGTTTGTGAGTTTCCGAGTGGTTTCACGGATCCTATCTCGTATAGGATAATAATTAGTTTTTTTTCAGCCTCGAATCGTACTATATGCGTCCGCTACTTGAAAAAAAAATTATCCGTGGTCCGGGATGTTACAGCTCTCCCCCTCTTAATTAGATTTCGTCCCCGAAATCGGCTCGTCCCAAAACATCGATTAAGTCAGCACGACGACATGATAATTTCCCTAGTCCATTAAGTTCCTAATGGCTTAGGAAATTTTTATTTCATACTCATTCACTCACTCTACAGTAGAGGTTATATATTACAATGTACCCTACTCATATCGAGCTAACACACAAGGTACTAGGTCGACATACGTTGAGCATAAGCTTCAACTAACTCGGGGTACTTCTTCTTCATACTCTCCTCAGTTTCCCAGGTTGCAGCCTCCTCCTCCTGATTACGCCATATAACCTTGAGCATTGGAATTTGCTTGCTTCTTAGCACACGTACCTGATGATCCACAATGCTCACAGGTTTCTCTTCATAGGTCAGATCTGGCTCCAACTCCACCCTTTCGGGTTGTATCACATGAGATGGATCGATATGATAATTTTTCAACATACTCACGTGGAATACGTTGTGAATTTTCTCCAACTCACGGGGTAATGCGAGCTCATATGCCACAGGTCCTACTTTGGAGATAACATCGTAAGGACCAATGTAACGAGGCGCTAGCTTACCCTTTCTTCCAAACCTCATCAATCCCTTCCATGGGGATACCTTTAAGAACACCTTATCTCCCACATCATAGCTAACTTCTCGAGCCTTCCTATCGGCATATAACTTCTGGCGATCTTGAGCTACTCGCAATCTCTCTTTGATCACCTTCACCTTCTCCTCCGTATCCTGGACCATTTGTGGTCCAGTAAGAACCCGAGTACCCTCAACATCCCAACATAGCTGGGTACGACACTTCCTTCCATACAAAGCTTCAAATGGTGCAGCCTGCAAACTGCTATGGTAGGAGTTGTTATAGGCAAACTCCACCAACGGTAGTAAATCCGTCCAAGGTCCACCGGTTTCCACTGCACAGGTTCGTAATAACTCCTCCAAAGTAAGTATCGTACGCTCAGACTGCCCGTCCGTCTGAGGGTGATAAGCCGTGGAGAAATTAAGTCTCGTACCCATCGCCTCCTGCAAGCTCTCCCAGAAGTGTGATGTGAAACTGGGATCTCGATATGAGACAATGGATAGAGGAACACCATGAAGTCGTACAATGTGAGTTATGTACAACCTCGCTAACTCTTCCATACTTGGCTTGAATCGAATGGGGATAAAATGTGCCACTTTAGTCATTCGATCAACAATTACCCAAATGGCATCTTTTCCTTCCCGGGTAGAAGGAAATCCGGTCACAAAATCCATCGTGATCCTCTCAAATTTCCACTCTGGAATTGGCAGCGGCTGCAAGAGTCCGGCCGGTGCACGATGCTCCGCCTTAGTCTTTTGACAAACTAGACAAGCTTGAACATGCTCAGCCACCTCTCGCTTCATTCCCGGCCACCAAAAATGTGTTTTAATCGTGTTATACATCTTTGTGACCCCCGGGTGCATGGCATACATGTATGAATGGGCTTCCTCCAGAATTCTTCGTCTTAAATCACCCGACTCTGGAACCCACATACGACCATGCCTTTTTAGTATGCCTTCTTCCACCATGAATTCACTTTCTTCCCCCACTTCAACTTGCTTCAACTTCTCGATACACTCAGGATCTACTTGTTGACTTTCTCTAATTTGATCATGGAGTAGTGGTCGGATGCTTAAGTGTGCAATTAAGGTGGTGATGTCCTCCACCTGAAACTCCACACCCAAAGCTCTCATTTCCACTAATTCTGACAACCTTCCCTTTCGACTGAGTGCATCGGCGACCACATTTGCCTTACCAGGATGGTAATCAATTGTGCAGTCGTAGTCCTTCAATAATTCCAACCATCTTCTTTGTCGGTTATTCAACTCCTTCTGATCCATTAAATACTTCAAACTCTTGTGGTCGGTCATAATTTTGAACGTTTCACCATAAAGGTAATGCCTCCATAATTTTAAGGCAAACACGATAGCTGCCAACTCTAGATCATGAGTTGGGTAGTTGCACTCATGTGGCCTCAATTGTCGGGAAGCATATGCAATCACCTTTCCGTTCTGCATCAAGACACAACCCAAACCAAGATATGAGGCGTCACTGTATACCACATATTCACCTCCGTCCACCGGTAATGCCAGAACTGGGGCTGATGTCAACTTCCGCTTCAATTCTTCAAAACTCTCTTGACACTCTTCCGTCCATATGTATGGGGTTTCCTTCCTCAATAATTTAGTCAAAGGTGAGGCTATTTTAGAAAACCCTTCCACAAATCGACGGTAGTACCCAGCTAACCCCAGAAAACTTCGTACTCCCGACACATCCTTAGGTGGAGTCCAATTCACAATAGCTTCAATCTTCTTAGGATCCACCTCTACTCCCCTCCGGGACACCACGTGCCCCAAAAATAGTACCTCTTCCAGCCAGAATGCACACTTCGAGAATTTGGCATACAACTCTTTTTCTCTCAAAGTTTGCAATACCAATCTCAAGTGTTCAGCATGCTCTTCCTCACTCTTCGAATACACTAGAATGTCATCAATGAATACTATGACAAATTTGTCAAGATATTCATGGAAAACTTTGTTCATAAGAGCCATGAACACTGCCGGTGCATTAGTAAGTCCAAAAGGCATCACCAAAAATTCATAATGTCCATACCGTGTTCGGAAAGCAGTCAACGGTACTGTTTTCTCTCCCACCTTCAACTGGTGATATCCCGACCTCAAATCAATTTTTGAAAAGACCGTTGCTCCTTGTAGTTGGTCAAACAAGTCATCAATTCGAGGAAGTGGATAACGATTCTTAACCGTCGCCTTGTTTAGCCTCCGATAGTCAATGCACATTCGCATGGACCCATCTTTCTTTTTCACAAAGAGAACAGGTGCTCCCCAAGGTGATATACTTGGTCGGATGAACCCTTTGTCCAAGAGTTCCTGCAACTGTTCCTTTAGCTCCTTCAATTCGATTGGTGCCATCCGATACGGTGGGATAGATATGGGAGCAGTTCCAGGTACTAACTCGATGTTAAAATCTACCTCCCGTTCGATTGGCCCCCCAAGAAGGTCTTCAGGAAACACATCCTGGTATTCATTTACAATTCGTACTTCCTCCAACTTTTCTTCTTTAGTCACCTCAACTTGCACAAGAAAGGCTTGACACCCTTCCCTTAGCAACGCATACATCTCCATCGCCGAGATGATACCCATCGGAGTTGACTTCTGTTTTCTCAACCCTTGGAATATCATATGTCTACCATCATCCCTAGACAAGCGTATTTCCTTCTTTTGGCAATCCATCACTGCGCCGTGACTGGATAACCAATCCATGCCAAGAATCACATCGAACTCATTGAAAGGCAAAATCATCAGCTCTGCCTTCAATGCTACTCCTCCCATCACAACATCACAATCGTGTATCACGCGATTAACTACCACCGAAGTACCCAATGGTGTTTTCACACCCCATCGGGTAGTCAGCTCGGTTGATATGATATGCATGTTACTAGCACATTTCTCGGACATAAAGGAATGCGAAGAGCCAGTGTCAAACAAGGCATATAGAGCATGTCCAAAGCAAGTTATCATACCAGTGACAACATCAGTAGCGGCCTCCGCTGCATCTCTAGTCAAAGCGCGTAGTCCCGCCTGATTCTGGCTTCCCGCTCCCCGTCCCATGGGTTGCTGACTCGGTCCAACCCCTGGATAGGAGTTAGCTCCAGGTCCTCGAGATCTAGGACGTCCTCCCTGCCTTGATGCTCCCCTAGAAACTCCCGCCGATGGGGTTCTCGGGCCCTAAACAGATCCCACTGATGGTGCTGGTGCTCGGGCGAGTTGTGGGCACTGTGGTCGGGTATGACCAGCCTGGCCACACTCAAAGCAGATGATCCTACCTTGAGGCAAGTTATTACATCGCCCAAAGTGCATCTTCCCGCAGGTCGGGCATGGTGGATACCCAGCGGGTCCCGTCCTGGTCGGTGGAGCTGAATATGTCACCCTCGGCCTGGGATCGTATTGCCCTCCCCTTCGGGTCTGCTGGGTGAAACCGGCCGAGTGACTCGGTTGGACAAAAGCCTTCCTCTTCCTATCACCTGGCCTCTCCTTCCAGGATTCCCTCTTGGCCTTCTCCAGGTTCTCTTTCCTCAGGGCAGCCTGTTTAATGGCATTCAGGCTTACCATGTCAGCTGAGGAGACTCCCTCCTGGATGGTGTATCGGAGACCGCGAAGGAACCTCATGGCCAACTTCTCATCTCGGTCCGTCTCAATCTCACACCACTCCGATAACTCGAAGAATTTGATGTAGTAAGACAATACTGACATCTCCCCCTGCTTAAGATCATCGAACTCCCGCTGTTTATTATATATCCACTCCGGTGGGAAGAAAGTCGCCCGGAACATAGTCATGAATTCCTGGTAGGTCACTACTGGAGGAAAGACTTGCCCTTCCTCCTGAGTGCCCCACCAAGTCAAGGCATGGCCTTTGAGAAGCATGACCATTGCCTGGAGCCTCTGCTCCTCATCATATCCCATGTAATCGAACTGAATGCGCGACTCTTTCAACCACATTGCCGTTTCTTGAGGATCGTCACTATCCCCTCGAAACTCCTTCAACCCATATTTCTTAAGTTGAGGAAACTCCACCCTGATGGGGGGTGGTAGCGGTGCTAACTGAACATTACGAGGGCCCACACTGTTCCGGTCACTACAAAGAAAGAAAAAGAAATCAAACTTTAGTTTTCTTCAACAAAAACTCCTTCCAAAGATCGTTTCTCAATTCCTCAAAATATTTAAAAATCAATTTCAAAATATTTTTGTCACAATTGATCCCATTACCCAGAAAGTCTCGGTGCAAATACGAGTATGGAGTACCTTCACCCGACTGAGGGTAGCTAATCCTCACGAGTTAAGGTAACATACTTATAGTGCAGCGAACTAACCGAGCTCTGATACCACTTGTAACACCCCACCCATAATCTCTATGGTTGAACCCGTGGTTCAACCGCGCAGCCAAATCATCGGTGTTACTGGTTGAACTCGATCATCTCAAACATCATATCCGGTAATTAAACACAAACATAAACCGTTATCATACAAACTCATTATTCGAATCCCAACCCACTTATTGAATTTTACAAAATGTGGGTTTATTATTCAAACACTCAAAGCAAAAATCCTAGGTGACCATGACAGAACAGTGTTCCAAACTACCTCATGATGGTAGTACAGAAGGATAGGGCAGCCTCAGTAGTCCGATCCTAGTTGCACCTGCGAGCCTGAAAACAGACGTGGGTCAGCAACTAAGCTGTGTGTGTGGATCTTTCCCACGACCTAATTTTGGGACCGCAATCAGCTAATCAAACAATCATAATCAATCATAAATTATTACTCTAGATGCCATCTTAAATCATCATATATAAATTACCGATCAAATTATCGAATCCACCAACTAATCATCACCAAATCAATTTATCCAATAAGATAATCACTTAATTTCACGAACACATAATGAATGCATGATATGAAAATTCCGGTTAATTATTAATGGCGCCAAGGTCACCATACACTTACCCTCGCTCGAGCAAATCATCATCCGTGGTGCTCATGCAACCACAACACTCAATCCGTGGTTTTTAACCACAACACTCATCCGTGGTTTTCAACAACAACACTCATCCGTGGTGCTCATGCAACCACAACACTAAATCGCATAAGCGAGCTAAATCTACCCACTCTCAAGGGGTGAGGGTAAATGCAGACCCTTTCTATATCTACGTGAATTAATATGATCACGAATCAAACCATTTTCATTTTTCTCATCCATCACAATCAATCCGGAATCAATGTAATCTTACGGATTAACCAGTTCATATATATATTTTCCGTCGATTATCAACTCGACGTTTCAAAAAAATCAACTATTTCATCATCCAATACCAAATCACATAAATCATCTCATTCTCCCGTAAAGCTACTCAGCAGTACCATATCACCATTCCTCATCCAAAATTCATCACAATATCACGAAATAGCGCCAACGCAAATAATTATAAATAACCCGATTGCGGTTAAAAATATCCTTAACTCAAACTTCACTTTCCTTCATTAAAATCCTCACAAAATTCATGTAACTGAATTTATTGACACCAAAAATCCATTTAATCTAGTTCTGTTCATAAAAATCAATTTAGACAATAAAATATCAAAAATCTCGTATTAACCATTATTTTACGATAAATTAAATTCCAACAAAATGGTAAATCCAAAAATCTCCCAAAAATACAAGAACCTCCATTTATCATCATAAAACAGGTCTGTCCAGTTTTTATATTTTTCAACGGCTCAAAACCGTGAAAATAATATTACACTCGGTATTTATCGCAAATCTCGTATTAAGCTCATTTTTACCGTTTTAAAGATAAAAACTCCACCAACTGTCTAATTTACCCTTTTCAGACCAAAAACCATTTAATAATCCATACTGACCATTTTGAAGTGATCCAAATCTTAAAGATAAATAAAACACGTTTTTACCGAGCTTTTCGTAAAATTCACCGTTATGCAGTTTTTAATCCGAAAACCATTTTCAAGTGAAATATTTTGCTCAACCTGCCCCAACCTCCTTTTAGACAAACAAAAATCTCTTAGATCAGTTTTAGACTCAATAAACCCAACTATTCATTTTTACGGGGAAACTTGTCAAATATCGATATTTACACCGTAAAATCCATAACAATCAAGAATAATCACCAAATCATCATATCAACAAATAAGTCATCACCCACAGTAATCCATCCATCCAAATATGCAAATCAAGCATAAATAATCGATGCAATAATTAAGGTCCTCTTAATCCCCACACACCTTAATTTAGCTGATTCCAAGTCGGGAATTAAGTTCTAAAATTCCAGAGATTGGCTCCTAAAAATTCTCCTTGATTCTACGGTCCTGTAGGCGAAAACGGTTCGTCGTTTGGACGTCAAACGAAGAAACTGCGAGCTAATCATCGTTAGTACGCAATTACGGATTAATTGTTAATTTTCTGCATGTCCCAAAATCTGCAGAAAACTGGAAATTTTCCTACCTCGCGTACCAACTTCCCGGCCTTGTTTCTCCCTCGTCTGAGCTCGGAATTCGATTCCGTAAACTCTGTGATGCTCGTGGAGACTTTCTCTTCGCAACGGTATCAAGCTTCGTAGCTGATACTACCTTTAATGGTGCTGGTTTGGCTGACGAAAAGGTTACGGCAAAAGTTCCGGCGAATAATTTCCGTTGAGTTGGTTTGACGATTGGGCTTTATAATCAGGTTTGTATGGGTTCTTGAACTTTGATGGGATCACAGAGAGTATGCTAGACCTTTGTTATCTGTCCCCTCTTTCCTTTCACTTCTAATTCACATATATAGGAGAGGTTTCCTCCAATGGTGGGTTTGAGTAAAGAAGAAGATGAAGGGAGGTGACCAAGCCTTTAAAGGCTATTCAAACTCATCCTCCCCCCTCTTTACTCTCTGTAGGTGCATTGAGGGCTCTTTGAAGGCCGCCTTCATGGTTCAGAAGTGTAGTGATCAACTTCCAAGTTCCCACAGTAGGCACCGCTAAATAAATGAAGCTGCTGCCAGTGCACGCAGTCAATAAAGGTTAAAATCAAGCAGGGTGCTTCCATTAACACAGATAGTAGCTGGCGCAGCTGGTTAAGCTGTCAGCTCACCCTTAGTTGCCAGGAGGTCAATGGTTCGATAATAGAAACACACCAATTTATTTTTGCTTCAGTTTTTTAATGGTTTGTGAGTTTCCGAGTGGTTTCACGGATCCTATCTCGTATAGGATAATAATTAGTTTTTTTTCTGCCTCGAATCGTACTATATGCGTCCGCTACTTGGAAAAAAAAATTATCCGATGTTCGGGATGTTACAGCTCTCCCCCTCTTAATTAGATTTCGTCCCCGAAATCGGCTCGTCCAAAACATCGATTAAGTCAGCACGACGACATGATAATTTCCCTAGTCCATTAAGTTCCTAATGGCTTAGGAAATTTTTATTTCATACTCATTCACTCACTCTACAGTAGAGGTTATATATTACAATGTACCCTACTCATATCGAGCTAACACACAAGGTACTAGGTCGACATACGTTGAGCATAAGCTTCAACTAACTCGGGGTACTTCTTCTTCATACTCTCCTCAGTTTCCCAGGTTGCAGCCTCCTCCTCCTGATTACGCCATATAACCTTGAGCATTGGAATTTGCTTGCTTCTTAGCACACGTACCTGATGATCCACAATGCTCACAGGTTTCTCTTCATAGGTCAGATCTGGCTCCAACTCCACCCTTTCGGGTTGTATCACATGAGATGGATCGATATGATAATTTTTCAACATACTCACGTGGAATACGTTGTGAATTTTCTCCAACTCACGGGGTAATGCGAGCTCATATGCCACAGGTCCTACTTTGGAGATAACATCGTAAGGACCAATGTAACGAGGCGCTAGCTTACCCTTTCTTCCAAACCTCATCAATCCCTTCCATGGGGATACCTTTAAGAACACCTTATCTCCCACATCATAGCTAACTTCTCGAGCCTTCCTATCGGCATATAACTTCTGGCGATCTTGAGCTACTCGCAATCTCTCTTTGATCACCTTCACCTTCTCCTCCGTATCCTGGACCATTTGTGGTCCAGTAAGAACCCGAGTACCCTCAACATCCCAACATAGCTGGGTACGACACTTCCTTCCATACAAAGCTTCAAATGGTGCAGCCTGCAAACTGCTATGGTAGGAGTTGTTATAGGCAAACTCCACCAACGGTAGTAAATCCGTCCAAGGTCCACCGGTTTCCACTGCACAGGTTCGTAATAACTCCTCCAAAGTAAGTATCGTACGCTCAGACTGCCCGTCCGTCTGAGGGTGATAAGCCGTGGAGAAATTAAGTCTCGTACCCATCGCCTCCTGCAAGCTCTCCCAGAAGTGTGATGTGAAACTGGGATCTCGATATGAGACAATGGATAGAGGAACACCATGAAGTCGTACAATGTGAGTTATGTACAACCTCGCTAACTCTTCCATACTTGGCTTGAATCGAATGGGGATAAAATGTGCCACTTTAGTCATTCGATCAACAATTACCCAAATGGCATCTTTTCCTTCCCGGGTAGAAGGAAATCCGGTCACAAAATCCATCGTGATCCTCTCAAATTTCCACTCTGGAATTGGCAGCGGCTGCAAGAGTCCGGCCGGTGCACGATGCTCCGCCTTAGTCTTTTGACAAACTAGACAAGCTTGAACATGCTCAGCCACCTCTCGCTTCATTCCCAGCCACCAAAAATGTGTTTTAATCGTGTTATACATCTTTGTGACCCCCGGGTGCATGGCATACATGGATGAATGGGCTTCCTCCAGAATTCTTCGTCTTAAATCACCCGACTCTGGAACCCACATACGACCATGCCTTTTTAGTATACCTTCTTCCACCATGAATTCACTTTCTTCCCCCACTTCAACTTGCTTCAACTTCTCGATACACTCAGGATCTACTTGTTGACTTTCTCTAATTTGATCATGGAGTAGTGGTCGGATGCTTAAGTGTGCAATTAAGGTGGTGATGTCCTCCACCTGAAACTCCACACCCAAAGCTCTCATTTCCACTAATTCTGACAACCTTCCCTTTCGACTGAGTGCATCGGCGACCACATTTGCCTTACCAGGATGGTAATCAATTGTGCAGTCGTAGTCCTTCAATAATTCCAACCATCTTCTTTGTCGGTTATTCAACTCCTTCTGATCCATTAAATACTTCAAACTCTTGTGGTCGGTCATAATTTTGAACGTTTCACCATAAAGGTAATGCCTCCATAATTTTAAGGCAAACACGATAGCTGCCAACTCTAGATCATGAGTTGGGTAGTTGCACTCATGTGGCCTCAATTGTCGGGAAGCATATGCAATCACCTTTCCGTTCTGCATCAAGACACAACCCAAACCAAGATATGAGGCGTCACTGTATACCACATATTCACCTCCGTCCACCGGTAATGCCAGAACTGGGGCTGATGTCAACTTCCGCTTCAATTCTTCAAAACTCTCTTGACACTCTTCCGTCCATATGTATGGGGTTTCCTTCCTCAATAATTTAGTCAAAGGTGAGGCTATTTTAGAAAACCCTTCCACAAATCGACGGTAGTACCCAGCTAACCCCAGAAAACTTCGTACTCCCGACACATCCTTAGGTGGAGTCCAATTCACAATAGCTTCAATCTTCTTAGGATCCACCTCTACTCCCCTCCGGGACACCACGTGCCCCAAAAATAGTACCTCTTCCAGCCAGAATGCACACTTCGAGAATTTGGCATACAACTCTTTTTCTCTCAAAGTTTGCAATACCAATCTCAAGTGTTCAGCATGCTCTTCCTCACTCTTCGAATACACTAGAATGTCATCAATGAATACTATGACAAATTTGTCAAGATATTCATGGAAAACTTTGTTCATAAGAGCCATGAACACTGCCGGTGCATTAGTAAGTCCAAAAGGCATCACCAAAAATTCATAATGTCCATACCGTGTTCGGAAAGCAGTCAACGGTACTGTTTTCTCTCCCACCTTCAACTGGTGATATCCCGACCTCAAATCAATTTTTGAAAAGACCGTTGCTCCTTGTAGTTGGTCAAACAAGTCATCAATTCGAGGAAGTGGATAACGATTCTTAACCGTCGCCTTGTTTAGCCTCCGATAGTCAATGCACATTCGCATGGACCCATCTTTCTTTTTCACAAAGAGAACAGGTGCTCCCCAAGGTGATATACTTGGTCGGATGAACCCTTTGTCCAAGAGTTCCTGCAACTGTTCCTTTAGCTCCTTCAATTCGATTGGTGCCATCCGATACGGTGGGATAGATATGGGAGCAGTTCCAGGTACTAACTCGATGTTAAAATCTACCTCCCGTTCGATTGGCCCCCCAAGAAGGTCTTCAGGAAACACATCCTGGTATTCATTTACAATTCGTACTTCCTCCAACTTTTCTTCTTTAGTCACCTCAACTTGCACAAGAAAGGCTTGACACCCTTCCCTTAGCAACGCATACATCTCCATCGCCGAGATGATACCCATCGGAGTTGACTTCTGTTTTCTCAACCCTTGGAATATCATATGTCTACCATCATCCCTAGACAAGCGTATTTCCTTCTTTTGGCAATCCATCACTGCGCCGTGACTGGATAACCAATCCATGCCAAGAATCACATCGAACTCATTGAAAGGCAAAATCATCAGCTCTGCCTTCAATGCTACTCCTCCCATCACAACATCACAATCGCGTATCACGCGATTAACTACCACCGAAGTACCCAATGGTGTTTTCACACCCCATCGGGTAGTCAGCTCGGTTGATATGATATGCATGTTACTAGCACATTTCTCGGACATAAAGGAATGCGAAGAGCCAGTGTCAAACAAGGCATATAGAGCATGTCCAAAGCAAGTTATCATACCAGTGACAACATCAGTAGCGGCCTCCGCTGCATCTCTAGTCAAAGCGCGTAGTCCCGCCTGATTCTGGCTTCCCGCTCCCCGTCCCATGGGTTGCTGACTCGGTCCAACCCCTGGATAGGAGTTAGCTCCAGGTCCTCGAGATCTAGGACGTCCTCCCTGCCTTGATGCTCCCCTAGAAACTCCCGCCGATGGGGTTCTCGGGCCCTGAACAGATCCCACTGATGGTGCTGGTGCTCGGGCGAGTTGTGGGCACTGTGGTCGGGTATGACCAGCCTGGCCACACTCAAAGCAGATGATCCTACCTTGAGGCAAGTTATTACATCGCCCAAAGTGCATCTTCCCGCAGGTCGGGCATGGTGGATACCCAGCGGGTCCCGTCCTGGTCGGTGGAGCTGAATATGTCACCCTCGGCCTGGGATCGTATTGCCCTCCCCTTCGGGTCTGCTGGGTGAAACCGGCCGAGTGACTCGGTTGGACAAAAGCCTTCCTCTTCCTATCACCTGGCCTCTCCTTCCAGGATTCCCTCTTGGCCTTCTCTAGGTTCTCTTTCCTCAGGGCAGCCTGTTTAATGGCATTCAGGCTTACCATGTCAGCTGAGGAGACTCCCTCCTGGATGGTGTATCGGAGACCGCGAAGGAACCTCATGGCCAACTTCTCATCTCGGTCCGTCTCAATCTCACACCACTCCGATAACTCGAAGAATTTGATGTAGTAAGACAATACTGACATCTCCCCCTGCTTAAGATCATCGAACTCCCGCTGTTTATTATATATCCACTCCGGTGGGAAGAAAGTCGCCCGGAACATAGTCATGAATTCCTGGTAGGTCACTACTGGAGGAAAGACTTGCCCTTCCTCCTGAGTGCCCCACCAAGTCAAGGCATGGCCTTTGAGAAGCATGACCATTGCCTGGAGCCTCTGCTCCTCATCATATCCCATGTAATCGAACTGAATGCGCGACTCTTTCAACCACATTGCCGTTTCTTGAGGATCGTCACTATCCCCTCGAAACTCCTTCAACCCATATTTCTTAAGTTGAGGAAACTCCACCCTGATGGGGGGTGGTAGCGGTGCTAACTGAACATTACGAGGGCCCACACTGTTCCGGTCACTACAAAGAAAGAAAAAGAAACCAAACTTTAGTTTTCTTCAACAAAAACTCCTTCCAAAGATCGTTTCTCAATTCCTCAAAATATTTAAAAATCAATTTCAAAATATTTTTGTCACAATTGATCCCATTACCCAGAAAGTCTCGGTGCAAATACGAGTATGGAGTACCTTCACCCGACTGAGGGTAGCTAATCCTCACGAGTTAAGGTAACATACTTATAGTGCAGCGAACTAACCGAGCTCTGATACCACTTGTAACACCCCACCCATAATCTCTATGGTTGAACCCGTGGTTCAACCGCGCAGCCAAATCATCGGTGTTACTGGTTGAACTCGATCATCTCAAACATCATATCCGGTAATTAAACACAAACATAAACCGTTATCATACAAACTCATTATTCGAATCCCAACCCACTTATTGAATTTTACAAAATGTGGGTTTATTATTCAAACACTCAAAGCAAAAATCCTAGGTGACCATGACAGAACAGTGTTCCAAACTACCTCATGATGGTAGTACAGAAGGATAGGGCAGCCTCAGTAGTCCGATCCTAGTTGCACCTGCGAGCCTGAAAACAGACGTGGGTCAGCAACTAAGCTGTGTGTGTGGATCTTTCCCACGACCTAATTTTGGGACCGCAATCAGCTAATCAAACAATCATAATCAATCATAAATTATTACTCTAGATGCCATCTTAAATCATCATATATAAATTACCGATCAAATTATCGAATCCACCAACTAATCATCACCAAATCAATTTATCCAATAAGATAATCACTTAATTTCACGAACACATAATGAATGCATGATATGAAAATTCCGGTTAATTATTAATGGCGCCAAGGTCACCATACACTTACCCTCGCTCGAGCAAATCATCATCCGTGGTGCTCATGCAACCACAACACTCAATCCGTGGTTTTTAACCACAACACTCATCCGTGGTTTTCAACAACAACACTCATCCGTGGTGCTCATGCAACCACAACACTAAATCGCATAAGCGAGCTAAATCTACCCACTCTCAAGGGGTGAGGGTAAATGCAGACCCTTTCTATATCTACGTGAATTAATATGATCACGAATCAAACCATTTTCATTTTTCTCATCCATCACAATCAATCCGGAATCAATGTAATCTTACGGATTAACCAGTTCATATATATATTTTCCGTCGATTATCAACTCGACGTTTCAAAAAAATCAACTATTTCATCATCCAATACCAAATCACATAAATCATCTCATTCTCCCGTAAAGCTACTCAGCAGTACCATATCACCATTCCTCATCCAAAATTCATCAACAATATCACGAAATAGCGCCAACGCAAATAATTATAAATAACCCGATTGCGGTTAAAAATATCCTTAACTCAAAATTCACTTTCCTTCATTAAAATCCTCACAAAATTCATGTAACTGAATTTATTGACACCAAAAATCCATTTAATCTAGTTCTGTTCATAAAAATCAATTTAGACAATAAAATATCAAAAATCTCGTATTAACCATTATTTTACGATAAATTAAATTCCAACAAAATGGTAAATCCAAAAATCTCCCAAAAATACAAGAACCTCCATTTATCATCATAAAACAGGTCTGTCCAGTTTTTATATTTTTCAACGGCTCAAAACCGTGAAAATAATATTACACTCGGTATTTATCGCAAATCTCGTATTAAGCTCATTTTTACCGTTTTAAAGATAAAAACTCCACCAACTGTCTAATTTACCCTTTTCAGACCAAAAACCATTTAATAATCCATACTGACCATTTTGAAGTGATCCAAATCTTAAAGATAAATAAAACACGTTTTTACCGAGCTTTTCGTAAAATTCACCGTTATGCAGTTTTTAATCCGAAAACCATTTTCAAGTGAAATATTTTGCTCAACCTGCCCCAACCTCCTTTTAGACAAACAAAAATCTCTTAGATCAGTTTTAGACTCAATAAACCCAACTATTCATTTTTACGGGGAAACTTGTCAAATATCGATATTTACACCGTAAAATCCATAACAATCAAGAATAATCACCAAATCATCATATCAACAAATAAGTCATCACCCACAGTAATCCATCCATCCAAATATGCAAATCAAGCATAAATAATCGATGCAATAATTAAGGTCCTCTTAATCCCCACACACCTTAATTTAGCTGATTCCAAGTCGGGAATTAAGTTCTAAAATTCCAGAGATTGGCTCCTAAAAATTCTCCTTGATTCTACGGTCCTTTAGGCGAAAACGGTTCGTCGTTTGGACGTCAAACGAAGAAACTGCGAGCTAATCATCGTTAGTACGCAATTACGGATTAATTGTTAATTTTCTGCATGTCCCAAAATCTGCAGAAAACTGGAAATTTTCCTACCTCGCGTACCAACTTCCCGGCCTTGTTTCTCCCTCGTCTGAGCTCGGAATTCGATTCCGTAAACTCTGTGATGCTCGTGGAGACTTTCTCTTCGCAACGGTATCAAGCTTCGTAGCTGATACTACCTTTAATGGTGCTGGTTTGGCTGACGAAAAGGTTACGGCAAAAGTTCCGGCGAATAATTTCCGTTGAGTTGGTTTGACGATTGGGCTTTATAATCAGGTTTGTATGGGTTCTTGAACTTTGATGGGATCACAGAGAGTATGCTAGACCTTTGTTATCTGTCCCCTCTTTCCTTTCACTTCTAATTCACATATATAGGAGAGGTTTCCTCCAATGGTGGGTTTGAGTAAAGAAGAAGATGAAGGGAGGTGACCAAGCCTTTAAAGGCTATTCAAACTCATCCTCCCCCCTCTTTACTCTCTGTAGGTGCATTGAGGGCTCTTTGAAGGCCGCCTTCATGGTTCAGAAGTGTAGTGATCAACTTCCAAGTTCCCACAGTAGGCACCGCTAAATAAATGAAGCTGCTGCCAGTGCACGCAGTCAATAAAGGTTAAAATCAAGCAGGGTGCTTCCATTAACACAGATAATAGCTGGCGCAGCTGGTTAAGCTGTCAGCCCACCCTTAGCTGCCAGGAGGTCATTGGTTCGATTCTAGCAACACACCAATTTATTTTTACTTCAGTTTTTAATGGTTTGTGAGTTTCCGAGTGGTTTCACGGATCCTATCTCGTATAGGATAATAATTAGTTTTTTTTTTCAGCCTCGAATCGTACTATATGCGTCCGCTACTTGAAAAAAAAATTATCCGTGGTTCGGGATGTTACAGAACCATATCCGGGTGACCTCTCTTAACCTGAAAACAACCGTTTAGTTGCTTTGCTTGCTTGTTAGTTTAGATCTTCACTAAAGTTTCATTGCTAGATAATACGAATTCACTGAGTAGTCATCACATCTAGGACCCGGGTTGACATTAAAACCCAAACCCGCTATACTATGCTTTAGGAAGTGGTTACACTTGGCCATTTTCTAGAGTGACAGTAGGAGTGAGTCACTTATATTTGTCACATTGTAGATTGAACTCACAAATAGGGAGGACAACAAAATCCGAACTCACGGGTACACTACCCGACCCAACCCGGTCCATGCGGGTAAAACCCGTGTTGACAGGTTTTGGGCCGGGTTCGGGTTTAAACCCGTTCACTATTCATCGGGTTGGGTTTGGGTTTAGGTATACCCAACCCATGGGTACCCGCCCACACCCATATAATTAATTTTCCCGGTATATTTAATATTCTAAGCAACTAATCTTCTTTATGTTTGTGGAGACATGTCTAGTTTTTTCTTTCTAATTGTGTAGAATGAAGTTGATATTATTGAGTGGAGAGTGAAGAAGTTTAATTGACAAGGAGGAAAAAGCTTTCGATGAATCATGTTGTTTATGGATAATTTGTAATTTGCTTCAATTTTATTGAGTTTTCTAGATTGGTGTTGAACAATTTGTATGGTAATTTGTGATTTGCTTGAATTTGTAGAATGGTGTTTTAGATATGGATAATTTGTATTGAGAGATTGATATTTGACTTTTATTTTGATAGGAACTTATTATTGTAAATTTTTTACGATAAAAACCCCTGGATATCCATGAACCCGCGGGTACCTAGCGGGTTAGGTTTGAGTTTACCAAACCCCATGTGTTTTACCCCCGGTTTTTTCACGAATAAACTATGGGTTTGGGTTTGTCAAATCTCGACCCAACCCGACCCATTTCCATCCCGATTCACAAATAAAGCAGTTCTATATATGATGTTGAGAACTAATGATCCATTGCACAACCCAAACTGTGTATTATCATTACTGGATAAATCGGAGATACGATATATGCACATTAATCCATATATGTTCCTCTCTTACTTCTTGTTAAAAACCTCCCCGAACAAATTCATATACAGAAAAATTGATCATATACTTAGTACAGATAACCACATTGAATGGGTAAGAAAATAACAATTGATCATCATCAGAAGCCAGAGATGATTCTCGAGCAAGTTTGCTTGACCCAACGACAACTCTTCTTCAAAGAAGACTTCACCTTCCCCTCCATGGCGTAAAGCTTGTACCTCGCCACCCTCCTCTTCCTCTTAGAATTCGGCGAATTCCACCACACCTTCAAGGAATTGATGTCTCTCTGCCTCTTCGGAGGAAGAGGAGGAGGGGCCAACGCTACCGGGCGCCTCACATGATGGTGGTCATGGTGCCCCGGCGGCGATGGCAGATGTGTGGATGGTGGTGACCTTGGGGGCGGAGGCGACATGTCCATTCCGAAACTGCTCGGTTTCCCTCCTCGCTTCTCGTCAATCTTTCCAACAATATTCGAATTGAGAATGAGTTGGATGTTTCTTCTTTAACCTCTAATTATTATTGCTCTAATGAAATTTTTGAACGTATTGTTACAACATTGATAAAAGCAACAACAATACTGATATATTTTTTCCCTATGTCAAGATTTCCCTCCTCTCTTTCTCTCTCTCTCGGAGATGAGATTGAGAGAGACAGAGAGGAGAGAAATCTACAGACAAGAGACGGAATTTTGGGCCTAGCTAGAGGAAAATTCATTTAAAGCTAGGCTTTCCTTTATATATCGGAGGAAAAGGTCAGTGTTGGGTGGTATGGAGCCGCTGAATCTTATTTGTGGAAGACAAAATCAGAGAGATTAAAGGTTAAACACAAAACTAAGTACATGGTCTTAATTTTTTTGGTGTTATTGTTGTCAATGATAAAGATGAAGTTGCCTTATAATAGGAACCGTTGGCTAGTGGTTAACTATATATAATTTTCTTATTATCATCATTAGTTGAGAGAACTTCTTGTTCTATATATAGAAGAATTGTCAAACAAGGAAGTAGTTACGAAATTGGTCGTTGTCTTGTAGATAACATCGTGAGAGTGCAGCAAAACCCCCCAATGACCCTATTTCTTAGACATTGGTATCCTTGGAGTTTTTGTAACAAGTAACATCCATAAATATACTCCATCAGTATATTTAAAATATGTTGGGTGTAGGATTATGATAGGGCCGTAAATCACGGTTACATTTCATATAAATATTCTCATATTCTACAAAGTTGCGGGTAAAAATGTCCCATGCAAAATGCCAGTTTTTTTAAAAATGAGTCATTTAGCCCAAAATGTCTTATTTCTCAAATATCCCAACCAAAAAACCCCATGGTGGCGATTGAATTTTCATCTTAGTGTGTTGCACTTGACGAATATCCAAATACAAAGGTATCGATAACGATTGAACTCATTTGATCGAATGAATACCCAAAAATAATATACACTCAAGTTTTACAAACTTCTAAGTGATTTTGACAATATTAACATGCATGTGCCATTATTCTTCTCATAAGCGCACTCTAAACGGAGTTCAAATTTCTTGAAGCGGCTGCATTTCATGTTACATAAGTTGAATATAATAGTTATGTGATTTAGATCTTGTATAGGTGTTGTTTCTTTTAGATCTTGCATATTAGCATTTAGCTCAAATATAAAGTATACAATTGTTGATTGAGTATGTATATGCAAAGGTTGTATATTCATACTTATTATGACAATATCTATAGGAAAAAAAAAGTAAACTAAGTCAAGAATAATCAATAATCACAATTCACTTTGAATGAAAAAACACTATGAATTTATGATTTCACGAGCAATATAATTTTAAATTATGTGGACATAACATTAAAGTTACAGTGATGAGGTAGGACATTAAGGAAAACTCTTTAATGGAAACTGTTGCCCCTCTATTTCAGTTTCCTATAATCAAGTGACCACATTTTCTTCACATGTTTGTAAGATAAACCGTTTCTGAAAGTTGTTTTCTCTGCTGCTTGGGTATACTTGTCAATGGATGGATAGCATGAAGGATTTCAATAAGCTATGAGATGTTTTAAAGACAGCAAAATAGACAGGATTGTTAGGAACTTTGTCATTAGTGAACTATGAAGGGAATTGTGCAGAAGAGTCTATGTGAGGAACAAGATGGAGGTAAAAGAGATGGCCTTTAGAATGCAAGAGATACTCCAACAAAAGAGCGCATAATGTCCGGATATTGCACATGCTATGCTAACCAAGCCTTGTGGTTTATGGAGGATTGTATTAAATCGACTTGGAACAATTTGGACATATTGTATCAAATATGAGTTTTCTTGTATTGTTCTTCATGTAAGCTAGTAGACCAAACTTAAGAAAATTGTGGGATGTTGTTTTAACAATACTTTGATGAATTACAAACTCACTTGTTCATAGAAATATTATTTGGAAAATGATATGATTTTGAACAAGATTTCCAATATCATGGAATTGTAAATTAGTTAAGGTTTTCACCAATTCTAAACAACAACAAAAGCTTCTGGGAACCATTTTGTATGTATTGTATATGCCAATGCATGAGTGTCACATATGTGGAATCCATCCTTTTTATCATAAAATTCATCCTTTTTCATTTACTATGTATTAGATTTATGATATTTTAACTTAAATTAGTGCGATGTTTTTTCTTCTTGCGTGAAATGTTGATATAACAGTAACTAGTAACAAGTTGGTTGAAATGATAAAATAAAATAATTTCTCCAAGAGTCGCCTATCTCGTGAACAAAAAGTTTCTTATCCAAAGTTCGATGACTATTGACTTTCGTCCATTTCTTATTTGTATTTTTGTGATTTCATGTTTGCAAATGTTATACATGCATGTCTATTCTCTCATTTTCACAATACCTTTGAAAATAAAAGGAGAAGCTAAGTCAAGAAAAATCAATAATCACAATTCACAATTCATAATACTCGTTGTTTGCGAGGTTTAGGTTTTCATAATTTTTTTTGGTTGATGATTTGAATGCCTTTAATGGCTTAGTTTGAGCTTGGTAAGTGGGAGTGAAGGATACTATTCTGGAAAATTCTTTTTTTTTTATTATTTGCGGTGTTGAAAATAGCAATACTGATAGTAGTCGTTATGTGGAGGTGTTTGTGGATTTCTCCTCTGATACTAATATTCGATCCTAACAAGTAAATGTTGTGAAGCTAGATTGTCAAGAAATATCAATCCCTTACATTTTTTAGGGGATATGAATTATGTTTTGGCGGCGGGTGAAAAGGAAGGTTGGTTGCCATGGGATCCTCTCAGACCTTCATGGCAATTCGAGGCTTAATAAACCAACTCGCGTTGCAAGATGAGAGCTTTGAAGGGTTATAATTCACTTGGACGAAATGACGGATGGGTTCATCGTGCGTGAGGGAGAGACTAAACCGAGTCTTGAATTCAATGTTGTGGATGGATAGGTTCCCACAAAATGTGGTTAATCATTGCACTGACCTTGGTTCGGATCACTGGGTGATGATTATGACAGATATGTCAAGAACCAGTTGATTCCAATAACTCGAGTTGTTGGGGGAGGTTCAATCGTGGATCATATACCACAACACTAACACGCCCCCTCAAACGAAAGCCACTCACAAGGGCTTGAAGTTTGCACAGGTCTGAAGACAAGAATACCATGTGCTTAACAAATTGGGGTCGTCGGGAATCGAACACAAGACCTCTCGGTCACAGAAGGCTCTGATACCATGTCAAGAACCAGTTGATCCCAATAACTCGAGTTGTTGGGGGAGGTTCAATCGTGGATCATATACCACAACACTAACAAGATAAGCCTTACGTGCAAGTGGCACACCCTCTATTTTGATTTGATGCGACATGGGTTGATACTTCGGAAGTCTGGCTTATGGTAAAATATGTCTGGAATAAACCATGTGAAGGGGCGCCCATGTACAGGTTCTGGTCTCATCTAAAAGCTTTAAGACATTTACCGTACGATTGGAGCAGCTCGGGGACATGTAATTTAACTAGAAATATCCAGATTTTACAGAATGAAATCTATAGTCTTAAGGGGTGGAGAATATGGGCTGGATCAGATAGGCGAATTGGAAGATAAAATCTCAAAGCAGTGGGTGGCAGAAAAAAATTTCAGGCATAAAAAATCAAGTGTTCGTTGGCTTCAGGAAGGGATCAGAATACCTCATACTTCCATATGGTTACTCATAGTAGAAATAAAACAAATTTTATTGACAAGCTGTGGGACAAGGACAGACAGTGGGTGATAAAGGAGGTACAGAAGGCGTCCGTTGCTGGTGAATTTTACACTGAGTTATTTCGAGTCGGGGAGCTGGATCTGCATCAGGACAAAAAGTGGCAAATTTTCCCACGAAATCGATGGTGACTGGTGAGTACATAGATGAATGCTTCTTGTTACTAGTAACCCTGTGCCGTAAGTTAGATAAACATCTGGTGAGGTTCTGGTGGGATTTCTTACCGGAGGGGGATAAGTCTCATTGGGTTTCCTATAAGAATTTATGTCAAAGTAAGCATGATGGGGATTAGGATTCAGACGGTTTGAGACTTTTAATATAGCCGTATTGTCAAAGCTCGCCTGGCAGATTTGGAAGGAGCCTGATTCATTGTTGGAAAGTATTTTCCACAGACAAAATTTTTGGAAGCAGGAAGGAGGCCACACCCATCTTTGGGGCTGGCAAGGAATTTTGAAGGGTTGGGAACTTTTGATTGAAGGGTTAGGATGACAAATAGGTACATGAGCGACGACTATAATTATGGAGGATAAATGGATTCTTGGTGCCTTGCAAGGTCGGGAGGTTGCACTACCATCGATAAATACATTGTAGGAGGGATAGGCGGTGGAGGATCTAATTAATGTGGATACGGGAAGCTGGTGTGTGGAGTGCCTGAGGCAATGCTTCCCAGAAAATATTGTTCTCATGATTTGGGAAATTGTGTTGCCACATCTACAAATTATGGATCAATTAGTGTGACAAGAGGAAGCTTCTGGGGTATGTACGGTCAGATCCAGGTATCATCTGGTGATGCAAATTGGAAAGAAGATGAGCCTGAGGCAATGCTTCCCAGAAGATATTGTTCTCATGATTTGGGAAATTGTGTTGCCACATCTACAAATTATGGATCAATTAGTGTGACAAGTGGAAGCTTCTGGGGTATGTACGGTCAGATCCAGGTATCATCTGGTGATGCAAATTGGAAAGAAGATGAGTCATTTTTTGGTCGAATGTTCTGCAAAAGAGTTGGGGGGTTTCCTATTCCACCTAAATCCAAGTTCTTACTTTGTCGGGCGTTGAGGCGGATTCTGCCTATAACAAATACCTTGAGGGAGAAAGGTGTTCAATGCATGGTGATGACTCGATATTTGCACATGTTTTCCCCTTTGTTTCTTGATTTTTTGAACTTTAGTTATCGCGTCTTTGGCCTATTTTACGCTAGGTTGTGTTCATTTGTCACATTTCAGGTCCTAGCACATAAAGTGAAGCATAGGCACAAGTTTCAAGTCAATCAGAGATCAATTGGCGATTCGGGAGAAGAAACTCGGGCATGACCTGAAGAAGAATGGATTTCTACCTCACTTTATGGACAAATAATCATGCAAGCTTGTCATGAAAAGAAAGAGGACGAGACTACGAGCGTCTAGGATCAAACGGCGACTGATTCGGAGTCCGGACGAGGGAGAAACGAAGCATTGAATATAAGAGAACAGGTTCGGCAGTAAAAACACGGGTGCGCCTAATTCAAAACACGACCGTGCCCATATTTAGGCACGACCGTGTTTTGACCGACGCGCGCGGGCGTGTTTTTAACACGGGGCAAAACACGGGCGGGCAAAAGCAAAACACGGCCGTGTCCGTGACAGTGTTTTGCCCAGAATCGGGTTTTTTAGGCAGATTGAAGCCAAAGGAAAGGGAGAGCTGGGTTTTGGATCCCAAACACCAAAGGGACGAACCAAAGAGAGAGAGGGTGATTTGAGGGAATTCTTGGAGTGGAATTGGAGGATTTCTTCACTTTGGAAGCTCGAGGAACAAGCCCGGACTTGAAGACTGATCATCTGAAGATTCTTACTGCAGTCTCTCTCTTCTCTATGGAGTAACTTCCCTTCACTTAGGTTTTGAGGAACCCTAGCCATGTTTGTTTGATTGGATGATTGTATGAGTACTCCTACTTGATAATCTTGAGTTCATATTCAATCTATGCACGTTTTCATGATTCAATTCAGCTTTAGTCGAGATTATTGATTCTGCTTTGATCCTATGAGAGCGAATACCTGATTAGGTCAATAGAGCACCATAGATTGATAGTATTGAATCGATTGCTTTAGTCGAGGGTTGATTCAATGCTTTGTATCGATTGAGAACCTCATTCGATAGAGGGAGTCTAGTTTAGAACGCCTTGATCGGTTGTTCTAGAGAAGGATACGTCCCTCTAGGCAATTGACTCAAGAGGGCCTTGTTCCTTTAGTCGAGACTCAAGGTCTAGTCAAGGATTCTACGCATTGTGAATGAAAGTGAAACATGTTAGAGATCATCAATCATTAATCTGGCTAGTGGCTAGGGGGAATCATACCTAAGTGAGTTCCCAACCTGTAATTAGATTAACTTTAACTGTAGTTTGCTAGAGTAGATTTAGTTCTTTCATCTTAATCTGGTTTGCTAGATAATGAACTGAAGCTGAGTAATAGTAACTCTAGAGACCCGTGGATTCGATATTTATCACTTGAGCCACTATACTACAGTCCCTTTCATTGGATACACTTGGCCATTGTCAGGAGTTGTGTCGTAGCGAGTCACATGGCCCGTTGGCCGGTGTGCTGGGAACCATTAGAGACATTGAAGCACATGTTTCTTCATTATCGGATTGTGGCATGGTTGTGGGAGAATTTGGGTTTAATGTCACTGAGAGTAGGGGTGGATGAGATTAATTTTGCTCTTTTCTTTCGCTAGGTAGTGGAAAGGGAGAAGTTGATGATTTGCAAATCATGAGGTTGGTAGCGTTGCTTTGGCGCATTTGGAAGGCAAGAAATTGAGTGGGTTTTTTTGACACATTTAATATGTTATAAGAGTTTTACTTTACGAGTTTAATGCTGCAGTGGCGGAGTGGTTGGCTTTGTTGGCAGTACCATAGGTCATTGGTGGAGGACATGTAGCTTTGGTCAAAGACGTGGTGAATACCAGTCTCACGTGCTTTGTGAATATTTTTGTTATAGTTGGGTCTCATGCAGCAGATGGAATGGTGGTCTAGGATGTGGCAGATAATACTTTGTATGTGCAAGGTTTTTTCCATGCAGGTTTGCATGATCCTTTTTCGGTCGAGCTGGTGGCTTTTTGTGATGCAATTCGGTGATGCTCTTTGACGAGATTAGCTGAGGTGCTATTTCACGTGGGATGTGCAAGTGGTGATTTATAAGATCCAGAATGGGGAGATGCAAGATGTGGTAAAGGTGATTTTGGAGGAGATGAGCCTGTTGTGTGCACAATACTACTCTTACTTGGTGGCTTTTATTGGCAAGATAAGCAATAGGATAGAGCATGTGGTGGCTAGAAAATTTCTTGTTTTGTCGCTCGTGACTGATGCTAGTTTTGATTTTCGGTTTTGGTTCCTTTTAGGTTTGTAACTTTTGATGTCCTTGATTTCTTGGTAATCCGTGTGAGCTATTATAAAAAAGAAAAAGAAATGCAAGAATAGGTACGATTTTAAAACCATGATTCGAAAAATGACATATGAAAACCGAAACCCACCGAAGCTTTCCGTCATAACTCCTAAGTAGATGTCCAAAAGGTTGAGGCTTTTTCATAAACTGGGCTTATGAACTTGACTTGACCCGTTTGGGGTGGACAGAAACTGAAATTCCATGTCCCTCAGTCGGCCCAGGCCTTGAATCTGCAGACAGGTTCGTTAAGACTCAAAAGTCCAGTGTCCGGTTTATGAAGAACCTAAAATCATAGTGACCATTTATGTTATTAAGCCTAATATAATATGTAGTTAATAAACTCGCCGTTCTCTTTTTCGTATTCTCCAGTCTCACCTAGGGTTTCTGCTCTGCTGCTCTCTCTCACCGCCGTCCGTCATGGTACGTTGCTGCGAATCCTTCTGATTTCTGTCTTTTTCATACTCATTTGACTTTCGCATCCATAGAAGTGGGTTCAATTCCATCTAAACGGTTCCTACTATCGATCTATAGCGTCGGCGACTCTGTTTCATTCTTAGGTTCATATGAAATTGATTTTGTTTAGATGGGTAGCCCAGGCGAGGCAATATATGAGAGCTATGATATGTTCTTCCATCACCTGCTTTCATGTTGTGCGAAAGGATTTGACTTTTTCCCCCACTTATCGTTTAATGACCTAGCTGAGCCAATTGTTTCTGTTTCTTTTCTTTTTTACAGGCCAAAAGAACCAAGAAGGTCGGTATTGTCGGCAAATACGGTACGTTCTTATTACTGAAACCTTTTCCGGTGTTTTGTTCTTGCTGCACCTCAGCAAGGAAAATGGATGAGGCTTAGAAGTTGGACATGGTTTCAAGTTTTAGGTTTTGGGCAATTGGTCGAATGTTTGCAGTTGGTTGGCTCTTGCAATGCAGTTTTTCTTCTTCTTTTGTTTGTTGCGATTCATCCCTTTCGGGAGGTCTTAGATAGCAAGGTCATGTTTTCTGGTACTCTTTTTGATGCAGGTACACGTTATGGTGCTAGTCTGAGGAAACAGATTAAGAAGATGGAGGTTAGCCAACACAGGAAGTACTTCTGTGAGTTCTGTGGCAAGGTACTGAATGACGATGCTATCTTTTTGCTGTATTTGCGGTTGTTTTCATCTTCATCATTGAACATTATATTGATGGGAACATTCTCTCCTTTGCCAGGACGCTGTGAAGAGAAAGGCAGTGGGTATCTGGGGGTGCAAGGATTGTGGCAAGGTCAAAGCAGGAGGTGCTTACACCATGAAGTAAGACTTTAGCTCCCCTCCCTTGTGTCAAAATGTAAGCCCCTTTTGATCTTGAAATTGAAAGCAAGGGATCTAATGCTAGTGTTATGTTTTTCCTTTGGCAGCACCGCAAGTGCTGTGACTGTGAGGAGTACCATCCGCCGGTTGAGGGAGCAGACTGAGAGTTAGATGTTTTGTTGGAATCGTCGGCTCGCTGTATTGTCATTTTTAATTATCGAATTAGCTCCGAACAATGTTGTTTCCTTTCTGGCAGGTATACGTTAGACCCTTGCAAGACCTAATGAACTTCAAGTTTTGGGTATTTGATGAAAGGTTTATGCTTTGTCACAAGTGATGCATGAGTTCTATCTTTCTAGTACAGCTTTCTGCTAACTTGGGTAGTGTAGACTCCCATTTCCTTTGCGGGTGACTGAACTGACTCGATTTTACAATATGACTAGAGCTTGCCTAGCCTGATAAACATCAACTTAGAGCATTAACAAACTAACTAGAGAGCATTATAGTGGCCTTGAAGTTATTTTGAGATGTAAAGATTGATTCCCTGTAGCTTTGTATAAGAGAGTGGATAGTAGAGTGTTCTTTTTAGATTCCGTTACCATCTACTAATTTTCTCATGTTTAATATGAGTTAGGCGGCTCGTTGTTGATCTATCTTACTTCGTTATGTCAATTGTTATTGATAGGGTAAATTGCAAGGTTGGTCACTGGCTTACTAAAAAGGTTGGTGTTTAGTAACTAAACATATTTAATTATGTTCGTAGTCACTCAAAGTATTTCAAGTATGGTCAAAATCAAACTCATACGATGCGATCAAGCCAATTACAAGATCGATGCTAATCAAATCTGGTTCAGCCAATCGAAATACCACTGGTATGACTTCCATGGTTTTAACACAACTCAAACTCATATATTAATTAAAGTGAAAATCCTTCTGATTTTTATTATAATTTCTAATGATTAAGAATATTTTAGAGTTCAAAGTTTAAGAGCATCATTTACCAATATTTGTATGAGTTGTCAAAAACAATGTATCATAGAATGTTGGTTACAAGACCTAGACTGTTCACAATTTTTATTGGGATTGTTAACAATTTTATCACTAATGCTTAAATAGTAATAACATATTACCCTAATTCAATCAAAAAAATTTAGTTTCCTTAACGAATTTATCATTGAAACTTAACTATCTAGCTAACGTAATGCTAAGTGCTAACTCTATTGTATCCTCTAATGCTCCCTTCTCTAACGAGATATTCACCATTGTGACCAAGTGTGGTTCTGTTAGTATATCTCTGCACCACTCAAGTCGTCTCACATCTAAAACTCACTACACTCAATTTAGCAATATAAAGAAATTTAGATAATTAGGAGTCACCAACTCACGTTATCGAAACACAAACAATATTCTTACCAAAAAAAAAAAAAAAAGAAACACAAACAATACATAACAGAGTCTCTATCTCGTAGCAAAGCACTCCCGTTGGAGATGGAAGTTGTAATGAGTTCAGCGGGGTGTTCAAACGGTGTGGTTATCATGGTAACCGTTTTAATCTATAGTATTTGATTAATTTGATTTGATTAATTTTAATAATTGGTTTGATTTTGTTAACTTTTTTGGCTTATTTGGTTTAGGTAGTTTTGTTTGGTTTGGTTTCAGACACTCCTAACCAGTCAAACCAAATTAATCAGTTAAGTTCTTATCCATATATCTAATATATATTATATACACATACTTACGGGTTGTTTGGTTTTGGTGATAGTTAAATAGATGGATTGTCATCAATGCATGCATAATAATATACATGTATATAAGAAAATCCGTGTATTGTAGTTGCATCGTTTGGTTTATATGATGGTTATTGTGTTATTTAAATGAGTTATCTTACTTTTCGGGTGAAATGTCACTTTTACTCTTTGTTTGTAATATAACAAAGCAAGACACATAAAAAAGGTAGGAACAAAATTGGAAAAAAAAAACACACAACAATCTCAATCAAACAATCTCACCCAAAACATGAGATTTAACTATCTGGGTGATAGTTTGTGTCACATCAAGCAAACAATGCATGTATTGTTTGTGCAGAAAATTCAGAAAAACGATACATTGTGGACAATATGATGGATTTGAAAAATGAGAGTTTTGGAAAACCATGGATATATGATGGATTTGGTGGCATTATGGATTTGAACAAGTCTATTGTTTGCTTGTTGGATTTGATTATGGAATTTGTTTGATTAGATTTGTGGATATTAAATACAAATTACCTTGTTACTCTTATCTAATTATATTTCTATATTATAATCCAAATCTTTCATTTAAAAACAAATCCAAAACATAGAAAGAAATTTTAAACTCTTTACCACTATGTGGACTAATAATTCAACTACAAATATATAAATGTATACAATATGGCACTAATTAATAATCCATCTAATATGGTACGCAATATTATGTATCAATTGCAACCAATTGCAAGCTTTATTGCTACAACTCATCATCTTCTTGTTAACTCCCCGATTTTGGAATCCGACAGTCGATCAAATAATAATGCACAAGATGAGCATATGGTTTTATAGGTGAATCTAACAAATCACATATACATTCATATTTAAATATAATATAATTTACAAAATGAAATGATAAATTCTCATATTTATAAAATACGTCATTATTAAAGTTTACAGTTGCATGACCATTGAATTCAAGTAGGACAAATTTGTAATTAAAGATATAAGTAAGGGTAGAAAGGTAATTTACCATCATGGATTTTAATCCATCACCCAAATCCCACCTCAAGAGGTGGAACTTCCAAGTCTGTGGGGTCCACGGATTTGGAACCCCAAAAGAGGTGAGCCCACAAATTCGACCTCCCTAATTCCTTAAAGCAAACGATGGATTTCGGTTCAAGTCCATGATGAATATATTTCCATGACCAAATCCATCATCAAAACCCTCAAGCAAACGACCCCGTATTGTAACTATCTCAACCAAACTATCTAGCTAACGTTAATACTTGGTATAAACATTCAAGAGCCAAACATTCCCTCCTTTTAGGCTCATCAACAATAAAACTCAATATTGTTCCTATATTGTATATATTTGTATATGTAGAGTGTAGACCATGATATATGAACGTCCAATTTTGATAAAATTCATACAATATATTAGATGAAAACGTGAAAATAAGACATTTTTCAACCAATGATAATTGCTAAGAGACTAACTCAATTCGCACAATCACAACAATTAATTAACTCCATACTATTGTTTCCTTCGATTTGTTCTGCTCTGCGAGTTTCTCCTCTTTCGCTTCTTGCTTTTCAGCTCTTTCCAGCCATTTCTTGGCTCTGTCTTTTCCTTTGTTAGGTCTCATTTCCCCCCTTTTAGTTGGGTTGAGGTTTTGTCCTCCGATCTGTTGACTCATATATGGAAATGTTGGCTCGTTCTAAGATGCGATGGAGGTCGGATCTGGTCCTAATCTAGCTTGTCTTCTCATCTTCCTCTCCCTAGTTTACCTCCACCTCCCACCTTGCATATCTATGTGCGTCGGACTCAGAGTGGAGAGCTTAAAGACAAAAGTCACCTTCCCTCAAGTTCTTTCGTCGGCGACTGGTTGGTTGATGTTGTCCCTGGGTTCGATTGGTGGGAGGCAGAAGTCGACTTGCTCGGGGGTGGGATGATGGGAGGTTCTCTTACTCATCCCTCCATCCAAGTTCAATGGGAACGATCCTATGTTTTGGCGCTTGCAATGCAGTCAAAATTGGGATTTTGATCTTAAAATCGTAGGATTTTAGGATTTTACTTAAAGATTTCGATCCTGATTTTACTATAAAATCGATGGACCTTAAAATCATTTAAAATTGGGATTAAAATTGTTAAAATCGTAAAATCGTACCAAAATTGGGATTTTGATCTTATGAGAACAAAATAGGTGGTTTGAGCCAATTTAAAAGAAGCATAACTATTTCGGCGGAAAGGGCAATGACGAGAATCTTTTCAGATGTTTTTCTATTTGAAAAACATTTAAAATAATAAAAATAACCAAATTAGAGCTCGGTTAATCCCTTTCCCTTCACCCCATTTAACTTATTGGTAAAACAATTAATTAACTAATTAATTTATTAATAAATATATTTATAACAAGACGCTAGCATTACTTATTTTATTGGAGTTCAATTATTTTTAGCTTTAAATCATACCTAGTAGACGATGTCGGAATATTACTTGAGTTAAACTACCTAGACACAACACGCAAACAAGAGCCAAACCCCATGAGTTCTATCCCTTCATCATGAATTATTGTGAGTTACACATTAAATAATAATTAAAATAGTAATTTTGGAACATTAATCTTGAGAATTATCTTCTGTAAAAAAAATCTTGAGAATTATCATTTTAAATGTTATGTGTCTTTGTGTTATTAATGATTTAGCTTACTAATATTCTTATATGTAATGTTCTATATGATATTTAAAATCCTACGATTTTACGATTTGATTTTATGATTCCCATATTTTACCTCTGTTTTCAATTTTAGGTAAAATTCCGATTTTAACTCCTTTTTGTGCTTGGCGGCAGTAGTGACATCTGTTGGGTGGCCATACGAAGGTGGTGATTTCGACAACGACGGTGGAGGAAACATAGGGGGCAGATGAAACGACTAGGGTTTTGGATGACATCTCTTGTTTTTGGTTCGGGTCCGAACCCTATTGGGTACCAACCCACTTGTTTTGGGCCTTTTTAATTGATTTTCAGATCCATGCTCTTTTTATTTGCTTGTACTTCTCCGTTAGCGCTTTGCCCCGACCGTCTTCCTAATGACACATATCTTTTTTTTTTTTTTTTAAAGTTATTGAGGGATTACGAATAAGTGAGAAGAAGAGAGGCCGATTAAAATTTGATGCAATTGAAAATTTAATTTATGATGTTATAAATAAACTTTATGACAATAAAATTTGAAGTAATAAGCTACAAAATTACCTGCGTGAATTTTGAGGTTTTGAGAGGTTTTTTCTATTAAAAAACAAAACTAGGTGTGTTACGGCCTCCACTTATTTGTGTGGGTCGCCAGTAGGGCTGGAAGTTTGGTACCGGTATTTGGGATATAACGAATACCGTACCGAATTTGTCTATATTTGGTATTACCGAATACACGTATTATTTTGTGGGATTGGGATTGGGATTGAATTTCAATTGTTATTCGGTATTAGGGATTACGGGATTGGGATCGGTATATACCGAAATACCGATCAATACCGAAATATAAGCTAGTGTGTATTTTATCCTCCCAAGTCCCAACTAGACTCTCTCATTCAATACTACGCGACCCTAAACCACCAAAAGTGTCATTTAATTATACATAGATCATTACATCACTATTTCACACTAGTATTAGTCGTCTCTCAACCTCAAATTCGTCAAATTAAAAATTACCAATTACAAGAACTTAGATGTTAGCTCTAGGCAACTCAAGACTATTTGCTTAGTCTCTTTGATCTAAATTAAACAATAAAATCTCATTTATATATTTAATTATTAATTGCAAAGGTAATTAATTATGTATTCGATAATACCGATTGGGATACCGAGGTACCGATTGGGATACCGAAATTATTTAGGGATTGGGATTGGGATACCAAAATTATTTAGGGATTGGGATTGGGATTAATTTTAGGGTGTAATTCGGTATTCGGGATTTCGGTATTTGGTATTGGAATACCGATACCGTACCGATTTCCACCCCTAGTCGCCAGGCCCAGGCTCTTGACGATGGGAGCTGCATCAAGAGACGGCATTGAGATTCCACAAAAAAAAAGTATTCATGACAATATTTTTCATAGGGAGGAGACAAGACAAAGGAGAGAAGAAAGAAGAGGGCGAGAAACAGCTGCAGCAGCAGCAGGCAAAGGAAGGAAGGAATGAATGAAACTACTGGTTTTGGAAATTAGCCAATCGTCTCCTTCTCCGCTCTCCACTGCGCCCTTGGCCAGTTCGCCCCCTCTAAAAAAATTCCATTTTCCGGTTCTCCCTATGTTTCTCTACCCAGTCTTACGCAAAACTCCCTCTCCAATGGATTCAATTAATTTGTCATTCTCTCATTCATTTCTCTCCCTCTCTCTCTCCTCCCTCTCCCCAATTGCCCGCCATTGCTACTGCTTCTTCTTCTTCGTCCTCCTTTTGGCCTCAGGGTTTCTCGTCCTGGGCCATGGTTCGCCGAATTCTGGAAGGTGGGTTTTGCGATTCCGGTCGAGATGGAAACTGGGTCTCTGTTTTTTTTTTTCTTTCTTTAGAAACTGGGTCTCTGTTTTTTTTTAGTTCTTCTCTGATATCTTTCAGTGTTCTTCTGTCTGTGTGATGATTTTTCAGTGACCAATCCGCCGTCTCCGAGTAAGCTTCCTGAGCCGCGCGGTACCGCTTCGCCTTCTCCGATGAGTTCTTCCGCATTGTTCTTCTTCGCCGGCGTTCTGGTCGTCCTCGTTATTGTGTTGATCATCATCACCCTCTTCTGGAAGTTCATGAAATTGAACGAGATGACCACCAAGTTCGCCAAGAAAGACAATTCGCTGCCGCCTCAAGGTAATAATAACAAACGTTTAGCAAATCGATTTTTTCATGAACTTGTTTTTAAGTTCTGAAATCTGAAGTAATCGTCACTCTTCGAATTAAGTGGTTGAACGTACCCCCTTCACCAGAAGTCAGAACGGGTTGATTCGATGCCAGCCATTAGATCGATGTAGGCTCCAATATTTACAGACATGTCTCTGTAAATATTAGCGAACCTGACGGTTAGATTGATGCGTTGTAATTTATAATATAGTAACGCCCCCTGATTCAAATAATGCAAGTTCACGCTATGGTCCTACTGACCAAACCCCAATTGTTATATCACTCTACATTAAGCTAGAATTTACAAATTGTTGTCACTAGATTGATTTTTTTTTTTTTGGTTGAAACCTAATAACTTATTAATACACAGACTAATTTGATCGTTGCGTGATTTTTCTTTTTGACAACTATGTAGGAGTGGCATCCGAGGTTCTGAGTGGAACTCTCAGAACGATTAGCTACTTCAATTTCCAGACGCTAAAGAAGGCAACCAAGAATTTTCATGCTGATAATCTCCTGGGAAGAGGTGGATTTGGCCCGGTTTATCGGGTAAATTTACAATTCGTTTTTTTTTTGTTTAAATGATAGTATTGATGTATTGTGGTTACATTTTCGGTTAAGATGACAAACGATTTGGATCGTGTCATAAAAGTTAATAGGTCACAAGTAAATTGGTCAATCATATCGAAATATGATCAAATGAGTCAGGTTTGGGTCATACGAGTCATGATTTGAGCGGGGAGGTTACAATAGGGTTATGTCATATATGGGTTTGGTTAGTGTGGTGGTTTCTGGGTTGGGTTAAGAAGCCCCTTGTCTTTTTTCCCCTCTATTTCCAAAGTTAGATTTTTTTTTTTAACCGGTTGCACAGGGCAAACTGAGAGACGGTCGAACAGTGGCCGTGAAAAAGCTGTCGTTGGATAAATCACAACAAGGAGAATCAGAGTTCCTAGCGGAAGTGAGAATGATCACTAGCATTCAACACAAGAACTTGGTACGTCTACTCGGATGTTGTTCCGATGGGGAACAACGCCTACTTGTCTATGAATACATGAAGAACAGGAGCTTGGACCTCATAGTTTATGGTAGGTAACAACTGCTTGATTGGAAAGAGTTTTATGTTATATCTAGTCGTTGCCGTCTTTCTAGAATTGAGTCCATAGTTTACTAGGCTACTCTTCTTGTCTTGTATTGTTTTTCAATCGCTAAAGTTTGGTGGAAAGTTTCAAGCTTCCATGGCTGCAAACAATTCTTATTATTGTCGTCTCCCCTGAATTCCATATGCATGATCTACCTAAAAGAATGGGCTGTGCATGAGCATCTTTAGTCGAAATTTGATTGCTATGCGGTTTCACATTTGGGTTTATTCTTTGTTGTTGTCCTTATATGATATGACCTAATCATGAGAAGTTAAACTAAATGCCATGCCAAGAAAATCGAATCTATTAAACCGACGGAGTCTGCCGTCTGCGGTTCAAAATTTGCTGATACAATCATAAAACAGAGTCCAGAACAGTAAGAGGACAATTGTGTTAAGTTTCCCTTGTATTATTTTGGACTTGATGATAGTTTGATGAAATGGGGAGTGAATATATATTTTATAACCAGGGAACAACAATCAATTCATGGATTGGAACACAAGGTTCCAGATAATCCTCGGCATAGCTCGAGGCCTACAATACCTGCACGAAGATTCCCCTCTGAGAATCGTTCACAGAGACATCAAAGCGAGCAATGTTCTCCTAGACGACAAGTTCCAGCCTCGGATCAGCGATTTCGGGCTGGCCAGATTCTTCCCTGAAGACCAAGCTTATCTCAGCACCACATTTGCAGGAACCTTGTAAGTCCTTCTGAATCAACTTAATTACTAGTGGTATCTCATAACAGGGATTCATTCCACTTTTGACTAATCTTTGTCGTTCATCAGGGGGTACACAGCCCCAGAGTATGCGATCAGGGGCGAGCTGTCCGAGAAGGCCGACATCTACAGCTTTGGCGTGCTCCTTCTCGAGATCATCTGTTGTAGGAAGAACACAGATCTCAGCTTACCATCAGAGCAGCAGTACCTTCCTGAATACGTAAGTGTGCCTAGCGAGTTTCATGAGGCCACCCTTTACCGAGTTGTATGAGGCCTAGCCATTCCAATGGTGTACATTACCTTTTCTGTTGCAGGCGTGGAAGCTATACGAGAAAAACAAGGTGAGTGAGCTGATAGATCCGAGGCTTCGACAACAAGGGATCGAGGACAGAGACGTTGTGCACGTGATCCACGTGGCGTTCTTGTGCCTTCAGCCGCTGGCGAACCTGAGGCCTCCGATGTCTGAGGTGGTGGCGATGCTAACGTGTAAAGCTGATACAGGGACACCCCTAAAGCCAGCATTCTTGGATAAGCGGAGGAGAGCAGAAGGGAGCTTCTCTTGGGATGTAATCTCAGAGGCTTTCCCTTCTCCCTATGGGAGTCTGGAATCTCATCCTGCATCAAGAGCAAAGTAAGAGGCTGATAAACAAAGAGGTAGCTTGATGTTCAAGTAAGCTAAAAAAAAAAAAACAAAGCAAAGACATTGTAATTAATCCCTAATCCGGAAGACATCCAGTATTCTTGTGAAGTTCATGAAGTAGGGAGTAAGTAGAACTAGGGTTTTCTTCCTTTTTCCCCCTTTTTTGAAATTTCACTAGGACCCTCTCAATTTCATAGGTTATAGGAAGTCCACACAACATTTGAACTAACACCTTGTGTAGAGAGAAACAGGTGTGTTTCCCCCCCAATCAAGTGATGAAATGTTCAAAATTTCATCCAACTATGTTCTGAATCCGATTGATTAATTCGTAATAAGCACATCTGGAATGACTCACATACATAATAAATGCCAGATTGATAAGGAACAAACAGATTTCCGACATACATGACATGTGAGCCATTAAAGACATGGTTACTAACCATGGTTGACTCTGTTACTGTTAGTAGTATATTTGGAAGATCTCTCTATTGCGAGAACTATAAATGGATAAGCAACATGATACAAGGACTTGTCCATGGGAAATAATAGTACAAATATACACTTACTAAACGAACATAGTATAGAGACTAAAGACTTTATCATTAACTGAAAAACTGTCCAAATCCTTCTACCTCATGACTCTATTTATAAGAAGATTGATGTACAAAATAGAATCTTACAGTCCCACTGTGCAAAATAGAATCTTACAGTCCCTAATGGACAGTACAGAGGCCTTGAACTTTCAGCCTGAACTGAAAACCAACACATGAATGTATGAGAAATATTACCCCACCCTGACCCTCTTACTACAAGATATGGTATGAGCAGTAATGATTACCTCTTCTGGAGTCTCAGCCAAAGAAGCCTGATCAGGTTACGGGAATTTCTTCCTGTAATGCCTTGCAAGAAATGCTATTAACTGCAATGTAAGGAAGAAAGAAATTTGACCAGACATCTTTTGCAACCAATCAGTATTTTGCTCACAAAACCACAAACTGATAGCTGCCCTTTTACCTTGATCTCTTCAGCACTGAAACCCTTGAAATGGTTTCCTTCCTATAGAACAAGAGATACATTCACCAGAGCATAGATCTTATTAACATGTATATTTAGCACGGGAATTCTGTGCTGCTAATGATGCAATTTGTACAATGATGACACACTAAAACTGCAGTGGTAACCTCTTTTACAAGCAAAAAGCCCTGCGTTATGAAGCAAACAAGATGCCTCTCAAGTCTCAAGGCATTCGAAATTCTTGCCACCTAAGTTACCAAGCTCACCATATTGCCTCAAAGCCTTCAAATACCCTGTCACAATATCATCTTCTCGAGTTAGGGATCAGAAAATGTATGTCAATCGACAACAAGCAGAAAACACCAATCTTACCTTGGCAATGGCAGCACATCGTGCACCATTTCTAACCCTCTTCTTATTATTATTAAAACCTGGTAGCAAGTCTCACAACAGAAATCCACCTAGGATCACCATTGAATCCGAAACCAACTTCATCGAATTACCCCTTCAGCTCCTCAGCTGACTTGTCAATTTCAGATGGCACGTTGAGTAAAATGTAGCTGAGATTTCCACAAGGAGAGACAAAGTGAAAGGATCAGAGGGAAACCCTTGCTTAACGTCGCCATAGCCATGAAACACTGCTTTCTCCACTGCTCCAATTGTTCCGGAGCTTCCAGCAACAACTCAAACTCGAATCTTGTCACTTGCTGAACCAATCCAGAATCCTTTACAGCTCCCCTAAGAAATCCCTCATTCCTGAGCCATCTCCACCAGCGAATCGCTGAGTCAAACTCACATGACCTAGCTTCAAACTCGTCGCGAAATCGACAATCCCTCCTTCCGCAATCGCGAATTCAGTCGATCCGCCTCCGATATCTACGAGCAACGCTCTCTTTTCCCTGACCGGAAAAAATGAATCACTCTGGAGTATGCGAATCTCGCCTCCTCTTCTCCGGAGAGAACGGAAACGTTGAGCCCGGTGGCGGCGGTTTCGATGAGCTCGGCTCCGATGGCGGCCTCCCGGACAGCGGAAGTGGCAATGCAGCGAGTTCGTTGAGGTGGCATTCAGCGGGCGCGAGGATTTCGGTGAGTTGGCGCCTGGCGGAGGCAATGGAGAGCTCGGGTGATCGCGCCGGAGGAAATTGCCCCGGGGAGGAGATTGATGCGGCGGCGGAGTCACGGCCAAGGCAGACGCAATTAGAGTGGCGATCGACGGCGAGGAATCGGCCCGACGGCGGATGGAATCGACGATGATCATCTTCATGGAGTTGGTGCACATGACGATGACGGCAAATAGATGATCTGGCAGCAGGAGCACCTGCCGGAAACCAAAAGGAACGGTGAAGCAAAATGCGAAACGCCTATAAAAATACGCGAAATGGAAATGGCAACCTAAAGCGGAAACGCGGGAAGTAGAGTGACGCATGAAACTGAAACGCCTAGCAGAAACGGAATGAAACGAATAAGTTTCGGTTCTACATACTGAAACCGCAAGGCGAGAGGGCTTCAAAAGAGGCAAACTTCTTAAGACCGGCTCAACCCTTAATTCGGAAGAGTTCGTTATTAAACGAGCCGAGTCTAATCTCATCTTTGTTCGACTCACGTGACTCGCGAACTATGATTCTTAACCTCATTATCCAATGATTGAAAATTGCTATGGAACTCTCCCATTTTTGTGAATTTTCTTGTTGTTTTGGAGTTATGTCTTATGAGTTATATTTTACCGATTCTTTCACACAATACATTTACAATGTTATATACCACTCGTCGCGAAGTACAAGGGAGCGTACCATTTCTTGTATAAGGTGAAATGATAGGTTAGTGTTCACCGGAAGCACCAAGATATGAGGAAAATAGAACCGGTATATTCCATTATTGTTCAACAACCGAAAGTCGTCATTCATATGTTAAGGTGACACTTTGTATTCAATCCACCAATCTAATCCATCACTTAGAAACCCAATTAATCTAATCCATTTAAATCCAATTCATTTCATGCAAATTCAATTAG
Organism: Linum tenue; assembly: GCA_946122785.1. Taxonomy (NCBI): domain Eukaryota; kingdom Viridiplantae; phylum Streptophyta; class Magnoliopsida; order Malpighiales; family Linaceae; genus Linum; species Linum tenue. Next base: position 42,257,292 of record CAMGYJ010000002.1, read on the forward strand.
TTTGTTTTACAAGGATTCATGGATTGGATTGGTGGATTGTCGGCAAACTATAGTTTAGTACCTATATTTTGTAATTTGGTACCTAAATCAATTTAGATTGATTGACTCATAGATTATTGACAAATTATAGTTCAGTACATATATTTTTAGGTGCAGTACTTATATTTTTTTTTTAACAAAAAATGTCATTGGAAAAGTTTGTTTTGATATATTAATTTTTTTATCATGACAATTTATTACCTAAACTTTTCAAAATTAACATATAAGTCCAATTAATGCTTAGGTTCACTTTGTTCATGAATCCACCCATTGATGAATCAAAAATCCATTGCACACACCTAGACGAAGCTTATTAAGAAAGTGCAGCCCAGCTGGGAGAAACACACAGATGAAAAAGATACATACACAGGAGCAACTGCACGAACCACTTCTGTTATTTATCATCATGACCATACATTATTATTGTTGGGCTAACAGCTAACTAATCATTTTTGCAGAACTTGTAGTTCTCGAACCTCATGAAGCAGCTGCCCATGTTGACCCGGGCGCCAATCCTGTCGAAACAGCCGTCGGAGATTACCGCGAGGGCGGCGTCGAGGCAGGTCTCGCAGTGGGCGATGTCCTTGAAACACGACACGGCACCGTAAGCCGTTGCGCCTCTATACGACGCACGAAAGCAGCGCTTCTTCGCAGGGTGGTTGATGAGCTCCGGCGTCGCGCTCAGCAGCTTCCTCACGAGCGCCGCGATCGCACCGGCGGTGGGGTCGCCGTCTTTTATCCTGATCGGGCTGCAACTTGGAACGCCTGCAGCTTCCATTGCACGATGATCTGTTTGCTTCCTGCTGCTCTCGCCACTAGTGCTGCTGCTGTTGCAAACCAACCAGATGATTGCCCATACTATTACAGAACTTGCTCCTCTCATCATCATCCTCCTCCTCCTTCTTATCTTTCTTTCTGACTTCCTTTCCTTCCTTTCTTTAATTGCTACATATAGCTAGCTGGTTATGGCTATACGTTCCGGTCCGGTTAAATTGGCCCGAATTGATCCGGTTCCGGTCGGGTTTTTTCGAGAATATAAGGATTGGATTGAATACTGTCAGGTTTTGATCTGATCCGGTCTCAATTCGGTCTTCACTTTAGATTGAGGTTGTGGGGATTTGAGTGGATTGAGGGGGGATTTGAGTGGCCCGAGGCCTGAAAGGGTGAGGAGGTTAAATTTTGGGTGTTGGGCTTTCTTATCCGGTTTTCGGTCCGGTCTCAAAAGGTTTTTTACCTCAAATCTAGGCTCGAAAATTAAATTGGATTGTTTGCTATCCGGTCCGGATACAGTCTCGGTCCGAGTTATACGATCCGGTTTCTGGTAAAATCAAAAAGCTGGTACTAAATAGCCACGCCTATAGCTAGCTAGAGAGTTTCATGGATTAGGGCTTTAATTAACCCCTTATTAAAAGCGATGCATTTCTTGTCATTGTTTGTTGAAAAATGTGCTGCATGCTGCCGAATGCCGAACACAGTTTGTTCAAGGTGTAGCCTGTTTGGATAGACAAAAAACTCAGGAATTGGAATTCCATTTTGAATTCCAGTTCCATATTTTATGTTTGGAAGGATAAAAAGGTCGAGAAATGAATTCCATTTGGGCTAAGTTTTGGGAATTACAATTCCTATCAAAAGTGATAGGAATTGTGTTTATGAATATGGAATTAGTGGGTCCCATCACTATTTATTATTATTTTATTAACCAACTATCACACTACTCTCTTTCTCTATCATTCATATTTCATTTCCCAAGATAAAATAAATATATTATATTATTAATTATTGTTAAAAGTGCAATTCATTTCTTTAGTTGGAGGAATTATACCAAACACTAAAATTGGAAATGGAATTCTATAAAAATAGGAATTGGAAATAGAATTCCATTTCCATTTCTTCTTGAATTGTATCCAAACAGGCTGTAAAGGTCTTAGATGTGAGTTATCAATAATTACGTTGATAGATAGAGTTATGATTGGTTACGGGACTAAGGTGCGTATGAGTGTTATGAAAATGCAATACTCAGATATCTATACAAGAGTTTTAAACTGAGCTTGAAATGACATGTTAATCATTAAAGAAACAAAACAAAAAAACAATTTGGTATGATGATAAAGTCTTCTCAATTTGGTTACATTCGAGGTGCTGGGTGATACAGACAAATTAAAGGAGGGTCAATCTCCTAAGAACGAAAATAACATATTGAAGTGATTATCATCTTGTTCGTGAAAAACTGAAATAAAGTTTTTTCAACCTAAAGTCAATTCACGTTTAGCTTAATTGCAGGGGTATTAGGACACAAAGGATTCATCAATAAATGTTTCATAAAAGCAAGAAGGGACGACAACGGAAGGATGTCCGGCGATACACGGAAAGAAGCGTCGAGAAAGTTGATGGAGGGAAAGAAGCGTCGAAAAAGTTGATAGGTGATGGTTGCTAGGTTTTTTGGGAGACGATGGAGGGGAAATGGTTTTTGGGCAGACGAACACCAAGACTTTGCACTCAACACGGGACCGGGTGAGACGATGGCAGGAAACACCGAGAAAATTGATCGGAGATGGTGGAAGTGAAGGTTTTTGGGAGAAGACGGAGGAAAAGGGTTTGGGGGAGACGAATCGTTCTGCGAAGGAGGGTGGCTGATTTCTCTCCCCCACCGAATTCTTTCCCTTTTCAAAACCCGATTGACGTCAGCACATTAGTGGGCATGCAGATCCAGTGTGGGCACTCTCTTTTTTGCCCTTGGCCATTATCAACCGTCAGATAGAGAGGAAGGGGGACAGACGACTACTAAAGGAGAAGCGAAATTGACAACCCCTTAGGAGTTGTCACGATATCCAGTCCTTTAGCATAGATAAAATGCAATTAGGATAGTTTAGGTAGCAAAACACTGTATATTAGACAATTGGATAGGTTTCTTATTTGTTTCCCCCACTTTTTCTCTCTCTTGTTTCCTATGTAAACAGACCATAAAGCCAGCTTCTTTAACTGGATTAGTATTATAGGAGGGTTACTGTTTGCCGCCCGTGTAATTACTATTTGCCGCCCGTAAATTACACTAAAAAGACAATTTTGCCCTCCAAAATTTTCTTTATATTCTATTCTCTGGTTTAGTTTTTTAAACTACCTACACATCACCCGACCACCAACCCCCCACATTCACCATAGCCAGAGTCACGGCCACCGGACCAACGTCAGCATAATTCGCCGGCCACTGGACGACAGCCGTACCACATCGTCGGACCAGCGAATCAGGTAAACCCCGTGCACTGACCTCCTGTATTTTGCCCGTCCCCCGGCAATGTTTTTTTTTTAAAAATTTGATACATATTATTAATTCTAGAGCTAATAATTTATATTTAATTTATTGTTTTTATTTATATTTTACATAGTTAAATTCGTATGTAGTTTGAATTAAGCGCTTGTATTTTGTTGTAGCGCTAATTAGTTTATTGTGTTTAGATTTAATTCGTAGATCTAAAGAAGTTTAATAATTTATATTTAAATAATTTTCTTATCGTCAAATTATCGTTATTTTGTAGAGTTAATTAAATTATTGCATTTAGTTTAATTTTGTAGAATCAATTGAAGTACAATTAGTTTAATTAAGCGATTGTATTTTGTTGTAGCGCTAATTAGTTTATTGTGTTTAGATTTAATTCGTAGAGCTAAATAAGTTTAATAATTTATATTTAAATAATTTTCTTATCGTCAAATTATCGTTATTTTTTAGAGTTAATTAAATTATTGCATTTAGTTTAATTTTGTAGAGTCAATTGAAGCACAATTAGTTTAATTAAGTGATTATATTTTATTTTAGCGCTAATTAGTTTATTGTGCTTAGATTTAATTTGTAGAGCTAATTTGGTTTAATAATTTATATTTAATTAAATTTCTTATCGTTAAATTACCGTTATTTTTTAGAGTTAATTAAATTATTGCATTTAGTTTAATTTTGTAGAGTCAATTGAAGCACAATTAGTTTAATAAAGTGATTGTGTTTTGTTGTAGCGCTAATTAGTTTATTGTGTTTATATTTAATTCGTAGAGCTAATTTGGTTTAATAATGTATATTTAATTAAATTCCTTATCGTCAACTTATCGTTATTTTGTAGAGTTAATTAAATTATTGCATTTAGTTTAATTTTCTAGAATCATATAATTTGTACCTTTCTAACGAGTTGTAAAATCATAATTGCAGGTGGACATGGCTTACAATGTTGAACTAATTGGTGATTACAATTTCGAAGATGATGTAACAGTGACCAAAAACATCGCGATGTCTCTTGGTTTCTTTCTAACTAAGGGATTATGAAGCCACGTGAGTTGCGCAACAATAGAGTATTGGGTATGTGTTATATGTATTGCGACAGATGCAGTAGGGAGAGGAAGTTATACAAGTCGGATCCTTCCAAGGTGAGCCGTGGCAATACAAGTTCAAAAGGATCTAATTGCATGTTCAAGGTTAAAATCAAAGAACTACTGGTTGATCCAGATGCTATTGATGGACCTTCATTCTGGGAGATACAAGTAGTGATGGAGCAAGAAACTGGTTTAAGGCGAGGGTATCACAATCATGAGAAGATGCTTTATCCCGAGGGCCACAATCAAATGAATAAATTGAGTCAGGAGGATAAAGAATCTCCGAAGCAGATGAGAGATGTTGGGGTACCTCCGTCGCAACAGAAGCAGACAATAAATAAGCAGAATGGTGACAAATGGCATCACACCAAAAGGCAGATGTATAACCTCGGGTCCAAGTCTAGGAAAGACGAGATGGGCGAGATGAATGCAGTGCAGTATGCGTTGCAAGCAGCTGAACGTGAGAATTATCATATAGAGGTTATGAAAGACGATAACGACGTGCTTACACATCTTTTTTTTGCCCATCCAACTTCCATCCAGATGTTGAAGGCTTGGACGTACGTGATTCTGATCGACTCGGCGTATAAGACCAATGCATATAAAATGTCATGGGTGGAGGTCGTACGTGCTACTCCCGTTGGGAAGAATTTCAACATATGTTGTGCTCTCATGAACGATGAGACAAAAGAGTCGTATCATTGGCTGTTGGAGTGAATACAACAATTGCTCCATCCACGCGTGCCCACTGTCATCGTCACCGACCACGAAGGTGGACTACTTACTACGGTTTCTGTGGTCTTCCCCTGCACCACGCATTTGCTATGTGTTTGGCACATCAACACTAATGTGCAGAAGAAGTTTTTGGAAATATTTGGGAAGGAAGGGATGGATTTGGTCAACGAGGCTTACGATCAATATTGGTGTCCTATGCTTTATTCTTTGTCCGAGCAAGATATGTTGGCCGCGTTTGGCCGCTTTAGGGCAAGATGGGGCAATTACAAACCACGTCTGTTGCAATACATACAGGGAGTGTGGTGGCAACATCGAGATAAGTGGGCAGTTTGTCATACCAAAAATGCGTTTCATCTAGGAAATACGAGCACAAACAGGGTTGAGTCGTCACATTCCGCTTTGAAAACTTTCCTCCACAACTCGCGAGGATCTATGAACACTGTATGGAAAGGAAACCACCGCTACATTACTAACCAACTCGGGGAGGTTAGATGATGTTGGAAAACTCTAGACAGAAAACCCTTTCAGCATCCGGTGGTACACTCTTCACATACTTGAGAAGGAAGGTAAGCATGCAGGCAATTATATTAATGAAGGAGGCTGAAGAAGAATTGGCGGCCCGCTTGGAAAAAAATGAGAACTCCCGATGTGCATGTCATTTCTCTGTGACACACGGCTTGAGGTGTGGATGTCAAGTTATGGATGGCAGAGTGCGAGACATAGAGATATACCCGGATGATCTTCATATATATTGGCTGACACTGACATACGAGCATCCACCCAATGCCCAGGAGTACGTGCCCCACGAGGATGATGCTAAATGTCACCTTCAGGAGTTGGTTGATGAGGCTGTATGCAGAGGACCAGAGGCAACGAAAAAAGCAGCAAAGAACGTGTTTCGTGGTCTCCACCCAGCGGAAAATAACATTCACGAGCCAGAAGTGAACAAATTTAGAAAGAGATGACCAACCAAAAAATCAATTGGAAGAACTAAAGGGTGGTGGGAAAAGATACTGCGAGGCAAGAAGAAAAACATGAAAAAGAAGTCGGGAAGCACAACGTCGGGGTCTACAAAGTCGACCAGTACCAAGTACACGGGGACTCAGACAGACGAGTACCCGTCAGACGACCATGCAGCTGTGGAGTGTGATGATCCCGAAGATAACAACAAATACAACTGTTCTGACACATGTACAATTTAAAAATTTCATAAGTGTAGTTATTTATATTAATAGTTTATGTAGAATTTGTGCTGATTATCTATTTCCTTCACAAATATCCCTGGATCCAGCACCCATTATGATTACGCACACATGGAACTGCTTCCTGTCTTCGTTCGGGACCTTATCATTGTCATCCACGACCTGGTGCCAGACGGTCATTGTGGGGTTCGTGCACTTAGTTTTGCATTATATGGTAATCAAGATGGGTTCCCAGAGGTTAGACGACTACTTGCTAAAGAACTCCGTGAGCAAGATTGGCGATACGCACCCATCTACGGTTCTGATGTGAATGCGGCAATCAGACGCATTGACATCGCTACTACAGCACTAACGACAAATCGTCATTGGATGATGGGTGTGGATCTATTCGTATTTGCCACACTATTTAATTTGGCTGTTGTCATGTACAACAATATCCTCTTCCCGGTACCAAATACGTACAAATGTACCATTCTGCTAGTGGACAACCTATCTGGGGCAACCAGTCCTAGAGGAGTCATTGTTCTGCATTTCGTCCAGGATCATTGGCTAAACCTCTCTTTCCCGGCGGACAAGATACCGATGCCCCTGTACATGGCATTTGGCCAGGCGGTCACCAAGATAGCGTGCATGGATGGGATACATATTTCGCGCCGTTTAGTCAACTATGGTTCGATCTTGGGGGTGGGATGCATAGCGGTTCATCGCGCAAAAAGAGGGTTCCAAAGAAATAAATTTGTAATCGAGAGGGAGCCCGATGTACTCGTCTTTAATTTATATAAATTGTAATGAACGTCTTCAATTTAAATAAATTGTAATGAAGGTTGTTTACGTCACATGGAAACATGATATAATAAAAATATCTGAAGTACAACATAAACGACATAAGTCATAATCAGATACAACAGATAACATAAGTCATAGTCTAAAAACAACAAATAAGAAACTGAACACCACATAACATAAGTCGTAGTAGAACAACAGAATAACATAAGTCCACTCGTCTAAAAACAACAAATAACACTCATACATATGACATAACAATCATACAACTACTGTGGAGGTGGTAGAAAACCCGACTTCCTCCTAAACTCGGGCCACATGTTCCCAACTCCATGACATAAGTCGCAGTACTCGTAGATATCTCAATCCACATATGGTGTGACAACTGTAAACAAAAACCATACAATTTAAATACGGCTAAATTGCAAGTTTGGTCACTGGAATTACTTAAAAATTTCATGCCTCTCCCACATCAGCATTACCACTCTGGCCCTCACCAGGCTGTGGAGCTCTGTAGAAACGCCCTGCATGGTCTCTATAGATCCCAATAATAGCATGAACCCTAGTAACGACATGTGATGATCCGTTGGGGGCACCTCTGTCTCTGATCGGACTGACTCGTGGAATGCGATACTCAACAACATCCGACTCATACTCCTACGACTCGTCATCAATCTCGTCAGAAGGCTCAAACGGTGAAGTATGATGATCACGACTGGGACGAGCTCCACTACCAACCATACTAGGCAACTGAAAATCAAACCGAGGAAAACCGTCTGCCCTCAAACTCATCGGTGTCACTAGTGGCTGTGGCTATGGCTCATCTCCATCATTTCGGTCCTTATTTCTCACACTAGCGCTAATGTTACGCCCAATGAATCTTTTCAATCTCTTTGCTGCTCCTCCAGAACTACGTGATCCTCCAGAACTACCAGATGACGCCATCTCTAAACATAGTCAATAATTTTCTATTAATCTCTTATAATAAATTATTTGTTGAGAAATTATTTGTTGTTTTATAGAATAATTATGATACGCACAATTTGTTATCTAATTAATTTAACTAGATAGTTATTTTACTTAATACGATAGGTAGTTATTTAAATAATTATTTCAACTTACTCAATTACTTAACTAAAACATCATAGATAATTATTTAAAACTAAGAATTATTTACAATTTATTTAATCCAATAATTATTTAGATAATTATTATAATAAATTATCTATTAGCATAGTCAATAATTATCTATTATTAATTATGATACATACAACTTGGTTACCTTATTAATTTAACTAGATAGTTACTTTACTAAATACGATATATAGTTATTAAAATAATTATTTCAACTTACCCAATTAATAAACTAACACATTATATAATTAACAATTTTATACTTATTATTCAACTAATAATTATATACTAATTATTCAACTGACAATTATATACTAATTATACAACCAACAATTATATACTAATTATTCAACTATCAATATTAAACTAATTAAGATACTAACAATTGTATTTAAAATAAATCTAATAAATATCTATTTAAACTGAACCATTCAAACCCAATCAGAAACCCAATCAGACCGGTTCGTCAAGACCGGGCGGACGAGGTCCGACCAGACCGCGCGAACCGCGTCCGCTCTGGCCAGTCGGACGGCATCCGCTCCGGCGTGTCGGACGGCGACGAGAAAACAAATAAAAAAAATACCTGGAGCGAGCTTGGGAGGTCGGCGGCGGCGAGATCGACTCGAACAGCGGCGACGACGACAGATTGGGAGGTCGGCGACGCTGCTGTGGTGTGGTCGGCAGTGGCTGCAGCTTCTGGGCTCGACGGCGTCGGCTTCTGCTCGGCAGGAGGGAGGAGTGGTCGGCAACGACGGGAGGGCGGCAGGAGGAGGGAGGGTCGTCGGCGACGGCGGCAGGAGGAGGGTCGGCGGCGGCGGCGACAGGAGGAGGGTTGCTGGGTGGGAGGCGGCATATGGGTTGGGGGTGGGAGTTGAAGGGTTGAGGGTAGATATGGTTAGGGTTTTAGAATAGGGCAGGGGCAAAATCGTCATATTTTTTGTAACTATGGGTGGCAAATAGCGGTTCATTTATTATATACGATTCTCTCTCCAATTAATCAACAATCAAGATTGAGTTTTACTTGAATTGGAAATCTAATATAAAGAAATTTGTTATTGACGCTGCTTTGTAGACGGTTTGGAATCGAAAATTCTTATCATTTTAAAATAATTCCCGTGTAGAATTAATTGTTAAATAAATTCTTGTGTTTGATATGTCATATTCAAATTTTTACAAATAAAATGAATTGAATTCCCCAACCATGTTTGGTATATGTTTAGAATTGAATTAAATTAAAAGTTTTCAATTACCCTCTTATTAAATTTCGATAGAAACAATACTCATTGAAAATCCAATTTCTAAGTAACGCCTTTGGTCCCGTAAGTAGAATTTCAAAAATGTTCTTGTGTGTTTCTAGTTTATTCATTATTTCTTCTCTAGTATTTTCTCGATAAACCCTACACTCTAGTTGTGGCTTCTCAATGTACTAATAGTCTAATACAATCAAAGTAGAAGTATCAAATAACCAACATATTCTACTAGCGTTGCAATCAAATTCTTGTCGACGTTCCTCATACTGCATGAATTGGTGCCAAATAATATATGTAGAAGTAATTTAGTAAACAAATAAGGATAATTATGTCATTCTATTATAATATTGAATAGTTAGTGAAATTTATTTGAAAATTTCATCTCAATTTCTCGGAATTGCTATAACTAATTTCAATTCCGCAGATTCCTCGAATTTTTATATTGTTAGATGTTACATATTGCCAATCTTCTCTTATAAAAAAAAATATATATATATTGCCAATCTTCTAACAAATACAAACCGAGAGGAACAATCAAACCTCCCCCTTATACCTATGCAAAGTTTCCTAGAAAGTTCGGGAAAGATTCAACGACGCCCGGAAATATGAACTTTCCGGGAAGAACGGTGTCGGAACCTGCTCGGAAGTCTGTTCTTCCCCGGAATATTCCCGACGACCGCCCGGCCACTTGACTTTGTGTTTTCATTTCCAGCTTATTTTTTAGCTTCAAACCCTTGACTTTGCTTATTACTTGTACCGTAATACCGTTGCTGACTGTACATGCGCCGTTTTCATAAGTTCGATCGGAATGGGGAATTATGCCAACCTACTAATACACCGTTTGGTATAAATTAATTCTATAAGTTTTGAGAAATTCATTTTGAAATGAAATCTTTTTATGTTTGGTATTTAAAAGAATTCATTTGCTATTCTAAATTTTGAATTCTACGAAATTAGAACTAATTATAGCAATTTCGAGAAATTGAGATGGAATTTGCAAATGAATTCCACAAGCATTTACTAATTATAATAGAATGACATAATTATCCTCATTTATTAATGAAATTACTTCTACATATATTTTTTTGCGTCAATTGATGTAGTATGAGAAACGTCACCAAGAATTCGATTGCAATGTTAGTAGCATATGTTAGTTATTTTATATTTTTGCTTTGATTGTATCAGTCCTTTGAGAAGGCACAACTAGATTGTAGGGTTCATCCACGAAATATTAGAAAAGAACTAATTAATAGAATATAAACACACAAGAACACTTTTGATATTCTACGTATGGGACCAAAGACGTTTTTTAGAAGATGAATTTTTCATGAATATTGTTTTTTCCGAAAATTAATAAGGGTGTAGTTGGAGAAACTTTTAATTTAATTCAATTCTAAACATATACCAAATATGGTTTGGGAATTCAATTCATTTATTTCTAAAGATGGAATATGACTACCAAACACAGGAATTCATTTGACAATGAATTATACACAATAATTCATTTTAAAATGAAATGAATTCTCAATTCATTTGGTACCAAACGGTCTGTAAAATTGGTTTGTTTTCTTTTCGCCTCAAGGTGGATTCATTTTGCATGAAAAATATATAAATCTATTATACTTTGAGATTTTATTTTTTAATTAAGTTGGTATTTTGAGATATTTTAATTATCCAAGAATAGCATCTTGTGAGGTTATGAAATAAAATAAGAAAAAGTTCATTTTTTAATCTTTTTACTACCACATGTTAACGAAATTCCAGTCCCTCCGATTAGGGGTGGCTATACGGTCCGGTCGGTTAAATTGGCCCAAATTGATCCGGTCCAGTCCGACCTTTTTGAAAATATAAGGACCAAAGATTGGATTGAATACAGTCCGGTCTTGATCCGGTCCGGTCTCAATTCGATCTTGATTTTAATATTGAGCTTGTGGGGATTTGAGTGGCCTAAGACCTGAAAGGGTGAGAGGTTGGTTAAGTTTTGTACTAAGTGCAAAGATTTGTGACCGTTTATGCAAATTACCCTTGAGTTTTGGGTGTTGAGCTCTCTTATCCGGTCTTTATCTAGTTTTCGATCCGGTCCCGAATGATTTTTTACCTCAAATCTAAGTCCAAAGATTGGATTGGATTGTTTACTATCCGGACCCGGTCCGGTCTCGGTCCGGGTTATACGGTCCGGTTTTGGGTAAAACCAAAAAACCCGGACCAAATAGTCAGCCCTATCTCCGATCCTTAATTTCTGACTCCGGTTCTGATAATCCGAACTTAATTTATTAGTTTCTCTTATTAATTTTCAATTGGCAAGAATTCACACATATGTGTTTTGGGAAACACATGTTCTAGTTTCTTCAGCTCAAATTATTCATTTTTAGTATGACACTCATTGAAAAAAATGCTAGAACGTAATCATATTTTAAAAGGTTTGAAAAATTAGATGCATTTCAAATGAAAATTATTTATCTTCATGACAGCTTATTGTGTGAATAAGTTCACAATAAATGTGTTTCGTGTTTAGTAAACTTGTTCATAAAAATAATGGCATACAGGACCCACTTAATAATTAGCTCCCCGAAACACGTTGATCCGTATAGAATTAATAACCACATTCATTAAGATAATCCTAAATTTTAATAAATCTTATTCTATCTTGTTACCACCTAACTACCAACCGAAACCAATCCGAGAGTGGAAGTTCAGTGATTAATGAATTCATAGGGTTGGAGGAGATCTCAAGTACTTAACTTTTCAGTAATCCAACAATCATTAATTTGTAGGGATTAATAATTTAATCTAATCTTCTTGTTTGAGTGATGTAATCGAAGGTTGTTTAATGAACCGCGTTTCTGCGAATATAGGAAATTAATAAAATAAAAAATGAGCCGATCAGAATCTTCCCATCATCCTTCCCTTCTCTTCATTTTGTTATTATATTATATCACATCTCCAAAAAGTCCAAATCAATAGAGATAGTTAAACAAAGACCCACTGCACTGCAGTGACTGATACGAAAGCAAGCAACGCGCCAACGCGCCACATACTCAAACCGAACGGCCAACGGCGGCCGTACCCAATTATTGGAGATAAGTAGGGCTGGGAAACGGTGCGGTCTGGTCTGCAATTATTGGAGATAAGTAGGGCTGGGAAACGGTGCGGTCTGGTCCAGACCAGACCATATATACGGTCTATGGTCCAGACCGAGAGGCTGAAGTATAGACCACAGACCAGACCATAGACTATACGGTCCGGTCCAGACCACGCCTGTGCGGTCTGGTTCGGTCTGGTCTGGTCCAGATAGACCACACTCAAAGAAAAATGCATAATTTGTTTAGTCAATCACACAAAAAATTAAACCAATAACCAAGAAAAATAATTATTATTTGCCTTAAAACATTAATCGTAACCTGCATGAATAATTTTGATACGGGAACGGATACTATAACAACACCTCTGATGTTGTTATAGTAACATCATATCTCATTAAGGGTAAAAAGGTAAGAACACAAAGGGACAAATTAAAACAAAAAAAATAAAACAAAAAACACTCGATCTCTTCTCGTACCAGAAGTCCAAACTCTCTTCCCCGTCGGCGTCTTCTCCTCCCGTACTCTCTCCTCTGTCGTTGCCGGGAGCGCCGCACTCATATCCAGTGGTAGAGGCGTCGATCCTCCTTGGATCCAAGGCAAATAATGATCACTGAATGTTGGAAGGAGCAAATGGCTCCCTATTCTTGTCTATCGACTTGATCGCTGCCCTCACAAGAATAAGACTGCTTGGGGGTATGCCGTCGTTCCGTTGCTCAAGCACGACGACCTGGCCATGATCAGATCTCTGGTCAGATCCGTAATTAAGGTCGATTCACCCAAAGAGACGCTCTCGTCGGCTGCTTTAGAAGCCTTCCTTTGCCACTGCTACTGCTCCGAAGCGTTCCCAATTTCTCAGACAGAAGATGTGAACTCCACTGCAAATCCTTCCAGAGTTCTCTCATCTGCAGATTCTAGTGACGATCATCTCGCAATTGAAAAAGTTTGAGTAATTCGATTATAAATTGTTGGTGTCTCGAGCTTCGATGGAAACAAGGATTAATGCATTTACCAGCCAAAGTGTCTGCCACTGCCAGAAGCGAACTCACCTACCCATTCCACTATCGATTCCTTTCTCTGCTAAATCGAATCCCATCACAGCTAGAGAAGAGAAGAAATTTCTTCCTTTCTTCCTTTTATAGCGGATCAAGAGCCCAGCTTTTATGAGTCCTTATCCTTCCAATTGGGAACTACGGAAGGAAAATCAATTAGGTAGAGTTGTCTACATGTTTAGAATGGAATTTCCAGGATATATATGGTGGAGCTCTGGGTTCTTAATATCAAATTAGTCAATGTGTAGTCAAGTGTTGCACTCAATGCTTAAGAAATATGTGTGGTAAGCTTTGGGCATATCTATGGTTGTCCGAAAATCTCCTAGTGCAAACCACAAATGCAATAAAAACAATCCACAAAAATACACCGGAAACCTCCTAATGCAAACCACAAATTCGCTAAAACATATCAGAAACCTCACAAAGCAAACCATAAATATTTTGCAAAGCACAACAGAAACCCCCTAATGCAAACCACAAACACGGTAAAGCAAACCAAAAACGTGCTAATGCAGACCACAAATATATTAAAACAAACCAGAAATCTCACAAAGCAAACCACAAAAGTTTCGAAAGCACACCAGAAACTTCTTAATGCAAACCAGAAACCTCCTAATGCATACCACAAATCTCCTAAAACAAACCACAAACCTCACAAAGCAAACCACAACATTTGCGAAAGCACACCAAAAACCTCCTAATGCAAACCACAAACATAGTAAATCAAATCTACAAAAAGCAAACCTTAAACGTCCTAATGCAAACCACAAATATATTAAAACAAACCAGAAACCTCACAATGCAAACCACAAAGTTTTTGAAAACAAACCAGAAACTTCTCAATGCAAACCACAAACACAATAAAACAAACCATAAAAGGCATAAAAAATATGAGAAACCAAACCGTAAATCTCACAATGCAGACCATAATATCCGGTGGTCGTTGACCGTTGACCGGTCAACGAAGACCGTTGACCGTTGACCGAACTCCGGTGACCGTCAGTGAGCAGATTCCGACGCCGATAGGCATATTCCGGCCCCGGTGACTAGATTCCGACGCCGGTAAGCATATTCCGACTCCGGTAAGCATATTCCGGCCACAAAATAGCATATTCCGGCGACAAAAAGCATATTCCGGTGACCGGTGACCATTTTCCGGCGACCGGTGGCAGAATTCCGGCGACCAAATTTTTGGGCAGAAAATAAAAAAAATATTTTTTATTTTTTTATTTAAATAAATTTACATAATGACAATTATACCCCTGCTTTGATTTTACACTAGGTCAACTCATTTAATAAAAAGTCATCACAATCCTAGCTTCCTATTGGTTGGGGACTAGTGTTGTTACAATAACAACACAATAAGTGTTGTTACAATAACCGGTCCCTTTTGATACCCTAAATCTTAGTGCATAACAAAAATCCAAAGTAAAAGCATCCCAACTTGCACCATAACGTTATAAACATTAACATAGTGTCATATGGAGATACAATTATCTCTACTCTTTGGTTAAATGTGGTTGTGAATGAAAGAGAGACGAGATTCTCAAAATTAAGGTTGAGACTTGGGTGTCGTTGTGGGAGTTGGGAGAGTGATCGAATGGGCTATTAACACGTATTGACAAGTCGGTTGGGTCCACGGTTTGGTCCGGTAAACCGCGGTCTAGACCAGACCAGACCAAGAGATCAAAACATAAAATAATACAGACCATGGACCAGACCAGACCATACTTAACGGTCTACGGTCCAGACCAAATTGTGCGGTACGGTTTGGACCACGGTTTTTCTAACGGTCTGGTCTATTTTCCCAGCCCTAGAGATAAGTGTGGGTAACGGATCGGATATGGTACTCCCACCTACCCACCTATCGTTGGGAGGACGTCCTTCCAGCGGAGAATATGATATTTGTGTAATGTGATAATTTAGTATGCGATTTACATGAATGTATAAGATAAAAATTATGCATACCGGGTCCCCGAATTTTATCAAACCTCAAACTGAATTCGAACCGAATAATAATTCGGTTCGGTTTGGTTTTTCATACAAAACCGAAATAGTGAGGTTAGCTTGTATCTTCTCTTGTTTAAATTATTTTCACCCCTAATGTAAACAATAAATATGCATCATCAATGATAAAATCAAACATTTCAACACATAAGTCATAAAACACTAACATGATTCAAATATTTAAGTCTCATAATAAGTAGAAACATAAAAATCCACCATTTAGAGCTTGCAATTATAATAATTCGGTTTTTCGGTTCGGAAATTCAGAAATTCGGTTCGGTCGAAAGGACCCTGGTTTCCGAAATATGCCCTTTTCTCTTCCGAATTCCGAACCGAATAACATTTATTCGGTTTCGGTTCGGTTTATATTCGGTTCGGTTAGGTTCGATTTGGTTTTACCGAACCGTATGCCCACCCCTAGTTAGAAATCAAACCTTCAAGAATATCATATTCTCATAACATAAATATCATCAAGCCTTCAAGAATATCATATTCTCATAACATAAAAATCATATTCTTGAAAGCTTGATTTCATACTACTATCTATTATAAGAATACATTTTTCTTGTTGGACGAATATGTATTCATGTAGATCGTATACTATATTATCATTACACAAATATCATATTCTCCAGTGGGAGGACGTTTTCTATTCTGGGTGGGTAATGGGAGATTTTGATGGGTTTAGTTCTCAAATTGACTTATCCGCTAATTAACGAGTTGGTATAATTTTTTTTGTTAATAAAATAAACTTTTTTTCTCTTTGCCTTCTCTCTAGACTCCCACTTTCCGACAAGAGAGGGAGCTGCTATCGGCATCTATCCGCCGACCGGCGGTAACTAGGGGTGAGCATTGGGTGGTTTTATGCGATTTGGGTGGGTTTAGAACCACCCACTACGTGGTGGGTGAAGGAAGCAATGACTCACACCCACCCAAGCATTACATGTGGGTGGGTTGGGTGATTGCGGATGATGGGTAGTTGGGTGGATCAGTGGGTTTATAATATATATTTCATATGATCACATAATTTAAATACTTTTAAACTTAAAATAAAAAAATCAAACTAAATAGCATTCAATCCATAAATCAAGTGAATCATATAGTTTATAGTATTGGTATTGGTAGCTGTCCATAAATTACAAAATATTCAATTGATAAACATGGTCCGAGCCCGATAATAACCAAAGTTCAAGAAGGAATTAAGCATAAGGCAAACGTTTTGGTCTTGCCGAACGTCTCATTTGCCTAGAGGTTGTGAGCGTAAATAGCTTTTTAACCTATAGTCGCAAATTACAATTCCAAATTGATGGAAGGAATGAAGGACGAATCGGTGGTAGTTTGAGATGGTGTCAACACAGTCTTTTGATCGAAATTGAGAGAAATTTTTGTGGTTTTAAGGGTTTATTTTCAGTAAAGCTACATGTTAGAGCTTCAATGGTTTGAGGTTAAAAAGTTGGGTGGGTCGTGTGTCAACTACAGTCCTCCTGCACTCACCCAATCTTTTGTGGGTTACTTATTTCACAACCCACACCCACCCATATATAGGAACCACTCACATGATAATGGGTGGGTCGATTGCGGGTGGATTTGTGGGTTCAACTACA
Source organism: Linum tenue (assembly GCA_946122785.1). NCBI lineage: Eukaryota > Viridiplantae > Streptophyta > Magnoliopsida > Malpighiales > Linaceae > Linum > Linum tenue. Next base: position 42,274,531 of record CAMGYJ010000002.1, read on the forward strand.
CAATGCTCACCCCTAGCGGCAACCCTTCGCCCCTCTATTTCCTTTGTTTTCTTCTCTCTGCATGTTTCACCTCTTTTCATTCCTGTTTTTCATCTCTTTCTAGCCATTTTTAGGCTCTGTCTTTCCTTTTGGTGGGTCTCCTTTCCTCCCCCTCTAATGGGTTGAGCTTTTTTCCTCATATTTGATGACTGACACGCCAAAACACAACACCAAACTGCGACCAAGTGTAATCGCAGTCCCGGAATGCAGTAACAGGCAAGTTATATTATCAACCCGGGGTCTAGATCTACTGCTTACTCCGTGATTCTCTATTATCTAGCAAACTAGTTCGAGTGATTGTTGTTTAAAAGCAAAAGCAGTAAGAAAGCAGTAAACTGTTCGGTTTTCTAAAGCAGGTAAGAGTCACTCGGGAATGAGTCCCCCTAGCCCCTTAGTTAGGTTCAATTGCAATTCCCTGGGTTGATTTACTGTTGATTAGACTGCGGAAGATCCGACAGTAGCTTGGAATCTCTTAAGCTGACCAAACCCTCTCAGTCTAACTACCCGGCAGACGACTAGTCTTCACCGGGATAGAAAGCTGAGGCTATGAACACAGAACTCCACTACTGGCGCCAAGAACACCAGTACAAAGCAGTAAACTGGCTAACTCTCGTATAGCCAATCTCCTACTATCGAATGAAGAGGCTCTAACAACCTAATCAGATTCTATCTATCTCAGGTTGAAGCAGAAATTGAGACAAGCTGATCAGACTCAAATCAATTCATTAAACATGCGTCATTCGATTAAAATCAAACAGTAATATCATCCCAAGTCATTACAATCAAATCCCTAACACAAGGAACTAGGGTTCTTCATACCCAAGTGAGAGAAAGGTTCTACTCCATAGAGAGAGAAAGGAAAACAGAAATCAGAGTAGTCATACTCATAAAGATGAGGAAAATCTGCTCTGGGATGTCAATCTTCACTCCTAGGGACGCAATCTGGGCTTCAATGATGAGAAATCCACTCCAAAATAGCCCCTAGGGTTTGTTCTTCGCTCTTTCTCTCTCTAAAACTCTGTTTTTGCCCAGAAAATCGAATTCTCCTTCCTTGGCTCGAATCTGCCTCCAAAAACCCGACTCTGGGCGAATTACGGGCAGAATTACGGCCGTAATCACGTCCTGCCCGTAATTCGCACCAAAACGCACGTTTCACTTAAGCTGCAGGAGGAGGAGATACGCCCGTAATTTCCCAATTATCGCCAGTAATTTGGGAATTACGGCCGTAATTCTTGGGGTCTTGCCCGTAATTTTACCACCGAGAAGAATTGCTGGGGAGAAGGCTCGGCCAATTAATTACGGGCATGCCCTGGCTAATTACGGCCGTAATTTAGCAGGGGCTGCCCGTAATTCTGTCTGTGCTTCGCCATTTGACCTCCAAATGACCCGAATCTTGCGCCTATGCACCTCTTTACTTGCTAGGACCTGAAATACGACAAAACAACACAACCTAGCGTAAAATAGGCCAAGGGACAATCAATTCGAGCCAAAATGGACAGGAAACCAGAGTGAAAACACGTGCAAATACGATGCTATCAAATTCCCCCACACTTAACTGTTTGCTTGTCCCCAAGCAAACCAAGTACTACACAAGGTAAGCTCACATATTTCAGTCAACCAACATTGGGGACAAGTCATAAAGGCACAGAACACGTGAATCAAACTGGTTTTCAAACACCAACACATGAACAACTTTAATAACAACCTGGACAACCACCACAAAGGACATTCGAGTGCAGCAAATCTAGTAAAGGAAGAGTCTTCCTTCTGTTCACCAACCAACCCAGACTTGACTCAACCACTCACTCAAAACAGTCAACTCATGCATCCAACTCAAGACATCAGAACAGAGACCGAGCAATCTAGGTCCTCACCAGGGTACAAGAGTATAAAGAATATGAAAATGAATCACTCACTCTCGACCAGTGGGGTCAGGACAATTTAATGCGAAAAATGCGCATGCTATTTCTCTCAATCCCTAACATCTCTTCACCATGATGGCAGCCTCTAAATGCTAGAGTTCACATATGGGATGTCATCACTGACTAATCAGGAGGGCTTAGACACAGGTTCAAATGACTGGCTAGGGTCTTGGACATGGGGAAAAGGCCTTTTAGGTGGTGGAAGTATTCATAGCACAAGGTTCCACATTTTCCAAACACACAATCACAGTCAAACAAACCGGTATTTTCTTTATGCTATTCTGCATTACTCAATATCTTAAGATCACAAGAGCGAAGGAGGCATAAACATCAGCATTTCCAAGCCAGACTGCTAAGAAACACTACTTAATGGGCATTATTAAGATTTTTGGTAGTGGCTCTCTTTTGCTTTCAATTTTTCTTTGTTTTTCTTTCATTTTTCTTTTCATTTCTTAAGAGAGCCACCACTTCTGCACAGATTTCAAACACCTGCCCAACTTTTAAGCACTACCTCCAACACTCACATAGACTTTAGCAGAAACAACAGAGGAAATGTAAAAACCACTCTGTGGAACCTTCTAAAAGATGCAACAAGGGTGATTTTTTCCGTTATGGACCAAAAGAAAGGATAACACACGGCTCAAAGGGGCTGACTAGGGGATATGACACATCAGGACAGTCAGTTTTTGGGCGTGGGCTAATCCTATGCCCCCATCATTTTAGCTAATGACAACGTGAATGCTGCACATCATGGAAGAGGGATCTATCGCACAAGAAAGAAACGAGCAGGCTCAAATCTCACATGGCTACCTATATGCTCTATCTCACATTCTGATACCCTGAACTAGATGCATAAACGACTGTCAAGAACAAGTGATCAGATCAAGTCACAGTTGGTAAGCAAACAGCTGAAAAACTGAACCCCTACATCGTTCTACTGCACATCTCAGTCCTCATTATAGGTTGTCCTAGTCGCAAACAAGTTGTCATGCATTAATCCGAAAACCGTTCAATACATCAATCAACTCACAGTGCCAATATGATCAAACAGCAGTGCTTGGAGCCCTCAAATCGTAAGATTCGGACAGCGGACTAGGCTCCAAGTACCCATATATACGTTCCAATAAATACAAAGAACCCCCCCACACTTAAATGCGACAGTGTCCTCAATGGAGCGAAGGGAAGGGGAACGATGATACCGTGAAACAGTGGTCAGGAACGTTGCCCGGATGGCGGACCAGTCAAAAGCAGAGGACTGGACAAGGACCAGTCCGAGGGCACAGAGCTAGAGCCAACAGAACACACACATGGGGTGAAAGACAACATAGTTCCAAGTCAACAATCCACACAATGGGAACACGAAATAAAAACCAAACACAATCTGGAGTCTAATTCTGGAAAGAAAGACAAAGTCCGAGCGCGATGTGCCCCCTCTGATCGAATTACGGGCAGGGGTGGTTAAAATTACGACCGTAATTCTCACCCCCTTGCCCGTAATTTCTATGCCGAGCCTGTTTTCCTCTCCTGAATTAATTACGGGCAGGGGGTTGATGGATTACGACCGTAATTTGTTCCCCCTTGCCCGTAATTTCTATGACGAGGGCCCTTTTTCACCTGTTTTTGAGCTGCAAATTCGTACATCCAAACCCAAACATGCCCTGGTTCAAAAAATACACCACCATAGACCAAAATAGACCATCCGGGGCACGAGAAACATTCCAGAAAGACTCCAGACAGACTCAATGACTCGAAAACGACAAAAATTAAAAAGGAAAAAGGATAGAAATGCAAACCGTGATGGGGTTGCCTCCCCACAAGCGCTTCTTTACCGTCTTTTAGCTGGACGCCAGTATGGATGCTCAGGGAAGTGTAGGATCAGGTGCCTTCAAGAGCGGATCCACATCGCTCTTGAGGTACAGCTTCAAATGATGGCCATGCACGCGACGAATGTGACCACCAGCATTTGCCAACTCGACTTGGCCATCCGGTAAGATGCAAGCGAGTGAATACTCGGATGGCCAAGGTGGGGGCGGGACCAGCTCATAGTGGTCTCCGGCTTTCTTTTGAGCAGGCTTAGCTGCCTGCAGTTTCGGCCGCCACTCCTCCTTGATATGTATTTTTGGTGATGGAGTGGTCAGGAGTGGCGGCGAAGGTGTGGGAGGCGGGTCCTGCAAAATAGGAAGCACAGAAGGATACACGACAGACTCGTGCTCCTGGTGAGATACAGCATGCAGAGGTAACGAAGCAGGTATAGTGTTAGCAACTGAAAACGTTATTCGCTCCTCGCCATCCCTCAAAACTAAGGTCCCATCATGCACATCTATGAGGGCCTTGGCGGTGGCCAGGAAAGGCCTTCCCAGTATCAATGGCACATTCACATCCTCATTTATGTCCAAAATCACAAAATCAACAGGATAATTGAATTTGCCAACCTTAACCAGAAGGTCTTCCACTATGCCCCTAGGATGCACTACAGATCGGTCTGCTAATTGAAGGCTCATCCTAGTAGCACGGGGTTCACCTAGGCCTAGTTTCTTAAACAGTTTATATGGCATAACATTTATACTAGCACCTAAATCCGCCAAGGACCTCTCTACATGCAAATTGTCAATAGAGCACGGGATAGTAAAACTACCTGGGTCCTTCTGTTTCTGCGGAAGCTTGTTCTGCAGAATGGCCGAGCACTCCTCGCTGAGCTCCACAGTGGCCAGCTTGCTCAGCTTCTGCTTCTTTGAGAGAAGATCCTTCAGGAACTTCGCATACTTAGGCATTTGAGATAGTGCCTCCAGGAAAGGCACTTGGACATTCAGCTTCCTAAGCATGGCCATGAAGTTCTCGAACTCTGCCTCCAGCCTGTCTTTGTGCAACCGAGTAGGGAAGGGGAGTTTAGGGATATACTCCTTCACTACTGGTTGTGGTTTAGGTGCAGGCACCTCCACCTCCTTCTCTACTTCTTGTTCAACCGCTGGAGACGCTAAGACAGGGCTCTCTCTCTCCGGTTCCCGAGCAGGGGGATCAACAGTCATCTTGCCACTCCTGGTCATGATGGCATTGCAGTGCTCGTTCAGGGGCGGCGGATGAGGGATGGTCTGCCCGGGTAGAGTATCGGGAGCCCTTTGAGCTACTGCCTGAGCCACACTCCCCAGCTGGGTCTGGATATCCTGCAAGATAGCCTGTGTGTTCCTCTGACCAGCTTCAAGAGCCAGGAATTTACCCGATGCCTTCTCCATGAACTGCTCAATGGTGTTGAATTTCTGAGCACTCGAACTGGCGAGAGAACCCACCAAGTCCCGCAGTTCAGCCATCTGATCATTCTACACTAGGGCAGCAGGGGCTGCACCTGGCTGCTGGAAAGGTCGCGGCTGTGAATGAGCAGCATGCCCTTGCATGGGCTGATAAAGAGACTGTTGTTGCTGCTGGAATTGCCCCTGTCTGGGCTGATATGGTGGCCACTGGAAGCCTGGTGGTCCCTGGGGAACTGGTGGTCTGGAATTTGCCCCACCCCAGGAGAAGTTAGGATGCTGGCGCCACCCCTCATTGTACGTGTTGCTGTAGGGGTCATTGCGCCTGACATTATTGATGAAGTTCACCTGCTCCTGGGGTGTGGTTGATTCCTTCATCGCCTGGCAGTCTTCCACTGTGTGATGGGTGCTTTCGCACCATTGGCAGAGCATCGCCTGCTGCTGCCCGGCCCCTGGAATCATTCCTGAACGATCGATAGCTGAGACCAGCTTCGATACTACCTGCACCAAATCAGAAGACTGGGTGCCCACAGCATGCACACCCCGTCCAGGTGCTCGTCTCGATCTCCTGGCAGTGCCTCAGTCGTACCCGTTCTCCGCCATCTCCTCAAAGAGTTGATTCAGCTGTGGCGGGGTTTTTGTCAGCATGTTCCCGCCACAAACCGAATCGATCAGCTGCTTGTCCTCCGGAAAGAGGGCATGATAGAAGGTGCCCACCTTGAACGCATCATTGAAACCATGATTGGGACACCTGAGAAAAAGGCTGGTGTACCTCTCCCAAGCATCTCTAATGGTCTCATCCTCATCCTGAGAAAAATGTGTAATCTGCTTCTGGAGATCAGCTGTCTTGGATGGAGGATGGTAGCGGGTGAGGAACTTGTCCGCCAGGTTGGCGAACGTGGTGATGGAGCCCGGAGGTCGAGTGTCTAGCCACTCCTTGGCCTGCCCCTCCAGAGTGAATGGGAAGTACCTCAGCTGGATAGCATCTGCTGGTACCCCATTGATCTTGATCCCATCGATGAGCTCGTGGAATCGCCTGAGATGTGATCGAGGGCACTCTCCCTCCTTACCACGGAACACTACTGAACCGCGCAGCATGGTGATCACTGAGGTGCTCACCTCAAAGTTGTTGGCTGGGACATGAGGGTGTTGAATGGCTGACCTCATGTCTGCAGCCCTAGCGGTCCAGTAGGATCCCATGGTCTGCTCCTCCGGGATCACGTCACGGTTCTCTGGATCAGCCATCTCGCCTTCTTCTTCTTCTAACTGCAGCTGTGATAGCTCCTCCTCCGCAGCCAGTCGTGCCTTTAGAGCCCGCTTGAAGTTCCTGCAAGTTCGTTCAAGCTCCTGGTCTAACGGTAGTAGATCTCCCGACTGGCTACGGGTCATGCACTACCTGCACACAGTCAGCAGAAACAACCCGTGAAGGCACACAGGTGGAAAAGGAAAATGCAATAAAGAAAAAGGTAGAGTAACAAATTATCACGTTTCCCCAATAACCTAGAGGTTCCCCGGCAACGGCGCCAAAAACTTGACACGCCAAAACACAACACCAAACTGCGACCAAGTGTAATCGCAGTCCGGGAATGCAGTAACAGGCAAGTTATATTATCAACCCGGGGTCTAGATCTACTACTTACTCCGTGATTCTCTATTATCTAGCAAACTAGTTCGAGTGATTGTTGTTTAAAAGCAAAAGTAGTAAGAAAGCAGTAAACTGTTCGGTTTTCTAAAGCAGGTAAGAGTCACTCGGGAATGAGTCCCCCTAGCCCCTTAGTTAGGTTCAATTGCAATTCCCTGGGTTGATTTACTGTTGATTAGACTGCGGAAGATCCGAAAGTAGCTTGGAATCTCTTAAGCTGACCAAGCCCTCTCAGTCTAACTACCCGGCAGACGACTAGTCTTCACCGGGATAGAAAGCTGAGGCTATGAACACAGAACTCCACTACTGGCGCCAAGAACACCAGTACAAAGCAGTAAACTGGCTAACTCTCGTATAGCCAATCTCCTACTATCGAATGAAGAGGCTCTAACAACCTAATCAGATTCTATCTATCTCAGGTTGAAGCAGAAATTGAGACAAGCTGATCAGACTCAAATCAATTCATTAAACATGCGTCATTTGATTAAAATCAAACAGTAATATCATCCCAAGTCATTACAATCAAATCCCTAACACAAGGAACTAGGGTTCTTCATACCCAAGTGAGAGAAAGGTTCTACTCCATAGAGAGAGAAAGGAAAACAGAAATCAGAGTAGTCATACTCATAAAGATGAGGAAAATCTGCTCTGGGATGTCAATCTTCACTCCTAGGGACGCAATCTGGGCTTCAATGATGAGAAATCCACTCCAAAATAGCCCCTAGGGTTTGTTCTTTGCTCTTTCTCTCTCTAAAACTCTGTTTTTGCCCAGAAAATCGAATTCTCCTTCCTTGGCTCGAATCTTCCTCCAAAAACCCGACTCTGGGCGAATTACGGGCAGAATTACGGCCGTAATCACGTCCTGCCCGTAATTCGCACCAAAACGCACGTTTCACTTAAGCTGCAGGAGGAGGAGATACGCCCGTAATTTCCCAATTACCGCCAGTAATTTGGGAATTACGGCCGTAATTCTTGGGGTCTTGCCCGTAATTTTACCACCGAGAAGAATTGCTGGGGAGAAGGCTCGGCCAATTAATTACGGGCATGCCCTGGCTAATTACGGTCGTAATTTAGCAGGGGCTGCCCGTAATTCTGTCTGTGCTTCGCCATTTGACCTCCAAATGACCCGAATCTTGCGCCTATGCACCTCTTTACTTGCTAGGACCTGAAATACGACAAAACAACACAACCTAGCGTAAAATAGGCCAAGGAACAATCAATTCGAGCCAAAATGGACAGGAAACCAGAGTGAAAACACGTGCAAATACGATGCTATCAATGACTCAGATATGGAGATTATGGTTCTATTCTAAGATGCGATGGATGTCGTATCTGGTCCTGATCTGGCTTGTCTTCTCATTTTCTCTCCCTGGTCTACCTTCATGTCTCACCTTGCAGATCTAGGTTGCGTGGGAGATACAACCTTTGGTGTTGGACTCTGAGTGGAGAGCTTGAAGATGGAAGACTCATTAGCTCTGGTTCTTTCGTCACTGACTAGTCGAATCATGTTGTCAGAAGTCGACTGGCTCGAGTTGGGATGGTGGGAAGTTCTCTTCCTCATCCTTCCATCCGGCTTTGGAGGGAATCGATCCTCAGGTCTGGCGCTTGATGTTGGTGACGACGTCGGTTGGTTGGTCATATGGTGGTGGTGGTTTTGTCGGCGGCGGTGGAGGAACCAGAGGGGGTAGATGAAACAGCTAGGGTTTCAGAAGCTGTATCTTGTTTTTGTCTGATTTTGAGCCCTATTGGATGCCGACCTATTTGTTTTTGGCCATTTGATTTTCAAATCCATAGTCCTTTTATTTGCTTGTACTTTTTCGAAGATCGAGTATGAAATTCTGTTTACTCACTTTAAATTGAGTATCAGTTTCCCTCCTTTTCCTGCTAGGATTGGAAATCCTGTATTTTACATATCCATACGATTGAGTTAGGGCTTGACTCGATCTCATTTTTAATGATACTTATCTTTCAAAAAGAAAAAGTTGGTATAATTGTTATGGGACAATCCAAGTACCACATCGAAAATACAAGGGAAAGGACCCGTGTATATTAGTGTCCACCAAGCTCATAGTACGAGGCCTTTTGGGAGGAACCCAAAAGTAAAACCGTGTATGCTTGCCCAGAGCGGACAATATCGTACTGATTGAGCTATAGAATTTCAACAAGTGGTATCAGAGTCTGGTTCAGTTTGGGGCGGTGGACGTCAGTTTGCTGGGACCCTCATTTGGTGACTCAAGATTTGAGATCTATGTTTAATTTGTCTGGCAAGTCAAGGAAGATCTCAGTATATTTGGTGGATCGTAGATCCACGTCTGTTTGGCGGGTCAAGGAAGATCTACATTTGTTTGGTGGATCTAGGAAAGATCCAAGTTTGTTTGGAGGATCAAAGAAGATTCGCGTTTGATCTAGCAGATCAAAAAGGTGATCTCAGTCTGGAAAATCCTTGTCTCGAATAGCTTGTCGATACAAGGTGTTTGTCAAGGAACATCTGCGTATGTTTGGTGGATCAATGAGAGATCCACGTTTGTTTGGCGGATCAAAGGAGATTCATGTCTAATCTGGCAGATAAAAAAGGTGATCTGCACCTGAAAAATCCTTGTCTCGAATAGCTTGTCAGTACAAGGTGTTTGGCGGATCAAGATAATTGTTAGGATGAGAAAAACGAAGTTCGTGGTCCTTGTCTTGAGGGGAGGATTGTTATGAGAAAATCCAAGCACCACATCGGTAATACAAGAAAAATGACCCTCGTATATAAGTGTCCACCTAACAGGTGATCTGCACCTGAAAAATCCTTGTCTCGAATAGCTTGTCAGTACAAGGTGTTTGGCGGATCAAGATAATTGTTAGGATGAGAAAAACGAAGTTCGTGGTCCTTGTCTTGAGGGGAGGATTGTTATGAGACAATCCAAGCACCACATCGGTAATACAAGAAAAGTGACCCTCGTATATAAGTGTCCACCTAACTCAATTAGTACGAAGCCTTTTGGGAAGGAACCCAAAAGTAAATCCATGCGTGTTTGGCCCAAAGCGGACAATATCATATTAATGGAGCTAGCGGCGAGATCTCGACATTCTTTTTCGGGTTGGGTTGGGTGGGTGGCGGATGAATGCGGTTGGATCGTGAGTTTACTAACAAAAGCAATTCTTCAACTGGCCATTAAGAAAATTGACTAACATTTATAATAGTTTTTTCGCAAATTAGTAAGCTTATATCAATTTAGACATTTCCCACTGTGTCTCCTGTAGACCGTGTAGTATTTGCATTAAAATTTTTATTACTCCATAAACCAATTGTATAGAGAAAATTGACACATTTTGTGACTTTGATACAATTAATAGTTTATAATATGTACATCAATATCTAATAGTCATTACATAACAAAGTAATCAATAATAGTAGTCCAAAATATTCATTTTCATACACTTTTTAAAAGTCGATGATCAATGTGTAGTGCATTTAAAATATACGATCACTATTTGATATTATAAACAATAAATAACATTTTGAATGATCCGCAATCCACCCACAATTCAACTTAACTTATTATTACTTTTAACTTTTAAGCATATTTTACTCGATTATTTGTGGGAATTAATTAACACTTTTGGTCATTCTAGTTCTTGTTTAGTGAAGTAGTGCCCTAACTGTTAACGCGGTTATGAGTTCGTTTGTGTACGTCATCTTAGATTTCCAACACCCTTATTGAACTTGTTCGTCATCTTTTTTTCTTTTTTCTTTTTGATGTACCATTACCATCTCAGTCCAATCCTCCCTTCCTTGATAAGGACGAGTGGTTCTCCTTGTTTGTTTCTTGTTGCTATAGTTCGAGTATACTGACATACAGATCACGACGAAGAGGGTGGCCATGTTGATGGTGGCTCCAAAATAAGTAAACAAAACACTTTTAGGGAAAAGTTGTGTACGTAATTGTCTATTTTCTAACATGTAATTGTCCATTTGTTGGTGTTAGATCATAAAACTAAAATCCTCTCATAGAACTTGTGCCTCATCACATAACCGTATCAAAATAAAGAAGCAACTTCCCTATCATATAATTGATCAACAAAGACGACTCTATATCAACATCGTGAAAGATGCAATCACTAAACTCAATGCAGATGATCCCGTGAAAATATTATGCACAAAAGAAAACATACAGAAACTCGAAAAGGTCTCGACCTAGTAAAACCATGTGACACACATTCTTCATCCTTTCAACAAAAAGATCGTTGGTTTGAATACGACATATGCATTATGACCCAAGATTTTTCGTATTAATATGGTGGGAGTATGAATACGATAGCAATTCAAAATTGAGTGATACTGAGAGATGTTATGCTTTCGAGTCTAGCTGATTCGCACATCTAGCTAGTCAATCATTTTTCGTGTTTCTACGATTTTGCCACTCACCAATAGAATTGTTCACTCAAACTGTCCACTCTCATACTTATCTAAAAGAACATATGCATCAGCAGCGTCCCGTTAGTAAAAAAAATCCATTTAACTAAAAAAATGAAAACCCACACAAAACCAAAACTCAAACCTCATAGTGGCATGCCCAAAAGTTTGACACAACAAAATGAAGGCCACAAGAAGCCACTATATAGCCATTTTGGCCGCGTTGTTTATAAGGTTTGCCCCAAAGTTGACATAATTGTACATTTTTTTTAACTCCAACTGAACCTTCCAAGCACCTTCTCTCCCCCCTCCACCCTATATAACCAACCCCAAATCCAACCCTCGTCCTTAACTCATTTTAAATCCTCATCAACAAAATCTCCAAATCTCAGCATTCCCTGGCGAGAACAAATCCAAACCCAGAACAAGGAAAGACAAAATGCTGCCGAAGAGACGCTTTGATGCTCAGTGGGCAGAAGAAGAAGAAGTCAACGCCGGACATGGCGCTGCAGCTGGTGGAAGATCATCATCAATCCCTTCTCCAAAGAGATTCAGAAAGTACGAAACCAGAAACAAAAAAAAAAACATCTTTCTTTCTGCTTTCAATTAGCTGCAGGAATAGGGATTTGCCTGCAAGTTCTTAACTAATTTCTGACTACCGAACTATCTGTGAAATAATGTTGCAGCGCGGTGAGAGATGTTCTTGGGAAGCAATCCATGGCGGACTTTGCCTCCAGCATGGAGCCCTTTCTACGATCAGTGGTATGTATGGGTTTCTTTCATTTCTGGGTTCCTTCATTTTCTTTTCTTTTCTTCGGTTTTATTTATTTCGTCCGCCATTGATGAGCACTCGAAGAAAAGTAGTCGTAGATGTATAGTAAGCTGGAAAGAGCTGACTTTGGCTTGGTCAAAGTCTTCTTAACACAATAATAAAATCGTTCCACTCGTTTTTGCCATTTCTTTATTCGTTCCTCCTCATTAAAAAGTGATTATTAGCTTCACAATCCAATTTTTGGGGGGGTTTAAATTTTAATTCCAACTTGTGCAGATTCGTGACGAGGTCGAGAAGACGGTTGCTCAATTGCTAAGCCGACGACCATCCTTCGGTTCTTCCAGGTCAGTTAACTTTCCATGACCAACTATTTATCTTTAGCGACGGAGCTTTTTTTGGAGACTACAATATTAAGACGGGATTTAGTCATTTCTTTAAGGGTTGTTTGATGAGGAATTGTAACGGATCAATTTGAAATAATTGTACCAAATTGCCTCGTTTGCCAGCAAAAAAATTTGGATGGATCAATCTGCCCGAGGTATTTCGAATTGATCCGTTTTGAGTCAATTTCAATTACCTGGGGTGGGGCTGGTGATTCGTATTGACTCGTTTTAATTGCCTCGTTTATAAAACGAGACAATTGATCAAATTGACTCATTTCTCCGGATTGATCCATCCGACGACCGACTTGTGATTGAAGTTGTTAATTAATCTCTTTTACTGACTGCTATGATTGCAGAACGTCTTTCCAAGAATCAGGGGTGAAGAAGGGTTTGGCTCTTCACTTCGTGAACAAACTTCCTTCCCGCATCTTTACCAACGGCAGGATCGAAGCCGAGGACGGGAACCCCGTCAGGATCGTGCTCCTCGATGCCGCGTCCAATACAATCGTCACGTCGGGTCCGCTGTCTTCTCTGAAGATTGAAATCGTTGTCCTGAACGGCGATTTCGGCTCTGTCGACGATCGAGAGGATTGGTGTGCGAAGGATTTCAACGACAGTGTTATCAAGGAACGGGAAGGAAGGAGGCCGCTAGTGGCCGGAGAGCTCAGCGTTGTGCTGAAGGACGGAGTTGGGCGGATTAGCGACGTGGTTTTCACCGACAACTCCAGCTGGCAACGGAGCAGGAGATTCCGGCTGGGCGCTAGGGCGGTGCAGAGAGGCGATTCGAAGGAAGCTGTTAGGATTAGGGAAGCCAGAAGCGAGCCTTTTGTGGTCAAGGATCATCGCGGTGAACGTAAGTGTGCCCAAATAATTATAACCGCGCTATTATTATGGATGTTTGCGGGATATTGATGTTCGTGACAAAATATAACATTTGATTGAATTTTTTTTTCCTCAGTGTATAAGAAGCATTACCCTCCAAAATTGGGAGACGAAGTTTGGAGGCTGGAGAGGATAGCGAAAGAAGGTGCATTCCACAAGCGCTTGTCCGCCAACGGAATCAGCACCGTGAAAGAGTTTCTCAAGGCCTATGTCGTTGACCAAACGACTCTGAGAAGCGTAAGGAACTTTTTCTTTTTTTTCCTTACTCAGGTCAAATTTTCGATTCGAGATTCATCTTTCTGAGTTTGAATCGTTTTAATTATTTGTTAAACAGATTCTGGGAGGTGGAATCTCGAATAGGATCTGGGACTCGATCGTCGAGCACGCCAGTACGTGTGTGCTCGATGATGAAGCCAAGTTCTACGTCTACAACGACCATGCTCAAGGTGTCAGACTCTTGCTCAATTCAGTGTACAAGCTTGTGGGTGCCATGTTTTACGATGAGCATATCTATGAGCCTCTCGATAGACTAACCCCTCCCCAAAAAGTAAGCGAAAATAACTCTAATTTTATTTCCTCTGCTTTTTTTTTTTGTCATCTAAATTACCCGCTAAATCGATAATCCGACCACCTCTATGTTATATATCTTCTCATAACTCGAATTGTTTAACATCATTTGATAAATTCTACCATTTAACAATTTAACAATAAGAAATTAACTAAATTGAGGAATTACTACGAAATCTCATGGAAAAGTACCTCACTCGCTTTTTCAGGTTCTGGTGGAGAACTCAAAAAGGCAAGCTTACAGAAACTTGGAAGGCTTGATCCCGATGGACTCTCATTCAGCTTTCGGACCCTCACGGCAACTCCTTCTGCCGCCGCCGGCGGAAATCCAACTCGATCCCTTACACATCTCGAACAATCTCGCCGTTCGCCAGCTCGATTTCCCAGTCCTCCGCCATGGTAAATCCTCCTTTTTTTCTTTTACCCCTTCCCCTGTTTTTAACCACTCTGTTTCCCTCCCTCCCTCTCTCAAATTACTAAAACGTGAATCGTTTCTTTTTCTACCGTTGCAGACGAATCCGAGCTGCATCTGGATTTCAACAACAACAACTACTACTCGACCAGCTCATCATCGTACGATAACATAAGCCCGAACAACGCTATGAGCCCCATCCAACTCAGCCCGTTCCTAGGAACGGCGAGCTTCAAATTCTCCGGCGGCGGCGGCGGCAGCGAAGGACATTTCTCCATCCCGCACGAGTGCGGCGGATGGCTGCAAGGCGGCGGGTCGTCTTCATGGCCGGTAGCCGCATCCTCGGAGGACACGGCGGTGGTGGCTGCAGCTTCCCCTGCTCCATGGGGGCCTCTGTTTTTCACGTCGGGGACCACGGAAGAAGAAGTGGCGGCGGCATTTCTGTCATCGTTCCCGAGCTTCGACGCCAACCGGATGGATTTCCCGACTGCCATGGAGAAGCCGAAGGCCTGTTGGTGCAAGGTTCGGGCTGCGTTGAAGGTCAGATCCATATTGGTTGCTCGAAGAATGTGGCACTCAGAGATATATCTGTAAAAAAAGTCACAGCCGACGATTAATTAACAGGTATCAACCGATGATAACAGAGATTAGTTTTCTCGCTAAGGTAAAGCATCTCTAGGTCGTTAGGAGGGTGAATTGGGTAACGCCAATTTTTTTTTACTTCCGAGTAAAAAAGAGATGTATGGATAGTATAGGTCACTTGTTTGTTAAGCTTTACCGTTTTCTGTTTCTTTTTTACCCAACTTGCTAGCGGGTGTGGTGGCATGATCAACCTAAATATAATGGTCGCCCCAATCTCTTATGTGGGCTTTTTTTCGATGGGCCAAGGAGTCGAGATGAGATCGGTGTGGAGAAGGATCAAAGAGCTCGGAAGCACACCATGGTCTATCTCTACTTTGTATCTCTACAAAATATATAAAGCATATGTGATTGCTGGAATATTGTGATCTCTATTAGATATGGGAGTAGTGTTTTATATACACTTTACAACTGAAAGCCATCCCACGTAGCTACAAAGAGGGAGCTAACTAACCACTAAGTACATGACTTAATATAATTACAAGGTAATTAAGAATTTTCCTTATCACGCCCCCGCAAGATGGAGGAGGGTACGACGCCAATCTTGGAACGAAGAAGCTGGTAGCGAGTGATGGGGAGCGGCTTTGTTAATGAGTCCGCTAGCTGGTGTACTGTGGGAATATGGCGGACATGAAGGGCCGAGGAGTGGACATGCTCGCGAACGAAGAGATAATCGAGGTCCAAATGCTTCATCCTCGAGTGATGAATGGGGTTGGCGGAGAAATTGACAGCGCCGAGGTTGTCGCAGTAGAGAACCGGGGGACTGGATGATGAAGCTCCCAAAGTAGATTTTGGATCCATAAAAGCTCGGGCGTGGCATGAGCGAGCGCGAGATATTCAGCCTCCGTACTGGAACGTGCCACTGAGCGTTGCTTCTTAGACTTCCAGGAGATAAGATTGTCACCATATTAGATGAGGTAGCCCATAGTGGATGTGCGATCATCAGGATCGCCCGCCCAATCAGAATCGGCGAAGGCGAGAAGAGTGGGTGTATCAACAGGACTGAGACGAAGGCCAAGAGAAGATGTACCACGGAGATAACGAAGAAGCCACTTGACATGTTGCCAGTGTAGCTGGGTGGGCGCATGCATAAACTGCGATAGCTTGTTCACCGCAAAGGCGATGTCGGGGCGGGTGCACAATAGATACAGAAGAGAGCCCAAGGCCTGCCAACAAAAGCCGGATAATTAGCCTCATAGTTGTTTTCTCGGAACACATGGGTGATGATAACCTCCCAACTCCTCTCCATCCAGGGCCGGAGCTACGTTGGCCATAAGGGGGGCCCCCGACCCCCCCCCCCCCCCCCCCCCCGCCCGAGAATCTCGAACTTATCTATAAACGGTTTAGGATAATACATATAAACAAGAAAGTATTGAATAAAACTAAAAAGCGTGCAAATTATAACATAAAATCTGAATTGGCCTAGCAGAATTGGCTATGTAGAAGGACCCAATGGTCATGGGTTTGATTCTTGAGGTGAGTATATTTTTTATTTTTTTTTGTCTTTTTGCTAAGCAGCAGCCTTCTCCTTTTTTGAAAGCTAGTTATTAGTTAATTCGACTATTGTCATTATATTTTTTATGATTTGTAGTGAACTTAATGTGAAAAAGTTTTGAGTTTTAATAATAACTAGCTCTCATTGCCCGCGCTCCGCGCTGGGATATGAGGAACATTTGTTTATACTGAGTTACTTGCGCAACTAAAAACCAAGGAAATATTACATATGAACATTCGAATGCACAATGTACTGATGTTTTCAATCAAGACAAATCGAACACAACAACAAATTTCTACATTAGAATTATACTACTATTTGAATATTGAATGAGTACATGTACATTGTACAGGGCCTGTAAAATTTTACAACAATCATTTGGACTCTTCAGGCACATTTTAACATTCACCTCAGAGAAACTATGTATATCTATTGAAGGGATCACCATGTGGGTCACAATCCATAAGACTTTCAAGAGATGAAATCAGTTCGGCAAGATACGAACTTGTCTCAAAGCTTTCCTTCCTTTCTCAAACTAATCGAAAGAGACTTGGAAGGTAGTTTTGAGCAATCAACCAATCACACTTTACAGTAGAATGTTCCCTTGGAGGCACAATCCATCTGCTAAAACCACCTGCATATAAAGCAAGGAAACAGAGTTGAAAACACAATTAGGCAAAGGATCAAATTCAAACCTCTGGGGCACCTCAAACCAAACCTCCACCCTTCTGTAAATATTCCATTTAGAGGTACCACATAATATCTATCAAAAGACATAGAAGAAGAAATTATGTGGTAAGTTGACTACTCATAATAATTATAAGTTTATTAACAAAGACCTAGGGGAAAATCAAAAGAGTTGGATTTTTTCAAAAGGATAAAACTTGTTCTGGGAATCACTAAGCCACCTGAACTGCAAAACAATCGCTTACCAAAACTTTCAGATTGGATGCTCAGAAATCCACTATTGTGCCGAAGGACAATTAATAGCCAACAAAGCTATGGACTTTCATGACACATAAGTATGATCGAAACTTACCGATTTTTTTTTATCTCCTGTTATTTTGAACAACAAAGTGCAAATCAAATTAAGAAAAAGAACTAAACATCCAGATTAAAAATAAAAGAGAATAACATCAAGTAACCATTAAACTGGATTAGAACCCATGAGCACTGTAAGCTCCCCATCTATAACATGTCGTGATCCAATCAATCCCTGCTATTTTGTAAGATTTGGTTTTAGTATAGAAAAGTATGACATATTCAGAACCTGAAAGATAAGGAAAAGGCCTCAAAGATTTCTATTCAGTGTATTCATGGATGCCAATTTTCAACACCATTTTCCAAGCAGAAGAAGATATGATCAATAAAGAGCAAAATCCAAAAATAAAAGAATAAAAGCTATGGACTTTCATGACTCAGAAGTATGAGCACTGCAGACCCAACGAAGCTTGCATTCATGACTGCTAAAATGACCATCACTGAATCACGGATTGGCATCCTAGCAGTGGCTTTTCCCTAGAATTCATAGGCGTCTTTCTACCTATAAACTCGTTAATAGCATTTTCTGCAAAAGCAATAAAGCAAATTCATAAACAGAAGAAACAGATAGAGAGAACGAATCCACTGATGACGGAGAGGAGGAACCATTTGAACTACAAAAGCTTACAAATCTGGGGTCTAATATCCTCCTGGGAACGAACAGAACTGGCATTTGGTTGCTCATAGGTCGTTGGTTCCTGCGAAAGAAATAAGGGAGATGTCTTATAAATTAAAACCCAAATATTTGGGTATCTGAGAAGGTGGTCGATATTTCATGAATCTCCCCCCGAAAAAAAACTATTGGAGCATATGAACTGGCAAAGAGCATTCATAAGCGAGAATCGTGTGGGTGAAGATGAACAGGAAAAGAAAAATGGGAGACCGGTGTTAAAAGAAAATGCAACTATAGATCGCAAAAGAAAGAGAAGAAGCAAAACCATTAAATTCTCACCTTAAAACATTAGGGTTAGCAAATCTGGTTTCCCCTCATCGATCACCTCAAGCAAAAACCGCAAATCTGGTTATCCACCTCTCCTTTGACTTGTCTCCATACCTCTTCAATCCTCTAGTTGATTGGATGAAAGATAATCAACTCCTGCAACTTCAACCCTTCCTTCAAAGGCAACATGTTTATACTGCAGAATATGGGAAAACCTCAGATCAGAGAAAAATCAGCCAAATAAGAAAGTGCTTAGAGATTGGAAGAAATAAAATGTTTTGAAGATTGGGCAGAAAGGAGAGGATTTGAGATTGAAAATGGTGACAGAGTTCAAGTAAGAGAAAGTGTTCAACTTGGTGAAAGAATAACAGAAATCTCAATCAGGAAAAACAGAGAAAACAGACCTTGGGGATCTAGGTCTCTCCTGATTCCTCCCTCCCCCTATCAAATTCGCCAGTTGATTGCTCCATGCTCCAAGCTCTACTGGTTATCAAAAAGGAAAAAAGAGGTAAAAGCAGAGAGAAAACAAAAGATTATCAAATAAACCCTTATGAACGAAACAAAATATGAGAGGCAAAGGAATAGTCACGTGAAAACAGCGTAGAACCTGTGGATCTGGGTCGTTTACGAATCCTCCATTCCTCTTCCAAATAGCTCGAGATAGCTCCAGATCCACTCCAAGACCCTCAAATCCCTCTCTTGATCGCTCTTACTGCTCTCTTTAGGAACGCCTTGCCGATCTTTTCTAATTACTCTCTGATCCCCGATGCTCGCAGAACAAATTCAAAAGTATGAAAGGAAGAAACAATTTCATTGTAGTTTTTTGGGGAGAAATCTGTTTGAGATGGGAGCAAAAGCAGGTTGATAAAGAGAAAACAAAAAACGTTTTGGGTAAAAGAAATAGTAAAAATGAGGAGGTAGGTAGAATATGTGGTGGAGGAAAAGAGCTTTGTTTCTTTTTCCTCGTTTACATCCCAACTCACCCCATCGTCTCTCTCCTTTCTCTGCAGGGAGAAGTCCCTGAACCCATCAAATCACCTAGAAAGATTATGTCAAAAAAAAAATCACCTAGAAAGCACTGGATGGAGGAAAGTCCCCCTGAGCTCCAATACGCAGCAAACCCATCATTGTTTCCAACCCCAAGACTGCTTCACAAATCACACCTTAACCGGGGCCCATTTAGTTTCCCAGTGACCAACACGTGTTTTCTCCCAGCGCCAAGCAGACCACGCAGTGTAGGACTTCCCGTCACATCCCCGCTGGCACCCAGCAACCCATTACTCCTCCCCCTTCAAGAGCCTCTGCGACGAGCACAGAGAGACAAAGACCACCACACACAGCTTCCTGACCCAGCACAGTGCTCGTCAGATGAATAGTAAAATTAGGTCTAAATGAGCAGTAAATTGTATCTTAGTGTACAGTAAAACGTGAGTGGGTGTACAGTGCAAGGTGTTTTGAGCTATTATATTTTTAATAATACATTTTTTAAAATAATTTTTATTACTAGTTTTTCCTCTTTTGCTGTAACGTATTAAGAAAATTCCGGCCCCCGATGATTAAATCCTGGCTCCGCCCCTGTCTCCATCAATGCATGAATAGAGGAAACCAGCGTGTGGTGTGGGTGACAAGAACTATTTGACTGCATCAGGCTTATTGTAGTAGCTGAATCAGTCTGCAACATGACTTTCCAGACCCCCATCTCCCAAGCATTGCTTAATCCACGAGTGATACATGTAAGATCTGCATGAGTAATCGATCGCCCACCAAGATTAATTGAGAATGACTTAATGAATCTCCCATTATTTTGTCGGATTACTCTCCATGTCGTCGTGTTACCATGAGCTAATATCACTAAGTCATATGTATTTAAGCACACCTAGTTCCTTGGAGGTTCATGTTAGCTGATCAAACTTGTGACCCTCTCATTTTCTCCACCCATTACGTGTATCGCCTTATTAAAGGTCATGGCTGTCTCGTCACACAACTGATGCAACTAGTGAACCAGCTGGGTGGTTTGCGCTAGTTTCTTCTTAAACACCCATATTGAGGCTCCTGAATCCACTAGGTTGCCTTCCGTACTCGGTGTGAATTGTCTTCCTCGTCCCACCCTCTGATAAGCTCGTACGCCATCTGCAAAGTGAAAAGACCCGAAGGAGAAAACCTCCAAACTGGGATATCAGGTCCCTCTTCTTGAGGTATGAGATGAAGTGGTAACTATATGACGATCTAATCATGAATAAACCTGGATGAATTCAACATTCCAGCTTCCAATCAACACTAAATTGGCTACAATCAAACTTCTTACCTCGTCGGGGAGATTAACTGTGAACGTCACTAAAGGCGGCCCATCCTACAACCATCGATCCATCTAAACAACGTTTGCATTCAACTCTTAATATTCCACATGGTTCCCTCCGAAATGTAATGCAACACACATAAACCCTCCTCCATAGGTTAGACAAACAAGATTCCACTCTATGTTGAAATCCCCATTCCGTCGACTTCAAATATTTCCCTTTAACAACTCAGACCTAGTGATATCCTGCTCTATAATCAATAGCCACACAATCTTCATCCCAATTGATCAAATCAATCTTCCTCCTTTGCTTAGAGAATGAAACCTCTAATCTTCTTATCAATATAATCTCCCCCACTATTTCTATTCCTCCCTACATCTCTCTATATTCTCATTCTCCCTACTTTCTTCCCTTCTCCGTCACTTTCTTCCCTTCTTCAATTCTCACATAAAAATAGGATTAATCATTTCATTCTCTTGGGTTAAGTAGGTAAGAAGAGTGAATTGAATTAAATTTTTACCAATTATATATATTTTATTCTCATGTATGTTATGTAATATGGACTGTAGGTGCATTAAGTGGCAGGATCTCACCCTCGACGTCCTCCTCGTCCTCTCGCTCCTCTTCGACAAGATCTTTATCCCAAGTTGATCCTCCCTCGTCCTGAGAGTAATACTACTACAAGGAATACATGATATTTGATTATCATTAAACTCCAAACATGTCTTTCAAATCCTTGTGAATGTTTTTAAACATCTCACCAATTTATGAGTGATCTTATCATTTCAGGAGTGACATGTGGAATGAAAAGGGTCTAACAAATTGACTTGCTAACCCACCCAATCCAACTAAAAAAATCACGACTTAATCGTGTTCGAGTCATTCGGGTTTCGGATGATAAAAACTTCTATTTTTTTGGCCGGATTCGGGTCGGATCAAAAGGTCGGGACCTAATTTGCCAGGTCTAATGGAAATTCCAAAAGGGAGAGAAAAAGCGCCTGCCTAAATGACCCGCCACATCAGCTCCCGCAAATTACCCTAGGAGCAAAAATTCTTAAATGGATGGTGTAGTTTTATGTTTCCACTATAAATGATAGTATAGATATGTTATTAACTAGTTATTGACTTTCGATTTAACTATTAACTACCATTTATTGTATTGATTAGCGGTTAAATCGGTAGCGGAGTACCATCCCTATTTGCTTTTGTTTTTTTTTTTATACTCAGGAACCTCAGCTCTACGTGCCACTTTGTGACTGGGGGCCTACTAAATCTGGGGGCCACCTGCAATCAATTCGACGCCAACGGGGCTTCCTCCCTGGCAGCCTTGTACCTCCGGGAACACCAACGGGCCTCGCTTGAATTCGAACCTGGGATCTGCAACTCCCAAACCTTCACTGTCGCGGCTGCTTTACCGTTAGCCTATCTTACCTTTGGTATTTGCTTTTGGGCTTGTTTGCTTGATTGATTTGGTGAGGGATTTGGATCCATCATGGACTTTGTCCAAAATCCATTGTTTGCTTGATGCATTTAGGGGCAACAAATCCGTGGGTCCCACGAAGTTTAAGGGTCCAAATCCGTGGACCCCACAGACTTGAAAGTTCCACCTATTTAGGTGAGAATTGATCATGGACTTTGAAGTCCATCATTAAGACCAAACTACCCTCCTATTTCTCTTCTCATACCAATGAGGGCAATAAAAATATATTTCACTTCATGCATACAAATTTAATTAACCAGTTCCATCATGAAATCTATGAAACAAACAATGATATTTTTTAAATTCATGGCCCATGATGAACCCAAATCCCTTATATATCCTTGGTTTTACAAAACTCAAATTTTACCAAAATCTTCATTTTTCAAATCTACTAAACAAACCAACCCTTTGTTATTCCATCTCCTACTTGATGGATTTGGGACGATCTCCTTCTATGGGGGCCCAAAAACTACGGTAGTGAAAATGATTGAAGTCTACAAAATATATAAAGGCAAAACATGGGTTAGAATTGCTCCATTTCAAATTTCGTGGCCTGAGAGTGATTCTAGGAAGGTCATTTTTGTCATTGTAACCAAATCATCTTTATATATTAAAAATGTAATCATTAGAGTTTGAACCGTGGTCACTTAGTAAACAAAGAAAGAGCAATATAACCAACTAGGCTACAATGTAAATTATTGTTATTTCTTTGATTAAACGCTAGAAATATGTTTGGTGATGATGCTTCTATATTTATATTTTATCTTAAGTTATTTATATTTTATAGAGAGATTAGTTCTAAAATCGAAATTCAAGTAAAATTGATTCAAACATTACTATTAAATTGTATGTGCAGTATAGTTTAGAAAAAATACAGAAGCATATTTTACTCTTTATAATAATAAATTTAATCTTAATATTTTGTGATGTTTGAAAAAATTATGTATGATTTAGATGTAAACTTATTATTTGTGATATCAATGGTAGTTGGTTCAAATGTAGTATTTCATGAGGTAGTCAAAATTGAATACTGGGTGCATTTATGATTTTTTTTGTCTTGGTGTTGTGACTAGATAAAAACTTAATTATTAGAATGCATATAAGATATAACTATACCTGGACACATGGTCAAGCTAGCACGGCACAGTTAGCGCATACCATGAGTACAATATATATGGATCGACCCTGTACAAGCATGAATGTTTCATCGGTCGTAACAGACTTAAACATCAAGGGCTCGCGCACAAGTGCGAGTACCACAAAACTATATTGCTGAACTCATGTTTTATGGACAAATGCGTAAAATAAAATATTCTAAAAATAACATATAAAATTTGAATTAATGACTATTTTTTCACATCAACGTGTCACAACTCATATTCTAAAAGGTTTTAAAATACATTCATAGTTTATTTTGAGACTCAAACATTTTTCAAAGTATACAACTAAACATTCATTTATAAAATAATTCTTGATTACATTCATAGATGAAAAAGTCTTTTTTACAGCTTGTAGTCAATTTAGTCAAAATCACGCTTTTAAACTTAAAAACTTATGTTTTGACGTTTTTAGGTCACCAAAACTCTTCTACGCATAATCACCATTTTATAACTAATGCAGTAAAAATTGCGCTTTGAAGCTTAAAAGCTTACTGTTTTACGCTTCTAAATCACTAAAACGATTCTACGTAGAAACATGATTTGACTACATTGCTTGCAGTAATAACAGACAACATCAACAATCTATCTATCTATCTATCTATCTATCTATCTATACTTAATATTATGGCTATTCAAAAATAATTTCTTGCCACATAAGCACTTGGTGAATGCACAAGTTGCCAAGGTGGACAATTTTTTTACAAACAAAAAACTATTTATTGATCTATTTATGAAGTTGTCTCTCTCTTCTTTTAATAATTCTACTCATTTTTACTAAAATTAAAATAATTTAATTTTTTAGGAAACATTTAAACAAAAAAAAAACACACCTAAGTAAAAAAAAGAATTGATTAAACAAACTATAAAGATGGAAAAAGAGAGTCACATATATTGTATTTGTTTAACCCAAACTGATTAAATCAGATTAAGTAAATTTTCAACTCTTTTTTACTAAAACTTAATAATAAGTTACATTTTGATGAAGAAAAAAAAAAACAAGCACACTCATAAATATTAATATTTTTCAATACAAAATATAAATGATGGTCTAGGAGAAAATAAGCATTTGACAATCAATCTACTTTGAAAAATGAACGATATGACTATATGTTTTTTGCTATCAAACACTCACTTTTTTCTTATGTATATACCTATCAAATAAAACAATTATAAATTATATAGCAAAATGTCTGAATATAAACTTGACAGAGCAATAATTGTTATTTTTTTAAAACCTTCTTATTCATTTCGATCAAATGAAAACATATTAATTATTAATGCAAACTTTTAATTTGTTTCTATCCCTTTCCCCATTTTGATTATCTCTCTAGAAATAAAATCCAACATTGAAAAAAAGAAATCAAGAAAGTATGTCAACCACCATAAAAATAAACAAAGCCCTCTTATTAGTTGCTAAATTTTTGAGATTTTTAATATTTGTATTCTCATAATTTATAGAGAAGGAAATAGTAATGCATACGATTTTTTTTCTTTGTATGAGAATAGGAGGCAGGAGTTACACGAGACAACGATAAGATAACAAAATTTTGAGCAGTTGTAACATATTTTTGCCTGTTGCCGAAAAAAGTTAATTTGATCATTGTGAAGATGAGGTGAACCAAGCCGAGGGTTGTCGATTGCTCCCTCTTCCTCCTTGATCTGAAGCTGACAACTGGTCTCACTTTCTCAGCGATATGTTATTGTTTGCGGTTGACTGACAGAGTTATACTCTTTTTCCCATTCTTTTCTTAATTTCTTCCAAATTATGACTGCTGGATGGTAAATTTTCTCTCTCTCGATGAGTGAATATATTTCTTCTTTGTTTTTTACTGGGAAGGGTAGCCATATACTTTCATGTATATAAAATATAATTAGAAGGGTTAATTGGTTGGACTTAGGGCATACCTGATAGATCCTTTGGCTGAATAATTGATCGTTTTTCTTGAATGCCTATTGCAACCCGATTTCTTGAATGTTGAAATGGAAAGTAGAGTTGTGATGATTGTTTATTATATTTTATGTTCATGATTAACATGCTACTACTAGCTAGCTATACAATGATGATCTGGTTAGTAATTAGTAGGTAGCAAAGGGGTTATAAGTAGAAGGGAACATAATTGAGGTTTTATAAAGGTCGCGAAGAAGGAAGAAAATGATAATGGTGGTTTCTCGGTTGTCTATTTCGATGTTTTTTTTTAATTTCTACATGTTTGCGGTGACATTTGTTTGTTTCATTAAGGTGAATTTTTCTGCATTGAATCCCTAACTAAAGATTGATTTTGACATGATTTTTTTCTTACAAACTACTATTTGGATTGATGCATATATTCAGTTCACAAAAGAGGAATCTGAATGATAAAATGAGTTGAGTTGTATTGAAGACTGCTCCTTTCATTATTTTTTAATGTTTTATTAGGTAATAAAGCACAATTCTTTTCTGCAGGAGATATGTAGCTCTCTACAAAATATAAATTGTGTTTGATTATATGTAGTTTAATTTGCTGAAAATATTTCTTTAATAAGTTAGTGACAGCTGATAGTTTTGTTTGTGGTTGGTTTTGCTAGAACATTTCAAGGTAATTAAACAAATACGTGGAAGATTGATGGACGTGGATGCTAATGGGTTTCCTCATTATTCCAAAATTGTATGTATAAGTGATAATATACGATATTCATGGGATTTAGATAGGGATATTCTCTATTATCATATACCGACATATGAGAAAGGAGAGAAAATAAAAAGCTCTTCGCTGATTTTTTATTATTAATTGAAGCATATTTTCTTATTCTAACTTCTTCTTTTGTGGCCGTAAGTTTTTTAACTTCTTTATCACAATTCTGTGCTAAATAATGAATAATCTCTTATGTTTATAATCTTAAAGGGGAGTTCGATAAAAAAATTCTAAATCAATAAAGAACCGTCTACAAAGAGCTCAGTTAATAAAATTAAAATGTTCATAAATAAACAAAAAGTATACAAGTATGAAATAATACTTAAATAAGGTAAGTGAGATTTACAATTCCATGTATATTACTTTAGCAAACATAAATAATAATAACAATTAGAATACTATAACGAATTATAAAACAACCAAACAAAATACATCGCCCAACGGGCGGGTAAAAAACTAGTAACTTTAGAAGCAAGTAGAGTGAAGAAGAAATTGGGATTTAGTATCTCCTTGCAAATGTGTGTGTGTTTGGGGAGGAGGATTTTTTTGGTCTAAATTTTTTGAAAAATGGGTTGAAACTCACATATCATTGTTCAAATATTGAATTAGGGTATTGAACATTTAGAAGCGATATATAATTTTTAAATCAGTATTAATTTTCAGACTTGTTGTCCAATAACCTTAGACCTCTTGCTAATCTGACATAATTGGATCCAATAATAATAAGATGAGATTTAGTTTGATATACCGGTTCGAAACCATTTTTTGTGTACTGAATTTGTACGAAAAATACATGTAAATAAGTGAAGATGAACCTGATTATGCATTTTGATTCTTTAGATAACTAAAATTGTTTAAGCAATGAACAAACTATACACTCACTCGACTGGGGTAACGAGCTTTGTTTTTATCACATTTAGAATTAGTTTATTCACATGCTATCAAACTACTTTGCTTCGTCGAATAATAAGCGGTCATATGTTCACCAGGTTTCAGGTGATCTGATTCACACTATCGACTGTTAATGGAGAAGAAATATTTCAAACGCAAAATTGGAGAAGTAATTTGATCATTTTTTCTTAATAAGATTATTGTAATCTCTGAGATTTAGGGGGTATTCAATAATGTCAATATTTCAGAAACTTTTTATTTAGAGTTTGAATTAAAAGATCGTACGTATTGGCTGTTCAACCATAAAACTTCACCATAGGCTAAATCGGTAAGTGACATTTAGCAAATGAAACAGTTGAACCACATTTATATTATGACTTCAGTATAAAATATTATACCACCAACTTTTTTTATACGATTTTAAAATCGTCGATTCAAATAATTATTTTACACTGGTGGAAACAAATTACAAGACACATTTGAACTATTTGTTGCAAAAAAAAAAAACATAAGTCAGTTAGCGATAATGTATAATTCAACCAAAAAGACACTTTGCAACTTTTATCTTTTTAAAATAAATGTATACTACTCATACCCTCGCTCATTCATCAACTTAATGAGTACCTTTTGCATGATGAATCAGCGAGGAAATGAGAACTGCAGCTTAAGCCATTAGGTGTAGGCGCTTTCCGTAGGTGGAAGATTGACAAGGCATGAAAAGCTATTCATTGGAAGATAAGGAAAACTAATGGGTTGTTAAGTCCAGTCCGAAAGACTTCTACTTCTTTATGGATGGCGGGAGGCAGGTGTTGGCTTCGTTCTTACGTTTCACCATAAGAGTCTCGCGCAGGAGTGCTGCTGTAAGCAGTTATGATCTCAAGACCGGGCTTACTTCTGTGGTATTTGTCCTTTCCCCGGCTTTCAGTGAAGTTCCTAAATAAAAATTGAGTAACATATATTTCATGTAAGTTGATTTTAATAGGTTTTTTTATTTAATTATTTCATGAAAATTACAATATTGTTGTTAGGGCTGGGAAGCGGTGCTGTCTGGTCCAAACCAGACCATATATACGGTCTATGGTCCAGACCGAGAGGATGAAGTATAGACCACATACCAGACCAGAGACTTTACGGTCTGGTCCAGACCACGCCTGTGCGGTCTGGTTTGGTCTGGTCCATATAGACCACACTCAACGAAAAATGAATAATTTGTTTAGTCAACCACACAAAAATTGAACCAATAACCAAGAAAAATAATTGTTATTTTCCTTAAAACATTAATAATCCTAACATGCAAGAATAATTTTGATACCCTAAATCTTAGCACATAACAAAGATACAAAGTAAAAGCATCCCAACTTGCACCATAACGTCATAAACATTAATATAATGTGATATGGAGACACAATTATCTCTACTCTCTGGTTAAATGTGGTTGTGAATGAAGGAGACCCGAGATTCACAAAACTAAGGTTGGGACTAGGGTGTCGTTGTGCGAGTTGGAGAGTGGTCGAATGAGCTGTTAACACGTATTGACAAGTCGGTTGGATCCACGGTTTGGTCCGGTGAACCGCGGTCTAGATGATAGAAACCTATTTCTAGGGTTCTATCGATAGGATTGGGAATTTGGGAATTGATGGAGATTTAGGGATTTAGAAGAGAATTCGGGGATCAGGAATAGAATTGGGGAAGAACAAGAACAGAAAGCCGGTGGCCAGAATAGGGATAGAAGAGAATTGGAGAGGATTAGAGAAGACTAAGGTTTAGGAGATTTGCTTAATATTCTTCTTATTGATTGAATTGACGAATAACAACGTACATATATAGGAAAAGAACCCGAAAACCCTAACAAATAACATAATACGACTAAAAGACTAATTAACCTAATATAATAATAAATATAGAAACCGAACTAAAGTTGATTTCTATCATCCCCTCCCCATTGAGACCTGACACGCCAAAACACAACACCAAACTGCGACCAAGTGTAATCGCAGTCCGGGAATGCAGTAACAGGCA
Source organism: Linum tenue (assembly GCA_946122785.1). NCBI lineage: Eukaryota > Viridiplantae > Streptophyta > Magnoliopsida > Malpighiales > Linaceae > Linum > Linum tenue. Next base: position 42,303,425 of record CAMGYJ010000002.1, read on the forward strand.
AGTTCTATTATCAACCCGGGGTCTAGATCTACTGCTTACTCCGTGATTATTTATTATCTAGCCAACTAAGTCGAGTGATTTGTGTTTAAAGCAAAAGCAGTAAGAAAGCAGGAAATGGTTCGGTTTTCAAAAGCAGGAAAGAGTCACTCGGGAATGAGTCCCCCTAGCTCCTTAGTTAGGTTCAATTGTAATTACCCTGGGTTGATTTACTGTTGATTAGACTGCGGAAGATCCGACAGTAGCTTGGAATCTCTTAAGCTGACCAAGCCCTCTCAGTCTAACTACCCGGCAGACGACTAGTCTTCACCGGGATAGAAAGCTGAGGCTATGAACACATAACTCCACTACTGGAATTGAATTCCAGTACAAAGCAGTAAACTGGCTAACTCTCGTATAACCAATCTCATACTATCGAATGAAGAGGCTCTAACAACCTAATCAGATTCTATCTATCTCAGGTTGCAGCAAAAATCGAGAAAAGCTGATCAGATTTCAATCAATTCAGTAAACATGCATCATTCGATTAAAACCAAACAGTATAATCATCCCAAGTCATTACAATCAAATCCCTAACACAAGGAACTAGGGTTCTTCATACCCAAGTGAGAGAAGGGTTCTACTCCATAGAGAGAGAAAAGAAAACAGTAATAAGAGTAGTCATACTCATAAAGATGAGGAAAATATGCTCTGGGATGATGATTTCCACTCCTATGACGATCTCCAAGCTCGATTTGACGAAACCCAGCTCCAAGATAGCTTCTAGGATGTGTTCTTCGCACTTTCTCTCTCTAGGGCTCTGTTTTTGCTCTGAAAATCCGATTCTCCCACTTTTGGCTCAAAATTGGCTGAAAAACCAAGATTTCCCGACTCACACGGGCAGGCCACACGGGCGTGTGGCTCACCCAGTTGCACGTGTGAGTCAAAACGCGGCGTATGGATTAGTTGCACTTCAGGCTTCCCACACGGCCAGGGTCGCACGACCGTGTGGATTTCCTGCTCTGCCCGTGTTTGCTCTCGGCGAGAATCACACGGCCACAATTGTGAGCTGCACGGCCGTGTGATGTCCAGGAATGCCCGTGCGGCTTCCTTAGCACCTCGCCACGCGTCCGATCTTCGTCCAATCGACCCCAACCTCGCTCCCAAGCCTCCATTCACGTACTAGGACATGAAATATCACAAACAAGCACAACCTAGCGTGAAATCAGCCTAAAACACGAGAATCAACACCTCAAACGGTGTAAGAACATGGGTAAAAAAATGTGTAATTAACGGTTTATCAAACTCCCCCACACTTAACCGTTTGCTTGTCCCCAAGCAAACCAAGTCAGACACAAGGTAAGCTTACATATTTCAATCAACCAACATTGGGGACAAGTCATAAAGGCACAGAACACGTGAATCGTACTGGTTTTCAAGCATCAACACATGAACAACTTCAATAGCAACATGGACAACCACCACAAAGAACATTCGAGCGCAGCAAAATCGAGTAAAGGAAGAGTCTCCCTCCTGTTCACCAACCAACCTAGACTTGACTCGACCACTTACTCAAAACAGTCAACTCATGCATCCAACTCAAGACATCAGAATAGAGACCGAGCAATCTAGGTCCTCACCGGGGTACAAGAGTATATAGAATATGAAAATGAATCACTCACTCTCGACCAGTGGGGTCAGGACGATTTGATGCGAAAAATGCGCATGCTATTTCTCTCAATCCCTAACATCTCTTCACCATGATGGAAGCCTCTAAATGCTAGAGTTCACATATGGGGTGTCACCACTAACTAATTAGGAGGTCTTAGACACAGGTTCAAATGACTGGCTAGGGTCTTGGACATGGGGAAAAAGCCTTTTAGGTGGTGGAAGTATTCATAGCACAAGGTTCCACATTTCCCAACCCACACAATCACAGTCAAACAAACCGGGTATTTCCTTTCTGCTATTCTGCATTACTCAATATCTCAAGAGCACAAAAGCGAAGGAGGTATAACTGTTAGCATTTCCAAGCCAGACTGCTAAGAAACACTACTTAATGGGCATTATTCAGATTCTTGGTAGTGGCTCTCTTTTGCTTTCAATTTTTCTTTGTTTTTCTTTCATTTTCTTTTCATTTCTTAAGAGAGCCACCACTTCTGCACATATTTCAAACACCTGCCCAACTTTTAAGCACTACCTCCAACACTCACATTCAATTTAGCAGAAACAGTAGAGAATCTGTAAAAACCACTCTGTGGAACCTTCTAAAAGATGCAAAAAGGGTGATTTTTCATTATAGACAAAAAGAAAGGATAACACACGACTCAAAGGGGCTGACTAGGGGATATGACACATCAGGACGGTCAATTTTGGTCGTGGGCTAATCCTATGCCCCCATCATCTTAGCTAGTGACAACGTGAATGCTACACATCATGGAAGAGGGATCTATCGCACAAGAAAGAAACGAGCAGGCCCAAATCTCACATGGCTACCTATATGCTCTATCTCACATTCTGGTACCCTGAACTAGATGCATAAACGACTGCCAAGAACAAGTGATCAATCCAAGTCACAGTTGGTAAGCAAACAGTTGAAAAACTGAACCCCTACATAATTCTACTGCACATCTCAGTCCTCATCATAGGTTGTCCTAGTCACAATCAAGCTGTCATGCATCAATCCGAAAACCATTCAATTCATCAATCAAAACACAGTGCCAATATGATCAAACAGCAGTACTTGGAGCCCTCAAATCGTAAGATTCGGACAGCGGACTAGGCTCCAAGCACACAGATATATATTCCAACCGATACAAAGCACCCCCCCCCCCCACACACTTAAGCACGACATTGCCCTCAATGGAGTAGAGGGAGAGATAAGGGGAACGATGTTACCGGATTGAAACACTGTTGGGGGACTCGAAGTGGACCAGTCAGCGAGAAACAAACGGGAAGATGGACAGTTCTGCACGAATCGAACACCAAGAACACACTAGCACACTGTGCGTTAGGGATAAGTGTTAGCCCAGACGGCCACAACATAAACAAACCACAAAAGAAAAACAAAACAAAAACAAACGACACTAAGTTCAAGCTCCTCACACATGGAGCAAACACACAAAAGTCTAAAACGAAAAACAAAACACACTGAGATGAGCAACGAGTACAGCCTACTCGTCGCCAAGATCATCCAAGTCGATGTCGTCCATGAAGGCGTCATCACCATCAGCACCATCATCACCATCCGCTGGGGGAGGTGGAAGTGGAGAGTCCTCCCAGGGAGTCCACCAGACGGGCTGCTCGCCCGGTAGCAGCTGCAGTAAATGCTGCTGGACCTCCTGCATGCGCCGTGAACGGCGCTTCTCCCAATCGATGTGTGCGAGAGTCACTCCCTGCTGACACACGGGCAACACACATGGCCGTGTCAAGAGCACTTTTGCCCATGTAGGCCGACACGGGCTGGCCGAGGAACTCCACACGGCCGTGCGAAATGCACAGTTGGCCGTGTGGAATTTGCCTGAGAGCTCACACGACGAGGGGATAAAATCCACACGGCCGTGCGAGCAGATGATATGCCCGTGTCGGCCACACGGCCATGGCCAGGCCAATCCATACGGCCGTGCCAATTGCACTTTTGGCCGTGTGGAATTTGCCGAGAGCTCACACGGCCAAGGGGTAAAATCCACACGGCCGTGCGAGTTTCAGGCCTGGCCGTGTGAACTGCTGGAGCCCCGAATTCAACCTGTTTTCACTCAAAAGCGATATTTGACTCTGGAACAACATCTCAAGACTCAAAAAACACAAAAACAAAAGAAAAAAGTAAGAAAATGCAAACCTCAGTGGGGTTGCCTCCCCACAAACGCTTCTTTACCGTCTTTTAGCTGGACTCCAGTATGGATGCTCAGAGAAGTGTAGGATCAGGTGCCTTCAAGAGCGGATCCACATCGCTCTTCAGGTACAGCTTCAAATGGTGGCCATGCACACGACGAATGTGGCCACCAGCATTCGCCAACTCGACTTGGCCATCCGGCAAGATGCAAGCGAGTGAGTACTCGAATGGCCAAGGTGGGGGCGAGACCAACTCGTAGTGGTCTCCGGCTTTCCTTCGAGCAGTCTTAGCTGCCTGCAGTTTGGGCCGCCACTCTTCCTTGGTCTGTTCTTTTGGTGACGGAGTGGACAGGAGTGGCGGCGAAGGTATGGGAGGCGGATCCTGCAAAATAGGAAACACAGAAGGATACACGAGAGACTCGTGCTCCTTGTGAGATACAGCATGCAGAGGCGACGAAGCAGGTAGAGTATTAGCAATTGAAAACGTTATTCGCTCCTCGCCATCCCTCAAAACTAAGGTCCCATCATGCACATCTATGAGAGCCTTGGCGGTGGCTAGGAAGGGCCTTCCCAGTATAAGGGGCACTTTTGTGTCCTCATTGATGTCCAGGACAACAAAATCCACAGGATATTTGAATTTGCCAACCTTTAACCAGAAGGTCTTCCACTATGCCCCTAGGATGCACTACAGATCTGTCAGCTAATTGAAGGGTCATCCTAGTAGCACGGGGTTCACCTAGGCCTAGTTTCTTGAACAATTTATACGGCATAACATTGATACTAGCACCTAAATCCGCCAAGGACCTCTCTACATGCAATTTATCTATAGAGCACGGGATAGTAAAACTACCTGGGTCCTTCTGCTTCTGCGGAAGCTTGTTCTGCAGAATAGCCGAGCACTCCTCGCCGAGCTCCACAGTGGCCAGCTCACTCAGCTTCTGCTTCTTCGAGAGAAGCTCTTTCAGAAACTTAGCATACTTAGGCAATTGAGATAGTGCCTCCAGGAAGGGCACTTGGACATTCAGCTTCCTAAGCATGGCCATGAAGTTTTCGAACTCTGCCTCCAGCCTGTCTCTGTGCAATCGAGTAGGGAATGGGAGTTTCGGGATATACTCCTTCACTACCGGTTGCGGCTTAGGTGCAGGCACCTCAACCTCCTTCTCTGCTTCTTCTTCAACCGCTGGAGACGCTAAGACAGGGGTCTCTCTCTCTTGTTCCCGAACAGGTGGATCTACAGTCATCTTGCCACTCCTGGTTGTGATGGCATTGCAGTGCTCATTCAGGTTCTGTGGATGAGGGATGGTCAGACCGGGTAGAGTACCAGGAGCCCTTTGTGCCACTGCCTGAGCCACGCTCCCCAGCTGGGTTTGGATATCCTGCAAGACAGCCTGTGTGTTCCTCTGGCCAACTTCAAGAGCCAGGAATTTACCCGAGGCCTTTTCCATGAACTGCTCAATAGTGTTGAATTTCTGAGAACTAGAACTGGCGAGAGAACCCACCTAGTCACGCAATTCAGCCATCTGATCATTCTGCACTGGGGCAGCAGGGGCTGCACCTGGCTGCTGGAAAGGTTGCGGCTGTGATTGAGCAGCATGCCCCTGCATGGGCTGATAGAGAGACTGTTGCTACTGCTGGAATTGCCCCTGTCTGGGCTGATATGGCAGCCTCTGGAAGCCCGGTGGTCCCTGGGGGACTGGTGGTCTGGAATTTGCCCCACCCCAGGAGAAGTTAGGATGTTGGCGCCACCCCTCGTTGTAAGTGTTACTGTAGGGGTCATTGCGCCTGACATTATTGATGAAGTTCACCTGCTCCTGGGGTGTGGTCGATTCCTTCATCGCCTGGCAGTCTTCCACCGTATGATGGGTGCTCTCGCACCAGTGGCAGAGCATCGCCTGCTGCTGTCCGGTCCCTGGAATCATCCCGGAACGATCGATAGCTGAAACCAGCTTCGATACTACCTGCACCAAATCAGAGGGATGGGCTCCCACAGAATGTACACCTCGGCTTGGTGCTCTCCTCGACCTCCTAGCAGTGCCCCAATCATACCCGTTCTCTGCCATCTCCTCAAAGAGTTGATTCAGCTGTGGCGGTGTTTTGGTCAGCATATTCCCGCCACAAACCGAGTCAATCAGCTGCTTGTCTTCTGGGAAGAGGGCGTGATAGAAGGTGCCCACCTTGAAAGCATCATTGAAGCCATGATTTGGACACCCCAGGAAGAGACTGTTGTACCTCTCCCATGCATCCCTGATGGTCTCATCCTCATCCTGAGCAAAATGGGTAATTGGCTTCTGCAGGTCAGCCGTCTTGGATGGAGGATGGTAGCGGGTGAGGAACTTGTCCGCCAGATTGGCGAACGTGGTGATAGAACCCGGAGGTCGAGTGTCTAGCCACTCCTTGGCTTGCCCCTCCAGAGTAAATGGGAAGTACCTCAGCTGGATGGCATCTGCTGGTACCCCATTGATCTTGATTCCATCGATGAGCTCGTGGAATCGCCTGAGATGTGATCGGGGGCACGCCCCCTCCTTACCACGGAACACCACTGAACCGCGCAGCATGGTGATTACTGAGGTGCTCACCTCAAAGTTGTTGGCTGGGACATGAGGGTGTTGAATGGGTGACCTCATGTCCGCAGCTCTAGCGGTCCAGTAGGATCCCATGGTCTGCTCATCTGGATTGATCACATCATGGTTCTATGGATCAACCATCTCTTCTTCTTCTTCGATCTACAACTGTGATAGCGCCCCCTCCGCAGCCAGTCGCGCCTTTAGAGCCCGCTTGAAGTTCCTGCAGGTTCATTCAAGCTCCTGGTCTAATGGTAGTAGATCTCCCGACTGGCTACGGGTCATGCACTACCTGCACACAATCAGCAGAAGCAACCCGTGAAGGCACACAGGTGGAAGAGAAAAAATGCAATAAAGAAAAAAGCTAGAGTAACAAATTCTCACGTTTCCCCAATAACCTAGAGGGATCCCCGGCAACGGCGCCAAAAACTTGACACGCCAAAACACAACACCAAACTGCAACCAAGTGTAATCGCAGTCCGGGAATGCAGTAACAGAAAAGTTCTATTATCAACCCGGGGTCTAGATCTACTGCTTACTCAGTGATTATTTATTATCTAGCCAACTAAGTCGAGTGATTTGTGTTTAAAGCAAAAGTAGTAAGAAAGCAGGAAATGGTTCAGTTTTCAAAAGCAGGAAAAAGTCACTTGGGAATGAGTCCCCCTAGCCCCTTAGTTAGGTTCAATTGTAATTACCCTAGGTTGATTCACTGTTGATTAGACTGCGAAAGATCCGACAGTAGCTTGGAATCTCTTAAGCTGACCAAGCCCTCTCAGTCTAGCTACCCGGCAGACGACTAGTCTTCACCGAAATAGAAAGCTGAGGCTATGAACACAGAACTCCACTACTGGAATTGAATTCCAGTACAAAGCAGTAAACTGGCTAACTCTCGTATAACCAATCTCCTACTATCGAATGAAGAGGCTCTAACAACCTAATCAGATTCTATCTATCTCAGGTTGCAGCAGAAATCGACAAAAGCTGATCAAACTTCAAACAATTCATTAAACATGCATCATTCGATTAAAACCAAACAGTATAATCATCCCAAGTCATTACAATCGAATCCCTAACACAAGGAACTAGGGTTCTTCATACCCAAGTGAGAGAAGGGTTCTACTCCATAGAGAAAGAGAAGAAAACAGTAATCAGAGTAGTCATACTCATAAAGATGAGGAAAATCTGCTCTGGGATGATGATTTCCACTCCTATGACGATCTCCAAGCTCGATTTGACGAAACCCAGCTCCAAGATAGCTTCTAGGATGTGTTCTTCGTACTTTCTCTCTCTAGGGCTCTGTTTTTGCTCTGAAAATCCGATTCTCCCACTTTTGGCTCGAAATTGGCTGAAAAACCAAGATTTCCCGACTCACACGGGCAGGCCACACGGCCCTGTGGCTCACCCAGTTGCCCGTGTGAGTCAAAACGCGGCGTATGGATTAGTTGCACTTCAGGCTTCCCACACGGCCAGGGTCGCATGACCGTGTGAATTTCCTTATCTGCCCGTGTTTGCTCTCGGCGAGAATCACACGGCCACAATTGTGAGCTGCACGGCCGTGTGATGTCCAGGAGTGCCCGTGCAGCTTCCTTAGCACCTCGCCACGCGTCCGATCTTCGTCCAATCGACCCCAAACTCGCTCCCAAGCCTCCATTCACGTACTAGGACCTGAAATATCACAAACAAGCACAACCTAGCGTGAAATCAGCCTAAAACACGAGAATCAGCACCTCAAACGGTGTAAGAACAGGGGTAAAAACATGTGTAATTAACGGTCTATCATGCGGCGTGGTGGGTGCAATTCAAGGTGACTTCCCATAAGGTCACCCATCCTTGTAGTACTCCACACTGAGCACGTTTAACTTCGGAGTTCCCACAAGAACTCCTCCATTTCACCCCAAAACGCGTCTTGTCAGTTAAGGTCGGTTTCCTACTTATGAACCATGGATCTCTCCCGTGCTTTGTCGATGTGGGATTTTCCTAAGGTGTTACATAGCTCATAGACGTCACCCTCATTCCGGCCTCGTAGCAGATGCGCCCCCGTGGCTAGATCCTTCACAACAAAAAAATAAAAAAAGAATTCCACAAATACCGGGTTAGATTTGCAAAGCATTGCAACGGACAGCAGACGATGCTTGATAGCAGGCACACATAGCACATTATGAAGATCCAAACGAGTCACCGAAGAAGTTAAATGTGAATCGCCAACATGAGTAATGGTCAAACCTGACCTATTGTTGATAAGAACCTCATACGGACCATTGTAATCAGTATACAGGGAGCAGCCGAGGTGTGATGTGCCTGAGGACGACCTCTGATGCGGTAGCATTCTTTAGCAGTGTGGTCAACTTTGTCACAAAATTGACAAAGGAGCCGTGGCCGTCCCAGGAGGGAGGGAGTAGGAGGGCTGGCTGAGTATCCCTGCGATGCACGTAGAGAAGCTAGGCCACGAGGAGAGCATGGACTGGTAGAGCGACGAGATAGGAGTCAAATTCATACGGAGGCAGTGGTGGGGAGTCGTGATGGGGACCAGAAGGACGGGAGTAGGGGAGCCCACAACTAGAATTGAAGACGGAGGTAGGAGCCTGAGAAGAGACCTGACGAATGGCAGCCAAATCCGCCTCGTATTCAACAATGTGGTCATGAAGATCTTCCAATTTGATAGCCGTATCTCGTGCACGAACAGCAGCAGCAATCTGACCATATTCCTCATGCAGCCCGCGGAGAACATGGAGGATCAAGTCTTCATCAGCAACTGGGTCATGACAAGAAGAGCCAACTTAAAAGCAGTGGTTCTCATAACCTGAAGATACACCGAGACCGGATGCGCGCCTTGGACCTCTTTGTTGAGATTTTCTGTAAGGCTAATGATTCTTTGACGGGACTGACTGGCAAACATACATTCCAAGGTCGTCCATGCCTCCCAGGAGGACTCAGCCGCAAAGACATAAGGAGAGACACCCGGGGACATCGAGGCAAGAATGGCATGAAGAATTTAATATGCCCCTGGGGGGTGTATGTTGTCAAACTCAAGCAACAACTCGAATCAAGAACAAAACGTTCTTAATACGAAATTGGGATAAAACGGAACTAAAGGGCAACTCCACACCTGGGGAAAGCTCGTATGGTATAAAAGGGTAGTTGCTCGACCACGAATGAAGTGACTATTCAATCGATACACAAGTTCAGCAAGTTTGGAATCCACCAAACCCAAAACAAGTCGGAACTTGCACAAAACCGAAGTTTTCAATTCAATTGATCAATATCTGAATTTTTAGAACGAAAAGAGAAGGCTATTTATAGCCAAAGAAAACCTAATACAAACCTAATGTAACTAGGAACAATTTAATTAAAATACTACTCTAAAAAGGTTACAAAATTCGGACTCAAACTCCTTTTCTTGAAGCACAAGTAAGCTGCCAGCAAACAGTCCAAAAGCAGCTTTCGTACTAACTTCGCGCCTTTCGTTCGAGGCCTTCCACAACTCTAATCTTTCATCCAATTCATTCTCTTAGTAGATAAACATACCTAATTTCATGTTGTATAAGCCGTTGGACTTGAATCCCTTTCATGCTTCTCTAATTGAGCTCCAAAGTAGGCTTCATGAACAGAGATTTATACTTGGACAGATTCTGGCAGTTTTCCTGTTTTGAGGTAGCAACTTTGAGGCCTTTGAAAACAACCTTAATGACTTCGTCTGGATCCAAAAAGCATACCATTGGAAAGATGGCAACTTTAACTTTAAAACAAGCCCTTGAAATCCAATTTTCAGTGAGCCAGTTGTGAATCATGCCTCCAAAGTATGCATCTCGAAACTGTTCCAACACTTGACCAAATTCTGCTTTTTTCTTCCCAACTTCGATAGCTTCTTTGTCAACTAATTGTGACGTGAATGATTGGCAATTTGGGATCATATCAGAATTAATTGATCTTGCCTGAACCAACGCGTGTGGGCAACGAGAGTGGCCGTAGCAGCAAGGGCATGATGAGTTCCATCGAAGATCTTCAGCAGGTAAAGTCCTCGCAGAAGAGTAAATAACTGGGCGCGCCATGTGGGGAAGTTCTCAGCGATAAGCTTGGTGGGTAGCTGGGCCGCCAGGTTGAGGGTGATGATAGTGTTAGCATCATCAAGATTGATCACCGTTTCACTAGAGTTTTCAGCCATAATTGCAGTGGGCAGGGAAAGGAGTGCAACGACTGTTTGGGAAAGATCGTATGAAGAATGGTGAGAAGAGAAGATCGATTGATATGGGAGAGAGAATGAGGTAGACGAGAAATGAAGGGAAGAGAATCGAGATTTGAGGGAAGTGGTTAAGGAAATCGGAGTGTGCGCTCTGATACCATGTGGAGACTTGAATGGCTACAATGATGTGTTTTGTATTAGTTAGGAGAGTGACGTTAAATAGTCACTTTACAACAGAACCTCAACCTACACAACTACAAATAAGGAGCCACTAAGTAAAGCCACTACGTACGTAATCTAGCATAAACAAATACATTAATTATTTGAGGGAATATCCTTAACAATTAACACCTAACATACTAAACTCAAAGGTCCACCCCTTATCTCATCATTCCTTCCCCCTCAAAAAACCTTGGTCTCCAAGGTTCAATCCATGTCGTGGAGGTAGACGATGATGGCGGTGGAAGCTCTTGCATTGCTTCCGGAATTTCCAATTTGCAGTTGGACCTATGTTTGTCATCCACGTGATGACTAGAGCATGCATCGCTAGTCGAATTGTTTGGACTCCCAAATCAACAGCATGGACATCGGCAAGTTCAAAAACTTCCGCCACAGTAACTCTTCTAGCATTTGCGTTTCGGCCAGCTAGGAAGAGGTGTGAGATACCTCGCCCATAAACATCATATTGGCCCCAAGAAAGTCTCCTCCTTGTGTGCTTATGTGGAGGGACAAGTAGCCGCTGCCACAAACTCATTTTCGGCACATCAAATTCCAAACTTCCACCTAACAGACGCCACGTTGATGGAGGCCTCTCGTGCCAACCCGAAAAGCTTCCTCCGCCAACAACAGCACCACCACAATTGGACCAAACTCCAGCTGCGATCTCCTTATTGCATGAGCTCCGTCATTTGACGCCTCCTTCTCACAACTTCCATATCAAGGGATGATAGCCTCGTCGAGGTGAAGTTCACCTTTGGGCACCGATTCCTTTCCCACGATATTATTGGCAGAGATTTTGAGATCCTTCGCTGCCCTGATTTCATTGGCGTCGACATGGGCCACGTCGCCATCACTCCGTTTTCCGCTGGTAGCGGCCGCACGGGTGGGGTTGGGTTGCAACCCTTTCTTGATTTGCTCCCACTGTTGATGTAGTTCATAGCTTCTTTTTAAGCTGACTCGCATGATCTCGCGCAGCTCCTCGGCTCTTCGCCGCAAGCCCTGGGCACGAGTTGTGTCGTCACGACTCGAGGGTTTGCTTGTAACTCACAAGCGAGAGAATGACGTTGGTGTCGATGAACCTTTAGTTTATTATTCGCTAAACCAGACTAATGTAGTAGTAACAATATATAGGAGACTAATCCTAATACGTAACCCTAGATATAGTCGAATCCTACTAATTACCCTAGGCCACTCGGCCACCTACCCAAGCCCTTGCACTAAGTAACTACTAACCCATTAACATGCTAAACCTACGACTAATTAACCCATTAACACCAAACATACTAATCTCAAAGGCCCACCCCTTATCTCATCAACATGCATCTTTCATTTATTTTTGAGGCCTAAAATTTAATCACCATCATTAGAAGATATATTTTTCCGGTTCAAGATAAGGGCGGCCTGAAGGAGACAATCACGTGTCCTCCGCATAGCTTCAAAACGGAATGGTCTGCCAACAACCTTGGTGCTAGTTGGACGCTTGGACCTGAGCTTGTCGTGAGAATCAAAAGATGGTTCAAGTGGAGTTTAGGCAGATGCATAACAAATGATTTGGGGAAGATGGAATTCCACTCCGCATTGCAAAGACATCGGTCGATTATGCTTGCTTTGTGAGTTTAACGAGTATCTTCGCGTCATCGCGTGACCATGTTAAGCGAGGACTTGAAAAACCTATGTCAATCTAGTTAGCATCACTAATCCAACTGTTGAAGCGATGACAACGATGAACATAATTAGATGAGGAAGGCCCAACTTCTCTGACGGGGAACAGTCACCATTGAAATCTCTGGTGATCAGCCACAATAGGTTGTGACTTCTGCTAATAGCAATTAGATGGTCCCAAAGTTGCCAGTGGAATTTGTGTTGTGGGCTAGCATATATTCCATTGAGCAGTCAGTCGTGAAGGCGAATAAAGTTTTTTCAGACAAAAGAATAGCAAGGCTCGGATCCAGCTGAAAAAGTGAATCTTTTACTCTAAAATGCTTCATAGTTCATCCCTAATTGAAGCAAGTTGGAAAGCCTTCATAGCCTCAACCAACCCTACTCTTATAATATAAAGTGAAAGTTGCTGGCATCCACCATTTAGACACTTTGATCGTGAGGTGTTGTCAACTTGCATTCACTAAATTGACTTACAACTCACTAGAATGCCATGCTAGCTAGATGCCTCCCTTCTAACCCTTCGCAACACAATATCTAATTGCTATTTAGGCCTAATATCTTCTCCTTTTTAGGCCAAACAAGTAATGAGGCCGCCAACATTACGGCACACACGAATTGTAACTGGGATCAACCATAATTTTGGGTTTATAGGTTCCCTATATTTTTAGTTTTCCAGCTCCAGTTGGAAAAATCGTAATATTTTAGACAACTAAATGAAATAATATAGGCTATTTATAAAATAAAAAAATCACTCATGGGGTAACATCTACCATCTCGAGCCATGTCTTCCCAACCTTATTTGTCTTGTAGGTGGAGTGGATTAGAATGACGTAGTGCCAGCGCCACACTAGGCAAGCTCCGTCACCATTTCTCGTGCACATAAGATAAGCTCTTCGAGGCTTTCTGAATTGTGTCGATTTTTTCGTAGCTCTTATATGGGCGGCTAATGACCCTTTAACTAAAATAACTAGAGGGAGACACGACACGACTATGGGAATGCAATGATAGCAGGTGACCCCAATAATTCGTGGAAGAGGAGATTGAGAAGTGTTTGGAGTGTAAAAAACCTATGTTTGTAAAACCGTACCGTACCAGTAGTAAGACTGAATTTTTTTAATACTCTAGTGTAAACCTGTAGACGGTTTTTAGCAATATGAAACAATTTTACTATTGTAATTGTATGAAATTTACAAAAATTACCTTTTAGGAAGAGAATTTGAAAAAAATCAAGCAAGACATAATAATAATAATTGTATGAACTACAAATAATTGTTTAACAATATTATTTGCCGCCCAAACAATTACTATTCAATGAAATTTTCATTTAAGCCATCTAAAAATATATATTTTTCTCTTCTATCTGGCCGATGTGGGTGACGCCTCAAAAGCCAAATGATTTGCAAATTTACATGCTAGAAAAGGATTAATGAGAACTGTTGTTCAGCCGCTCTGCTCGTTCGCTTTGTGCCACTCAGTATTCGTTCTTTCATTTGCTTCTAGGACAAATTCCGAACGTTCACATCCGCCGGACCTGGGTAAACCCCGAGCTCCAATAGTCTAATGCCTCCTCCTCCTAATCTCTGCTTTCCCTTCCTCTTCCTCCTGCTCACCGCCACCATCTCAACCAAGGTCCAAGCTCTAGGCGTGAGCTGGGGCACGACGGCCTCCCACCCGCTGCCGCCGCGCAAGGTAGTGGAGCTCTTGAAGTCCAACAACATTACCAAAGTCAGGCTGTTCGATTCCGACCCGCTAGTCCTCGAAGCTCTTTCCGGCTCCAACATTGGCGTCACCGTCGGCATTCCCAATTCCATGCTCAAGACCCTCAACTCCTCCAAGAAAGCAGCCGAGAGCTGGGTCCACGACAATGTCACCCGATTCTTCTCCACCGCCCGCACTGGAGCCCGAATTGAGTACAGTTCTTTCCCCGCTACTATCCATTGCTGCTCGTCATAAGTCCTAGACTCGTAGTTTGATGATTGTTTTTGGATTATTCGCTTGTTGATGATTTTGGCGACTTTAGGAAATAGGAATCCTAATAGGCCTTGCCCAGAAGTTAGAAAAGAGCTAGAAATGGTGATGAAATGAGATTTGTGTGACATGTGGTTCTTGCTCTTACTGCTGCCCAGTGCCCACCAACCGCTTGATAATTTGTCTCGCTCGAGAATGCTCCATCTACTGAACATTAAAAGATAACTGCAGATTCAAAGATATGTACAAAACATGGCAACTTCATTTCGTTTATTCCCAGGGATTCTAGATGATGTTCAGTGTGACAGTGTTGGTCTATATATAATGAGTTGGGTTTGTTTTTAAGGGTCTCTCATTTTGAGTGCCAGTTCTCCCAAGCACCTTGTTGCATACTTACCTCCTTTTCTAGTTATCTTTCTTACAGAGCATTGAATATAGCAGCGGTGATTTAACTCAAAGTAAGCTCACGATATGTTGATCATATCATATATGTTCTTAAAGCTAGCTATAGCGATACTATACAGAGTTGCTAATTTTTGCAAGCATAAACCCATTTGTTCTTTTGATTCTTTCACTTACAGGAATGTTGCTGTGGGAGATGAGCCATTTCACCAGATGTATGGTGAGCAGTTCCATTCAGTTGTCATTGGCGCGGTCATCAATGTGCAATCAGCTTTAGCGAAAGCGAGCCTGGGGAGTGAAATAAAAGTGGTGGTTCCTCTCAGTTCAGATTCCATTCAGTCAGAATCAGGTCTACCATCCAAGGCACACTTCAGGCCTGACCTCAACAAGACAATGCTCGAGCTCCTCACATTCCTCGACAAGCATCATTCGCCCTTCTTCGTAACCATCTCTCCCTTTCTCAGCTTCCTGCAAGATAAGAACGTCTCCCTCGACTTTGCACTGTTCAAAGAGACTGCACGCCCTCGTAATGATACCCACAGCAGAACATACAGAAACAGCTTCGATTTGACCCATGACAATGCAGTTGCTGCACTATCTGCTGCTGGGTTTCCCGGTATGCCCATTGTTGTCGCGAGAGTGGGCTGGCCCACTGATGGAGCAGCTAATGCTTCCTCACAAACTGCGGAGATATTCATGAAAGCGCTGATGCAACGTCTTCATGCCAAGTCAGGGACAGCGCTTAGGCCTCAGAATCCGCCATCAGAGATTTTTATATTCAGCCTTTTCGATGAGAACCAGAGGAGCATAGCAAGTGGGGGATTTGAGAGGCACTGGGGAGTGTTCACATTTGATGGGCAGGCGAAATATCGGATTGACTTTGGGCAAGGGAGTAGCAAGGACCTGGTGAATGCACAAGAAGTTGATTATCTGCCTTCCAAATGGTGTGTTGTGGATAATAATAAGGACGTCTCTAATGCAAGTGCCCGTGTTTTGGATGCATGCTCTGCTGCGGATTGCTCAGCACTTTCGCCCGGTGGGTCGTGTTCCAACCTCAGCTGGCCAGGGAATGCATCTTATGCATTCAACAATTACTATCAACAGCATGATCAGGCGCGAGATAGCTGTGATTTTGGAGGGTTAGGATTGATCACGACTGTTGATCCGTCCATTGGTAGTTGCCGGTTCTGGATTGAGCTTGATACTTCTGAAGCTGGTTCCCATAGCAGGGTCTGCCTTTTCTGGTTGTTGATCTTATTAATAACCGTGCTTGTATAGAAGGAAGAATGAATGACTCCTTCAAGAAACACTTCCACAGAGAGCTATTATTTTGTATGGGTGCCAAGAGACTGAACTTGTATTGAAGCTTCTGCCATGGTTGGTTCGCCTTTCTCATGCAACAAAAGCCTTCCTTGGTTCCTTGTGGAAATGAATCGGTTTGATGCTCGAAATCCTGCTCCAATGGTGTTTGTGCCATTGCAGGAAGTTAGAGAAATATTAGGGCTTAATTGCAAGTTTGGTCACTGGAATTGCTTAAAAATTTCATATTTACCACTATAATTACTTTATTCCATTCGTAGTCACTTAAATTAGTTCATCAATTCAAGTTTGGTCACTCTCCGTAGTCTCTGTTAACTTTGATTGACGTGGCAGTCAACTCTGAGAGTTGACCGTTAAACGTGTGACGTGGCAATTAAGAAATAAAAAAAATTAATATTTTTAATTTTCCACCTCATTAAATGGCGGATGAACCCTGTTACTCCAATGTCGTTCCTCGATTACATGGCGAGGCGGTTGGGACTTAAGGACTATCTCTGCTTGTAGTTCGTCAGTCGATGCGAGCGGTTAATCGTCTCAATAATCTCAGGTAGGGGTGGGCATTGGTACGGTTCGGACCGCACCGCACCGCATTTTTATAAACCGCACCGAACCACATTTATGTAAACCGCACCGCATCTTTGACCACGAAGTTATCGGTGTGGTCAAACCAAACCGCATAAGTTAACGGTTTGGTCATGTTTAGACCGCACCGCATTTTGACCGCAAATAACAAGAAAAGAAGGAAGCTTGGAAATAACAGGAAAAAAAATGGCAAGGGTTCCCCTCCACATTGCTCCGTTTCCTGCCACCAAAAGTCCAAAACAGAGCATATGCTCCATATTCTTAGTTATCTGTTGTAGTTTTGAAATAATAGCAAAAAAAAAAAAAATGGCAGGGTTCCTCTCCACATTGCTCTGTTTCCTGCCACCAAAACAGAGCATATGCTCAACAAAACTCTTCTTTACAAAGACTAATGAAAACTACGTTAAGCTGATGCAAACAAAGCAAGTACTTGTCTATGCCATTGAAAGTTCCAACTAGAAACTACCCACAAGAACATCAAGATAAGCGAAGGCCCGATTTCCCCATGCCTTGCATCTCCACAAATAGGCTAACTAAAATCTTCTACAAAGCACACCAAAAAACTTCAGCACCCATTCTGAATTGTAGTCTCCACATTCTCATGGTCAAGTTCAGCAAAAGATCCAAACAAATACTTCGGCTTTGATGGCTTCCTTGTAGTTTCCACCAACCTGTAAGAATAGATTTCCCATAAACAAATACTTCAATATCTAGTAAAAGACCTATGCTGGCTTAATAAACAAACCACCTGTAAGAATAGATTTTCACCAACCAGTAGGTAAATGAAGGCAGCAACTGGGACAATACTTTTTCACAGTGGGACAATACTTTAATAACTATAACCCATGGGACTGAACGTCCATTCCTTTCAATTACTAATGATGCAAGTCGAAGCTGAACCAGTATGATCACTAGCAGCCATCTTGCTCGTACTTGCATCCATTTCGACTTCCATCTCCTCCCCACTTGAGGAATCCATTTCAACATCATCACACTCGACCTAAAACAACAACAGAGTAAATGAGCATTTCTTACACCATTGCTAATGAGTTGTTCTTTATATCTTAGCACAACACAGTAATACAGACATTACAATCTAACTAGAGCTACATCAACAACACCAGCTTAACAAACTAAAGCACACCCCAGAACCATGGGAGCCCTCCCTTAAAAAAACGAAAGTAAGAAAAGAAGAAGGAGATGATGACCCCATCTAATCTATTATTGTAAAAGCAAAAGCTCTTCTTGTTATTTTTTTAATATGCCCAAGAAAGCTAATCAAAGTCACCCTCAAATAATTAGCATATATACTTCATGTTCTTAGTCGTAACAACTGTTACGCTTGATTCCCCTTTCTATGTTAAAGCAATCGCATAGCTTAATCGCATAGTAATCTAGATGTACGTTATCGTTCAAAAAGCCTTTAGAATTCAGCATAAATGGTCTGCATTTGGCTGTGTTGGTTCTTAAATTACTTAAAAATGGTCTGAATTCAACCCGGCCGCCGGTGAAGCTCTTGCTCATTCCATCAGGCTTATCAATTGTCTGGTAGTATGAAACCAACAGCTAAGGCCTAAGAGTAATTTAAGAACTGACAACCCAGCGAAATCAATCACCAGAAACCTGCAACTCTAAAATTTATAGGTAGAGAAACTACAAAATCGGTTGCATCAACTGAAAGATTTGAAACCCTATAACCAACCTAATCGCCGACCTCTTCCGATTTCGGGTACGGTAACAACAACCCTAGATCCATACGTGACGAATCTAATCAACCCACCAAGCATACCCAATATGTAACTCTATTCCTACTAGAAAACCCACGGAGGGCAAAAGGATCAGTAGGTCGGTCGCCGCCTTGGCGGAGGTCTGACGGGAAGACATGCGGTTGATTCGAGATTGAATCCAAAAGAAACCGATCAAGGATATGAAGAGGGAGGGAGAGAGTACCAGAACGACGGTGTGAGCCGGGATGCGGAGGCCGGCGGAGGTGCGAATCTGGATGTTAGGTCAGGGGAAGCGTCGTCGGTGTCAATCTATGAAGCTCGGAATCTCTCGTCTCTTGGTGTTGTGCAACGTCGAGAGGAACAGAAGAATCGTTAGGTATGGATGAGGAAGAAGAATCGCCGCCGGGTAGCGAGCGAGGGAATGGTGCGGATCTGGCGGGGACTGGGTGAGGAAGAAGAATCGCCGCCGGGAGGATTGCGGTTTGCGGTGAGGAAGAAGAATCTCTACAAAGCTACTCGTGCGTTGGTGGTGGGCGACCTTCAGGTAGAATTAGCGGTTTGCGGTTTTGAACCGTAACCATGTGGTTTCGGTCAATCCAAACCGCGAACCACTAACAACTAAATGGTTAGTCCGCAAACGAAACCGATAGTTAACGGTACAGTTTGGATTGACCGTAGGAGCGGTTTGGCGCGGTTTGGAGTGGTTTGGTCAAACCAATGCCCACCCCTAATCTCAGGCCAGGAAAATCGAATAGAGAGTTTTTAGTCCCACCATGGACTCGTATGAAACTCTGCTTCTTTGTTTGACTTTTTGTTCGTTTTTTCTTCTTCCAGATTCTATCATTATGTTATGCACCATCTATAGTGGCCGCGACTGCAATGCTTCATGTCATCAATGGTGTGGAGCCATCTCTTGGGGCCGAATACCAACACCAGTTGCTAGACATTTTGGGAATCGGCGAGGTATTTTCAATTTCAATGAGTTAGATCTCATAATCTAAAGCGGATTTCGTGAATCCTTGTGATGACAGGAGAAGCTAAATGGTTGCAGTCTACTGGTTATGGAATTGGCATCATTCGGAATCCAAAATGGAAGACAACGGAAGAAGCGAAGGAAGTTGGATTCGATTCCAGGAAGCCCCAATGGGGTAATTGATTTGAGCTTCAGCTTGGATTGCTCAGACGACTCTGCATCTTCTTCTGTGTCTTCTTCTTCTGCTTTGCTACTGGGACAGGAAATGTTGTTGGAATATTTAGAAAGAAGCAAGGGCAAAGCAGAGATGGTTGGCATTTTATCCGACTGGGAATCCGGGATGGGGAAGAAAATGGAAATCCAAGCCGCCGATTTCCACTTCCGCAGCGAGAAGGAAAAAATCAGGTTGAATTGTAATTTGTAATTATAATGATATTTTGTTTTATGTATTTTTTATTCTATTGTGATAATGAGGTGAAACTTTTAAAATATTGAATTTTAATTTTGTTTATATTTTTTAATTGTCACGTCACTTATTTAACGGTCAACTCTTATAGTTGACTGCCACGTCGGTCAAAGTTAACGGAGACTAACGGAGAGTTACCAAACTTGAACTGATGAACTAATTTAAGTGACTACGTATGGAATAAAGTAATTCTAGTGGCA
The DNA here is from genome assembly GCA_946122785.1 of Linum tenue. Classification (NCBI taxonomy): domain Eukaryota; kingdom Viridiplantae; phylum Streptophyta; class Magnoliopsida; order Malpighiales; family Linaceae; genus Linum; species Linum tenue. The sequence goes on from CAMGYJ010000002.1 coordinate 42,323,492, forward strand.
AATATGAAAATTTTAAGCAATTTTAGTGACCAAATTTGCAATTAAGCCGAAATATTAGTGTAGCTTCTCGTGTGGTAAATAGTAGGCTGTTTCATAGTTTGTAGGCCAATACTACGGTGCCGCTGTAAAAACTGCAGCACCGGTGATGCTAATTCTTATTGGGCCACGTGGAGCTGATGTGGCGTTGACTAGGTTCATTTAACCCAAATCCAAATATTAACCGAGCAAGCTGGGCGAACCCTACCATGTCAAACTAACGGGATGCCTTGGTTTTATTTTTCCATTTTTTTGGCAATGTTTTATTTTTCCATTTAGTTTTCGTTTAATTATTTTTCTCTGGAAATTAAAAACGATAAAAAAACGCGAAAAGCAAACCCAAAAACGTCTCCTCCATCCCGCTCGTCTTATTCTGAAAACAGTGCAGTGTCCGGCGAAGTTATCTACCACACACGCAGCGAGCAGCTCCTCCGGCTTCTAGGGGCATCGACATCGGCATCATCAACCGCTCCTCCCGCTCCCATCGACGATTACCCACTCCATATCCTCTCGTTCCAACCATTTCAACTCGATTTCCAAGGTTTTCTCCACCCAAGATTCCCTTAATGAGTTCTAGGCTCTTCAATCCAGATTGTCAATCCAGTGTCAAAGAATCCTGGTATTACGAACTTCTTCACAAACAGCTGTTCGGGGAAGAAACAAAAGGAGAAAGTGCTACATGAAGTGCTCGATTGGCTCAATTGCACCCCACAAAAGCAGTGGAGAAGAAGGCTCAGTCAGAATGACAGTTTGGGGACGTGAGGGTTTGTATTCTATCACCTTACTTGTATACATGAAATGGTGATTCCCCTTTGTTTCACCATCTTAATTGACTTGTAATTTCCGTTTAAGTACCTTATCCGGAAATGTATGTCACTCTCTGCCTGTGAACCACTTCTTCCCCTTTTTCTGGTATCCATGTTGATCACTCAAATATCTGGTCATATTCTCTACAAGGTTGAACGGCGACTCTCATGGTTTCAGGTGTGCAACTGGGTCTGTTTATTGTTTACGCATACATCAATAACTAAGGTGTTAAGTTGGTGGTTAATTGTTCAGAAACTTGAGATCCCTTCTTCAGTTGTTTTCGGCAACCTACTTGATAATGTTTGTTTGATTGAATCTACATATATATGCAGAAACAGTGAGGAAAGCATAAATGATGAATGTTTTCGTATCTGTGATACTTTGGTGATTTTGGTTCAAATAATGGTGCCCTTCTTGTTTGTTTCTTTATTCCATGGTCTCCATCTCTTGTTTAGCCTTGAAGCAGTAAGAGAAGTGTAATGTGCCTAACAGGAAGAGTGAAAACACCTTAGCTACAGATCCTCATAATATTATGATGCAATTTTAAGGTGCTTTTTGAATTCTTGATCATGTTTATCAGTTCAATTTTCTATACTTTGTGGTACATTTACAAATCTTAGGCGATGGACTACAAAGAACTTTCAGTTAAGATTTTACTTGGGTGGCGTGTATCATGCTGGCGGGTTGTAAAGTTCTAGTAATTACCAGAATCGCGGTTTGTTCTAAAACGTGGACAATGATACTTACTAAGGTGTTGGAGTAATTGTGCAGTCTGCTTACCAAATATTATCAGAAGTAATTCTCCACTTTCCATGCTTGATTCTTAGTTCATTTTGATAAGCCCAAGTCAATTTGTTTTAGACTTTTAGTCTTTATTTAACTGAATTCAGAATTTGTTGTATGACATGATCATGTACTATTTTGATGATTACTGATTTATATTTTATACTTTTAGGCCAGGAGTTGCAAGTGCTGGTGGTGTTCGAAAACCCGACAGTGTCTCTCAGTCAGCAGACTTGGGTGTCTGCTCATCCGTCCCTAGGGTAGACCTTGAAAATGGTTTCGTTCTAAATGATAGAAGAGAGTGCATAGTCAGCTCAGCGATGAAGTGGCGGGGTTCAAGAATGACAGTTTGGGGTAGGAGTTGTTACTGAATGACTCTGAACAGTGATTTTGTTTGCAGTGTTACTAGTAAGTGAACTGATGAATAGAAATGTATTTTGTTGGGCAAGCTCCAATGTATAGAAACACAAAGCTAACCCTTCACTCCTTCAGGCTGAGTTCTACCTTTTTTGTCTACCTCTTTCAAAGACAACTCATGTATGTAACTCAATAGAGTTTTCTAATATTATAAATCGAGAAGCAAGTTTGCAAATCACTCCTGCTTTTCTTCCTTCATAGGTTCTGAATGATGGATGAATGTGCAATTCTAGCTGGAATTTATTATAACCTTTAACCGACTTCTCTAATTCAATTCGATCGCTTGTTTGAGAGGCCTAACTCTCTAGCTAATGCCCGGATAATAAATTGTGGTGTGTTTGAGACATCAAAGGTGCAGTATGGAACTTCTTCGTCCAATGTGGATTGGTTGTTTGGTGGAGCTGAACCGCTTCTAACCTGAACAAACATATTCATCGTGTTGGACTCGACGCAAGCACTTAGGAAAGGGAACGAACCCTATAACATGGGTGATCCAAGCCCCGGTTCATTGAACAAAGAGGAAAACAGGACCTCTGACTCCTAGCTTCTGGGCATTACTAATCCAACTTGAGGATTCTGTGATTCTAGAGAATACAGAAAATACAAGCTCAAAACTTCCCTATGTATTGATGATATTTGTGTATATCTTTGCATGCCGGGACCAATTCACTCTAGGCAGCTGATTCTCCTTACCCTTAAACATTTCCTGAATTGCTAAGACATGTAACGAACCACACACCGAATCCATCAACATAATATAACCTGGAAAACGAATGCTACTTACTCCAGATTCGTATGCCTCTCACTGCGAATCATGAACTTGTTGCAACTCGTGATAATTAGTCTTCCTAGTTCCTACTAAAACTCTATACTATTATGACAAGACACAACAAGTATGACAGAACATAAGAACACCCCAAAAACAACACACGAGCATAAAATCCAAGCATTCAGCAACAGACCAGAAGGCACCGCCCATGGTAAAAACAACTCCCAGTAATTTGCAATTGACGGGGAAGGTTTACAGCGATGGGGAAGAAGCAGCGGGAGTTAGCTGTCTTATTCTTTGACTAGGGATCATCTGGTATCGTGGCAAAGTTGCTACTCGACGGAGACAGAGTGACAGGTGACGACTCAGGAATCGACGGCTATGTTCTGCAGAATAAATGGAGGAAACAGAGAATGATCAGCCTTAGATTCTTTCGTTGGACCTTGGGATTTGATCAACGACGGAGTCGTCAAAAGTGATTTTGATAGGCCATCCGTCACCAGAGAGGGAGACTGAGGAGACGACGATTCATTTTTTGAGTTCATTTTTATCCTCGCCCTTTACTGTTAACGATTTTTGTTTGAGGCTCAAATAGTTTTCTTATAATTTTCTATTTAAACGAGAAGAGGGTTTGGAGTTTGATCGGCGACGGTGGAGTTTGCCGGACCAGTTCACAGTCCCAAGGCGAGAGATCGAGGTAGACGCCAAGAATTCCCCTGTTTGCTTGTTTATTTATTGAGAAAAATGAATGTAATTAAACGAAAACTAAATGGACAAAGAGGCATCCCGTTAGTTTGACGGTGGTCAGGTTCGGCTAGCTTGCTCGGTTAATATTTGGGCTTGGGTTAAATGAACCTAGTCAATACCACATCAGCACCACATGGCCCAATAAGAATCAGCGTCACCGGTGCCGCAATTTTTATAGCGGCACCATAGTATTGGCCTAGTTTGTACCCAGAACAGTTGGGGCCATTCTTGAACTAGACAAATTATCAAGTGATTGGTGGGCGAGGCGTGGCCCGCGTGGGTGTAGGCGAAGATGAGATAGGAGGCGCGTGAATCAACAATGGGCTGGCCGGCCCATCTACCAGATCTGGTCCTCGCTCAGTGCTGGGCCGGGTGCGGTTTAAGCCTTGTAGTACAACTCAGAATAAAAATATCCGTATTGGGCCTATCGAGGCCTCTTTATACCGCCAAGGAAGAGTTAGGAGGACAAAGCCTTGTACACACGTTCACGGCCAAACCTATCTTCAATTTTCTACCCTAATATTCGTGGATTTTCCAGCTCCTTCTTGAGAAGGTAGATTAACAGTCACAGAGAACCAGGGGAGATTCGAAGCAGGGACTTCCAGATCATGTCCGGTATGTACGGCCAAAACGGTGATTCCGCCGCTCCGCCTTACCAAGGCGGTGGTGGTGGATACGGCGGCGGAGGATATGGAGGTGGAGGTGGCGGAGGCGGATACGGAGGTCATGGCGGCGGAGGTCGTGGCGGTAGAGGTGGTGGTGGTGGAGGAGGATACGGAGGTAATTCCCATATTCGCGGAGTCTCTGTTATTTTTTTTTTGTTCGTGAGATTGATGAATGAATTAGGTTTGAGCTGGTGTTATATTGGATCTTGAGCGAAGTCTGATTTGATGTGGTCATTAGGAGGCGGCGGCGGTGGTGGCGGCGGTTATCCAGGAGGAGGAGATCGTGGTGGCAGAGGTGGCGCCGGCGGCAGAGGAGGTGGTCGAGGTGGAGGTAGTGGCAGAGATGGTGATTGGCTTTGCCCTAATCCTGGGTAATTTTTGTTTATTCCCTATTAGCTTCTTGAGTTATCACCTTTTTTGGTTCCATTGTGCTATCATACGTTAGTATGTAAATCTCTATTGGTGTTTTCATGTTTATTTCGGGTTGAGGGAGTTGTGTACCATATCGTCTTCCATCAGGGTACTGTTCTAACTCTTGGAAGTCCTATTTGCTGCGTTAAATAGTTGTGGGAACTTGAACTTTGCAAGAAGAACTGAGTGCAATAAGTGCAACACGCCTTCTCCCGCTGGTGCCAACAATGATCGCGGTGGTGGTGGTGGAGGTGGAGGTGGGAATGGTTATAACAGAGGGGGTGGGTATTCTGGTAATCGAGGGAGTGGCAGAGATGATGGCAATAGAGGTGGAAGTTACAGCAGTGGTGGTAGAAGTGGGGGTTATGAGAGTAGAAGTGGAGGCGGCAGCGGCAGTAGAGGTGGGTCTTATGGTGGTAGAGGAGATGATGATGGATATAATCAGGTGCCGCCACCTGCAGCAGCTCCAACTTATGGTAGTGGTGGAGGTAATTATCCTCAACCTCCCAACTCATATGGAGGGAATGCTAATTATGGTGGTGCCAATGCAGTTGCGCCACCTACAAGCTATACTGGTGGTCCTACATCATACCCTCCGTCTTATGGTGCTCCTCCTGTGGCTGGCTATGGCGGTGAAGCTACTGGTGATACAAGAGGCGGTGGTCGTGGTGGCCCTCCAGGTGGGTATGGTAGCAGTGGTGGATCAAGGAATCAAGGAGTAAGTGGTGGTTATGGTGGTAATGGTGCTAGTGCTGATGCAGCTCCATCAATTAAGCAATGTGATGAGAATTGTGGCGACAACTGCGACAACTCTAGAATTTACATATCTAATTTGCCTGCTGATGTGACGGTTGAAGAATTGAAAGAGCTGTTCGGTGGAATTGGACAAGTAATGCTGGATTTTCTTTGTTTATTTGCATTTTTCATATTTTCCTTCACTCTCAGATTTGGGATCTTCGACATGAGATTCTTTTTTTCTTTGGTAGAGTAACTGGTCATTAATTCGCAGTAGTAGTACGATCTTGGTGCCTTTCTTTCATATTAAGATTTCCAAACTGTTTGAAAGTTTATTGGATTGAAACACATACTGATTATGGGAGGCTCTTCTTTTGCTCTTCGCATTTGCAAATCTGATTCTTGTCTAAAATCAGTTACTTTGGGATAATCAGTCCTTCCATTTTATTTATAACTTTTTCTTTCTGATGCGGGAATGCATATCTACTTCAATTTATGATTCTTTTCTGTGACAGCAGCTTGCATGTTAGGAAAGTCCTTACTAAAATTGAAATATGTTGACAGGTTGGAAGGATTAAGCAGAAGAGGGGCTACAAGGATCAATGGCCTTGGAACATAAAGATATATACTGATGAAAAGGGCACCCAGAAAGGCGATGCAGTTTTGTCTTATGAGGATCCATCTGCTGCACATTCTGCTGGTGGCTTCTACAACAGTACGGGCTCAAACTGTTTACCTGGATCTTGACACACGGAATTTATTTACAATTGCTGATATATTTGATTTTCTCTTTCAGATTACGAGATGAGAGGTAAAAAAATTAGTGTTGTCATGGCAGAGAAGACAGCTTTGAGGCAACCTGAGCACGGGTATATTATTTTGACTATTTATGTCCTTTTCATGAACAAATGCCAATGGAGTCCTGCTTTTTTTTCCTTTTCTTTCTGTTGTTAGTTTGAGTGCTATTATTATTATTATTATTATTATTATTATTATTATTATTATTATTATTATTATTATCATTATCATGATTAAAGATTCTGTTGAAGTCCTTAGCTGCTCTTATTCTCATATCAAGTCTTCGTCAAAGTTTTCAAGATCAGTTACATGGTTTTATACTTTTATTGACCTTTCCTAATAATAAAAGCAAGCTTGTCACTTGTCTTGTTTCTCTTCAGTCTCTCTCTCTCTCTTTCATATGAAATTTAGGTAGAGCTAATTTGACACTTGTGATTCCGTTGAAACTGGACTGTTCTATTACCGTTTTGCATGAATCAGTTTACATAGTTTCACTGAATGGTTTCATTTACTGTGCAACAGTGGAGGCGGAAGAGGTGGTGGTGGATATGGTGGGCGGAGGGATAACTACAGAGACGGTTCTGGGCCCGACAGGCATCAGCATGGAGGGAACCGTTCACGCCCGTACTAAGGACTCTGCTCTCTGTTATGCGGTTATTTTGTACTCTAGGAATTGTGTCTGAGGGTGTTTTACTATGTTCCATTACCTTGAGGGGTTGTTCTTAACTGGAGGGAGACTAAGAGGTAGGTTGTTCACAGAGCAATACCCCTTTCTCTCCTTTCCTGTTTACTGTAGACTTGATCGTTCCCCCCTATGCACACAATTGATTCAGCTTGTGTGAATTGTCTTTTCTTTATAGACGCAAGTGGATAGAAACTCCGAATTGCTTGCTTGCTGCTTAAGGTAGGTTGGTTGTATTCAGGTGAGTAATCAGCTTCTTTTGCCGTCGTGCATTAGTCCCAAGTTATATTGCATGCCTGAAAATGGTCCGAGGATAATACACTAGCTGGTGTGGGATTCTTTCCAACAGTCGTGTTTTCGCGCAGGATATGGGTGGGTGCTACTATGTTGTTTGAAACAAACTTTTGTATGCCTTTGCTCTGAACAAGCAGATGTGAAGCAGCACGGCAATTAATTACATTGATGTATGGGGGCTCTTTTGGTGATCTTTTCAGAAGAATTTGACTATTAGGGTGTGTGTGGAGTATTACATGTTTCTTGGATTCGTATGAATGATCTGCCATTGCCTCTTGGATGTGGAATTGGATGTGAAGAGTTCGCTGGTGATCGACGACTCGTTTGTTGGGTTTCTTGATATCTCCTGCAAAACGGATCAAGAGCTAGCTAGCACCTTCCTCTGCAAAGAGTGACAGTAGTCGAATGCTAGATGATTTCTTCATGGAGCAGCACCTAAATTCGTGACAACCAGCTAGGTTCTCAGTGTAGGGATTGGAGCTCTTGATTGTGAATTTTGGTACATCAATTTTAGTGGGTTTTAACTTTTAAGAACATGAATGAGAGAAACTATATGAACATCCGACACTTATGTAATGGTCGGAAATTGAAAGCCGTGTTTCTCCGTGACGCTTGTTCATCATTTTTGTTTGTGCTGTGGACAACATTTTGATCAGTCAAGGGATTTTGCTTGGTATTCAGGATGATTTCTGTTAAAATCCTTCATATGGACTCCAACTAGACAAATGTTAATAGCAAGTACAACCACCCTAGGCCCAGATCTCATACATGAACCGATCTTACAGAGACGGCCAAGTTGACGAAATTTTCCAAAAACGAGTCTTACAAGCGTGCTTCTACCTCATTGCGTCTCCCTTAAACATTTTGGACTGCTGTTAATATCCTTCCTTCGCCAATGATTGGACCGCGACAGATGGCACCACCTCCATCATGTAACAATGTTGTCTTCACCAAGTCATGGACTTGTCATCCTATTACTTCTGCTGTTGGTGACAATGGCGCGAAAAACAAAATCTCGTCAAAGCATGATGCCATGGCTCATCCACCCTAGGGCCAGATCTCGTACATGAACTGATCTTGCAGAGATGGAATCCTTCTGATATGTGCGTGGAACCAAAAATAGACATTAACCAGAGCGTGATACCATGTGCCTGCTATCTGTTCGTTGGCTCTTGCCGCACCATATCGCAAGCACCGTTCGATGTTGATCCGGAAGCATGCAGAGGTGTGCCATCGGGAACACCTCGAACCTGAAAATGTAACAAGTAATGTAAATCACGATAAGGTGAAGAGATTCGAGCACATATGCTTCTACATACGGGCGCATAAAAACAACCCAGCAAATGAACATGCGGACCATACACCATCATGGAGAAGCTTTTGGCTGGGTTAGCCTTCCCGGCCGCTGAAAGTTATATTTGTTCTCATCCTAGTGGACAGTAAACGTCTGTAGGTCCTAGAGCAATTCAAAGATCTCATAACTGTGTCAAATGTTGACGTCCCCAAATTGCAAAACTCGAGTTGGTCTGGAAGAAGTGAAGTTGTAGTGGTCACACCAATGTGATTTGTTTGATGGAGCACAAACTAACCGATATTGATAACTCAAATGGATATTACCAACAGAGAAAGTAGTCGAGTTGACAGAAACACTATACTGGTGGAGTGCGCTTTAGCATATGTGTCATGGGCTGGTCCTCATGTACACGTTAAGTATGGATGGATGAGGATAGGAAGCATCCAGTTAAGAGTAACAAAGGAGCGAGCTATGAAGTTTGACCTAGTACAGTTTAATGTGCCTGGAAATCAAGCCAGTAGCAGATTTTCTTCATGCAGAGCAAGTCCAACCAACCATTCTGTAAGTGGTACGATGACTAAGAAGATAATATTGGAATTGTAAGAGAGAACGGTACCTGAGGTTTGCCGTATTGGTCATGATAAGGACCAACTCCATACTCTATCCCATGATTGGCATAGCTTCCATAAGCAGGATCTGTAACATCTGAATATCATGAGTTAGATGACAGGTCTGTAAGAAACATAGCTCTGGGGAAAAATAACCATGTGCAAAGACAAACTTTTTACCTAGGTTTGCTGTTGCATTTGCTGCTGCTGCTGCTCTTGCCCTTTTCTCTGCTTTCACTAGCTCAGCACAGAGTCTGTCTATTTCTTCAGCAAGCAGAACCCTATTTCTATCCATTGCCTTACCATGCTCAAGGTTGCTGGAACGTGTCTTCTTCTCATAATCAATTGCAGCCCTACATTTCATCCAAAAACCGGACACAGAAGCGGATTTAAGAATTATTGTTTAGAAAACCAGCAGTCCAGTGCAATCAATTCCTTTTCGTGTGGTTTTCCATTGTCAAGGTATTGACTCTTATCCTCTTTGTTCTTCCTATCTTGTGCAGACCACCATATCATCATCAATTGCAATAGCAGAATATCAAAATTAAATACCAAATACTACAGCTTAGCCATTAGTAGTTTTAACTGCATTGCTGCAGCTGAAGTCGCATAGGAAATGCTACTGCATCAAACGGAGTGGCGCTTCCATATTAACTCATAAGTTCGAATTAATAGGTGGAAATAGGAATGAAAACTGCCAATAAGCCCTAACTTACCTTCCTTTCTGAATCTCCTGCCGCAATTTCTGAATCTCAGACCTAATCCCGGGAGCAAAATCGGCATCTTCCCTAGCCTTCATCAAATCTCTGTTGATCGCCTCCAGTTCCCGAACGAGCTCCTCGCGCTGCGTAGCAAGCGTATGCACGTCGCCTCTCACCTGAACGAGCTCGGCGGTCATCGCATCGGTCGCCCGCAGCTCGGCGTCGAGTTTCAGCGATCGCTCCAGAACTTGCCTCACCTGGCCATCCCGCTCGGCCTTGACCTCCACCGCGGCCGCCGCCAAGTGGCGGAGGTCCTGCTGCGCGAGAGCGAGCTCCTGCTTCAGCGCGACGTGGGTGGCGGCGAGGCGGTCCTTCTCGATGAGTAGGGATTGAATTTCGTGGTGCTGAATTGCAATGCGGTCCTCGAGGATGATTGAAGCGTGAGCGTGCCTGCGGTCGGAGGAGGCCACGGAAACGGGGAGGCGATCCCGTAGGCGGCGGTCGTCGATGGAGCGAGGAGAGAGAGGGCGTCGGAGATGATGGTTTCGTTCCGACATTTTAGTCGTTGAAATTGAGATTACTCGCAACCAGAGCGGAAAGGGAATTTCAGCTTTCAGCAATCAGCACGCTAGCTAGTAGCTACCACGTTTATGGACTCGAGGCTTGAGAAGGGGCAAATGTGTTTTCGATATTTTCTTTTTACAAAATTCTGTTCAGCACCTGAAGTTTTACGGAGAATCTACACAATTTGTTTTTTTTTTTTTAATTTTACCACCAATATGGCGGTTTAAAAACTATTGACACAAATGGAAAACAGCGAATCCGACCCACACTCACGCGGACACGCTATTTGAATTTTTTTCAACCAATTCGAGCTGGTCCGCTCGAGACTGGGGCGTTTGCGCCCTCCTTTTGGTTGTTGAATGTCCAAAAATCATTGACCAACTGTAGCACCCTAGACTAAGTCGTGTTTGATGGCCAACGGGGGCGCCCGAGACTAGGGCGGGTTCGCTGTCCTACACACCCACTCCAGCACTATATATTATTCCCAATGATTTTCATTTCAGTCTCGGCACAAAAAAAAAAACGATGTTCCAAAGTTAGACGAAGTAGCTCTGGTTGCTGCAAAGATGGCTAATAGGTAAGAGACACATTTATTTTTTTAATTATATTCTTCAAATGCTATTATGATTTTTTTAGTTAGTAATTAGTGAGTTTGTTTTTTTATATAGTGATTTTAGAAGATTTGAACTAGTCGTTCGGTGGAAATCAGAGAAAGTAGAGGATAATTTGGGCGTTCGTTTCGTTGGTGGTAGATGTTTTCAGTTGACGGTGCCATCCATCAGAGAATACGGCGTAAAGACGAAGTAGTACAAGATAGTGATATGATCACAAGTTTCACTTACTGTCTTCCAGAATGGTAGAATGGTGTTTTATTTCATTATGCGATGCCTATTGTGGATGATGATAGCTTGAATGCGCTTTGGAATTTTATGGCACAAAACCCTTTTTGTTTGGGTGCTGAGATACATGCTAAACTCAGTGAGGATCGGGGTGTAGAGGAAGAAGATGAGATATGGAGCATGCCATCCGATCATGACGATGTTAACAGAGAGGAGGAAGATGATGATGAGGAGGAGGAGGAAGATGGGGAAGTAGAGCAGCCTAATTATCCTCCAAATTTTTACTTGCAGGGTAATGAAGAGGACGACGAATTATCATATGTTGATTCATATGGAGTAATTCTAATGCATGTTGTTGCTGGTTTTGAAGGAGAATTCTACAAGTGGCAAATATTTCACTCGAAACAAGCTGCACAGGTGGAGATTAAACATCACACACTACAACGCAACTTTCAGTATGGCATGGTGGAGTCATCACCTTCAATCTGGAAGGTCAGATGCTTGAAGCACAAGGATGACAATTGTCCTTGGATGGTGCAATTTGAATGTCGAGATGTTGGAAGCGAATGCACTGTGAGAAAGGCCGAGTTGGTGCATTCTTGTAGCAATATGACTCAACCGATGGATCATCGTCATCTTGATGTCGACATTATATCTGAGTCCGTGAAACATTTGGTACGTGCCCAACCAAATCTGAGTGTTCTAACTATGCAGGCCGAGTTGAAAGATAAGTTTAATATGCAAGTTACTTACAAGAAGGCTTGGTATGGGAAACAAAGAGCATTGGAGAAGTTGCATGGAAATTGGGAAGAATCCTACGATTATTTGCAAACATTCTTGCTGGTGGTGAAGAGAAAAATGCCAACATCAGTGATTGATTGGGTAAGAGTTCCTTCATCGCAACCAGGTCATTTGATCTTTCAGCGAGTATTCAGGGCTTATGCACCTTGTATAGATGGATTCAAGAATTGTCCAGGAGTCAAGGTTGTTGATGGAACGTTTATTACTGGAAAGTATAAAGGATTGCTACTCATGGTGAGCTCATTTGATGGCCGGAAGAAGATTTTTCCAATCGCATTTGCCATAGTGGAGGGCGAGAATACTGATAGTTGGCCATGGTTTATAAGTCACGTTCAAGGTTTGACCGATTGAAATGATGTATGCATCATCTCAAATAGACATGCGGGACTCTATGAAGCCATGAGTGACATCGGAAGAGGTTGAAAGTGGAGATGGTGCATGCGACACTATGCAAACAATTTGCAATGGAAGACTAAAAGCATAATTATGTATAAGCAACTATTTCGAGTCGGTAAGCCTTCTTCATTTAATTTTGTTATTTATTTTAAATTATTATTTATTTTCATTTAATTTTTTCATGAATTTATCTAACTCGTGTGGTTATTTATTTTGATAGCAAGAGAAAAACGCTTGAAGAAGTTTGATCGTCAAGTTGAGCAATTTAAGAAGATGGCCGCTGATAGGAATATTTCTTGTGATAACTAGGTGGACCAAAATCAAATTCGTTGGAGCTTAGCACATGATAACTATAATGGTGGGCGTCGATGGTCTATCCTGACATCCAACATGGCAGAGAGGATCAATGGTGTTTTCAAAGGTATTCGTTCACTTCCTAAAGCTTCTCTTGTGCAACATACTTATTGATGATTGTTGGAGAAATTCAATAAGATGAGGTTCGAGACAGAAGCCCAAATAGGAAGTGTTCGTTCACAGTACACCATCCCATGCGAAGAGCCGATGAAGCCATGGTCACAAAAGGCAGTTGGCCATTCCGTGACGGGAGTTGATCGACGTCAGGGCATCTATGTAGTTAAGACTCCTCCCAACAATTTCAACATGACGGGTTCGAACCCACTCACTGTGCACTTCGACGACAACAATCGGGTTGAATTTTGCACTTGTGGGAAATTTCAAGGAAATAAAATTACTTGCTCTCATGCCATTGCAGCTTGCAACCGGATGGGGGCTAATCCGTATAGGTTTGTAAAAAACGTCTACAAGCTTGAAACAATGTTGGCTTGTAATGGGACAAGTTTCATACTTCTTGGTGAACCTAAGGGTTGGAAGAAGCATAATGACCCTACTCTCCATCCTAATGTGCACATGATTATGAAGTCGGGGAGTCCATGAACAACAAGAATTCCCAACGAGATGGATTGGCCAAGAGAGGGTGTATCACTACAAGTGTGTAGCAACTGTAACCAATCTGGACATAATGCTACGGAAAAGACACCATACTTCGGGGCAACTCCAGCAAACTCCTCCTTCCTTGTACAGTTCTCTCCAATATGCCCAATGACACCACAGAGAAAGCAAAAGTGAGGTACCTTCTCCAGTTTAACCAAAGCAACAAAGTTACCTCTCGTGTGGTCAACGTGCCCAACAGTAATCTCATCCGGCAGTGCGGCAGTGAGATCCAGGACCGGCTCCGCTCGAATGTACAACCCGCCCGAGGTATCCAAACGATGGAGAGTGGGCGGTTCCTCAAGAGCCGCGAGAGAAGAGGCCAACCGCCACGCCATCTTCTCCGTGAAACAGGCAAAAGGCACCTTCCAGATCTGCACCGGGACAGCAGCCCAACGAAGACGATCGGCCACCGCAGGGGATGGGTCTTCCCACCGCGCCAGCACCAACATGAAATTGTCGAAAATCCAAGGCAATTTGGAAACCGCCTTGTGTAGGTCCGCCTTCTGGGAAAAGAGGAAATGAGTCAACCCCTCATCGGTGGCGGAGATCGTGAGGTCGCCTTTGTACCGCCACACTCGATCCCAGCATCATCCTCAGCGCGTAGAGCGGCGGAGGCGAGCCAATTAGCCGGCCGATCAACGAGAGCTCCCCCCGGGCAAGTCCGGCCGCCAAGTCTTCGTCGTCAAACTGAACTACAGCCATGGTGAAAGAAAACCCACACGAGTAACGGTTGTCTAATTGAGAATCAGAAGAAGCAAATCGGGTACCATCCCCCACCAACGCCCAGCAATTTATAGGCATGCAGTCCCGGAGAACCAGGCCGCGTCGCCGCACGACGACGGGAAGGCCGACGGCCATAAGCGCATAAAGGCGGTTACCCCCCACTTCTCCGAAAAGGGAGACACGATTGAGAGCGCTCAGTTTTTTTTTTTTTTTTTTTCTTACTTCCCATAGGTTCTTCCCTCTTCTCTCGTTTTTTTCCACCGTAATCGACTAACAACAAAGGAGAGAACAACCGATCCTGGGGTTTGCCTTTAATCACCGTGAAAATAAGTAAATAACAAATCACAAGGTACAGTCCTTCCCCGCCAATTCCATTGCACAAATGTCGCTCCCAGAAACTGCTCAGCACACCCGTCTCTTTCGCTCCCAAATCGTCGCCAGAAGGTTCCTTCTGTGAAATCCCTCGTTCTCCTACCCAGTCTTCTACTCGCCCTCCACAATGTTCAAATTTTGCTTCAATTCTTTCTGCAATCTCTGTCGACTCTCGCAGATTCGACGACCAATCCCTGAGAATTCTCGAATCGGTTCTTGCTTGCAAAGACGTGAAGTCGATCATGCAAACGCGGTCGAGTTTGAAAGACTTCATGAGATCGGAATCTCTCGCTGTCATTCGCGAGCTCTCACAGCGCACAGTCGAGCAGAAGCTTTCGGTCGTCGAGTTCTTTGTCCGCGCTTTCGCTCTGATAGGCGACATCGAGGTGCGAATTCTCATCCTCGGAGACAGTTCCCGATCAGTCTCTTGTATTTCATCTGACTTTCAACCGTCGTTTCCTCCGTGTTTGACAGAGTTGTTTGGCGCTCAAGTACGAGGGATTGCTGCTGCGGGATATCAAATCCTCCGCTGATCAGTGGATGCGAGTCTCGTATGAGGAGTGGCTGAATTTCGCTGAGCACTCACTCGACAATGGATTTCATGCCGTGGCTCGTCAGGTCAATTTCTTTTGCTGATTGTATCTGCAAATTCGTCATATCAAACTGAAAATGGGAGTGAAATGCCGTTGTTAGCTTGTGAGTCGTATTTGTGAGCCTAGAATGTTACAGTCGGTTAGGCACAGTTTCAGAATTTTAGACTTAGTAATCAGGTGTCATAGCTTGATTATCCTTCCATTTGGAGTTGTTGAACAATTCATACCCTAGGAATCATGGCCTGTGTCTCCCTGTGGCTGAGAAGTAGTTATTCATCTGTTTGCCTTGATGATCCGTAGACTAAGAGTTGTACTTGCACTCTTGAAAGAGGCGGGAGTGAATGTAGTAGAATCATCACATAATTGATACTATTTGACGCTAGTTGTTACCAATCAATTTATCTGGAGAAATTTTGTCTGCTATTGGCATTTTATCAGTTTTCAGTCGCTTATCTTGATTGAAATCAGCTTGATCGATTCTACTGATCCTATAATTTGCTTGTTTAGGCATGTGACAAGGCCCTATCATGCCTTAGCAATGCTGGTCCTGAAGATACCAAAACTGGAGAACCTTTAAAACACGATGAAGCAGTTGACGTAGTTAACAGGCTCAAGGAGCGTGCTCTGAAGTTTGGAGCTTCAAGCTCTGGTATGTGATGCTAACTGTTTCCTAAACATTTAATCCAACCACAACAATGCATATCTGCTAGAAAGCTGGCTATCCAGGTTGGTGATATGGACATCACTGCTCTTAGATGCGTCATTGTTCTGTTCCAATTTTGACTTGGCTATCCAGGCTGGTGATATGGAGATCACTGTTCTCAGATGCATCATTGTTCTGTTCCAATCTTGGACTTCCTACTTCCAACCATCTTCATTAAGATTTTTTCTCCCTTGGATAATATCTGCGGCATACTATCAATGATGGTATTGTTACCTCAATATGTCTAAAAAAGAAACAGATCATAAGTGGTGTTTTGGTGATCTAGAAGCATAAAATCGTAAGTGCATAAGGTTTAAAGCGCGTTTTTAACTACATTAGTTATAAAAACTGAGTTTTTGCGTAGAAGCGTTTTGGTGACCTAGAAGCGTAAAAGCGTACGTTTTTAAGCTTTAAAGCGCGATTTTGACTACATTGGTTCTGCGGTTTTTGGGCAGCCAGCTTAGTCAATCTAGGCTCCGAGATTAATTAGTTGCTTTAAAGCAACTGATATTATGACCAAAGAGACTTAGTAGAGTATCCAAGCATGGAATTATTTATGTTTTGTGCTTACTTGGTGCCTTGTTACTGATGCTCATTATACCGGATGATCCTTTCCTTGTATCAGGGCTGTATTTTCTTTGTATTTATTTCTGTAGTCTTTATGATGGTTTTGGATCAGATGAATGCTTCAAGATGATGAGTTTTATACTGATGGAATGGTGTAAGAAATTTTGTAGCCTGTATAAGTTCAGATTTTTTTTATGTGGTTATACTTTCATTGTCTACAACATGTTGAAACATGACCTACCATTTTTAGAAAGAGAAGTTGATCTTTGATTAGGTTATCTTGGCCAACACTAGTTGCAGGAATATCAACTTGACCAATCGATTCTGCCATGTTGTTGCTTGTCGGTCGCTATATAGTTGTGAAGTGCATTTATGGTTGTTGCTTCTCTTGGTGGCCGATGCTTGATATTGATGGTCAAAGCCATCTCTTTTAAATGTTAATTGTCATCTCACTAGCTCTTTGTCTAATTATCTCAATTTCCATTTGCTCATTTGTAGTCCAGGCACACACGGCAGAATATCTAAGAGGAAGGATACTAGACAGAAGCCAAAATCATATGTCAGCCTCTAGGCAGTCGCATCATGTAGCTAGCATTCTGTTTAGAAGCGCAATCAAGAAGCGAAATGCAAGGAAATTACATGAACGTAAAATTGTGAGACAGAACATCAACACAGTTGGTGCAAATTTGCTTTCTTAACTGCTTTTGTGGGATTCTGCCCAGATTGTCGCTACTGGTACATAGAACTACATCACTGTGATGAGGTTAGGGTGTGTAAATCATATCAAGTTATGTGTACTTTGGTCAGGCGAATTTCATTGAATCTCTTGCTTAGAGAGCTAAAGTTCATCGTAATAATAAAATTGGTTTCATGTGGTTATCTAAAGTCTTTCCGCACTTGAACTTTATGCCTATTCATGTAGTTGTTTATTCTGTTCCAAAGATATAATTGTCAATAACCAGTTGCTCCCAATAACTCGAGTTGTTGGGAGAAGGTTACGCTGGATCTTATACCACTCTCTAACACGCCCCCTCAAACGAAAGCCAACCCACGGGCTTGAAGTTTGCACAGGCCCACCATACCATGTGCTTGAAAGACAACAGTTAATATTGTACAGTTTAGGGGTCGTTTGCTTCAAGGATTTGGTACATGGATTTGGTACCAAAAAACCAACTATCAAGGATTTAGGTACAATCCGTTGTTTGCTTGCACATTTTTTGGAGACCAAATCCGTGGGGCCCACGGATTTTAAGGGTTCAAATCCGTGGACCCCACGGACTTATAAATCCCACATATTGATGTGGGATTTGGAATATGGCATAAATCCTTGATGAGATTTTACCCATATACCCTCATGCACTTTTAATATTCCAAGGTTGCCCTCAAATTTAACTATTATACATTATAATTAACAATAAATGAATAATATAAACGTTCAATTAATGTGCAAATATGAGTTATATTTTTTATATCATTTCTTGCGTTCTAGTTTTCTTTGACCTTTTCATGAAACGTGTAATTCTTTGTTCTCCCGATTCTAATATATGTTGTTATATGTTACTTTTGAAAAGGAGGACAAAGAATTGGTAATTGATTATGTTACGTTAAAAGTTAAAACAGAATTTTCTCGTTTATTATTATTGTCCATGTGGCAACATTATGCTTATTAGTATGTATTGTCCTTGTTTTGTGTACATATCATAAACATGTCAAACATATAGAAAATGATAGTAAGATAATTTTGAAGTTTTGTCCTTGTTTTGTGTACATATCATAAACATGTCAAACATATAGAAAATGACAGTAATGTAATTTTTGACTTCAAGTAGTAAATCCCACACCTTTAAATCCATGATAAAAACATCCCAACAAACAAAGGATTGTTACAAATCCATGATGCCTCAAATCCTTGATAAATCCTTGGGTTTTTAAATTACAAAACCCACATTTTCAAATCCTTGAAGCAAACGACCCCTTAGTCTGGAGAGATCCCAACCAAGAGAGAGAGAGAGCGCGCTAGCAGCGGGAACAAGAAAACAAAAAAGACGAAGAAGAAGAAGAAGAAGAGGAAGAGACGAATTTCCCTGCTTTACGATCCGGACATGGCAGCTTCTGTTGCCATCTCCTTCTCCACCCCGCGCTCTCCTTCTTCTCCCCCTTCTCAATCTAAATCTTCTTCTTTCCAACACTGCCGTAGCCTTCCTCCTTCCTCTCTTTCATTTTCTTCTTCTCATCCTCCTCCGAATCTCCGAATCCTCATCTCCGTCACAAACCCTAGGAAAACCCGAGCCTTAGTCCGCGTCTCCTCCAATTCAGACTCTTCGTCGTCTTTCGAGGGTGATTTCGGCTCTGATTCCCCACCGTCCTCTGCTGATAAGAAATCAGTCCTCTCAAAGTTGATACAAGAGATAGAACCATTGGATGTTAGCCTCATCCAGAAAGATGTTCCACCTACTACCTTAGATGCTATGAAGCGGACTATTTCAGGCATGCTGGGCTTACTTCCATCAGATCGGTTTCAAGTTTATATTGAGGCTCTGTGGGGACGTCTCTCCAAGTTATTGTTCTCCTCAATGATGACAGGGTACACATTGCGAAATGCGGAGTATAGGCTTTGTCTTGAACGAAACCTTGTTATAGCAGAGGAAAATCTTGACCATTGTCCTACAGAAAATTCTGCATCAGATTTGCTTGGAACAGTGGACAGTCCAACTGCAAATCAGTGTTTGGGAAACAATATACAGTTTGAAACGGTTGTCGAAGAATCAGGAGACGATAATGTTATTCAAGGCCTTGGTGAAATTCCCCCAGAAGCTCAGCAGTATATTCTTCATTTGAAGTCTCGTCTATCTTCTATGAAGAAGGAACTTTATGAAATCAAGCGGAGAAGTGATGCTCTTCAAATGCAACAGTTTGTTGGTGAAGAAAAGAATGATTTATTGGACTACTTACGATCCTTAAAACCTGAAAAGGTAGCCGAGCTGTCTGAACCTACATCCCATGAATTGAAAGAGACAATTCACTCTGTAGTTCATGGTCTTCTTGCAACTCTTTCTCCAAAGATGCACTCTAAGCCTCCCCCTCAATCAGAGTCCACATCAACTGGATCTTATACCACTCTCTAACAATAATTTCCTGTTATTTTGTTTATGAAACCTTTTTCCTATAGACTACTGGATCAGGATCTTTGCTAGGTCTTGAGAAGAACTCATGGACCAAGCCGGCATGATGGAGATAAGGATGCACATTTGTCTGGGTTGAGTGTGATACATGTCCAACTTATGTTAGATTGGCTAATGGATCCAGCAGTGCAGCAGAATAGCTGATTTCAGATTGCAAGTGGTCATCTAAAATGAAGCTAACTAGTTGAGGCCGACAAGTGACAACTACTTGGTGAGTTATGTTATGCACATACTAGAAGTAGCTTTTCCTTCTTTCGGTCAACAGCTGTAGTAGCCAAGTACAGAAAGATAAAGAAAGATTTGAGAATGGTGGACACTATTATTAGCCAGAATATAGCTTTAAATTTAGGTTATACCACAAGTAGCAAGACTGCTCTCGGTTATACCACAACTATGTTTAGCTGGCAAATTACCCTTAAAGAAAAGGGAAACACAATAGTTGACGTAGAGGGCTTGCAACGTCTACTCTACTCTGGTTGGGCATATGAATAGCATCTAATTGATTCTCAAGGTACTGAGCTACTGAAGCAATTGGACAAAGTTGTCAGGTACTAGTTTATCATAAGAATTCCTTTGCAGGTTTCAAGTGAGGGGTATCTTAACCATTAACATTAAGATTTATTTCTCTTGAATTAACTATGACGTTTTCATATTGTGGTCTAACCATTGCCTTCTTTTAACTAACCCTGATAAATGAAAGTTACTGATACATTAACCGTGAAGAGATAGCTGCAGTAATAACATGCAATTAGCTTTTCAGAGGTACTGTTGGCCTTAAGATCCGAATCTAGGATCAGAAGATGAGCTAGCTGGATATCATCATAAGCCTCTTGGGTTTGTTATGGCATATGTGATATGTTAATGAAATGGAGACGGTAATGGAATTTAGGGAAAGATAAAAGTGCAATTTAATCAGCGGGTAAGTTTTCTGGGGAATCAAGTGGTGCATTAATTTGCACATGGATCAGAATTCAGTTCTTTCCAAAAAAATTATTTTACATGGCAGGTGGCTCCTGATATTTCAACAGTGGTTGTTTGAGTTGGTCTGGTGAGGCTGAACTGTGTCCTTTATTGCCTTGTAAATCTGCTCTCTTCTCTAATGAAACGTTCACTTGTTTGTCCATAGTGACCAAGGCACACAATGACACTCTAATATGTAGTAGGCAATAGATCTTTTCTATTACACATTCTCATGCTTGCTCCATTTACTCATGCTTCCAGATACCCCAATTGGGTAGCAAATAACGGTGTTCTATCAGCTTGTAAGATCTTCGGGCAAGAGGTAAGTATATGGCCTTGATGGATGGCATTGATTTTGAACCCTTGATAGAACTGCAGACTGAAAGCTGTAGTGGAGATCCCCTATACGCATAAAATCTGCACTATTTGACCAAATGGCTGGTTTACTGCTTGTTGGAGATGTTGTACCTGGTACCTTCAGTTCTGTTCCAATGTTGGTAGTTGCACAATTAGTCTGTTACTCTGTTGTAATTCGTTTGCAGTAGGCCTATGTGGTTCATAGATGTCTACCTTCTAAGCTCTAATGTGTGTTTTCCTTTGCAGGGAGCAAAAAACAAATACCGACAAAGTGCATTTCACCAAGTATAGTTTGGAGGTAAGAAAGTAACGTCAGGTTCTGGGACAGATATAAATTTCATCTTGTGCAGAGAAGCCCTAAAATCTGAACACATACATTTTGAGTGTGGGAAAAAAACTTAATTAGCTCCAGCTGCTGCAGCAGCAAACAAATTAGCTTAGCACCTTGGCCATGGTGTTTGGTGTCATAATCACGTGATTTCTCATTACTAGTACAGCCTAGTAATTTTTACTTCTCTCTCTTTACATTGCAGGATATGTATACTGATAATAATGGAGGCGACATTGGAAATCCAAACAACCAATGCTGCCTGTTCAAGCAACTGAATTTCAAGTCTCTGTTTGCTAAAGGGACAGAGACCAGAAAGACACAGCAAACAGGTTAGCATTCTCGAACACTTTGCTTCTGATCTTTTCCACCTCTTCAGAGTTTTTGAAGTAAACAAATTATAAAGCGGGGGGAAAAATACAAAAAAATATGCACACTTCAAGGGAACCGAATCTTCCATATCACCAAGCACATTAAATGCTCTTTGCATTGGAGCTTGGGTGTGTTTTAATTTCCTCCAAGAGGGAGAGATGGAACTGCCAAGATGTCTGTTTTTCCTCTTTTAACTTAAAAAAATTTCCCCCAAGAGAGAAACAGAAAAAACAAAAAGAATACAAGGTTCTCACCACCTACTAGGGAAAGAATCAAATTGCTGTTTTCCGTCTTCCTAGAGTGTCATAGCATAGGGTTCTGAAACTTGGAATTAGAAATTGAACAGATTGGCCCCCCTGTTTACTTCTCTATGGTTTTTTAGGTTGAGATATGATTTCTATGTACCAAAAACAAGCTCGATATAGAATAAGAATTTGGCTATGTGGTTGAGTGTAGGGTGTCCATTCGGGTTCGGTTTTTCGGGTTTACCCGAAACCGATCCGATTATATACATTTTCGGGTTTTCGGGTTCGGGTTCATTTCGGGTTTCAGATTTTTCGGTTTCAGGTTCGGTATTGCTTATCGGTTTTTCGGGTTCCGTCTAAAAATCTCCAATGAATAGAACTCAGCCCCTATTCTTAGGCGTTCGGATTTTCGGGTTTCGGTTTTGCTTTAACCGAACCCAAACCTGATAAGAAATTTTCGGATTTCGGGCAACCGGAACCCGCAAGTCCTTATCGGGTTCGGTTTTAGTGATTTTTTGTTTCGGGTTTTGGTTCGGGTTACTGACCCCGACCCGAACTGACACCCCTAGTTGAGTGGGTAGGTGTAGATATCGTTCTTATACATATATAATTGTTAGATTCGCGATTAGAGGATTGTGGCTCTTAGAATGCATAGAAACGTACGTGAGTGATCGTGGCATGGTTGCGCCGTGCGCACACCATGACTATTTGGTTGGATGCATGCTTGTGCCTAGCTTATTCAGCAGCCCGGATTGCTAGAATGAATTCGATTTGTCTACTGAATGAGCTAGTCGTAAGCATTGTGTTTATACCTTCATCATATTCTTATTCGAAATCAACTATTGTCCTGCATGCGAGAAAAGTAAATTATCGTAATGCACTTACATCGCTCGCATGAATCACAACCGCCCTATGGTGAATCTGAAGATTGACAGGTACCTCAGATTCTGGAGAAACAAAATGAAATAGAAGAAACGAAACAGAAGTGAAAAGGAAAATAGAAATGTGTGCAGTAGGGTAGGCCATGACAAGTACAAGTAGGGGAAGAGGAACCTTTTTGTTTTTCTGGGAACAGAAGATTAGAAGTTTGGAATCATGTGGAAAGGCATTAAATGCGAAGAAGAGTTAAAGGTGGTTTTTAGGGTTCTACGATTCCTTCATTAACAATTCTTCCTTGTTGTTTTTTGTTTTCGGGGTTTCCCCGATGCCGAAGTTTTCAGTCTCTGGAAACGGGTCCGTCTTTTCTTAATAGAGATGTTTTTATTATTTCTTAACACCTTGCTTCCTGTCGGATCTGATCACAAACTGTTTCACATTAATTGCATTAGTAGCTTAATTATTATTATTATTATTATTATTATTATTATTATTATTATTATCATCATCATCGCTTCAGTATTTAATATTAGCCCAGCCTCAGCATACACATTAGCATTTGAAGTCTTTTACACGATTAGGATATACAAGTCATTTAAACTCATCTTGCACTCACCTAGCTAGCTAGAACATTGAGTAATGGCCTTTTTATACCACCACGCCCAGGTTCATCCTATTCTTACTTATTGGTGCGTTTGCTTCAACTTGACTAAATACACAAGAGAATTAAAAACTAAATTTTCTAGTTGTTATATAACACATAATTAAAGTTGAAGAAGACATTAGGTGTAAGACGGATGTTGGGGTCTTGCGTAGCACCTAACTTGTCTAAGTGTCGCTTAAACGTGCCCAGGCGATGGAAGCAAAAATAACAATTTGTACTAAATTATAAAGAAAATAGTTGTTTCACGACACTTCTAATTTTGTTCAAATGGTTAATACTTAATAACCTATTGTTCGACAATAAAAAAAATGGTTCACAAGTTTATAAAATCATAGCTCAATAACTCATAAAATTGATGAACGATGGAAAATATTGAGTTTAAACGCATCTTTTTGAACCATGCACCATTCGCTTGATTCATCTTGCACCATTCCCTTAATTCTGCAGCTAGCTTGTACGATTTCATCAATTCATTCTCAGTCTTCCAAACAACCTTTGGTCGCCAAATTAGATGCGGAAATGGCTGCACCATTTTTATGGCTTTAGGAAATGTTCTTCGAAAGACCAAGTTGGTCAGTCCTCAGGGAACAAGAACAGGAAGCCGCCATATGAATGCGAATGCACACATACTAAGCAAACTTATGGTCAAGTCGTTGCATCATTATCTTCATATATATGAGGTTCATAAATTTGCTATTTCGTTCATAAAACAACATTATCGTTCTTTTATTTCTGGAGGGGAAATGAATTAGCGCACGCGGGGATTTAATTTCTTGTGGAAAAGCTCGGTAAAACACTGTTCATCTGTTCGTGATAGTTATTCATAGAGCACAATGTGTTCCTTTGACCATAGTGCACTTCCCAAGCAAGTCGGGGCCTCGTGGTAATTTTTTGGAACAAGAGTTATAAGTCCATTTAAAGATG
The DNA here is from genome assembly GCA_946122785.1 of Linum tenue. Lineage (NCBI taxonomy): Eukaryota > Viridiplantae > Streptophyta > Magnoliopsida > Malpighiales > Linaceae > Linum > Linum tenue. The sequence continues at coordinate 42,347,716 of CAMGYJ010000002.1, forward strand.
CATGTAGCATTCCTTCACAAAGCTGTTTAAAGAATTTCCTTTTCTACTACTTTCGTACGTGATAATACAGATTTTGAACATTTGTTTTTTGTCTGACCGATTCTGAACATTTTTGTAGTTTGTGACGTGCATGAACCAAAAGCAGTATCGATGGCAAACACATGTAATTGAATGTTTTTGGTTCTTCACGGAAAACAAACAAAACTACTTGCCTATAGAGCTGTTAATGAACCAAACAACTCATGAACGATTTTGGCGTTTGGCTCAAGAAAAACTCGTCCGATACTCAACTCGCTTTTAATCAAGCTAGCTCGATTGCGAATAAGCTTGTTATTAACGAGCCGAATTCGAGTCTCGACATGTTCAACACGATATAACTCGGGAACAAGCTTGTCTAACTTATTATTATTATTATTATTATTATTATTATTATTATTATTATTATTATTATTATTATTTCGTTGAAACTAAACTAGCTCATCCAACCCTAACAGCGTATTAATTTGGACTAAAGTAGTTTAAACACGTCTGACTTTCCACCTCCTCATTTACACTACTTTATTTCATTAAGCCACATTATTGGGGAAACAAAATGGGAACCCGTCTGACTCCCAACCGCAGTCAATCACTAAAAATCTGAAAGGAAACTAATGGAGAACCCTAGTACTCCTCTGCCGTCATCCCACCTCCTAATTGCCTGTGCTGCATCTTTGTGAGGTCGCAACGGTGACCTAGCATGCAAAATCCCTCTCTTTTCATCCAGCCGCAAATGCTTGCATCTCCTCTGTCCACCTTCACTCATTTCTTTACATAGCTTTGCTTCCAAAACCTGTAAGCCGAGAACTTCTTCTGGCGTGAAGATCCAAAAACCTCCTATTAGGTCTTCAGATCCGAGAATTGCCTCCATTCATCTCATGTTCTGCATATTGTACATCTCCTACTCTTGTTTGTATAACGGGGAGTAACATGCAATGCGTTGGGCATTCTTGCGCCCCCGGCCCCTGTTTGCACTTTGTTGTTCAAAATAATGGTTTTATTTTTGTAATTTTCTAATTATTCCAAAGTCTTAGAAGTTGAATCAATCAAATTACGAGTTGAACTTGATTTTGGCTCGTTAAACTCATTTGAAGCGGGGCGGACTCAGGAGGGTTTAGGGGTGTCTAGGGACACCCCTAAATTTTGTAAAAACGATTACCCAACTTTCGGTGGTAATCAAAAAAAAAAAAATTATAATTAATAGTTCGGGATACCCTGAAATTTGGAAAAATGATTATCCTACTCTTGTTTGTAGTTTGCGTATGAGAATATAAGTGTTAGTTTGTGTAATTCAAACCTGGGACACTACTATTATTAATAAATATAATTTCCATTCGGCTACAACTTTTTTGTTGTTCTATTCTAAACACTTTGTAATAGCAAAGTCCTATTTTTTATATATCTTTAATTATTTTCAAAACCTAACAATGAATCTAATTACAAACTACTCTTAATTTGCATTGATTGTACGCTGTTGGAGGAGATACAAAGTTTGCGGGGCTTGTTCCAGGAGTTTAGAGTTATTTTTGTTGGTCGTGAATGTAATAGGGTTGTCCACTTGGTGGCAAGAAAAGCCCTTTCGTTGTCCCCCCTCTTTAGTGGGGTTCAATTTTGTTTCTTGGTTGTTTTCAGCTATGTGACTCTTTGTATCTGGCTGTTTTCTCGATAATACGAGCGATCTTTTGGCAAAAAAAAAAAAAAAAATTGCATTGATTTTATAGTTGTACGACAAGTGCTCAAATTGTCTTCTCAGCTTTGAGTTACTTCAAGAACAAATTTAGAAGTCGAATATGCATAAGTTTGTGAATGAGTAGTGTAGACACCAAATGTATTTTATAATTTTTTTCAGAATATGAAAATACACCATAGACTTTTTTAACTTGTACGAGTAGGGTATTTTCTTATTTAAGAATTATTTAATTATTATTTTTATTTTACTTATTTTTTGAAAGAGGACACCCCTGTGTAAATTTTTTGGGTCCGCCACTGATTCGAAGAGCCGAACTCCAGCCGAGTTTGAGCTTGCTTATTAAAGCTCGTGACGAACCGAACTCGAGCTTATATAATTATTTAAACGAACCAAGTCCGAACCACAACAAAACTTGATTCGGCTCGGATAATTAACAGCCATAACTGCGGATTATGCAAAGAAAAACGAAATAAAACAAAAGAAAGAAAAACAAGTCAAATATATATGGTATGCTACTCAACACCTCTAAATTCACATAGGAACTTCATAAATTTAATTATAACATTATTGACCAAATTTTCAACTGCATCAAATTTGTAATCGGCTTCCTGTTCCTCTCACTTACTCGTATTCCCCAACAACAACAAATGTATCTTATACTAGTTCAGTAGGAATCAGGTATTATTAGTTTATTAACGTTTCTATGGATGTCTACAGTGACCATACTTATGCATTAATGACTCTCTCTCCCTGACCTACAGACCTAGTGATTTACATCGTTAGATTTGACCTTAAGATCGATCATCATCTAGAGAGAGAGAGAGAGAGAGAGAGAGAGAGAGAGAGAGAGAGAGAGAGAGAGAGAGAGAGAGAGAGAGAGAGAGAGAGAGACGTTTAGTTTCTTCTTCCATGTGAATGTGCGCGCGAACAAACATTCACGTCGAGCCCATTTCTCTTGATCTTGGCCTTGGGTTGGGGTAGGAGTCTCTCTTTCTCTCCACCATAGATTTGCCTTTGCATGTGTAAACCATAACCCTATTAATGACCCCTTTCTCCCACGCAGACGACACACACTTCCTGAGGTTTTTTCTTGCCATCAATAATTAATAATTAATTAACAAACCAAGAAAAAACATTAATTGACCAACTTAATTAATTAATGTACTGACAGCGGTAACAAAAAAATAAAATAAAATGGCAATCATAGTTAAATCATGTTCATCAGCTGTGGGCTGTGTGGCCTTTGTTTTCCTCTCTCTTTCTTTGTATCGTGTTTCTCATATAAATGTTTTTTGATTAGTCAAAGGAGAACGTGGTTTCCAGGACTTGTTTTGTTAGCATTTCGATTCTATGGAGAATTCATTGCGCTTTCTTCTTGCCAACCCATCACCGCCACGCACCTCCCGTTTGTTGGACTGTAGACTCGGACTATGCATCTTCATCCATTACTTTTGGGTCGTAGCCAAAGTGAGATGACATTTTGGTTAGTTAGCAATGATGATGGTGCTACATTGTTGAACGAGAAAATTGCTAAGTATCACTACGATGATGTGACAGTATGGAATGATTTATAAAATCTATATCGGAGTTCTATCTCGTCGTGTATAAGGTTGCTCTGCTCTTAGTGTCCTTCCTCTGGACTCTTCTAGTGACGAATCTTATAACATATGGGTCAGCTACTAAGTTGAGCGAGTGACGAGTTAGCATATATACGTACGCCCACCCTGCTTAAGCACAAATAATCACAACTCGTTATCATGAATCATATTGTTGTAGTGCATGCTCTATCTAACCTACTCACACATCTGGAGTAGGTATATGTCCTTTCTAAATCTATGTGTGTTGTATGAGCACATCAAATGAACGTTCATATCCATTTTCTTTCACATGCATGCTAGAATCCCTCGCGCCACTCTTTCCATTTCACATATCATGAATGCAAGCATTTTCGAATCTCATAATAATCCACTAGGTAATCGTACCCTCTCATTCTCATCCTTTCAACAAACATTTACAGCAAATCTACCTTTAAAAATCACCAATCCAATCAAGAGGAAACAAGCACATAGAAAACAAGCCTCTATTCACAAGACGGTCCACTCACGTTGATAACGCTGAATTTATACGCATTTTATTCACCATTTTTTAGACTTTTGAGTGTTATAATTATCATACTTTGAAAATTTTAAGCCAATTTCATGCTAAGTGTAGTTCATTTATAACATGGGTTTGATCGATTCTTGGTCATTTTCATTGTGGCTTTTCTCTCTTTGTTCATTTTTATGCTAGATTTGTTTATTCTCTCATTGAAGGTTCTAGCATGTTAAGGAACATTTGGGGAAAATTTTGGATCATTCGAGATTATTTGAGGAAAAGACATAAGGAGTTCCAAAAAGCACGACCTGTTTCTGGAGATTATTTGTGACGAAATCATATTTTTCAGCATGAAAAAGGCAACATGTGGTCTAAACAATACGACACGGAGTGCTAAAACACACAACCATGTTTTCCAGGGTGTGTTTTCCCTCTCCTATGGGTATAAAGCTGAAACTCAAAAATTTTGGAGATAATTTTTTGAGGGAGGAAACACTATAAATACGATATTATGAGTGAGAGAATGATTTTTTAGAGCTTGAAGAAGCAAAAACCTCCCAATAACTCATCCAATTGAATAAAGGAACAAGCAGATGATAGATCCAAGTTTGATTTTTTGTTTCTCCTATTCTTTGTGCAGTTTCTCTCTCATCTTGAGTCAAATTTGTGTTTGATAGCGATTTGAGTCAAATTTTTTGTTCCTCCTATTCTTATGGTTGATGATTGTGATATCTATTGATGGTTTTATCTTCTAATTTTCAATTCTTGATCACTTTTGAGCATTACTAGTTCTTAGCTTAGAAAGTGAAAATCTTGTAAGTCGAGATTAGAACTCATCATTGATAAAAGAGTAGAATTGATTGCTTCAATTGAGTATATAGGTTTGTATGAAAGTGAATCATCTTTATTTGATTGAAAGGGAGATAGAACCCGGAAGATTAGGTTCTATCTAGAGATTCGGATTGGGGAAAGATCAACTAGGGATTGATCTTGGAGTGTTCAGAAGTTGAAGGGAAGTAGGATTTGGGGGTGGGACGAAGGAAGAAGGAGAGGAGAGAGGGGTGGCCGCGTGGCGGCCTTGAGAGAGAAAGAGGAGATCGGCAGGGGAAGAGGGAAGAGGGAAGAGAGAGGGGGACTGAGGCAATTCGGATTTATGTTAAATTTTGCTTAGTGGCCTAATCCCACTTACAAGTAATATATATATATATATATAAATGGACAATTACCAGCTACTACCCGACTTAGCAATGTTTTCCCCAAAACCGTCCAATTAATCCGAAATAACAAATAACCGACAATTAACCAAAATACTAAAATAAATTTCTATCAAAGTGTCACAATTGCTTTAATGGAGACTTATGACTAGTTAAGCGATCCAATTTACTTGCATAATCAAGACCATGAATTTCAATTCTCAACCCAATTTCTTCTCAAAATAATTTCTCATGGAACTCTCCTCCCTAGGAATTTCTCTTTTCTTGTGGTTCTCCGGCCCCTAGTTAGCATAGTTGATTTCCTTCATTTCTTTGTTCACAGTAGTTAGGGGTGTACATGGGTCAGGTGGTCCGGGTTTAGACATTTTCATCATCCGACCCATGCACTATGGTTTGAAAAATATTACACCCAAACCCACCTAAAAAATTTTAAACCCTACGGTTTGTTTCTAATTGGGTTGGGTCGGGTTGACGATATTTTTAAGTAAAAACCCAACCCAACACAAAATATGTAATTATTCTACACCATAAAAATATTTTATAACAAATTAAAAATTCAAACGAATAAACTGAGGTTAAAGGTATCAAAATTCAAAAATGTTATTTAAATTTTAATAAAATTTGATTTACTTAAACTTATGTGTAGTTTTTTCCCACTACATTTGTTGAAATAAACTAAAAAGGTTATAAATGAACGCATCCATAATATGTTATTCTATTAAAATTGTACACAAGAAAAGGATTACGTGAATCATAACTATATTAAATTTATGTCTAAACTTTAAGCCAAAGAATGCATTAGATTAGGGAGACATGAGATAAAAACATGGCGAAATATCTTAATTTTCTCATAAGTATGGCTATATACGACATAAATATTTTTTTGAATACGAACTCATACCAATAATTGGAACACGGGTTGGATCGGGTTCCACGGGTTGTGCAATCCAAAATCCAAAGTCAACCCAAAAAAGACGGGGTGTACAAAAGAAAACCCTCATTTAATCCAAAACATTCATTTTAGCGATAAATACTCTGCTTGACTAGATAATATTTCGAAGCTGAATATTGAAACATTCATTGCAGATAATGTTAACTAGTCTGATTTCTACTCTCCCTCTATAATGAAACTCTTTTGAGAGCTTAGCTCTCCAAAATAGTCCCATTTTCCCCCTAATTAACTTGTCGTGTTCTTATCTATACAATCATTCGTACGTTTTACAATCTACCGATGAGTTAATCACAATATAATTGTTTCAAAACTCGGTTAAATTCTCAACGAATGAGCTACTGTTACTTTCTCTTGCATTTGCATGGCGAAACTCTCAAATTTGGAGGAAGACTCTCCTACCTCATCAGCACACAATTGAGTCATGTATTCAAACATGGGAGTAAAGACTTCCAAACCAGTTTGTCACCTTGCGCTTGAATATTCCTTCTTCTTTTCCTCTTAAAAAAAAGCATAAAGATCAATAATAAAAACAGTAGTATTATTATTATTTTCAGATAAGGCTTTTATGTATTTTCCATTTTCACGCTATCAAATTTCCATCCATGAAAACATTCGGTTGTAGAAGCAACAGTATTATTTCCCAAACTAGTTGAATATATACTACTTCTACCACACCATCGAGTCCTCGTTCAGGCAACACACACCAAATCCCGTCTCTCTCTTAATATGAAAATTATCATCGGATTGTCAAAATAAACCCAAAAACAATGAACCGAGTCCATCACCCTCTCTCTCTCTCTCTCTCTCTCTCTCTCTCTCTCTCTCTCTCTCTCTCTCTCTCTCTCTCTCTCTCTCTCTCTCTCTCTCTCTCTCTCTCTCTCTCTCTCTCTCTCTCTCTCTCTCTCTCTCTCTCTCTCTCTCTCTCTCTCTCTCTCTCTCTCTCTCTCCAGAACTGTTATAAATAACCATCCACTGAACTGAATCGCCTCTCACTTTCATCCATCTCTTCTCTCTCAGCTCTCTCTTTCCCGGCATCTCAATTAGTTATTACCGTTGATATATCAGCGGTCTCGAGATCGACCCTCTGATCGAACAGTATGGGAGGCGCGTCGCCGTGTGCATCCTGCAAGCTGCTGAGGCGCCGCTGCGCCAAGGACTGCATCTTCGCCCCGTACTTCCCCTCCGACGACCCCCACAAGTTCGCCATCGTCCACAAGGTCTTCGGCGCCAGCAACGTCAGCAAGATGCTCCAGGTCCTCCTCTCATTTCCATTTCCCTTCCCCCACGAGAAAAATGCCTCACTTTTTTCTTTACCTTCCGGAAAAATAATGGTATTTAGTTTAACCAAAAATAACAGGAGATACCGGTGCAACAGAGGGCGGACGCGGTGAGCAGCCTGGTGTACGAGGCCAACGCGAGGGTGCGGGACCCGGTCTACGGCTGCGTCGGGGCCATCTCCTTCCTCCAGAACCAAGTCTCCCAGCTCCAGATGCAGCTCGCCGTCGCGCAGGCCGAGATCCTCTGCATCCAGATGCAGCAAGACCCCGCTGCGACCGGTCCCACCCACCTGCAGCTCGACCAACATCAGCAGCTTGATGTTGTTCACCATAGTAATCTTGACGCCATGGACAGCAAGTCGCTTCTCCTGGCGAGCACAGTAGCCACCACCAATTTCGGCGCCGTCCAGAACCATCATCATCAGTACCTCAATTTCGCTGCTTCGGGTGGGAACGGCGGCGTCATGATCCAGGACCCTCTCAAGCGGGAGTACCTCTGGACTTGATGTCTGATAAGTAATAATATTATAATTTGTTCGTAGTAAACTAGCTAGCTCGCGAGTTGTGTTGGTCTTATATCACTTTCTTACAATCTGGTTCGAGACTTTCAACTGTCCCGTTTTTTTCTTCTTTTTTTCGTCTTTGTTCTGGCTGGCGGGGATTCGGTTTCTTTTTTCTGTACAAAATTATGGACCTGTAGCTTTTTGTCAACGAACGCGTTGGGTGATTATAAATTTGATTACTTTGATAATGTGCGTTAGGTTTCGAGGGCAGAGATAAGGAAGAAAAATATGACTCGATCTGCTGCTACAGATCTTTCTTATATATCTTGGGTTTTGCAGAGAAGAATGTGAAATGGACCGTAGAGAGGTCAAACTAGTGCATGTGGGTGCGTGTGGGGGGGAGAAATGCGTAGTAGGGTTCTTAGAGTTAAACACAATTTCTCTGTTACTTGAACAACAAGTTACGACTGCAGTTTTTGTGGGGTTCTTGTCGATGGACCAGGCTAGCTAGCTATTACTATTAGGTTTCCGAGAAGTGGAGGGTGCGGTTTCGTGAAGATGAATCAAAAGGGAAAAAAGGCTGGCAATGGGCGGGCATGGCTGGCCAGCATGCATCCCTTGGGCTAGCCGAGTTTTTCTTCCGCCTGCTGTAATTGTAATTGTAAGTAAATAATAATGAACATTTTGCAACTGGCAACACGTAGTCTGTAATCTCTGTAAGATAGAGTCCTTTAAATATTGGGTTAGGGATTCTTCCTCTCATTAACGGCGACTCACGTGAGAGCTTATTTAAAAATGTGACACTGAAAAATAATATATAATTAATAAAAACAAATAATCAAGAATCAGTGTTCATCAAGCACAACCTTAGAGGCGTAGACGTAAAGGTGAATTATTTTGGTAAATTATTTTTATTTTACTATAGATATATGTTTCGTTCAAATGTATGTTAGAATCGGTTGAAGTGCCATTGGCTAATATGCATCTGGACGAAATGGGTTCAACTTTGTCTACATTAGACATGAGCCAAATATGAGTATTGACTTATTTGTTCACCCATTAAGAAGGACAACTACATATAACTTTCATATATGAACTCTGGCCGATGGAATTGAAACAAAAGAGAATGGAGCTTCCCAAATAGATATTTTCTCTGTGGAACAACATGAAGAGACGAACTGTCATATCTTTACTCACTGCAACTTTCTCAAGGATATATGGAAACCTTCTCACAGAGACAGTACCTAACATTTTTTTACAGGATAGAATTCATTCATATTTAGTTATTGAATGCCATAAATTCGGATAGTGAAACCCAAATTTTATGCTTCGGATATGTGCACTTGAAATGAAAATGAGCTGAATTCGGTTGAGTTTTATGTATTTCGAGTTCAGTTTGCTTGTTAAAATCTTGACTCGAACTCGACTAATTAATATGTTTACAAAGTCTACTTCAGAATACCTTGTTACTAATGAGATAGAATTTTTTCTGAGTCTAACATCGAGTGCCTTGTTAGTAGTTATGCTCGGTTGCAAGTTGCAACATAGACGCACGGTAGCTACTACACTGATATTGTAGTGGGCTTGGGTGGTTACTATTGTTGACGTTAGCCCATCCGAATTGAGGTTTGATACGGGCTTAATCTTGGTGGGTGGACGTTGACCAATTTGCCAGGCCTCAGTAAAGCTCCTGGTAAAATGTCATTTCTTCAATTTATGGCCTGCCTCCCACACGTAGGGCGATCTGGACCAGCATCCATCAGTTTTATTGCCCAAAGACTCTCTATAGGCCCAGACCAAATAATTTAGCGAGGCCCATTTACGTTCACTGTCAAAATTGGGCTTGTTGGTACAGTTGGCCACTGCGCGTTGACTGAATTATTCTCCAAATAGTTTGTCCCATGTTCTCCCACCAGTGAAACCTTGGTGCGTGAGGAAGCAAATGTGACTGTCAAGTTTGGCATCTTTTAGTCACAAGCGTCTCCTCTGGACTTGACTGTTTAACTTGGCATCATAGGTTGCCCTCATTGATTATTTCAAAATTTTGAACAATATTTAGATCTTCAACCAAATTACTTCATTTTGGCATGCGAATTCGATTAACATGTTGATGAAGATTAATTAACATAACAATATAGCGAGTTCATAATCTATGAATGTTGAATGCGTAGATTGAACGATATGTGGACATCTTTAAGTCAAATTAAATTTGCATAGGACATGCCACGTATCTAGTCAATTGGCGGGATTTATGGTGTATATGTTGGGTCGGGGTGGTTGACCCCGTCTTTTGATGACTCGACACATTAAAGTTTGACTGGATACACTGCTTTTTAACCCTAAACCGCTGGTACTTTTTGTGGTAAAGAAATCAAGAACAGAGCCTCCGGTCGGCGATGGTTGAAAACCAGCTTTGTAAAATTCTATATATGGTTGAAACAGTTACAGTTACGGTAACAAAAGGACCAAATCAGTTAACATTTTCACCCGAGTGAAAACGAAGAGAGAGCAAAAAAAAAAAAAAAAAAGCGACATTGATGAAGAACTAATGCAAATCACCAGCTGCAAAGTGGGACGTTAAACCAGAACTGCATGAAACGGGAGCAAGTCCACCAAGCAGAGAAAAATATTAAGCTAACTTGTAATCTACGAATAGATGACTGGAACAGAGGAGGGCCAAACTGCTGGAGATTATGTCTAATTCAATTTCGATTTATCTGAGGGAAACGCCGTTGAGGAAGAAACTATTTTGGTGCTCTGTATTCCGAAGCAGCAGCAGCAGAACTGTCTGAGGGAGCTTTTGAGAACTCTACCCCTCTTTGGAATCCATCGGGGAGCCAGCTGTGGTTTCGGCGGCGCTGCCATTTGCCCTACCGTCTTGTTAATTTGTAAATTGAGGAAGTGGAAATGAGACGGAGGAGGATCCGCTTTAGTTGCGCTTGCAAAGATTGGCCGGACGGCGAGGAATGGCAGCGGAGGAGGCAGAGGAGGAGGCGGTGGTGGTGGTGGGTTTATACAGCTGGAGTTTGTTTGTTTCTATATATACACGAGGGAGAAGAGGGGAAGACAGGGGACAGCCGCCAGACCGCGTTATTTTAGGTAGTTCACCGGGTCAATGATTAGAAAATTTTCGAAATGGAGCTATGTTTATTTTAGTTCCGATTAATCTCTTTGCATTTCTTGATTCAAACTCAATGACAATGGTGTATGTAGGGCTGTCGAGTTTTTGCTTAGTTTGAGCTCGGCTCGTTTATAATTTTTTTAGATCGAGCTCGGCTCGAACTCGAATTTTGATAATCCAGCTCGAGCTCGGCTTGATAGAGCTCGACAAATGCTCATTAACACAGCTTGTCAAACTAAGACAAGCTCGGCTCAAAATAAGCTCGATTTGAGATCATTCTTGCTGAAAAATGTGTACAAATAAGAACATTAGAAATTAAAAATGATAAAAAGAACACTAGAAACTAAAAATAACATCTAACTTCCATACACATCCTTATTAACAAGATAATTTTCATGTTCAGAAGAGTAATTAATCCTTCCACAAGCTTTAAATTAAACAAGCCAGCTCGCGAGCTTAGCTCAACAAGCCAGCTCGCGAGTTCAGCTCAACAAACCACCGAGTCAAGCTAGCTCGCGAGCCGGCTTGTTAAACAACGAGTTGAGTGTCGAACGAGTTTTTTCCGATTCGAACGCCAAGTTGCTCGCGAGCGACTTGGCTCATTTGCAGCCCTAGGTGTATGGCATTAATCGGTATAGACATAAGACAATGTTTCACCCAATTAGTTTGTCTTTTAGTTAGCGTAGGCAGAACGAAACACGAGGTTCTATGTAAACTCTTATGGGGCAAATTGACAAAGTCTATTAATCAAAATCAACGAAGATTAAATACAGAGACTTAGCCTTTGACAACGACCACACTACTAACTCCCAGCCCCTTGATTCGTGTCCCATGAATCCACTAACAGCCCTACTAATCAGCTTTTTATCCTAACAACCTGCAACTAATTCAAACCCTGAACTAGACGTCAAATGACTCTAAACAAAACACCAAGAACCAAACTGAAAAAGACCATAAAACCTATCAGCTAGACTCTTAAACCAAACGACATAGTTTTGGTTTCTTTATTCAAACGATCAAGCTTTCCCGCTGTAACTCTAATCCTTCTCCTTCTCGGATTTGGATTCAAGTCAGCCTGCAGCCCTGACTTCACCTCACATATCCTCCCCTGAACTGAAGCCAGTCTTCAAGCTTCAGTTCACTTCATCCTCTCTCTTCCTGGTACCTTATCTTGCTGCAAATTCAATTACTCCCAACTTGGCACTTAGAAACTCGAAGGTCTCTAACTTGAGGGCTTTAGTTAGTATATTAGCTGCTTGCTCCTCAAAACCACAGTGTATCAATTCAATCACTTCATCCTTGACCAGGTCTCGCAGAAAATAGAAGCGTACGTCCATATGCTTGCTTCTGCCATGAAGAATGGGATTCCTAGCTAGCTTGATGGTGGAGCTATTACCACAGTATACTCTTGTAGCCTTCTTAACACTGGTTTCCCAACCAATATGCTCCAGGATTCTTCTCAACCAGACACATTGAGCAGCTGTATAAGAAGCAGTCACAAATTCTGCTTCTGTGGTTGAGAGAGTGGCCACTGGTTGCTTCTTGGAAGCCCACGAAACTACCCCTCCAGCTAAGAAGAAAGCATATCCACTGGTGCTCTTTCGATCGTTCAAATCTCCTGCATAATCATTGTCAGTGTACCCTACTAGACAGCCTTCATCCTGACCCTTCTGGTACCATATCCCATATCCCAGTGTGCCTTTAAGGTATCTGAGTATTCTTTTAGCAGCTAACATGTGCTGCCTTGTTGGTTGCTCCATGAATCGACTTAGTAGGAAAACTGAAAACATAATGTCAGGTCGAGTTGCAGTGGCATAAAGTAAACTCCCAATCAATTGCTTGTACTCTGATGGATTTGCAGCGACTTCATCTCCTTCCTTTGTCAACTTCATTCCAGTAGCAATTGGACTCCTGACATGATTACACTCCAACAAATTGAACTTCTCCAGCATTTCTCTTGTATACTTCTGCTGTGAGATGAAGATTCCTTCTTCAGTTTGATTGATCTCCACTCCCAGGAAGTATTTCATTCGACCAAGATCAGTCATTTCAAATTCCTGCTTCATTGAGTTCTTGAATCCAGTAATCATGTCCTCACAGTTGCTGGTGTAGATTATATCATCTACATACAAACTGACCAGCATGATCTTTCCTTCTTTCCTCTATATGAACAAAGTATGTTCATATGTGCTTCTCTCAAATCCTGCACTTAGAAAATAGGATTCAATCCTACTGTACCAAGCCCTAGGAGCTTGTTTTAAGCCATACAAAGCTTTATTTAGCCTGTAGACTTTATCTTCCTCCCCAGCAACCACAAATCCATGTGGTTGCTCAACATACACATCTTCTGTAAGTGTGCCATAGAGAAATGCACTCTTGACATCCCGTTGATAAACAGTGAGTCCATGATGTGCTGCTAGAGCCAAGAGTTTTCTGATTGTGTCCCATCTTGCAACTGGAGCAAAAACCTCGTTGTAATCAATCCCAGCCTTCTGTAAGTACCCCTTAGCCACTAACCTTGCCTTGAACTTATCAATACAGCTGTCCTCCTTTAGTTTGGTCTTGTAGATCCACTTCAAACCAATTGGAGTGACATTTGGAGGCAGTGTGGTTAGAGTCCAGGTCTGATTCTTCTCATTGGAGTTCATTTCTTATCTCATTGCTGCATTCCACTTCTCATCTTCAGTAGCTTCCTCATAAGTTAATGGATCAGTGGTAGTGACTACCATAGCCCACCAGTCTGCATCAGTATAGTGTGAGCAGTCATATATTGCTAACCGAGCTGGAGGTTTTCTCACCCTTGGACCAAGACCTGAAGTAGGCAGCCCCAAACTATCTGTTGGAGATTCAGTATCTGAGTCCTCCCCTTCTGTCTCATTCTGATTTCCAGTTTGAGGAGTGACTGGAGCAGGACTTGAGATTCCTTGTGGTTCTTGATCATTTGGGGTTGCTGAATTATCTTCAGCAGTGTCATCCCCATCATCTGATTCATACAACGCATCTTCACTTCCTTCCCAGCTTAGTTTAGTTGATGAAGGTGGCACCTCAGACTTCCAGTCCCAACATTTTGACTCATCAACCACCACGTCCCTGCTTATCACCGCCTTCTTAGTAGAGGGATTATAGAGTTTATAGGCTTTGGACTCTACTGATAATCACAGAAAATAGCACATAATACTCTTGTTGTCCAGTTTTCTTCTTTGTGAATCTAAGATGTGCACATATGCTGCACATCCAAACACCTTGAAGTGTGAAACAGATGGAGGAGCACCTACCCACAGTTCCTGAGGTGTCTTTCCTGCATTTGCAGCTATTGGACTTCTTTTTAATACATGAGAGGTCCATAGGGGTGGGCAACGGGATGGGATACCCGTCCCGTTTGAAATAGGTACCAAATCCCGTTTGGAGAACAAAGTTCATCCCATGTCTCATCCCATACCGTATGGGACGGATAATGGGTACTCAAACTACCCGTACATACCCGTTCAACTAAAATGTTCGACAATGACCTGTTGACAAGTTTGATCAGTACACATTGTTTTTCTTTGAGTGCAGTTCATTGCTCCCCACTCTCATCGTGAATCCTTCTTTTCGACTAAACACTATTTTCCACACACCAACCCCTCTGGCTCTATCCTAACCCGACAAATATATACACTATATAGGAATCTTATACGCCTGGATTTGGATTTTAGTGTGGCTTATAAGTAATATAAGTTGCCGAAGGGAATAAAGGAAACAAATGAGCTTTATTGTTAAATGTTTAGACTAAATATTACAAGATAGATTACATTCTCTGATGGAAGTAAATGTTTTTGGATGATGTCCAGGTCAAGAAGCTCAAGGGGTCCTCGAAGGCAGATGCAATATCTATTGTAGGAATTTTTGCTAAAGGGTAACCCGCGGGTACCCGTTGTAGAAAACATTGATCCCAAATCCCATCCCGTTAAAAATAAAACGAGTATTTGGGTACCCGTAACCCTAAAAAAAGGAACGAATATGGGTATATCCAAATACTCGTTGCCCACCCCTAGAGGTCCATGCTACTGCCTCAGGCCAGAATTCAGCAGGTACCCTTCTATCTTCAAGCATACATCTGACCATATTCATTGTTGTTCTATTCTTCCTCTCAGCAACTCCATTCTGTTGTGGAGTAAGGGCTGCTGTCAGCTGCCTCCTGATCCCTTCCTTTTCACATAAATCTCTAAACTCATGAAGCATAAACTCCCCTCCCCTATCTGTTCTCAGACAGATAAGTGATGGACCAGTTTCCTTCTCTACTTGCACTTTGAATCTCTTGAATTGTTCTAAGGTTTCAGACTTGACATTCAAGAAATAAACCCACAACTTTCTATTGTAATCATCAGCCAAGGTGAAGATATATCTTACCTCCATTTGAAGTTGGGGTGATTGGCCCACACAGATCAGCATGAAACCAATTGTATTTTCTGTGTAGCTCTCCAGCTGCTCTTCTTTGAAAATGAACTTCGATGTTATTTGCCAATCATGCAGGTGGAGCAGACTCCAATGGTTCCTTGCAGATTTGGTAGGTCCTTAACCAAATTCTTCTTTTGCAGCTGAAGGATGGCAGTTGAGTTTAAATGACCAAATCTTCTATGCCACAACTCCAGTGAGGTCTTACTGCTGGTTCCTGTCTGCAAGCACTGTATCAGATGATTTTCTTCAATTGCTGGGTTGGCATGTATCACAAACATGCGGTTTGACTTCATTGTAGTTTCCAGCAGTAATCCCTTCCCTTTGTGATACACCTTGCAGCCACCATCCTGAATGACAAAGATCAGGTTCTTCTCTTGCAACTGACCTACACTCAGTAGGTTAGTGTTGAGCCCTGGTACATAGAACACATCTTGAATGGTGAGTGTGAACTGATCCAGAGTCAATTTCACAGTCCCTTTTCCCACAACATCGAGTTTTGTATCATTTCCCAATCTGACACTTCCTTTGTAACTAGTGTCAAGTTCAGTGAACCAGTTCCTGTTCCCTGTCATATGATTGCTACAACCTGAGTCAAGAAACCACCAGTTTGCTCTTGTGTTTCTTGGACTTTCTGTCTTCACAGCCTCCACATGAGCCATGAGAAGCATATCTTCTTTCATGTGAACTTTAGTGCTGCCTTGCCCTTGGTCTGTGTTGGTGTAGTTAGCCTGACCAGTATTGTGCCAATCTGGACACTCATACTGGAAATGTCCCAATCTATGACACCTGAAGCACTGCCCATTTGCCTTATTTTTGCTTCTTCCTCTTCCTCTTCCTCGTCCTTGATAGAATCCTCCACGTCCTGGACCTCTACCTCCTCTACCTCCAAATTCAAAATTCATCCTGAGAGCCTGCTCTTCCTCATTTCCACTCTTCCTTTGGAATTTTTGTTCATGAACAACTAGGAAACTCTGTAGAGCATCAACAGACAGGGTTTCTATATCTTTGGATTCTTCTATAGAGCATACCACATAGTTGAACTTCTCGGTCAGAGTTCTGAGAATTCTCTCAACTATATGCACATCTGTCAAGTTGTCTCTGTAGTTTCTCATTGAATTTGCTACCACCATCACTCTACCAAAATAATCCGTTATAGTCTCACCTTCCTTCATTTCGAGCAGTTCAAAACTTCTCCTCAAGGCTTCCAGCTGAGCTTTCTGAACCCTTGCACTCCCTTGATACTTGGTTTTCATGGCATCCCACAGTTCTTTGGCAGTCTGCTTGTTGGTGATGGTCTTGAGGATGGCTCGATCAATGGAGCTGAAGAGGTAATTTTTGGCTTTAAGATCTTTCAGCCTGAGGTCTTCTAGGCTTTTGGTTTGTACAGCAGACAAAACCTCAATGGCTGAAGGTTCTGTAAATCCCTCACTAACCACTCCCCGGTATTCCTTTAATCTCAACAAGTTCTCCATCACCAAGCTATGACAAACTGAGTTGAGAGTCACAACTACGATTGCTTGGATGAAATCGAAGTTGAACGTACAAAACAATGACCAAGTATCTGGTTAACCACATAAAGCGGCCGATGAAGCATCTAGTTCACGCCAACGGATATGAGTTTTGTTTCGAGACATACATCAACATTTTTCAGGAAATCGTTCGTTCTATAGGGCGAAAAAAGAGGGTGAAGGGACAAATGGTGGTCAAGATAAATCTCATCAAAGCATATGACAAACTGAGTTGAGAGTTACAACTACGATTGCTTGGATGAAATCGAAGTTGAAGGCTACGAGAGAGTATCAAATTTCGATCCCATGACAACATAAATTACATGTTTTTTTATATAATTTCCCACTCCATTTCTGTTTAAAATGAACATTGGCACTCTTTTCCATCCCACAAACTGGAATCAGAGACGCTAGGAATATTTTGTTGGAAATATAGAATAAAGCTTTTACTCGTCTGGCTCACCAAGGAATTCTTTCTTTCTTGCAAGTTGCAATACTGCGTTGTTTTGTTATGAACGAGTCAAAGATGTCTCTATAACACGCTCCGCGGTAGCTAATTACGTCAATACGAGTGTATTTAATTTATTAAAACAAAAACAGAAAGGCGTTTGGTTCATCAGGCGATTCTTCAATTTTGGGCTCCGCGGAGCTGAAGTACGCGCGGGGGAAATTTATTTGCCTCGTCTAGCTTGACCCAATCCAACAAACACATTGGCGGAGGGTGTGGGCAGTTAATTGTTTCTTTGCATTGCATTGCATGAGACCAGTTCAAAAATCCATCCATCCATCCTCCAAATCATATATAGAGGTTACTGTTGAGAACCCATCCAATTGATTTTTCCCTAGCTTCTCCGCATAGGAAGGGATGATTCTTTTGTTATTTGGGCTTATAAGTTAAAACCCTCAGCCTATTAACTAAAAAATTAGGACCGGGACTCCCACTGAAATAATTAAAGCTCTCTATTTAATTAATGTGTTATGTTATTTAAAGCTCCCACCATATTATAGCGTTAAAGATACACGATTTTGCGTTGTCAAAAATGAATTTGTATGTAGAGATAAAAATACAAATTAAATTTGTACCATAATATTAAAGGTACAAGTTGAGTTTGTACTATAAAGAAATTTTTACAAAAATATATAGACCCAAACTGAATATCGAATTTTTTAAATGGAACAATGGATGGTCTGAAATATAGTAAAATTTCTCTATATATATTTATTAAAATTATAATTAGCAACTATATTTTATTGTATCCATTTAGATAAAATAGCTTATTGTTACTTTATTAAAAAATTTAGGTGTATAGTTCAACGTGCATAATCACTCCCTTATCGGTTTCTAATTAATCATATTTCATTTGTTCAAAATTTAGTTTATAAATTTTGACTGAAAATCACACTAATTATACTATAAAGAATGTTATTTATTTTGGGTGGCTTCTATGGTGCACTTACAAAAATGAGTGCATAATATACACCTAACTCTAAAAGTAGATATAAGACATCGAAATTTATTTTAATTGGTGTCGTTAGCCAAATACGATGATAACTATCAATTTTGAAACCTAACCCTAAACTCTAAATTGTAAACCCTAACCCTAAATTCCGAAACTCGAAATCCTTCAAATCAAAGTAAATATTGAATAATTTTTGTGCAAATTCATGTGTATTTTTGTCCATCATATCACGAGTAATGATTTACATCAGATTGACATGAATCACCTGCTCAATATGACGGTTATGAGGCAAGTGCATAGCATGTACCCAAAAAGTGATCGCATTGAAGACAAAACCTTCATTTTTGACATATTTTGGAAGATATGTTAGTCTAGCATTCTATGTAGGGGTGGGTAACGATCCGGTTCGCACCAGACTAAATCGTACCAAATTGATATTTGGATCGAATCATATCGGATCGAATATATTTTGATTCAGTTTTGATCCTATGAATTATTTTAAGTATGAAGAAACATGGACCAAAATTGAATTTGGGATGGACTAAATCGAACAAAATAAACCAAACATGCTTTTGGTCCGGTTCTGGTCCTTATTTTCCCTTTGTTTTTGGTTCAGTTTTGTATCAATTCGATCAGGTTCTGTACCGGATCGACCGATGTCCACCTCTAATCCTATGGCATCATGTACAGTAGTGTTCATGCATTATCAATTCTTCTATAATGATACCCTATCTATACGACAATTCCTAATTACATCCCCACCGTCAATTTTCGGTTCTCGCCTTGCTGATTGGACTTTGACCAAGCTTCCAATCTTTATAAAGTTAACTTAGAATGATCATGATACTCCCCACTTAATTTATTATATACAAATTGAGCAATAAAATCTCCATATTTATAAGGAAAAAAAGCAACATATGTATTGGAAAGTACTCAATCCCTAAGTTTATTCATTAATTTTTCAATCTAAAGAGTATCAATATTTGTGTTGGTTGCTGGGTTGTTTATCAGTATGGAAAATAATAAATATCATAAAATGTTCATGTAACGTAAATTCTACCGTGCGTAATGTTTAGCGTGAAGATAAAGGTTTTGTAAAGAAAGACAAATGCATTGGAATTTGTAGATATGATGGTGCTTTAGAGGACGAAGCGATCACACGAAATCTAAAATGACGTTTGCAATAATTTGTTAATTCGAAGAGCAAATAGTGCGGTTTGATTACATTTTTAGGAGTAGATTTTCTTGCATGGTTTTGTTTTTTACTTGCAATAAGGACTTTAGCAATACATTGGTTTAACATGTTCAAATATTATACGAGTATGATATTGTCTCCAGTTACTAAATGATTCGAAATTTTTATGGTATAAAATAAAACATTTCTTGCATCGGATAATTTCTATGGTTATTTATACTATTAACGAAATTCATCCGACCAACGGGAGAGCTCAAATCTAGTCTCACTAATGGAACTTGTTTTTCAACTACTTAATTTGGGCTTATAACACTCTCCCACCCATTTTAGTCGAATAGATTTAGAGGTTGAATGAAAACCGTACTAGTGTGACTTGAATCGGATGATCTATCGTTGATCGATGACGTTCCACTAGACTACTACCATAACATTTCTCATACTCTTCCTCTGTAATCTATAATCTTCTCAAGTATAGTGAAACTAGCTCTCGTGCCCGTGGAGTAGCTAACATAAGCCGTGTTAGTGAACCACGTAAGTCCTTGTATTCTTTACTTTCTCGCCGATCGTTATCTTTCTTATATTGTCGATCGCCCCGGTCCGTGTGCGGAACAGATTGTGTCAGATGTCTTATCCAGTGCTCTAATTTTTTTTTTTTTGTCTATATCATTTTTGAATGTGGGTGAGTAAGTTGAATATGAAGGCCTTCTATAAAAGCTAAATGCTTTGACTTCTACAGTGACCTCACTAATCGATTTGGTTGAACCAATCTTATCTAACCAAGAGGAAAATGTTACAGTGTCCCTCAACACACCAAGGGCATCCAATTGTTTGGCCCACTCTCTTGCTCATGATTTCAGCCCTTCGGGCCAGAATGTTCTTTGGGTGGATCAAGCCTTGGCATATGATATTGTGTTGTGGTCCCTCGCCCATTAACTTTGGATGAGGTATCCCGTTTAATTTTTTTTCCAAGAAATGTTCATGCAAATATTACTAATTTTTCTGTAGTATTTCCCATCACCGGATACACGATAACGTATGTGACTAATTTTGATGTTGAGTGAGCTATATTTCCGAAATTCAAATGTGGTCCAACAGAAAAATACTTTCGATCATGAGTTGAAATATTTTGTACAATTCAATTATCTCTACTTCTTAGTGATAAGTTGATTGCATTAACATCATTTATTTGTCGACATTTTTCGGTTTCAAAATTCTTCAAGTGACCGAGCCTCAGATCATTTCCCCCCTTCTACTACTGAGAAATCTGAATCGAATTGATCTCGCACCTCCTCCATTAGATCTCTTTTTAACTCTGCATAACATTTAATGGCTCTCAATCGAACATATACGGAAAATGCGCACCAAAAAACCATGGACAAGGATCAATATTTGTCATGTTTGGTACCATTCATATCATCATGTGCAGAAATATTATCTTTGAGTTGCATCTCACCGAGTTTTAGAGAACACTAGTATTGGGTAAAGAAATGGCTATTCTTTTGGGTACCACAAAAGAACTATATTCCTTTCTTATGTTGCTCTGAACTGCGGATAACAATGAATCCCAGCTAAGGTGTGATTTCTTTCGATATTCCTATATTCCTTTATTCCTTTCTTATTTCCGATCACCAAAAATATGATAAGGTGTGATTTCTTTTGGCGTTGAGTGAACTAGGTTATCGCAATTCGAATGTGATCCAGCTAACAAATACTTTCGACTACGAGTTGAAATACTTTATACAATTCGACCATCTCTATTTTCTATTGAGGTGGTTCCATTAATACAATGTGTTTGTTCTAATTTTCGTTCTAAAAATTCTTCAAGTGGCAGAGTCTTAAATCATTTTCTCTTTCTAATGACTGAGAAATCTAAATTAATTGGTCTCTCTCCTCCTCCTCCTCTTCCATTTGATTACCCTTTATCTCTGCATAACATTTAAAGGCCCTCAGTCTAACATGAAATGGAGATTTGCACAAAAAAAAACCCATCGACAAGGACCATTCGTCATGTTTGGTACAAGTACCATTCATCGTGCAGAAAAATTATCTTTGAGCTGCATCTGACCGAGTTATAGAGAACACTAGTTTTGGGTAAAGAAAGGGTTATTATTTTGAATATCATAAAAGAATTATATTCTTCTTGCTCTCAACTATGGATGATAATAGGTCGGGTTTCAATCCAATTGGCACACCCATTAAAAATTTCAGTAACATATTAATTGAATTTTTAAAATGAAAACCAACACAATCCAACAGATATCCATCCATGTGTTCAAGAATATAACCATACATTATTTCTTCGAGGACATCAAAATTTTCACTATAAATATATATTCACAAATTATTCATATTATTAAATTTATTTTTCCAAGAAGACTAATAACATTCATAAAATATTCACATTGTTCCGATTGTATACAAAATTATGTGGTTTTACTTTATGAGTGTGGGTCGATGGAAAGCAGGTTGATGGTTTGGGTTCAATTATTACCATATATCTACCCCCAACTCCCAACTATATGTATAACAATCTCAAACTCTTTCTATACTAACCTCTATTAGTTGATTCCCCACACTTCCTCCTTCGAGGAACACTCTAGCTCGCTCCATCCATAGGCGATATGGAAGAATCCGGCAAGCCAAATTACCCGCCACTTCCCGCCGGCACAGCCACAAGCTGCCACGTGGTAGCGATGCCTTATCCAGGAAGAGGCCACGTCAACCCCATGATGAATCTGTGCAAGCTCCTCGCTTCCAAGAGCCCAGCAGCAGCAGGCATCCGCATCCTCGTAACCTTTGTGGTGACGGAAGAATGGCACGGGTTGATCCGCTACGAACCCAGACCCGACAACATCCGGATCCGGACCCTACCCGACGTCATACCTTCGGAGGTGGGACGGGGCAAGGATCCCGTCGGATTCTTGGACGCCGTTAACACGGCGTTGAGGGCTCCGTTTGAGCTTCTCCTTGACGACATCGCCACGGTGGACCAGCCGGTCGCGGCCATCGTGGCGGATGCGTTTCTGACGTGGCCGCCGGAGGTTGGTAACGCCAGGGGCATTCCGGTCGCCTCGCTTTGGACCATGTCGGCCGCTGTGCTCTCGGTTTTCCACCATTCTGAGATTCTCCGGCGACGGCAGAATCTTCCGCTGGAGTTATTATCAGGTACGGCATATATGATCCATGGTTAATAGGCATGATTTTCTTGGAGTTCAAATCGGTTGAATCATCGCTGGATTTTTGGAGTAGAAGTCTAATATCACTAGCTTAGAAGCTGGGGGTTTCAAGTCCGAATCTTTTAAATAGTATATTAAATTTGTATAAAAAATGCTCTTTGAGGATTTAATTTCTATGAAATCGGCTGTCTAGAAAGTATAGGAGACATTGTATTAGGGCTGGACTAGTGTGTATCATTCACAAAAGTGTGCATACTAGCAAGGCCATCCAAAGAATAGTGGAGATCTTATTGTTCAAAATGTTACGTATAATAAAATGAAAATGATCACAACATGATTACTTAATATGTAATATTTTTTAGTATAGTTTAAAATAAAAATATTTATTAGCTCTTTAATTTTTCGTATTTTCTGGAATCATCTCTCGTCATATCTAATTCATATGAACTTTCGATATGAATCGAATGGTTAATATATTTCCACCGTGACAAGTACTGGTAGATAGCCCTACCTTTCATTTGTATTTATGGGCTAACGTCCATACTTGTACTCACCCATCAATTTTACCACCTGCAATCGAGTTAAATTGATCCACCATTTCTTACAACCATCTTTTCTTCTGTGTTCCAGCCGATCACGAACAAGCAGCCACATCAGCAATCGTCGATTACATCCCGGGAGTCTCCCCCACGCGAGTGGCCGACCTCCCCACCATTTTCTTTGGCGAGCACGGACGAACACTCCTGCCGCGGGCCTTGAACTGCATTTCAGCGGCCCAATCAAAAGCCCAATACATCCTCTTCACTTCCTTCTACGAGCTCGAGCCCAAAACATTCGACGCCTTACGATCCGCAATCCCTCTGCCCATCTACACTGTCGGCCCAACAATACCATTTCACCAGCTCCAGCCCAGTATCCAAAACGACGTCGTGGAACCAGACTACATCCAGTGGCTGAGCTCCCAGCCGGCTGGCTCGGTGCTGTACGTCTCAATGGGAAGCTTCCTTTCCCTCTCCGCCGCCCAGTCCGAGGAAATCGCGGCGGGAATACGGATGAGCGGCGTCCGGTTCCTCTGGGTGTCGCGCGGCGGCGGGGATCTGATGGGGAATGGAATGGTGGTGCCCTGGTGCGACCAGCTGAGAGTGCTGACTCATCCCGCCGTCGGCGGGTTTTGGACCCACTGCGGATGGAATTCGACTATGGAGGCTGTTTATGCGGGGGTTCCGATGCTGAGTTTCCCGATTTTCTGGGACCAGGTTCCGAACAGTAAGGCGGTGGCGGAGGATTGGGGGATTGGATGGAGAGTGAAGGAGGCGAGCGGCGGCGACGGCGGGATGGCTAAGAGAGAGCGAGTAGCGGAACTGGTGAGGAGGTTTATGGATGCGGAAAACGACGACGTAAAGGGCATGAAGGAAAGAGCGAGGGAATTGCGGGTCAAGTGTTGTGCTGCCGTGGCGGAAGGAGGATTGTCTGATAAGAATCTGGATTCTTTCATTGTCGATGTTATGGGAGGGCGTTAGTCTATTTAGGAATAGGACATCGTTGGCGTATTTGGAGGATTATTAAGTGTCGAATGACACGATCATTACGTAAAATTGGGTTCAAATCAAGTTTGATGACAACCATTAGTCACCTAAATAATGAAAATGAATAAGGTTACAAGGTTAGAGTTTACTTAGTGGGCAGCAACATGGCTATAGTCTTGTGCAGGGATAAATTACACATGGCTATAGTCTTGTGCAAGGGATAAATTACTCATCTTAATGTGATACATATTTGCCTCACAAGAATATGTAAAGTTAATCAACCAGCGGCGGATCTAGAACAGGTTAGAGTATTGGACCGCATTTAAAAAGCGGTGGAGAGGACTTGGCCGTAACCCTATAAACATTGAAATATATACCCAAAATCGAAAATTTACAAGTATTATACGAGCTTTGAATCCGGAGAGGGTTGGGCCGTGGCCCGGGGCGGCCCCCTAGATCCGCCGTTGTAATCAACTATAATATTGAACATTAATGTTTATTATTTGTATATTGCTGGCATTTCATGATGTGATCCATTTACTTTACACTTCACAATTCTAATTTTTCCATTTGATATTGTTTCGCTATGAAAACTCGCGTGTTTAATGCACTCTGTTCTCAAGAAAAACAAAGAACACAAATCAAAGAATGACCGTCAAATATCCCCCGTCGGGCGTCTGACGATGTTGATTTGATTGATGCACCTCTAACTTCTAACCAAGAACGATCGTTAGTCGGTTCACACTTCTCCAAACAATGTTCGAACGAGGGTGTTCGACGAATAACGAGGAACCGAACAGGGAGGATTTCTAAGTTACGTTACCTCTACTCCTATGGAGATTCCTATGGAGAGCTCCATGATTACGACTATGTCTACGATCTACGACTCTGCAAAGGAGATCTTTGACAGAGCGATTTTACGAACTAGAGAGGAAAAAAGTAAGTCTGCCACTACAAAAAAGGCAGTCATTTGTGACGAAATCTTACTGACGACTAAAAAAATGCGTAAAAAAAGTAATAATTCCGACGGAAAACAATTTTCTTCTGTAATAATGAAATTATTACTGACAGATGTGGTTTTTTGTCAAAAATAGTATTTGTTTCGTCAGTAAAATGTTTTTTGCCCCACTTTTCATTTTTCACGGGGTTTATTTTTGACCACTTCATATTATGCGTTAGAAATAATCATTATTACTAACCAAAAAAAATATCTCGTCAGAAAATATAATTATTATTGACGTCAAAATACCGATCATCGAAAATAAATTTTTAATTTTGACGTAATGAATTTTTCGACATAAGTAATTGGCCAGAAAATGTTTTTATAGACAACACCAAAAGTTCATCAATACTAATTGGTCAGAAAAACCTCAATTGTTACGCCATAAATACTTCGTCGGTATTATTTGGTCAGAAAAAATTCTTTTTTTGACAACAGTAAAATTTTATCAATAATATTTGGTCAGGAAAACAACTTTTCTGATAATATAAAATTACGTCAATAATTTTGGTCAGTAAAACACATTTTCTGGTATCATAAAAGTTCGTCAATACTAATTGGTCAGGAAAAAATTCTTTTTTGACAACAGTACATTTTCGTCAATACTATTTGGTAAGGAAAACCACTTTGCTGATATCGTAAAACACTTTTTTGACGCAACAATAAGCCTTTCGTCAGTACTATTTGGTCAGGAAAATTTTCGTGAGCACAGTTTGGTCAGAAAAATAACATTTTTTACGCCATAAAATGTCGTCGGCAGTAAATGGTAAGCACAAATACATTTTGTACGCCATACACAAGAATTACATGTTTTGAATCAATATATAAAAAAACACATAGTAAGCACTGTTCTATGAAAAATATAATGTAAATTATATAATTTATATTTCGATCTACAAAGACCAAATTAGTCATACTTAATCTTCGAACCCGGCTCTAGTCCAGTTTAAGAGATCATCTCCCTCGGTTTTGAGTACCCTAGGATCATCAATTAAAATATAGTCTTCTTGATAGGCTTCGTCTAATGCTCCTTCTCCTTCTCCTTCCGCATTAGATGGCATCGCGAACAAATTTCTTGGTCGCATTTCAACCACAATTTCTCAATTTGGATCTCTTAAAGATTGCACATAATAAACTTGAATTGCTTGACTAGCCAGAACAAATGGCTCATCTGTTCTAAGCCTTCGCGTAGTGTTGATGGTAATAGTGCCATGTCCATCTTTCCTGTAACCAACGCCTTCGCGAGCAGTGTCATACCACTCACACTGAAATAATACAACACGAAGCCCTTCCGTATAAAGAAGCTCGATGATATCGGTGAGAACGCCATAGTAATGAATTCCACCATCGTTCTCCCCTCTCAGCATCACACCACTGTTTTGACTGCTTTTTGTTAACTCGCGAGAACGAGTGTGAAATCTGAATCCATTGGTACAATATCCTGAGTAGTGCGGGACTCGTTTGTCTGGCTCTCGAGCTTAGGATAACAAAGAAGGATTCAAACTTGACACTTTATCATTGTGCATTCGTGTAATCTACAAATAATTGCAAGGATAAACTTAAAATTAGCTTGCGATAATTTTAAATATGAAAATTCTTTATTATATATGACATGTATGTACCTCTAATAAGAACCACTTAGCAAATTCTTGCTTATGCACTGCTTCAACCATACGAACACCTCGATTTCTTAGTTGTTCCTTATGAGTTCTGTAATTAATATAATTAAAATAAATTATATTCTAGCATACAATAAATAAATAAGTATTGGTATATATGTATATGTACCTTATAAAATCTTGCACTTCATCACAGTTTTGTAGGACATAAGAAGCTGCCGCATTCCACAAATCAGTATTGAAGTCTCTCATGTCGTCCTTCACACCAATGACACGACCGACACCCGGAACAACTGATAGGTCATGAGATGGCTGCGACGACGATGAAGATTTATCTACATTTCTCTCTGGCCGATTAAATATAGTATCCATTCCGGTCAAATATTGCGAGCAAAATGTGACACATTCATCAACAATATAAGCTTCGGCGATTGATCCCTCTGGACGTGCCTTGTTATGAACGTAACCTTTTAACTTCTTCAAATACCTAAATTGTTTAAAAATTGTCAAATTAAGTACACAAAGTTTCCAAAATGTCAGTATATATAATAATTTTAGTGTAGTTATATATGTAGCATACCTTTCAATAGGATACATCCATCAATACTGAACTGGACCAGCAACTTTGGCCTCCCAAGGTAGATGGATGGGCAGGTGGATCATTATATCGAATAAGGAAGAAGGAAAAATACGTTCCAACTTACATAGGATTATGGCAATTTGAGACTCCAAGTAATTCAAATCTTCCACGTTTAGCTCCTTGGAACATATGTCCTTGAAAAATTTGCTAAGCTCAAACAGTGTGTGCGATATGAACTTCAGAAATAAGTCACGGGCGGCTAACGGTAATAACCTCTCCAAGAACACATGACAATCATGAGTTTTCATCCCATGTATCTTTCGATCATCAACATTGACACAACGTGCCAAACTTGCGGAGTAAGCATCTGGTACCTTAACTTTTGACACAAGGATTTCTTCTCTGCCGCCGTCAAGCTATATGCAGCTCTAGGTAACTCTGTTTTCCCATTCCTCTCAACAGGATGAAGATATTTCCTTATACCCATCTCCTCCAAATCACGATGTGCACTTAGACCATCCTTTGTTTTGCCCTCAATATTCATAATAGTACCAAGAATACTATCACATACATTTTTCTCTATATGCATGACATCCAAATTGTGTCGTACTAAGAGCGATGACCAATATGGCAATTCAAAGAAAATATACTTCTTTTTCCAGTTATGAGTTTTGCCAAACCCATTGATTTTTTTGCCTTTTCCCTTACTGCCGAAAGGTATAGTTTGTAAAGAGAGAAGTTGATTTTTTTACCTCTTCGGATGATAATCGCTCTAGTGCACGTCTTTTTCTACAGTGCCGTTAAACTCCTTCTTTTGCTTGCGCCATTTATGATCCAATGGCAAAAAACGGCGATGATCCATGTAACATTCCTTGCATCCTTTATTCAACCTCGAATGTGAGGTGTTCCCTACGCAGGAAGGGCATGCCAATTTGCTTTTTGTACTCCAACCAGAAAGGAGACCATATGCAGGAAAATCATTGATAGTCCACAACAATGCAGCTTTCATGTTGAAATTCACTTGTTTGAATGCATCATAAGTCATTATTCCCTCACTCCACTATGACTTCATATCATCAATGAGTGGTCGCAGGTAGACATCAATATTGTTTCCTAGACTTTTCGGACCAGGAATGAGTAATGTCAATAATAGATATGGACTCTTCATGCATAACCTCGTCGTAATAGATGTAGCTCAACTTCTTGTTTTTCCCTTCTTATAAAATTCCGACAGTCCACGCAAGGACACTGTATTTTGTTGTCTTCGTCTTGAATATTGGAGTATGCGAATGCGATAAAATTTTGAACGCCATTCGCATACTCCATAGTTGATCTATTACGAAGCTGCATCCATGATTTGTCAACACCTTCCATAACCTACAAAAAATGTACAATATATTTTTAATTACTGCAACTTACTCATTTTTTTGGGTGCACTCAACTCTAAAAATATCTATACTACATCAAATTTTGAAATTTAATTAGTACTCTCAATCTAATATGATGATATGACATAGAATCATAACAAATCAATCTATTACCCTAACCCCTTAACCTTTAATTTTGAATCCCAACTCAAAATCTCAAATTATAAACCTAAACCCTAACCCTAAATCCCTAAATCCTTCAAATTAAATTAAATTTTGAATGATTTTTTTTTTCAAATTCATGTGCTTGTTGTTCATAATATCATAAGCAATAATTGATATCGTTTTGATATGAATCGCATGCTCAGAATGACAATTATGAGGCGGGTGCACTGAGTGCACCCAAAAAAGTGGGTGCACCGAATAGGCCACCACATATATATGTATATGGTTCAGGCTAGCGTACGCCTGTACGTCCCATTGAGTTTTGCTATATAGATCATGAATTAATTGGAGTTTGGGGCATGATATTATACCCTAACCTCTAATGGGTGAATCTCAGTCCCTAATTTTGTAACCCAAACCATGAGGTTCGTTTAATTTTAATATATATATATATATATATTTATATATATGTATATATATATATTATTGCAATTCAATCATTGTATGAAATGTTTATTAACAACAAAATATAAATTAAAAAGGCTACATAATCATCTGCCCCTCTTCGCTTCAATAAAACATGAGATATTTTTATCTTTTAATGTCAGCTAATCAATTAACACTAAAATTTATTCTGAACAAATTAAAATGGACAACAAAAACACTCCATCTTCCCCTCTCACCTCCTCACATGCACTCTATTTACCCAAACCCTTAATCGATTTCATTTTTGCTCTCTTACCCAAAAGGTTGTGGCGACTTCAAGTCTGTCGATGATGGAAGATTGGGGGGCATGGAGGAGACGACGACGGTATTTCCAGTTGCTGCGGCGGTTGGTGAACTAGGGTGCGCGAAGGCGACGTCACGGCCGCCGTCGATTGCTCCGATCGGCCAACGGACTGAGCAGCGTTGACGAGGCGATGCAGCAGGAGCCCAATCCTCTGGTGGGTCTGGGTTTCACGACGGATTGCGCTTCGAGAGAGATGAATGAGGGCAGAGAAGTGATCTTTATTCGCCGGAATCCGGGTTCCTTCGCCTTTCTTAGTCGACAGAATATAGGTTTTTTTGCTTTTGTCTTTCGATTGGATGTGTACAAGCAAATCAATTTATATGCATAGATGTGGATTTGAATGCTACGGTTTGGTTTCCTCAATTGTAGGTGTAAATTGAACATGCATGCACCCAGAAAGCATCTTAGAACTCTCTGAGATTGGGACTGAATCGGAATTCTAGGTAATTAGTTTGTTCTTTGCACAATGGGGTATGTTCTGAGTTAGTTCAGTGGCTTTTACTTTGATTTGGTCAATGCATGTGGGTTGTTCATCCATGGTGCAATTCTTGTTCATCCATGGGGTATGTTTTTGGTTCATTTTCTTTGCAATTTGGTTCATTGTTCGCAGACTGTAATTAGTTCTGTTCAACCCCCCCCCTAATTTGTCAATTATTGTTCATTCATGTAAATAAACCTTAATTGAAATAAACGAATTAATGCGTTAAATGAGTACAACGACAGAGAGGGATCTATGGAACGAGATTTCCTCAGAAAAGGTAAAGAACCATAAACATGCTCTGCCTCTTCGTTAGCCTAAAAAAAAGGCGGGATTTTTTTCCTTGTTTCCCACCACAACACAACAACTACAGAAAACATGCTTCATTAATAATCCCTAGATAACATAAACACGCTTCAGTAGGCAGAGCCAAATAAAGGAACCCAAAAGCCTTTTCTTCGTCATCTACGATTTCCTCTTCTCTCCCATTACTCTCCTCCCTCTAACGAATTCTGCTTCTCACTAGATGGCAAAGCAAAAGAAACGCCTCCGTTCTCAAAGCCAGAGGGAAGAATCTGCACCTCGTTCAGTTGTGCAGAGCAACTCTCCCTCTCCGCCTCTTGTTTCAGAATCAGGAAGAAGGACAAGGGGACAGGAAAACCGATACGCCTGTTCCTATCACTGAAACTCCGAGGCGTTGATTCGACTGCTCCACATTCAGCTGCTTACCTGTCATTAGAGGGTGGAAGTTCGAATGGTTAGTTTCATTGTGTGGTTTTTTTTATTTATTTCGTATGGCTTACTTCTGTCTTTGCATTGTAGCTGACTATAAGTTCTGACCTTGTGATAGGGACGACCAAAAAAAGAAAAGGAAGAGGACCAGGAAAGGGTGTAAAGCCTGGACACAACCCGTCTCTGGAATTTCACGATAACAGGTCTGTAATAATGTTCCTTGGAATTTTTTGCACAACCTGTCCCTGGAATTTTTTGCACTCAGTGTCTCCCATCTTTCACAATTACCCGTCCCTGTACTCAGTTTACTTAGTTTGATACTTATAAATAAACTGTGCAGGATAATTACCACTCAAGCAGCCCGTGAAATTTCAGCTATCTTCAAAAGGAGCATCAATGGGCCTTGGATTACTTTCTTAGAGTATCATGCATAAGAACTCGAGACTGTGATAGCTCGTTTCAAGGACTCAGGATTCACTTACACTGGGTCAGAAGAGACTTTCAACGATATGGTCAGAGACCATGTGAAGAGAAACTTTCCCCAGTGGATGTATGGTCTCCGTGACCAGATTTTCAAGAAGTATAAGGATCTGAATCAGAGAATGAACCATCCCCTACCGCAAATTAGTCCATCAATTTGGAGGAAGATGGTTCAGAAATGGACTAACCCGAATTGGGTGGTAAGTTAAGTGGGTGTATGCTTTGGTGTTTGTCTTTCATCCTAATCTATTTTCAATGGTGAGCTGATTGTTTGTTGTTTCAAATTCAAGGAAATGAGTGATAAGAATAAAGGGAATCGGGAGAAGAGTGAGCTTGCAGCCACTGGCGGTTCAGCACCGTTGGCCAAGTACGACATGAAGAGGTAAGTTGCTGCACTATTGCTAATGTTTATGTTAGGCTGCAAGTTTACTCAGTTTACATGTGAATGCAATTTTTCTTTTTAATTGATTGGTAGATAAAAAAAAACTTGAAAAGAACCTGATCCGATCGAGATGTTTAGACGTTTCCATGTGAAGAAGGACAAGAACTGGGTTTCGTCAAAAGCAAGAACCCTGCATGTAAGTTCAATAATGTTTACAGAGTATTAGGTTGCTGTTTGTATTGTCTTTTTTATTGATATTGATGTTGTATACAGAGTATTAGGCTGCTGTTTAATTTGTACTCGTTTTTGTTGTTTTTTATATTGATGTTGCTGTTGTTTACTCTGTGATTAGGATGGAATGATACAAGCAGAGGCTGACAAGGTATCCCAAGGGGAAGAACCAAACAAATTTGCCATCTATCAAGAAGTGATCGGACCATAACGCCCAAAGCGTGTTCTAGGGATGGGCCATGGGGTGAGCTCGGTTGATGTCTTCGGTCCCACATCGAGTCAAGGTAGTCAGGATTGCAGCAAGTGTTGTCAGGAGGATCGAACCAAAGAAAGGGCAAAAATTGATGAGAAAATGAAGAAGTTGGAGGATGAGATTGTAGATGTGAGGAATGCAGTTCCTCACATTGTTGAATCTGTCTTGCAGAGACTTGGAATGCGGCTGCCCGAGTCATTTGATATGGTATTTATTTTGCTGCCATGTTTTATTTTTTACTCATTACATAATTTTCGAAGCTATGGCTAATTTATTTGTTATAGTCTATGTAGGATCTCAACAGTGAAGCAAATGGGGAACAAGGTCGAGTTGGGGAAACTCAGGGTAACGATGTGGCCGACGACGAGTCCGACGACGAGTCTGATGAGGAGACTGCCGAGGAGACTGCTACTGATGCATGAATTTCTTTTTAATGCTATCGTAGGATTCTAAGTATCGCTTGACTTTGGGATATTTTTTGTCATTTTTGGAGGATATTTTGTCTTTTGAAGTTTGGATGTTTGGTCGTAGCTGATGGCTACTTGTTAGACAGTTTGAAAGTTAATTTTGGAAAATGCATAACTTTGTTTGGATGATTTGTTTGTGTTGTCATCACTAGAAGTATAATGGCATCACAAATGAAATTTGATCAAGCAATTAGCAACAAATGCCGCCGTCGTTAATAGATGTAATTGCACAATTGATAATAATTAAGCGTCATTAGTAAATATAGTTTCTCCGACGATGTGTTGGAAAAGATAATTTTTTTGTGATAATTAGCTGTCCTTAGTAAATATATTTTTTCCAATGACACGTTGGAAAAGATTTTTTTCGACGATAAACATATGTCCTCAGTAATAAAAATATAACCAACGACACGTGGGAAAAGATTTTTTTAATGATGAATAGGTGTCATCATAAATAAAAATTTATCCAACGACATGTTGGAAAAGATTTTATTTACGATGAATAGTTGTCCTCGGAAATAATAATTCTTCCGACGACACGTCAGAAAAAACATAGTTTTAACGACAATTTGTCGGCATCAGTAAAATTTATATTTTTGACTAAACGTCGGTAATAATATATTAGTGACGCATACACATCATCAGAAATGTATGTACACCGTATAAAAAAAACGTTCGGCCTCAATTTCTGGTCACAAATAGTTATTTTCGATGAATTATGGACGTTAGTATAATTAGTATTTATGACGTCTCGTCCGAAAAATGGTTTACCCACAAACATAATGCGTCAAAAATAAATTAAGCTGTCGTAAAAAAAAAAATTCGTTAAATTCATCCGTCATGAGTGATTTCTTTTGTGACGTCATTTATTTTATTACTAAAGTATTCATGTCGTCAATAATATTGTAAATTTGACGACTTGTCAATAATATTATTATTAGCGACGAGACAATTTCTGACGACGTTTGACGACGAAATGTCATCGTAAAAGATATTTTCTGACGAAATTTTATCAATTATGACGAAAATCGTGTCGTCGGTAATGACTGCCATTTTTGGAGTGTGCGACGGTGCAGTTTGTGATTTGATTTTGCCGTCTGGAGCTACTCTCTCCTCCTGATGTTTATACTCCATCTTCTTTCCATAGTCGCAGTAACCGCTTCGCTCCTTCTTTGTCTCCCACGTTCTTCATTCCTCTCAACCGTGCGATAACTTCTACTTTGTTGCGTAACTCCCACGAGTGTGAAACAGCTTGGTCACGTATAGGAGCTTGGCCAAAACGACATTGAGCCAAAATCCAAAATTCTCCACCACGGTTCGATCCTCTGAACAACCTTGTCCACAGAATAAGCAACGACATCGAGTCCGCGGCTTCGCCAAACACAAGCCATTGTGGAACTCTCGCCACCGCAATGTTGTTTTAAACTAAACAACGTTGCATCCCATCCTCACGGTGTCGTTGGATCTTTGTGATGCCGCCGATCACATTAGGTGTGTCTCACAACGTTGTTCTACACAAAACAACATCGTTTTCTACTACCACGACATCGTTGCAATTTCTCGCGACATTGTTTTCACTAAACACTGTCGTTTCTTGCTTTTAATCTCGCTACACTTTCAATGGCTTTTGTTGGCTTTTACTTTATCCTACCGCAGCTTTGTGATCCCAACCACGGTGTCGCAAAGAAAAGAAAAACAACACCGTTACACCGGTTTGTAGCTCGGCCTTGGCCCAAAATGGCGACGTTTCAAGTTTGCCAGCTTTTAAAGCAAACCAGCTGCGAAAAGGTTGTGAAACACGTTTCCTTATATTAAACCAATTAGGCAAAGTATGATTACGTACTTACGCGCTAGGTATGGCCGTTCAATTCCCAGATCCATGCGGCACAACATTGTTCCACCCTCTTTCTCGACTCTCCTTGTAGCTCCGCAACACTGTTTGCGCCAAATCGGTCGCGTTAACCTTTTTTATATTAAAACTAAATCTCGACCTTTTTTATAATTATTATTAAATAATTTTTGGCCATAAAGATTTGTTCCTAGCTCCCAAGGTTGTGCGGCCAACACATACACCATTGTTTTCCTGAAAACATTAGTGTTTTGTTTTTTCCATTTATTAATTAAAACCAACTGGTTTGGTCTTTTATTTTATTTTTTTCTCCCACTGCAGCCTTGTGATCCCAACGACATCGTTGCAAAGGAAAACAACAATGTGCACCGTAGTTCTGCTTTCCCCAAAAACTTCCGTGTTGCAACAATCATCACAATTCACAGGGCTGTTTTCTTTACCCGCAACATTGTTTGGCCGAACTCCTTTCCTTTTCCAACAAGAAAAAGAAGCAATCCTCCTCTCACTTCACATGGACACTCGGCCAACCATTTAGATAGATTCCACACCTGCATCTCACATCCAAATCAACTAGCACGCTCACCATCGCACAACGACCTAGCATGGCTCCCCAAGGACGCCTCGCGCCTCAAGCCATGACCGCTATTTCTCGTCAATTCTCTTTCTCATCACCGTTGCAATACCAACAACGTTGATACATGCGCCTAGATACATATTAAACAACTTGGCGTAGAAACAAAATGAAACCCACATACATGTTCTCCTTCACAACATATATATATATATATCCTGAATAATATTAAAGATATAAGGGTATCACTGTTGCACTAGAGCTTTTCTAACGTGAATGACTGTCATTATATTTGGTGACCAGCAAGAACTTCATCAACACGTGGCTGTTGCTGTGGAGAGCGGAGGGATTCACTGTTAACACGTATCCCCATCCTCTCTGCCGATTTCCATTCAAGTTAATCGACGCGCTGCATATATGGTCGTTGCTTTCGATCTTTCTCCGATCTTCTTCTTAAATCAAAACCCTAACCTTACAGATGATTTGTACGTCTTTACCCGTCGGAGTAGTAGAAAGAGGAACGCAGATCCAGTCTCTGTTCCTGTACCCTCAATCTCGCCGCTTTCTAATGAAGACGTTGCAGCAGCGGCGAGGGACAAAGGAGTGGCCAATCAAGATGGGAGCCCGATGTGTATTGATAGAGAGGGGGCGTGAGGGGTAGGAAAGACGCCGCTAGATGGAAAACTGAAAGATGAAGGTTGCTCGGTTGGCTGACAGGCCGATACGGCGGGCCAGAATCACAACTGAAAGAACAAATCGAGATTGGGTCTTTTTCAATCCCGAATAGGAAAGCGGAGAAGTCCGATGGCACTATGGTAGTAGGAAAATTCAACCAGTGGCGAAGAAGGGGCATTCTGGAGTGGAGATAATATTGTTAAAATTTCAGAGGAGGTACCGTTCATCTTGCTTTTGATGTTTCACCAAATTGCATGTTTGATGTTTCATGGGGGATGAGAAAATTCTACTAATAATCCAGTTTGCAAAAGTTAATAGAATTGGTGTCTGGGTTTTGGTATCATAGTGGTTAGTGAAATGGGAGAAATATGGGTGTGCATTCACAAAGATCTTTGTTTGTACGAGAAGTCTGTTTCTTCCTTTTGATATTTTAATTATAATTTCTGTTTGGTTGATATAGAGTAAGGATTGAAGCCCGAAGATTGACTTGACGTTTCAGGATCGCAAGCGTAGGTCTATGAATCAGAGTTGTTGTTTTGTTGATGTAGAGTAAAATGATCGAACCCCTAATTTTATTTGCCCGGAATCTTGGCGCAGTCTGCTAACTATAATGGGTCTGTAATTCCCGATTTTGTGTCTTATTGAAAGGAAAGTACATGGGCAGTCAGATTGTGGAAGATTCAAGTAGGAAATATGAATTGATGCACACTGTTGGGAGTGTAGTGTATGATGAGTTCTCGACTCAGCTCTTCACTCTTTGTTCTGTTTATTTAAGTGTTCTGCATTCCTGCTTTGTGTAGCTCTATTGGATTCATGGATAGAAGATGTACAAGCACTACAAAAAATTAGCCCCATGCCAAGGGTTCTGTAACAAGGGTTCAGTAAACCCCCGCTATCTTTTTTTTTAACTCGCCGTTACAAAGGTTTGTTGCAAAGGTTCAAGAACCCCTGATGTATTGATAATTTTTTATGTGAAAACCCTCTCCTTTTTCGATCTTCTTCTACTTTCCAATTCCCATAGCTTCTCCTTCCCGGTCCGATTTCCAGGCGCCGTATCATCACTGACATCTATCAGGGAAGAACCACAGTTCTTCGCGGGATTCAGCTCCAACTCAAAAGGAAGAGTCGACCGTTGCCAACGACACCGTTTCCACAAGTAAAAGCAGAAGCTGGAGTGATGTCGTTTCTGGCAAACTTCCAATCAGTCCTTAATGTTTGTAATTTGGTTTCTTTCCGTTTTGGTTCTGTACTTGCTTAAAGCACAAGTATTGTCTTCTTCCCCAATCTGTCTGTACAAGCAAACTATCCAGCTATATAAGCTGTGAATCAATGAAACAAACCAAGCTCTTTTCCTCTCCAACCCTAAAAGGTTGATATGGTATCAGAGCCTCAACCCTAGCCGCCACCATCCACAGCTATGGCTGCCGCAACACAATCTGCAGCAACCACAGAACCCACCCCTTCCAACACCACAAATGTCGATCCAATGTCCGACCCCTTCTATCTCCATGGTTCTGAGCAACCTGGTCTCCAGCTTGTAGCAGAGAAGCTAACCCCCATCAACTACAACGATTGGAGCAAAGCCTTTCACAATGCCCTGGGTGCAAAGAACAAACTGGGGTTTGTGGATGGTTCCATACCAGATCCAGGCCAAGGACATGCCACAGCTTGGGCATGGACCAGAAACAACATCATGGTCCTCTCCTGGATTCAGCAAGCTGTGGATCCTGGCATTCGAAAAACCATCATGTCCTGCAAAACAACCATGGAAGCTTGGAGGAGCCTGCGTGACAGGTATGGCCAAGGTGACATGGTCAGAATTGCTGAGATCATTGAATCCATCTGCAACCTAAAACAAGGTAATCTGTCTGTCACTGAGTACTATGGAAACCTCATAGCTCTAAGAGATGAACTCGACAACTATCAACCAATAGAACCTTGTGCCTGTACTACCACCAGCCACAACACTTGTAGAGCTATGCAACTGGTCCTTGGGTACAGGGATACCAACTATGTCATACAATTCCTACGAGGGCTAAATGACAACTTCACAAGTGTTAGGTCACAGGTTCTGTTTGGTGACACACTACCGTCATCCATGTCACTTCCCTCATATGGCTCCTCTTTCTGCTCGATTTTGGAAATCAAATCCATGTTCCTATGCGGCTGAGAGAATAGCTGGTGCGTCTAAGTTCAATCACGGAATTCCATTACGAGGAGATGGAGAAAGAGAGCTTCCATCAACATCAATTCATCACCATTACCATCATCGCTCAAGGAGAATCGGTGGGTGATTCTCCGATTCTAGAAGGTTATCTCTCGCTCTCTCTGTCCTTCTCGCGTCCGAGCATGAACTCTCTCTCTCATTCTATGACTATAACCAGTATAAGATAAAAAAATTACAATGTTACGTTTTTCAAGAAAAAAGCAAAGAAATTAGAACGGAACTCAACTTGGAAATTGGAATGGAGTAAAATGAGAAGAAAGCAACTCTGTACCCCTACTTCGTACTGCTTTCCTCAATTGGAAACCTTAATAACGAAAAATAAGGAAATATTTTTTTCTTTCATTTTGTGCGTTTGTTGTACTTTTTTCCTTTTTCTTTTTATTTGTGTATATTATACTCTTAGCTTGTTTTGTTTAGATGGTTTGGTTTGGTTTCAGACACTCATAACCAGTCAAACCAAATTAATCAGTTAAGTAATTAGTCATATATCTAATAAATATTATATACACATACTTAATATTGTATAACCACTCAAGAGTTAAACGTTCATCCCTTTTAGACTCATAAAATATAAAGCTCAATATTACTCCTATAGTATATATTTGTATATATAAAGTGTAGACCACAACATATGGACGCGTCCTACGTAAGCTTACCTATATCCAAATAAGAGTCTTACCTTCTACGGAAGAAGCTTTTGTAAGAGTCTTTGATTCCTCATTAGCAACCTACATAAGATATCATTAGTAAGTTCCATATAGTTAAATCAAATTCAGGGATAAAACCAAGTATATTATTATACCAATGAATTAAAAATGGAAAGCCAAATCACTAGCAACCTACATAAGATCCGAAGTCAGCAAGCTCTGAAATCACTAGGTATTATGCCCCTTTACCTCCCTGAAAGAGTTTTCATCAAAGAAGATGAATAATAAGTCTTCCCAAAAGTAAAAGCATAAGCATGATCATGATCATTACAGATAAACGGCAGAAGCAAAAGCGAAAGGAAACCTCATGGATTACCCACCCAAACTATTTCAATAAACATTCATCATCAGTAAACTGTTTACAGGAAAATCCATGCCAGGCTGTTATACCCTTGCAGCTATCAGAGAATTTGCAGGTCAGAGTCATATGCTTAGTTTCATTAAGGCTTGATGTGAATAAAACATAGTGTTTCTGTTAGGGGTTTTGTGCTCTTAATGGCACTTATCTTAATGGTCGAGGGCTAAATCTCATGAGTCTACTATGTTTTCATTTTGCTAGTGATCTTCTATAGATGGCTAGGTCCCAGTTTATGCTTAAATTACATGTGGTGTTATTCTTAAACCTTGAATCAAATGTTTTAAAACCACCATATAAAATCAAATGTTTTAAAACCACCATATAAAAGCTCAGAACATATTTGCACTTCTTTGAAGCATGGTCCATGAAACCGTACCGGAGACCGTACCGGAAAAGCCAGCGGTAGGGTATTTTATGGCAAAACCGTGGTTTAACCCTAGTTCAACCGTTAATACCGCCTATCGGTTTAGCCTCTGATACTGGTATTTTGTGGTTGAACCGCCGGTACGGTATGGTTTCATGGACCATGCTTTGAAGTCATTTGATTAAGGTCTGCAGGTCATACTTATCAAGTTTACAGTTAAGGTTGTTTTGCTTGAGCTTGCCTTGTCAATGGCAGCATGAGGGGAACATACCAATGAACAACAACAAAAGAACTTATGGGGAGATCTAAGCAACAAAACAACTCACCTGTTTTCTGTTTCCATTTTCTCTTGCGGGGAAGCAATCTTAGGAAAAAGAAGGCTACTGACTTTCAGAAAAACCATGGCGGCGTGTGCTAGCGACGGTTGGCGGTTTGGGTACTGTCCTGTTTCAGACCCATTGAGGTGTCACTTCTTAGCTCCGTGAATTGTTCTTCCTGCCTTCGTCTTCTTCTCCTTCTTTCCTCGGTAAATCCCCTCCCCTGTCTCTCTGCAATGCTTTTTTTCTACTCTGTTTTTTCAACCCACATATCTCTGTCTATGATCACGGAACTGGGTGCCGACGGTCTCTACTGCCAAATCTTGTTTGTCAAATTTGTTTACACTTTGGTTAATGGCTTCAGGTTCTGTTTCTACTATGTTAGTTGCTTTGCCTGCAATTCAAAAAGGAATCCCTAAATCCCTCCTTGCTGCCTGCAGTTCCACCAAAATCCCTCTCTGATGCCCTCTGCCTCTTACACTTTTCAAGCTTATATTCGTTGATTTCAGACCATTATTGTATTTGATTATTTTCATTGACATGCATATGTAGTGGCTTTGAGCATGGAACTGGTGACACAGCTGTAGAGTTTGTGCCAAGAAGTAGCAGCGCATCAGTGTCAGTGACTGCAGTATCTTCATCGACTGTTTGTTTCTCATCTTCAGATCCTGTACTAGTGCCATCTAATGATTCAAGGCCTGCTGGTACAGTGGGTACAATAAAACGTGAAGTAGGGAGCCATCGAACTCTTTCTGCTACAAATGTTGCTCCTAACTCTCAGAAATCAGGTGAGAATCCTGAACCAGATTCAACTTTTAATTAGTGATGTAATAAGCTTTACTATGACTTCTAAGCCTTCTGCAGAATGATTCTGCAGTTCCAGTAAAGATTTTGAACAAACCGCAAAGTGGGTGGAACTAGATATTTAACTTTGTCATTCCCCTTCTGTTTTTGCCCTTTTAATTTAGGTTCTTTTGTTCCAATTTCACAGCTAGTACGGGCAATTGTGTTATTTGCTGAAGAAGTTTTCTTATTGAAATCACACTGTTTTCTAATTCATTGTTAGTGTATTTGCTTTGACCTTATATCATATATTTGCTTTGACCTTATATTATCTCTTTAAAAGAACAAGTTACAAGTTTACTGTTTGGTAGAGTCACATCCCGCCACTGTTACTTTTTGCTTTTTACTTGTTCTCATCATTTCTCAATTGGCTTTTCTACGTTTTGGAGTTGGGTAAAGTCACTTCCATTGGTGCACTCTTCAAGATCTTTGGCATGCTTGAGTCACTTCCCTCTGACAACCAAGACTTTTCTTCCCCTACTCTTTCTTTGTTGCTTTACTATCCCACATTTCCTTATCCTTCCCCTCTCTCTCGCATACCCTTTCCCAAGCACCCACACATCAATCAATCTTCATCCCTCCCTCTCTCTCAATGGGAGCAGAATAGTGCTACCACACACAAAAAAACCAGAAAAGTGAAAGAAGAACAGCAAGATAGGAAGAAGAAAACCAGGAGGGGAAAGGGAGGAATGAAAACCCCGCCCACCTGTGCTCTCCTTGGCTCCCTTGCTCTCCCCATCCACATGCGCTCTCCTTGATCCAGCTCCGCCGTTGTCCCTGTCTCTCTCTGTGATTGCAAATCTCCGAAATCGGCGATGCAGCGCCAATCCGCCAAGCTTGCCAAGGAAGGAGGGTTGTTCGACGGCTGGTGGTCTAGATCGTGAGTTTTCTTTGCTCTCAGTTTTTCGACGGCGATCTCATTTCTCTCCATCTGCTTTCTCTCTCCGTTAATTTTTCTGAGTTTCTTTGTTCTCTTCCTTGGGTAGAATTTCCTTCCTCTGTTTTTCCTACTCGAACCATTAAGAGAAGGGAAGTTGTGGACGACCCCGGTGCGATGGGAAGGTCGGTCATGGATGTCGGTGATGATCCCAGTTATGAGTGAGCTGCTTTCCGTTTTGAATATTTTATTTCTGGGGATTTTTTTTTGTTTGCCTTGAATTCTGGTTACTTATCTTTTACTTCTTGGTTTTGCTATCACGAAAACGTACGTTGATTCGTCCGCTGACGTCGGCTGTTGTCACAATAGAGGAACTTGCCCGGCCGCAGATGAACAGTTATCAACGTCGACAAAGGTCAGTTTTTTTATGTATGTATTTCCTTTTCCGGTTTTGGTGTGTTTGGAATTTTTATTCTGAGTTCTGCTAATCTGACCAGACCTTTTCTTTTTGGGTTTTCGGGTGAGGGCAATAGGAAGGATAATGTAAGAGTTGTTGTCGGTGTAGATTTCCGAAGCCTGCAAAGTAGCAACGAGGGCTGGCCGTTGCTCTCTAGGTAAGCTTCTTCTGTTTGGGTTAAGCTTCTTCTGTTTGGGTTTTGAATTTGTTTTGATTCTGGATGGCGCCTTTCTTTGGAGTGGTTCTGATATGTTTACTTTTGATTCCAGCCAAGGGAAGAGGGAGAAGGAGTCTCGGCCCTTGGACAGCAGCAGTGTAGCTTGCTTGCCCAGGTAGAAAATGCGTCTACTGTCTAGGTAACTTTTAATTTTTCCAGTGTATTTGGTGATTCGTTTTTTCCTTGGATGGATTCTGTATGTTTGGTAGAGATTATGCTGTACACGACCAACATGGCAGTGGGGTGGGGATAAAGGGAAGGTTAGAAAAACATGAGGATTGAGGATTAGAGTTCAATATTAATGAAAGAAGCAATTTTAGAGAAACGAGGGGCTTGAATCATGGGAAATCTTCCGACCCATCTGGTGGAGAGTTTATTTTGGATTCGATGGATGGTTTTGTTTGATTGAAGTCGTTCATGCTACTCTTTTTCCTTTTATTTGTGTTTATTGCAATATTAGTTTGAACTAATATTTTTACTGACCATTTGGTTTGTATCACTGTATGCACTCATATTAGAGGATCGATGGAAAACCTTTTGTTGCTGGGAAGACTAAGATGCAAGTGGCGATTCAGTGAAGGAAGTCAGAAACCCACAAAAGGTTATCTTAGTCCTCTGAACTTCATGTTCCCAATGGTTGTTATGCTAAAATTGTACTTGCTAGCAGAAGAGAAAATTGTAAATTACCTTCCTCGATTTGGTTTGGTTCGTTTCTATTCTTTCCAAGAAGTTACTCAGTTAGGAGAACAAAATGCAGGAACAAGGCTCGATTTTAATTGCCCGCTTGGAGAGTAGGGAAGACATGTTCATTGCATGCAAATGATGATTTCCAAGAAACTTGCAGCAAACAACTTGGAATTGGCATGGGTTATTGGGTTTCAATCTACTTGAAATTGCTTTATTGAACCTCTAGATCAGTGTTTCCAATCTATGGCCATATTTTGAGTTCATAGTTTAATTGATTCTTCAGTTTTTGAATTTTGTTTTCAACCGTTGCTTGGTGCTGCTTTCGGGTTTCAGATTGTGGCACCAAAAATTGTATACTGCCATTTTCAATTTGCGTTTCAATCTTCCAGTTTTTCATGTTATCTTTTAATCAAACACAGACTAATTGGTGTTTTGAGGTTGGTACTTTCATGGGTTAGGATCCTTTTGGAAGTTCAAATTCTTCATTAATGCCATGAAACTCTCTAGCATACCCATTCCTTGATTTGACCTCATTTTAGTTGATTTCGAGTTGGTTGCTAGGCTTTGTGAATTTTAGGAACATCAGATGCCTGGATGTGAGTTGTTGGATCCACGGTATCGGGGAGTTTGTTGATTTCTATACGAAAAGGGTGGACATCCTTCCGTTCGAGGTAATTACTGGTTTGTTCAATATCAAAAGTCACTTGCCTCTTTGTCTGGTTTTTATTGACACTTGCTTCACTAAACTACAAGTAACCAACTCATTCAGTTTTTATATGCTCTCACTTAAGAATATGTTGTTGGGAGTAATGCTGCTATAATGTGGTGTCGTTGTTGAGCTTCTTTTGATTCTGGGGATGAGTAAATACCGTGACTGGTTCTCATAAGTTGTAGGGATGCGAGGAACTGGCTGGTGCTGAAATCGTTTCTGTTGACGAATTCTTAATTGTCTGTATATTGAGTTCAATTACAGCTTGCGGTTTGGCTGTCTCAGGTTGTTTAGGAAAGCTTGGCCTCGATTAATAACTAAGTTTGCAGAGGTTTGTAAGGATACCATGTTGCTGGTTCTTATAAAATTATATTATGCCTTTGTTTTTTTGGCATGGGAATGGCGCAAAGGGAGGTTGTCAGGGAAACAACGGAGGGTCATTTCTGGCCAGGGTAACGGTGGAGGTAAGACATGTGAATAGAAGAGGGAAGGAAAGGTACACGGGATTACAAGCAAATCCACGTCTTAACACGAAAACCACTTGTTTCGAGTGATGGGATCTACAATTCGCTTAAGGCTGGAATAAAAAGGTAGGTGATGACCTTCATTTTCTGTTTTCAATTTCTGCTCACTTGCACATGAGAGTTTGTTTAATCCTTCCCGTTAGAAATACAGCCTGTGCGGTATTTTCCTGTATACTCAGTTCGATTACAGTTGGTGGTCTAGCCATCTTTGGTTGTTTAGCTAGCATTGCCCTCGATTGACAACAGTTTGTAGATATATTAAAGGATACCATGTAGTTGGTACTTATAGGGTTATCTCAAGTGACCACGAAGACCACTGGAGTGGTTCTTACTACTGGTTTTCAGCTAGCAGGTTAGTTTCGGTATATAT
This sequence comes from Linum tenue, assembly GCA_946122785.1. NCBI lineage: Eukaryota > Viridiplantae > Streptophyta > Magnoliopsida > Malpighiales > Linaceae > Linum > Linum tenue. Next base: position 42,392,201 of record CAMGYJ010000002.1, read on the forward strand.
GTTCTTAAACAGAGTATCTTTTAAAATGGATAGAAACAATAGAAGCTATCTCAAAAGTGTAATCTGGTTTGAAAATGTCCTCTGCAAATATGATGCTTTTTAATTTTCATAATTATTTTAGGTCAACCAGATTTTGAAACTATTGATAAGTTCTCTTTATTTGCAGACTGTTACTTTCTTTAAATCGCATATTTTTTCTTTCAATTGATTGTATGATTTGATCTTTTTTTTTTTTTGCTCATGGCAGGTCCCTCCCAGAAACATGATCCGAAGGTAATGGGCATAGGTAGATGAGAAATAGACTCAGAGATGGCAGTATCATCGAGTGTAGACCAAAACGATAGGTAAATTGTTTTTCAACTGTGTTGGCCTGAAGATCCCCTCTATAATAGAATTTGTTTTTTACCTCAGGTGCAATATTGAGGTTCAGTCATTCTGTAACTTCTACTTTTGTTCTTTCTACACTTTTTTGTTTCCTAATGTGGTCTCGGTTCTTTGTTTTACCTTTTTGGCGGTGTTTTGTAGTACCAATAGGGAATGAGTTGCAGATGCAGTTGAGAGGACGAGAGCTAAATATTGTTGTCTAAGATGAGGAGGAGAAGGTAATGTTAAAGCTTCCTATAACGGAATTCCATTTAGTCCATGTTTCCATCTCCTTCCTGATCATTTCCCTCCTTTTTTTGCATTCCTTCCATAAACCTAGAGATACAAAATATTGTCATTGCTCATGTCAGTATGTTTGGATCTCAAGTGTCATCCCCATTAGATCACCAACTAGACGAGCTTATGAAGAGAGGTTTATCAGTTAGTTCCCGATATTACTTTCAATTATCGTTCCTAAAATTGAGATATGTTTCGCTCAATGTACTTTTTCCAAACTTAAGATAATGGTTTATCACAATGTCCAGTGACTCCCATAATGTGTTCAGTATGCTCTGTGAATTATTCATTGTGCTCATAGCTTCTCATTCTTACTCTACTTTCTTTGTGCAGTGGCTTCTCTATTGTTGAATCATGCTGCTTCATGGTTAGTTTTCTTCTCATGGAAATTAGCTTTCGTAGTCCTTGATTGCTTGCTTATGCTTTAATTTGTACGCTTTGTTATCATTTATCTAACAACCTCCCATTGCCTATGCAGTAAGGACAAGACCGCTGCATCTTCTCTTGCTTCATCATGTTAAACCAGTCCGGTCTCGAACTTTTGTTCCTATGAAACCAGTTTTAAGACGTCTTATGTGTTATGTTCCAGGAAGTCCTTGCTCAATTTGCCTTCCCAACTTCCTTTCCTTGATGCCTTTCTCATCTGAATCCTTATATTAGTAAAATAGATAGAATTGTTGCACCACTGCTGTCATGGATTTGCTAACTTGAACAATTTTATCTTTTTTTACTTTCTTTATTTTATAAATTGACCAGTTCATAACTTTCTCTACTGTCATCTCATGTAGACTTTGTGGTTACCATATTCTTATCATAATGGAATATGTTTATTTTTCTCATGATGTGAAATTATTTTAATGATCAAGCAACCATATGAAGACAAAAAAAACCCCTACTATATCTGCTAGATAATGAGTTAAAGTTTGATCAATGTTAAGTGGCTGATTGCCTGCTATCAAATCCTAAAAAACTGTGGAGTTGGTAGATGATTCATATTTTCGATTGTGTTCAATTTATTTTTTCATGCACCTTATAGATTTATAGAGGTGGTATGACAATGCTATGTTTTTAAAATGACTTAATCTCCTTTCCTTTACCTATGGACTCTGCTGGTCTGTCGTTTCAGAATTTCAGTTAGGTAGGTGATTCTTCCTTATTCACCGATCTCACTCCCCTTTCGCAGCCTGCTCCATGGGACTTGCAAAGCTCCTTTACATGCTATATTGTTGACCTTCAATGATTTCAACAATCATCCCAACAGTTGAGTCCCGCCGTGCAGCGCGGGTTTTCCGTTCTAGTCATATATCATAAGACATGTCCTAATTCTACTGTTCATTAGTGTCCCATCCAATGGGTGGCACTACCGTAATTAGTCACTGCCGTTAGTTCCATCATTGCTGTATTTAATTCTTTAATTTAGTCACTAGCATTAATTCCATCATTGCTGTGCTTAATTCTTTAATATATTTGATAGAGGCTAGAGAAAAGAAGCCAGCCTAGAAATTCTATCTATTATTGTGAATAAAGGCTACAGAAAAGAAGCGTTAGGCTAGAAAAGCTAATTCTATCTAGAGTTCTTGGCGAGAAAGACTGTTTGCTTTCTATTCCCAATCCAATGCTCGCCCAAACGATCTCGGTTCCTTTTCCTCTGCTCTGCGGCGATCATTGCTCGTGTCTGTCTCTCTCTTCGTCTACTTTTTGGCCGCCGCTACTTTGGGGTTTCCTCGAGGTCCAGCCGAGGTCGGCCTGTCTTTTCATTGCGATGGGTTGGCCACCGGCTGAAGTCCAGCTGCTTTTGCTCTCTTCCTTCCTTTATCTTCTGCTTTCTCGGTTTTCCCCTGAATCCCCTTATCTGCTTCTTTCTCTTTCTCCGCCCTCTTCGGTTCTCCTCTGATTTCCGCCATGGTTACTCATAAGCTTCTGTTGGATGTTGGTGCAACTGACGGCCTGCACACGTTGCTCAAAATACGCCTGGTGCACGTCTGGGGTCCTATGGACTACAGGATCCTTCTCTAATCTTTAACTACTGCACGTTTTGGAATGATGAAGAGCTGTGCTTTTATTTCTCTTGCTGGTTAGCCCTTTCATTCTTCAGATCCAGCTTAAGTAGTCATTCATAAGCACTTCAACACTATATTCCTTTCAAGTTACCATTAATATAGCCTTTCTGGGATGCGAGTTTTCTATATAGGCCACCATTTGTTTGATGTACCAACTTATTTGTGTTTCTTGGTTTGTTTCACTGTGTACTTACACGGTTCAGTTCAGTTATTTGCAAGGTTTTTTATTGTGTTAGTTGGGAGTCATATAAATAGAGAGTTCTTGAGATAATAGTTCATTTTCCATAGTGCTTTGGAAGTTTCAGGTTGCAAGATACATTTTTTGTTTTCTTAAAGTCATTCAGAACTGGGATTGGTATGTTTAACTAATCAACTCAACACATAAAAAAGTTAAAATAGTGAATTATTCTTAATAGAAGGTTCACTATGGAGGGCTAACAATCTATTCTTCATTTGGATGGCTGAACCTATTACAGTCGAATTCAAGTTGATTAAACTTTCTCCTGATGTACCCGGCTACGATTCATGTTTTCTTTTTGGCTGGAATAATTGCTTCCTTTTGTCAATTCTATGTCCTGTCCTACATGGATGCTTCCATCGTTGAACTTCTGCTACGTGTGACCTTTAGTAACCTTTTTTATTGATTTTTCAGGTCGGTAAAAGGAGAAAGGTTCACACTGCCTATTGCATCTAAGCGTTAGAGCTTCAACTGATTTCCCTTCAATGTTCTGTGAGTCTTTCTCAGTGCATAACCCCTACTTCCTATTTGTATATGGTTATGTACTGTTGTGTGATATGTTAGTTGATTGTGTTCCTGGTCTCTTGAATCACATTATATATCAAGTGAATGGACATGATCTGTCAATTTCTTCAAATATGTGTGCATAGCCGGTCAGTTCAGGAACTAAAAATCTAAGAGTATTGTGCCTTTCGAATATAACTCTGTTTTCTGCAATTAGACGTGCTTTGCTGATGCATTTATTTTGAGCTTTGATTTTATTTTTGTAAGGGTGATATCATTTATAAGAAGGGGACTTTTTTATTTTGAGCTTCAGTCTTCAAATTTCAGTTGGTTATTGTTAAAATTATTTTGTACACTGACACTGCATCATGTTCTGTTTTATACCTTCACTCTTAATCATTCTAGATTTATTGATTACAATTGCCAGATGACTCTTTAACTGCTCTCCTTATCAAAGCACCTTCTTCTGTATTTTACATCACAGGTTACCATTTCTATTATACTCAGAGATTGGGGGTACAGTGAGCACTGGAGTCCACTCTTACAACCCTTCATGGTTCCCAGCTTAATTTTCACTCTGCTGCTTCTTCATTATCAAACTACAATTGAGCTGGAAAACTGTTTCCAGCTGGAGTTTGGTTCATGCTCCCTGGAACTTCAAGGCTATGTCTGCTGGTATTTAGGCTGCGAGGAGTTTTGCAGTAGGGAAGTTACAGGTTTGCAAGAAGCTTTATTTTCATGATAGGATCTCCATTATGGAAGTGCACTTTTTGAGGTTATTGGTGCCATATTTTCACCATCCGCTATTTTTCCCAACGGACAACATTGTGTTATTTTGAAATGTATTGTCGCTTAATAACCATGTTCTTGCAAAAGCTTTCTCATTTTCATGTGCCTTCTGCATGCATGCTCTGTCATCACTGCTAAGTTGCTTTCAACCTTTTTTATTTCCCTTGCTGATGCTGCAATGGTGATCATAAATTGCCTGGTTTTTTGTTGCATCAAGTATGTTACTGGTCAACCATCTTACTGATGATTTGATTTTAGATTACTAACTACTTCTACCTTCCGATGCTAACTCTTGAATTAAGTGACACGACTCTTCACCTTATGAGTCGTTAGAGCGGATAAAGATGTTTCGTTATATGTATTGTTTGTTCAGGTGACTTTTATTTGGCATCTATATATTATCAGAACTATTAACTGGGATATTTTGAACTTGATGCAGCCTAACTTAGGGGTTTTCATTCAAACATATGTATTAACACTGCAAAATACATGCCTACTAATTACAAGAAATAGTTGTTAATTAGTGATTGGCTTCATGTTTTGGATATAGACCGCTTACAAACATATTGATATGAAAAATAGGTTGCTGCAAGAAAATCTCATTAGTTATTTGGCTGGCAAGGCTTTTGCTTTGCCTAACCACACAACAAACTTGACTTTTTTAAAATAGGCTACTGTTTTAATTGATGTGAAAAATAAGTTGCTCCACACTTAACTAATTTGAATGAGTTGAGTTACAACTTTTGATCTTAGATCTTCATTTTAAATGACTTATATGGTAGAAAGATGGAAATGGTTGTAGGAGTTTCGTTGAGAACACTTGAGGAAGCACTTGATTAGTTTATGTTCTCTTTTCTGGATTATGTTGCGTGATTATGTTTTCTGTTCAAGTCCTAATTTTTTCATTGGACTTGAGATATCCTGCTGCTTTTGTTTGCATGTTAATTAGCTTAAGGTAGTTCTTTACCTTTCAAATAGCACATTTTGCAAACCTTCACTTGTTGGTGGTTTAGGTTTATTGGATTCATTTTGAACCTCCCAGGTTAGTGAGCCCTCTTCTGCAATTTCCCGACACAGTGATGCTCTCTGTCACCATAAACCTCTTTATGTATAAATTCATTCCCCTGCCAGCCGACAACACTGCCGTCCCATCCTCTCAAGGCCACAAGTATGTGAGATCCACCTGCCTTCACACATTTGGAAATCGGAACCACTAAGTCTATTTTACCAAATGTTTTCTGACACTATTTTCATTTCTAGTTTGACTAAATTGTAAACATCAGTCATATGCCAAAAGTTGCTTGAATGTACAGTCTTAAGTACTTATGTGAAGATACATGTTTCTTTATTGGATTATGAAATTTAAATGATGTATAGTGTTGAATCGATATAGCATTTCTATTAACTTAGACGGTAAGACAGGTTCTTATGTTTTAGCTGCATTTTAAATGATTATTATCGACGTGATCGCTTATGGTAACAGATTGATCTTATTACATGGGTACACTAATGAATTGTCACAATTCCTATCACTAGAATAGTTTGTAAACTAAAACACAGATTGGCCTAAAGAACAGTTTATTACAAGCATTGTAAAGTCCCAGCGCGAAGCGCGGGCTTTCGTGCTAGTATGGATAATTCTGCCAGCTATTCTTTCTTACTAAATGTAACAAGGAAGACGGTGTTTCCACAAGAAGATTCCTATTCATTGTTGGTATTTGTTTCTTTCGTTTTGGCTGGCTAGTTGATGTTCTCTTTTTTTCTTTTTTCTTTTTCAACAGCTGGTTCTACCAAAGAGTGGAAACCAAAGACTACGAACTCCACAGTAGCCCAGGTTTCTGGTATAGCTAGCTCGACAGAAGTTCGTAATGCACCAGTTGATAGTGTTCTTCATCAGTTCCTCAATCACAGCCAGCTTCAGGAGGTGATATGGAAGATTTAACTTCTAACTTACAGAAGTTGGAGCTGCCTCTTCCACAGCGACATCATGTTATCATGCCAAACCATATTCATGTTCCGGAATCGGAGAGAACCAAGTTGAGCTTTGGAAGCTTTGATGCTAACTTTGTTGTAACCTCAAGTTCTACTAGTGGGTCAGAGAGTGAGAAAAGCTCCACTCCCTTGTCCGATGCAACACTCAAAGTTGAAGAAGCTCTGGAGCAGCCGGCAGCAAGGTGTGTTTTAGTACTATGGACATGGAGTTTGTTATTGAGTTAGATAGACTGGTGCTATCAAATATAGGCTGTATACTTCCAAACTTTTCCTGACTTGTTATACATGGCTACCAACAGTCAAGTTGCAGTAGGAAATTATTGAAGTACTTTTGTTTCTGTTTACTATTTATTTGGTGTTGAACCATTAGGAAATTCAATTTGTTGTTCTCTCATTTGGAATGAACAAAGTAAACCCAATCTGGGTTCACATATAGTGACGGGAATATCTAACTTTAGTGACGGGAATAACTACCCTCAGAAGCTGCTTGTAATTGGGTTTTTGAGGGTGGTCCGTGGCATCTGAGGGACAATCTACTTTTCCTTCGGCGATGGGAGGTGGGAATCAGAGCTCTGGAACTTGATAATAAGGCTTTGCCTATTTGGGTGAAGCTAATTGATTTTCCGCTTGAACTGTTGTCGAAGGAGGGATTGGGAAGAGTTGCAAGCTTGATTGGCAAGCCGCTTTGTATGGATCAGCCTACGCGCAAGGGGTTGAAATTAGGGTATGCTAAGGTCTGCGTGGAGGTTGAAGCATCGGCAAAGCTGATTGATCAAGTGAAGTTTGCAGTTGAAGGGGGTAAGATTGTTACGGTCAAACTTGAGTATTGCCACTTACCAGTTAGGTGTATGAAGTGTGCAGAGTTTGGGCATGATTGTAATGCTCCTGTGGGGGAAGTTAAGCAGGTTTGGCAGAGGAAGGAGATTACTGTGGTTGAAATCCCAGCACCTGTAGCTACAGAGAGAGGCAAGGAGATTATTCCTCCTTCTCCGACGTCAGTTCTAATGGATGTGGCGAGCTCTTCCTCTCCAACTGCTGAGTCTCCTCCGGAAGCGCCTCTAGTAGATAAAGGGTCCAAGCTAAAGATATGGAAGGAATTTCCAACTGTTTCTTCCCTGGATTTCTTATCTGCTGTTAAGGACAGAGATGTAGTTCTGCAGGCTCCGAAGAAAGGAAAAGGCAAAGGTAATGGCAAAGGGGGTAAGGGTCGAGGCACTATGCCTCTGCCTATTGAATGAATTGCTTAGTCTGGAATGTGAGGGGATTCAATAGCCCCTCCAAGCACTCTGCAGTGCTTGAGTACTTGCGTCGATATAAGGTTGAAGTAGGTGCGATTTTAGAAACCCGAGTGCAGGTTGGTAAATCTGAGAAAATAATAGAGAAGTTTGGTGACTATGAAATCAAGCCAAACTATAACCATGCTCCTTTAGGTAGAATTTGGTGTTTCTGGAAGAAGGGTTTACAGGTGGTTAAGATCAGTGATAGTGCTGACTATGTTCACATGTTGGTCAGAGCACAGAATGGAGTCAGTTTTTTCTTTACTGCAGTTTACGGCTCCAATGAAGAGGCAGCAAGAGCAGCCATGTATGCAGCACTAAGTCCTTTTGCTGTTAGAGGGTTCCCCTGGGTTGTAGTTGGAGATTTTAATGCAATACTTAGCCCTGATGAAGCTTCAAATGATGTCTCTATTAGCTCAAGTATGGTGGATTTTCGCAATTGGGTGGGTAGTATGGAACTGGATGATCATCGTTTTTCTGGGCCATGGTTTTCTTGGACGAATAGACAGGCAGCAAATCCTATTGCGAGGAAGTTGGATAGAGTACTGGTTAACTCTGACTGGTATTCTTCTTTCTCTTCTTGTGTTGTGGAATTCCTTCCACCTGATTTCTCGGATCATTGTGGTTTGCTTATTAAACCTGTTCTGCCAGCAAAGTCCCTCCCCAAACCTTTTCGGTTTTTTGATATGTGGTTGGATCACCCCTCTTATATGGATATAATGCAAGCTGCCTGGGCTACATCTAGTTAGGGGTCCAAATTATATAACTTACGGATGAAGCAACAGGCTGCCAAAGCTGAGCTGAAGAAGTTAAATAAAGAATGCTTTGCTAATATTAGTATGCAAGTTAAAGAGGCACAGGAGCTCTATAAGTGTGCTCAGCTGGACTCTCTACAACATCCCTCGGAAAGCAACTTTAGAGTGGAGCAAAATTTAGCAACAACATTATTTCAATTGAAGAAAGCTGAGGAGAGTTTCTACAGGCAGAAGTCCAGAGTCCAATGGCTTACTCTAGGTGACTCTAATACAGGCTTTTATCATCTGGCTATGAAGATCAGACATGCTAGAAAGATGATTAACCAGTTAACCCTAGATTCGGGTGAGATCATTGAGAAGCCTGAAGAGATTGCTACAGAAGCTGTTTCCTTTTACAAAAGATTGTATGGGGTTGTCAATGGCGAAGTTCAATCTGATCCGATCCTTCTGGCTATGCTAATTGAGAGGAAAGTTTCTGATGTGCAGGGGTCTGCTTTATGTGCTCCAGTCACAGCTGAAGAGGTAAAGTCCGCCCTGTTTTCTATGAGGCCAGATAAAGCTCCTGGCCCTGCTGGTTGGACTCCGGGATTTTATCAGAAGACTTGGAATGTAGTTTGTGAGGCTGTCACTGCAGGAGTGCTGGAGTTCTTTGAGCGCGGGTCTCTCCCTACAGGTTTGAATGTTGCATCCCTCACTTTAGTTCCTAAGGTTCAGAATGCAAGTAAGATGTCTGAATATAGGCCAATTGCATGTATAAATGTGGTCTATAAGATCATCTCGAAGGTGCTGGCAAATCGATTACAGTCTGTTCTTCCTAGTGTTATAAGCCGCAATCAGTCAGCATTTATTAAGGGGAGAAATATTGCTGAGAACATCTTAATGGCCCAGGAAGTAGTTTCTAAGTACAAACACAAGAATATTAGCTCTCGGTGTGCAGTCAAAGTGGACCTTATGAAGGCCTTCGACTCAGTGCACTGGGAGTTCCTGTTTCAGGTTATGGAAGCTATGCAGTTCCCACAGCGTTTTATTGATTGGATTAAGACTTGTCTGTCATCTGCTTACTTCAGTGTTAGTATTAATGGAGGTTTGTGTGGTTTCTTTCCGGCTCGCAAAGGGGTGAGACAAGATGACCCATTGTCGCCATACTTATTTACTTTGGTCATTGAAGTTTTGTCATTGATGTTAAACAGGGCAGCCCTTATCAAACAACTCCCCTTTCATCCGCAATGCAAAGCCATTGGGTTAACCCATCTTTGCTTTGCGGATGACCTTCTCATCTTTACTGAAGGTTCAGGATGGGCTCTCACTTGTGTAAGGAGGGTGCTAGATAAGTTTTATTCCATCTCAGGACTTAAATGTAACCCAGATAAATGTGCCGTCTATTTTGGGGGTACTCCTCGTGGTGCTAGAGATATTGCTTTAAGTTTGACTGGGTTCAAAGAAGGTTCTCTCCCTGTACGCTATCTTGGACTTCCCTTGATTGCTGGTAAGCTGTCTATGATAGAATGTGAATTGCTAATTGATCGGATTGTGAGTAAGTTTCACTCCTGGAGGTCTCGAAAACTTACCTATGCTGGTAGGTTAGAGCTGATTTCCTCGGTAATTTACCCAGTGTTGCAATATTGGCTTGGCATTTTCATTCTACCTAAATGTGTTGTCACGAGAGTTCAGAAACTTTGTTCTGATTTCCTGTGGCATGGAAGTGAATATGGGAGGGCAAAGGTGGATTGGAATCTGATCACCATTCCAAAACAGGAGGGTGGTTTAGGTCTTAAAGATCTTGTAGTTTGGAATGTTGCTTCTGCTGGAAGATTACTTTGGTTGCTCTTGATGCAGGGGGGATCTTTCTGGGTAGCCTGGGCATATGAGTATAAAATCAAAAGGAACTCTTTATGGGACCTAAAGGTGACACAATGTGGTTCCTGGATTTGGAGGAAGATGCTTAGAGTTCGACCTTGGTTTCAGTACAGACTGATGGTGGAAGGCAGGGGTGAAGTGTCTTGGGAAGGTAAACTGTTACCGAGATACAAAATTACAGTTGTTTGGAAGTCTTTGCGGAGTAAGCAACCTGCAGTAAATTGGTGGCGGCTTCTTTGGACAAAATCTACTATTCCTAGCAATAGATTCCTCTCTTGGCTTGTCATAAAGGACATAATTATCACTAGAGATAAGTTGCTTCGTTGGGGGATGTCGGTGGACCCTAGCTGTGTGCTTTGCTCCAGTAATTGTGAATCGCGTGACCATTTGTTCTTTGAGTGTGAATATACGAGACAAGTTGCTATGGTGGTTTTTGCAGGGCTGTCCTATGCCTGGTGATCGAAGGTGGGAATCGTGGTTGGGAGCAGCTGTGGGGCTATTGAAAGCACAAACCCAGGGCCTTGTGATTGGATTCTGCTGGTGCTGGCTGCTTGCTGCAATTTGGAGAGAACGATGCTGCAGAATTTTTGGTGGAAACAAGTCTTCTGTCGAGAAACTTATAGCAAATTTTAAGGCTGATGTTAGTCTATTTGGAGTTAGTCATTCTGATTTTCTTACTGCGTTTAATCTGTGCTCAGATGTAATGCAGAGGGCTTAAGTATAGGTAGCTTTAAGGGGATGTTAGTAGAGTCTTCTTTTTCTGTTAATGGGTTGTAATTCGATACTGGATTTTGCCAGAGGAGCTTAATGAGATTAGCAACTTATCGAAAAAAAAATGTTTCACTTTTAGTAACCAGAATGTCGTCCCTAAAGATGAAAATTGGTTGTATTAGCAGGGGTATATTTAGCGACGAGAATTTTATGGTAGTTTGCTTTGATATTAGCGAAGTATTGCAGGGGTTTTAACCCTTGCTATATGTATGTTATGTGTCCATAATCCGTTTCAATTTTAGTGACAAATAGCAAGGGTTACAAACCCATGGTAATGTAGCAAGGGTTCAAAATCCTTGGTACAACCCTTGCACAGGACTTTCACCAAGGGTCACTCAAAACCCTTGCTACATGTAGCAAGGGCAACTTTGCCAAGGGTTTGTCCAAGGGTTGGAAAACCCTTGCTAGATCTTGTACCAGGGGTTTAAACCCTTGGTATAGACCAAAATAACCCTTGTCATAGACCCTTTTTTTTAGTGAAGGGACGACAGTCATAGTCACATTATGCTGCAGATTTTATGTTATCAAATATGTTTTGTCAAAAAAAAAAAAAAAAAAACGTTGCACTCCATCAATTCATTTCTTTCTCATTCTAATTTTCAGGAAACCGATCCTTCAGTGTGCTTCCTTATTGGATACTTGAATTCATTATTAACGTGTGTATGTTTTCTTGCTCTTTGGCCTTTGGTTCAGTAGTGGTCAATTCTCACTACATACTCTCTGTAAGACTCTTGGAATTATGTAATTCATTTTAAGTACTCTCAAGTCCTTAACTCATAATTCGTCCCAATTTGAGGGCTCCATTACTGGTGAAAATTTCAGAAAAAACAAGTTGGTGTGGCCGCCGGCCAAAGGCCAGTATTTATCACGTATCTTACTTATGAATTCATTAATTCGATGGAAGGCTGTCGAATGCTGAACTGTGAACATCGATAGACGGGTTAGTAGTCAAGGCTCTGGTGCATTCTACGGTACCCCGGGTGAAATTCGGGGTACCGCATACCTTAAGTATGAAAACACTATCTAGGCCTCGAATTAGTAGGATTTTTGGGTATGATACTATACCCTAACCCTTAATGAGTGAACCCTAGGTCCTAATTATCTAAATTATAAACTATAAATCCTAAGATGGTGCATTGATTTTTTGCCTATATTGGGACGAATCATAACCGTCGATTATTGTTTCTAATTAAATTGATCTTGGGGTATAAGATTTAGAGAATTGAGACATAGATGTTGATCTTTAATGGTTAGAGTATAGTATCATGTCCGAAAGATTAGTCAATTCAAGTTCTAGATAGCGTTTTCTTACTCAAGGTATGCGGTACCCCGGATTTCACCCTGGGTGCCGTAGAACTCCCCATATATATATAATTTCCCTTGTTCAATTGTGCCGCCTCCAATGCTGTCTTTCCTTTCCCACATCACTAGGGATGGCAATCATGTTAAACTCTTGATCAATCACATAAATATAAACGCAAGACACACGATTTACGTGGTTTCCTCAACGATGATGATCGTTGAGACTAATCCACGGCACAAGGCAGAGTTTCAGATTCTTATTCACGTCACTAACTTTTATACAAACTCGGCCATACAACCCATATATACTTGGCCGAGTATTAACCCTAAGACTGGTTAATTACTGTTAGGTACTCCTAACTTCTAACACCCTCCCTCAAATTGATGATGCTGACGCAACATCAATTTGTGTGCTAGAAACCAATGACGGGAAGAGGACACAACCTTAGTCAACAAATCTGCAGTCTGATCCTCGGAAGTGATATATGCTAACTCCACAGAGCCTTCCGTCACTAGTTGTCGAATATAATGAACGTGAACTTCTATGTGCTTTGTCCGGCCATGCAATACAGGATTCGTAGCAATACGAATAGCACTGGTGTTGTCGACAAACAACCAAACATGAGTTGTAATCTTAACTCCCAACTCTGCCAACAAGCGACATAACCATGTGATCTTAGGAGCAACTTCACTCATGGAACGATATTCTGCCTCTGTTGACGATTTTGACACACGGTCTTGCTTCTTACATCTCCAGGAAATGAACGAGTGACCCACTTTCACACACCACCCGAAAGTGGAAGGTCTGGTATCCAAGCAACCAGCATAATCAGCATCTGCATAAGCCTCAATCACAGCATCACCACCAGCAGAAAAGAGCAAACCGACATCCTGACTTCTGCGTAGATAACGCAGAATGCGTTGAACAGCAGCCCAGTGAGTAGTCCGTGGTGCAGACATGAATTGACTCACGACCTGTACAACATAAGATATATCCGGATGAGTGTGAGTCAAGTAGATCAAACTGCCTACTATATTGCGGTATAGAGACCCATTTGACAATAAATCACCATCTCCCTGCCGAAGCTTCAAATTCTGTTCCATCGGAGTAGCACAAGGAGTACACTCGTCCATATGCGCCTCCTCAAGTAAATCAATCACATACTTTCGTTGACCAACATGGATTCCAGCAGAAGAACGATGAATCTCGAGTCCCAAGAAGTAAGAAAGATCACCAAGTTCTTTCAAATTAAACGCGGATCACAGAGTCTGAGTCACTTCTTGAATGCCCTCCACGTCATCTCCACTAACGACCATATCATCAACATAAATCAAGAGAACTGTGAGCCCTCGAGCTGTAGTGCGGAGAAAGAGAGATGGGTCACTATCACTCTGTGCAAAGCCCGCCTGAATAACAGTCTCATGAAACTTCTCAAACCATGCGCGTGGAGCCTGTTTCAGGCCATATAATGACCGGCGAAGGCGACATACCATAGAACTGTCACCCTTCGTATAACCAGGAGGAAGCTCCATGTAGATAACCTCCTTGAGATCTCCATGGAGAAAGGCGTTCTTCACATCTAGCTGAACCAACGGCCAATTCTTCATAGCCGCAACCGCTAACATACTGCGAACTGTTTGCATCTTTGCAACCGGGGCAAAAGTCTCTGCATAGTCAATACCATACTCCTGACGAAATCCCTGTGCTACCAATCGGGCCCGAAACCACTCAATAGTGCCATCGGGATACATTTTAATAGTGTACACCCATCGACATCCAATGACTGAGAACTCAGGAGATCGGGGAACTAAGTCCCACGTGTGAGCTGCCTCTAACGCATCAGTTTCGACAGCCATGGCATTATCCCATTCGGGCTTTCCCTTTTCTTGCTTATACGTCGCAGGAACAACAACAGCTGGAGTGGAAAAAGTCACAAAATCAGAATGTCGAGGAGGCGGCTGACCTTTATTTGCCCGATTGGACCGACGTAGTTGGGGTACATCTTCTTCCACAAGCTGAGGAGTAGTGGATGTGGACGTATTAGATGGATAGGAAGACTCTGAACTGCTATGGCGAGAGAATGAAGACCTCGAACTGATGCTGGGAGATGACGGGAAAGAAGGAGAAGACCCATCAGAGGAGGAAGTGCTTGAGGTGGACGAACTGGTCGCGGACGTGGAGGCTTCTGTTGAAGAAGAAGAGGACGAGGACTCCTCAAGTTGGGTTGGGATAGCTTCATTTGGAGTGGGCAGCTTAGGGATTCGTAGAAAATCCAAGTCTGGTGGAGAAGAGGTCGGGAATCCAAAGCTCCCAAAGTACAGCATATGCTCAAGAAATACCACGTGACAAGACACCCGAACCCGACGCCCAGAGACATCATAACACACATAACCCTTATGTGTCGTTGAATACCCCAGAAAAACACATTTAACAGACTTGGGTGTGAGCTTATTCCTTTCCCGGTTAGTAAGAAGAACGTAACACACACATCCAAAAACACGCAGCCAACCATAGATCGGTATACAGGAATATAATGCCTGATACGGACTTCGCTGCTGCAGAATTGGAGTAATCTGTCGATTAATCAAATAAACCGTAGTATGCACAGCTTCAACCCAAAAATTCGAAGGAACCAAGGAGTGAAATAGAAGGGCCCGTGTTAACTCAAGAACATGACGATTCTTCCGCTCCACCAACCCATTCTGCTGCGATGTACCTGTACAGGATTGTTGAGAGATAATACCGCGCTCACGCAGGAGATTCTGTAACGGATGGGAAGTAACTCCCCTCCAAGATCAGAACGAAGTATCTTAACTGTCCGATTGAATTGTGTGGAAACCATGGCAAGAAATTCCTGTGCAACCGACAACAGCTCTGATTTCTGACGCAGAAAGAAAACCCACGTAAAACGTGTAGCATGGTCTACAAAGAGCACGAAATATCTATACCCTATACGCGAAATCACTGGAGATGGGCCCCACAAGTCCGTGTGCACAAGATCAAATGGTTCAGAATAAACAGTAGAACTCGAAGTAAAAGAATTATGCGTCATCTTAGCTTGTAAACAATGAACGCATTCATGAATTTGATCCCGCAAAACAGTGCCAGATAACCATTTATTCTGAAACATAGTACGAAGTCGCAGAGAATTTGGATGACCCAAGCGAAAATGCCATAAATCCAGTCAGATAATTTCACCGAAGAAACCAAATTATCTCTAGACTTTAGAAAACAAAAACAAATTATTGCCAACAGTAACCCGCTGCCCTGCGCCAAGCTCAGTCCTCCCGTCACGCCCCTGCACCTCTGGTAGCCCCGATCGAGAGTAGGAATCCACAGAAACAAGGTTGGGCACGAGCTTAGGGGCATAAAGAGTATCCGGGAGAGAGATAGTGTAAACGAGCTAGGGATTCAAGTTTTTTTGATTTGGGATTTTTGCTTTACAGAGAAACCAACAGACAAGAGGCGAGAAGAAGAAAGACAAAGAGAGAAGAGGAGTTGGTCGAGTTTCTTCTGACCAAAAAAAAAATGGGCTTGACTTGGTTTGTGGCCCAAAGATAATAACTTTGATAAAAATGACCAAAAGAGTAAAAAGAAAAGGTTTGGGCTCAAGTGGTATGAAAGCCCAGAAAGAGCTTTTGTTTTGAAGAGACGAAATCGTCTTCTTCCTTCAAGACTCTTCAGGCTTAGACCTAAGCACAGAGCTAATCGGAAAAACAAAGTAAAACAGAGCAAAGCACACCAATGGAAAGAAAACACAGAGCAGAAATGAAATAGACACAGACAATTTTAACGAGGTTCCCCAAACTACGGGTCAGTCCTCGTCCTAGAATCAGTACCCACTGATTTCTAGGAGACTCTTTTTATTTAGTTTTCCCTATCAAGCAATCGATATAAAACACAAGACATAAACAGACTCGAGAAATTGAAATGATGCGAACAAAGAAGTATAGAAACCCGGATCCCAATTCCAGATCCGTTACAGCCGCCAATCTGATAGAACCTATTCCTCTATCATGATTGATCCTCTTTGCCCAAAAGCCCTATACCGCTTTTCACAAAGTTCCCCGTAACAGATAAGAAGAATCATATATATACAGCCCCAAGGGAACAATGCCGTTGCTGCTATTCTTCAAGCCTTCCTTCCTGTCTTTCCTTATTTGAAAACTTTCTCATCTTGTGACCTTTGATTAAGGCCGGTGATTCTAATGATCTTTTTCAAATATTTGCAACTCTGATTTTCCTTTTTCCATATTCGTTCAACAATCTCCCCCTAAATCAGAGATTGCAAATTGAAAACAACCTGCACATAAGAACAGAAACCTTTCCCAGCAAAGCATCAAAATAGAAAGGATTCTAAACCATATATATTGAAACAGGCTCCAAAAGTCCAAAACAAGTTCACAATAAGCCCTGACTCATACGAGATACATCAAAGCATCATGACACATCTCCCCCTCAATTTGCAAACTCTTCCAATATAAACACAAGCAAATATAATGCTTTGCAAACTTATCCCTAGGGAAGCCTACCCACAGTACACAATCACAAAGAAGCTCTTTTGTTTTTATAAAATGGGCAGACAACTTTAAGGGTCGATCAATCCAAGAGTAGAACAAACAACCATACTTATCTGTAGAACAAGAAAAGAGAGACCTTAATTATACGAGACATGTGGAAGAGCACCACTGTCAAGTAAGCCAAGGTTTACCGTAGCTCCCATAACCTTTGATGATATTAGCCACAACTCATATTATGCAATACTCCATGAGTTGGGTCTCATAAAAGAAGACATTAGACGTGACTCCTAGATCGTCATAGCAACTCATATGTAAGAATAAGATCAGTCAAGACCAAATGCATTACCCAATACTGTAGTGAAAATAAGCTAATGTATGAAGATCAAAACTCAGAACCAATAGTCAATCGCCATATGAGTAAGACAAAAAAATATCAGCAAGAATCAACCACCATATTCATTAACAATCACCATAAGACACCAGATATAGAACATAGAGAATTCTCGTCTTAGTCTCCCCCAAAGATCAAGCACAACTGCACAACCCAACCAATTCTAAGAGCTACCGTGCTCTAGCGGCATAAATAAAAATTGCAGCAGGAGAAAAGCCTAGCACTGTACTTAGCCAAAGGACATGGAACAAATATAGCTATAGAAACAAGTTCGCTGCAAAAGGGTACAAAATGCTACTGTAACCAAAGACATCAAATCATGCAAGAGACTTTCTGCAAAAAGATCATAATTAGAAAAAGAAGGCACGAGATAATAACTAACCAGCCCACAACCAACGAATCTAAACATCATATCAGTTATCACCATCTAGAGAGGGAAAATTTTAACGCCTTACTAAACATATGAGAGGAGCTCTAATTGTCGAGAAGCCATAAACTTTCTTCAGCTCCCAATCTCAACTTCTGAAATATCACATATTCGTTTGCTTTTGAACCCAAACTTGTTTGAGTATGGGTTTCCAATGCCATGAATACCGAGGAATAGCTTTATGACAATTTCTACTAACATGACCAGGTTGTAAGCATGCAAAACAGTTAAATAAACCAACCTTGTTATAGCTATTATGATGAGATTCATTAGGTCTAAGATTGGTCTTCTTCTTATCACAATGCAGCCTATTATGCACATGCTTGTGGTTGACGTTTGACGTGGAATGATTTACTCTTCTACTAACAACCTTAGAAGAATGGAACTGAGATTGACCTGTATGGTGCTTTCTATCTTTGTTAGGTTCTCTAAAAGCCGACATACAAGTTGTTTTGCTACCAGAGGAAGAAGCATAAGATGATTTATGTTCTAACAACTTATATAGATGGTTCTTATCCATTCTAAGGACCTCATTTTCACGTTGCAGCTCAACAATCTTAATGGTGTTTAACTCAGTGGTTCTAGTAAGATTGACTACATCAGTAGTCTTTTTACGAACCTCTTCTTGGAGACAACAATATCTAATCTTTAAGCTGTGACATTCATTTTCTAAGTTCCTTAGAGCAGATAATAAATGCTCAGAATTTACCATAGAGGATTCAAGGTTAGGAGTGGACTCTGCCTCACTTTGCCCAGATTTGGAAGAGACCTCGTCATTGGATGGACTGTTGAAAGCAAATGCCATATAGGCTTCCTCATCGTCCAATTTGGACCCGAAATCGCTCCAGGTAGCCACCATATCAGGTTCTTTTGCCTTCAGGGTCTGAGGGCAGTTTGCACGAATATGGCCATTCTTTCCGCATTTATAGCATGCTTGAGGTTCTTGTTCTTTTGTACCTGCATTCAAATCTCTGGTCTGCTGTGCAAGCAGCCTATCTTGGGGAACTGATTTGTTACGATCATTAAATCTCCCAGTATTATAGATATACTGCTTATTTCGCTCATTTTTATATTTAATCATCGAATAAAATTTTCTACTAACTAAGGCAAACTCCTTTTCAAAATCATTATTTTCTTCGCTTGCTGAATCATACTCATAAGCATGAGAGTTAAAACAAATACTGTTTCTACGTTTTCCTTCGTCTTTTTCCACTTGTTGAATAACATATTCATGGCTAAGAAGAGACCCTATCAATTCATCCACCGAGAGAATGCTTAAATCTTTTGCCTCTTCTATGGCGGTTCGTTTAGGCAACCATTCCTTAGGAAGAGATCTTAAAATTTTTCGAACTAACTCCCTAGATGGAAATTTTTTTCCTAAACCTTTGAGATGATTAATCAATATAGTAAAACGAGAATGCATATCTTGGATACCCTCACCTGATTGCATTGCAAATGCCTCGTAATCGTGCATGAGCAAGTCGATTCGAGTCTCTTTGATGTTTGATGTCCCTTCATAGGTCTTTTCCAGACATGTCCATATCTCCTTGGCTGACTCACAATGCTCAACTTTGTCAGCTTCATCCGGTGACATTGCCGATTGCAAAATATGCATCGCCCGACAGTTCAATTGTGCACTCCTCCTCTGTTCGGCGGTCCATGCATTCTGCTCCTCAGGGTTTACCGCAAGTAGCCCATCACGAACAATGAGCCAGAGACCTTCATCAATTCCCCAGAGAAAGTTGCGCATCCGCCTTTTCCAGGTCGTATAGTTCGAACCTGTGAAACATGGCGCAGATCCAAACGAAAATGAAGATGATGTAGCCATGGATCGATTCCCCTTGGCAGTAGTGAGCTCTCTCAAGGTGAGGCTCTGATACCAATTGTAAACGAGCTAGGGATTCAAGTTTTTTTGATTTGGGATTTTTGCTTTACAGAGAAACCAACAGACAAGAGGCGAGAAGAAGAAAGACAAAGAGAGAAGAGGAGTTGGTCGAGTTTCTTCTGACCAAAAAAAAAATGGGCTTGACTTGGTTTGTGGCCCAAAGATAATAACTTTGGTAAAAATGACCAAAAGAGTAAAAAGAAAAGGTTTGGGCTCAAGTGGTATGAAAGCCCAGAAAGAGCTTCTGTTTTGAAGAGACGAAATCGTCTTCTTCCTTCAAGACTCTCCAGGCTTAGACCTAAGCACAGAGCTAATCGGAAAAACAAAGTAAAACAGAGCAAAGCACACCAATGGAAAGAAAACACAGAGCAGAAATGAAATAGACACAGACAATTTTAACGAGGTTCCCCAAACTACGGGTCAGTCCTCGTCCTAGAATCAGTACCCACTGATTTCTAGGAGACTCTTTTTATTTAGTTTTCCCTATCAAGCAATCGATATAAAACACAAGACATAAACAGACTCGAGAAATTGAAATGATGCGAACAAAGAAGTATAGAAACCCGGATCCCAATTCCAGATCCGTTACAGCCGCCAATCTGATAGAACCTATTCCTCTATCATGATTGATCCTCTTTGCCCAAAAGCCCTATACCGCTTTTCACAAAGTTCCCCGTAACAGATAAGAAGAATCATATATATACAGCCCCAAGGGAACAATGCCGTTGCTGCTATTCTTCAAGCCTTCCTTCCTGTCTTTCCTTATTTGAAAACTTTCTCATCTTGTGACCTTTGATTAAGGCCGGTGATTCTAATGATCTTTATCAAATATTTGCAACTCTGATTTTCCTTTTTCCATATTCGTTCAACAGATAGATGGCCGAACTATATGACCCAAACCCTTAACAGACATAAGCGACCCATTCGTAGCTTGTAAACTGAGACGCGGAATAGAAGTATCAAGAGTACGAAATGATTGACGAGAGCTGGTCATATGATTATAGGCGGCAGAGTCAACATGACAAGGAGTAGAGGAATGAGCCATACCCGTCGCAAAAGCAGCAGTAAGAGTCGTTGGGAGAGCCTCCTTCAACGCCTCGTGTACGAGCCGGCGGACATCAGCCGAGGTAAGAGAGGAAGTTGGCTCGCCAACGGGCAAAATCGTAGCATAGGCAGCTCCTGGATGAGCAGCACCGCGCGGTGCCCCTCCACCACGACCACGACCTCGGCGTGCGAGAGTAGGACAGTCACCAATGACATGGCCCTCGTGCTTGCAGTAGTTACACATGTTGTGCTTCTTCGGACAGTCTGCAATCACATGACCTTCCTGCTTGCAGTAGTTGAACACTCAGAGTAGTAGGACACGACCTGAACCGGTGAAAGAAGCCTGAACTCGACGAACACTCAGAGAAAAGAAGCGATATGCTCTGATACCATGTTAAACTCTTGATCAATCACAGAAATATAAATGCAAGATACACGATTTACGTGGTTTCCTCAACGATGATGATCGTTGAGACTAATCCACGGCACAAGGCAGAGTTTCAGATTCTTATTCACGTCACTAACTTTTATACAAACTCGGTCATACAACCCATATATACTTGACCGAGTATTAACCCTAAGACTAGTTAATTACAGTTAGGTACTCCTAACTTCTAACAAATCAAACCCATGGCCGCGAGTACTCGGCCGCCCGCGACCCAGTCAACGCGGGGAATCCCCGCTTTGACCGGGTATGGGTAAAACCCGCAAAAAGTTTGATGGGTATGGGGCGGGTATGGTTTTAGCCTCCCCCGCCCCATACCCATACCCATACCCGCCCCACCAAGAGAATTTCTTCACATATCAAAAAATATGTGGATTAAATTGTAATCTATCAATGATGATGATGATAACTCGAGAAAATAAATAGTAGAAATGCAATTGAGTAACCACCTTAATCAAAACCTAATTCATTTCCCTCAATTCTCCTTCCACTCTTTCACTTTCCCCCTTGCCAACAAGATTATGTTAGTTAATTATTACTTGGTAAATGTATCAAGAGTTAGAGCATAATAACTTAAAAAATATTGTAGTCTATATTATGTATTAATGGATGTTTTAGGATCATATTCTTTGAATCGTATTTAGAAAATGACCGTGTTTTGTTGACTTCATGATATAATAGGTTTGTTTATGGTTATAATTAAAACTTTTCTTGTAAGTTTTAGGTATAATAATGTTGGATGTACGGGGATGGGTATTACCCATGGGTATGGGGATGGGTTTGCAAAACATTCTCCCGCATGGGTATGGGGCGGGTATGGGTTTGGGTATTTGAAGATGGGGATGGCGATGGTTTAGGAAAACCCGCCCCAAACCCGCCCCATTGCCATCCCTAGTAGTAGGTATAGAAAAGGATTACTTTAATCCTTGTTAACTCCCGTACAACCTTGGTTTTTTCCTTTTTTAGATAACTGTGTTTACAATGCCGCAACTCTGCCCTATTCGCTAATAAACGACACCCTTTTTTTTTTTATTCAATCACCAACAAAGCTGTTAGAATCCTAAACTTGTCGCAACATTGTTTGGCCGAAACGGCTGCAAAAACTTTTTTTTCAACAATGCCTCATTTTTCTCGGCATCGAGGCCAAGACAACATCGTTCGAAAGACGAATCACAGACGGCGTCGCTGCCCCACTCTTCCATCGTTGCTCGGATCAACTCGATCATAATTGACAGTTCTTCTCCTTTAGTTAAACAACATTGTTTTCCTCTCCAAACAGCCATGTTTTTTTTCAAACGAGCAACAGTTTTGTTTCTCTCAAGTTGGGCCGGGAAACTTCATCGAGAAAGTAACAATAAACGACACTGTTGTATCGAGAAAGTAACAATAAAATGACACTGTTTTTATCAGTTTTAATCTCGTGAATCAAGTCCCATCGAATCTGTTTGGTTTTATTGGTCCACCAAAACTCACCATTTTAGCTCGGAGAAGAAAAACAATTTGGGATTACACCGGCTGGGATTAATTTGAACCTACCGTTTGGAATTGTTTTCTACTAAACAATGTCGTTTCGAGTACCGTGACGTTGTTGGGTTTACTCGCGGTGTCGTTTTCTTGCCCAAACAACTATGTTTGCTTTTTACTCCCGACATTGTTTTATATTACACTGTCATTTTCTAATCCACGGTGTTGTTGATACCTCTCGCGGCGTCGTTTTCAACTAAACGACACCGTCCAAAATAAACATTAAAAATATTAATTAATTAAACCAGCCATCACTATTGACTCGCCGTCAAACTCTCACCCCTCGGCACCGTTCTTAGTTAAACAACATCATTTTCCAGTCCCGCGATGTTGTTGAGTTTCGCAACACCGTTTTATCTTTCCGCGACATTGCTTGACTTCTGCTACATTTTCTAGTCCCGGAATGTTGTTGAGTTTCGCGGCGCCGTTTTATCACGCGAGATCAAATTAAATGCAGATACTCATTAATGCGCCATTTAATTTAGACTAAAATAATTTTAGGTGTGAACAGATATATACTTATGAAATCTGACAATTAATTCAAATCAATATATTAAGTATCATCATCGTTTACAAGGTTTGACATTAAATCCATAGTGGATTATGACTCGAATGTCTTCTAGATCTGTTACAAAAAGACAGTTCACGCTCGAATTTCAAATCAAGAGTGCATATATAATTTTGCAAGGATCATGAATCCTAGAGTTATTGATTCTATCGGGGTAAAATATTTCGGGTACCACTAAAAGTATGAGAATTGTGGGAGTTATACCACTTAATTAAGAATAGAGTATCGGCATCGCGTACCATTAAACTCAATTATGTGTGCACCCGATACCACTTAAGTTTACTTTTAAGTGCATTCCGTTAAAGTTGACTGAATATTCTTGATATGATCCCAAATGGTCCATTATACACGTTTAATTTACTTGACGAAGAAGATAATGAAGTTGGAAAGAAGAAGGGCAGGATTTGGCTAAGTCAAAATCCGTGTTCAGGGTACATACTTTGGAGGCATGGTTCTCTCAATTGGCCAGGTGGAAATTCAAGTTTAAGGGTTTGTTTTGTAGCTAAAGTTTCCATCTTTCCAATGGTATACTTTGTGGATCCAGATAATGTCATTAAGGTTGTTTTCCAAGGCCTCAAATTTGCTACCTCAAAACTGGAAAACTGCCAGAAAATTACTTAAGACAGAAAACTGTTTCGTGAAGTCTACTTTGGAGCTCAATTCAAGGAGCATGGATGGGATTCAAGTCAAAAGGCTTCCACAACATGAAACTAGGTATGTTTGTGAACAAAGGGAAGGAATTCGATGAAGAATTGGAGTTCGGGAAGGCCTCGAACGGAAGGCCTCAAATTTCAGAATCGGTTTACGAGCTTTCTTATCAATCAAGTAAACACCTTGATTGTGGCGAAATTCTACCTTTTCCATCATTATCGTTCGAGAGTGTGCTTGCTGCGTTACTTTGATCAAAAGCACCCCCCTGGTGCTTTATCAATTCTTAGAATATTATGTTTTCTAAATTTCATAATTGGTCCTTCTACTTTTCTTATTGTACAAAATCATTTGGACTTATGAAAAACATGTTTTTTATTGTTTAGTTGGAATCCTCTTTTGAAGACTTGATACCAAACCAACTTTTGAACAGAAAATGTAGAATCATTTATCATTATAAGTATTTTCAATATCGTTATGTGTTCCAATAATTGGATTATTTCCTGAAGCAAATATATCATATGAATTCTGTTTAGTTGGAATCCTCTTTTAAAGACTCTGATACTATACCAATTTTTTGAATAGAAAATTTAGAATCAATTATCATTATAAGTATTTTCATTTATAATTTTATGTTATGATAATTGAATAATTCTCCGAAGCAATTATATCCTATGAATTCTATCTCGAATAAATAATCTGAAGATGTTATATTTAGTTCTCTTACATCATGCTGATGTTGTGTAATTTTCCATGTTAAATCTCCGAGTTTTTTCCAATTCTAGCACCATTAAAAAATAAAATTACAAAATTAGCACCCAAATAAAAAAATTTACAATTATAGCACCTTTTCTAACGGAACGCACCCCTAAGGTGCGTTTTATTAACGAACCGCACCATTCAGGTGCGTTTCATGTGTAAACCGCACCTTAGAGGTGCGTTCCGTGCCACGTCATCATGCGAACCGCACCTTAGGGGTGCGGTGTGCTTTCTCTGCCGCACGGTCTTTCAGATCGTTGGATTGAGGGGCGATCGGACGGCTGACCGCACGCCAACACAGCGATCCGCGCCACGGATCGAGGAGCGCATCAGGAAGGAGCGGTCAGCTCCTCGGACACCGCGGAACGCATCACGAAGGAGCGGTCGGCTCCTCGGGAATCTCGGATCGCATCGAGATGGAGCGGTTTCCGCTGGGGGCAAATTTACCAGACCGCCCTGAAGGGTGCGGTCTGATGGGTATAAATACCTCACCTTCCCCTCTCATTTCTTCACACCACAACCCATTCTTCCTTCTCTCTCTACAATTTATCTCTCTAAACCCTCCCCCTCCCAAAAGCCTAGGAAATAGTGGTCTGTTGGTTGCGGCTAAGTCCGATCTGCCATCAGGAAACATTTCTTAGGTTTTTTCCTCAAAACCCGCCGAGCCGAGCCGAAGCTCTGTCCGAATTGCGCCAAAAAAATGGCCGATTAGTGGCAAGGAGAAGGAGTTTATTTTGATGAATTTCAAGCGCTACGGACTCATTATTCTGGTTTAATTTTTGTTGTTGTTATAAGCTTTTTAATTAATCTATGTACTAACCTCGTTGTTATTTTCTCGTAGGTTGGGGAGGATGTCGATATATACAACCAACGGTATTATCTCGAGCAAGGACCGTTGGATCCAACCGACTTGTACGACCAACCCAACCATCGGTCAAGGGATGTTTGGAACGATCACCCGGTACATACAATTCTTCACCATTTGTCCTTCTTTTATTTTGTTAATGTATTTAGTGTAATATAATATAAATTTATGTTAATTCTTTAATCGTGTTGGTGGTTTTCAATAATTTAATCGAATACATAGCGCCACTTATTTCGACTCTTTATAAAGAGATGCACGTCAAAGGAAATGGGGTTTTAAGCGATTATCATATCCTCCCATTACCTGGGAAAATCGGGTATTAAGAGATCCTCGGATCCCCACTTTTTCTGTCAAAAAGACTGCGTTTCTAAGAAGATGTATACCTCTTCTAAGAGTCTAACGAGTGTTGCTTTGTATCGATTAAATTATTTAAAACAACCAATACGATTAAATTATTTACCAAACAACCAATACGATTTATTTTTATGTGCACAAAAAGAATTTTATTAATTTCAAAAATTTGAATATGTATGTTTCTATTTAAATTATTATTCATTAAAAATGTTATTTATGTTAATTAATTTAGTATGTTTGTTTTACGATAATATGTATGTACCTCTTTAAATTATTATTTATTTACAATGTTATTATGTTAATTAATTTAAGACGTTTGTTTTATGATAATATGATAATATGAAATGTCTTTTTATGATAATAAAATTCTGCTTGATGTCGCATAATTTAATTTAATTAATTTAGTTATAAGAAAAAAAACCCTTACTAATATATAATAATTAACGTTTTAAATTTTCGCTAGGAGGCACAAACAATAATCCGCTACAGGGGTACCACCAATGTGCTCCCATTCCACCCAGCTATCTTGCCCTTTCTCAAAAGGGCACGGTTAGACTCGATTAGGCATTTTAACGGCATCAAAGTCGATCGGCAACTCATCACCGCATTAGCCGAGAGATGGAGAAAGGAGACCCATTGTTTCAACTTTAGAGAAGGAGAGGCCACCATCACGCTAAAGGATGTCGCCATCCTAACCCATCTGCCCATCGACGGCAAACCGGTGTGCGTGAGTGATCATCCCCCCGAGGATTGTGACGGTATGCCCGGTTGGGTTCATTTCATCCACAGTCATTTGGGAGTGAAAGTACCGGTGAAGGGTTGCGTTGATGCGACCGATCGCATGCCACCAATGAGGAGAAACCAAGTCTCAATTACATGGTTGACGAAGTATTTTAGAGACCATTACGAGAGTCATCCCCTAACCGAGGAAAGTCCGGAGGATGAGAAGGAGAGATATGCTCGTGTCTATCTCATAGGCATGATCGGAGGAGTGTTCTTCTCCAAGAAATCAAGCAATCTCCTTAGTTGTGGATGGCTTAGGATCATTTACCGTATGAGCGCCGATGTCGCCCGCTCGACCCCGGAAGTGCCGCTTCCTCGCCGATATAGCACCGACGAGCGCCACACTACCTCGGCCGTTCGAAACTTTCCACCCCCACCACCTATTGTTACTCCCGTCGGCAAACGTACAAGGAGCAAGAAAACTGTGGGTTCCGGTGAAGCTCGTGGACTTCCTTGAGATGTATTTTGAGTTGATATTTATCTCTATGTACTTGGAACTATTCCCTTTTTCTAGTTTATTTCATTGAGTGTTGATCAAATTTTTATTATGACGATTCCTCTTCACTTGATATAATCCCAATTCGTTCAATCAACAATACACAATTAAATGCAACGTAAGAGTTACAACTAGCTTGAAGAATGATAATCGGAAATTATGTCGCATTAGCTGTGTCCGGCACATCAGCACCCGGATTTTGTGGACCAATCGGTCCTGGACACCTTCGTTTATCATGTCCTGGAACTTTGCATATTGAACATCGTCTTGGGCCTCGTGGTGGTCTTCCACTTTGATCCATTTCATTCTGAATTCTCTTTTTCTTCGGGCGACCCGGTTCACGCCTCTGTCCGAATGGCGGGACGATCAATTTCCCTTCGTACAGCGGCCAATAAGCTTCATCAGGCAATCCACCTTTCCCTGTGCCTCGTTCGTCCTTGCCCAGTGGAGTTGGTTCACGAACCATGCATTCGTTTTCCAAAAAGTCATCTCCACAATGGCAGAGATTGGCAGTGCACGAACGGCCTTGTAGACAGAGTTGATACTCTCACTTGAGTTGGTTGTGGCAATACCCCATCTTTTCCCTCCATCTTTATGAAATGTCCACATGGATAGATCGTGTCCATCCAGCCACTGTGCCCCTTCAGGGCACAACTCGCGCATCTTCTGCAACTTCTCCTGAATTTTTTTCTCCTGGTATGCAATCGCTGAATAACACACAGAAAAGTAGTACGTTAGTCAATGATCCTCAGTTTAGTACAATTTCAAACAACACGGTTATACTCTCATTAGACTCTTAGGAGAGATATACATGTCCTTAGAAACACATCCTATTTGACAGAAAAAGGGGGGATCCGAAGATCGCTTAAAACCCGATTTTCCCAGGAAATTGGAGGACCATGATAATCGCTTAAAACCCCATTTCCTTAGGCATACATCTCTTTATAAAGAGTCTAACAAGTGCACCAATCCCCATATTACAAGATATTGTTAATTGAGAGCAATAGAGAGGTTACCAATCCACCACAAATTATCAGCTAGCTTCTTCCGCTTGAAATGATGGTTCCAGTTGCTCTTGAAGTGTCGTATGCACCACCTTTGGGACCAATTCCAGGTTGGATCCAGGCCTAAGATGGCAGCTCTAATGCCGGCGTGCCGATAAGAGATTATTGTCAGGTTCGTCCTCCTAGTGACGTGGAGCTGAAGTTGTCGGAAAAACCATCCATAGCTATCAGCATTCTCTCCCTCTACAATGGTGAAGGCTAAAAGAAAGACTTGTCTATTTGCATCCGCCCCACTGGCAATCAGGAGAGTGCCCTTGTACTTGCCGGTAAGGAATGTACCATCCACAGTCACCACAGGGATACAAAAGCCAAAACCATCAATAGATGGCTTGAATGCCCAAAATAGTCGGCGGAAATGACGTTTGTTACCTGGCTCTAGGGGTTGTATCTCTTCATCTTGGTATCGAGGGGAGAACACAGTGCCCGGGTTAGACGCCTCCAATGCCAGTATTAACCTGGGAAGGAATGCATATGATTCTTCCCAATCACCAAAGACGACGGCCAGAGCTTTCTGCTTTCCATGCCACGCCTTCTTATAGTTAATCATATAACCATAACGACTTGCAATGTCAGCGATTATGACTTTCACCTTCAGATCCGGTTCGGCCTCAATCAGATGCCTGATAGCCGCAGCAACCACCCTGGATTTCAACTGTCGATGGCCTTGGGAAGTTATGGATGACACACATGTGTGTGTGTTCACCGCACGGGATATGACCCAGTGGCCGTGTCTCTTGCTGTTGATGGACCGAATCCTAACATTGCACCCCTCGTGATGATTACGACATCTGACTATGAGCCTTTTGGTGTTGGAATGAGTTGTGTGCCATTCAAAATGTCGAGTCATTGCTTCAGTCTCAATGGCGTGCCGCACATCCTTCTTCGAGCCAAATTGTTGGCCCTTCGTAAACCCAGTGAGTGGGCCCCATATTGGGACCTCTGGCGGCTCCATGTCGCTGTCGACCATCCAATTGTCGTCTGGGATGTGATTGTAGTAGGGGACTGGTACACGGTAAGGAGCCACATCATGATCATTATCTGAATCTGACTCTGGTCCTGAATCATCAGCACCTTCAAGAGGGTCGGAGCTGTCTGCACTGACGTTGTTCTCTCCTTCTTCATCGGAGGGGTCGCTGATTGGTGCTGGCATGTCAGCTTCCATCTGATCCAGCTCATGAAAGGCACCTTCATCAGCTCCATAATGGTAGTTGTGAAAACTACCGTTGCCTGATTGGAAGTTGTACTGGGGTTGGTTGCCGAGGTCTGGTTGAACTTCTTCTTCATATGACGGGAAAGATTGATGAAGGCCTTCACCTTGCTCTTGGTACTGAAAATAGGAATGAGGATCATGGTAACTTTGGTAGGGATGATCGCTATATAATTCACCTCCACCAGGGATGATCGCTATATAATTCACCTCCTAATTTGTTTGCCTATATAACACTTCCCTGGGGGGGCCACCGTCATGAAGTTTTGGTCAATTTCAGGACCAAAGTTGGTGAGTGCTTGATAGAACGATAATTATACATGTTTTCACCCCTATTCTGAAGCCGTTTGTGATGAGGAATCTCGTGTTTTAAGTCGATTTCACGCTAGGTTGTATGTTTATGTCATATTCAGGTCCCGGCGTTGGAATCAAGGCGAAGGAACGAGTTCCGGGTCGAAAGGAGCGAAGTTGGGACAAAGGAGGCTGTTGGACCAAAATACCCGGCCAAAGGAAGAAATACCCGACCGGGTATTTTCTGGCCTTGACCGGGTATTTCTCACTTTGGGAGTCCGTGAGAAGCAGAAGGGGGCCCGGGCATTTGCCTAAAATCCCCGGTCGGGTATTGTGAGAACAGACCGGGGATTTTCCCCTTTAACGAAACGGCGAGTTTTGGTAATACCCGGTCGAAACCCGAAATACCCGACCGGGTATTTCGACCGGGTATCGCGATGGCAGTTGATAAAAGAGAAAGAAGGCCAATTTTCAGAGGGTTCCGAGTTTTTGAGAGAGAAAGCGATACCTAGAGAGAGAAAGCGACGAACCAGAGTTCCCAAGCGCCATAGATAATCTTCAACACCATTGGAGCCCGGCTTGAGCTTGGAGAAGTGCGATTGAACGTCGAGGAGCAGAAATCCATCTTCACAGTATGATTTCCGCGTCTGAATCTGCTTTTGCTTCTTTCTCTATGGAGTAGTTTCCCCATTCATCTGGGTATGGGGAACCCTAGATTTGTATGCTAGGTCTGATTGTATGAACCCATGTACTGAGTTTGTGAATTGATTATATTCGATTGAGGTTTGAATGATTGAATGACTTGAATCCTGATCAAATTCCTGTTGTTTCTGCTTTGACCTGGAATGAGAATATATGCCTAGGTTGATAGAGTACCCTTAATTGAAGGTGGCGAATTGGTGACTTTAGTCGAGGAGCCAATTCGCTATTCTGTACCGAATTCAATTCGGTAGTGGAGGTTTGGTTCATTAGGGCCTCAATCTGTTTACTCCGGTGGAGGTTAGTCGCCCGCTAGAGACTCAGATTGAGAGGGTCTGGAGACCTTTAGTCGAGACTTCAGGCTAATTGAGAACCTTCCGCAGTATAACTTTTATGAAAACTGAACTTGGTAAATTGCAATCCGACTTAACTGCAGTCTAGGGGGAACCATATCCGGGTGACCTCTCTTGACTTGACAACAACCGTTTACTTGCTTTGTGTTTTGTTTGCTTGAGTTGCACTAAAAGTTCACCGCTAAATAACAAAGAATTCACCGAGTAGTCATCACATCTAGGACCCGGGTTGACAATAAAACCTAAACCCGCTATACTACGCTTTAGGAAGTGGTTGCACTTGGCCATTTTCTAGAGTGACAGTAGGAGTGAGTCAAGTTTTTGGCGCCGTTGCCGGGGACGGCTAGGTTGTTGAAGAAAAGTGATTTCTGTTACTTTAGCATTTTCATTTTTGTATTGAGTGTTTGTTCCTTCCCACTTATGCCTTCACGGGTTTGCATTGCTTGATTGTGTGCAGATAGTGCATGACCCGTAGCCAGTCGGGAAGTTTACTGCCGTTGAATCCTGAGATTGAGCGCACCTGCAAACAACTTCGGAGACAACAGCGAGCTAGACTGGCTACGGTGGAGCGCCGAGACGGCCAATTGAGCAGCGACTCCGAGGACGAGTACGAGATGGAAGGCGATCAGAACCCGCCTCCTCAGAACCAGATCCTGGGGAATGACCCAAATCCCCAGGGAGCTGGAAACCATCATCATCCACCACCACCGGGTCCCACCTTGGAGTACTACTATACTCCACGGATTGCTGACATCCGCCCGGTCATCCTCTATCCGCCCATTCCTGCAAATAACTTCGAGATCAAGCCATACTGGATTCAGCTCATTACATCCTCTATCCAGTTCCATGGCTTGAAGGATGAGGAAGCCCGGGTACATCTTTCCCGTTTTCTGCAGCTGACGAACGGGTTCAAGCTGAACGGTGTCCCGGATGACGCAATCCGCCTTCACCTCTTCCCCCATTCTCTGGCGGGGAATACTAAGAGGTGGTTGGAGACCCAGCCCCCATTGTCCATCACCTCTTGGGACGATCTGGCTGACAAGTTCGTGCACCGGTATTATCCGGCATCGAAGACCACGGAGATTCAGCGGGAGATCACTCACTTCCGCCAAGAGCCAGATGAGTCATTTCGTGATGCATGGGAGCGGTACATGGGATACTTCTGGCAGTGTCCCCATCATGGTTTCAGCGATGCTTTCACAGTAGGGAACTTCTACAGCGCCCTCACTCCAGACAGCCAGAGGGTGATTGAGTCTCTATGCCCAGGAGGGGATATCCTTACTAAGACTCCACCCGAACTGAACCAGATGATCAGTACCTTGGCTGCTCGAGACCACTCCTGGGGGCAGAACAACAGAGGCAGGAACTCCCGGGACCGGGGTGTGCATGCTTTGGAGGCCAGGTCCGGGTTAGAGCAGCAGGTGGCTGAGTTGGTGCAGACATTGAAGCAGCCTAACAGTCTCCTTCCGGGCCGAGGTGTAGCTACGCCTCCCGTAGCTCAGTGTCAGTGGTGTGAGAGCCCGAATCACCTGGTGGAGGATTGTCAGTCTATGAGGGAGTCTTCTACTCCCCAAGAGCAGGTGGACTTCATAGCAAATGCTCGGCGCCTGGATCCTTACAGCAGTACCTATAACGAGGGATGGCGCCAGCATCCCAACTTTGCCTGGGCAGCAACACCAACAAGCCACCTGGGTTTCCAGCACCAGCAGGTGGTTTTCAGCAGAGGCAGCCCTTCCAGGCTAGACAGGGGCCACCACCACAGCAGCAGCCCTACCAGCCTAGGCAAGGGCAGCCATTCCAGCAGCCCCAGCGCCAGTTTGCTCAGCCTCCCGCAGCCGCAGCTCCAGATCCTCAGATATCTGATCTGAAGAATATTTTGCAGGCCTTCATGACTACCAGTCAGGCGAACTTCATAAGGATGGATGAGAACATAGCCTCACTGGAGGCAGGCCAGAGGAACCAAGGTGCCATTCTGCAAGATCTACAGAATCAGATTGGGAGCCTAGCTCGCCAGAACACTACCAGGGCACTGGGGACTCTGCCTGTCACCACCATCCCCAATCCACGGGACCCGCATGAGACCGCACACGCCATCACCACCAGGAGTGGCAAGACTACATCTGCTGCTCCTGGCCAGCCCAGGCGAGACGACCCACTACCTGCTTCAACACCTCCAGCTGATACTGCAGCGGTGGGGGAAGGCAGCACAACACCTGCTCCAAAGCCGCAATCTGTGGTTAAGGAGCATACACCTCAGCTGCCCTTCCCCACTCGACTTCATAAAGACAAGCTGGAGACAGAGTTTTCCAATTTCATGGCAATGTTGAAGCAGGTCAACATCAGCATGCCGTTCGTGGAGGCACTGTCGAAGATGCCCAAGTATGCCAAGTTCATGAAAGACCTCCTCACCAACAAGAAGAAACTTGGGGATCTTTCGACACTGATGCTCAGCGAGGAGTGTTCTGCTATCTTGCAGAACAAGCTGCCCGAGAAGCGCAAAGACCCAGGGAGTTTCACTATCCCTCTTGTTATTGGCAGCATGCATGTAGGAAAGTCCTTGGAGGACCTAGGCGCTAGCATTAACGTCATGCCCTATAAATTGTTTAAGAAGCTAGACCTAGGTGAACCTAGAGCTACTAGGATGAGCATTCAGTTAGCTGATCGTTCTATCGTGCATCCTAGGGGTATCATTGAGGACTTGCTTGTTAATGTTGGTGTTCACATATCCTGTTGATTTTGTTATTCTGGATATAAATGAGGATGTGGATGTGCCTTTGATTTTGGGTAGACCGTTTCTCGCCACCGCCAAGGCGCTTATTGATGTGCATAGTGGTAAATTGATTCTGCGTGCTGGTGATGACCAGGCTACTTTTTCTGTGTCTGACAATGGGAAACATTCTCATTTGCATGATGACATAGACTACTGTGATGTGCTTACCGATTTTGAGACCGCACTCGCCATCACGAGTGCGGGTACTGATGATGCTCTTGAGCGTTGTATTTTGCTAGGTGAGCAGGCATTGCAGGAGCCGCAGCTGGCGAAGCAGTTAGCCGCATTGGAGAGTGGCCCCTTCTTGGAGGGCAACAGGCTGTTTAAACCGATCTCATCCTCCACCCGCATCACCACCTCCTTGGAGGAACCACCAGAGCTGGAGCTTAAGCCCCTACCTCCTCATTTGGAGTATGCATTTCTCCGGGAGGGGAATAAGCTGCCAGTTATCATCAGCTCGACCCTCACACCCGAGCAGAAGACCAGACTGGTGGCCTTGCTGAAGCAGTACGAGCGAGCTTTAGCATGGAAGATCACAGATATCCGGGGGATCAGCCCCTCTTTTTGCTCGCACCGGATACTGCTGGAGGATGAGATGCGGCCAGTGAGGCAGCCGCAGAGGAGATTGACGCCGAACCTGGAGGCGGTGGTTCGGGCAGAGATCGTGAAGCTGATGGACGCGGGGATCATCTTCGCCATTTCTGACAGCGAGTGGGTCAGTCCCACCCAGGTGGTGCCCAAAAAGGGTGGGATGACCGTGGTGCCTAACGAGAAGAACGAGCTCATCCCGATGCGCACGGTGACTGGGTACCGTGTTTGCATCGACTATAGGCGTCTCAACGACGCTACTCGGAAGGACCATTTCCCGCTACCGTTCATTGATCAGATGCTGGAGAGATTGGCGGGGCACGAGTTCTACTGCTTCCTGGATGGGATGTCCGGGTATTTTCAGATCCCTATCGCACCGGAGGACCAGGCGAAGACCACTTTCACCTGCCCCTTCGGCACATTTGCTTACCGGAGGATTCCATTCGGGCTATGCAACGCCCCAGCCACCTTTCAGCGATGCATGCTCGCCATCTTTGACCGTCTGGTCGGCGAGATCATGGAGGTGTTTATGGACGATTTCTCAGTTTATGGAGACTCCTTCTCTCACTGTCTCCATAACCTGGAACTTGTTCTTAAACGGTGTGAAGAAACGAACCTGGCACTGAGTTGGGAGAAGTGTCACTTCATGGTTCGAGAAGGCATAGTTCTTGGGCACAAGATCTCCAAGATGGGGATCGAGGTAGACAGAGCAAAGATCGAAACCATCAGCAAGCTGCCTCCTCCTACATCTGTAAAGGGGATCCGGAGTTTTCTTGGCCATGCAGGTTTCTATAGGCGGTTCATCAAGGACTTCTCAAAGATCGCCTTGCCCCTAACTAAGCTTCTGGAGAAGGATGCCCCCTTCCAGTTCACTGATGCTTGCACAGCGGCGTTCACCACCTTGAAGGAGAAGCTCACCCAGGCTCGTATCATGGTTGTTCCTGACTGGTCCCTACCATTTGAGCTGATGTGCGACGCCAGTGACTTTGCTGTTGGAGCTGTTTTGGGGCAGAGGCGAGATCAACACTTCCGACCTATCTACTACGCCTCGAAGACTCTGAATGATGCCCAGGAGAACTACACCACCACAGAGAAGGAGCTGCTTGCGGTGGTGTTTGCCTTTGATAAGTTTCGCCCCTATCTGGTCTTGTCCCATGTGACCGTGTACACAAATCACTCCGCGATTAGATACCTGATGAGCAAGGCTGATGCCAAGCCTCGGCTCATACGATGGATCTTACTGCTGCAGGAGTTTGATATTGAGATCCGGGACAAGAAGGGAGCAGAAAATGTTGCAGCTGATCACCTCTCCCGGTTGGACGCACCTCCTGCGGACAACCTCGTGGAGGAGATTGATGACTCCTTCCCAGATGAGAGGTTGATGATGATGTGCTTGGTGGAGAGTGTCACCCCCTGGTACTCTGATTTTGCGAACTATTTGGTGGGCCAGCAGCTGCCCAAGGGGATGGCAACTCACGCCAAGAGGAAGTTTTTCTCCGATCTGACCTCTCCCGGTTGGACGCACCTCCTGCGGACAACCTCGTGGAGGAGATTGATGACTCCTTCCCAGATGAGAGGTTGATGATGATGTGCTTGGTGGAGAGTGTCACCCCCTGGTACTCTGATTTTGCGAACTATTTGGTGGGCCAGCAGCTGCCCAAGGGGATGGCAACTCACGCCAAGAGGAAGTTTTTCTCCGATCTGAAGTACTACTTCTGGGATGACCCTCATCTTTTTCGGATCGGAGCCGATGGGATCATCCGTCGTTGTGTTATGGAGAGTGAGATGGAGGGCATTCTATCTCACTGTCATGAGGGACCTACTGGCGGTCATCACGGAGGAAACCGCACGGCGAGGAAGGTGCTCCAGTCGGGCTTTTACTGGCCCACGCTCTTCAAGGATGCAGACGCCTTCGCACGCAGGTGCGACCGATGCCAGAGGTCAGGTAACATCTCTGCCCGTGATGAGATGCCCTAGAATGTGTTTATCACTTGTGAGATTTTTTATGTCTGGGGTATCGACTTCATGGGCCCCTTCCCTCCATCTTTTGGTAACACCTATATTCTGGTTGCTGTTGACTACGTCTCTAGGTGGGCTGAGGCGCAAGCTTTGCCCACCAATGATGCTAGACGTGTTTGTGGTTTTTTGAAGCAGCTATTCTCCCGGTTCGGGACACCTAGAGCCATCATAAGCGATAGAGGCACCCATTTCCAGGGCCAATTTGATAAACTACTGTCTCGCTATGGTGTGACTCACAGGGTGTTCGTGGCCTATCATCCCCAGACTAGTGGCCAGGCCGAACTGACGAACCGGGAGCTCAAGCGGATCCTGGAGAAAACGGTGGATCAGTCCCGCAAAGATTGGTCCACAAGCTCGATGATGCTCTGTGGGCGTATCGCACTGCCTACAAGACGCCCATTGGTACTTCACCGTACCGGCTTGTCTATGGAAAGGCATGCCATTTGCCCGTGGAGCTAGAGCACAAGGCTTTCTGGGCCCTTAAGCTGCTCAACTTGGATGTTCGTGTTGCAGGTATTGAGCGAAAAATGCAGATGTTGGAGCTGGAAGAGTGGCGTTACCACGCCTATGAGAACACCCGGTTGTACAAGGAGCGCACTAAGCGCCTGCACGATGCCCGGTTGCGGGGTCCGAAAGAGTTCCAGGTTGGTGATCGAGTTCTTCTCTATAACTCTCGCCTGAAGCTCTTTCCCGGAAAACTTCGTTCCCGGTGGTCTGGACCATTCACGGTCACCCAGGTGTTCCCGTATGGCACTATCGAAATTGCCAACCCGCAGACTGAGCCGTTTAAAGTGAATGGCCATCGTCTCAAACTCTACCTGGGAGACGAGGTCGAACGTGCGGAGTTGGTGGTGGAACTCGCGGACCCTTAGTTCCGCCATGGGCGTCCAGCTAAAAGACGGTAAAGAAGCGCTTGTGGGGAGGCAACCCCACCACGGTTTGCATTTTCTTTTCCCTTTTTTCTGAGTTTTTGGTGTCGTGTCGAGTCAGTTGCATGTCTGTGTGAAGTTCGGTCGTCTGTGATGCCTCGGTTTGGTGTTTTCGTGCAGGAGAGGTTGCGATTTTGGGAAGAATGAGAATTTTGGCCGGAAGGGTAAAATACCCGGTCATGAGCCAAAATACCCGACCGGGTATTTTTGGCTCGTGCCCGGGCCCCCTTCTGCCTTCCGGGGCGAAAAAAGGCAAATCCCCGACCTCAGGCCAAAAATACCCGACCGGGTATAAATTTTGGCTTGAGACCGGGGATTTCCCGGCTGTGAAACGCTGCGTTTAGGAGTTCCCCGATCTCCCACAAAAAATACCCGACCGGGTATTTTTGGCGAGGGACCGGGGATTTTTGCCCCTTGATACGCAGCGTTTGGCAGAAACCCCCGGTCGTGCACTCGAAATACCCGACCGGGTACTTTTCCTATTTAAAGGAAACCCTCGATCATTTCTCTCTCTACCCCTCATTTTTTCCAAAATCCCTTCTCTCTCTACTCCCATTTCCTCTCCCCTCTCTCCTCTTTGGCCGCCGCCGGCCGCCACGATCCGCCGCTGGCCGCCGCGCCGCCATCGCCGCCGGCCACCGCCACCGTCGCCGGTCAATTTCCGGCGGGTTTCCGGCCATTTTCCGGCCACTTTCCGGCGACCCCCTCAGCCATTTTTTTTTGCCCCGCCTCGCGTCCTTCCCCTTTTTCTCGTGTCCGCACTACAGTTCCACTTGAGTTTCTAGGTGTGTTTCTTATTACTTACTCTTTTTCTTGAGAATCGAACTGTAGACTGTAGGACCGAGAACTGTGTTTGCATGCCTGGACTAGAGTAGGGTGGGGGATGCCTTAGGCTTGCATAGTTTATCTGTGGGGTATGTGTTGCCCTGTCGTGAATGTGCTTGGTTCTGTGCT
Organism: Linum tenue; assembly: GCA_946122785.1. Classification (NCBI taxonomy): domain Eukaryota; kingdom Viridiplantae; phylum Streptophyta; class Magnoliopsida; order Malpighiales; family Linaceae; genus Linum; species Linum tenue. Next base: position 42,429,990 of record CAMGYJ010000002.1, read on the forward strand.
TCTTGCTTGATTTCGGTTGAGTCGCCTGTGATTCAACCAGCTGTGCGTACCATTTGCAGGAACATGTCACAGGACCATCCCTTTGTGCAGGATCTGCGCCTGCACGCGGAGTATGCGGATCAGTTCCGCAAGGTGATCCGGGGGAAACTGGAGCGTCATCACCACCTCGAGTGGGCGGTGTTTGAGCAGCTCCACTGTTTGCAGGAGCTCAGCGCCGCTATCAGTCACCGCGACTAGCGGACGTTGCTGTCCATCGACGAGCCTACCTACACGGAGCTGGTGTGGGAGTTCTACACCACCTTTCACTATGACCGCACGATGGCCCGGGACGAGTACGCAGTGACATTCCGGATGGGTGGCCACCACAGGGAGCTGACCATCGATGGGTTGGCCCACGCTCTGGGGATCGATTACCACCCCTTCGATGCCCATGAAATAGAGGTTGCCCACCCGACCGACTGGAACCAGGATGCTTTCTACCGTAGGATAGCCAGGCGCGCCTATGGCTACGACTACTTCGATGCTGGCCAGACCTCCGTCAGCACCCTCAAGCCGCAGTGGCACACCCTGAACTTGCTGATCACCCGATCCATCGTCCCCAACGCCACCGGTTCGCATAAGCTCCCGAAGCGGGTGTTGTATGCCATGTACTCGATGGGGGGCCCGGAGCACATGCTTCACCTGGGATCCTTCGTGGCCCTCACTTTCTCCCGGATCCGCGGGCATCCCACTCACCTCTTATGTGGTCCCCTGATCACACGGTTGGCGAGGCATTTCGACATCAGCTTTCAGGGGCTACACAATGCGACCGTGATGGGCGGCTCCGCACCCCTCAGCCGGGACGTGCTCCATAACGCGCGCCTCCTGGCCACTAATGACATCCGCACCTGGGTGGATGGGCTTTCTATGCCCCCCGAGGGGGTGATTGACCTAGACTCGGACGAGGAGGATGCGGACTACTCGGACGAGGATGAGGTAGTTGAGGATGCTGATGATGATGATGACGGCGCTATGGATGCCGATGAGCCGGAGCCCTCGCTCTCCCCCCGGGGATCTTCAGCCTCGACGGAGACCAGTGAGAGGTGAGTCCTCCTCTGGTCCTTCTGGTCCGTCGATGGACTTCTTCACGGAGCAGTTCCAGCAGATGGGGCTCCAGTTCCAGCAGCTCGGTCTTCAGAACCAGCAGCTCATGGACCATCAGGTCCAGTTTTACCAGCAGTATTCGGCCCACCAGGCCGAGTACCGGTCCAGGATGACGGGCGTTGATGAGCGCCTTGGCCGATTGGAGACCCACATGGGAGTCACTACTACTCTCATCGAGCGGGAGAGAGACCGAGGCCGCCGTCTGATGGAGTATTCCAAGCATCTGCTCCAGGCTTGCCACCCTCCAGAGGAGCACCACTGGACTACCCGGTGGGAGCATTCACCGCCTCGGCAGCCCCCGGATGATGGCGTCGACGACCTTATGGATAAGATTGATTTCTCCGGTCTCGGAGGGCCCTAGGGGCATGTTTTGAGAGTTTTTATCTGTGTCAGCATGCAAACTGTCTGTTTTGTGTCGGTTTTTGTTTCTTTTTCTTTTCATTTTTGGATGTTGTACTATTGGGCTGATCGTTGGACCTAACGTATGTGTTTGAGCTTTTTGGTCTCTTTTAGCTCTGCCTGTGTTCCCGACTGGTCCTCTCTCCAGTCCGTCCCATGCCGACTGGTCCATTTCCAGTCTCCTGCAGTCTGTGCACACCGGTAACACCGTTCCCCTTTCCTTCCCTCTTCTCCATTGAGGGCAATGTCGATCTTAAGTGTGGGGGGATGTTTATCTTTTGACTGCATTAGCTCTGTTTGTGTGCTTGGAGCCTAGTCCACTGTCCAAATTTTTAAATTTGAGGGCTCCAAGTACGTGTTCCTTGCAATTGCCTGCTCAGTATGCTTTGAATTGACAGTCTCTGTAGTGATTTGCAACCTAGGGAGGTAGTGTAGCACTATGGAGGATGTTGATGCATTTAAGAAGTCTCATTTCTTCTTCATATTGTGTTGGTTGATTGAGTGAATTAGTGATCTTAGGACCCTTGAATTGTGTGATGTTGTGGACTCTCTGCCTGTCATGGACTCCTGTATCATGTTCTGAAAGTAACAGGTGCTCGAAATGTGCTTTAAAATAACGTCTCCCGTGCGAATAGGGCGAAAGTGTGTAAGGGGAGACGGGAATCCGTTCCCAATTTCCACCTACTACCTCCAGCCCCCTTACATGTCTTTCCCCCGCACGAGGCTCGAGACACCAGCTCCTGGCATGGCCGGTAAGAGCCGGGCTCCCGCAAAACCTTTGCTAGGTGGGAGCCCCCGTTTTCTGCAGAAACAGGTTGGAACTCGTGAAAACAATAGAAAAACAGAAAAACAAGCAAAAAGAAGAAAGAAAAGGGTTCCAACCATGTTCACAAAGAAAATCGAGCACCTTGAATTAATGTGAGTCCATGATCTTTTGTTTGTGAGAGTCTCTTCATCCACGATTCATTTGTCCTCTGTTCACTATTTGCCATGATGCCGATTCGAGACTAGCGTTCTCGCCGAAGAGGCTATGAGATGACTTGTGCGTCGGTTGACCTCGTAAGCTGCTAAATGATCTAGGAAGTCCGCTACCTACGATCGAAGTTGTTTGTTGCTATAGAGGTCTGGAGAGTTGCATTGGTTTGAGTTAGGTTTGCTTGGGGACAAGCAAACGGTTAAGTGTGGGGGAGTTTGATAGACCGATAATTATACATGTTTTCACCCCTATTCTGAAGCCGTTTGTGATGAGGAATCTCGTGTTTTAAGCCGATTTCACGCTAGGTTGTGTGTTTATGTCATATTTCAGGTCCCGGTGTTGGAATCGAGGCGAAGGAACGAGTTCCGGGTCGAAAGGAGCGAAGTTGGGACAAAGGAGGCTGTTGGACCAAAATACCCGACCAAAGGAAGAAATACCCGACCGGGTATTTTCTGGCCTTGACCGGGTATTTCTCACTTCGGGAGTCCGTGAGAAGCAGAAGGGGGCCCGGGCATTTGCCTAAAATCCCCGGTCGGGTATTGTGAGAACAGACCGGGGATTTTCCCCTTTAACGAAACAGCGAGTTTTGGTAATACCCGGTCGAAACCCGAAATACCCGACCGGGTATTTCGACCGGGTATCGCGATGGCAGCTGATAAAAGAGAAAGAAGGCCAATTTTCAGAGGGTTCCGAGTTTTTGAGAGAGAAAGCGATACCTAGAGAGAGAAAGCGACGAACCAGAGTTCCCAAGCGCCATAGATCGATCTTCAACACCATTGGAGCCCGGCTTGAGCTTGGAGAAGTGCGATTGAACGTCCAGGAGCAGAAATCCATCTTCACAGTATGATTTCCGCGTCTGAATCTGCTTTTGCTTCTTTCTCTATGGAGTAGTTTCCCCATTCATCTAGGTATGGGGAACCCTAGATTTGTATGCTAGGTCTGATTGTATGAACCCAAGTACTGAGTTTGTGAATTGATTATATTCGATTGAGGTTTGAATGATTGAATGACTTGAATCCTGATCAAATTCCTGTTGTTTCTGCTTTGACCTGGAATGAGAATATCTGCCTAGGTTGATAGAGTACCCTTAATCGAAGGTGGCGAATTGGTGACTTTAGTCGAGGAGCCAATTCGCTATTCTGTACCGAATTCAATTCGGTAGTGGAGGTTTGGTTCATTAGGGCCTCAATCTGTTTACTCCGGTGGAGGTTAGTCGCCCGCTAGAGACTCAGATTGAGAGGGTCTGGAGACCTTTAGTCGAGACTTCAGGCTAATTGAGAACCTTCCGCAGTATAACTTTTATGAAAACTGAACTTGGTAAATTGCAATCCGACTTAACTGCAATCTAGGGGGAACCATATCCGGGTGACCTCTCTTGACTTGACAACAACCGTTTACTTGCTTTGTGTTTTGTTTGCTTGAGTTGCACTAAAAGTTCACCGCTAAATAACAAAGAATTCACCGAGTAGTCATCACATCTAGGACCCGGGTTGACAATAAAACCTAAACCCGCTATACTACGCTTTAGGAAGTGGTTGCACTTGGCCATTTTCTAGAGTGACAGTAGGAGTGAGTCAGTGCTCATGCCAGAAGTATCAGGGGAGAGGGTGGCCTTGTTCTCATGCAATGGTCGTAATTAAAAACAGGAGCAAAGACCCCCGTCACTTCGTTAGTCCATTCTTCAATATCGACTCACTCAAAACACCTATGGACGGAGTTTCCGTGCATTGCCTGATGAAGCTTATTGGCCGCTGTACGAAGGGAAATTGATCGTCCCGCCATTCGGACAGAGGCGTGAACCGGGTCGCCCGAGGAAAAAGAGAATTCAGAATGAAATGGATCAAAGTGGAAGACCACCATGAGGCCCAAGACGATGTTCAATATGCAAAGTTCCAGGACATGATAAACGAAGGTGTCCAGGACCGATTGGTCCGTAAAATCCGCGTGCTGATGTGCCGGACTCAGCTAATGCGACATAATTTCCGATTATCATTCTTCAAGCTAGTTGTAACTCTTACGTTGCATTTAATTGTGTATTGTTGATTGAACGAATTGGGATTATATCAAGTGAAGAGGAATCGTCATAATAAAAATTTGATCAACACTCAATGAAATAAAATAGAAAAAGGGAATAGTTCCAAGTACATAGAGATAAAAATCAACTCAAAATACATCTCAAGGAAGTCCACGAGCTTCACCGGAACCCAAAGTTTTCTTGCTCCTTGTACGTTGGCCGACGGGAGTAACAATAGGTGGTGGGGGTGGCAAGTTTCGAACGGCCGAGGTAGTGTGGCGCTCGTCGGTGCTATGTCGGCGGGGAAGCGGCACTTCCGGGGTCGAGAGGGCGACATCGGCACTCATACGGTAGATGATCCTAAGCCATCCACAACTAAGGAGATTGCTTGATTTCTTGGAGAAGAACACTCCTCCGATCATGCCTATGAGATAGACACGAGCATATCTCTCCTTCTCATCCTCCGGACTTTCCTCGGTTAGGGGATGACTCTCGTAATGGTCTCTAAAATACTTCGTCAACCATGTAATTGAGACTTGGTGTTTCCTCATTGGTGGCATGTGATCGGTCGCATCAACGCAACCCTTCACCGGTACTTTCACTCCCAAATGACTGTGGATGAAATGAACCCAACCGGGCATACCGTCACAATCCTCGGGGGGATGATCACTCACGCACACCGGTTTGCCGTCGCTGGGCAGATGGGTTAGGATGGCGACATCATTTAGCGTGATGGTGGCCTCTCCTTCTCTAAAGTTGAAACAATGGGTCTCCTTTCTCCATCTCTCGGCTAATGCGGTGATGAGTTAGCGATCGACTTTGATGCCGTTAAAATGCCTAATCGAGTCTAACCGTGCCCTTTTGAGAAAGGGCAAGATAGCTGGGTGGAATGGGAGCACATTGGTGGTACCCCTGTAGCGGATTATTGTTTGTGCCTCCTAGCGAAAATTTAAAACGTTAATTATTATATATTAGTAAGGGTTTTTTTTTCTTATAACTAAATTAATTAAATTAAATTATGCGACATCAAGCATAATTTTATTATCATAAAAAGACATTTCATATTATCATATTATCATAAAACAAACGTCCTAAATTAATTAACATAATAACATTCTAAATGAATAATAATTTAAAGAGGTACATACATATTATCGTAAAACAAACATACTAAATTAATTAACATAAATAACATTGTTAATGAATAATAATTTAATAGAAACATACATATTCAAATTTTTGAAATTAATAAAATTCTTTTTGTGCACATAAAAATAAATCGTATTGGTTGTTTGGTAAATAATTTAATCGTATTGGTTGTTTTAAATAATTTAATCGAATACAAAGCAACACTCGTTAGACTCTTACAAGAGGTATACATCTTCTTAGAAACGCAGTCTTTTTGACAGAAAAGGGGGGATCCGAGGATCTCTTAATACCCGATTTTCCCAGGTAATGGGAGGATATGATAATCGCTTAAAACCCCATTTCCTTAGACGTGCATCTCTTTATAAAGAGACGAAATAAGTGGCGCTATGTATTCGATTAAATTATTGAAAACCACCAACACGATTAAAAAATCAACATAAATTTATTTTATATTACACTAAATACATTAACAAAATAAAAGAAGGACAAATGGTGAAGAATTGTATGTACCGGGTGATCGTTCCAAACATCCCTCGACCGATGGTTGGGTTGGTCGTACAAGTCGGTTGGATCCAACGGTCCTTGCTCGAGATAATACCGTTGGTTGTATATATCGACGTCCTCCCCAACCTACGAGAAAATAACAACGAGGTTAGTACATAGATTAATTAAAAAGCTTATAACAACAACAAAAATTAAACCAGAATAATGAGTCCGTACCGCTTGAAATTCATCAACATAAACTCCTTCTCCTTGCCACCAATCGGCCATTTTTTCGGCGCAATTCGGACAGAGCTTCGGCTCGGCTCGGCGGGTTTTGAGGAAAAAACCTAAGAAATGTTTTCTAATGGCAGATCGGACTTAGCCGCAACCAACAGACCACTATTTCCTAGGCTTTTGGGAGGGGGAGGGTTTAGAGAGATAAATTGTAGAGAGAGAATGAAGAATGGGTTGTGGTGTGAAGAAATGAGAGGGGAAGGTGTTGTATTTATACCCATTAGACCGCACCCTTCAGGGGCGGTCTGGTAAATTTGCCCCCAGCGGAAACCGCTCCATCTCGATGCGGTCCGAGATTCCCGAGGAGCCGACCGCTCCTTCGTGATGCGTTCCGCGGTGTCAGAGGAGCAGACCGCTCCTTCCTGATGCGCTCCCCGATCCGTGGCGCGGATCGCTGTGTTGGCGTGCGGTCCGCCGTCCGATCGCCCCTCTATCCAACGGTCTGAAAGACCGTGCGGCAGAGAAAGCACACCGCACCCTTAAGGTGCGGTTCGCGTGATGACGTGGCACGGAACGCACCTCTAAGGTGCGGTTTACACATGAAACGCACCTGAATGGTGCGGTACGTTAATAAAACGCACCTTAGGGGTGCGTTCCGTTAGAAAAGGTGCTATAATTGTAAATTTTTTTATTTGGGTGCTAATTTTGTAATTTTATTTTTTAATGGTGCTAGAATTGGAAAAAACTCCTGTAATTCTACATGGGTGATTGTCGGGTGTCGGAAAATTATTGACACACAGACCGCACTTTGGGGGTGCGGTCTATGTGCATAAACCGCATCTTAGACATGTGGTTTGTTTTTGGAGGAATAAACCGCATCTCTAAGGTGCGGTTTGCCTAGGTCAGGCCAAAACCGCACCTCGGTCATGCGTTTTATGTAGGGCAGACGTGAAAACGCATGGCCAAAATGCGGTTTAGCCCCAGGAAAATGGACCGCACCCTGTAGGTGCGGTTTATATATAAAACGCACATGGAGGATGCGGTTTATATATAAAACTGCACCACAAGGGTGCGGTCCAAAATAAAGGGTGCTAGTTTTGTGCATATTTTTGGAAGGGTGCTAGTTTTGTAAAAAATTTTTAAAGGTGTTATTTCTGGAAAAATCTCTAAATCTCCTTGGAATTCTCTACTATTATATTGTAGATGTTTCATATTAGTTAAATTTACTAATCCTATTCTCTTCCTATAGTCAAATTTTTTTTTCTAGATTTGTTACTGAATGTTATAGCTTTATAGGTTATTTATTACTTGATTACTTTTTGTCTCCTTTCATTGGCCTGAGTTCCTGTGCTTAAGCCCAAAAACTTAAGAAGATGCTTAAACTTCTCCTATTGGCTGATAGGATTTTAGGTAATTAATAATTAGTTTATAGTTAATAGCAGTTATTTGTAAGTTAAGGGCAATTAGGAGATTTTAATAATTTAAAAACTTAACTTAAATAGGAGGTTTTAGGTTTATTTTTTGCCTGTTCGTTTCTCCCTCCCTCAAACTCTCCCTTCTTTCCGACGGATTATATTCTCCCTACCTCCTTCAAGCTTCCGACGGCTGCTGGCCGGCCCGTTCGTTTCCAGCCACATCTATAGCCTACTCTTCACTGTCGACGAGTACATGATCGTCTCGCGACTGTGGTTGCTGCCGGGACACTACTCTGCATGTTGGTACAACTACCGTCGACGTCCACTAGCTACCGCCGGTAACCAACCCCCGATTTCTCTGCGTCGTCCAGTTTGGCGATGAACTCATCGTCCTTAGTATCGTCGATTTCTATTGTCTTAGCATATACGTTGCTTTTGGTCGTCGTCCGTCCAGCTAGCGTCTACGATCAGTCCCTGGTTTTCTTTGTGTTGTCGTTGTCGAGTTTGGCGGTGAACTCGTAGTGCGTCCCCGAGTTTCTTTGTGTTGTCAATCGATTGCTTTTGTATTATTCATGCATTTGCGTGTTTAGGGTTTCAAATTTCGGATTTGCATAGCATGATTGGTAACTTGCTTTCGTTGAATTATTAATAAATCGTTTGATAATTGTTAATTTTATTGCATGCTTTATTCGTTGCATAATTAGAGATTCAAAATCCGGATCTGACAACATTAATAACGCTCTTTCGTGGAACTATCAATAAATCTTAGGGTAGTTTTAAATTTTTATAGCTTTATACATCATCATCTAATTTTGTTCTTCGAATTAGTAATAAAACCGATGGTTATTATTACCGAGGTATGCTATCATTATCAACAGTTTGCAATACAAATTGTTTTTAATGACACCATGAACATTTTAAGTGGATTGTGTTAACAAAAAAAAAATTCTAAGTTTTAACGATTTTTAATGTCATTATAAATATTTGACATATAATGTATTAGTAATATCTAGAAAGTATAATGACCTTTAATTGCTATCATTATCAAAGTTATTGGTTGCTGTATCAACAAAATACATGATAGTTATTCATGGCATCATCGTTATCAAGGTTTTCGAAGGGAGTTATCAATAAATTGGTGTAACATTATTAACAATTAGTTCTCGTCATTATCAATGATTTTACTTTCATGTGCGTCGGAGATGGAGACGCAATATGGTTGATGACCATTAGATCTGATCATTATCAATGATTTTTAGTTGCATTTTAAGTGAAACACAAGCTATAAATAATTTTTATATCGTTATCTACATTTTCAGAAGATAGTTATTCGTAACATGTACCATGGGTATTACCCATTTAGATGCAAACATTATCAATAATTTTGCTTGTACTTTCAATGCCAACAGTTTACATATGAATGATAAATAGTGCCATTACAACGTTTCAATGCAAGCTCTTATAATATTAACATATTGATAAATATGTTGAAATCGTTAATAATGATAAGATGTATTTTAACAATTTATGTCACAATATAAACTTTCAAAATGTAGAATACTTATTAATGTTTTCATATAACATGTTTTCTCCCATTCATTAACAGTATCTCATCCATTATCAACTTATCAATTTTGTTACTGTTATCTACGCTTATGAAAGAATTATCAATGTTATGCACCATCATTATTCACGTTTTGAAAGTTATTATCAATTTTTAATATGAAGTTGTTAAGGTTTGGAATAGGATTGTCAATGAATTACCATATCACAGCGTCAATGAATAATTATATTATCAAATTATTATATTTTACATTTACTATTAACGTCACAAGGTATTATCAATGTTTTTGAATTAAGTTTTATTCATTTATTATATCATTATCAACGCCGAGGCATTATATTATTAATGATATCACTATTATTGTTTACAAATAATATTCAATGTTTTATGATATCATTATTAATGATTTTTCATCATTTTTTAATGAATAATGATTATTAACCTCCTCGTCGACAGTGAAGCGCAAACTCAGCCGACGAGATTGAAGCGTGAGTGAGACGACTTTCCATGGCGATGGAGAGTGCGGTGGCAGCCTGGCAGGGGCAAAATTAAGCGAGACGACGTCAAATTGGCGGAAAAGATGAAAAACACTAGTGGCTTGGGTTCGGGATTGCGACTGAGTTGGATTGGGACGGCGGCTGGTGCGATGAAGCTCCCGTCGATCTCAGAGGGATGGTGGAGGCTCGTATGGCGGGATGGCGCTGCTGTCGTAGAGTTCTTTCTCAACGGCTGCCGGCGAGAGAGGGGTTGAGCGGTTGCCGGCGAGGAATCGACGTTGGTCACTTTTGGATTAGAGTTACGGTGAAAATGGATTAGGGTTTTAACTCTTATTTTTTTATTAACTATTAATATTAATTATATTTTCATAATACCTTATTTACCCTTAATAACTTATTAACCACTTACCTTCCTTTAACTAACCAAATTCCTATTGACCAATAGGAGAGCTTTAAGCATATGCTTAAACTTATAGGCTTAAGCACAGGATCTGACCCGCCTTTCATTCTAAATCTTTTTAACTACTGGAATATGTTTAATTCTTTCTAATTGTGTTCCTTTTATTCTTCTTTGGTCTTGATGTATTGATGATCGATTAGTTTATATTTTAACTGTTTTTAAAGGTGCTTCTAATTGAATTAGGCCTTTAAATAGATATTCTAATATTGATTTTAAATATTTATTATTATATTCTAGTATATTTATTATTATTCTTGATATTCTTTTATTCTTTTTACTAATTTATCTATTTTACTAAAAAAATTGATTTTTCATTCTAGTAATACTATGTTTAGAAAACAAGGCAGAAGGTTTGTATTCACTTTTCATTGCTAAAAGGCCAAGACTTTTGGCTATATTCTGGTTTGTCTGGAATCATGGAATTGGAAACAAATTTTGAAAACAAGGCAGAAGGTTTGTATTCACTTTCATCAGTAGGGGCAACAGATTTGCTGGAATTCAGAGAAAATGGAGGTATTCTCCATAAGAAAGATCTGAGAGGTACTTAGGCCTAAAAGGAAAAAAGTGTCATGGTCAAAAGTTTTATGGAAGGGTAGCTCTATACCCAGAAATAGGTTCCTAGCATGGTTGATCATCAGGAAACTTGTAAATACAAAAGAGAAGATGTTGAAATGGGAATTTCTGGTAGTGTAGGGTGTGTGTCTTGCAATTGTCCTCTTGAGACGATTGATCACTTGTTCTCTGTCTGTCCTAAGTATAGGAGTTTGTTTGTGAAGCTGTTTCGTAGGAGTTCTGAGGTTACACAGCTGCATAGCTCTTTGGAGGAGGAAATCGATTGGCTGCAGCATAGCTTTGGGAATGTCTTAGTTCATGCGCAGGTTGGCAGAGGAACATGACATAGCTTGGTTAGTCATTTGTGGTGTGAAAGGTGTAGCAGGATTTTAAGTGAAAACTGTAGGGATAGTGATGTATTGTGCAAGATCATTAGAGACGAGGTAAAGGGGATATTTGGAACATAAAATATTGAGTCCTTTTAGTATTTTGGTAGATAATACATTTTAGGAATTTTTTTTCTTTCCCTAACTAGCGAGGTGTTTTAAAAGTTTTGGAAGGTTTAGAAGGTTTTCTAATTTTTATATTAGATAAAAAACTTGTTGAATTATAGTTTGGATGTTTTATAAGTTTTGGGTAACAAAAAGTAATTAATAATTAGGATTGGATAGAAAACTAGACAGATGCACATTTTGGCGACTTTTATGGTACCCAATGCCCTATTCAAACTAAATTGGTACGTATTGCCTAATTCTCAAACTTAAGTAATACCCGAGTTATTTACTCTGATTCTATCTTATACCATCAACAGGATTATGTACAAAATATATAAAGGCAAAATATGGGTTGGAATTCTCCCATTTCAAATTTCGTGACCTGAGAGTGAATCCTGAGAGTGAATCTAGGAAGGTCATTTTTGTCGTTGCAACTAGTTCATATTTTTATATTAAAAATGTTGTCATTGGGGTTTGAACCCTAGTCACTTCAATAAAGAAAGAGCATTATAACCAACTAGGCAACGCTTTATTCATTGTTATTTCCTTGATTGAACTCTAGAAATATGTTTGGTGATGATGCTTGTATATTTATATTTTATCTTAAGTTATTGATATTTTATAGAAAGATATTAGTTTCGAAATCGGAACTCAAGTAGTATTGATTCAAACATTAATATTATATTGTATGTGTTGTTTAGTTCAGACAAAATACAGAAGTATAACCAAAACATAGACCTTTGTGACGAGTATAATCATTGTTGAGCTGATGGATTCTTCCATTGAATGATAAGAAATTTTCAAAGGTAGTAGCCCCTCTTTATGTCTCTGCATGGCAGAGGGAAACTTGATTGCGACGCTCTCCAAAAGCCCTTGTTTCTCTTGATCCCTTTCGTGTCGCCGTCTATGTGTGGGAAGAATTGAGACTCATCTTGAGTGAGGGTGAGGCTCAAATGGTAGACTGATGGCCATGAACTACGACGGAGGCAAAATCTTTCAGATTTAGAAGAAAGTCGGCGAAGGGTTTTTAGGAGGAGTTCAACGATGTTGGTGGAGGATTAGCAATTTTAGGGGTTTTTTATTTTGTTATCTTGATTGATTAAGAAGGAGCCTTTAGTAATATTAATTTTTAAGTTAGGGCAATAATGTAAAATTATGGCAACTTTTAGCGGTCCACATCTACAAAATATATAAAGGCAAAACATGGGTTGAAATTCTTCCATTTCAAATTTTGTGGTCTGAGAGTGATTCTAGAAATGTCATTTTTGTCATTGCACCCAGTTCATGTTTATATATTAAAAATGTTATCATTACAGTTTGAACTTTGGTCATTTGAATGAAGAAAGAGCATTATAACAAACTATACTACATTTTATTTATTGTTACTTCTTTAATTGAACTCTATGAATATGTTTGGTGATGATGATTCTACATTTATATTTTATCTTAAGTTATTTATATTCTATAGAAAGATAGTTTTGAAATCGGAACTCAAGTAGTATTGATTCAAACATTAATATTAAATTGTATGTGTTGTTTAGTTCAGACAAAATACAGAATTGTAACCAAAACATAGACCTTTGTGACGAGTACAATAATTTTTTTGTGACAAATCTACACATAGTATAATGATACAACTGGAAAATGAGAGTCTCATTTCAAATTTCATGGCCCGAGAGTGATTCTAGAAACCTCTTTTTCGTCATAGTGCCCAATTTATCTTTATATCATGTGTAGATTTGTGATACAAAATTATTATATTTGTCATAAAGATCCATGTTTTGACTACACATATGTAATCTGTCTAAACTGAACCACAAATATAATTTATTATTTAATATTTGAATCAATGTTACTTGAGTTTCGATTTTACAATTAATCACTTTCTATAAAATATATTGATTCAGGTAAAATACCTTTCCTACTTGGTTGAAGAAGCTCTTTCTATAAGATATATTCAATGTTTTAAGATTTTCTATTTAAGATTTCGTGAAGCGAGAGTGAAAGTAGGAAGAGTATTTTTATCATCACAGTTATTATCTACTTCTTATGCAAAAGTATCAATATCAAGATTTGAACCATGATCTCTTCAAACAAAAACAATAATCAGAACCAATTACACTTAACAAATTTCTTTTATCTTCATAAATTGTAAACATGCACTAATTGAAGATTTGAAAAGCAGATGACTTTTTTTCACGATTAACAAGCCTATCAAATCTTCTGAAAAATAAAGTTTCATATGTGATTTATAATTTTTATAACATATAAATGACGGGTAATCTTAAAATTGCAACACAACTTTCATTGCTTGAAATATTGCATATCGAACTGCAGTATTGAATATGCAAAAGCGATGTATAATTCTTTAAATTAATATGAATTTTCAGAACTAATACGAAACAATAATATTTTGTACAAACTATAAGTGACTGGTTCTCTAAAATTTTAACATGGTTAACTGCTAAACGTTAAACTCTTGCTAATCGGGCATGAATGGACACGACAATAATGAGACGATATCGAGTTTGATGTGATGTGCATTTCGTGAGTTTTAGATCGGATGTGTTGATCACATTATAGGGCAAGAACATATAAATGAGTTATAATTAACCTTATTATACAATTTTTACTCTTTATAATAATTAATTTGATCTTAATATTTGTGATGTTTGAAGTATTATATGTATGATTTAGAGGTATATTTATTATTTGTGACATCAGTTGTAGTTTATTCAAATGTAGTATTTCTTCAGGTAGTCAAAATCGAATACTGGATGCATTTATTACTGTTTTTATCTTGGTGTTGTGAATAAGTGAAAACTTAATCATCATAATGCATATAACTATACCTATGCACATGGTAGAGCTAACACGACACAGTTAGAGCATACCAAGAAAACAATGTATATGGATCGGCCATGTACAAGAATGGATGCTTCATGGGTCGTACTTGACTTAAACTTCAACGGCTCGTGCACAAGTGCGAGCACCACATAGTCTATATTGGTGAACTCGTGTTTTATGGAGAAATGCGCCATTTGATAAAAATAAAGCAAAATATTAAAAAAATAACATATAAAATTTGAATAAATGAGTAGTTTCTCACATCAACGACGGCTCATATTCTAAAAGTTTTATAAAATACATTCATTGTTTATTTTGAGACTCAAACCTTTTTCAATGTATACAACTAAAATTTCATTTATAAAATCTTTCTTGATTAACTTCATAGCTGAAAAGTCTTTTTTACATCTTGCAGTAATAACAAACAATGCCAACAATAACTTTAGAAGCAAGTAAAGTGAAGAAGAAATTGAGATTTAGTATTTCTTTGCAAATGTGTGTGAGGGAGGGAGATTTTTTTGTCTACAAATTTGAGGAAGGGTTGAAACTCATATATAATTTGTTTGAATATTGAATATTGCATATTGAATAGGAGTATTGAACATTTTGGAAGCGATATATAGTTCTTAAATTAGTATTAATTTTCAACCCGGTTGATCAATAACCTTAGACCTTTTGCTAATCTGACATGGATTTAATAATCATAAGATGAGATTTAGTTTGATATGACGTCGGTTCAAAACCATTTTTTATGTGTAATGAATTTGTACGACAAATACATTGTCCAACTAACTGTTAACGACAGGTTAGCATCATGTCATATATATTTCAAATCAACCAACTTCAGATTCATTATCAACAGTGTGGTAAAAAAGAATGTTCTCTATTGGGGAAAACTTAAATGACATACTAAACTCTATGAGACATTTTCTTCCATTCTAAAGGTTGATTATGTATGTATTATGAGAAACAACTCTAATATTCAACTATATGGTTTAATTAAGTAATGAATGATAATTAGTTATATTTTTTCATTCAATAATTATATGTAATGCTTAAATTATATTTTTCCTCTTTTCATGGAGGTCTAAACACATTATGCATAGTTGAATCACTTTCAGAAATATTATATGCATAACTAAAGTAAAAAACAATTATTTCATGCATTGCAAATCATTTATTTATTTATTATTATGTATTATATTTCTCGACAAATCTTTTTCAGCCAACGGGCCGGACCCTGTGCTATTATAGTATATTGTATAAAAAAGGATTGTTGTGGAGGAGTTGAAGTTGAAGAAAACAATTTGGTCTCTACTTTCAAACTCTTGCGAGTTGGGTCATGTGTGTAAATCATTTCGCCATATCGATGACGACTAAAAGGGCGATTTCTAGAGCCCCACTTTGAAAAATGAACTAGCTCACTTTCCCCCACTTTCTGTCACCAACCAATAATTCTTTGGAAGCCAAATCCCTCTTTTCCACCCATCCCTCAGAGAGATGCTTCCCAGAGCAGAGAACCCGACGGCCAGCGCCGGCAGCACCTGCCACGTGTTAGCTATGCCGTACCCGGGCAGAGGCCACATCAACCCAATGATGAACCTCTGCCGCAGCTTGTCTTCCAAACACCCCAACATCCTAATCACCTTCGTCGTCACCGAAGAGTGGCTCGCCTTGATCGGTCCTGATCACAAAGCTGCAGCAGATAGCGATAAGATCCGGTTTGCCACCGTCCCCAACGTAATCCCTTCCGAGCTAGTGCGGGCCAAGGATTTCCCTGGGTTCGTGAACGCAGTCACCACGAAGCTGCAAGCTCCGTTCGAGATGGTTCTCGATGAGCTGGAGCTGGAGCTGCCGGTGAACACCATCATCGCCGACACGTACTTGCTGTGGATGAGCGAAGTTGGGAATCGCCGGGGAATTCCAGTGGCATCGCTGTGGACGATGTCGGCCTCTGTTTTCTCCGTGTTTCTCCACTTTGACCTCCTCCGTCAACACCGTCATTACCCAATCGAGGATTTCTCAGGTGAGAAGTGAATTGAAGAAATTAAATCCCACTTTCATGGTTAACCCTAGAACTTTAATGAATCAATTTGGGGAATTTTTTTTTGCGATTGAGAATCCAGGGGTTGGAGAAGGGACGGTGGATTACATACCAGGGCTTCCACCGACGCCAATCTCAGATCTGGAACCGTTCATCAGCGAAGCCAGCCGGCAAGTCCTGCCGGTGGCGCTGGAATGCATTTCCCTCGTCTCCAGAGTCCAGTGCCTCCTCTTCACTTCGCCTTACGAGTTCGAACCGAACCTCTTCGATGCTCTAAAACGCCATTTTGCTTTCTCGGTATACCCAATTGGGCCCTCCATCCCGTATCTGAAGCTTCAGGCGGACGACACCATCATCAATGTCCAATACCTTCAGTGGCTAGACGCTCAGCCCAAGGCCTCGGTGCTCTATGTCTCAATGGGCAGCTTCCTCTCTGCCTCAAAACAACAAACGGAAGAAATCGTCGCCGGCGTGAAGAACAGCGGCGTTCCCTTCCTGCTGGTCTCGCGAGGAGACGGAACAATCGGCGGCGGCGGCGAAAGATGTGGGGAGGGAATGGCGGTGCCGTGGTGCGACCAATTGAGGGTGCTCTGCCATGACTCTGTTGGAGGGTTCTGGACGCATTGCGGGTTGAATTCGACGCTGGAAGCTGTGTTTGCCGGAGTTCCGATGCTGTGTTGGCCTTTGACGTGGGATCAAATCCCTAATTGCAAGTCGATTGTGGATGACTGGAAAGTTGGACGTAGGGCAAGGAAGAGATGGGTCGGCGGAGGCGAGGAGTTGGTGACGCGTGATGAAGTTGCGGATATGGTGAGGCGTTTTATGGATTCGGAGAACGGTGAGGTGAAGGGGATGAGGGAGAGGGCGTCGGAGCTCCGGGGAGTTTTCCGGGCGGCGGTTGCAGATGGAGGATCATCGGATGTTGGCCTGGATTGCTTTGTTAAAGACATCTCTAACCAGTTCCGGGCCAGTTAACGAGATTAAACAAATTAGTGTAGCAATTTGGACCAGGCCTTAGGCCCAGCCCATTTACGTAGTTTATCACTTCAATAAGACATGTATTTTTCATTTAGGCCCAGTGCCATTAGATTATTCAGACTTCATCATACTCAAAGTGCCTTTATTTAGGGCTTTTAAGTTCTTCACTCTAATAGGTAAATCATCACCTTATACAAGCCTCGAGCAAGGATCAATATTCAATAATAAGAAAACTAATTGGGAACTCTGAAGTCATGAATCTGAATGTTGTCCACATTCTGCTTCTTGTAATCACTGCGATTTCTAGTGGCATAGAACTTTCCCCAATTGTAAGGCAAGTACTTGGGAGGATCCTTCTCGCTCACAAGCTCCTCCAATGGCTTCACCATAACATGGTGGGATGGCACCAAAAAAAGAGCAATCGAATACCTCTCCTTCTCCCCATTCACAACTGCCCTGTGCTCCGCGCTCTTGTACCGTTCGTTGCTCCAAACCTAAGCACGTAGTAATAAAGTCGAAACGTCTTGGTTACAAAGAAATGTACGAGAAAATTTTCAATTTAGAATGTATGTATTAGTTGCGATTTTCAAAATTAATTGTGTACTCGAAATTTTAAAAACAAACCTGACAAATGTCCCCAACGTTGATGATCAATGCAGTAGGATCAGGTTTCACAGGAACCCATTTACCATTGCGCTTAACCTCCAGCCCACCAACATCATCCTGAGCAAGCACAGTCAGGAAATCGAAATCTTTATGACGACCACAACCAAGAGTGAGATCGGAAAAGGGGCAAGGAGGATAGTGATTGATCCTTAAAAAGCTTGTTTGCTCTTCAAAATAGCCCTTCAGCCTACCACCAGGCAGCCCTAAGCTCAAGCAAATAATTTCCATCAACTTGAAAGCTAATTTCTCCATCTCTCCTGCATACTCCTGACAGACAACCCTAGGACGCGAGTTCAGACAATATTAGTTATCGACATGTCGAATATAGAAAGATTATCCAACACAGTTTAATTTAAGTTCAAACCTATCGAAAGTTACATAAAAAAATGTGAGATCGTCACCTGAATTGAGACGGATTTTCAGGCCACGGGTTGGTTATGGTTCGCAACTCTTGACAATCTGGGTCGGGCGAGGCCGGTATCAACGTGGAATCATCGATCAAGAAATCGTAAACTTCTTTCCAGTCTCTGACGTTCTTCGTATGCTCGCCATCGTGATACCCTACAGGATTCACTTCATCTCTCTTCGCCTTCTTCTTCTCATCCATGGGTTGATCAAAGAACTCTTTCGAAGTCTCCTTCATCGCCTCCAACAAATGCAAGGGAACTCCATGGTTGATCACTTGGAAGAAACCCCACTCCTTGCACGCATTTCCCACCTCCTCCACTATCCTTTCAATGTCTCCCGAAAGATCGATCACCGGGACTTCTTCCGGCCCTATGGCTGCAACATTGACGTTTGGTCGGTTCTCCATGTCTACGATGAAAGACGGATCAAGCTCGAACGACGTCGTAGTAGCCATGCAGAAGCTAACTCCCCCACGGTTTTGGTGAGAAAGCGACGAGGTCCATGAAGAATACTTGTTTGCTTTGATGGGGTTGGAGAGAAGAACGCGGCGAGAGGCGGAGGCGTTGTGATTAATTGGTGGTTGCAAGTGAAAGATGCGCAGTAATTGTGAACTTAGATGCGCCATTTTTCGGATTCTAGCTAGCGAGAGGGAAAGACGAGATTGTGCTGTGATAGAGAAGATATGGGGTGAGAGCTGGTTCTTTTATACTCGCGTATCATATATTCATGATGGATGGTAGATGAAAGAAGAAGAGTGGGAAACCCCTTTCGTGATGTTGAAAGGGCAGAAGGTGCGGTGCGTCCATGGCTGCCCTAGCTAGGTACAATTTCAGAAGTAAAATTTGAAGTGGACTGACAGTAATATATGAACGAAATTTCAACATCAATGTTCGCAAACAAAGAAGCAGCGGCTCGATTAATGGGAGAAGGGCCTAGCTAGCTGCTTCGAGTCTATCTCATCTTTCCCATATGAGAAATATGCCGTTCTAACACTCAACTCTAATCCAAGATGTCACTTTGTTACACTTTGCTAATGATGGGAAATAAGCTGCTCGATCTCCCCTACGTTTCCAACACTACTTAGAGAGTTCTATTCCAGCACGGAAAAACATCTGCTTTTTTTTTTTAAGGTCATATAAGTTGACTTTTTGTGGTTAAGGTACTATTATTAATGGATTCGAAGTTAGAACTTTCAGGTTAAAGACTAGTGATAATACTACTAAACCAAATCGTTATTCGTTGGGAAACAACCTGCTCTTAATTCGACTGTGTTTGTGCTTATAGAATCTCTTGATTCGATTGTGTTTGTACTTACAGAATCGACTGGACGATTGATAACCCTTAATTTATTATCGAGTTTTTGTTCAAGATATAGCTTGCTTTACAGTTTAGAATCTCATTATTTTGTGGTGTAGAAGGGAGCATTATCACTCGTTCGCTTAGTAACACACCCATTTTATTTCCACGTCTATACGTTCGGTTGATTTGAGAGTTCATTTTTTCCTGCTACTTCTTCACAAGGAAGCGCCACTTGTTTTTAAGTTTGATTTCAGCTTTTTCGCCCTTTCCACTTGTATAAATTTACATTATCTGTGAATCCACTTGGATTCGAATCATGCTCAATTGTTCAGATATGAAATTATGTCATTTACATGTGCATACTGTCGCCCATGCTGCAGATCATGATACTTTATGATCCATCAACTTGGCGGAAAGAAAAAAACCAAAGAAAAATAAATCCAACATGCATGGCAAAATAACCCACCCAACCTATTTGGCATTTGCTGCTCATCTTATCTTTATACGGCATGAGAAGGGATCCACTTAGCACTTTCAAAACCCAAATTTTTTTTAAAGAAAAAAAACTGATGAGGGGACTCGGAATGGCGGGCAGGTCCGGGACGGGTATCATGATATCCATACTTGTCCCGTAGCAGGTCGGGTAATTAATTATTGGTTGCAGGTCGGGGCAGGTCGACCCAATGGGTATGCAATTTATATGGAAAATATTAAAAATATTTGTTAATTTCATTATAAAACCAAGAAAACAAACCATATTATGATAAAACGTAGTTAAATTATTTGAGAAATTGAGGTTTTCACTAATTTACAACTTTGTTATAGCTAAAATATGATGTATAAAAAGAAAATCCTAAATAATTTTACTAAGATCACATGTAATTTACGCAAGAATGGGTCAAGAATAGGGCAGGTCGGGTCGATGAGAGTACCCATGCTCGCCCAACCCCTGCCCGCCTATGGGGCGGGTCGGACCAACCCCAAAACAGGCCAAACAGGTCGGATAAAATGGGTCAGGTTTAAATTGCCATCCCTAGCCAGCTCTCCCTCTCTCCTTCTCCTATGGCATTCGATTGGTTGCTGGCTCATTACAATGATGATGACAATCTTCTCACGCTGCCTATGGAATCAAAGGAAGTCTCAAGCTTGGAGGATTAGCAGGTTGCTACAGCCCCTCTCCCAAGACGAAGGGTTGGAGCCGATATTCGTAGAATACTCGTTGTCCTCGTCCCATCTCCATAAACGCGATAACAAACAAAACTATGGCTTATTTGCCATGAAAGATTGATGCTCCAATATAAGGAATGGTAAAAGGAAGCTTGGGCTTGTCCTGACGGAGAACAACGTGTCTGTTCTCCATTTCGCTAAACGTAGACGATTATCCAAAGTGATCGGCTGGTGGTTTAAGATTCATTCAATGGAAGAATTGGATATGGAGGGATAGATCAATTCTGAACCCTTGTTGTTTGCCAACAGCAAGACCGAGGATGTCACCTCCTCTAATTTGTTCGTCACCGGTGCGGGTTTATCTTTTTCAGGGTGCAATACAAAAAACCTGGATGTTTAGTGTACCATCGCTGACCGGAAAAACAACGTCGACATTATTCGGATCCGTTGTCCGGTTCGACGCGAGTTTGTTAGGGAAATATTCCTTTCTGATATGATCACCGCATTAAGTGGGATTTATCATAAAAACATTATCCCATTTTTCATATTAAGTGTCCATCCGCTAATAAAACTCTAATAAACCTAAACCGAGATGTTGCGGGGAACCCTAGTCAGGAGGTCTGTCTTTTCAATAAATGTCTTAGCCCTAATCCTTCTACTCACATCTCTCCTATTCGTCGAGTAAGGGTAGCGGCAAGAGCTTCTGCGGACAATCCTCTCCCTATGGTCGCCCAACGCTTAGGTACCTTGTTTTCCCCTACCCCTTTCCCTTGGCAGCCGAAACCAAAGTTGTGCATTGCATATGGGCGGCTGCTCACGGCTTCCAACTTATGCACTGTCCGGCTCCCCCCGTCCTGGGAACTTACTCACCGAATGCATGGCCATGTTTCATCCACCCTCATGCAACATGGATGAGCAGCTTGCTAACAATGCTTCTTCTTGCTTACAGGATCACAAGATGGCTCACATTACCTCGGATCAGGAGGTGCAGTTCTTGATGGAGGAGGTGCAATCGACGAAATACCAGGCTGCCCAATCTCTCCTGGGACAGATCTTTACTGAGAATAGGGTATCAACCATGGAACTGAGAGAATCGGTAATTCCACCTTGGCTAATCCAGGACGAATCAGGGTGGTTATGGCAAAATATGGCCTGCTCGAGTTTGTGCTTCCCAGTGAATCCTGAAGAGGCTAAAATCTGGGTGCTCAAATGGACCCCGTGGGTGATAAATGATAAGATCCTCCATCTATGCCCATGGCCTCTTGTCATTACGAAGAAATTTTTTGATGACCTTGTGATTGTCCCATTCCGGATTCAATTGTTGGATGTGAAAGAAGATTGTTGCAAACAACAATTTGGGCGGAAAGTGGTGAATACGACTGTTGGCAAAGTGCTGGAAGCAGACGTCTTTGCCAGTCAGGATACGGGTCGTTGGTTTGTGAAAGTCAAGAGGCTGATCGATTTCACTAACCGACTTTGATCACAGATTATGGCTTCTAATGATGACACCGGGTGCTTCTGGATTAGTCTGAAGTACGAATTCCTCCCCAGTTTTTGCAACCACTGTGGGAGGGTGGGACATTCGCTACGAGCATGCACCTTTGATCCACCAACTCGCAAGGAAAAACTTGGTCCACATATGTCGACCAAAAAACTGGTTACTAGGATTTATGATACGGAAGAACACAATCAATCCTTCCCCAGAGGTGTAAAATTTGTCTGGGTCAACAAGGATTATCGTGAGTCTAAGACTAGCAGAAATAGTGCTGATGGGAATCAATTCTGCCATGACGGTGTGAATCGTGTTCAGGGCCACCTGGCTCAGCCTCGTTCCCGTAATCAAAGTGCGTTGGCTGCCAATTCTCAAGGGAATGGGGCGATGCCTCGCCGGCTGAGCCCACGAGGATTCAAGTCACGAGGTCGCCTAAACTCAAGCTGGGACGTTCGCACACACCTGCTGCTACCCCTGTGCGCGACCATATCGACGACTCTCGCTGAGGACGATTCCCTTGATGGCGAAATGAGAGGGACGAGTTGGAAGAGATGGTTCGGCAGGATCACCTTGAGCATCACCAAAAGGAGATGAATTTCGAGGAGGGCTTCCTAGTATCGACTGCTGATGGAACATATGCTCTCCCGGAAACTGATCACACAGTGGTAAAAATTCCACCTGTCGAGACTCGGCGATGGAAGTTGATTTTGGATGACTCGGATGACGAGCTCCCCTCGCCAATGATCCCCATACAGCCCATGCCGGGACAACCTTCTGGTCACGAGGAGAAGAAGAAAGGAAAGAGCTTGGTGATGCTGGGCAATGATAACTTGGCGCTGAATAAATAAATAAAAAGAAGCGCTTGGCCTCTATCTTCGACAACAAGACACAGCTGGCGGCTTCTTCTTCTCACCCTCTATCTGTTGCTGATAATGTCTCAAAGAACCAGGGCCACAACCGCGCTACCCAGGGTAAGGTGAACCGCAAAAGGAAGGGATAAAAAGCCTTTGAGGTTGAGCACCCACCCGACTCGCCTTCCCCAACGAAGGTGGAAGAACAAATGCCGCTCGATTCGATCGAGAAGAGCACAGAACGGGAGGCGTATGTGGCCTCTCTTTTGGAGGAATCCGATTTGTGATCAAAAGTAGATCTCCTACCGCTGACCCTGTTCGACAAACAATTTCAGGCCAAGTGCGACCGGTGGTTGCTGCGTTTGAGGCAGGCATGATGTCTAATAAAGATAAGGAGTCACTAGAGAAAACAGAGGGTGAAATGGTGATGGAGTTACATAAGTATGACTCTAATTTTAAGGGTAATGGGAACCGTAAACGCTCACTGCAGGAGATGGATGGAGAATTTGAAGAAAATCACACTCCTAAGAAGTAATTTGTGGAAGACCCGATTGAGACTGAAAAGGTGGAGGAAGCCATCCTCGAGTGGCCCCAAGCAGATAAATGAGGCTACTGGCCTGGAATGTGAGAGGAATTGGACCATCACTCACATTTCAAACAATGTTTGGTTTATTTCGTTCGAACAAACTAGACCTTGTGTTCTTTTCTGAAACAAGATCGTGTCGGAGAGTAGTTTCCCGTAGAATGCGGGGTTTAGGGTTTGATTCTTCTTGATGTTTTTTTGTTGATGCTATCAATGACTATCAATGCATTTGGTGATCTTGTTATAGGTTGGTCCCCCGAAGTTGATGCTTCGATTTTTTTTTCATTCCAGTTTCTGCATTTGTACTAGGATTAATGAAATGGGTTTTTGTATTTTGTGATTGGTGTTTATTTGAGTTGTTACGTCTCTTCACCAGCTAATCAATTAACACAATTGCGCGCAATATGTGAGAATCTCCATTTACCCTATGTGGTCATTTGGGGATTTCAATGTTACCCTCAAAACAAAAGTAAAAAAGATGGAGGTATCCCGTGGAATGCCTCCCAATCGATAGATCTCATGAATTTTGTTCCAAATCTGGGGTTGCATAATACGGGGTTCCAGGGTGATCATTTCACCTGGACAAACAAACATATGGGGATGGCTTGTATTCGTAAAAGGCTTGATAGGGTTCTATGTTCACAGTCTTGGATTGATCACTTTCCAGATAGCCTAGTCAAGCACTTCACAGATTAGCGGTCTGATCACCGGGCCCTACTTTTTTCAGATAAGCACTATGTCCGGATTTGTCGCCCACTGTTTCGTTTTGACGCCCGCTGGGTGGATAATACGGAAGTTAAGGAGATGGTGACATATGTCTGGCTGGAGACAATCCAAGGTAACCCGATGTTTCATCTTTGGGAGAGGCTTAAGCGACTCTGACATCTTCTATATGATTATAGGTGTCAATCGGGCGGGTTCGGGCTGGGTTCAATCGGGTTCGGGTTCAAACGGGTTGCGGGTTAGTCGGGTTGCGAGTTCATCGGGTTCGGGTTCATCGGGTTCGGGTTCAAACGGGTTGCGGGTTAGTCGGGTTGCGGGTTCATCGGGTTCGGGTTCAATCGGGTTGCTGGCAAATCGGGTTGCGGGTTCATCGGGTTTTGGGTCGGGCTGGTTGCGGGCGGATCGGGTTTTGGGTTGTTCGGGCCAGGGCATCAAGTAACTTAACTCATTACTCATTTCCAACTTACACATTTTATTACACTAATTTAAAATATTTTCTCAACTTTTTAACCAATTTATTTCTACCTCGTATATATATACTTTATTTTTTTGAAAAAAACTAGTCAAAATGTTAAATCAATTTGTATGACTTGCAAACTTGTTATGTAATTAATCATAATTGGTAAAGTATTATAGCTAATAGTAATGGTGATATCAATATTTGCAACCAAAAGACAACATTAATTGTTTATTTGATATTTTAGTATTAATTCAGTAGTAATTGGATTAAAGTATCTCGTTTAGTATAACCATGCAAATATGGTATTTGGTGTGTGGTATTTGGCAAAAGCATAGTGATAAAAAGAGTTATTTCGAAATAACTCATTGCCCAAATAACTTCAGTAAACTGTTGCCAAACGAGTTATTTGTAAAATTGTTCGAATTATCCTAAAAATTGAACCATTAAAGATTAGCTATCAAATTTAGTAAAATTATTGTTACTTCAATCATAACTTACTCAATAGCATATATCCTATACACTTAGCCTTACCCTCAATCAACAATATTAAGTTAGTATATGTTGTTGATTGTATACCCTAAACCATCAATACATTATACACTAACCACATAACATATACCCTATACCCTAACCATATGTCTTTGAGTTGTGATTTTGCTAGTATAGTTAATTTAAAAGTGAAATTCATACTTTGATTTTCAAAACATAGATAAAGAGTGATATTTGCTAATTGTTATACCCTAACCATATATCTTATACTTTACACCACATACCTTGTACCCTAACCACGTACCATAAACATAAATTAAAAAGGGATCTCCTGCCCTTAAAGACTTCAAATGACTTCAAGTGAACATATGTTAATAAAAAACTTAGAACCGTCAAAACCATCAATATCTTATACCCTAACCATATACACCCTAAACCACATGTACCTTATACCCTATACCCTAACCATATACTTTATATCCTAAACAACGAACCATCAAAGATTACTTATCAAGTTTAGTATAAATTGTTGTAACTAATGGTTAATTTATTTACTAGCCCATAAACAATTACATACATATATATATTAGCATTCAAAGCATATAAGAATAATTTTAACTAGTCATGCCCTCCATATAAAAGTTAAACATTCATATTTCAAAAGCTAAAATTATGAAAACACCAAAAAATTGAAAACACCAAATTTGTTTCTTCCTTTCTTTTCACAAAAATACTAAAATTTCCCTCCTTCTTTCTACTTCCATACATTAGAAAACTCAATTTTCCCTCCTCTTTCTCTTCCATAAAATTGAAAGAACCAAATTACCCTATTCTTTCCTTCTACAAAAAGTTGAAAACTCAAAAGTTTCCCTCCTTATTTCTCTTTCATAATCCCAAAAATCAAATTTTCCCACTTCTTTCTCTTCCCACATATCAAAACCACCAAAATTCCCACTTGTTTCTTTTCTAAAAAATTCAAAGAACCAAATTTCCCTCTTCTTTCTCTTCCCAAAAACTTGAATACACCAAAATTTCCCTCTTCATTTAAAAACATCAAATTACCAAATACATTACTTTACTTTATTTATATTTAATTGATAATTTTATTGAATAGTTTAATTAATCAAAATTTTAATTTATATATTATATTAATATTGTCATGATCTCAAATGACCTTCATGTTTCAATTTTTGTAATTTTCTTAAAATACGTAATATCAAGTGAGTTTCATATTTTTTAAATTTCCTATACGAAATGAAAAATAATTTTACTTAAGTTTAGAATGAAAAACTTTATTTTGAAAAACTATGTATTGTATATTTTTATAATTATTCAAGTGGATTAGATGAAATTCGAGTTGAGTCGGTCGGGTTACGGGTTAGTCGGGTTCGGGTCAATCGGGTTCGGGTTAATCGAGTTGCGGGTTAGTCGGGTTGCGGGTTAGTCGGGTTGCGGGTTAGTTGGGTTGCGGGTCAATCGGGTTGCGGGTCGGGCGGGTTATGGGTTGTTGACTTTTAGTCAATTCGGGTTGCGGTCGGGTTGCGGTCGGGTTGCGGGTCGGGTTGCGGTCGGGTTAATCGGGTCGGGCTATGTTTTGACACCTATATATATGATTGGAGCAGAGCAGGCACAACCAATTCCCTACGTAATATCCACACTTAAAAGCTGAAATAGATCGTATTAGGCTAATCCATCCGATCAATTGGGATGAAGTGAAAAGTCTGGAAGTTTAATTAGGTCGACAATGGGAAGTGGAGGAAATCTATTGGCAGCAGAAATCTCATGTCCGGTGGCTGAAAAAGGGTGACAAAAAGACTTTTTATTTCCATACGGTTACGAGGGCCCATAGAAAACATAACTTTTTCGGGTCTTAGGAACGATGCTGGGGATTGGATTACAGAGGAGCATGGGAAGGCCGATATTGCCACTAATTTCTATCAGCATTTGTTAACCTCGGAAAATCAAGTGCATAACGTGATTGAAAGGGTGGCGGATCTTCCCATTTCTCCTACCGTTACCCCGGACATGAATGCAAATCTAACGGCTGAAGTCCTCCCTAGTGAAGTCCGAAAAATGGTCTTCTCAATGGGATCGAAGCAGGCCCCTGGCTCTGATGGTTTCACGGGGAAGTTCTTCAAAGCCTTCAGGGTATTGTAGGAGACTCGGTCATTGCGGCAGTCTGCTCGTTCTTTGTAACAAGTAAGATGCTCCAAAACTTTAATCACACCTGGTTAACGTTGATCCCTAAAGTTGATCAGATGGAGACCATACGTCAGCTCCGCCAATCAGTCTGTGCCAGTTCGTGTATAAAGTGATCACTAAAATTATGGCAGAACGACTTGCTATCCTCTTGCCTCAAATCATCTTTGAAGGACATAATGCTTTTATCCGTGAGTGGCAAATTGTCAAGAATATCCTCCTAGGACATGAGTTAATGCATTACCTAAAAATCAAAACACGCGGTAAGAAAGGTTACATGGTTCCAAAGGTTGACATGGAAAAAGCCTATGATCGAGTCGAATGGCCCTTTCTACTTGCGGTGTTAGAGAAGATGGGATTTAACTCTGTCTGGAGATGATGGATACACGAATGCCTCAAGTCAACGACGTTCTCTGTCCTCATGAATGGAACCCCTTCTGATTTCTTCTCTCCCTTCAGGGGATTACGATAAGGGGATCCTCTCCCCTCTGCTCTTTGTGATTTGCACGGAGGGGTTTGCGGCCCTTCTTCGAAAAGCCATCGCGAAAGGCAAACTAGAAGGAGTTAAGGTAGCTCCTAGGGCTCCCCGAATCTCACATTTGTTCTTTGATGACGATTCTTATCTATTCCTCCAAGGATCACTCCAGGAATGTACGATTCTTATCTGTACCCGACCTGCCACGGGGCGGGTCTGGATACCAAGAAACCCGCCTCAGACCTGCCCATTGCCATTTTTAATGATAAGTACTTGGAACTCTCTACCCTGATAGCTCGATCGAAGATGGCGACTTTTCGCTATTTAGAGGAGAAATTGTTAGAGAGGCTTCAGTGATGGAAATGGAGGACTTTGTCCTGGGCTGGGAAAGAGACCTTGATCAAGTTAGTTGCTTTAGCTTTGCCGTTGCATTTTCTGTCTTATTTCAAATTGCCTCTATCCCTTTGTCTTCTCTTGGACAAGCGTGTAGCCTGTTTCTGGTGGGGTGTTGAGGAGAGCCAATCCCGCATTCGTTGGATGTCGTGGCGTAATACGTGCATAAGTAAGCATGAAGGGGGTATGGATTTTCGTTGATTCGAACATTTTAATCAGGCCCTCTTGAGATTGGATGGCGAATGCTGAACGAACCTCATTCTCTCTTAGCCCGGGTTTATAAGGGGAAATATTTCCCCAATGGGTCATTTCTCACGGCTATGGCTCGTTCTCGTCTTTCTTGGTGATGGCAGAGAATTATGTTTGGCCGTCAGCTGTTAGAAATAGGTCTACGTTGGCAAATTGGGAATGGTCAGAAAGCTTTTCTCCTCAATTCTAACTGGATCCCTCAACAACATCCTCCTACCCCGGTGTATAACCCCCGTGTTCTACCTGGAGAGTGGGATCTAGCGGTGGCCGAGGTTCTCTGTCTAGGGGACAGGGACGGAGCCAGGATTTTTCAGTAGGAGGGGCCAACAAAGTTTTTTGAGACAAAAATATCACATCCATATTGTATACAATTTTTTATACAAAAACTGAAACCCGTTATGTGCAATCTAAACATTATGATGTATGTCGTTCGAAGTATTTTATCCTGCGATACTTCGATATGTTATAACCATAAGAACAGAACAACAACATGATAAAATGTTACTTAGAAATTATGTAAAATTCAACTTAAAATATGAAATAAACTGAAAATAAACATATCAAAGCTTGAATTCACATGAACAAGTGTGAAATTCGCTTTAAAAATGTGACATAAACTAAAAAAATAGACATAGCAGAACTTGAAATTACATGAAAAACGGGAAATAGACATATCAATACTTGAAATCATATGAAAAAAATAAGAAATTCGCCTTAAGAAAGTGAAATAAACCAAAAGAAAAAATAGACATTACATGAATTTTCCATTCAAACATGGTTAAAAGAAGAAAAGGTGGGGAACCGAACCCTGGCCATCCCTACCTATAAGGGATAATAAAACTTCTTCAACGAGTAGGCCAAACGCTAGATGTTGCTTTTATCTGACCACGTTTTCTTTTATCTTGATCTGCATTTTTAGGGGGGAGGGGGGGGGGGGGGGGCATGGACCCTCCTTGTTATGAGCTGGCTCCATCCCTGCCAGGGGAGGGGTGCTGGTGTGACCATAAGCTCAGCCAATGGTTTGACCCGTCTACCTGTCAAGTTATTTAAGTTATCCCACTGCCCAGACAGAATGTCGAAGACCGTTTGATCTGGCACGCTACTACAAATGGGGTTTTCACTGTTAAATCAACATATCACTTTGCGGTTGTCCTAGATTAGGAGAGGGAGCGGTGGCGGTCTCTTGCTAGTTGGATGGATAAGGCTAGCTGGATCCATTTGTAGGAGGCTAACATTCCTCCGAAATTGAAAGTGTTCGTCTGGCAAATCTTTAACAGAATCTTGCCCGTGACAGAAGCCCTTATTTAGAAGAAGGTTGATGTGCTCCCTCGTTTATGGATTGTCCAGTCGGTCGTGCCCTCTAGGAGTTGTCTGGCCTTGATTACCTTGGGGAAGGCTTACCTAGGCATACTTTCCATTTTTTCTGAAAAACTATTGTCTCTGGTACATCATCTCCCCTGTTTATGGCAGTGATTGTTGTCCTTTGGCAAATCTGGCGATCTTGTAACTGGGTCATCTTTGAGGGGAAACAGTTTAGGTTCTCAGCCTTGATGCGTCAGTTTAACCAGTAGGTTCAGGAATGGGTTTCTCTGCCGGTGGACCGTGTCCCCCTGCTATCCAGTACTCCCACCCCTTCTTTGGCTCCGGAGGAGCCTTCGGTGGTTATGTGTATGTGGGATGAGGCCACTAAGAGAGGGTCTCATTCGGCAGACGGGATGGTTATCATTTCCCTTGCATTGACGACCCTATGGTGCTGGAATTACTTGCTCCGATGGAGACATTATCTTTGGATGAAGTTTTCTCCGAATCTGATAAAGAGAACAATGGATTTGGCATAATTTTGGTATTTTAAGTATTTGCAGTGAACTCACTTGAATGTGTTAAAACTAGTTTTACACTTAATCAATTAAACACTTTGTTCATCCACATCCTAAAATATTTAATTATCTCTCAAATCTTTCTTATTTTCTCTCAGTTTTATAAACAATGCATAAAGAAACTTTAATTAACATTACATTTTAAGAAAAAACTTAGATTATATAAAGAATTTTATGATTATCAAGGATGGTGCGAGTGGATTTTCCTTGAATCATTTGTTATGTCATATATTACATTCTGCATAATTTTGATTATGATGATGGTTGCCATTTTAAAACCATAGTTCGTAAATGATATATAGGAAAACCAGCCCCACCCAAATTGGTTGCCATCCCTACTACCCTACCAACCACCTTCCCGGGCTGGCAGTTAGAGATAACGCAAAAGCCCATTCCGAGCTGATGGTTGACAAATGGCGATTGAGATCTCCATTATTAAACACAACTCTGAATAGCAAATCCGGGACACAAACTTCAACAAACCCTCTTACCATGAGCCCTCCAACTCAATTTTTCACAGCACCAAATGGCTGCAGCCGCCGGAGCCGACGCCATGTCGTCGCCGTACCTTACCCTGGCAGAGGCCACATCAACCCCATGCTCTACCTCTGCCAGATTCTCTCTTCCAAGAGCCCCGACCTTCTCATCACCGTCGTGGTCACGGAAGAATGGCTGGGCTTGCTCACCGCCGACAAATCTATCGCTGATTTCGCCTTCACCGACAACGTCATATTTGCCGCCATGCCGAATGTCACCCCGTCGGAGCTCGTTCGAGGATCATGTTTCCCTGCCTTCTACGACGCCGTTGTCACGAAAATGGAAGCTCCCTTCGATGACCTCCTCGACCGGATTGCAGGACCTCCGGTTACCGCGTTAATCTCCGATTATGAACTCAATTGGGCCATCCGAATTGGCCGCCGGCGGAAGATTCCGGTAGCCATGTTTTGTACTGTCCCGGGCAGACTATATTACCTATTCCATCAATTCGCCCGCGTAGAGGACCTTTCCCTGAGAGACCGTATCCTGGGTTAGTATTAAAAGCTCCCTTCAGTCTTGCCAATTCTTTTCAATCAAACGTCGCCATTTGTGATGTGCTCTGTTTTCCTTTCATAGACTCTGTTTTATTTTATTTTTTTAATGTTCTGTTTCGCCCAATAATGGTGACTGTAATTCTGTAAATGTGTGGTTTGTTTATGTCGTGTAGATCACAGAAAAGATCTTGATTGGGATGTTAATATCTTCAACTTTCCTAATTTCTTAAAACGAACTGAACGATTATAACCTGCTCTGTTTTTCTTCCATAGACTATGTTTTTTCTTTTGCTCAGTTTTAATTTCCACTTCAACAGTTAACTCTTTTAGTGGGTTTTTGTTGCATAGATCACGGCGACGATCTTGAAGACTATTCGATCCATGGAATTTCTCCTCCGGATGTGGCAGATCTACAAGCCATATTCAGAGGGGATGACCGGGTTATCATGAACCAAAGCTTGGAGTGCCGTTCTTGGATTCCGAAAGCTGAATTCCTCTTGGTGAACTCCGTCGAGGAGCTTGAGCCTGAAGTTTTCAAGGCTCTAAGATCTAAGTTCCAGTCCCCAGTATACCCGATCGGACCCACCATTCCTTTCCTGAAACTCAACAACAACAACAACAAATTTCCAGATACTCAACAAGCATCCTATTTGCAATGGCTAGATTCCCAGCCTGGAGGCTCTGTTTTGTATGTATCATTAGGAAGTTCTTTCTCCATCTCCAAGCAGCAAATGGACGAGATGGCTGCGGGTCTTAGAGACAGCGATGTTCCTTTCCTTTTGGTGGCTCGCGGGGAGAGGGATCGGTTACAAGAAAGATGTGGTGGTGGTGAGAAAGGGATGGTGGTTACATGGTGCGACCAGCTGAAGGTGCTGACCCATGGTTCAGTGGCAGGGTTCTGGACGCATTGCGGGTGGAATTCGACGTTGGAAGGTGTTTACGGTGGAGTTCCGATGCTTACTTTCCCGCTGATATTCGATCAGGTTCCGAATAGTAGGCTGATTGTCGAGAAATGGAGGATTGGCTGGAGGTTGAAGAGGTTGGGGATGGAGGATGAATTGGTGACCAGAGATGAGATATCTCAAGTGGTGAAGAGGTTTATGGATGGAGAGCAGAGTGAGGTGAAGGAAGTGAGGGAGAGAGCCCAGGAGTTGGGGAAGATATGCAGGGGAGCGATTGTAGAAGGTGGATCTTCTGATAGAAACATTGATGATTTCTTGGAAAAGGTATTAGGTGCAAAACCAAATTCTATATGAACTCTAAGAATATATCCTTTAGATTTGGAGCCACAAGCGGATGGTTTGATCAACTCTTTTTTTTTTTGTTTTTTTTTTTCATTTTGTTTTTGGATGGAGATTTGCAGACAATTTCAGCCATTTGATTGAGTCAAATTTCAATTATTTCTAATTTCCCATCATTTTTATGCGCAACATATCTCATTCATGGTAACATAATTGCAAAAGGCAAATCATCGTTCATCAGCAATCAACCTTAACGCGCATATCGACTGGACTTCACGAACCGAATAACAGGATTTGTCAAGAAACTCATGGGTTGTGAAGCAACGAATCAATAAAAGAGCGAAACCGCTCCCCTGGAAGGTAGGGGTGGAAACGGTGCGGTTGCGGTTAATTGCACCGAATAAGCGCGGTTAACCGCCACCGCACAAGGGAAAAACCACCCACTGTTACCGCAATGTAAACGGTTTGCGGTTAACCACTAACCACACATCGTGGTTAGCGGTTAGTTGAGGTTAACTGCACTTCAAACCGCACATCGCGATAAGAGTTAAACGGTGCAAAAAACCGCATAATGGAACAAAACCGCATGAAAAAACGGAATTAACCTGTAAAATCCAGCAACATGCACTTGAGAAATTAACTCTAAAACAAGTAAAATGCACCTGGAAAAGTCTGAAACATATATAAGTTCTAGACATCCCAAAGAAACCATCCACATTAAGTTCTAACAATCCCAAATAAAGCATACAACTTAAGTTCTAAACATCCCACAAAACTTTTCAATCCTACATAAACCATCCAAATTTAGTTTCAACACATAAACTCATAAACTTAAAGTTCAAGCCATACTACGACAGTCCACTTCCCAACTCCCATGTCATCAATTCCTCAATCACTCATTCACTCGTAGTCTCCTCACTGTCCTCGTCTTCAGAAGTACTCCCATCCTCGGTTTGCGTTTCTCCAACATTAGAATCTTCTCAACCACTAGGCGCAATCGAAGAAGAAGCTCGCACTTCGGCAGCAGTAGCACTTCCAGCTCCTGTATCAGCATTCCCAGCTCCGGCAACAGCTGTTCCAGCTCTGGTAGCAGCACTTGCAGCTCTGGCAGCAGCACTTCCAGCTCCAGTTGTAGTAGAAGTTGTATTGGCATCCAATACAACAGTTTGAAAAGCTAAAACACACACAAAAATGGAATAAGAGGTTAGAAAATATAGTATTCAATAGCAATAATACACCACACAACCAAAACAAAACATACCACTGTCAAGATCTTCCAACTCATCCAAATTCTCATCCTCAAGAGGTAGTGTCGAACTTGCTAACCAATCCTCACTGCAGATAAGTGTCCACATGTACAACCGGCACCACATCCATCAACAATTTGAGGAGTCAAAGAAATCCTAAAAGAATCTAACACCCGACCGCTGGTGCTGAAAGCACTCTCAGAAGCAACTGTGGATATGGGAACAACAAACAAGTCTTTGGCCATCTCGGCCAAAATGGGATAACGGTAGGCGTTGTTCTTCCACCACTTCAAGACATCATACTTCAAATTTTTGGCATCTCCCTCATGAAGCTCAACAAGATATCTTTCCAACTCGGATGCTTGATCTCCATCATCACAATCTTCATAATCATCATCAAAAGTACGAGTGTCCACATGTACAACCGGCACCACATCCATCTCATCAGAACTAACCATGTCTATATCATCACATCTTGAGGAATCACCTAGAGATTGTGTCCCTCGACCTCGAGTTTGAGCATGTGCTTTCATATTTTTATAGTGACTAAACAAGTCATTGAGCTCTCCAAGAATCTCTTTACCCAACTCTTCCGCTCTTTTCTCCCCATATAACTTCTTCAACACATACATAGGATATTTCATCTTGTGTCTAGGATCAAACACCACAGCCACATAGAACAACCTATTCATCCTTGAATTCTCATCCTCAATCTCATACCAATATTTCTCTACTTTTGCATGCATTCTAAAAGCCATATTTCTCACTTGTTCATCCTCACTTCCCTCCATCTCCTTAAGTTGTTGAAAAATATTGTATAGCTCCCTCAAAAACATATGGGAGGTCACATACTTAGTACCAGATACAAGTAATGTAAGGTCATGGAAATACAGTGGCATACCCAGAAATTTTGTCAAGGGTATTCAAAAAAATAAAAAAAATAAAAAACTAAAATTAAGATTAAAAAGTTTAATTCATAAAGTACATCGATTCATCGTATCTCATAGCGAACCACGACGTGTTTTCATATTCTGAAAAGTTTCTATAATACATTCATCACTTATGTTGCGACTCACGCCTTTTTCAATTAATGTGACCAAACAATCATTCATAAATTGGTCCCCCCATACGATTTCGAAGATCGTTCTTGACGAATTTCATTGCTGAAAAGGCTCTCTCCACGCTTGCGGTTGCAACTGGTAAAGTCAACACTAACTTCAAAAGCAGATATACCAAGGGATATAAATTATCCTTTCCTCTCTCCACCATTCGCCTAGCCAGCTCATCGATTCTTCGCAAATCTTTGAATGCCTCATCACACTTGACATGAGAAATATACCCCATCAATTGTCGATCAAGTCGTGTAAGCACAGAGGAAGGAAACTCAATGGGGTAGAACTTGGTAAGACTCATCAACTTTTCTTTATCAAAAGCAGCAAATGAGTTAGCTGGACTAAAACAACCAATACAAGCCAGCAATTGAGTATTCACCTCACTAAATCGGTTGTTCAACTCTTGCAACTGCATATCCACAACCGCATAGAACACTTCAACTTGAAAGTGATGAAAGTTTGTGGGTTGATGAGAGTTACGCCTTGTTCTTCCAGGAAGAGCGAACAAGTCATTCATGTTAGGAACATGAATTTGTTCTTTGGTGCATAATGAAATCACATCATCAAGAAGAGGCTCCCATCCTTCATCTCTTAACTTATGCAATCTATCTTTTGAGCACATAATTAGTTGCATAGCATTGACAATGTCTTGATCTTTCCTTTGAAGTGCTATGGACAACTCATTTGTAATTCCAAGCACTTCAATCATGAACTTCATAAAAAAGACAAACTCAAAAGTTTGAATAGTATGCAACTGATCAAGAGCGTAACCTCTCAAATCAACACTTCCATCATAATACATATCCTTCAGCACATCAACCACAGCAGCGAAGATATCCATCAGGTTAATAAGAGTACCAAAATGTGATCCCCACGAGTATCTCCCGGCCTTTTAAGACCTACTTCTTGATTCAACCCTCTTCCACTCTCTCGTTCACCACTAGCTATAGCCTCAATTACTTTAGTGGATTGGCTGTCTCGAAGACTTGCACGTCGTCTGGGAGATCCTCCAATCAAATTAATCAAGGCAATGACATGACCAAAGAAGCGGTTGACTTCCCCATGATTTCTCGCAACAGCAACTAGTGTTAACTGAAGTTGGTGAGCAAAGCAATGAATATAATGAGCAGATGGATTCTCTTCCAGAATTAAAGATTTCAACCCGTTGATTTCTCCTCTCATATTGCTAGCTCCATCATATCCCTGCCCCCTTATCCTTGACAAACTCAATCCATGTAACCCAATCATTGACTCAATCTCCTTCTTAAGTGTAGTGGCTTTGGTATCAGTGACATGAGAAATACCGAGAAATCTCTCTATAGTACGACCTTTTTTATCCACATAACATATAGCAATAGCCATCTTCTCTTTGGTTGATACATCACGAGATTCATCCACCAATATGCAAAAAAATGCATCTCCAAGATCTTTGATAATCTCCTTTGTTGTTAGAGATGCTATTGCACGAACAATATCTTTTTGAATCTTTGGAGATGTCAATTGATGATTTTTTGGAGCATTTTCCAACACAACACTGCGCACATCCGGATTCTCATTAGCAATAACTTCCAAAAATTCAAAAAAGTTTCCTCTGTTTTCTGAGAATTCACTTTCATCATGCCCATGAAATGACACTCCTTGCCGTAGAAGAACCTTAGCTGTAGTAATCGAGGCTTGCAAACGTGTTCGTTACTCACTTTTGGCTTTATCTGATTGCCTTATTAAGACACTTGAAATGCTCTGTGACTGTTTCAACAAATCTTCACCTTTCCTGGCAGCCACATTATGAGAACTATTTGGTCCACCCACATGATCATCCAAAGCCTTTTTCCTATTCCAACATTTAACACATTGACTAATGAAAGCTTCTCCTCCACCTTTTTTACCAACACTTAATCTAAACAAATAGCAAGGTAGGCAATATATAGCATCTTTCGCAACACTGTATTCTAGCCATGTTTTATAATCAACATACCAATCTGGATTGAATTTGCGATTAAATCCGCTCATCTCTGTAATGGGGAAAGTAGGACCTGTTGGTTGACAGAGGCCCCTTTGAAGATACGCTCTTCTGATTTCATCTTGCTTATTAGCAGGAAAAGTTGAAAACTTTCTCCTTAACCCCGGATCAGCTTCCAGATTATCCACATCATCTATCTCATATTCTGTAGGTCTAGAACAAGACTTACTTGAAGGGATAGCAGTTTGATTCAACGAAGGTGAAGAAGATTGAGCTTCTCCACTACCATTATTCGAATTTCGCTCAGCCCTCGGTCTTTTTATCAAATACTTGTGCATATCTGATTTCAAAAGGTAAATAACTACGTAAGCTGATTGATTAACAATGAAAATCATAGTTATTAACTTATTATAAAGGAGTAAAGGACAAAGTAAAAGCTGAAACTAAAAAAGGAAGAACTCCATGGACTACTGCTTGCGTCCATGTCCATTCTTCTACTTCAACTAAATAAAAAAATTAAAGAAAGTGCAATACAACAAAGGAAAGCAATACTTGCAGGTGTTGTGATATACCGTATGCGCTGGGGGGTTTAGAAGCTGCCGAGTGCCGCCTGACAATGAGTTGTCGATGATAGAAGAAGGGGAAGCAAGCAAGGGTTCTGTAAAAAAAGGTTGGGAATTGTAATTGGGAATATGGAGAGTCACAGGCCGAGAGTTTTAATTTTATTGGTATTGAGTTTTCATTCTCCAACGAAGAGAAGGCGATTAATTAGATTTTAAATGGGACTTGGATTTGGCAGATGGGTCATTATATATTTTCTTTGTAATGATTATAACAACAATGGATTAGTGGTTTAACGGAACTTAGGTGTCAAGGGTTGTCAAATTGTCAAGGTTCAAATCCTGCCAACAACAATTTAATTTTTAGTGTGTAAATTTGTTCCAATTTTTCAGTCAAGGTTTGTCAACTGACAACCCTTGGCTTTGAATAGGTCCGCCAATGTGGAAATACCTCAAGTGAGAGCACAAATTCCTAGCACTCTCCCAATCTGCTGCACTTGGAGGACCAATTGTTTCGCCTTTGTAAAGCTTTGCTTTGAGAAGATCCGCCTTAAACTCCCCATCTTCTATCTCTAGAAGTTTAAATGCCTTCTCGTAAACCTCTGGTGCCTCCAACATTAAGAAGGTGGAGTTCCACCTAGTAGGAACGTCCAAGCACAACATCTTCTTCCGCTAAACACCTTGGAATCTCACACACTTCTTGAATTTTTCCTGTCTACTAGAAGAAGCTCGAACCCATTTCACAGCCTCCCTAATCCGCGCAACAGCCACTCCAATTTCTTCCAATCCATCGGTAACAATCAGATTAATAATATGGGCAACACACCACATATGCAAATATATCCCACCCTTAATACTGCTACCCCAACTCGACAACTTGTCTTTCAAACAGCCAATTGCAGTATCATTTGCAGATGCATTATCAACTGTAATGGTAAAAATGTCCTTCAAACCCCACTCTTCCAAAATACCAGAAATTTTCTCAGCTATATCAAGACCTTTGTGGCTGGTAATGCAACGAAAACCGATGATCTTCTTGTATAGCTTCCAATCGTTACCAACAAAATGTGCAGTCAAGCAGAGATAACTGAAATTCTGAATGGAAGTCCAACAATCTGTTGTAAGGGAGACTCTACCATCACACTTGTTTTTGAAATAATCAACCGATTGCCTCCTCCCTTCAGCAAACAACCTGAAACAATCTTCTCGAATACTCTTCCTACATGGGATCTTAAAGTGTGGACATGCAGCAAGGCAAAACTTTTTAAACCCTCCTCGTTCAACAAACCGAAATGGCAGATGCATCACTATCATATGAGCTAATGCAAGCCTAATTGAACCTTGATCAAATATTCAATTGCTCAACATTCTCAATCTTTCATCATTTACACTCGGCTATAAACTTAACTGCATTTGACCACCTTGGGCTTCCCTTTTCTTTCTACATGATTTAGTGTGAGCATGAAGAGCAGAAGTACCATTAGCTCTTGAATCAGCAACCAACTTAGTACTGAAAAATAAACACCTAGCCTTCCTCAATTCCTTCTTCGCATCCTTCTTCCCCTCATTGAGTTCCTTCTCATATTTGGGATTGGGAACGAAATACAGCTCGTATTCTGCATATGCTGGCGACCTTGATTTGTAGTCCCTCTTCTTCTTTTTCTTGGTCTTAGTTTTCTTGTTAGACTTGTCTTCCTGTTCCTGAGCTGATGTCCCCCCATTAACAGCAGCTTGATGAGTACTAATGGGAGGAGGAGGAGGTTGTGAAGCAAGACAAGGAGGCTGTGCCTGTGAGCTTGAGGTGCCAACACCTACGGCAATGGCAGCAGCTACAGGAGTAAGCTCAGTTGCAGCTTGTGTTGGAGGTGTTGGATTCGCAACACTACCACTGGATTCACCATTCAATCTTCTCTTCTTAGGCTTAGACTTGGTCTTTATGGTACTAATTGGAGGAGGAGGACGTGTCATTTTTTCTTTCCCTTTGCTCTTCTCCCTGAAAATGCACGATGCAGACAAGGAAATGCCACCAAGGAATGTGGAGCTATGAGCTATCCCATCCCATTCCCAGAACTAAAACAAAGAAAATAGGGGAATCAACTATCAAGGAATGTCGAGCTCAGTTAAGAAACAGGTTACTTACATGGTGGTCTCGCGTTCTTTGCTTTGCTCTGCTTCTCGACGGTCGATGGAAGGGGACACTGCTCATGAAAGCTGCCGGTGGAGCTGGATTGGCTGCTCGGTGCCCGCCGCTTGCTGGCCGGCCGGTGCTTCGCTGGTGGCTGCTCTTCCTCTTTGCCAACGAAGGAAGGATGGAACCCTAGGGTAGGGCTAGGCGGCAGCTACTGTAAAATGGAAATTGGGAGTTTGGAATTGGAACTATGGAAAGGGGAAGCACTCTCAGAAGTCAGAATCCTAGCTAGGCGGCCGACCAATTTCATTAAGATGCTATCTTGGGTTTGAAATTTGGATGTTTCATTTTTGGCATGTTGGGCCTTGGGGCTTTGGGCTGGAGAGTGGAGAAGGTTTACATTTGGGGTGTTGTATGGGTTGGGCCTGGGCTGGGTCCAAACTTCTGCGGTTAGTTATTCGGTGGGGGTTTATGTTCGGTGCGGTGTGTGGTTAGTCCACAAACCGTAAAAGGGCCATTTCCACTATCTATTACCGAATAAAGGCCATTTTAAACGGTTTGCGGTTAACTATAAACTGCTCTTATTCGGTGCGGTTGCGGTTTAACCGCAAAACCACAACCGTTTTCCCACCCCTACTGGAAGGCCAGAGTCTAGAGGTAATGGTTTAGAAGACGCATCCACAGTCACAGACATGGAATGCTACCTCATGGGGATTTCAACAAACAAGTAGTAGGCATAGTCCACAACATAGTTAACAACCCACATAACAAGAGGAATGTAAGATACAATGCAATGACAATTTTATAAATAACTGCACAATATACATAAACGGATGCACAACCCAACAATATGAAGACGTATTTGTAAAAATCATGCAAAGACCATAGCCAAAGCCATCCTCATCTTCACTGGCATGCCAATAAATATTCATCTACACTGGAGTGTAAAATCAATACTAACCAATATAGGATTCTTCAATTCAATTTAGTTTAGAGATATTAGCTTCCAAAGGCGTCGCCACCTTCAGCTTCTTAACACAACGCTTTGCGCGTGATGCTGATTTATTGCTCAATTTGGTCATTTCCCTCGACTAGTCGGCATTCTGTTGATAATCAACAAATTAAACTGGTATTAGAGATAAAAACAAGGATACAACAATCAACGAAAATGAGAGAGTACACACATATTAGGAAGGAAATTTTATTTCTTACTTAATATGTTAATTGATTCATCACACGAGAAAATAGCTAATATAGTTGAAAGGTTAATAGTGGATTGGTCGGCTCAAGATAGAGTGCATAACTATGAGTAACCAAATCTGGACCATTCTTTTAAGTGGTTGCAGATCTAAGGGTGGAGAATTAAAGGAATTTATTTTCCCTAGTTTTCTTGATTGGATCATATCTTCTTCATTCTAACTCCGATTTCAATTTTTTTTTCCACAGATGGAACGAGTTCGTTGTGCTCTACAAAATGATATCCATTTTCAATATTTTTCGAGAAAAAAAATTGCATACCTCTCGTTACCAACTCCATACCATATGGTATCTCCTTCGTTTTTTAGTCATTTTCGGAAATTTTTCCACAGAAGGAACGATTTAATCATATGATCTATTGGATTTTAAATTTTTCAGTGTGAAAAAATTTCGTACCTCTCGTTACCAACTCCATACCATAATAATATACCATCCTGGTATGGGATGGTATTTTTCATACCATATGGTATACTGTTATTTAATACCAGTCAATACCATATGGTATACTGTTATTTAATACCAGTCAATACCATATGGTATAGTCAATACCATATGGTATAGACTGGTAATAATTGGCACAAAAAAAAAATCCAAAAAATATCAAAGTGGATATCATTTTGAAGAACACAATTAATTTATATAACTGTGCAAAAAAAATTAATTCTGAGTTAAAACCGTGTGAGAAATCGTCTGTTAAAGATTAAGGGAAGGAAAATTAAAGGTTTTTCAAGGAGTGAGAGGAGACACTGATGTGGCGGATTCTTATTGGGTTATGCATGGGGTTATAGCACCACAAGGTTACTCACTGGATATGCTCCCGGATTGGTTTTTCAGTGCACGGGAGTTTGATAGAAGCACAGGCGAAGGCTGGCTAAGTAAGATGGAGACGCAAATACTCCCTGGATTTTGACATCAATCTACTGGAACAAATTGAATTGAGACGACAGATGAAGGTTTTTGTTGGACTTGGCCCACTTAATTTAATCGAGATTCAGCCCACAAGCAACACATGGTCTTCAGCCCATTGCAACAAGCTTCCAAGTTTGTTAATCGTCCTGCACCTTGCTTCCTTTCTTCGCCAAAAACATAAAAGCAAAAGTCCAAAAAGGCTAAAGGTTATGCAGTTTTTTCACAGCACAAAGCAAGCGTGCTTCTTGTTCCCTTCAATGGAATTCAATCTTCAAGAAGCATCATCATCAACTGCAACGGAAAGTCTCACCAATGGTTATCTGAATGGGCTATTTAAGCACCTCAAGATTGTCTTCCTCTCCTCAACGGATTGCACCAAGAAAGCTAAAAGTTTTGGGTTGCAAATGGTTCCTCCCTATGGGAGATGTCATTCAGATAGGTTGTAGGGGATTGGGTTTAATCTGGGTAACTATCTGTGGGATTATCTCTTGGGAGTGTTTGGATCTTATTCTCATTCTTCCTTCCTTTCTACAGAGATGGGTTTCTGGGTAGATAGGAGCGGGAAGATTGATTTTAGTTCCCCACTAATTAATTTCTTTGAAACTTGTTTTCCTTTTGATTCGCCTCTTTCCTTTGGTTGTTTTTGTTAAAAGCAGTCATAAAACTGCAGAATAACCACGTTTAAGTTATCAATTCCAAAAATATTTCTTTCTGGCTTACTTCTTCACTTCTCAAATTGAAAAGCCCTAAATAGCTTAAACCCAGGTTAGAATCTCAACAATTGGTATCAGAGTCGGTTCCTTGTTTTTGGATTAACATCCTCGATGTATCATGGCTGGGTCTTCGTCATCCGCTGGGTTTTTTGGATTAAATTCTTTTGTTGCAGCTAGAAGCTCAGATTTTTTACGAAGAAAATAAATCCAAGTAAACTTGGTCGCTTGATCTATGAATAAAGCAAAATACCAAAACCCCATGCGTTATGTGACAGGAGAAGGATGCCAAAGGTCAGTGTGAACTAGATAAAAAAGGGTCAGAATACACCGTAGTACTGGAACTAAAAGATTGTTGAGATAATTTAGCTTCCAAACAATGTGAGCAAATACTATCTGAATCTGAAACAAATGTACCCGACAAAAGATTATTCTTAAACATCTATAACAGTCTAGCAGAGTGTGGGTGACTCAGAAGACGGTGCCACAAATCCCAATTGGAAGCTTAACAAAATAACCAACAGAAGAAACATAAGAAATAGACGAAACTCCACGCAGAGGTGCAGCTGTCACCTCCCCCGAACTGACAACCTCGACCGCTATGCCTCCCGCCGACCCATCATGGCTAT
The DNA here is from genome assembly GCA_946122785.1 of Linum tenue. Classification (NCBI taxonomy): domain Eukaryota; kingdom Viridiplantae; phylum Streptophyta; class Magnoliopsida; order Malpighiales; family Linaceae; genus Linum; species Linum tenue. Next base: position 42,473,354 of record CAMGYJ010000002.1, read on the forward strand.
CAAGAGTGTATACATGGCCCCGTATATTCCCTAGCATGATCGCCTTCCCCGTTTTCCAGTCCTGCACAGTACAACCAGTCGCATCAAAGGTAATACGACCACCATTTTCTGGCAGCTGACCGACGGAGACAAGATTAGGAACTAAGCGAGGCACATAGAGCGTATCAGTAAGATATAAACTAGGACCTGATCACTTGAATCCATGCAGTTTATTGTTAGAGGTTAGCACGTATCAACAACTGTCCCATCATATGCCAAGTTTAATCTAGCACGACATTGTCGTATAGTGGTAGTCAAGGTCGTATTCTACTCGAATCCTGGTACCCTAGCATACTTTCCACCAAGTTGCTAATTAGTTAATAGGGTTTTGAGGTTTTGGGTGGACGATATGAGGAAAGCGATTTTTTATCAAAGCTAAAAGCAGGTACTTCGGGGAACTATCCCTCCCTCTCGTTTAGGGTTACTATGCATGTTTAGATACCTAGGGTCGTCGAATGTGATGAGTGAGCTCTTTTCCGTCGGCCTTCGTAGTTATCCACACGCCTCCGAGTACGCCTTCCCTAAACCCATATATAGTCACCTCGATCAAGACTATCGTATCTGGGGCATTAAGCTTATGGCTCATTTCAATGGACACTATCCACCGTCCATACCGAGGTTTTATCCCAGGGTTCATGTAGGAAGGCTACCTATAGCATGGGTTTGGTCGCCTCGACCACTATAGGCCCCCATTCACACATATCCTAAACTCACTAGATGACGCATACTTGTCTAACCCTAGAACTACTTACCCAGCGCGGTAGCATAAAGTAGACTAAAGGGAAGATTAGAGCGACTTACCCAAGCATCATCATTTAGGAAAACGTGCCATTAAAATCAACTAGACAAACACATTCATTCATTCAAACTCTAAAATATCCATACATACATAGTAAACCCTAAAACTAGGGTTTAGGGTTTAGAACCCCTAGTACCTTAGAGGACTACTCCATAAAGGAGGGAGTAGAAATAGAAGAAGACTTGGGGTTGAAGAAGATGCCTCCTTTCTCCTAGCTCCTCCTCCTCCTTCTCTTCTCCTTCCTTCAGCTTCTCTCTCTTCTCTCTCTAGAACCAGAAAATTCTCTCAAAATCACCACTCCTCAAAAGGGGAAAGGGGTCTTGTATTTATAGGCATTCTGGATTTAGGGAATTTCGCGACCCGAGGAAAGGAGATCGCGGGCGGGATCTTTGGTATCTAGGCCGTGGTCTTAAAATGCAGTCTTCGAGGCCTTCGGGAAAGGGAAGATCCTGAGCTGACTTCACATTCGCGATCTACGAGTCATGGCTGCGATCTTCCTCGCGGGTAATGAGAACGTTGGCCGTGACTTGACTGAGGAGACTCTCTGATTCTCCAAGACTCCTTCCTAGCGAAGTTCGCGCCTTGAGCGTCGAACATCGCGGTCGCGATCTATGGCTTCTGGTCCATGATATTCAGCTGGAATTTGCGGCTTGTGATCCCGGCCGTGATCTTCAGCTTCTAGACCATGATCTTCAATTCCTCCCCCTTCTCTACCATTGTGACCTTGTTTTGTACCTAATTCGCACATATCGACTAATACACCCTAAAATCATATCGAAATCTAATAGGAACGCAATAGGGATGTATTTGATGATGTTTAAGCATTTAAGCACATGAATTGGCACAAATCGTACCTCAATATGTAGGATAAATAACACCAATTTTGGTGTTATGAAACTCCCCCACACTTAGGTGTTTGCTTGTCCCCAAGCAAATCTACTCAAACCTAATGCAATATGATAGACTAATCAATGAGGTATGCATGCTAGTTCTTCATTGCAAAGACTAATCAACATCCTAGCTATCCCCCGCAATGGAGCCATAAACTTGACTCGCCGTACTGTCACACTAGGAAATGGCAAAGTGCAACCACCTACTAATGTGTAGTATAGCGGGTTTAATCTTAATTGTCAACCCGGATCCTAGATGTGATGACTACTTCGGATCTAACGGTAGTAATGCTCCCGACTGGCTACGGGTCATGCACTACCTGCACATTGCTAAGCAAGCAAACCCTTGAAGGCAAAAGTGGGACAAAGCAAAACAATCGGCGCAGAAAAGAAATGCTAAAGTAACAAAAATCATGTTTCTTCAACAACCTAGCCGTCCCCGGCAACGACGCCAAAAACTTGACTCCCCTGTACTGTCACACTAGGAAGTGGCCAAGTGCAACCACCTACTAATGTGTAGTATAGTGGGTTAACTCTTAATTGTCAACCCAGGCCCTAGATGTGATGACTACTCCGTGAATTCTCGTTATCTAGCTGTTTAACTGTAGTGAGATTATGACTAGTTTAAACTAACACAAAGCAGTAAAAGTTTTAGTTCAAGTTTGAGAAGGCTCACCCAGGTATGAGTCCCCCTAGATTGCAGTTAAGCCAAATTGTAATTCACCTAAACCAAGTGGATTGATGTTAAACCTGCGAAAAGTTCTTAAACAGTCTGAAGTCTCGACTAAAGTGCTTCAGACTCTCTCAGCTAGAATACCCGCGCGGGCGACTAACCTCCACCAGAGTAAGCTAGATGAGGCAATCAGATTACAACTTACACTACTGGTTTCTAAACCAGTACAGAGCATGAATTGACTTCGCGACTAAGGTCTCCAATCCACTACTTTGAATTCAATGTGCTCTACTAACCTATGCAGAGATTATCCTTATAGGTCAAAGCAAGAATCACTAGAATGTGATCAGGACCCAAGTAATTCAAAGAAAGTACTTCAATTGGATTTAAATCAATCAATCATTCAAGGCAAGGGGTTCATATAAGTCAACCTAACATACAATATAGGGTTCTTACATAGCCAAGTGATAGAGGGGGTTTACTCCATAGAGAGAGGGTGGAAAGCTAAGCCGGATGTGGAAATCATCGTGTTGAAGGAAGAAATCGGCACCGAGTCATCAATCGTCTCTCCTTGAGGCTTGAATCGAGCTCCAATTGTGTAGAAATTGATCTAGGGCGCTCAGGGATCTCTCTTCGTCACTTTCTCTCTCTAACCTCTGTTTTCTTGCTCTAGAACTTGAATGCCTTTCAAAATCCCCAAAATCGCAGCTAAGGCCTGCAACTCGAGATACCCGGCCCAAATACCCGGTTGAATGCCTTTCAAAATCCCCAAAATCGTAGCTAAGGCCTGCAACTCGCGATACCCGGTTGGGTATTCAGAGGACCAGCCGGGTATTATGAAACGCAGCGCGCAGGCAAAGGAGAAAATACCCGACCTAGGGTAAAAATACCTGGTCGGGTATTTTGGGTTCCTGACCGGGCCCCTTCTATTTCTTTGGCTCTCTCGGTCGAATACCCACTCCCTCAGCAGATTATACCCAGTCGGGTATTTGAGTGTCCTGACCGGGTATTTTGGCCTCCAGCTCCTCTAGGCGCCAACTCTCCATTTTCGACCCAAAACTCGCTTCCAAGCCTCCATTTCCATGCCAAGTCTTGAAATATGACATAAACGCACAACCTAGCGTGAAATCGGTTTAAAACACAAGAATCGATTCTCAAACAGTTCAATAATGGTGGCCAAAACATGTGCATATAACGGTCTATCAACCTAATTCGCACATATCAACTAATACACCCTAAAATCATATCGAAATAAAATAGGAACGCAATAGGGATGTATTTGACGATGTTTAAACATTTAAGCACATGAATTGGCACAAATCATACCTCAATATGTAGGATAAATAACACCAATTTTGGTGTTATCAAACTCCCCCACACTTAGGTGTTTGCTTGTCCCCAAGCAAATCTACTCAAACCTAATGCAATATGGTAGACTAATCAGTGAGGTATGCATGCTAGTTCTTCATTACATAGATAAGAGTATACGGGGATGAATGAACGCTGCTACCTTCCTATTGTGCAAGCACAAACTCTCGTATGAGGACAATATCTACTACCTTAGGCCGATCATTAAAAATGTGCTCCGGGTATTCTCAGACAACAAACAACTACTAGAACTATTGGAGGTGCTTTTATTTTTTTCTTTTGATGTAGGAGTTGTCATTTTTAGGTTTCCTTTTTCTTCGTTCGTGCATATTGCACCGAACCTTTGCAATTTTATTCATTGCATAATAGTATCTATCCCTCATGACCAAGAGTGGATGAATCATAGCCTTCCCTTTCAAGGTAACATGTGGGGAAATTGATGGTCGTATTCCTCTTAGCCCGAGCACCATGTCCCAACCTGCACTCCACATTGGGTTGCCACACATGTCAGGTACAAACGAGAGCTATGTGGTCTCATGAATCGCTACTTAGCATACGATTCCATGAGGAGGAGATAGTTTTTGGGCATGGTAAGTAGTAAGAGATGATCGGGACTTAATGCGCTCCGAACCCCAAACACATCCTCGACGGATACTCTAAGCCAAGAGAACAATCCTTTGACCATTGATCTCAATTCTTTGTCCAGTTGCCACTCACGTGAGAGCCTCTTTTCCTTTTCTTAAGCACAAATTGTAAAAGTTCCTAGTTCACATAAAGAATAGAATCCCGCACACAATGCCTTCCTAAGGTAGCAAACATTATCGACTCACAAAAGAGGAGGAAAGTGGTAAAATCCCTCACGTAACGATACTTAAACCATGCTACTATCACCTAAGATGCACCACACATCAATCAATCTAATCTAATCAAATCACGTCGAGTAGGTAATTGCAAGGAAAACATGTTTTGGAACCCTCAAATTTGAAAAAATTTGGGTGTAGCAATTACTAGGAACAACATAGGAACAATTAAAATTTCACCATTCATCGCCACAACATAGGAACAATTACTAGCACGCACTCCCATAAGCATTTATCGACGTCTTATATTCACAAACAAGGGAGGATACTAGCAATTAACGGTTCAACCAATCATGATAGACATTCAAACAAACACAAACATATCCCCACACTTGAGCAACACATTGTCCTCAATGAGAGAATTTCCCAAGGAAAAGATCGTGAATGTTACCATAGGTCGGGTTGTGGGTTGGTGAAGGTTCACAAGTATAGTCTGTGTCTTCCTAGTGGTTTTCACAACGATAAAGCGCATAAGACAGAGGAAGACGAATAGGAGTTAAAGGTACGATAAATATATAATGTAAGTACTAATACTACTAGTGCTAGAATATTAAAAGTACGAAAAGTAAAAAGAAAAATAAAATGATAATTAAACATTACTTTAATGAAAATAAAGAAAATCAAAGAAAAAGAAAAGATAGAAATCGGCCCCTAGATTCCAAGTTGACTTTGATGCATGGTTTGAGCATATGGTAGTTGCACATCAGAGGTTCTTTCTTGTGGAGATGGTCCATCATAGCTTGTAGTCGCCGCCATTGGTTGATTTGTTTTCGTTGCTCTTCGATTTGAGGTCTTCTCTTCAAATTTGTGGTCTTTCTCATCAAGGGCGGTTCCGGTTCCTTCGTTGTTGAGAGCTAAGAGAACTAGCACTCTCACCCTCGGTTGGATCACCATTAGAAAAGAAAAATAATGAAACATGTTCTAACAAAATATTAGGCAACTCACTTGATCAATTAAACAACAAAATTCATCCTTAGGTTCACTCTATACATCCCCACACTTAAGTGTTACAATGTAGAAACTAGAGGTGCATAGGTAGAAATGCATGTTGAAATGACTAGGGTTGAGGTCTAGATGCATGAATACAAGGGTGTCATTTCTTTCAAGAGGTTTCAAAACCCCGACCGAAGGCTAGAATCAAATCATTAGAAAACAACCAAAGCTTGAACTCTTGGCTCTAAAAGCATATCGAAGCACACAATTAAAAGTGAGCCAAAATTTCAAACTCAAGGATCATGCATCAAAGACTAAATCTCAAGTCATAACCACACTCCTAAGGGTCTATATTAATCGAACAAGTTCAATTGAAAAGCAATGGATCAAGCAAAACAAGTTCTATGTGATTTGGGCATTTCATCGAGCACTTGGTGGGCGACATTCAAACTCCACAAGTTCATAATAATAAACCCACCAAGACCTCCAAACACACATACACAATCATAAACATACATTCTGTGATCCTATTGCACTGGCCATGCCATACCCTAGCCATAAGTAGCTTGATGGGTAGGCTAAGCTAGCACACATGCTCAACACAACAACAATTGCACCCATTCCTTAAGCAACTAGATAGTCTCCAACAATATTCATATAATTCTTGACATTGAAGAGATTCATTCACTAGCTAAAACTATAAAACTACTTAAAGCGAAATCAAACATGCAAGTTTTATTTTTGAAAATTAAGGAATGCAAACCGGTTGTTGGGATACCTCCCAACTAGTGCGTGATACAATCAAAGTCGCACAGCTCAAAGCACTTTGAACCAAAAGAACTGGATAGGATGGAATCAATCGAACAATACTCATTTGTTAACAAGGGCAATCCATATATGAATCGATCAGATAGATTCAACTCGGAATAAATGGCAATCGATATAGGTAGCTCGCCACAAATAGGGTGAATACCTAGGTGATAAGAGTTGCTCTAACACTCCAGAATCTTCAACAGAGTAATTAGGGGAAAAGTCCTCAAGGGAACTCGGCAATAGCCTTTGAAATTCAATAATAATCGTCTTAACCCCAAACCAACGAGTTCATCCCTTTAAATAGGCTTCAAACAACCCAAATCTGAAAATAACAAGGAAAATATCAAAGTAAACCAACTTAAGAAAAAACAACTGTTAAGTAAAAACCCGTTAAGCAAAACCCATTAAGCCCACTTATTGTATTCTGCCGTCTCTTCCAGACTTCCTTCTTCCTCCATTCGAATCTTCATATAATGCCTTCCTCTAAACAGCTCCACACCCATAGCTCCAAAATGATTCTCCAAATAAGTTGCGAGCTTCTCTTTTAATGCTCTTGTCTTAGCACGTGTGACTAGCCCTTGGATGCCCTCATAAGTCCCTCTTTCTTCAAAAGGATTTTCCCTCAAATCCGAATTAACATCCAAGTAAGGTGCAAGATCAGCAACATTGAACGTGACACTTACTCCATACTATCCCGGCAAATCGATCTTATAGGCATTGCTTCCCACCTTCGAAACCACCAGGAAAGAAGAATCACAACGAGGCAACAACTTCAATTTCCTTTGCTTTGGAAATCTCTCCTTCCGTAAGTGCACCCATACCCAATCTCCAATTTCAAAGTGCCTCGGTTTCCTGTGCTTGTTCACATTCTTCATAATCTGCTCAGTTCTCCTCTCGATGTTCAACCTAGCCTTCTCATGGAGGCTCTTTGTCATAACAGAAGCGTGCAATCGATAATCCAAACCAACACGAACGAACACAAATTTAACGTGGTTCACTAACACAATATGTGCTAGCTAATCCACGGGCAAGAGGAGAACAAATTTAACTGATTTTGAGGAGAGTACAGGTTACAAACCAAATTCCAAACGGACAAACCAAACAAACTAACCCGACTGACCTTACTACAGACTAGGGTGCTGAAGAGTATTTATAGAACTCTTCTCCTAATCCCAAAAAAAAACAAATACCTTTTCCCAAACATATAAGGAACAAAGGCCAAACCCAAACCCAATCAGAATAGGCCCAAAACACAAAACAAACCCAAATCAAATTCAAGTCATATTCTAACAATCTCCACCTTGACTTGAATTTTCTCTTAAATACCAGATCTACCAGACGCAACCAAAGTTGCCAGATGTACCAAACTCCTCCAAATCAGTTGTACCAGAATCTCCCCCGCCTCCAAATGCCCTTAAGGGCGGACAACAAGTCAAACCATTTGGCAAGTCCAACCCATGCTGAGACTTGTCATTCAAAACCAGCTTGGTGCACTTATCACCAACAGAACATGTCAAGACATAACCTTGTAGACTATACAAGGAACCTCGCTTGACACCTTTCAAAATTACCTTAGAACCTTTGTAGACAGTCAACACTCCACCTTCACCTTTGAAACTAAAACCCTTGTTGTCGAGTAGCCTCAAAGATATCAGATTCTTCGTCATCTCTGGAATATGCCTAACATTGTTCAAGGTGCGAATAGAACCATCATGTGTCCTCATCCTGACGGAGCCTCTTCCAACAATCTTACAGATAGCACCATTGGCCATAGAAACATATCCTCCATCTATCTGCTCATAAGTTGAAAAACACTCCCTACTTGGACACATATGATAATCAGCTGCAGTATCTAAATACCACACATCCTGATGATGTACCTGCTCATTCACTGTTAAGGCTAAACCATCTTCAGAATCAGAGTTAGTTTCTTCCACCACAGCAGCAGATGATTCCTTCTTCTCCTGATATTTCTTCAGTTTAGGACAATCAAATTTCCAATGTCCTTTCTCCTTGCAGTAATGACAGATATCATCCTTCAAACCAGCAGAATTCGAATTTGTATTCGCCTTCCTATTACCAGATTGTTGTCTCCTACTACTCGTAGCAGCCAACCCAGATGCCTGATTTTCTGAACCTGAACCAGACGCCTTATGGCGGACCTCCCTAGTATGTAGAGCATATCTGACATCTTCCAAAGACAAACTATTTTTCCCCGCAATAAAAGTATCCACAAAATTCTCATATGACTGTGGCAAAGATACCAACAGAATTAAGGCAGCATCCTCATCATCTACTTTAACATCAATATTCCGCAGATCTAACAAGATAGTATTGAGTTGATCTAGATGATTCCTGAGAGACGTACCTTCCTCCATACGCAAACTGAACAAACGTTGCTTCATATGCAACTTGTTGGTTAAAGACTTTGTCATGTATAGACTTTCAAGCTTCAACCACAAACATGCGGCAGTCTTCTCAGCAGCAACCTCACTGATGAATGATGATGTCATCAGCCAAACAAAGCAAGATTGTAGAGTGAGCTTTCTCCTCTAAAGTAATCCACTCTTCTTCATCTGTGCTTTTTTTCTTCGAATTTCAGACAACGGAGCCCACAAACCCTGTTGTTTTAACAGTGCTTGCATCTTGATCTGCCACAAACCGAAACTGTTTCTTCCTATAAACTTCTCAATCTTCATACTGATAGCAGCCATTCTTATTATCAAACAAACTCCAACCAAACTCCCCAAAGCAAAACTTCAGTCCAGCGCCAAATTCCCAAAACCGCAACCAGGCTCTGATACCACTTGTCAGAACATAAGCGTGCAATCGATAATCCAAACCAACACGAACGAACACAAATTTAACGTGGTTCACTAACACAATATGTGCTAGCTAATCCACGGGCAAGAGGAGAACAAATTTCACTGATTTTGAGGAGAGTACATGTTACAAACCAAATTCCAAACGGACAAACCAAACAAACTAACCCGACTGACCTTACTACATACTAGGGTGCTGAAGAGTATTTATAGAACTCTTCTCCTAATCCCAAACAAATAACAACTATCTTTTCCCAAACATACAAGGAAAAAAGGCCAAACCCAAACCCAAACAGAATAGGCCCAAAACACAAAACAAACCCAAATCAAATTCAAGTCATATTCTAACACTCTTCACAAACTCCGCCTTCTTTGCTCCATCGAGGTTGACTTGCTCTTTCAAAGGTAATGGCATCAAATCCAATGGAGTGAGAGGATTGAAACCATACACGATCTCAAATGGAGAGAACTTTGTTGTCAAGTCCACCATCCTGTTGTAAGAAAACTCCACGTGGGGTAGACAGTCTTCTGATGACTTGATATATACACATGTTTTTATCCACCATTCTTATGCCGTTTGAGCCTCATTTCTCGTATCTTAGGCCGATTTCACGCTAGGTTGTTCTCGTTTGTGTTATTTCAGGTCCTATAACATGATTGGAGGTTTGGGAGCAAGTTTCGGGTCGATTGGACGAAAGTTGGACGTGTGGCGAGAAGCTAAGAAATCCACACGGCCAGACCTAGCAGCCACACAGCCGTGTGGTGTGGCCGTGTGGAATCCCATTACGCGGCCAAGCCACACTGGCCGTGTATTGGACCCCTTGTGGCCGTGTGGAATTTCCAGGGAGCTCACACGTTCATGCTGGAAATCCACACGGCCGTGCAGCTTTGGCCATGCAGCATGCCTGAAGACCACTTAATTGAAATGCGGCGTTTCCACTCTTACACGGGCAAACTGGGAGTCCACACGGTCGTGTGGTCGGGAAATTATGGGTTTTAACCCAATTTCGAGCCAAAGGAGAGGGAATCGATTTTCTGGACCAAAAACAGAGCCCTAGAGAGACAAAAGTGCGAAGAACACCCCCTAAGAGTGGTTTTGAAGCTGGGTTTCATCAATCAAGCTTGGAAATCATCCTTGGAGTCATCATCCCAGAGCAGATTCTTCCCATCTTGATGAGTATGACTGTTTTGTTTGTTGTTTTCCTAACTCTCTCTATGGAGTAGAACCCTCTCTCACTTGGGTATGAAGAACCCTAGTTCTATGTGTTAGGGATCATTGTTGTAACGACATTTGGATTGTGATATTGTTGGATTATAATCGATTGAAGTGTTTTGATTGAGTCAATTGAAGCCTAATCATCTTTTATTTTTTGTGCTGCAACCTGAGATAGATAGAATCTGATTAGGTTGTTAGAGCTTCTTCAATCGGTAGTAGTGAATTGATTATACGAGAGTTAGTCGCTTTACTGCTTTGTACTGGAATTCAGTTCCATTAGTGGAGTTCTGTGTTCATAGCCTCAGCTTTCTATCCCGGTGAAGACTAGTCGTCTGCCGGGTAGTTTGACTAAGAGGGCTTGGTCAGCTTAAGAGATTCCAAGCTACTGTCGGATCTTTCGCAGTATAATCAACAGTAAAGCAGCCAAAAGTAATTACAACTGTGACCTAACTAAGGAGCTAGGGGGACTCATTCCCGAGTGACTCTTCCCTTGCTTTAGAAAACCGAACCATTTCCTGCTTTATTACTGCTTTTAGTTAAAACCACAATCACTCGACTTAGTTTGCTAGATAATAAATAGTCACGGAGTAGGCAGTAGATCTAGGCCCCGGGTTGACAAATAGAGCTTGCCACTTACTGCATTTCTAGACTGCGATTACACTTGGTCGCAGTTTGGTGTTGTGTTTTAGCGTGTCATCTTCCCAAACCTTGATATTACTCCTGATCACAGCTCGAAGCATGTGGGATAGAGTTCGATTGACCATCTCTGTTTTCCCATCGGTTTGAGGATGACATGTAGTGGAAAACAACATCTTCGTTCCCAGTTTGCTCCACAACGTCTTCCAAAAGTAAATCTAAAACTTAGTATCTCGATCGGATACTATAGAGCGTGGCATCCCATGCAACCGTACCACCTCCCTGAAAAACAAATCAGCTATGTTAACTTCATCATCAGTCTTATGACATGGGATAAAATGTGCCATCTTCGAGAATCGATCCATCACCACAAAAATTGAATCTCTTCCCTTCCTTGTTCACGGCAAACCAATCACAAAATCCATAGAGATGTCAATCCATGGAGCATATGGAATCGGCAATGGTGTGTACAATCCAGATGATTGCACCTTCGATTTGGCTTGCTTTCACTCCACGCATCTAGCACACAGATTCTCCATCTATCCCTTCATGTCAGGCTATTAGAAGTGTTCTTGTAGGCAGCTCAACATCTTGTCTACACCAAAATGCGCCATAAGACCTCCTCCATGAGCTTCGTTCAATAACAACTCCCGAACTGATGCACGAGGGATGCCCAGCTGATTAGCTCGAAACAGATAGCCTTTACTTCGATAATAATTCCCATCTCCATGTTGCTCACACTCCTTATAAATCTCCTCAAAGTCAGCATCATCAACATAGAGCTCCTTAATATGCTCGAATCCCAAATACCGTGATCCCATTGTAGTGATCAATGTATGCCTTCGAGATAGGGCATCAGCAACTACATTCTCCTTGCCCTTCTTGTACTTGATCACGTATGGGAAGGATTCAAAGAATTCAACCCATCGAGCATGTCTCTTATTCAGCTTGTGTTGAGCCTTCAAATACTTCGATGACTCGTGATCAGTATGAATCACGAACTCCTTCGGCCATAGATAATGCTGCCATGTCTCTAAGGCTCGAACTAAAGCGTAGAGTTCCTTGTCGTATGTAGGATATTTGAGGGCAGCCCCACTCAACTTCTCGCTGATGTACGCAATCAGCCTCTTCTCTTGCATCAACACTGCTCCAATCTCCAAACCAGAAGCATCCACTCCACTTCAAATGTCTTATTGAAATCGGATAACATCATAATAGGATCATGTATGAGCTTTTGCTTAAGTAGCTCGAATACTTTGGTCTGCTCTTCTCCCCAATAAAAAGTCAAGTTCTTCTTGATGATGGATGTCAATGGTGAGACAATGGTACTGAAATTGGGCATAAATCATCGATATAATCCAGCCAACCCGTGAAAGCTTCTCACTTCATTCACGTTGGTAGGAGTAGGCCATTCTCGAATTGCATTCACCTTCTCTTCATCCATCTTGACTCCATCTGCACTCACCACAAAACCAAGCAAAATAACACTAGAGGTGCGAAACGTGCACTTCTTGAGGTTAGCAAATAATTTCTACTTTCTCAACGTCGCCAAAACCTCTCTCAAATGATTGAGATGATCCTTCATGCACTTCGAGTAGATCAAAATGTCGTCGAAGTAGACAACCACGAACTTGCCAATGAAATGCCTCAAAACGTGGTTCATCAACCTCGTGAATGTGCTAGGACCATTGGTTAAACCAAAGGGCATCACCACCCATTCATATAGACCATTTTTGGTCTTGAATGCAGTCTTCCACTCGTCTCCCTCATTCATACGAATTTGGTGATAACCTGATCTCAAATCAATCTTGGAAAACTCACTAGAGCCATGTAATTCGTCAAGCATATCATCTAATCGAGGGATAGGATGAAGATACTTAACTGTGATATGATTAATGGCTCCGCAGTCTACACACATTCGCCATGTGTGATCCTTCTTTGGCACGAGAATCACGGGAACTGCACACGGGCTCATGCTTTCACGCGCATGCCCTTTCTCCATGAGCTCCTCGATCTGCCTCTACAATTCTTTTGACTCCTCAAGATTCGTTCGATAGGCTGCCTTGTTTGGAATCGTTGCTCCTGGAACGAAATCAATCTGATGTTCGATCCCTCGAATATAAGGCAGACCCTTGGGTGCTTCTTTTGGAAAAACATCATTGAACTCCTCCAATACAGCTCGTGCCATGGGAGGAACTTCTTAGACCAGCTCTTGATTCAGCAGCACGCCTTTGTAGATGATCACGATTAAAAGTTCTCGTTCATATACAGCTTGCTTCATGTCACCACTTCGTTCTAGCATAAACGATTTGGATTCCACAGCACTGGAACCTTCTTCTCCTTTCTTGGCCGAGACACTACTTGCCTTTTCTTGCTCTCGATATTGCTGCATTTGGAGTTGATCTCGATAGACTTCACTTGGAGACAGAGGCTTCAACATGAATTTCTATCCTCCATGTAGTAGCTTGTATTTATTAGTAACTCCATCATGATGTGCTTGTCGATCAAACCGCCATGACCTGCCAAGAAGCATATGCGCTGCTTGCATATGCACTACATCGCACAAAATCTCATCCTTGTACCCAACAATTTTGAATTTCATGAGTGCTAGCTTCGTGACTTTGATGGATCCATGATCGTTAAGCCATTGCAACTATAAGGCTTCAGATGCTTCAATGTAGGCAGCCCTAGCCTCTTCTCGTTGTTCACTTTCCTCCTTAGGCTACGCAGTCAACACTCTCCTTGCTACAAACAGACTGCCCGGAGGTGCTTCCATCTCAATGGATTCATCAATCTCATAATCGGTGGCTTCCTCGAATTCCTCTTCAAAAACATACTCACCATTATCGAGCAAAATCAAGGTCTTCTTATTAGGGCATTGGCTCGCAATATGCCCTCTTCCGTGGTATTTAAAACACTGAATTCCCCCTGACGATCCACCTTGCTTCATAACTGGATTTGCACCATCAGCCTTTGCCGCAGGTCTTGGAGATTCTTTCATGGGCATTTGCAGCTTAGAGTTGGTGGCAATTCCCGAATTAGTTCGTTTGGAATTCGCAGAGGGTTGGAACCTCCTGTTTCTTAGCTGTAGTTCCACTTTGCTGGCCATATCCACCAAATCTCCAAGCTCAAGGAACGGTTGTATTTCCACCAGATTTTTTATCTCACGATTGAGACCATACAGAGAACGAGAAATGGTAGCCTCACGATCCTCTCTAACATCAGCTCGTATCATCAACACTTTTAGTACCTTGCTGAAGAAGTTCGAGGTTCTAATACGTATCTTTAAGATGAGAATTCGGCACAAACCGATCCCTCATTATATCCTTCATCTCGTTCCACGTTTCAATAGGATGTTGTATATTTCTTCTCCTTCTCGTGCATAACTGATCCCACCAAACGAGAGCATAATCTGAGAATTCCAGGGCAGCCAACGTCACCTTCTTCCTCTCTTAGTAATTGTGGCAATCAAAGACCAACTCCATCTTTCGTTCCCAATCTAAATAAGCATCAGGGTTTGTGGTACCACGAAAGGGTGGAATGGTGACCTTGAGGTTTCGAAGATCATCGTTTTCCTAAAAGCCCTCCTCTTCTTCTTCATCAAAATCTCCTTCTTCACGTTGTTGTTGCCGCCCTCTTCTTTCAGCTCGAGGCATCCCAAGACGTCGATGTTGACGCATATGCCGCTGTATTTCATAAATCAAGGGAGGAGGAGCTCGATTTTCTCTTCCCCTTTCTTCTTATCGATGTCTAGGGTTAGGGTTTCTTCGGAAACAACTGGCTGTTAAAGTCTCTCTTCCACTGCATCCATCCTCGTCGCCTGCTCAGCCAACCTCGTCGTTTTCTCCTCTTGAGCTCGAGCGATGTTCTCCAATTGGGTTTTGATAGCATTCAGCGCGGACTCCATGATTGCGATGCAAGATTCACAAGATCTCCAAGATTCGAACACAACCTTCTATCTTGCGGCTCAAGAAACTCAAGAACACGCCAAGATCTTCAAGAATTCGCATAAGAACTTCCAAGAATCACCAAGAATACGAACAAGATCGTAAAGAACTCGTCAACTCCACCACTAAGTTGAACCGGGCTCTGGTACCACTTGACAGCTCCAAGCAATTCGAACCAAAAGAACCGGATATGATGGAATCGATCGGACAGTACTCACTTGTGAACAAAGGCAATCGATATATAAATCGATCGGACAGATTCAACTCGGAATAAAGGGCAATCCATATAGGTAGCTCGCCACAACTAGGGTGAATACCTAGCTGAAGAGTTGCTCTAACACTCAAGAATTCTCAACAGAGTAATTAGGGCAAAAGTCCTCAAGGGAACTCGGCAATAGCGTCTGAAATTCAATAGTAATCGTCTTAGCCCCAAACCAATGAGTTCAGCCCTTTAAATGGGCTTCAAACAACCCAAATCAGAAAATAACAAGGAAAACATCAAAGTAAACCGACTTAAGCAAAAAAAACCTGTTAAGCCAAACCCGTTAAGCCCGCTTATTGCATTTTGTTGTCTCTTTCAGACTTCCTTCTTCCTCCATTCGAATCATCATATAAGGCCTTCCTCTAAACAGCTCCACGTCCATAGCTCCAAAATGATTCTCCAAATAAGTTGCGAGCTTCTCTTTCAATGCTCTTGTTGTAGCACGTGTGACTGGCCCTTGGATGCCCTCATCAGTGCGTCATTTAAGTCTTATTGCCAGAACATTTTCTTCTAGTATTTGGTTCAACTAAGAACCTACCTGAAGTTGAGGTTCTCGTCGGTGAGATGGTGTCTCCTGTCACGAGCTTTGGAAGATTCCATGCTTGAAGGCTCGTGAACTTGAGTGGTCTTGTGGCTCCATCCACAAGACCTCTCCTTCTTTCCTTCATCCTTCTTCTTTTTTCCGTACACCGTGTAGTGCAACAACGATTGACTTCCATCGTATCCACCACGAGGGATCACCGATGGTTTGGCCTTGGCTTGGCAAAGAGCCACAAATGTGTCCTTCTCCAAAAGTGCATCGAGGTCGGGTGGTAAGCTTTGATAGCACTTGTAACTTGTTGAAGCTTTATCTACCACGATCTCGTCCTCGTCATGGACACCAATTGCTTCTTCAAACTCCCTTGTCTTTTCTTCAATTCGTTCCATCACTTGGGAACGTTCAAGATCTTACTCTTCTTTGAAGCTCACTTCCTCTTCCACAACCTCCCTTCTCATCTCCTCAACGTCCTTTCCTTTTTCTTCAAATGGTAGGAGATGATTGTGAGCAAGTCGTGCACATGCTTGCTCAACAATCCCTCCTAGTCTCTCCATTTTCCGAAGGATATCCTCTGTTGACCATAGAAAAGATGAGTCGGTAGGGGTTGTGGTTGAGGATTCCACATTGGAGAACGCTTCGGTATCTCGGGTGAACCGCTCCACCATGAGCTCCAATCGGCTCATCGATGATTGTGGAGTGTAGCAAGATTGTTCCACATAGGGATGGCAATTTTGATCTGACCCATTTTACCCTGTCCCGACCCGCCTCATTCTTGACCCGTTTTTGTCTAACTTACATGTAATCTTAGTCAAATTATTTAGGATTTTCCTCTTATTACCTCATATTATATAAAGCTGTAAATAAGTGAAAACCTTAATTTCTCCAATAATTTAACTACATTTTATCATATTATGGTTTCTTTCTTGGTCTTTTAATGAAAATAACGAATATTTCTAATGTTTTTCACGTAAATTAGATACACTTTGGGTAGATCTGTCCCGAACCGCGTCCCGTGATAAATTACTCGACCTGGACCAGACATGCCACGGGACGGATATGGGTATCGAGATACACGCCCCGAACCTGCCCCATTGCCATTCCTAGTTCCACACTTGAGCATGCTCCATCGGATCCCCAGGTAAACCGTTCCACCAAGAGTTACAATTCGCTTCTTGGCTCCGGTGGTTGAAGGATATATTCTCAGAATGAGGAAGCCTCTTCATATCCCCATTGGTATGATTCTTCTTCTTGGAATGGGGGTTGGTAAAAGAATCCGAACCCTTGACTTCCACTATCTTGATTGTTCCATGAAGCTTCGGGGTAACCATCTTCGGGTATTGATGAATACCCCCACACTTTGGTGAAATCATAAGGATCCATGATTCAAAAGCTTCTACACAAACAAAAACACTAAAAATAAAATCAAACACACACAACCACCTTTCGGGGAGAAGAGTGGGTGAAAAACAAAGCACGAAAAGAAATAAACGTGAAAATAACAAAAACACAAACAATAACGCAAAATAAAACAGACACACAAAACAAGATAAAGACTAACTAACAACTTAGTGGTTTTCTACTAGTTACCAAGGGTCCCGGCAACGACGCCAAAAAGCTTGATCACTTGAATCCATGCAGGTTATTGTCAGAGGTTAGCACGTATCAACAACTATCCCAGCAAAGGCCAAGTTTAACCTAGGACGGCATTGTCGTATAGTGGTAATTAAGGTCGTATTCGACTCGGGTCATGATACCCTAGCCATCTTCCCACCAAGTTACTAAGTAGTTAATCGGTTTTTGAGGTTTTGAGTGGAGGATATGAGGACATACTAGTCTAGAGGTTGATGAAAGCTAAAAGCAGGTACTTCGGGGAACTATCCCTCCCCTTGTTTAGGGTTACTATGAATGTTTAGATACCTAGGGTCATCGAATGTGGTGAGTGAACTCTTTTCCGTGGGCCTTCGTTGTTATCCATGTGCTTTCGAGTATATAGTCACCTCGATAAGGATATCGTATCTGGGGCATTAAGCTTATGTCTCATTTCAATGGATACTATCCAACGTCCACATCGAGGTTTTATCCCGGTTTCATTTAGGAAGGCTACCTATAGCAGGGGTTCGGTCGCCTCGACCACTATAGGCCCCCATTCACACATCTATCCTAAACTCGCCAGATGGCGCATACCCGTCTAACCCTAGAACTCCTTACCTAGCTCGGTAGCATAAAGTAGGCTAAGTGGGAAGATTATGGTGACTTACTGAAGCATCATCATTTAGGAAAGAGTGGCATTAAAATCAACTAGACAAACACATTCATTCATTCAAATCCTAAAATATCCATACATACATAGTAAACCCTAAAACTAGGGTTTGGGGTTTAGAACCCCTAGTATCTAAGAGGATTACTCCATAAAGGAGGGAAGAAGATACATGGTAGAAATAGAAGAAGAGTTGGGGTTGAAGAAGATGCCTCCTTGCTCCTAGCTCCTCCTCCTTCTCCTTCTCTTCTCCTTCCTTCAAATTCACCCTCTTCTCTCTCTGTAGAAGCAGAAAATTTCTCTCAAAATCAGCTCTCCTCAAAAGGGGAAAGGGGTCTTTTATTTATAGGCATTCTGGATTCGGGAAAGTTCGCGGCCTGAGGAAAGGAGATCGCGGGCGAGATCTTTGGTCTCTGGGTCGTGATATCAAAATGCAGTCGTTGAGGCCTTCAGAAAGGGGAAGATTGCGGGCTGACTTTGCGGTCGTGATCAAGCGGCCGCGATCTTCCTCGTGGGAAATGTGAACGTTGGACGTGACTTGCCTGAGGAGACATTCTGCTTCTCCAAGGCTCCTTCCTCACGAAGTTTTCCCCCTGAGCCTCCAAGATCGCGGTCCCGTTCTATGACTTCTGGGCTGTGATCTTCAGCTGGACTTCGCGGCTAGTAATCCCTGTGATCTTTGGCTTCTAGACCATGATCTTCAATTCCTGCCCCTTCTCTACACTTGTGACCTTGTTTTGTATCTAATCCGCACATATCGACTAATACACCCTAAAATCATATTGAAATCAAATAGGAACGCAATAGGGATGTATTTGACGATGTTGAAGCATTTAAACACAAGAATTGGCACAAATCATGCCTCAGTATGTAGCGTAAATATCACCAATTTTGGTGTTATCATGACCACAGGCTACCCCAACCGCAGGCAGTCGTGTACCATCCGCAACCTGTAACTGAACTAAACTCGTAGGGTGAAGCTTACTAAAAGAAGACCGAGAGCTAATCATATGATTGAAAGCGGCGGAGTCGAGATGCCAAGTAGGAGAAGAGCAAGAAGGCGTACCAACAGGAAAAATCGAGCCTAGAGCAGAGGGAAGCACATCTCGAACCGCTTCCTGAAGCATACGACGAATGGTGTCCTAAGTAATACCCTCCGCCGAGGAGGAGACCAAAGACGCAGCATAGGCCTGGCCACCAGACGAGCCCCAAGAAGCCGAGCCAGAAGGTGGGCAAGCACGACCACGACGAGCAAGTATCGGGCAAGCACCAATCTTATGCTCGGATGCCTTACAATAATTTCATATATTGCGTTTGGGATAGTGGAGTTGAACGTGCCCTCAACTCTTTGCAGTAATAACAAATCACCTCACCTCCTGCCGTTCTTTGGAACAAAGGACGCGCCACACCTACAGCAAAGGAAGACGAGTCTAACAAGAGGAAGCACCAGAAGGAGGCGCGCCAGCAGTGAAGGCGGCAGGAGAAGAATCGAAAGGCTGGATATCCAACTTCACCTAACTTCTTAATCATGTCTCCTCGTGAATCATCTCGCCCAACGCATCCTCTAATTTAGTAACATTGTGATGCGACAAGAACTGGAACGCTCAGTAAGGACTTCAGTCGAAGAAGCCGCGAAAACCAGCGATAAGGTTAACATGTCGTGCTCCATCGACAACGTGACGATAGCCTGATAGTAGGCTCTCACATCCATATCCCCCTAAGTAAGTTTGGCCATAGCCAGTTCTAACTCGAATTTGAGGGAAGCAGTAGATTGAGAATGGAGATAACCGAGACGACGCCACATTGCATGGACGGTGGTGAACCCACCCAAACTGAGAGTGATCACAAGCTCCATCGATGCGAGGAGCCAAGTCATCACCTAGGCATTGTTAATGGCCCAGTCCTCCTTCTCATTGTTCGGCGCATTACCAGCGGGCTCCGAGAGGGAGCCATCGAGAATCGAAAACATCCGGCTCCCTTGGAAAAACAAGCGGAAGTGAAATTCCCAAAGAGAATAGTTCCTTCCATTGAAACGGAAGAGCACCCATCCATCCTGGAAGCCTCCATGAAAATAAATCATGAGTGCAATAAAAAAATCCAGCCAACAACAAGACAAGACCAAAGCCCCAAACCTGTAGCGAGAACAACCCTACCGAATAAAATAAAAAAAGAAGCAGCGGCACCCTGAAAAAGCAAATTGGAAGCCAAGAACCCCGAGACGAAACCGAGAACTGTAGATAAGAAAACCCTAAAGCGACGAAATAGCCAGAAGAAACCCAAAACTAAAGACAACCTAGAATACTGAAGTGCCACAATGACTGAATCAAGCCCGACGCTCTGATACCATGTAAACCAAGATCAAGGAGAAAGAACAACACAGATTTAATGTGATATCCTCAATGAGTATCGTTGAGACTAATCCACGAAGAGAACCAACCTCTCAGAGTAAATCGTATAAACCTGCAAAATAGCTTATCTTACAACGAAGGCAGCTATCAAACTTATATACCTAGCCGCCTAAACCTACCAAAACTGAAAACGTAATTAAAATAATAATTGGGTAATTACAATTTGCTACATAGACTTCTAGCAGCCGTTGTCACCAAAATGGAAACTCACTTCGATGTCTCCTCGACCGGATTTTGGGCCCGCCAATTACCGCGTTGATCTCCGACTATGAGCTCAATTGGCTATCCGAATGGCCGCCGGCGGAAGATTTCGGTCTCCATGTTTTGTACTATCCCTTCCAGAGTGTATTATCTCTTCCATCAATTCACCCCGCGTAGAAGGCCTTCCATTGTGAGATCATATCCTGGGTTAGTGTTATAATTTCCTTTAGTCTTGCCAATTCTTTTCAATCAAACGACACCATTTGTGACGTGATCTATTTTTTTGTAATGTTTTCTTTCGTACACTCTGTTTGTTTATGTGGTTTAGATCACAGAAAAGATCTTGAGTGGAATCTTTATTTCTTCGACTTTCCTAGTTTCTTAAAACCAACATAACGATTAAAAGTTGCTCTGTTTTTCTTTCATAGACTCTGTTTTTCTTTTGCTCTGTTTTAATTTCCCCCTTAACAGTGAAATCTTTTGGGGTTTTTTTTATATATAAATCACGGCGACAATCTTGGAGACTATTCAATCCATTGAATTTCTCCTCCAGATGTAGCAGATCTACAATCCATATTCGAGGGAATAACCGAGTCATCATGAACCAAAGCTTGGAGTGTCGCTCATGGATTCCAAAAGTTGAATTCCTCATAGTGAACTCCATTGAGGAGCTTGAATCTGAAGTTTTTAAGGCTCTGAAACTTAAGTTCCCATCCCCAATCTACCTAATTGGACCCACCATTCCTTTCCTGAACTCAACAATAACAACAACAAATTTCCAGATACTCAACAAGCATCCTATTTGCTGCAATGGCTGGATTCCCAGCCTGAAGGCTCTGTTTTGTATGTATCACTAGAGAGTTCTTTCTCCATCTCCAAGCAGCAAATGGATGAAATGGCGGGGGGTCTTAGAGACAGCTATGTTCCTTTCCTTTTGGTGGCTCGCGGGGAGCGTGATCGGTTACAAGAAAGTTGTGGCGGTGGTGAGAAAGGGATGGTGGTTCCATGGCGCGACCAGCTGAAGGTGCTGACCCATGGTTTAGTGGGAGGGTTCTGGACGCATTGCGGGTGGAATTCAATATTGGAAGGTGTTTACAGTTGAGTACTGATGCTTACTTTCCCTCTGATATTTGATCAGGTTACGAATAGTAGGCAAATTGTCAAGAAATGGAGGATCGGCTGGAGGGTGAAGAGGATGGGGGTGGAGGATGAATTGGTGACGAGAGATGAGATATGTGAAGTGGTGAAGAGGCTTATGGATGGAGGGCAAAGTGAGGTGACGGAATTTAGGGAGAGAGCCCAAGAGTTGGGGAAGATATGGAGGGGAGCGATTGTAGAAGGTGGATCTTCTGATGGGAATCTTCTGCAGACAATTTCAGCCATTTAATTGAGTCAAATCCCATTTTCTAATTTGCCATAATTTTGATGTTGAACATATCTCATTCATGGTAACACAATTGCAAAAGGCAAATCATCAGTCATCAGCGACCAACCTTAATGCGCTTATTGATAGGACTTCATGAACCGAATAACATGATTTGTTGTCAAGAAACTCATGAATTGTGAATCAACGAATCAATAAAAGAGTGAACCAGAGTGGAATCGCTCCCTTGGAATGCATAGGTAATGGTTAAGAAGACGAATCCACAGCCACAGACATGGAATGTTGTCTCATGGGCATTTCGACGAATAAGTAGTAGGCATAGTCCATTAACATAGTTAAACAACGCACATAATCAGAGGAATGTAAAAAATACCGAATGCATTGAATGACAATTTTATAAATATTTTAAAAAAAGAAAATTATATAAATAACTGCACAATATACATAAACGAACGGATGGTCCAACAATATGAAGACGTATTTGTAAAAATCATGCAAGCCAACTTTCCTCCCATATTGAAAACGATATAATTTTCTTTTATTCTATGCAATTCCAATTTCATTATGTTTTATGTTTGTTTTCTACATCATTCCCATTCTTTTTTCAATGCACAATTATGAAAGCATAGCCTTCACTTTTTTCTAATGTAATTATAATTCCTTTCTTTTTCTTATATGCGTGAAGATGTGCAACCTTGAGTAAAGTTTGGTTGCATAACTTTTTTTTTAACAAAAGGTTGCATAACTTTAATAAGGTAAACTTTACCAACAAATCTTAAACTATTGGATAGATGTAGTGGTTGAGGTATTATAACGATACCAATTTCAATTTATTCTTATTAAATTTTCTGATAATGTATATCATCCTGGTATAATTTAAATATTATCATAATATAATACATCGTCGTGAACATGTTATTTTTGTTCCTAAATACACAATGAATATAATTTTGTAGAGTATCAAGCACTCAAGTTTTCTATGCAAATAAATATGAAATCTGACTTGAATGCATAAATTTGAGGGTATGCATCGACACTCCTCTTGATAAACTTCACAATATTCACTGTTTGTTTTCCAAAAAACTGAATAGGAATCGTTAAACCTTTTGGTATTACAACTCTAATAAACCCATTATAGTTCATAGATTTCCTTTTTCCTTTCTAGCTTTTATACTCAAACAAACACTAGCACTTTCTGCAGACATGTATTTTGACCCCTCTCAAGTAGCAGTAGTTTGTGAATCCATTAAAATTCCATTATGATCCTCATTTGCTTCTATTTCATTTTCGGTATGTGAATATGATTTCAACAACAAAGGTTCAGGCATTTTCACATACATGCAAACTTTGACTTCCCTCAAGTCCCTATCATTCCAAACACATTAGACATAGCAAATTGAGTTGTGTTTGGATTATCTTTTCTCTTAGCCAGTTCTAAATATAATAATTTTCCAATCAAAATTCATTAATTACTCTATGTTGACGGGTAATTATCATAAATGGTCACACAAATTATCACTTAGTGCAAAACGGTCACTAAAATTTAATTTTGCACGTTTTAGTAAAAAATGTTTGGACGAATAACAAAAAGATCATTCCATCAATTTCCGTCTAAAAATCCATCCACAGAGCACAGTCAGCATGCAACATCAACTAAAATATTAGTAAACAATCCAAAAAAAATCAACCAACTAAACCCAGCCGAACACACTCAAACCCTCCCGACCCAAGCACCATACCCTGTCATAAAGTGGCCTTGCGTTTTGATATGGGTGAAACTCCTCTGTGCCATTGATTTATTGCCAACCTGCGAATGTTTGGATTTATGAGAAGAAAGTGTGCTAGGAAGAATCCATCATGGTGTCGAGCAGGAAAGCCAAATAGGTGATGAATTCGAATCTTCGTAAAATTTTACACAATTTTCTCAGCAACCAAATAGAAGAGATAGAAATTGAGAGTTGGAGTGACCTAAAGTAGCGCTACTGGGACAAAAAAATAAATAAAAGGAAGCGGTGCCTACTGTTGGAAATGTGTATGAATAGCTTTGAAAGCTATAGAGTCTCAAGTGGAAAAACTACCACATTGGTAGTTTTACTTGGTGAAGTGATTATAAAGATAGGAGCCTCTCTCCTAAGTGCATGCCCCTTGGGGTGACCCACTTTTGTGGGAGAGGGAGGACCTAACGGACCACCACACACGCGCGCGCCGTCCGTCCGTCCGACCGACCGGCCGGTTGGTTGGTTGGTTGGATGGATGGATCACTTGAGACTATATACATATTTTTTGGAGAAATTCCGAACGAAATTAATTATTTAATAATTAATTATTAATCGGTTACTCTGAGGAATATTCCAAGGGATAATCGATTGAAAAGGAATATTCGAAGGATAATCTCCGCAGGATTTATCCTAACCGACGGTTTTAATTAAGGAAGTAATTATCTTCCTTAATTAATCCGACTTATTCCCCAAGCAAGAGGGTATATTCCTAGGGGTTCGGCTCCTATAAATAGCCGCCTCCCCAGCCCCTCTAAACACACAACAACGAGCATAAACACAATAGAGAGAGTGTTCAGAGAGCTCCGGTTTTCGCACAAAACCGCGAGTACCCAGAGGAGCTGTTTTATCCTGGAGACGACCGGTTGATAGTCTGCCGTGCGCATCGAGGGCAGTGCCGCGAACGTCTTAAAGAAAGCGACCTAGTCCGCGACTCAGCTCCAGATTCGGTATCTTCATCTTGTTGTTGTTCCGTTTCTAACAATTTTAAGACGTTCGGCTGCTGCTATGTCGACTGAACAGAACAACATGGCCGGATCTGGTGCTGTCGATATCAATCGACCGTTTCGCTTCGTTGGAGTCAACTTTCGTCGCTGGAAACAAAAGATGGAGTTTTACCTGACGACCAAGAAGTTGGCACACTGCCTCACTAGCATGCCCGTCGAGCTGCCGGAAGAAGCGACCGATGAGGAGAGGACTGCTGCTGCTAAGGAAAGGGAGCATGACTTCCTATGCAAGGGCTACATCCTCAACGGCCTGGCAGACGACCTCTACGACTATTATGCGGACAGCAAGAACACCGCAATGATGGTCTGGGATGCGCTCCAAAAGAAGTACGACACGGAGGAGGCTGGAGCTAAGAAGTATGCTGTCAGCCGCTACCTGCGCTATCAGATGGTGGATGACAAGTCTGTCGAAGTTCAGTCCCACGAACTTCAGAAAATAGCTCACGAGATCGTCTCTGAAGGTATGCCTCTGGACGATCAATTTCAAGTTGCTTGCATTATTGATAAGCTGCCCCCTTCGTGGAAAGATTTTAAGAATATGCTTAGACATAAAACCAAAGAATTTTCACTGGAAAGTTTGATTACTCGCCTAAGGATTGAGGAAGAGTCCCGCAAGCAGGATATGAAAGAAGAGGTGATGGTCGTCACTGCTAAACGACCCACCCCTAGAGCTCTTAAACCTAACCAGAAAGGGTTTAAGGGTAAGAACCAGCAGGTCCGCCCCCAACAGAATGGTGCCTCTCGAGGTAACCAAAGGGTCATGGCCCACACCTCTAAGAATGACCCACCGTTTATCTGCTTTAACTGCGGAAAACCGGGTCATATGGCAAAAAAGTGCAGGAACAAGCATAACCCCGCCGCTGCGGCCAGGGTTAACTTGACAGAAGAGGATTTGGTAGCCATGATCACAGATATGATCGCTGAAGTTAACCTCACCGGTGACTCAGAAGGATGGTGGCTGGATACAGGTGCATCGAAGCATGTATGCAACAATCGTGCTATGTTTAAAACATACGAAGAAGCACCTGCTGACAAGAAAGTGTTGTTGGGAACTACTCACACCACCATGGTTGCTGGTTCTGGTGAAGTGGAGCTGAACTTCACCTCTGGGAAGAAGATGGTGCTCAAAGATGTGTTGCACACTCCAGAGATAAGGAAGAATCTTGTTTCGGGATATCTTCTTAATAAGGCTGGGTTTAATCAATCTATTGGGGCAGACTTGTATACCCTTACTAAGAATGGGAGTTTTGTGGGAAAGGGATATGCATGTAATGGGATGTTCAAGTTGAATGTCGAAATTAATAAGATGAATTCTTCAGTTTACATGGTGTGTGATTTGAATGTTTGGCATGCTCGTCTTTGTCATGTGAACACACGAATTGTGAAGAATTTAAGCAAGCTAGGGCATATCCCTAAACTCTCAATGAATGAATTTGATAAATGTGATTTCTGTAGCCAAGCTAAAATAACGAAAACGCCCCATAAATCTGTGAGTAGAGAATCAGAACCCTTAGATCTGATTCATTCTGATATTTGTGAACTAGATGGGACGTTAACTAGGTCTGGCAAGAGATACTTTATCACTTTCATAGATGATTGCTCTGATTATTGCTTTGTTTATTTGATGAAAAACAAAAGTGAAGCCCTTGACATGTTCAAGGTATTTGTGGTTGAATTCGAAAATCAGTGCAATCGAAAGATAAAAAGACTTAGGAGCGATAGAGGATCAGAGTATGACTCTAATCTCTTCAAGGAATTCTATAGCTCACATGGTATCATTCATGAAACCACGGCACCATATTCACCAGAAATGAATGGTAAAGCTGAGCGGAAAAATAGGACATTTACAGAATTAGTTGTGGCTATTATGCTCAATTCTGGAGCTGCTTCTTCTTGGTGGGGTGATATTTTGTTGACGGTTTGCTATGTGCTAAATCGTCTTCCAAAAACAAATAGAAAAGAATCACCCTATGAGATTTTGAAGAATAAGCCACCTAATCTGTCCTATTTAAGAACGTGGGGCTGTTTGGCCTACGTAAGAATTCCTGATCCTAAGAGGGTTAAGTTGGCCAGTCGAGCATATGAATGTGTCTTCGTTGGCTATGCGGCCAATAGTAAGGCATATAGATTCTATGATTTGAATGCTCGTACTGTAATAGAATCCATTGATGCTGATTTCTTTGAGACACGATTTCCATTTAAAACGAGAAATAGTGGGGGTAATGTACTACCCGCTATTATAGATAACGGAACTAGTGGGGGTGTTGGATCTGAGGATGAACTCAGAAGAAGTAAAAGAGCTAGAATCTCTAAAGATTTTGGTGATGACTTTACTACAGTATACACCCTAGAGGATCCAAAAAGTTTGCAGGAAGCACTAACTTCCATAGATGCAGACTTTTGGAATGAGGCCGTTATAGATGAAATGGAATCGTTAGAGGCTAATAAGACTTGGCATCTAACAGACTTACCTCCTGGCTGCAAAGTCTTAGGTAATAAATGGGTTCTAAAAACGAAACGGAAACCTGATGGTGCAATCGAAAGGTTCCGAGCTCGCCTAGTAGTCAAGGGCTACAGGCAGAGAGAGAATATAGATTTCTTCGACACCTATTCACCAGTATCTAGAATAACATCCATTCGTGTCATGATTGCTCTTGCTGCCTTGAACAATCTCGTGGTACACCAAATGGATGTTAAGACTGCTTTTTTGAACGGTGATCTAGATGAAGAAATCTATATGGAACAACCAGAAGGGTTTGTTATCCCTGAACATGCCTCGAAAGTCTGTAAGTTGGACAAATCATTATATGGTTTGAAACAGGCTCCAAAACAGTGGCATGAGAAGTTTGACACTCTCGTTCTCTCACATGGCTTTAAGGTAAATGAAAGTGACAAGTGTATTTACTGCAAGTCAGAGAATAACACTTGCACTATCATATGTTTGTATGTAGATGACATGTTGATATTTGGCACAAATATTCACGTGGTCAATGAAGCGAAAGCCATGTTAAAAGAGAGCTTTGAGGTGAAAGATCTGGGAGAAGCAAAGTTTATGCTTGGAATCCAGATAACTAGAACAGCAAATGGTTATTCTCTAGATCAATCTAGTTACATAGAGAAGATCTTGAAGAAGTACAACTATTTCGACTGTAAACCTGCGTGTACTCCGTATGATGCTAGTGTAAAGCTATTCAAGAACACTGGAGACAGTGTAAGACAAACAGAATATGCTAGCATCATTGGCAGTCTCCGTTATGCTGCGGATTACACTCGACCAGACATTGCATATGTCGTGGGATTGCTTGGCAGGTTTAACAGCTGTCCTAGTAGAGAGCATTGGAATGCTATAGAGAGGGTCATGAGATACCTCAAGAGAACAGCAAACCTTGGTATACACTATCAAAGGTTTCCCGCTGTACTAGAAGGGTATAGTGATGCGGATTGGAATACCCTATCAGATGACTCCAAGGCAACCAGCGGATATGTTTTTAACATCGCTGGTGGAGCTGTGTCTTGGAAGTCAAAGAAACAAACAATCCTAGCTCAATCAACTATGGAATCAGAGATGATAGCACTAGCAACGGCTAGTGAAGAAGCAAGTTGGTTGAGAGGATTGTTGTCAGAGATTCCCCTATGGGAAAGCCCGGTCCCTCCGGTATTGATACATTGTGATAGTACCGCAGCTATCGCTAAAGTTGAGAACCGGTTCTATAACGGAAAGAAACGACAGATTCGTCGTAAGCACAGTACTGTTAGAGAACTCCTAACGATAGGAGCAGTGAGGGTGGATCATATAAGATCCGAACAGAATCTAGCTGATCCTTTGACGAAAGGATTACCTAGAGAGAAAGTCCAGAATACCGCCAAGGGTATGGGACTTATGCCTACCGAACCACGGACTACAAGTGATGGTAACCCGACCCAATAGACTGGAGATCCCAAGAAATGGGTTCAATGGGTAATAACAAGTCATGAGTAGTATGCGAAAAGTTCATGCATAATGAAGCATGAATCCCAAAGCAATGGAGGTTGAGTTAATAACTCTTAATGAGATCTATACCCTATGTGGGGTGGAGTACTTTACTTTGGGGGTACTCCTGATAGACTCACCTATGTGAATGTGGGAGTGGGGCCGCTCCCTATGGAACTTTGAGAGGCACAAAGTTGCTAGAGCGTTCACTAAACCAGGGTAACGTGCAAGGCCATAAACGCACGGGCTAAGAAGAGAACACAACTCAATGAAAAGATCCGGTGTGCTACACTGTCTGAGATAGGGTTCAAGACTACGAGTCACCCTTATGAAATCGGAAGTGTAACCACTACGCTAAGGTTCAAATCTTCGCGATACCTTAGCTTATGCCCGATCTTATGGAACTGTTGATGCTCAGAGATAGTTTCAAAACTATTCAAGTGGGGGATTGTTGGAAATGTGTATGAATAGCTTTGAAAGCTATAGAGTCTCAAGTGGAAAAACTACCACATTGGTAGTTTTACTTGGTGAAGTGATTATAAAGATAGGAGCCTCTCTCCTAAGGGCATGCCCCTTGGGGTGACCCACTTTTGTGGGAGAGGGAGGACCTAACGGACCACCACACACGCGCGCGCCGTCCGTCCGTCCGACCGGCCGGTCGGTCGGTTGGTTGGTTGGATGGATGGATGGATCACTTGAGACTATATACATATTTTTTGGAGAAATTCCGAACGAAATTAATTATTTAATAATTAATTATTAATCGGTTACTCTGAGGAATATTCCAAGGGATAATCGATTGAAAAGGAATATTCGAAGGATAATCTCCGCAGGATTTATCCTAACCGACGGTTTTAATTAAGGAAGTAATTATCTTCCTTAATTAATCCGACTTATTCCCCAAGCAAGAGGGTATATTCCTAGGGGTTCGGCTCCTATAAATAGCCGCCTCCCCAGCCCCTCTAAACACACAACAACGAGCATAAACACAATAGAGAGAGTGTTCAGAGAGCTCCGGTTTTCGCACAAAACCGCGAGTACCCAGAGGAGCTGTTTTATCCTGGAGACGACCGGTTGATAGTCTGCCGTGCGCATCGAGGGCAGTGCCGCGAACGTCTTAAAGAAAGCGACCTAGTCCGCGACTCAGCTCCAGATTCGGTATCTTCATCTTGTTGTTGTTCCGTTTCTAACACCTACTGTCAGCGATTCAAATGCGTCGCCGCCGACCACCTTGCCGTTAATAGAAAGCTCGCGCAATACGAGGAAGATTTAGCAATTGTGGGTGTAGTACGACCTCCCAGATCTTGTTGGCAGGGGATTGATTCGCCATCTCCTCCAGCCACACGCAACCTCCACTCGTCCATGTTTGCTCAGTCGGAGCAGAGAATGAACCTAATCCACCGGGACGAGCATGCAGCGCCATCGCCGAATCTTGGGGTTTATCGTCAGACGAGAAGAGAAGCCAGACAAAGGGTGAGGGGATGATGGTTTTCGAGGAGGTAGCAGGTGTTTTCGGGAGCTGCGATGGAGGAGTTGGAAGGCTGCAATTGGGGGTAGGCGGCGGCGAAGAGCAGAGGGGAGCTGAATCGCTCCTCCTCCACGAAGCCAAGGAAACGACAATATATGTATTGTCCCCAACTCGAGATGCATCAGGTACAGTGTCGGGTTGGGTTGAGTTGGTTCGGTTGGGGTTTGCTGGTTGGTTTTGTTATTTGTTTATTATTCATCTATTTGTTGATGTGGCGTGGTGACTGTACTTATTTGAAGGATTTTTGGATGAAATTGGACAGAATGACCGATTTGGTATTCGTCCAAACATTTTTCATTGAAACGTGCAAAATTAAAGTTTAGTGACCGTCTTGTACAAAGTGAATAGTTGTGTGACCGTTTATGCTAATTACTCCTATATTGACAACCAGCTAATTAACTCGCGTATGATATTTTTCTAAATGCCTATGAGAGAATCAAGTTGCATGATGCGACAAGCAAGGTTGAGCCTTTATCGCTTTAATAATGAAAGTTAGTATAGATAAAAGAAGGAACGTTAGATTTGCTGTTAGTTACTTTTTTCGGTCATTGGTTATTGAGTTAATATTGGATGATAATGTGAAAAGGAGACAAAGTATCTATATAACTAAAATTTATTTTCATAGCATTCATAGTATGTTGTAATGTAGAAGCATAACTGAATAGTTTGGTTGTGTATGACTGCAACTACACTTTCATAAAATGTTCATAATATGCAATTATCTTTCACTTTCGTTTATCATAATCATGTTTATTTTTGTGAACGGCTATTTGCCGCCAACCAAATTGCTATTTGCCGCCAACAAAAAAAAAAAAGTTGAATTCAAATTTTGAATTCTCCCTTCCTTCCCTTCCTTACATTCTATAAATTCGAATATCATTAACATTTGACTCATTCCAACAAAAACACTTTTGTCGACGAGC
This sequence comes from Linum tenue, assembly GCA_946122785.1. Lineage (NCBI taxonomy): Eukaryota > Viridiplantae > Streptophyta > Magnoliopsida > Malpighiales > Linaceae > Linum > Linum tenue. The sequence continues at coordinate 42,504,603 of CAMGYJ010000002.1, forward strand.
CCAGTGCCTCCGTCGCCGGCACCGTTCCTCCGTCGTCGGCCAACCTCCCGTCGTCCTCAATCGTCGGAAAACAAGTAAGTTTACTTTTTCCGGCAAGTTTTTCAATTTTCCGCAAGTTTTCCAGTTTTCCGGCGAAAAACACGGTGGTCTGAAAAAAAATTGTGGCCGGAACGCCGCCGAGCCGAAAGAAATTTTCGGCCCGTCTGCGCTGCGGCCGCAAATTTATTTCGGCCGGTCGCCGAACACGCCGCCGGAAAAATTTTGGCCGGCGTGTTCGACGACCGGCCGAAAAAAATTTGCGGTCGGGGCGACGACGGGCCGAAAAAGATTTTCGGCCGGACGTCGCACCGGCCGCTAAAAAATTTCGGCCCGGCGGTGCACCAGCCACAAAATTTTTTCGGCCCGACGGCGCACCGGCCGCAAATGTTTTTCGGCCTGGCGGCCCACCGGCCGCAAATTTTTTCCGGCCTGGCGGCGCACCGGCTGCAAAAAATTTCCGGCCCGGCCAGTTTTTGTATTTAATTTAATTTAATATGTTAATTAATTAGTCAATAAAAAATTACTTAATTAGTTATTAGAAATTAGTGTTAATATTTTTTTAAGTTGGTGTATAAATGTTTTTTTTTTGTAATAGGCGTATGAATGTTTAATTACTTAGTTAATATTCAGTACATTAGTTAATAGAAAATTAATTAATTTGTGATTAATTAACAATTAATGTTAATAGTACATTAGTTAATAGAAATTTAATTAATTAGTGCGCATCTAAGTATCATATTAATTAATTTGTGATTAATTAACAATTAATGTTATAGTACATTAGTTAATAGAAATTTAATTAATTAGTGCGCATCAAAGTATGATATTGTGTAAATTTGTGATTAGTTAACAATTAATGTTAATAGTACATTAGTTAATAGAAATTTAATAAATTAGTGCGCATCTAAGCATGATATTGTGTAAATTTGTAGATAATTAGATATGGATGATGCGGGTGGGAGTGAGTAGTATAGATTCAATGGTAGGGTTGTTGATGCATCAACACGAAGGAAGGTGCCTAAGAAGAATAAGGAGAAGAAGCGCTCTCGAGATATTGGACATCAGTCAGAGGCAAATTTAGGGGAGGATGGGTTAGAGGCTCCTACTGTAGTTGCTCGTTCGGCATCACGGGCGTCTGGTTCCCATGGGGGGAACCAGGGTGCTGCATCGAGAGTGGTCTCGGCTGAGTTTGATGAGGACGATAATGATGAGGATATCGAGGTCCCTCCACCTACGCGTGGACATGGACGAGTGCCGTCTTGTACGACAACATCACGTCCTGCTATGTATAGGGATCGAGCTGGGCGATTCGTACCACCTGCTCGTGATGAGACAGAGAGCTCGGGGACTGGACGGAGTAGGGGAGGACGTTCGAGTGGTCCTCCACCGTGGGAGCTTGTTGGTGAGTGTCCTGGTGGACCTACGGATCCTAGCCTCATTAGGAGCTTCCGTGGCCACGCTTCCTATGCGCTTTGGACGGGGCTTGGAGATCCAGGGGTCATCAGTTGCTACACCCGTACATCAGCGGTTGATTATCTGGGTAACTATGTGTTTAGTCATGTTGAGGCGGAGGATCTGGTTCAGCAGTCAGGTCTCCAGCACCTGATCTACTCTATGTTCCGCAAGATAGTGATTGACGAGGCTTTGATCTCAGCTTTTGTGGAGAGGTGGCAACCAGACACGAACACCTTCCACTTGCCTTTTGGAAAGATGACGATCCTCCTCCACGATGTTCAGTACTTACTGCAGATTCCTGTTGAGGGACGACTGATGAGTAGGACTTCTGCGCAGCTTGACCATCCGGAGGTGGGTTTGTGTGCGCTTCTTGGGATGAACTCGGAACAGTTGAGTGGTCGTTCGGAGGCCCCTGGATTTGGTAATAGGGGTAAGTGGTACAAGAAGGGTGGTTTTCTTGCGGAGATGGCGTCCAGATACTTGCAGGTGAACTGGACACATGTGACAGAGATGCAGTCGTACTTGTTGTTGATGTTGGGGTCCACTTTATTTGTGGACAAGAGTAGAGACAGGGTTCGGCTGGTGGTGAACCTATTTTTGGACGAGTTGGAGGAGATAGATCAGTACAGTTGGGCGTCAGGTATACTTGTTTGGTTGTACAGATGCCTTGGTCAGGCGTCTCGTGTTGGTGCCAGGGGGTGGCTGGTTGTCTCACACTTCTGCAGTGTTGGATCTACGAGTACTTTCCGGGTTTCAGGCCATCTCACTTTGAGCCAACTGTCGTTGGACCTGATGAGGCTTGGGCTTCACGATGGATTGGGCAGCCGGCACCTGGTTCTGTGGCTGATCCCAGTGTGAGGTTGGCGTTCTACCGTCGAGCTCTTGACAGCTTGACCCCTTCTGATGTGTTTTGGACACCTTTCCATCAGAGGCCTCATCAGGCAGTGCGTCGCTCTTTGTACACTGGAGTGATTCGGTTCGCTGATATAGGCGAGTTCTATGATCCAGCTCATTGCCTCCGACAGTTTGGATACCGACATATGGTACCGCCTCCCCCTTCGCGTCCTTAGCGAGCAGACCGACCAGAGGCACCTGGTGGATATGTCATTCGGATTCCTAAGAGTTTTGATGCTGCATGGGATGCTCTGCTATCCCACATGGTTCATATAGACATGTACTCTCAGCCCTGGAGGACGTATCCATATGAGACTACGATCGACTATCTTGACTGGTTCGTGGCGCACTCTCATTGTAGAGTCCTACGGGATGATGGAGATGCAGATCGACTAGTTGACTCTGCAGCGGTAAGATTTGACCACTAGACCGTTACTCTATTATAAATATACTTAGCGTGAAACTAACAATTGTTATTGTTTTTTATTTTTTGTGCAGCGTGCTCGCGACCTTTTGTACACGTTTGCACCTGCGGTTCGAGCAGCAGCAGGGACCGAGGAGGAGTTTCTTGAGCATTCTCGACGAGCCTACAGGGCACTGCACGGAGTGCAGGATGTGTGGACTGAGTACTGGGTCTCCCAGGGACTCCCCCCTCCAGGGGATTTTTAGTTGTTTTGATGTTTAGATCGGATGTTTATGTTTAGACTGAATGTCTGCATATTTATGTTTAAATCGGATGTTTGACTACTTATGTATGTTTGGATAAGATGTTTATGTTTAGACTGCATGTTTGCATATTTATGTTTAAATCGGATGTTTGACTACTTATGTATGTTTGGATCAGATGTTTATGTTTAGACTGCATGTTTGCATATTTATGTTTAAATCGGATGTTTGCACACTCATGATTAAAACATCGAGGGTAGATAATGAAATCCATAAGTTCATGATGATAATGAAATTCATAATTTCATAATGACACTAGGGCCATTTAAAATACAACTAGAAAAACAACAACATATAAATAGAGCATCGCAATACTATGCATTGCTCCTACCCCTACCCCTTCCCCTAGCTCTTCGGGGGTCTCTCTGCCTGGCTCGCTGCCGACCACCAAGACTCGCAAACAAATTTTGTCAAACCTCGAGAATAGCTCCCCACTCCGCCACATTAGGATTTGCTAGCCCATACCAAATTGGATGCAGAGGGGGTATGGGAAACTGATCCTGATTGAAGTACAATCGAATGTAGTGGTTGTTTACATAGAGCAGTGATAAGAACATGGTTGGTGGCAAAGTACCTGGGTCCGCATCAATAGGCAATACAGTATAGGCATCATCGTAGCGGTTGGGTAGTGGACGATTTGCATTATTGACATCAAACACCTGGTATGTGAAGACCATGACTGCGATGTTGTAGATGGTGGCAAACACGAACAAGTCCTCAGAATCCATCCATCGCCCAATGGTGTGGAACCCGCCTCGAGCCAATTGATGCGGTTAATGTGAGCTAGTGGACCACCATTATACAAGTTCTCGTACTTCCAGAAATGTTGTTGGATTTCTTGGACAATCGTTGATCTCATGAGCAGATAGTGACTATCATCCCCATAAATACAATGAGAAAGTGCCCTAAAACCACAATGGCCGTCTGGACTAGGGTTGAAATCGCCTACCAGCAAAGGTCGAACAAACTCTGGAAAAAGCTCATCGATGTAAGGGTAAGAATATTGCCCTGGGGGGCTCTGGGATGAGTAATCTACAAAAATATACCAAACAGTCAAAATTACTTGGACAAAATTTACAAACATAAACCAATTACTACTAGATGGACTATAATATTTAACCAATTACTCACCTGTATCATGCTCGTCGGATTCACCTCCACTCGATCGCCCCCTGCCTCCACTCGATCGGGATCTGCCTCCACTAGATCGCCCCCTACCTCCACTCGAACCAGGCCCAGTACTCCTCGAACGAGACCGCTCATAATATGAACGAATGCGACTGGTGCTTGATCGAGGCCGTCCTCTTGGATTCTCATTCACTTCCAGTTCCCTCACATTGTCCTCTGTTGGGTGAAGCCCATAGAATAGGGCATCTCTTGCTTGTCTTACTGCTTCAGGACCTTTTTCTTCCACCTCAACAGGAAGACGCCTAAAGTGTTCTCGTTGAAGCTCAATTTCATCATTGACTTGTTGTTGACGTGGGGGGGTTTTTATAATCCAAAGTCCGCCAAAATACATGCAACTCTTGAGCATAGAATTGACGTCCTTCTTCCTTAGCTTTAACAATCTGGCAAGCACACTTGAGCCCATGTGTCATCTGAAAATGACACGCACAACTGTCCTTCAACTCCGCCGCCCCATCTAACATCAGTTTGATTGCCTCACAACTAACGACCCTCCTCAAAAACGTGCACGGATGCTCAATTGCCCTACTCAGATTGCGGTTAAGTGACTTGTGCAGTTCATTCACCACTTCCAGAAACTGATGTTCCATGTAGTTGTGGTTCTTCGCAAAACAATTGTCAATCGCTCCTCTACCTGACACAAGGAAAGTCTTGAATGAAGAGTGAGATGACTCAACTCTATTCGAGCTCGTGTTACCAAGATGAAACACATGGTTCGTGTAGCACTTTGCCCACATTGTCTGATGAGGCAACCACTCACCTCGCATGTAGTCGACCATATTTATGTTCTTCTGTGTCCAGACCCTCTCAAACTCATTAATCTTTTGAAGAAAACCCTCATGAGTCCAACTCCATGCAGCTTTGTCAAAATATTTCTTCCATACCGCTTGTGATACCTCTCTTTTTGCAATTTCACCCAGTAATTGCTCAAACGTTTGCTTCACACAGTTGTTGACGTGCCATAAACATAGTAGGTGGACAGTATGTGGGAGAGGGAGGACCACAGGAATAGAAGCAAGCATACCACCTTCTTTGTCTGTCACAATGACATTCGGAACCGTATCACCGAGCAACCCTTTAATACATCGCAGCAGCCACTCATATGTTTCCTGCTTAATAATTGCACATGCAATGTTGAAATTCTTCTTGACTGGAGTAACCCCAATAATCTCAACCCATGGCCAGCCATACCTATTCGTCTTGTAGGTCGAGTCAATGAGGATGACGTACGGCCATGCATGCAACATCTGAATGGACGTCGGGTGCGCAAAAAACAGATTAGTGAGCACATTATTAGAGTCCTTTTGCAAACAGATATGGTACCCACGTTGTTCAGCTCCATGAAGCGAAAACTGTATCGCATCCATTTCACCCATCTCATCCAATCTTGTCTTGTAATTTCTGTTGTACATCTGTTTGATATCATGATTCACACCCCCTTCAGTATTGAGTGTCGTCTTCTGCTGATTTGGTCTCACCCCCGCCTTCCTCATTAATCTTAACCTCTCTTTTTCAGCCTCACTAAACTGTTTGTTGTGTCGGTGATGTTCTGGATACAACACCTTTTCATGGTTGTGAAATCCTCTATTAGCTCCGGTTTCACGACTTGTCACTCCCACTATGACCCATGTGTTTGGACCATTCTTTTGCCATACTTCCTTAATACATATCTGAAACTGGCAACCAGTACCCTTCGAACTAATATTCCCACGCGTCTCCTTCGTAGGGTCTGGTTTATAAGACTTAACGATCCTACTGCTTCTGTCACAATACATACAAAGGGCAGTAACAGGATGTAGTCCAGCAGTATTCGGTTTCCATGCTCCTCTAACAATAAAGAACCCACACTCCTGAGCGATTGCTTTTGCAGCTAACTCAGCTAACTTCACACTTGCATAATGGATCCCATTCTCAAATTCTGCTGTGTAATCATGATCGGCCGGTAACCACTCTGACATTTTTCCTGCAATTACAATATAACACATCAATATTCCTGCGAACCTAAATGCTAATTTCAACTCTTAACCGCTAAATTCAACTCCTAAACTCTAAATTCAACTCCTAAACACTAATTTCAAGTCTTAACCGCTAAATTCAACTCCTAAACGCTAAATTCAACTCCTAAAATCGAATTTTTCCGAAAAATTCCAAACACGTGGGCCGAAAATTTCCAGCGGCCGGAACCTGGTCGGGCCAAAAATTTCCCGCGGCCGTAACCTGGCCAGGCCAACAGAAATCGGTGGCCGGAGTCAGGCTGAGCCGAAAATATTTTGTGGCTCAGGCAGGCTCCGGCCGCCGGAAATTTTCGGCCCACCTTCTGTTCGTTGCAAATCGTCGGAAAAATTGTTCGAAACTACAAAAAATTGACACACCTGCTTAGTGATGATTCATGGATGCGTGTCCGCAATTTACGTCGAGGATAGGCTTTCCCGATGGTTTTCCGGCGAGCGTCGATTTTTTCTGATTCAATACGTTTTCTGAAAGTTGAATATGTTGTAGATTGTGAAACTTCTTAACCAAAGATGTACATATATACTTCTTCTTTTTTTTAGTTGGCGGCAAATAGCAAGCCCCTTATTTTTAGATACTTTGTTACAAAAACATGTATTTATTTCACTCTAAATCTACCTCAAGTACATGTTAGTGTTGTTCTCGTGCTAAAAAAAATATCATGAGCAAAGGAAATTCAAACTTTTTCCTCCCAACAATTCTAGATTCCTTGAGGTATTATTAGCATAAGATTATGAAGTTTAAAACAATTGGAAGGACGACATAAGGGACTTATTTTCCTCTAATTAATAAAAAAAATATGTACAACTTTACGAAGTTAAACATTGTTGGTGAATCAAATATCGTATGACTAACAATATGATTACCGGTAATTAAGTTATAAATATTATTTTGTGACATTATTGTTGATAATGGTCAGACCCACATCAAATATAACGACTCTCAAATCAAACGAAACACGATATTAGATAACCGTAATAAGTATGAAAAAGTATGAATCCAACATCATTAAAAATGACAAGTAATAGAAGAAGGAAAAAAACATATCACACTTAATGCCCAACGGGCAGACACAAATGGCGTAGCTTTTTATTTTTATTTGTATTCTAGTTTTTTTTCTTTCTTTTTACGTTTTGCTATGCATCTGAGGTGTAATTAAATTTAGATAATTCATCCGTTCATCATTCAAAAGAGAGTAAAAACCCTAGCTCCGTAACTCTAGGAGCGGCGCGATCCCGAAGATTGACCTTCTGTCCTTCGACGACCCCGGACGTGAACCAAGGACTCCGGCGACCCCCGTCGGCTACGTCCTCGCCGAATGGGAAGGGGGAGCGAGAGACCCAGCAAGCTAAGAAGAGATCTAAGCCATTGGTGGCCAACCCGTTGTTTGAGAAAGAGGCTGTTATGACCGACGCTGATGGCAAGATCACCAAGGAGGGCAACACCTCCAAAACGACGCTGACTAGTCCGCTCGGCACGGTGCCACCGTCGGCGTGGGCGCAGGGCAAGAAAAGACTTTTCACCGCTAACTTCACGGAGGACGCGTGGTACATTGCGGAGTCAGACTCTGAAGACGTGGCAGAGGCTATGAAGGAGGATGATATGGACGATGAGATTCCAGAGGGCGATGATCCACGTTGTCCGAAAATTCCCTTCAAAGCCATGGAAAAGATCCGGATCGTTGCAAGTGGCGATCTGCGCTCATAGTCAAGGTATTGGGGCGAACCTTCTCTTACCGAATCCTGGCGAGACGACTGGAGTCTATGTGGGCTAAGAATGGTTCCATCCAAATCAATAGCATCTCGTGGGGGTTTTACATGGTCCGATTCACCCACCACATGGATTATGAGCGTGCGGCTGCTGGAGGACCATGGATGATTGGCGATCACTATCTAACGGTGCGGCCTTGGCGCAAGGGGTTCGACCCGAAGTCTGCTGAAGTGGCAACAACGATTGTTTGGGCGAAGCTCCTGGGACTGTCGATCGAGTACGTGAACAAGGAGGCGGCTGAAAAAATAGCCTCGCGTATGGGCAAACCAGTGAGGGTGAACAAAGCAACACAGAATGGGGAGAGAGGGTGATTTGCGCGTGTTTGTGTGGAAGTCGATCTCACTAAACCCCTCATGTCAAGCTTTAAGATTGAAGGAAGGAAGTACTACATTGAATACGAAGGACTTCACAACATTTGCACGGACTGTGGGAAGTATGGTCACTCCCCAGTAGGTTGTCCCTCACGCGTACGCCAAGTTGAACCAGAGTCGGGAATCCCAGAGCAGAGCAGCCCTTCTCCGACAGAGGAGGACCCGATATACGGTGAATGGATGGTCGCGAAGACAAGGACGCGGAAAAAAAAAAGCAACGTAGCATTGGTACGGGCCAGCATGTGACCATGCAACATACTGCTGTGGCTGTGACGAGTGGGAATGGTTCCAGGTTCCAAGCGTTGAGTGAAGAAGACACGCTGGCGCCGGTAAGCCAGGAGATGAGTGCGATGGACCCAAAGGTGACTAGTGGCTCCCAGAACAACGTGGTAGTTAATGCTCCGATGAATGTCGGGATGGAGAGGACGGTGACCGTTCATGACATAATCAAGCGCAAGGAAGGCTTGGTGGACGTGCCGATTGCACAAATGGAGGAAGCCGTGGTCTTTACGACCCAGAAGCCCCTTGAAGAGAAGCGACTTGCCCAAATGAAAGCCATGAACGCCCAAAAAGTAACCATGGGGCAGCAGGTGAGTGGCCAGAAGAAGGGCGCTACTTTGCCGAAATCAAAGCAGGTGGTAGATTTGGGGGCCAAAACTAATAAGAAGCCAAACCACCATACTCCGACTGGGGATGGGAGAGCTGGCATGCATGGCGGGGGCTCGCCGTCTGCGGGAACTAGATTGGACCCCCCTGACCCACCTGGACCGAGGAATGGAGACCCAAAACCCCAAAGCGGCAAGCTAGAGGGTAGTGCATCTGGAGGTGATCATCCTCAAGAGGGAGCAGGTGCTCCGAATGCGGCTGCTTAGTCGCTGTTTTCCTCTGCGAAGTATTTTTCTGTATATAGTTTATGTTAAGCATCTTGTCGTGGAACTACCAAGGGGCAGGAAGTGACTCATTTTTAACGTATCTTTCTTATTTTTGTAGGCCACTAAGGCCGGACTTGATTTTCATCGTGGAACCCAAACTTAGTGGGGATACTGCAACCAAAGTTATAGACCGTACGAGGTTCGATGGTTCCCTTCGAGTTGATGCTACTGGTTTTGCAGGAGGAATTTGGGTGTTATGGCATAAGCAGGACCTGGACGTTATTGAACTCTCGGCTTCTTCTCAGATGATTCATATGAAGTGCCGGAGAAGAGGTGAGAACAGCACAGAGGTCTTTATCTCTACCATCTATGCCAGTCTGAATGCGGCGAAGAGATAGGACTTGTGGGAGGAGATTCGCTGGCGGAGCAGGGAGATTCAAACTGCGTTTCTCTTGGCGGGAGACTTCAACTCTATAGTCGGACCCCAGGATAGGAGGGGTGAAGTCCCATTTCAGGAAGCGCGTACTCGTGCTTTCCGAAAATGCATGAACGATAGTGGACTTATTGATATGAGATTCTCTGGGCCGCAGTTTACCTGGAAGAGAGGAGGGTTATCTCAACGGTTGGACCGGGCTATTTGTAACCGACAATGGCTAACCAGATTCCCGCACTCTGTGGTGAACAATCTGGAAAGAATAGGGTCGGATCACAGACCGATCTTTATTAAAGCAGGGGATAATAGACAACCACCTGCTGGTAGCAAACCGTTCATATTTTTAGCGCCTTGGGTGGCTCACGAAGACTTCTCGCGGTTGCTAACGAATCATTGGGAGTCAACATTCACCTTTCCGGAGGCGCTGCGGGCATTTTTCCACCTCTCCACGCTCAAACGGCGGAGGTTCAACAAGATTCTTGCGTTGAGGAATGAAGAGGGACAGTGGGTTAATGATGAGAAGGAGCTGCGGTGTATGGCTGTCGAATTCTACAAGGAGCTCTACCAGGCTGAGTATGGGCCGGCTCCTCGGCTTCCTGGTGGCTTCGAACCCCTCGAGAACGCTAAAGCTCAGGCGCTGGGGCCGCAGATTATTAGAGAGGAAGTGGTTAGCGCCTTGAAGAGCATGGGAGCGTTGAAAGCGCGGGGTAAGGATGGATTTCAGCCTTTCTTCTATCAGAAATGTTGGGATAAGGTGGGCGATTCTCTTGTAGCTTTTGTCATGGCATGCTTTGATGATCCCCAGCTCGTTAGAGGGATTAATGAGACCCTCCTAGTCCTCATCCCAAAGTTACTAGCTTTTCGTTTGCAGGTAGAGTGACCCTGGCGAGATCGGTGTTGAGCTCGCTGCCTACTTATGCAATGCAGACGACACTCCTCCCAATCTCGATCTGCGATGAGATCGATCGCCGAGTCCAGAAGTTCCTTTGGGGTTCCACAGGAGATAGCAAGAAAATCCATCTAGTCCACTGGGAAGTAGTGTGCCATCCGAAGAGAGAGGGCGGCCTCGGATTTAGGAAGGCGCATGAGCTTAACCTAGCCTTCCTTGCTAAACTAGTGTGGATGTTTACTAAAAAACCAGATGAGCTGTGGGTGCAGGTGCTTCAGTCAAAATATTTCAAAACGGTTAATGGCACTCTGGTAGCAAAATCGGCGGCCAGGTCTTCTAACCTATGGAGAGGGATGCGGAAAGCTTGGTCGGTGACAAACCTGGGGATGCTTGTGCGCCTAAAGGATGGGACGAGCACAAGCATGTGGGTGGACCAATGGGTGGAGACGGGTGTTGTACTGCTGGACTACCTGAAGGAGGACTCGCCCCCGGTTGATCATCGCTCACCTGTCGCCGCATTCCTGGATAATGGTAAGTGGGATCTCACCACCCTCTCTCAATTCTTACCAAATGAGATGCTTTTGAAGATTGCAGGCGTACAACCACCTGTGGAGGGAGCTGGTGAGGACGTCCCAACTTGGGGACCAGAGGTGAATGGTTCATTCTCCATACGAACAACCTACTCCATCGCGGCGGGCTGCTCCGAGAAAGATGACGCCGCCAAGTGGAAGGCGATTTGGAATTGGCGGGGACCGGAGCGGGTTCGGCACTTCCTGTGGCTAGCCATCCGGGAAAGGCTCCTCACCAACAGCGAACGTGCCCGGAGGAAACTCACTATGTCAACCAGATGCGGAGCTTGCAGCGGGGAAGAGGAGACAGTCCTGCATGTGTTGCGCGACTGTGACTTTGCCAGGTTAACTTCGATGCAACTAATCCCACCCTCTGAACACCATCGTTTCTTTGGAGCTAATCTGCAGGATTGGATCGAGCGCAACCTTCGAAGCGAGAACACTGGCCTTAACTTTGGCCTTACTTGCTGGTCTCTCTGGAAGACCAGGAATGATCGAATCTTTGCAGGCAAGAACACGACTACTGCAGTCTTTCTTCAGCGCATCCAAGGTTGGATAACTGTTGTGAGACATGCCTTGGACAAGGACAGGCTCATTCATAAGCCTAGTCCGCCCATGAGAACGAAGGTGGATATCTCGTGGAAGCCTCCACCTCCAGAGTGGGTCACCCTCAACACTGATGGCTCCGTTCATACGACTACAGGTCATGTCGTAGCTGGTGGCCTGTTAAGAGATAACACTGGTAAATGCCTTTTGGCATTTGCTACGAACCGGGGTGTCTGCTCTATTACCCGGGCAGAGTTGAGGGCACTGTTGAAGGACTGCAGCTAGCTTGGGATGCTGGGTACCGTCACGTTATACTAGAGTTGGATTCTGAATGTGCTTGTCAGCTGCTTTGGACTTCCGACTTTAGTGAGCATCACCATGCAACCGTCCTGGATAGAGCTTAGGAGCTGCTTCATAGACAATGGGGCGTCTCAGTCAACCACATATACAGGGAAGGCAATAAGTGTGCGGATTATCTTGCGAGTCAGGGTCATACTGTTCCCTTGGGGGTTCATATGTTTCCATTAGCCGATCCTATGCTTTGTAAATGGATTATGTACGATTTTCAGGGGCTTTCTGAGTCTCGGGTGGTTTTGAATGAAAGGTAGGGTACAGTTGCATCCATTTATAAAAACAAAATTAGATAATTCATTCTAGGATGTTTAGATTTGGTGTGAGATTAACTTGTCCTTCTTCTTATTCAATTGTTGTTTCATAACATTGGTGTTTTTTATAGTATTAACGTTCCTTTAGCTTTATCATGTAAGTGTTTAATATTTTTATCATGATTTAGTTTTTTTATTTTTTTTATTTTGGGTTTTTTTGTTTTGTTTTCAGTGTACTTTTCAATTTTAGGTATGTAATTTAGTTTAATTTTTTATTTTAATATTAATGAAATTGTTCTTCTTTTTTTTCAATTGTTGTTTCATAACATTGGTGTTTTTTTATAGTATTGACGTTCCTTTAGCTTTATCAGGTAAGCATTTAATATTTTTATCATGATTTAGTTTTTTTATTTTGGGGTTTTTGTTTTGTTTTCAGTGTACTTTTCAATTTTAGGTCGGTAATTTAGTTTAATTTTATATTTTAATATTAATAATGTGACTAGTATATTATGTAATCATATTATGTATTGCAATAATGATTATGCGATTTGTTGCACTTAACCTCCAAGTCATATATAAGGGTTGAGAACAAATTGTACTTTCCTTAAAAGAAATCATAAAATAATTAGCCGCTAAAAGAGTGAACAGAGAAGAAGGAAGGAGAGAGAAGGGGGGGGGGCGAGGGGGGAAGTTCGTCGGAGGGAAGGGGGAGGGTGGTGCATCGTTCGTTGGCGGAGGCAACGACGACACTGACTAAGGATGGTATGGTTAGTAGTTGCATTTCACTCGAACGACTTTTCTTGTTTTTTTTTCTTTCTTATATATCTTACTCGTGGAATTTGTGGAATAGGATATGGATCCGAATCAGCTCCCGGTTGAATTGATGACATTTGTGAGCCATCAAGCACTCTTCATCAACAATGCCAACAAACTCAATAATCTGTTTGGAATACTTATATATGTGGAAGAGGAGAAGAAGAAATTGCTCTAATCGTTGGATGTAATGGAGTCCGTTCAGCATACTAAGAAAGGGAAGGGAGTGGCTGATGCTACCATTGATGAAGATGAATGGGTAGATGAGTTGACAGCCATTGAGGCTCGTCAGATGGAATTGAAAGAAGAATTCAAGATCCTCCATAAGCTAGTGAAACACATCGAAGAGATGGTGAACAATTCGATGAAGCTGGTTATTGAACCACTCATAGAGTAACTGGACAGCTTGTCGCAAAATCGCAAAGAAATGCTTCTCTTGCTATTCTCTCGCTTCAGGAGGTGCAAGGAGGGCATGTTGTTACTGATGCTCCTCCTCAGGGTGAGGAGCATGTTGATGGTCCTTCTTCCTTTTCAATTGTTTTATAACTTTAGTGTCTTTATAGTATTAACGTTTCTTGAGTTTTACCAGGTAAGTACTTAATATTTTTGTCATGGTTTAGTTTTTTATTATTGTGGGTTTTTTGTTTTATTTTTAGTGTACTTTTCAATTTTAGGTTTGTAATTCACTTTAGTTTATATTTTAATATTATACTGTAATTCGTATATTTTATCTTTTTTAAAATGGGTGTCACATTTATTAGTAATCATATTATGTATTGCAATAAGGGCTTGCGATTTGTTCCACTTATTCATTATGTATAATAAACTTTTTTGTTATATTTGGTAATGTTGTTTAAGCGTCCAGTGGTTCTTCTATCTCGTGTGGTAGAATTTTATATCCCCATATATGAGCTATTTAGTTTGTATTGTTTTGTAGTGGATCTCTCCTACGCTTTCACATTTGGATGCAAATTCGATGTGTATCACACTCAAATGGGGTGTTCATAGGGAAGTGATCTTCTCTTCTTCTCTATTTGAGTTAGCTTAATGTCCTTTTACTCCTCGGGGTTTTTACAAAGCCGCCCACCTCGTGGCAAATCAGCCTCTTTCATTGGGAGTCTGGTTGCATAAGGACTACCATTCTTTATTATTCTCTATATTGTAACTGTGGTGTTCGACCATGCCAAGGGGGGCTTATCTTGGTTTAAAAAAAAACAGAAGATAGATTGAGAAAGATAGAATTGTCAAAAAGGATTTGACTGGGAGGGTGGGGCCCACAACTAATAGTTGTAATATGGAAACTGATGGGAGGATGTATTTGTAAAGTCTAATATTGTAAAAAATATGCAATTTAAAAATAAAATGGAGTATCTAACAGTTTATTTTTCTACCTTTATCTGCAATGATAAATTTAATGGTACTATATTGTTGCCCACATAATGCTCCTCTTGCTATTCTCCTGCATGAGGAGGTGCATAGAGGACATGTTGTTGCGGATGCTCCTCCTCAAGGTCAGGAGCAGGCTAAGGTTCAGGGGGAGTTTTTATTGCACAAGTCTTTCCTGGTCAGCGGAGCAACGAGAGAACTCGTCGCCATGATGATTGTCGTGGACCTGCACCCACATATGCATATGCACATGCACGGCAATTGCTGTAGCGGGATACAGTCCTCCCTTTGACCCCCTTAGACAAGACTGATTCTTCCGGTAGTGATCATTCCTACGAGCAAGTAGGTTAGAGCATTTGCTCACCTCGAAAAACTAGGGCAGCTGCAAAGGCAGAATCTTTGGCTGGTGTGCTCATTGAATTAGCAGGACAACAAGGTGATGGTGGTGATCTGTAGGTGAGATTGTCCTAGTTATATCTAGTTGGAATAATCAAAGTGGTTTGGTCAAGATTTACTTGATGACTCTTTTGAATTTTCTACATAAGCGACAACCGACATTTATCAGCTATGTTGGCACTTTTCTCGGATTACTAGGGTTCTTCTGAATCATAGGAACAATGTTAATTCTAATGGTAGTTCTGTGGAATTGTGTCTTTGATTTCCTTGTGTCTTTGCCTATCCATCGTATCCATATCAGTCACAATAGTTCACACCTTTTTTTTATTAATTGTTTCATGATCAATGATTGTCTTCACTATTCGACTTATGAAATGCCACCAATACTGATGAATGATGATCCACCCTTTGCAAGTGCTGAATTGCATACTTTCCCTCTTGTACTCGATCAGGTTCCCAACAGTTGGATGATTGTTGAGAAATGGAAGATTTTTTGGAGGTTGAAGAGAGATCATGATGGGTTGGTGATAGATGATTGTGAATTGTTGATGAGAGGTGAGATATGTGAAGTTGTGAAGAGGTTTATGGATGGTGAGCTTAGTGAGGTTAAGGAAATGAGAAAGAGAGCCAAAGCTTGTTAGTGTTGTTGATGTGGATGAATATCTGTGAGCACAATGCAGTTGTTTTGTTTTTCACACATCATTACGAAGGATGTCATCTAAGGGGGGAAAAGGAACAAAGAAAGGCACAAATGCAAGGTAGTTGCTAGCTTTTGCGGAATGCATGTTCTACCAAGTTTTCTCATTTCAGCAGGAATTGCTCCATCGATGAATTTGAAATCAACGTAATGGTTAACCAGAAACCGATAACCTCATATTAGTACAATCACGTAGTTTAGGAGTTTGACTTAGGAGAAAAGTCTCAAGATTCAAAAGCAACCAAATTAGCAATTCCAAACAACTCAGTGTACACCTATTGCCAACAACTCTCCTCTCAAAGTCTCAAACACGGTAAAGAGTTAGAACGCGAAAATTCACCCCTTTGTGACCCACTTTACAGCAGATATAGCAAACCTCGCATTGTAGTAGTCTTTGTTTATTTGATGTTTGTGGATGATGGTGATCTTGTGGTGCTTGTGTTTAATGTCTTACTAGTTGGATGAAGACTTCTGATTATTCGTAATTTTATGTGTTTGAATTTGAATTATTAATGCACGATAAATGTTTTATTGTATTGATGTTATTTCTTATAATTATTATTTTATGTTAAAATACTTTAAATTATTTGTATAATTATATTTTAGTAATAAGAAGGAAACCATACAAAATTTCAAAATAACAAAAGAAAAACATCACATGTGAAGCTTGTTATTGGTTAGTGGTTAACTGCTAACCGAATGATAACACACAATTAACCATTAAATCTTCTTGGTTCAATTATCATTATACATTTTTGTTCAGTAGTTAACTAACCATCGTAGCAATTAGTAATTAACTGATCGAACCAATTAGCACCTCAAACTACCCAGAATTAGGGATGTTAATGAGTCGAGCTATTCGTGAGCGGCTCGGTCTCGAACTCGATAAAAGCTGTTTCTCGATTAAAAAAACTCTACCTTATTCGGCTCGTGAAGCTCGTAAACTAGCTCGATTAGGTGACTCGTTGAATACAACTCATGAACTATCTCGTTTTGAGCTTATGAGATATCCCAACATTGTGACTAGAGAGCCAACTCGACTACACCTTATGAGAAAATCAATCTATATTTTATGAGTTGGTTTGTTAATGATTCATATAATTATTAAATTGTATATATCACCTCATATGATCTTTAATACATTGAGTATATGTAAGCAAATACGTCTCATATATGACATAACATTAGGTAATCACATGCATCACATATGTCAAATAAATATTAGGTTATTTATATTATAAATTATCTTAGAGTTGAGCTTGAGCCGAACTTTCGATCTTAATGATGTGTCAAGATTTAATAAATGAGTTGACTCGTGTTCGACTCGGCTCGGCTCGTTTATAAACGTCTCATATATGACATAACATTAGGTAATCACATGCATCACATATGTCAAATAAATATTAGGTTATTTATATTATAAATTATCTTAGAGTTGAGCTCGAGCCAAACTTTCGATCTTAATGATGTGTCAAGATTTAATAAATGAGTTGACTCGTGTTCGACTCGGCTCGACTCGTTTATAAACGAGTCAATGAACAAGGCAAATCTCGGCTCGGCTCATCAAAGCCCTACCCATAAGACTAATTGCAGGCTCCGGTCCAAAATTAATAAACCCATTAGGACTCGGTTTGGGCGATCAAAAGTCGCTATCCTCTTCAACGGATCTGTGGGCTTGATCCATGCGGGTAAAGATCCGAGGAGGCCCATGAGAGAAACAAAAATTGCAAGAAACTAACCAGCTACCACCGTCCAGCCATAGATGTCTCTCATTTCTCCGGAATCCAATTTCATCGCCGCAGCCCGCAGTCATGAACTCCGAAATTCCCCTCCCTTCAGAAACCAGCAGCAGAAGCCGCCGCCGGTGCCACGTGGTGGCTGTTCCTTACCCAGGAAGAGGCCACATCAACCCCATGCTTAACCTCTGCAAGCTTCTCTGTTCCAAGAATCCCAACCTTCTCGTCACTTTCGTCATCACTGAAGAATGGCTGCGCATCCTTTCCGGCGGCGACGGCAACGGCACAACTATTCACAGCAATATCCGGCTAGCTTCCATCCCAAATGTAATCCCATCGGAGCTCATCAGAGGATCCGACTTCCCCGCCTTCTACGATGCTGTAATGACCAAGATGGAATCTCCCTTTGACCAACTGCTCGATCGCCTCTCCGACCCTCCCGTCACCGTCATGATTTCCGACACCGAGCTCCGTTGGGCCGTCCGAATCAGCAATCGGAGGAATATCCCGGTGGCCACGCTGTGTACTGTCCCTGCCAGAGTGTTCTCCCTGTTCCATCGCTTCGCCTGCGTGCAGAATCGCGACCAATTATTGGGTAATTTGTTCTTAATTCAAACTGGACAAATTTCACAAAATTTTGAACTCTGTTTCTTCGTCTCTGATTCCCCTCTCTTCATTTTGTGATAGATGACGGAAACGAGCATCTTCATGATCATTCAATTGTTGCAATTTCTCCGCCGGAGGTAGCAGATCTCCGAGCAATATTCCGTGGGGATGACCGGAAAATCATGAATTTTACTCTAGAATGCATCTCATGGGTGCCAAAAGCTCAGTATCTACTGGTGAACTCTGTCCATGAGCTTGAACCTGAAGTCTTCAACTCCCTGAGATCGGAATTTCGGTGCCCAGTTTACCCAATTGGCCCAGCAATTCCTTTCTCTCAACTCGACAACGATACAGTTACTAAACCTGCTGCTGATTATTTCCAATGGTTAGATTCCCACCCTGAAGGTTCAGTCTTGTATGTCTCATTAGGGAGCTTCCTGTCCGTTTCAAAGCGGCAAATGGAGGAAATTGTAGCGGGTCTCAGGGAAAGCTCTGTTCCATTCTTGTGGGTTGCTCGCGGAGAGAGTGATAGGTTACAAGAAAGCTTTGGTGGTGGTGAGAAAGGGATGGTGGTGGCATGGTGCGACCAGCTGAAGGTGCTGAACCATGGTTCAGTGGGAGGGTTTTGGACTCATTGCGGCTGGAATTCGACCTTGGAAGCTGTTTATGGGGGTGTTCCGATGCTTACTTTCCCTCTTATATTCGATCAGGTTCCCAACAGTAGGGTGATTGTTGAGAAATGGAGAATTGGGTGGAGGTTGAAGAGAGATCCTGGTGGGTTGGGAATAGATGATGGTGAGTTAGTGACGAGAGGTGAGATATGTGAAGTTGTTAAGAGGTTTATGGATGGAGAGAATAGTGAGGTTAGGGAAATGAGAAAGAGGGCCAAAGAGCTGGGGCAGATATGCAGGCAAGCAATTGCAGAAGGTGGACCTTCTGATAGAAACCTCGATGACTTCATCTCAGACGTTTCCAAAGCTTGTTAGTGTTGTTGATGTTGATGAATATCTGTAAGCAACAGTACAGGCGTTTTTTTTTCACACATCACGAGGAAGGATGATAACATAAAATAAAGGATAAAGAACTAAAGATCATAAAAGCAAGAAAGGCACAAAGCAAGGTAGCAGGTGGCTAGCTCCACAAGCCACTTGACCATTTTTCTAGCATGCTTTGCCCTTTTGTGAGGTACATATTCTAATCTTGAGAAAATAAGGAGAACCCTTTTCTAGTGTTCTACCAAGTTCTCTCATTTTCAGCAGAAATTGCTCTCCTGATATGGAACCGAAGGAAGTATGCGATCATCTGGTGGTGATGCCGTTCCCAGGGAGAGGGCACATCAACCCCATGATGAACTTCTACAAGTTGCTTGCTTCCAGATGAAGAAATTTCCTTATCACCTTTGTGATCACAGAGGAGTGGCTTCGCTGCATAAGTTCAGAACCAAAGCTGCATAACCTCAGAACCAAAGCCTGAGATAGTTCAGTTCAAAATCACAGCCAACGTAATTCCACCAGAACGCCTGAAAGCAATAGACTTTCCAGGATTCTATGAAGCTGTGATGACGGAGATGGAATCCCCATTTGAACAGCTCCTTGATCAGCTTCAACCTCCGGTGACTGCTATCATCGGTGACATTGAAGTCAGATGGGCTATAGCCTATAGGAGTTGGAGACCGAAGGAATATTCCGGTGGCAGCTTTCTGGACGATGTCAGCTTCCTTCTTTTCCATGTTGTATCATCTGGATGTTGCTCCAAAAAGCCTGAGTTCACCGCCAAAGGATCTTTTAGGTATGGGGTGTCTTTTGTTATAATGCTCTGATCTAAACTTGTGAGTGATTTGGTTTTTCTCTTTGTTAATGTAGAATTGTAGATCGTATGGATTCCATTCCTGGGGTTTCTACTTCATAAGTTTCTGAACTTAAAAACGTTGTTCCAGAAGAATAATCTCAGAGCTGGAACTTGCCTTGGAATGCATTTTCCAGGTGTCAAAAGCACAGTATCTCCTCTTTACTTCCATCTATGAACTCGAAATCCAAGCCATGGATTCCTTAAAACAATCTTTCACATTTCCAGTCTATCCCATCGGCCCAACGATTCCCTACTTGGAACTATGACGGAGTTCCTCCAGTGTCAACTACATGGAGTGGCTTGACAACCAACCAAAAGCCTCTGTACTATATATCTCATTGGGGAGTTTCTCTCAGTTTCAAGCACTCAAATAGATGAAATCCTCGGCGGCCTTGAAGCTGCTGGCATTCGCTTCCTGTGGATAGCTCGTGCAGAAGCTTTGCGGCTGAACCTAACTGGTGAATGCACGAAGGGGATCGTTTTGCCATGTTGTGATCAGTTGAAGTTGAAGGTATTGAGCCATTCTTCAGTAGGAGGGTTTTGGAGTCACTGCAGTGGGAATTCGACTCTGGAAGCATCTTTTGCTGGGGTTCCCATGTTGACAGCAAGCAGATTGTTGAAGATTGGGGGATTGGGTGTGAGGTCGGCATACACCTGAAGCAAGAAACCAAGATAAGTAGAGCAGAGATTGCTCGAATTGTGGAGCAGTTCATGGATAGTGGAAGCAAAGTAGGCCAACGAATGAGGACGAGAGCAAGCGAGCTTGGAGATATATGCAATTCAGCTGTTGCAGAGGGCGGATCGTCAGTAACTAACCTCGATGCATTTATTGCTGGCATTTCACATCCGCCGTAGCTCCTTTCCGTTTCAATGCTTGCAAGTTTGTGCTGCCGCTAGATCAATGTTTCAAGATGCAGAATCTGAGAGAATAACCTACAGACGTTTCTTTTTGTAACTATTCTTCTGTTCTTGGCAGTTTAGCTAAAGGTCAACACCAAGAGGCACTAGAAGTTCCTGAACTGACCTTAACTGGTTCTTAATTCCTCGAGCTATGCACAGCGAAACATCTTTCCTATCACCAACTTCTGCAGACTACTCGTTTCGAGGCTAGTTACTATCATTCGCCATCAATGTTCCTGATCGGCGACTCAAAATTATTGCTAGAGTACTAATAGCAGGAGCAATCAAAGTAAAGTAGATGTGGGCTAGAGGGAAACGGATGCCAGTGGGATGCATTCTCAGGGACATTTCATCGAGCATACGTTAGGCATAATCTTCTATGAAATCAAGACACACAACGCTGATACAAGAAGATAATTTCCAACTATGTTTCCTCAGGGGCATTTCATCGAGCATATGTTAGGCATAGTCTTCTCCAAGGAATCCGGACACAGTTCACACGAACAAATCACATAACAAGAGAAATTTTCTAAACTGATCATGATTACAACGATTCACATAACTGAGTCTCAGGCCATCAGATTTTTCATTCACAAAACACTAGAACGTCAATTTAAGATCAGAAATTACCACTATTACAAACAAATATCAGGGTTGCACGATCAGTTTTCCTTCCTCGCCGGGTCGGCGGTTCCTTCGATCGCCGACTGACTCTGCTGCCGATCGCCCTTGAGCGAATCCACGAACAGAGATCCCAGCACGCTAACGATACAGCACCCCTAAACAGGCCGAAAACCAAAGAAGAAACAGAAGAGTGAGTTATAAAAAGTGGAAGATGAAAAAGAGGGCATTCTGCCATTTGGTGAGAAACCAGAGAGATGATCAGTTCTTACCAATATAACCAGGCACTTCACGGCGAACGAAACCTGACTCCTGCAAGTACCGTTGATTACGTAGCCAAACAACATCACAGAAAAAATATTGACAAAACTCAACACGATTTTCTTCACAACCGTTGCCATAATCGTCGCTATAGCTGCCTGCAAACGAGAATCCCTCTCCCGCCCTCTCTCTCTCGCGCGACGAAGACAAAGCCGGAAAATTCTTGGAGACTCGGTTTCGGCCGGGA
Source organism: Linum tenue (assembly GCA_946122785.1). Taxonomy (NCBI): domain Eukaryota; kingdom Viridiplantae; phylum Streptophyta; class Magnoliopsida; order Malpighiales; family Linaceae; genus Linum; species Linum tenue. The sequence continues at coordinate 42,526,478 of CAMGYJ010000002.1, forward strand.
GAGCAATCGGAACGCCTTTTGGGCTGCAATGTACAAGTTCAGTGAGACTGCTTTATTGGGCTAGGCCCAAACTTGACTTCGGATGGTTGACAAATATGCTGGTCTAATGCGTGATGTAACTTGCTCTGCCTCTCTAAGTCTTAATTGGTTTCTCGTTATTGTTATTTTTATATATAGGGAATGCTAATATGTACTGAGGTTTCATGTTAAATAATAATATAGGCAAATTGAGCTCGTATACAGAAAATTAACATATATCATTCGTACTTTGATTTTATTACTAGTAAGGAAGCCCGCGCTTCGCGGCGGGGAGGTTATATTGGGAAAATGTAGAGTTTTTAGTGGAAATTTGGAGATTTTTGTGCACCTTAATAGTTTTTATGTGCATATCAGATACACAAACTTATTAAATATTGCAAGGCGGGTGTTACCATATAATGGAGCAAGAGACATTGGTTGCTGTTAGATTTATTGATTGGGAAAGTACAGCTTAGATATTTTGCTGTTTTGCATTGGATGTGGTTTAGAAGAGTGCTATATGGTGATGGTGGGGTAAGTGAAAGGTACCTAACCGCTACTTGAAATTTGTGGAGATATTTACATTTCCCCCTTGAAACTTCAAATAGCAGTACAAAAGGAGTATTAGTTAAATAGGCAGGAGGGTCGAAAAGCATAATTGCATGTCATGCAAGCACTCACAACAGCAGAGGTAATATGGTATATAGTTGATGATCAGAGTTTTGCTTATTATTTTTTTTCCCGGATAGATACAGGAAAAGATTTATGGTTGTCAACATCTTAGCACAATTACTTTTTTCACAGGTAGAGACTGTTTTGATGAGTCTATTGCTGAGGCTGGCTGTGGTCGACTGCAGAAAGGATGGTAAACTCTAGAGGGTTTCAGGCAAATATCCAGGTTTAGGAAGCTGAACATGCAACGAAAACCAAAGTCCATTCATGGCCACATTTTTTGGAGGGAAATATCCATGGTGTTGGGGGTGGCGCACTAATAGTTCGTCATCTGTAACCCCAAGCAAATATTCAGCGGTCTTTCCAAGTATGATAAAGTACGCCGAACCAGTAGTGTCTCTGACAGTCAAATGGACTTTGTAGCTGGAAAAATGTATCAAAAATTCAGAGTTCCGTTGTTCATGGGTATTGTAATGGGAAAAAATGCTGGATGCTAAACTAAGCAAATTTGGGTTTCTTGAGGTATCAACTGGCCATGTTCATCACACCAAAAATCATTAGTGCCAGGAAGCTACCTAGTTGTCTTAAAACAAAAGGCACATCCTAAGTAAAACCACGGTCGTGAAGACTCTGCGGGGAGGGTTTGTGTTAAGCAACGGTACTGCGTAGCCTGCAGGGAAATAAAATAGGTGAGCAAAGTTAGTTAGGCAGGCAAGCACTTTGTTGGTTTAAGGGAAAAAGGGCCTGTAAAAACGGTACCAGGAAGTGGTCAAGCAAGCAGATTAAGGCATCAGTTATAAGGAGGACAATGTTTGCTAATTTAAGCAAAGCCAGACAATCTGACAAAAAAAGGGAATGCTACATGACATGATTGTGAAACCAAGCGGAATTCAGGTAATCGATTGTTGTAAAGTGAAGAGCCTTGTTGTTCAACATGGTCGTGTATGGCGATGCCACGTCCTGATAACTTCATGGCGACCAACTCGTTTGAGGTGTAGAGGTCGAGTACGCACCTCAAACGAAATTCTTGGAATAATGCGGCTGCTGCATCGTGGTTGAGGAGAAAGTAGTAGGAGTTTGTCACGCCTTGTGCCACGATGAAAATGTAAAAGGTGTGAACAAAAGTATAAAAACTTCAGCATAGCAAGAAGTTGTACTTCAAGAGTTGTTGGATTTCCAGTTATTTAACTCAAGAATAAATGTATCAATCTAATCAAAGAACCTACCGTTGGTTTCTAGTTATGGCTACCTGATCTTTCCGTTGAACTGGAGCTTCTCCTTCAGACTGGTTAGTATCCAGTTTCAGCAACTGCCACACCAGTAGTTCTGTTGAGACAACAAATTCATCTTCTGCAACTTTTGTTCCACCATTGATAGCAACTTCAATTGCAGACACCCATTTATAAACATAAACAAAAAGGGCGGGTATCTCAGGCAAAAAACTACATGAAACCTAATACATCTAACAATAAGTCAATTGAACTTATTAGACCGACTCTCCTGCCAGGTTTACTTAACTTTTTTCATGTATGCAGAGCATTTGTCCTGTAGCACACCATCAACCTAACCAAGTTCTTCATTCAAATTAGCCGTTGCAGGCTTGCAGCACCTGTTCGAATCCTTGTGACACAGCAGGAAAACAATCAGAACTGACCCCAAACAAATATTCACCTGTTTGAATGATTTAAAGCGGATTGTTTGATGGCACAAAAGGTGTTGGGTAAATGGCTATATTGAGAATTACTGAACTATAAAAACTCAAAGCAAAATAAAATAAGTGACTGCTACAGACATAAAAAGTATCCAATTAACCCAATGGAACAATGAATATGCTAACTGGCATTCAAATGAAAGTCAGGCTCTTAAATTTTGACTAAGTTCAGTATTGAATATTGATACATGACCAGTTTAAATGAAAGCAAGACAAATCAAGATTATGAAGCACTATAGCGGCTGACCTAACCTTTCCTACTGATTTGAAGAGACTTCAGAATTCTAGTGTCTTTTCCTAATCCACCTTCCCTTGAAACTCCAAGAGCTCAACCTTCTTTTATGTGGCGGTAGGATTCCAGCAAGGATTAAACCAACCACACATACAGAGGTTGTAAGAAGACTGCTGGAACGTGACATGAATTAAAAGGAACTTAATTAGTCAAACTGAGAGGTCCCGAGGCAAAAATATATGTAGGCTATAGTCCTTACCTCTTTGCATAAATCTATAACGTCAGTGAATGACACCAACCTGCTGAAGTTTTCCTTAACCAAGACATGATGGCAAAACATATGTACTTGTATTATTCCTGAGTTGTAGGCATGATTGGATTAGTGAGCTCAATCTTTATTCTAAAAGCATAATATGAGTAATAGATATGTGGTTAGTAAAACTATTGTTCATCTTGTATTATTACCGAATTGCAGGCATGATCGGATTATGATTTCGATCCTTGTTCTAACAACATAATATGAGCATTAGATATGTGGTAACTAAAGTTGTTCATTTAGGATGTAGAACATGTTGTAATGAAGCATATCGACACTCCTAAGAACCCAACTGACACATCAAAACCAACGAAGCTCGATAAAATCACACTGATAGTGCTATAGATTACCACACAATTAATGTCCACCTGAATTCTCCAACATTCACGCATCTGTCTACAAACCTAAATAGATTTCTAGGAAGGCTCATACAATGGAGCTTACAACAGCAACCATAAAGGCAACAAAACTTGCAAACAGTGATGGCCACCAGACTAATGTATCGAGCAAGATTTGACCTTTCAGTTTTTTTACTGTAATACTAACTACAAAAGATTATGGATGAAATTAGATAAAACATTAGTCATCTTTAATATCTGTAAAAGGTTTGAGAAAGGGTAAAAAAAGGTTAAGTTACATGGTCCATCTTAAAACCAAAATGGGAACGGAATAACGAAGTCAAAGTGTAAACTCTGGTTACCTTGAGCTGGGTTTCGGAGTGTGAGACTAAAGCCTTAAAAATGCCTGGAAGGTGCTATAGAAGGTTAAAAAGCACCAATTGCAGGTCTTCACCTCGATCCCAATAACATGATTTGTCTGTTATGGTTTCCTTCTTTGCTGAAACCCAAACTTGTATTGCTTATCTGTTTGAAAAGCAATCAAAACCTCAATGCTAAGAAGTTTCAAAATGAATCAAATCATATCTAAACAACCATTGCAAGGAAGTACCTTGTAAAAAAAGGATTAAGCTGGAACCAGTGGGTGAAGTCTTTCAAAATGTGTTGTTTAGAAGGTAAGCACCCAAACTGAGTAAGCTAAACCTGCGAATCATTGAGCAATTAAACAGTTAAAGCATGGACACAGGAAAAAGGATATAGGTTGAATGTGCAAAGCGGTAAAAGAACGTAATGTTTACAACAAAATTTCATATGTCAAACACTTCTAGATTTGCTCTATACATAAAGCTCTCACTATACCAATGTTATGATTTGCAAGTTCATTGGCAGTAAAGATGTAACAATCAGCCTTCCACCACTATCTAAATGTAATCCTAAACATTTTATTAATTACAAAGCAACCCAAAGATGGTACATCTATAGATCGATTAAATCTACTAATTGCAGTAAATTTTGTATTGAGATTGTGACCAAGAATTTTCGGTTACCTCAGCATGAAGATTGAAATCTCTTTGGAAGTGTTGTGACCTGTCCACGCCTCTAGATTTTGACCTTCTAAGCAGGATCCTCGCTTTAGAGTCTGAACTGATAACAGTTGTGTGAGGCTTCCCCGCATACCACTATTGGTGAAAGAAAGGAACTCCTTTCAGATTATGCACAAATGACTATCATCTCTGACGGATTACTTGTCACAGCTTGATCAAGATGTTGAGTATTTCTCCAGTAACATAGTCACTGCTATAAGTTAGTCATGGTGGCCAATGGCTGCGTCAAAGCATCCTCACCAGTCAATCGCTTCTTGAATCCAGACTCAATTGAAAGAGAAGCACCATCTAATTCATACTACTAATCGACTGCAAAAGAAGATATTATCAATGAACAAAATTTTAAAAAATACCTAGCACATTGAGCAAAAGATTGGACGAAATTGCACCCTAAAAGTCCAGAATGAGATCAATAGGTCAACTCTAAAGCAAAGCAAGACAAAATTGAACAACCATAAATTTGATGACACTCAGCAAGAACATTAAGCAAGAGCAAGATATCAAAACACATAATATGTTTAAAAACTAAAAGGAAATAAAATTAAAAAGCCACCTAGAACATTTCCTACCTTTGCCAGCCAGCTACGTTGGTGTTGTCGTTGCTGACAAGCTTCGGGACAGCCTACATCGATTTTTTTTTCTTCTTCCCTTTGCTAAAATCAAATTAAAGACAAAAACATATCAGAACCGGATCAAGGAAAGCAAGACCCAGAACCCAAATCCAAAAAGAAGCTTACCCAGAGACCAGTGGCTAGCCCTCATCCCCTCTGCTGCATTCAGTAATATACACTGGTGAACGTTCCTCCCTTATCCTAACTCTTGACCGAACTTGAAAATCCAAAAAGAAAATCTGATTAGATTGCAGAACCCAACGACTGGAAAATCGAAACATACCAAAACCGAAAAGGGGAAAAAATCGACAAAAAAGAAGTCACCGAAAAGAAATATATGGTTTGCATTCGATAAAAGTAAGGATCAACATATGAGTTTCTTCATCAGGTTGGCAAAATTTAAATAATAGGCTAATGAAGAAAATTAATGTTCAAACTAAAAAAATGCTTAACCTCAGCAAATAAACCATATTTAAGAAAGGAAATACAAAACTTCATCAAGAACAAAGACTTCTCCCATTTTCAAATGCGGAGAAAGACTGAAAGAGCATATAACAGTAAAGAGCATAAACAGAAAATCATGTTCTTGTTGTTGATTATTTATACCATCTCAATATTTCCTTATAAAGGAAGCAACTAACTGCCAAGGATGAGAAATGGCTCTTGCATTTTCAAATGCGGAGCAAGACTGAAAGAGCATATAACAGTAAAGACCATAAACGGAAAATTATGTTCTTGTTGTTGATTAATTATACCATCTCAATATTTCCTTACTAAAGGAAGCAACTAACTGCCGAGGATGAGAAAGGGCTCTTGCATTTGCCTATATTGGATCCTGATGGCTTGATTCTGAACAATGTTTCTCATTGAAGCTAGCAAGCATGTGATTTACAACTGATGGTCAAACAATGGACAAACTTGGCCGAAACTCTGGCTCCACACCTTTTAAGAGCTCATCACACACTTATAACCCACATTCCATAAAATTGTAAACTCCAAGGGTCCTCTAATTATGCATTAATTGCAACTTATTCATCAACCCTTTTTTACTTTAATATCAAAGTTCCATATTTCTCTCATCAAGTAATAGCAAACAAATATTTCTATCAAAGCATCCAACGATCATTTTCACAACCAGAAAAATCCAATCTTCACTCAAAACAATTACAAATGCAGCAGCCATGTAACATCATTGAGGTAGCTAAACCGATCCTAGGATATTTTCATGAATCAACACCAATCCAGAACATAGCATGGCAGGTGGAAAGTTTGCAATATAATTACATTGCCATATAAATAGGAAGAACCATTCCAGGCACTGACTAATTAAGAAGGGCACAACTAAAAGCTGAAAGTGAATAGATTGGCAGCTGCCAAAGTTAGAAATCCATTGTTTTTTCAATAGGTCCTACAAAAAAGCAGCTCAAAATGTACATAATAGAACTACACAGTAACTAATGGTACCTGAACAACAAACCCACAGTTGTGACTACATCAGAATTCTTCATTTCATCTCGGCCTCTCTGTATGGCTGGTTGCATCCTGCAAGTGACAATCGAGATGAGACGGTAACAAAAGCATATAACACCCTCTTATGCGTTTTTTTAATTCTCATTTTAAGACCATATAAATACCCAAGCAAAGATATTAATGAATAACCCAATGTAAAGAGAGAGAGAGAGCTGCAAAAACTCTGAACTTGATAAAGAAAGCAGGAAAACTTATATAACAATAAAAATGTCTCGTTATGGGAGCTGACCTGACACCAACACCACCACAACAAAAACAAAAGGGAAACTTAAGCAACAATATGATTCAGTTACTGGCAAGAAGCAGAAACAACAATGTTACGCATGTAGCTCACCTCTCCAGAGATCAACACAGAGAAAGAGAAAAACATCTAATCACTGCCAATTTGATACTGATAAGATTCTAAGCAAAAAACAGTAACCATATTATAAAATACATAACCAGGCAAGTAAACAGAGTTTTCTTGAATAGAGATGCAAAGCTCCCTTTCATTCAGCGTGCAACAAAACCTTTTCAGTTATTTGGTTGTATGAGCAAAAAAATTTGTTTCCTACAGACGCACAAAATGGGAATAAATCTACTAAAAAGTGTTTGTCTATTTATATAGCAGTATAAGAGCAACAAAACACATTCATGCCAGCAAGTTCACTATTAGAAGAATGCATATTCCTCTTGCAAAAGTCATCAAGTTGCTGCCAAAAGAATAGAAAGAAACGAAGAAAGCCACAAGCCTACCACTGCCACTCATGCTCGTTGGTGTCATTTGAGCTTTAATCAAAAGCGATATCATATCTTGTCAGGCTGTAATGTTTTGGCGGATCTGGTTGCAAAATCCTGGGTGAACTGGAAAACGAATAACAAGAAGTTGTACTTAAAGAGCTGCTAGGTTTTCAGTTATGGAACTCGAGAATAAATGCAGCAGTCTTATCAAAGAACCTAATGCTGGTTTCTAGTTATGCATACTTGATCCTTCCATTGAACCCCAGCTTTCGTTTAGCCTCGATAGTATCCAATTTTAGCAACTGCCTCATTAGTAGTTCTAACTTGATCAAAAATTTTCATTCAAATTAGCCGATGTAACACCTGTTAGAATACTTGTGACCCGTTATGAAAACAATTAGAACTAAACTGAACAATATGATTTATGGAAATATAAATAGTTCCACAGATGGTCTATCGTAGTAACGTTTACGTGATCATGAACTTGCCTGCATGGTTTTGTCCTTTTTCTATGACCATCCAAATTCAGTAGATGAATGACCCATCCACCTGGCCAAATCATAGGCCCTTGTTAAGCACACCTGCAATTCAGCAGAACAACGGTTATAATCATGAGGCAAGTAAACTTTCCCGACAAACCCTGGCTAGATAAACTCTCATCATACCATTATACCTATCTTATCATAGTGCCTGGCATCAGACCAGCCAAACCTTGATTGAACCTGAGCTCCTCATCTACATTTGTAATATGCAGCTTCACTTCGCTGTCATTACCATAGCATAGATTCAGAGGTCCAACCCCACAGTAAAAGGGAACTACATGTAAACTTAATAAGAGAATGTACAACAACACTACCAATCAAATGTTTCTTTCCTAATTCTATGTGTACTGTGGCAAAAGTTGCTCTTCTGAGTAGCCAGTATACCTTCACGCGTCTTGATCCACTGCCTAGAACCATTAAGGCAGCACTGTGTCTTGTAGACTGCAGCCGCAGACATCAATGAGGTATGCATTTCAACATTTCATACTCCACTAAGCACAACTCGGCCAGGAAGAATGATAGGAGCTCAAGCTGTCACATTAGGAAATGGCAAAAGTAATCCAATTTCACGAAATATGGCTTCAAAGCTCTAATCTTTGTTTTGTCGTTCACAAACCTTATTGTCAGATTGGGCAGCGTAGAGAAATCTTTTCTTGAAAACATGTAGAGTTGGAACAAACACATTAAATTGCAAGGTAGTCACAATCTGCAGTAGACAGATCAAGGCACGAAAATCTCATTAGAGTGATGATCAAGTTCAAATTTTAAAATGAACTGGTTGGCTTGTAAATTTACCAAGGCAAAAACTTCTTTTCTACTGTAAGGTCTGTTGAAAATCAGGATGAGAGCATCCATAACAGGCGATGATACTTCTTCATATTTGTAAGCAAAAAGCATGGTTGTAACTCCAACCAGCTAGAGCTAATTCCGCCCAGAGCGGGCTTCCCGTACATCATCAAGAAAACATACAGTAAGTAATCATTAGAATTTGAAGAAATCACAACTACACACATAATCAGTGGCATAATATAAGAAGCAAGAACACGAGCAAGCAATGGGAAATGGGCAAAAACCTAAATGGCACCATGCATTTAAATGCAAGGCATCTTCCAAGTTCCTAGTACTCTCGTAGAAGCTGCCACGTGCCTGATGCGCAGAGTTCATATCCAAATCCAGCTGCGGTCGAAATTTATATGGCAAAAATAACACGGGTAAAAATGAACAAATTGCAGAGGTGGTGAAATTGGCAAAACGAACTAAACAAAAAATATAAAAGGGAAGACCAAAAGCTAACCTTCCCAACTGAATCTACACCCACCATCATTCAGCACAGGCTTGAATTGTGCACAAACCAGGCGCGAAAGACTACAAATAAATCACACACAAAAAGTACAACATTTAAAATCCGACTATAAACAGAAGACCATGAAATTGCACAAGGCTAAAGGGTACCCAACTTCCATGGGGTTTGAGCTTCCCCATTGGAATTTTCAGCGTTGCAGTGCACCTGTATGCTAGTGAAGGGGTTTGCCACTGCCGAACTTCCGGGGCAAAAGCAAACTGCATCCAGATTGGGGATAAATGAAACAAAGCTTGATTATCTATACTTTAGGTGTTGTTGTCATGTATTTTTCCAACGATAACCAACCGAGCACGAAATCAGTTCTCCGTCTTCAGCAAAGAGGCGTAGCTGTCTCAAGTCTTAGCAAACCCATCGCATATGTTCAGACACCTTTGAGATGAGGAGATGGAGCAAGAGATTTCTAAAGCACAAAAAAGAGCACTGGTCATTTTTTTTCTCACCCTCCTCCTTCCTTGATTACTTTGTTCATTTACTGGATTTTAATCCGCAATTTCCAGACAACATAACATTTCTTTAGAAGGGCCTTAGAAAAACCATAATCTCTATCAAATATACAGAATCTATCCAGGGGAAAATCGAATCACCCAATACATGTAAAATTCTAAAGTTACCTAGGCACATTTTCTACTCTGTCAGCAAGTGACGTTGTTGCTGTCCAATGGCTGAGACTTCTTCTTCCTCTTCACTTGGCTGAAAACAAATGAAAAAAAAAACATATAAGAACCGGTCCAAAGAAAGGAGCCATCCAGAATAAAAATAGAACCAAAACCCCAAAAAGAAGAAGCTTATGTATAGAGAGCAGTGGCTACCCCTCGTCGCCTCTGCTGCCTACGGATATCCACACCGGCAACAGCTCTTCCAATATCCTGCCTATTGTTCCGAAGGCAAAAATCCAAAAAAAAAAACCACAAATAAGAATGCAAACCAAAAAAAAAAAATTCCCCAAAAAAAAAAAGCGGCTCTCACTCGTAGCTGGGACCATCACCCCCGTCCATTGCGCGACTTCCGTTCTTTCCGTGGTTTCCAGAAAGAAAAACATAAGAGGGAAGTTCTATCAAGGAAGAGTACAAAGAACTAAGAAAAATCAACAGGAGAGAGAAAGCGATGCAGAGAAATTAGATCAACATCAAAACTGAAAAGAAAAACTTACGATCCAGCCAACCAGTCGTTGAAGGAAGAAAAAAAGAGCAGCAAAAAATCTAGAGAAAAGGCCGGAAAAACAAGAGGGAGAAAAGATAAGAAGCCATCTTGTGCTTGCGCCATGGAGGAAGGATTGGAGGGAGGGAGTTTTCTGGGGAAAGAAGAAGAAGAAGAGAGAGGGAGAGAGAAGCACGTGAGATTGGGGGATAAGGGAAAGAGATGATGGGAAAGAATGACAGAGTTAAATTTGGAATAGGTACCCAAAGTTTCCTACGAACACAAACGAGTCACCCATTGGATGGGACACTAATGAACAGCAGTTTTCAGTCACTGAGAGAGAAGGAGAGAGGGAGAATAATGGATTGGTGAGTTGAAAGAGGAAAAGTGATGGTGAGAGAGAAGGAGAGAGGGAGAGTAATGGATGAAATTAAATGCAATGGGACAGGAGTAGAGAGCTAATTACAAGAGTGCCATTGGTTTGATGGGAGCCGCCTGTACGCGTCAGAGAAAATGTCAGTCAAATACAAGAGGGCAAAAAAAGCAAAAAGAGTAACAGTGGCGGGATGTGACTCTACCAAACAGTAAAGTTGTAACTTGTTCTTTTAAAGAGATAATTTTTGAAGTGAGTTGTACTAATAGAGCGGGGACTTTTTTTGGTTGATTGTCATTTTAAGTTATCACTAGTTCACATTTTACTTGTACGAACTCAATGTTTTCGATATGATAATATTTTCGTTATCATCTATAAAAAAATCAACATATAAACAATAAAATACTTGTCTTTAAACATGACTTTGGATGATTGGAAAACTGCCTGATATCCTATATTCCTAAACCTGATGCTTAAACTTTAAACATAATGGAAAGCTCTTATTAGCATATAGCTCTCGTTATAAAACCAATCCAATTTCTAATGACAATTGTGATGCAAGTGTGAGAGATTGTGTCAGAAAACGACTAGCAGTGGTTGAGTCACGATTCAATGGTGGATGCATCGTCTAAGGCCTAGAAGTACAGATTGATGCGCTTTGGTTTCAGATGGTGAGAGAGATAGGGGGTTCTTCTAAGGGGCATTTCATCAAGCATCTGTTAGACAATAGGCATGGAGCTGGAAGCCTCTTTTTGCAGTGAAATCCATGTTGACTCCCTTTTGTTTCGGGATCAAGATGTGGACAGTAAGAGAGGGGGATTCGATGTAAGGTCGAGATAGTGCTGAAGCGAGAAACCGAGACAATGGAAGAAGAGATTGCTCGATAGCTCGAGTTGTTCGAAAAGTTCATGTTTTCTCAAAGCAAAGGGCGGCAACAGCTCAGGGAAAAGAGCGACAGAGTTTGGCGATGTATGCAATTCAACCGTTGCAGAGGGCGGATCGTCATTCAGTAGTATTGGCGGCATTCTAGAAACCAATTAGCAGGATTTGTGAAGAAACCCATGGATCATGAAGCAATGAATAAAAATAGATGTGAACTAGAAAGAAGATATATGGACGAAGAAAGCAATTTCAATAGGTGGGCTTCCGATGGGTTCTGTCTGATAGAGATATAATTTAGAATAGAACTCATTTCATTCTACAGAAGACTATGCCATCACACCATCACCATTATTTCCCTCCACCACAGCTCTGCTCACGCCAGCTATCCATCTTCAGAGAACCATGTTATAGCTTTAACTCTCCTTTATCTTTTGCCAACTACATATAATAATCTACTTATTTTACTGTCTGAATGTTTGTATATATATAGATAGCTTGTCCTATTGTATCAATTTAACATAAACATATTTCATCAATATAATTACTCTTTACATACTTCCACATGGTATCAGAGCACACAAGCACAAGTGCTCTGATTCCTTAACCTAGCCGCAAATCCAAGCCACACAATCTGCTATTTTTCTTGCTTTTTCTCCTTCATTCTCTTCGACAACAGCAACTTCCAAAAAACCCCCAACTCACCGACCCAAATAGAAAACAACCCCCCCCCCCCAAGCCGGCCGCACATCTTCTCCGACTTCTCCACCGAATTGGGAGATCGATAAAAAAAATCACAATCCTTCCTCTCTATTAATTACCATGTCTGATTCCCCATCAAACGGCGACGACACTGTGGTGCTCCCACTCACCGGCGACGACAATCACGTCGTCTCTCTCAATCCAGCTTCACAGCTACCCACGAAGTTAAACAAAAATAACTTCCCTTAGTGGCGTGCACAGCTGCTAACTCTTCTTCGTGGTCTGGATTTGCTGTCATTTGTTGATGGCACAAAAACAGCACCGGCAGAAGACGCTCCTGGACGCAATCGGTGTATCGTCAAGATCAATTGATCTTACATGCTATATTGTCCTTTGTATCTGATGTGGTGTCTCTCTATATCTCGACATCAATCCCCGCCCGTCAAGCATACTCCATTCTTGAGAGAATGTATGCAGGAAATTCTCGATCTCGGATCATTGGTTTGAAGACCCGGCTTGTGCAAGAAAGACAAGGCAACCGTTCTGTCTCTGCTTTTCTCAGGAGATGAGAATCATCTGCACTGAGCTAGCTCTCGTCCAAGCACCAGTTGCGGATGAAGATCTTGTCCTTAACATTTTACGAGGGCTAAACTCTGAATTTGGCCCTCTCCCTGCTGCCCTTCGTGCTCGTGAGAACCCGATTGATGTTGAAGATCTCCATGACAGGTTGGTGGAGTTTGAAACTGACCTTGATGCCAACCGACACTCTCACACAACAGCCTTTTCTATTCATCGTGGATGTGGTGGTGTACGAGGAGCAGCGCGTGGCCGTGGCTTCTCTCCTTCCAAGCAGCCCTCTCATCAAAAGCAATTTCATCATCCTCAACAAACTGTTCATCGCTAATTTTATCAAGGACAATCACCCTCTTCCCTTCAATCAATTCAGCACCACCAACAACCTTCCCGTGGTAATATCATTGACTTTACTAGTCATCAACAGAGTGTTGGTCGTGGTGGAAGAGTGAGGATCTTTTGTCAGTTCTGTGACAAACCCAAGCACACTGCAAAAGAGTGCTACAGTCTTCATGGACGCCCTCCTGCTCAAGCTTATCACACCTCTGCTGCTCCTTCCATTCCCGGTTGGCTAATGTACTCCGCAGCGACCAACCATATCACCCCAGACCTTGGCAATCTTTCTCTTTACATAGACTACAATGGCCCGGATGAGGTTCTTGTCGGCGACGGAACAGGTTTGAAGATAACATACATTGGAAACTCTACTCTCTATGCATCTGCTGCTTCTTTGCAACTAAAGGATGTTCTTTGTGTTCATGCCATTCAGCAACGTTTACTGTCTGTTGCTAAATTATGTAAAGCTAATCCAGTCTCAGTGGAGTTTTTCTCTGATTGTTTTGTTGTGAAGGACCTGTTCACGGGGGCGCAACTACTCTGGGGACAGAATGAAGGGGATGTGTACGAGCTACCGCCGGATGTAAATACCGTCTGCTTAGCAATTGCCACTACTACAACTTCGGACATCCACATCCTAGGCTGCTCTCTCGTGTCTTGCGCTCTCAAACTCTTCCTGTTTCCATTATTTCGGCTTCATTTTCTTGTGATTCCTGTTTGGTAAACAAAACTCATAAGCTTCCATTTTCAGTGTCTACTTTAAGTAGTTCAAGACCCTTTGATTTGTTATACATGGATGTTTGGGGTCCTTCGCCCATATGCTCCATTGATAATTTTTCATATTACTTGGTCATCATTGATCACTTTTCCCGATACACTTGTCTCTATCCTCTCAAATACAAGTCTGATGTTTCAAACACTTTTATCACTTTCACACGTCTGGTTGAAAACTACTTTCATACTTCTATTCGTCGAGTCTTTACTAATGGTGGGGGTGAATTTCAGAAACTACGATCTTATCTTCAAAATCGAGGCATATCTCATCTTCTTACTGCTCCTCACACCCCGGAGCATAATGGTTTAGCAGAACGCAAATATCGTCATGTTGTTGAAACAAGTCTTACACTCATACATTGTGCACATCTCCCCAGTTCTTTCTGGTCTCACACATTTCAGTCACTCGTGTACCTTATCAACCGTCTTCCATCTACCTCTCTCCATAATCAGACACCATATTTCACTCTTTTTAATGAGTCTCCAAATTATTTTAAACTCAAGAGTTTTGGATGTCTTTGTTATCCGTGGCTACGACCGTACACTTCTCATAAGTTAGCCCCTCGTTCTCGACCATGTATTTTTCTTGGCTACTCCACGAACCAAAGTGCATATAAATGTTTTGATCCAGTTGATTGTCGTGTCTTTGTTTCTCGACATGTTCAGTTTGTCGAAACTACTTTTCCTAGTCTCCCCCTAGTTCTGAATCCTCCTTGTCTTCATCAGAGTGACTTGCCTCCACGAATCCGACTGTGCAGCTTGTCCCTCTTTCGATTTCCACGGCGCCTCACCCTCCCAAACAGCCAACTACTGAAATAGTCTCCTCTTCATCAACACATCGGGGCATCGCTTCTGCTCCTACTCGTACACAACCTACATCACCATCCCCTTCTTCTGCCTCCGAGAAGTCTGCCTCCCCACGGCCAGCTCCTTCACTGCCCACGCCACCACCATCACCTGTTCTCCTTCTGCCCCCCCTCAGCTCCACCTCTTCGGATGGTGACTCGCAGTCAACATGGTATTTTCAAGCCTAAAAAGATGTTTACTGCTCAAGTATCTTCTCATTTTGAGCCTACCTCGGTTAAGCAGGCTATTGCCGATCCTCGTTGGTGTGCCGCCATGCTATAGTAGTTGTCCGCCCACACCTCTAATGGCACTTGGTCACTAGTCCCCCAATCTTCCACTCAAAACCTTGTTGGTTGTCGCTGGATTGTTCGAATAAAGTACAAGGCGGATGGTACCGTTGACCGATATAATGCTCGATTAGTGGCCAAGGGCTTCAATTAACGTCCAGGCATTGATTTTCATGCTGCTTACAGCCCAGTACTTAAACCTGTCACAGTTCGGACAGTGTTCCACATTGCTCTCTCTCACTAATGGCATATCTTCCAGTTTGATGTGAACAATGCCTTTCTCCAAGGCTCTTTAGAGGAGGAAGTCTTCATGGCTCAACCACCAGGGTTTCGCAATACCACAACCCCTGACTTTATGTGCCGTCTCCATCGTCCTATCTATGGACTTCGACAGGCTCCTCACTCGTGGTATTTGTCATTGTGCAGTTTTCTTGAGAGTAATGGCTTCGTCAAAACACAGTCTGATGCGTCCTTATTTGTCTACCATCATGATGGAGTCTTGCTCTACTTCCTTGTCTATGTTGATGATCTTCTTCTCGCAGGGAACGATTCTACTTTGTTCACTCAGTTTCAAGAGCATCTTGCCTCTCGCTTCTCACCAAAACAACTAGGCGAGGTGAATTATTTTTTGGGAATTGAAATCTTATCCGGTCACACTGGTTTTCTCCTATCCCAACAGAAGTATATATATGATGTTCTTGACCGTTTTCAGATAGCTGATGCTAAGCCTTCTCCAACTCCGCTCTCCACGTCAACCAAACTTATGCCTCATGATGGTTCTGCCCTTGTTGATGCCACACTTTAAAGGCAAGTGCTCGGTGCCCTTCAGTACTGCACTCGTCCTGATATCGCATTTGCCGTCAATCAATTATCTCAGTTCATGTCAAGCGTCTCTTGAGGTATCTACAGGGTACTCGTCAGCTTGCTTTACAACTTAGACACTCCTCTTCTCTTACCCTAGAAGCGTTTGTCGATTCTGATTGGGTCGGAGATCTCCACTCCACCATGGGATACCTTATTTATCTTGGAGGTAATCTTATTTCTTGGAAGTCAAAGAAGCAACGCTCTGTTGCCCGCTCTAGCACCGAGGCTGAATATCGAGCTCTTGCCCATGCCTCTGCTAAACTTGAATGGTTGCAAAATCTATTAATTGAGCTTCATCATCGCCCTCCCAATCCTCCTGTCCTCTATTGTGATAATCTTGGTGCAGTAAACTTCTCTGCAAATCCAGTTTTCCACTCGAGGATGAAGCATTTGGCATTAAACCTCCACTTTGTGAGAGAACTTGTGCAATCTGCTCGCCTGCGCGTTTGTCATGTCTCCACCGTTCATCAGCTAGCCGATGCTCTCACTAAACCTCTTTCAACCCCATGTTATCTTCTTCTTCGATCCAAAATTGGTGTCGTTCCCGCCTCCATCTTGCGGGGGCATGATAGAGATATAATTTAGAATATAACCCATATCATTCTACAGAAGATCATGCCATCACACCATCACCATTATTTCCCTCCACCACAGCTCTGTTCACGCCAGCTATCCATCTTCAGAGAACCATGAGATAGCTTTTACTCTCCTTTATCTTCTGCCAACTACATATAATCATCTACTTATTTTACTATATGAATGTATGTATATATAGATAGCTTGTCCTATTGCATCAACTTAACAGAAACAGATTCCATCAATAGAATTACTCTTTACATACTTCCACACTGTCAGGGGCATTTCATCAAACATCTGTTGTGCGGGATAATTGCATGGTTGGTCACTCGAAATATTTAATCCATTGGTGGTACTTCAGTTTACTGAAACCGTTCACGTTTGGTCACTCTCCGTTCAACTCCGTTAACTTTTGCTTACATGGCAATCAACTCTAAAAATTGACCGTTAAATGTGTGACGTGGCAATTAAAAATAAATAAATAAAATTTAATTTAATAAAATTTCCACCTCATTTCTAACTATTAAAAAAAATTATTAAATTAAGAACCAACACCGAGGTCGAGGCCAACGCCGCAAAACCAGAACCACCACCTCATTCTTCATCCTACGGAGGTGGGCCTCTCCTACGTCTCTGATTCCCCTTTCTCCATCCTCATTCATGGTGCTCGTAGACGTTGGTGTTTTTGCTTTCACTCTTCCTCTCCGCTGCGGCGTTAGGTCGACCAGTTTCCTCAATCAACCTCACCACTTCATCCATGGTGGGCCGCATCTCGGGACCCTTCGCCACGCAAGCCAGCGCGATCTGCAACATCTGCACCATATCCTCCTCCACGCTCCGAGCCGACTCAGTCCCCTGCTCTCTTCTTCCTCCCCACGTCAGCAAAAGCCTCCCTTGTTTCTCCCCTTTACAGGCCTCTGTACTCTTATCCAAAACCTCCCTCACCGCAACCCACATCCCGTCGATCAAAACTCTCTTCCTCGTCGGCAACAATTCCCCCATCTTCTCTCTACACCCTTCCAGTCTCTTCAACACGCAGACCAGCTCCACCGATTCCCCGAAACTCAGGCAACTCACCCTGTGCTTGAACTCGTTGACTCGGACCGATACATCGTTAACCGCCGACAGGAAATCTGCCCCTACGAAATTCAAGTTCTCGCCAATTAGCGAATTTTCTTCAGATGCAGGGATTCCGGTTTCCTCCATTAGCCCAACCAGCGAGTCCATCTCCTTCACCAAATCGGAGGTCACCATCGCCGACACTTTCTCTTTCGCTCTGTCTTTATCCGTCGTGCTGGTAGTTGAGCAGAGGAAGAATCCCAGTACCCTCGACGCGTACAACAATTGTTCTAAATACCGCGCATACCTGCAAATAATTCATAATTCATATTCAAAATTGAGTTTTTGAGACGGATAATATCCTTCTAGAGTTGACTGAACCCTAATTCGATTCTGTTAAGGGCAGAGCAAAACCCTAATTTTGTCAATTGAATGTCGAATTGTCAGTTGACTGAACCTCCCCTGTTTTCGTTCTTAATTTAATAATTTTTATCTTTATTTTTTAATAATTAGAAATGAGATGGAAATTTTTAAAAATTAAATTTTATTTATTTAATTATTTTTTAATTGTCACGTCACATATTTAACGGTCAACTTTTAGAGTTGACTGCTACGTAAGCAAAAGTTAACGGAGTTGGACGGAGCGTGACCAAACGTGAACGGTTTCAATAAACTGAAGTACCATCAATTGATTTAAATATTTCGAGTGACCAAACTTAGATTTTTTTTTTATCACAGCAATTAACCTCTGTTGTGCATTGTGCAGTGTGCACTCCCCCACGAAACAATCAAACCACTGCCTGCAACTTCGAAGAGAAAACAATTCTAGTTTGAACAGATAATAACCACACTACTGGTAGCGATTACACAGACTGATTACATGACCGTAGATCTAAATAAACCCTAAAGTTTTCTGGGTAGAGTAGATCGCAAACTACAAGAACCCTAGAAGCAAACGAGATCATAGTAGTCTTCTATTCGAAACTAGAACATATACTTAATACTAATTAGATTGCTTCCCACTACAAGTAACACAAAGAGCGGGTGAGAAGAGTACTAGTTGATCAATTTCTTCGAGAGCTCTGATTCCACGGTTCCTTTCGCCGCCGGTGGGTGCTGCTCACGATCGCGGTCGGCCTTCTGAAGACTCTCCAAGAAGAAGTTCACGCAAACACAGAAGACTGCCCCTACCCAAACAGCCCAAAACAGAAACAGGAAAAGTAAGATTACAAAGATCAACGACGTCGGCCGAAGACAATGAATCGATGAACAGAGCGACCGAAGCAGAAAGAGCGGTTACTCACAACAGCAAGGAGAGCGAAAGGAACCCCATCAGGAGAATTCCCAGTGACGCGGAGGACGCAGATCAGGGTAATCAGCTTGAGGAGCTCAAGAGAAAACCCCTTTAGGAATCCCATAACTCCTGACCGTTGCTGCTGCTGAACGAAGAAGAAGATGGCGATTTCTCTATCGGCGATGAAGGGAAAATGCTGGAAACCTTTTTCACTCGCTCGATTTGCTTTGGAAATTTCGCAACAGACTAGAAGCAAACCCCCGAATTTGAACCCAGCGGAAAGTCTGAAAAATGCAGTTCGCATATATAGGTAACACAACTAATGGGCCGGCCTGCTAAATACTGGGCCCGTGGCCCGACTCATGATGATCGACCCTCCACTCCAAACTCTTTAGCAAAAATGTTAAATGGGCCGGATTATGGGTTCAGATACTTAGGACGTAGGAGATGGCAAATTTAGGATTCTTGTGTTCTCTCTAGCCATTGATCGATCAATTCCCCAACTAGAAAGGTGTAGTTGCAAGCAAACTCCATCGATGAAGACAGGAAAAAAAGAAAGAAAAATATGGTTCATGATCGATGATGATCGTGAATTAACTTATATGACATTTCCCTATTTGCAACTCTACTATACTATCAGCCTACCAATAAAACTGACAATTTCTCTTTTCATAATATTTGGATGACAATAGTTCTTATTCAATTGTAAGCAAACCCTCTATTGCAAACTTACAAAGGAAAGGTAGAAGAAAATGAAAGCCTAATGTTGGGTATTGTTGTTGGAAGAGAAAAAGTGCACACTGTAGATGAATATCAATGTAAAGAAATGGGTTATAGAAGTTCCTTGAATATGTAGATAACAACAAAGATGAATTGGGGAAAATGAAACCCTAAAGTCTTGGATGTTTCTCATTCATAGTTGGGTTTAAATACTCAAGTTTGGTACTATAAGACAAATCGTAGCAGCTTGCTTTTGGAGAACAATAAACATAAAACAAACATAACAACTCATACTAAAGTCTAAACATTGACAATAAACTAAACTTGATGATAGATTCCTCTAAACCTTGTCGATCCACTTTGACATTCATGGTCACCGGTTTGAGTCTTGACGATCTTTCAATATCTCCTGTTATCCCCCCCCCCCCCCCCCCCCCCCCCCGCGCCGCAAGCGGGTGAGCACAGAATGTGCACACCAAGCCACTATTGGCTAGTTAACTTCCCTTCAAACTTCAAATGGTGAAGCTGCTACATCTTGCTAGCTAACTTCCTAAACATCTTCTGAAAAGCTTTACCAGGGTTTTCAATGTGGATATGATATGTTGCAGCTTTGTTGCTAGCTAACATTCCTTCCAAGAAACAAACCTTGAAGTCAGCAGGGGAGAGTACTGTTCGACTACTACCCTCTGCTTCTCCAAATAGATGAGGATATGCTGCTGCTTTTTGAGCTAACTAGCATTCCAAAAAATTACTTCAAACTCAACAAGGAGCCCTTTTGGGTGTCTTCCCTCTGCTTCTTCAAACAAGGATGTCGCTGCAATATGGCTAGTTGGCTGTCCTTCTCATCTCCAGCTTTTACTGGGCCTTCAAAGTGGTCCGGAAATGCTGCTGACTTTGCTAGCTAGCACTCCATCCGATAAACAATATGAAATCAGCAGGGGAGTGCTCTGTTGGCTACTTCCCGCTGCTCGGTGGCGGATCCAGGGCTGGGCCAACCCAGGCCCCTGCCCAGCCCTCCTCCGGATCCAGAGTTAGTTTAGTGCTTATAAAATTTTTGATTTAGGTATTTGGCCCAGTGCTATTTAAAATTATGTCTAGTTTTATTTGATAATGAAATTTTGTGTAACTAGGAAAATGGTTCAGATGAACATATCCAAACCATTACTCTAAATTTATACTAAATTTTCTATAGCCCCAATGATTTTATTTGAAAAAAGACATGAAAACCTAAAAGTGTAAAGTTTCATTAAAAAAAAACTCTAAACTAAAGCACACCCTTCCTTGCAAAATTCAAAAATTTTCCCAATCCCCCCAAAACAAAACTAGAACGAGGAGACGAGCAGATCCAAAATGGATTTCTCCTCTAGCCCGTCGAGCTGGTTTTCTTTCCATTCTTTTGATTAAAAAAATATTTACAGACTTGCTGAGTCATCATTTAGATTGCCTCAATTGAGTGGGCCACTAGATTCTAACCGTTCTTTCTGGTGTTTTGATGAAGAAAATATTTACAAACTTGCTCAAGAGTTTAGCCTCGAGACTTTGAAGGCTATGAGATGCATTCTTTGGAGAATGCACTACTCATGTGAGGATGAAGTTTCTTTTCTTGCAAAATTATTAGAGAAGCTAGAGGAAACAGGGATGAACACATAATACAAATTGATTTGTCGGTTGATTTGTCTAATGTTGACCTAGCCGTTTCTACAACTACCACGAAGATAATATTCTCAGCAATGGAACAACAAAATGAGCGATGAATTTCTCGTTGATTACTTAGCTATTTTCTTTGAAAAAGAATATATTATCAGTGTGGATGGAGATTATATTATTGATGAATTTGCTAAATTAAAATACCTTTTTGTACAATTGGCATTGTAATAAAAACTATATTATTATATATTTTTGTTTATGGTATCTAATATTCTATTCAAATACGGCCCAGTGTTCTCTTATGTCCTGGATCCGCCGCTGCCGCTGCTTCTCCAATATGCCGCTACTTCTTTAGCTAGCAAGCATTCCAGAAAAAAAAAATTGACTTCAAACTCAACAGGGGAGTAAGCTTCTTCCCTCTACTGCATCATCTCAGGCTGCTGCCTTCACTTCCTCTTGCTGAATCACAGAAACAAGGACTTGTGATTGTGACTGCTTCTGCTGAAACACTGCTTTTTCTATTCTGATTGTTTTTTTTAAGTGTTGCCCCTGAACTTGCAGCTTCTCTTTCTTCTTGATTTTCTATGAACTCAACACTAGAAAATGGAGGTTCTAGCTGTGCAGGAGGTTTCATTGGCTTCTACTTCCCGCACAGCCACGAAATTCAACACATCAGAATTCAAACATTTGATTTCTTCTTCAAAAGAATCAATCTTAACAATCTGTTCATTCTTCTTGGTTGCAATCTCGTTATCATTCAACCAAGTTTCTTCTTCCTCCAAACAACCAACATTGACATTCTCAGTTTCAAGAAACTCACCTTCCCCTTCTCGGTATTTTCTTGTGATTGTGAAAACCCTTTTCTTATGCTCTGTAATCATCCTCCGCCTCAAGCTCTCGAAACTGAACATAAAAGCTTCCAGCTTCTTCCGCAGGGATTTGACGGCTCTGTGCGCGGTAGAAAGCTTCTTCACGGGCAGGGTAGTGTAGGGTGACGACCCTATTTGTGGTGCTTCAGCAGCTGCGTATCTTGTAGCGAGCCAGGTGTGGAGGAGGTCGTCCTTGTGCATAACTTTGAACTATGACTGAAAGGAGGAAACCAACAGGGAAGATCGACCAGAACAAGATTCCGGATTTGAGTCGTCGGGCCTTCTTTTCTCTTCTTCTTCGTCCGACTTGACCAGCGGGGATGGATTCTCCTTCGTTGGGCTTGTCTTGGTCATGGCGACGACGATTGATGAAGCGGAGAGCTGGTGGCGGGCCTTGCCGTGATGATTCAGAACGGCGGCTGGAGCTCGCTGCAACAGATCTGTCGGCTTGAGCGAAACTCGTGGTCGCCGGTTTTTAGATTTAGGGGTTTTGGTTTTAGGGATTGGGGTTTCCGATCTAGAAAAGTTGGAGAAGAGATGGATCTTGAGATGGTGAGGGTTTTGGGAAGGGAATGGCTTTCGATTTTGGTTTTGGGGAAGATGGGAAAAGTAGATCTGAGAGTGAGTAAAAGAATGGGTTTTGAAGTTGATTAGGAGGGATACGATGAACAGAGGGATGTGAGACAAATGGGGAAGGGGCCTATTTTTTTGTTTCTGTTTCTTCTAGGGAAGAGATGAACAACAACACTGCTGGGATTTTTGGTAACAGATGGGGGAATGGATTTTTCTCGACGACTGCGAAATGGGGTTTTGGGGTTTTGGCGAGAAAGTTTTGGGAAAGCAGGAATGGATCTCGATTGGGAACAAAATTGATCTGCTGGGTCGCGATGGATTAGGGGGAAGAAATGTAACTGAGGAGGAGGGATATTTTTTATTTTTAGGGTTTGTGATCTGAAATTTTCAGATCTTGGACATAGTCCTTATTTTTTGTGGGTTGAAGGTTTTTAGGGTTCTATAGGATTTAGAGGCTCTGATACCATTACAACAAAGATGAGTTGGGGAAAATGAAACCCTAAAGTCTTGGGTGTTTCTCATTCATAGTTGGGTTTAAATACTCAAACTTGATACTACAAGGCAAATCGTACCAGCTTGCTTTTGGAGAACAATAAACATAAAACAAACATAACAACTCATACTAAAGTCTAAACATTGACAATAAACTAAACTTGATGATAGCTTCCTCTACTATATGCACATGTTAAAAACTTTTACTAACATTTATATCAAGTACATATAATGAATTCTTCCTAATTTTTACGCATGCTCTTCAAAGAGTTCACAAAATCTTGTCGTATGAATTTTATTTTTAAATTTACGATTTAAAACACGCAAAAGTAACATCTTATACTTATACATGATATATTAATCGATGTTAAATATCAAACACTAGGTTTGAATCACATGTACTAAGTAAGATGTTCCTTATTAAAAACTGAACGCATGCCATGGAATATTATCCATTGTTGGTGCAATAAACCAAAACAACACTTCGAATCAGGATCATTGTAAAGATTAAACCCTAGTGGTTACCTTGTTTGATAAATAATTTAAAGAATAAAGGGTACCTGTCAAAGACAAAGTTTTGGCTGATAGAAAAAACAATCATTCCCCTCTGTAGCACCATGCCGACGCCGCCGTAACCTCGTCTCCCTCATCAAATTATTTTTATGTCCGCATATTGCAATTCCTTACCCCTCTGCTTCTCCGACCCATTGTCGGGAGCCGCCGGTAGTCGTCCACTTGGTTTCCAAGATTTGTCTGGATATGAGTCGCCATATCTCTCTGTATTGTTCCTTGCGTCCGCTTGCCACTTTTGTGGCCGCCAACCGACCTTCGATGAATGTAAGGTTGGAGGAGGTGATAGTTGTTGGGATTTCCCAGGGAAAAAGAAGATAGAACGATGTGCAAATTAGGGTGGAGGAAGGGAAAGCGCGGAGTTGGCGGTGGGGAATATGAAGGAGACGATAGGAAGAAGGAATTCTGTAGCGGAAAAGACAGTTAAGAACAAGGAAGAAGTGAGGGTAGTTTTCATGGGGGGACAGAAATTTTGGTCGCTTGCGGTAAAAACAAAAAGGATCGAAGAAGGAAAATATAGATAGTGACGTGGACACCCTCTCCTTTCATTTGGGATTACGTGGCTTGGGGTCTAAACTCAAAATGCTTTAATATTTTTCAAGAGATAGGATAAAAGCAGAGCAAGTGCGTCTAGTGAAGTAGTGATTCATGAGGCACTAGAGTTGGGCCCGCCTGTTGTCCGCATGAATTACATCAATAGTATAAACACTAATAGTAATTATATGAATAATTTATTTGGTATCATGAAAGAAAGTAAAATTTTCAATTACTAAATTTTTCAAAAAAAAATATATATACATTACAAGTTTTACAACATCTTGATCATTCATGGACAAGAGTCATTATCAAAAGTAAACAACAAAATTCATGCAGGAAGCTGATTCCTAAAAGAACTTAATATTCAAAACGTACTTCAATTAACTCATTGCTGTTAGAAATTACGGCAAATTTCCTTTTGGATTTATTTTTTTATATTCACAAACAATAGTATCTTTCTTCTTCTCCCGCATTTCATTGAAATCCATTTTAATGCTAAAATGTTTGAAAATGTGAAACAACTTTTAGAATTTTGTCTAATGTAAATCATAAATATTATCAATCATTCGCTCTTTCCACCCATCACAATATTTCTATATCCACCATCAATAATCTCTTTCTTCATCTCAATAACGTTATTGTCTCCATGACTGAATTCACTACCTCTGATATTAGTATATTCCACTTATGGGGTTCACGATGTTGTATCGATGAGCTTCATATGAAACTTTAACTTCATGCTCTCGATTTGTATGAGATGAGGAGGTGAATGTTCTCTCATTTTCTCACTATCTTTGAGTAGTTACTCAATTATCATTCCAAAAAATCTAGCTTTCTCGTGATGCAGTACAATAAATTTAGATATTAAACAAATGTTGTCTACAACTCACAACTAATCCTGAATCTATAAAATAATAACAATTGAGATACATTATTTGGTCGAAAATTTTATTTGTTAGTGGGTACGTTGTTTCCTCTCTAATGAACGAACTTGAAGTTAAAAATAACTGAAGAGTAGAGATAGATTGTCACCTAACTACTATTCTCTTTAATGTTGTTGTATAATTCTTATAAATTGCTCATCATAGCCTTCTTCAACTTAATTTTTTTTTTGCAAGTTACAATTAACATGGTTTTTCTAACCCATTTAAAATCGGAGTTGAAACGAATGAGATATAGTACGCTAAATTTGTGAGAAATTGAAAATCACTTAACTATAGCTCTTGAGATTTGTGCCAGCTATAGTTAAAGGAGATTATGCACCAAAATTCCGGCTCTTTTACTTGGCTGTTTGAAATCATACTGGAACACTATTTTGTCAATAAGATGATTCCCAAAGGTAAATATGTTTTCGAGGCGTAGAATCAATAATTATAGTACTTAATAATAGTATGAATCTACTTAATAATAACTCAAAATAATACTGAAGGAGTTAAAACATAATGAAACAATATGTTACTGTCAAAACAAGTTTTGATAAGAATCATCATACCACTATCTCACTAATATTTGATCAAAACCAAGCAAAGTTATGAAAAAAAAGAAAGCTAACAGAGTTGTTTGTTTTCTGCTTTGGTAAGAGAAAACTATACATCACAAATATAGATCTAGGTGGTGTATATGGTTTCATCATTTTTTTATCGTTTCCCGAAAAAGGAACCTAAGAAAGAAATTATCTAGCTACTGATTTTAAACTTTGAAATTTGAACTTCTAGTCTCTAGATGGAGATTGTGATCTACATTTCATCACTCTAAGAGAAAATCAATTCCTAAAAGAAGAATTGAGTGATAAATTCATAAACCTTCTCACCTTTATCAATTCTCATTAACGCGTTGATTGACAATTTTATTTTGTATATGATTTATGAAATACCTCAAATCCAAAGTTATAATTGAAAATTATTTGATTAGTTATTTAAGTAATTAAGAATTATTTAATTAGCAAAGTCACACATATAACAATTTGTCTCAAACACTTATTCCTATATTAAAAAAAATGAAAAACTAAACCACATAGCACGCACACACTTATAATAAAAGAATAAACTAATAATAGAATAATTGGTTTTATAAAAAATTTCAACGAATTCTTCTTTTCCATTGGCATAATTAACAAAGTCTTCGATTAGGGTATGTATTAATTAAAACGATAAAAACTATTCATCCTAAATTCATTCAAAATGCTCGAAATTTAAAATTAATCATATTTTCATGAATAACCTCTTTATATTAGTGTTAGAATCTCTATTCTTGGTTGAGACGGGACGGGATACGGTGACAACCCCTAAGGGGGTTGTCAGATTCACAACCAAGGGTATTTTGGGTATGGAAAAAAGGAATATATTAATTACCTTTTGTGTATTAATTATATTGGGAATTAAAAACTCATATTAAATACAACTTTTTTTTTAAATTTAAATCCTATACATTAATATCTCTATCTATCTCTCTCTTCCTTTCTCCAGCGGCCACTCCGCATCGACGGACAGACTTTTTCTCCGGCGAATTCTCTCCTACAGACTCCCTCCGGCAACCTGAAAAAATGTACCAGTGCGTTAAAAAGTGTACCAATCCATTAGTCTACTGGTAATTAATATACAAATGCTAGTGGTACGCTACCAATGCGTTAAAAATGTACCAGTACTAGTGGTACGCTACCAGTACAACGCTACCACTACCATTGGTAGCGGTACCAGTAGAGAATAAATGTACCACTAGCATTGGTAGCGGTACCAGTAGAGAATAAATGTACCACTAGCACTGGTAGCGCTACCACTAGCATTGGTAGCGATACCAGTAGAGAATAACACAAAAAAACAGATGATAGTGGTACGCTACCACTATCACTGGTACGCTACAAAAAAAAATGGTACCACTAAAAAACCAGATCTAGAAAAGGGGAGTCGGTGACGGGAGAGAGAGGTAGGGGAAGAGGGTGACCTCGCGACGGCAGCAGTGGTGGGGGACGAAGGGCGGAGAGGATGATTGTGCCGCGGAGATGGCGGATACGAGATGGTGGTTGAAGGCTCGACAGGCGGACGTTGCGGCAGTGGTGTGGCGGCGGAGATGGCGGAGACGAGATGGCGGTTGAAGGCTCGACAGGCAGCTGAAGGCGGAGGGGCGCCGACGCCGGTGGTGGAGGGCTGTGGCGGCGGAGGGCTCTGCGAGAGAGGGAGGAGAGACAGTGATGGCTACGGGAGAGAGGGAGGAGAGAGAGAGAGGGAGGATGAAGGAGTTAGGGTTTTTTTCTTTTTATATGGTAGGGTGAATGATTGGGTGTGGTAAATTTTTACCCTTCCAAAAATACCATTTCTTTAATCTTAACCGTTAATTTAAAAAAAGAAAAAAAAACAGGAGAGAGAACGTATCCAAGGGCTATGAAGTAGGTTGTGAATCTGACAACTCCTTAGGGGTTGTCACCGTATCCCGTCCCGGTTGAGACTATTAGGGACTAAGGAGAGGAAGATTCTGGACAAAACCCGATTATTTTGGCCCACAGCTTGAACACCTTTAACCCAGGCCCAGTGAAAGCCCAACAGAAATAGACCATCGTCTTCAGCATTTTTCGGTGGCCTAGGTGTATAAGGCGGATCCAGGGCCATTGTTTCATTAACGCAAATAACTAGAGATCAGAATCGTTAAACTGATAGATGACCATAACCCACATAAGAAAGAGGACAATCTAGCTAGCCAGGCCGCCATTACATTACTGAGTTCATGGATGAAACCCCATTAACAAAGAACCCTAAAGGGTAAACATCAATAGCCAGCGAATGAGGGAATCTAAAAACCGAGATCGTCGGAGTCGGAGTTTTCTTAACAACACTCAACACAAGCTACTTCTACTAATTTTGATTAAGCTTTCTCGCTACCACAACGAAGGCGACGGTGGGGGGAAACTTCTAATTCTATCTAGCTAGCTGGTCAGTACTTGGTAGCCGGCTCGGCAGTAGCGTCTTTCGCCGCCGGCAGGGGCTGACGAGGGCCGTCTTGCCACTTCCTTTTGAGTCGCTGCAAGCAGTGAAAGGTCGCTCGGGCAAATATCACTCCGACCTGGGGAAAAAAAATATACAGACGAGAAAAGTCATAAAGATTGGTCGACCGAAGAAAGAAGAGAGAGAGAGAGAGAGAGAGAATTAATTACAAGGTTGAGGAGGTGGCCATAGGGAAAGGAATAGCGGCGGTAGCCTTCGCGAGCGAGCCAGAACGCGCCACCGTAGGCAGCCACCTCCAGGAGATCGATCAGAAACCCCTTCCAAACCCACGTCCAGAAAACCATTGTTGATCTCGCTCGCTGCAAAATGAAAGAAAAAAAGGGCTCTCTCTCTCTCTCTCTCTCTGTCTCTAGTCTCTCCCCTTGGAGGCTGCTTTCGATTATAAAGGGGAAGAAATCCCCCGGAAAGAGTAAAAACAGACAGGTGGCGGGCAGGGTTAATTTGGTCTTTATCGCCCAGCCATCGTAGCGCGTGCGTCAGAACTCAGAAGTTTTTAATCAAATGCTATGCAGGTCTAAAATTTGGTCCTTTTGGTTTTTTGGCTGTTTGTGAGATTTTATACCTGAGCTGAACTGACCTGAATAAGGAACGAAAACTCTGAATTCCAGCCGATTGGGGAAAGTCGAGAATCCATTTGCCATGTATAGTATAATGATGCCCAAATTGTTTTTTTTTTCTTCCCGTGGCGATGATGCCTTATTTCCTTGCGAATGAACCAGAACCCATCAGCTGATTAGTTGATCTCTAACCAAGCGCAACTGAAGAAAAACCCTAGGCCAGTAGTTTTTCAGTCCGTTCTCAACTAATAATCAAAAGATTGTAAAATCATATAGAAGGTTGTAGAGGATGAGTCAGCATTTGAGTATTTTGTACTTAAATTGTGATTCAACCGTTTCATATAACGATAAAATCCTACATTAAAAAGAGCTCCATATATACTATTTTTTATGTTTGACAACCGACACAATACGATGTAACAAACACATATAATAATGATGTACCGCACAATCACTCGCACTAGCCTCAACAAACAACGGTGTTTCCATGAACTCTAAGAGTGTGCTTGGAGATATGTATTTTAAATGCATTTCGTAAGCCTTTAGCATCCTTTGTGAAAAGGCTTGCCGATATATTTTGTAATTTCTTTTCTAATGATTACCTTCATTTTTATTAAAATTAAATAATAATAGATATAGAGACAATCAAGTCAATAAAGTCGCCAAATAAGAAAGGGCTTATTTGGTTGGATCAATTGAAAAACAGAGACAATTTTCATAATTGTCTCCTTTTAAAAAATGAGTCATTTAAAGCGAGTCACTTTGAATTGTCCATCTCTACCCCATACAATTTTAATTGTCACACAACGAGTCAATTTGAAAATTCTCAGACGGAATTGTTTCATCTAAATTCTGTGTTGCCAAATGGATTAATTTGGTCAGATTGGCAAACTTTAATTCGATGGGTTAGAGGTTGAGAGACGGCTAATGAGAGTGTGTGCTTTTTGGTGTCATGAAAATAACAAGAGATCGAGTGAGCGATTGGAAAGTCAAAGTTGGGTTGGATGGAGGCTTGTGAGTTATTCAAGAGTGAGGAACAAACAAAGTACATGTGCTATATTTAAATAATTTTAAATTTTTGTTGTTTCTCGGTATTTTGATCATTGATATACACCGATCTCGATCCCATAATTCCGAGTACTAAATAACAACGACAAATTCGATACGGTGTATGATATATTCCAAATACCGATACCAAACTTCCAATCCTAGGATTTAGGATACTTGTGTTCTCTCTAACCATTGATCGATCAACTCCCCAACTAGAAAGATGTAGTTGCAATGGAAACTCCACCAATGATGCTAGTCAATTAACTTACATGACATTTTTTTGTGACTACTACATAAGCAGCACCAATCTCTCCAACAAAATCAACTACCGTATTTGCTCATGCTTGGATAGAAACAATAAACTATCTAAACAAGAACTTCTGTGCCTACATTTTGATGTTGTATGGCACAAGCCAAAATCCACCAGAGCCACCTTGAAAATTGTTTGTAATATTTGCACCTGAACATTCAGCCACCGCTACTGTAATTTATTATTGGAGCAAGTCCATTACTTATAGCTCAAGGTTCTTTTTTTTTTAGAAATCAAGTTTCCTTTTGATGAATGAAACTAAGTTTACAAAAAAGATTATATTTGGTCACCAAAAATATTTAATTCCATTCGTGGTCATTAAATTTAGTTTACTAGTTCGAGTTTGGTTACTCTCCGTCTAAGTCCGTTAACTTTTGCTGATGTGGAAGTCAACTCTTGTGATTGACAGTTAAATGAGTGACGGGGCAATTAAAAATAAAAAAAATAAAAATTTACAATTTCCATATAATTTTTCATAATAAACTAAAAAAATAAAACATAAATAATAATAATTATTATTTGTTATTTTACCATTCCTCACCGGAGAACCCCTCTCGGAACCTTTTCCTTCCTCAAAAACACTCGCCGACCACAATTCCGTTACTTCCCAAAACTCAAACTAACTCAGAAACCCGCCAGAACTCTAATTCACTATATCTCATTCCTCCAAGACCCCAACCCTACACGCTAATTCATTCATTATCCATTTCCCCTTTTTCCCATTGGTTTTTCCAATTTCAAAAAGACAAATTCGGGTAGTGACAAATACAAAGTCAAACTCTGTCTACTTCTTCCATTTCCCCGACCTTATTATAATCAAACCTTCCACCTTCTTCTTTCCCTTTTAATGGATCAACCTTTTTCATACTCGTAAACCTTTCGCCTCTTGTGACATACGCCATAAAAAATGGTGACTCCCATGCCTCTCTTCTCTCAAACTCCGGCATCGAAACCTCCCCAACAATCCACCCACTTCCCAGCCACTTCCGCTTCCACCGCTCCACCACTGCCATCTCCTCTCTTATCTTCTCCCAGACCCGCCATGAAAATCCGCCGCACCAAATTTCAGAGCAGCAAGTTCGGGTCCTTCCTCGACGTGAAACCAGAGTCCTACCGGAACCCATCATATTCCCGAACCTCTCCTGGCACGACCAGACATCTTCACCTCGATCCTTGCAATTCACAGGGCCGGTTATGAGATTTTGGAGGCCCTATTCTGTAAATAAAATGTGGCCCAAATTATTTTTTCTAAATATATAATAAAATATAAACAAAGTATCAATCGATAAATAAAAATCATTCCAATATTTAAAAATAATATCTATCTAATATGATTTGTAATAAAGAGAGATAATGATTTAAATAGTAAGATGTAACTAAAAAATTGATTATAATTTTATTTCAATCAAATAGTATGAAAAATAATATAATAAACTAAATTAGATAGTAGAAAGTGATAATGTTTTAGTCTAAAATTAACTATGGTACAAACTATTTATAATTGATTTAGTTATTTTTCATTTTCTACTATTGGTGGCTTGTACCTAATAATTCCGGTTAAAATTTAATAAATTAATTTGAATTATTTAATTAATTTAACATTACTGCCTTGCTAGTACAAACAGATTAATTAACAACAAGAATTATTTTTCTCCGTAGAAATTTGGAAATGAAGAAACCTAAAACAACAAATTTAATAAGGCTAATAATGAGGAATCACCAATCTTATATCATTATTATATTTAGGAAACACACGAAAAAAATGAGTTATGTTATATGGTTTGAAAAAAGTTTAATAATTTAGAAAGCAAGTTTTTCCCTCATGTGATATGTTCGTTCTTTTAGCCTCCAATCTTAAATGTTGTAATATTATTGTTTTAGACCCATAATCAAAACAAAATTCATAAATTTTATATTATTTAAAATTCATAATCGAAATCCAATAATCCTTAAATATAATTAGTCATATACGTGATGGAGGTACAGAGGCTCCCAAAATTTGGAGGCCCTGTGCCAAAGGGATTGCCAGCTAGGGATGTTAGAGAGTGGTATAAGATCCAGCGTAACCTTCTCCCAACAACTCGAGTTATTGGGATCAACTGGTTCATGACATGGTATCAGAGCCTAGAACCAAAAGGTCATGTGTTCGAATCTCCACGACCCCCAATATTAACTGTTGTCTTTCAAGCACATGGTATGGTGGGCCTGTGCAAACTTCAAGCCCGTGGGTTAGCTTTCGTTTGAGGGGGCGTGTTAGAGAGTGGTATAAGATCCAGCGTAACCTTCTCCCAACAACTCGAGTTATTGGGATCAACTGGTTCATGACAAGGGATGGCAATGGGTCGCGTTGGGGAAGGGTAGTGTATATCGGTTACCCTACCCAAAGTAGTTCGGGTTTTACCCATGCCCATACCCATATAAGATTCGGGTAGAAAATCGAAGCTATGCCCATACTCGTTCATAAAAATATTATATTTACTTAGCATATAAAATATGTTAGAGAAAAATATTGATTATTAGACAAAATACATATGTTTATGTGTAATCGGGCGGGTTCGGGTTGGATAGTGAGAAAACCATGTCCATACATTACCCGCAATATTCGGGTTCGGGTTTTACCCGTACCCACTAAAAGTAATTCGGGTTCGGGTTTTACCCTACCCAATTAGGTAGAATTCGGACGGATATCCACGGTTACAGATATTTTTGCCATCCCTAGTGTCAGCACACCCTCTGAGTTGGCCCTGGCAATTCAACGTCATCATCATGGGCGCCGGCGTCCGCCTCGCCGCTCTCCTCATGGTTATGGAAATTGGAAGAGAGGAGGGGGAGGGATGGGTTCCGGGGGATTTTCGTTTTGGTAGAGGGTGATGAATTAGTGCATATATGAGAGTTCCGGCGGGGTTTCTGAGGGAGTTTTGATTTTAAGGAGGTATTGCGCCTGGTGAGCATTTCTGAGGGAGGAGGTTCATGGACGGGTGGCTAGGAATTTATTCGATAGGGAAAATCTCAATTTTGGTATTATGATTATTAATTCTATTTTATTTATTTAATTCATCGGGAAAGATGATGTGAAAATATTAATAATATTATATTATTTTTATTGTCAAGTCACTCATTTAACGGTCAACTATGAGAGTTGACCGTCACATAAGTTTAAGTTAAGGGAGTTGGACGAACTCAAATTATTGGACTAATTTTAATGATTGCGAATGAAATTAAATATTTTAGTGACCAACATGAAATTTTTTGTGAACACAGTGACCAAACTTGCAATTAACCAACCATTTCTATTTCTTCTAATTCAATTGTAAGCAAAGCTTCTATCAGTTGCAAACTTCAAGGGAAAAGGTAGAAAGAGATCAAACCCTAACGGCGGTTACAAGTTCGGGGGAAAGGTTCGATGAAGATGAAAGCGGAGTGAGCAAGTGCGTCTACTGATTATAGAGGTAAAGCTTAATTACCTGGGCTAGAGCCTGAAGACCTTAGCCCAAGTATAGTAAAAGCCGAATAGAAATAGACTATTCTTTCTCAGAGCCATTGTCATTTGTATACTTTCGCAGAACCATTTCAACAACGAATATAATTAGAGAAGGTCGTTAAACTGATAGATGATAAACCCACATAACAAAGACAACAAGCTAGCTAGGCAGCCATTACATTACTGAGCTCGTGGATGAAACCCCATTAACAAAGAACCCAAAGAGGTCACACCATTAACAGCCAAAGAAGAAGGGATCTAATTAAAAACGGAGAACGAGTGGAAGTTTTCTTAACAACAGTTAACCACACAAGCTACTTCTACTAATTAATCTTCATTAAGCTTTCTCGCTACTACAACGAAGGAGACGGTGGGAAACGACTAGCTAGCTAGTCAGTAATTGGTGTCCGGCTGGGTAGTAGCGTCTCGCCGGCGACGGCGGCAGGGGCTGACGAAGTCCCTGCCAATTCCTTTTGAGTCGCTGCAAGTAGTGACTGATCGCTTGGGCGCAGATCACTCCGACCTGGAAACAAAAAAATACAGACGAGAAACATCACAAAAATTGGTTTACCAAACAAAGAAGACTCAAAGAGAGAGAGAGAGAGAGAGAGAGAGAGAGAGAGAGAGAGTTACAATGTTGAGGAAGAGCCCATAGGCAAAGGAATAGCGGCGGTGGCCTTCGCGAGCGAGCAAGAACGCGGCACTGTAGGCAGCCACCTTCAGAAGATCAATCAGAGTCCCCTTCCAAACCCACGCCCAGGACACCATTGTTGATCTCGATTGCTGCAAAATGAAGAAAAATGGCCTCTCTCTCTCTCTCTCTAACAATATTGAAGATGGCAGAGCCAAATTTTTACTTGCTCTCGTTCACCGGCTCCTTTCGATTATAATAAAGGCAGAGAAATCCCCCGGAAAGGGTTAAAAGCGAACAAAGAGTACAAGACAGGTGACGGGTAGGGGTAATTTGGTCTTCATCTCCCAGCCAGCGTAGCGTGTGTCAGAAGATTTTAATCAATTGCATGCAGGTCTGAAATTTGGTCCTTATCGTTTTTGGCTGTTTGTGATATTTTATTCGTGAGCTGAACTGACCTCAATAAGGAACGAAAACTCTGAATTCCAGCCGATTGGGGAAAGTCGAGAGCTGCATTTGCCACGCATAGTAGATAGAATATATCGTAATTCGTATATGGACATGGGATGATGCCTTATTTCCTTCCTTGCGAATGAACCAAAACCCATCAACTAATTAGTTGATTTGTAAGACTGTAACTGAGCGCAATGGAAGGAGAGAAAACCCCTACACCAGTAGTAGTATTTCAGTCAGTTATCAAGTAATAATCGAGGAGGATTGTAAAACAGTATTAGAGGTTGTACTTGACAAGTCGGATTAAGGAGAAAATATGACGAAACTGATTTTACTTACATTCGACGGAAAGATCTAGCAACGTTACTGCAGGAATCCAACTCCAAACCCTACTCTTGTTAGGCCGCCGACCCCCTACTCCGACTACTAAGCAACACAAATGCTAATCGAGTTCTTATCATTAATCTCACGCAAGCACATTCACACAATAAGCCCATATTCAAGCGCAAGTATTCGTCCTAACAATCTCCGATACTTCCCATGCCCAAGAGCGGGGGAACATCGGCAAGGGATTCATTTTTCAAAAAAGTCCCACGGCCACCACCCAAGTACGTGCGGTGGGGTGCTTTTCTCAGGCACATTTCATCAAACATCTAACAGGCGTTACGCCCCCTTACCACGAAATCAAAGTATCATCCCGCTTCTTTGAGACTAACATGTTCAACTCACAGTAATCATATTCTCCATGACATCGACATTACACACTGGCCGACCGGGTCCATAAATGCATAAACTAATTAATCTAGAGCACATCTACAAGAACCCTAGAAATTGAAGGAAAGCAAATCTAAAACGGGGAACAGAGACTTCTTACTAAAGAAGACTACCTGTTACATACTAATCACTAGCTAGCTTCTGGATACTACGTACGATAAAAGAGACGGGACACAAAGTTACTGATCGGGACGACTCGTAATTAGTTCTTTGTAGTAGCAGCAGCAGTAGCTGGTTCGGAGCAAGTAGTACACGCCGGCGATGGCGAAGATCTTGAAGAAATCGAACCCCAACTTCCTCCAGAATCCCATACCTGCTGGCTGCTGCTGATCGCTGCTACAATGCTCCTTCTCTCTCCTCTCTCTTGCGAATGACGAAGCTACACGGATCCTAAGATTTTTATTTGTTTTATAATAAAAAGGGAGAGAGGAGGGCATGTTGGTCTTTTTGGTGCTACCTGCCAAGCTAGCTATCTATGATCCGAATTCCGAAGGGTTTCTAATAAGACCGATTAGACATTTCGTAGAAAAGGGAAGATCTGTAAGAGATAGCATTAGAGCCAATGAGCCATAGACAGACAGACATTACAAGAAGGATTGATGTGATACTGCCGCTAGACCGTGTTAAGGCGGTACGAGAATCCGCAATTCGACGCCATCTGGTTTGCAAGGAACTATGTATGTTGATTGTTGACTACTTGTTAATGGCGCCTGGATTGAAGTTACTGTTGCTTAATTCATCGTTTCGGTTTGGTTAGGTCTTTGTTTGGGATTGGAATTTAGTACCATTATGTGAGGATCATCATCACTACCGGCAAAGTTTATCGTTGGTTTTTTACAAATTGATGTAAGAACTTTGATAACATATGTAAATAAAATATCATGGGTCATTCCTTCCTACTTTCCAAACTTTCAGTTTAGATCAATGATTTGGTTTCAGTTTAAATCAGGGAGTTATTACAATAAATCTTACTATTTTTTTGTTCGCGCTTCGTAGCGATAACAAACTAATTATATTTTTTGTTGATATATTTCGTGGTTATCCACACGTCTCTGAGTATGCCTCACCTAAATCCATGTTCCAGTCACCCCGATCTAGGCTATCGTATCTGGGGCATTAAGCTTATGGCTCATTTCAACGGACACTATCCACCGTCCACATCGAGGTGATTTGCTGTGTCCTTTTCCTAAATTTTTGGTTTAATAAAATGATATCACCATTAGGAAAAAAGTGTTTAACTGAGGTAACGCGTTGAAATCCAAATTTGTTATAAAGTGTTTATGTTGCGTTTGAATTCCTGTATGCATGTTCTTGAGACAAAAGAGTGAATTCATTATTCCATTGATGTGTTTCTGATTCATTTGGATTCTTATCTGCAGGTTCTTGAGAAAGAAGAGTGAATTCCAAAAGTTGGAGCTTGAATGGTTCACCTACGAATTGCAAGCTATGGCATTGGCTGTTAAGGAATGAGTCAAGATTATTGTTATACAATGTCATAACATCACTCCATCTACAGGTTGATTGAGATTGATTGTGCATTATTCGACTTTACATTCCAATGATATGATTCCATATTGAGTTACTCATGAGAAATCAAAGAAGTAAGGGCTGTCAAATCCAACTATATGCTCTAATTCAACCAAACAAACGTAATCTTTTTATGCTAAACATTTAGATCATGAAGCTACGTTCGTTTTGCTTATTATCTCTACAAATGTGGATGCTCAGGAGACAGGGACCTTAGAAGAAATTGCCACTTTAGCAAGTTAGTGTAGAATTTTAGCTCTCTAATCGAATTTGAACTAACAAGCTCTTTAAGATATTGGGTTAGTATATAGGGATAGATAGGTAGATAAAGAGAATGTAATTAGTAGTGGGAGTTTAATCATTGATGTGTTTAAGGACTACTGGTTGTGAGGCATTCATTAAATGGCTTGCTTTATTCCCATTGAGAGTCTAGATTGATTGCATCCCTTTATTCCGTGATCTTTTTATCCCTGTTTAGGAAGCATAATTTCTATGTATAATTCTATGTAGTTAATGTATCAAGGAAGGTCGATACGATTTCTGCAGAATCTTGGAAAGAGTTGTCATCTCCAACATTTCGTAAAATTGTATAAGGCAAGACAATATCGAACTCTTGAAAAAGTGAACTTTATATTAAAATTTGTATTGATTATTTTGGTAGATTATGATCGCATTAATCGAGCTACTCAACTTCTCATATTGAGCACTCTCCAACTTGCTTGATGGTTTACAAGTCACATCAACTTTCGTATCGGTGTTCAATTGGTTTTGTTTGTTTGATCAATATTTACTCTCATTGAATGCTTTATGATCGAGTTGTAAATTGAAAACTAGATAAGCTCGCTGCGCTTCGCGGCGAGTGAAAAATAGCAATGTAAATGTGTCATTTGAAAGAATTAGTAAATGTAAATCATACGACTTAATTCTTGAAGGGCAAGAAAACTCATTAAGATATTGTGGGAGAGGTTAGTAGTAACTTGTTCTCAGGAAGGGTTGGTGGACAAGAGGTGGCGGGTAAGGGTTGAACTGATCGGGACAGGTGAGATGGGCCGGCATGTGTTGGGTGGGCCGAGCTGGTGGTGGAGTTGGGGGAGGGGGCAAGGGATGTATTAGGAGGAGAGGAATCGTGTTGGGCCGGGCAAGTGTTGGAGGATGGGGAGTGAGTTGGAAATGGTGGGGGAGGGCGGAGAGTAATTAATGGACTGGGTAGGGAAACATGGCTCCTGAGGTTAAATTTAAAATCACAACTCAAATATCATTAGTTCGAATATTTCATATCGAATTGGAGTACTGAATATGCAGAAGTTATATAAAAATCTAAAATTAGTATTTATTTTTGGAACTATTATGAAATAATCATATTCATATCTTTGTCTAAACAATATGGGATTGGTTCTTTGAACATTTTGGTTTGGCAAACGGCTAAATTGTAAACCTCTTCCTATTCTTACATGATTGGACCCCGACAATAAGTAGACGAGGTTGAGTTTAATAAATTGGTTCAGTTCAACTTTTTTCTAATGTGTTAATGAATTTGTAGGGTAAGGAAATGTCTACATATACACTCTACAAAATATATAATACTAGAATAAGGAAATAATTCTCTCATTTCAAATTTTCTACAACGAGAGCGAAAGTAGGAATGATATTTTTGATTCACAATTATTTATTTTATTATTTATTAGAAAATAGGCAAGTATTGGATTGAACTAATGTATCTTCAAATAAAAACAAGAATCATAACCATAATTGTCAATTCGAGTTGAATCAGTCAGTTGAAGCAATTATGCTCAAACCCGAGTATCTCACCTTGCTCTGAACTCTCAGTTGGTTATCAAATCGGGCTCAGTTAAACCCAGGAAAACCCAATCAAATTGATAAATCCAACCGATTCTACAAATTGGTTCGAGCACAAGGCCACTTCAAAATGAAGTCGTTTTCAAAAATCATATCCGTAGTTTCTTCGTCATGTCGTGCTTTTTCTTATCGCATACCCATACATCAGTGAGGATCAACAACCCATGTTTGACAATCCCATCATCTCTTCTATTTCATTTAGGTTTGACAGGAAACAATACGAGTCTTAACCATCTTAGAAGACTTCATAATCTCTCTGTAGTCAATTCCATTTTTCTTCTTTCCGCACATTCATTGAGCCAATCGACGTCGTCTCATGCAAAGAAAAAATAAAAAAGTAAGAGGAACATGCATTTGGACTGATACTTTGTGCGAGTATGACTAACAGAAGCCAAGTTCCTCATTTGTATATGCTCTTGAAATCGAATTGGAGAAAAAATATAAAAAAAAATATTGAGAATGGAATATGAGACCTAGCAATGTAAAGAAGGAAAGAACGTATAGAAAAGGAAAAGAAAGAGGGAAGGGTTTGAGAATTAAAGCGTCACTCCAAAAGAGAGAAATAAGTATAAAAAAGTACCAATAAATTCAATTCATCCCAATGAATTATATTAAAATATCATTGGACCTATGTTTATCATAAATATCTAAGCACCATACAAGTGGAACAAATAAATTTTTTCATATATCTCGGTAAAATTTGGCTACACGAAGTTAATTCAATTCGACCATCGACCCTTAATCCACTTGTTTGAAGGATTCAACGATTGAAATCGGGTTAACAACTTTGGCCATAACTAATAACACTTAAACAAGTTTGTTGTCTATTTATATATCTACAAAATATATGATAGTGGAGTGACGCTAAACATGTGTATTTGGAAGAAATCGAAAAAGATTTGCAATCTTCTTTAGATGAAGCGCGAATTATGCACAAAAATTTGTGAATTAACAAATGCGGCGAAAGAAAACGAGTGATTGTTTCACAAAAAAAAAACGTACATATGATGAGTGAGAGTGTAGAAGCACATGTACTCATCATGGTCACTGAATGAGTGGGTAATCTAAAGTAACTTTAATGCTCTATCAATATTTTGAATAAGCAATTATCTCGAAATAGATGTTCTTCCACTTTCACTCTCACTTCCACTCCCAACCAATGTATGGGTAATCTAAAGTAACCGGCCAACGGGCCGTGGCAAAAACTAGTTGACTATTGAGAGTAAGATGGAACTTTCGGAGCACAAGAAACAAACGTGTTAATTCGGGTTGAGATTCCACGAATAGATTGTTTCCGAGTGCAATCTCCACAGTCTTTTTTTTTTTTTTTGCCATAGTGTGCAATAACCATAGTTGAATAAATACAAATAACTATTTGTAAGTGATAATAAAACTCGATATCATAACTAATGGTGCTAGCTTGTAACATTTCACATGAAGATTTATGGATCGAAGATATAAAATAAAGATGCGATTTGGTTAAGATAAAAAAAAAATTCAAGATACAAATAAAACTCTATCAAACAATACTGGAAATCATGTCAAACGTGTTGGTTGAATCAGGCATAAAGCCCCCCACACTAGTTTTAAAGCGAAAACTCACATCCTGGCATCCATAACAAAATTTATCAATCGCAACAGTTAATTGAATTTAAAAATCATATCTTAATCACATTAAAAGCACTTTTATTTTTTTTTTACTCAGTGAGCGTGTCACTTGGCCTAGGTATACCAGGCGGATCCAGGGCCGTTGTCGTTCGTGGGATACTTTCTCAAATGCCATTTCATCAACGCATCTAACTGGAGAGGATTACCCACATAACAAAGAGGACAAGCTAGCTAGGCAGCCATTACATTACTGAGTTCATGGATGCAACCCCATCAACAGATTAAGAACCCACATAGGTAAACATTAATAGCCAACTAAGGAGGGATCTAAGAACTGAGAACGAGTCGGAGTTTTCTTAACAACAGTCAACACAAGCTACTTCTACTAATTTTGATTAAGCTGTTCGCTACTACAACGAAGGAGACGGCGGGACACGACTAGCTAATCAGTACTTGGTAGCTGGCTCCGCAGTAGCGTCTTTCGCCGGCGGCAGAGGCTGAGGAGGGCCCTGCCACTTCCCTTTGAGTCCCTGCAAGTAGTGATTGGTCGCTTGGGCGGAGATCATTACGACCTATAAAAAAAAAAATATATACAGACGAGAAAGATCAGAAAAGCATGGAAGAAAGAAAACACAGAGAGAAAGAGGGAGAGACTTACAGTGGTGAGGAGGAGACCATAGGCAAAGGAATAGCGGCGGTGGCCTTCGCTAGCGAGCAAGAGCGCGCCACAGTAGACAGCCATCTTCACAAGATCTATCAGAATCCCCTTCCAAACCCGCGTCCAAGACATCATTGTTGATCTCGCTCGCTGCGAAAATGAAAGATAAAAGGGCTCTCCCTCTCTCTCTCTCTTCTCTAGTCTCTCTTCCCTTCGAACAATACTGAAGCAAGAACAAACTTTTTTACTTACTCTCGTTCACCTGGTTCGTTTCGATTATAAAGGGGAAGAAATCCACCAGAAAGCGTTAAAAAAGCGAAGAAGACAGGTGGCAGGCAGGGTTGATTTGGTCTTTATCGCCAGCCAGACAGCCAGCCAGCGTAGCGTATGTCAGAAGGTTTTAATCAATTGCATGCAGGTATGTAGTATATGTTGGTCCTTTGTCTTTTTGCCTGTTTGTGAGATTTTATTCGGGAGCTGAACTGACCTAAATAAGGAACGAAAACTCTGAATTCCTGCTAATGGGGGAAAGTGGATACCTGCGCTTGCTAGAATTTATATAATAATAAATGTGATGATGCCTTATTTCGTTGCGAATGGACCAGAACCCATTGACTAATTAGTTGATGTGCAACTGAGCGCAACGGTAAAACAAACCCTCTAGACAAGTAGTTTTTCAGTCCGTTCTCATGTAAGAATCGCCAAACAGCAAATTGTACTAGAAAAGTTAGTAATAGAATATTTCGTGCTTAAAACTTAATTGATGGTTTTTTTCTCTCGTTTAGCGAGAGCAGGGCGGCGAAAACCCTAGTTTTTCCGGGAGTAGCTATTTGACGGACACAGTATTTTCAGCTCGAAGTTCTTGGAATACGTAAGCGTAAGGAATCTTTGTCCTTCTCTAATACGAGTTAACTATTTTCGGGAGAAATCCTACTATTTTGACTGAGTCGTGAAGCAGACGAAAGACGTTTTAGGGTTTTGTTGCCAAGGTTTTCTTTGTGCAATACAAAACCTACTTTCGAATTTTGGCAGATATGAATCACAGAACCCTACAAGCAAGTTTCGTTTCGAAAGATTACATCAGAGTGGGCTATGGAGATATGAGAATTTGAAAGGGAGCCTGAGCTCCAAAGCACGTCAGAAAGTCTGGAAGTCCAGCTGGACAATATCACATTGGCGGATGAAGACGATACTCCTCTGGACGTCTATGACAACGACATGGATGTCTTCAGAATGGAGGCGGTTCGTCGATTAGGTTTGATTGTTCG
This sequence comes from Linum tenue, assembly GCA_946122785.1. NCBI lineage: Eukaryota > Viridiplantae > Streptophyta > Magnoliopsida > Malpighiales > Linaceae > Linum > Linum tenue. The sequence goes on from CAMGYJ010000002.1 coordinate 42,568,911, forward strand.
CCTTGTAGCTGAAAAAACACCAAACATCAAATCGTTAAAGATCGCCTTGGCAAAGGCATGGAATCTGAAGAAAAATTTCCAAATAACAGAGTTGGGAGATATGCTTTTTGCTTTTCAATTCCTAGATGAAGACGATCGAGATAGGGTCTGCTTCGGGGGCCCTGACATTATGAAAACAATGCTATGGTGTTCATGGCAAGTCTACTGATAAAGAAACCTACACTTGAAGCCCTACACATGCTAGATAGATGGATTCAAATCAAAGAGATTCCCGAGGAACTGAGAACGCAAACAATGGCGGAGAAAATAGCCAACAGATTTGGCTCCCTCATTTGGTTTGATGATAGCCCTCGATCAATGTGGGATACATATATGAGGTTGAGGCCTGAGGGTGAGTCTTTCTATCAACAACCCTCTTAGAAGGAAAAGAAAGCTCAATATCAAGGGGCAGCTAGTTGAGTACATGGTGAAGTATGAAAAATCACCCATTTTTTGTTACTCATATGGTCGCATTGGGCATCCAAAGATGCGATGCCCAAAACCATCAGGACTAACATTTGGGATGGACCTGAGAGCTGGAGAACATGGCCCCGAAGCAGAAATAAAGTCTGGAGCAAAAAGGAGCAGAATAAGGAACGAGTACACACCCCTACACAAATAACCCCCCAGAAGAGAAACGTTCTGAATACTGGGGAGCAAGGAAACATCGAAGAGGCAGCGGAAGTAAAAGCTAAGAAAGCCAAGAAACTAACTTTCAAGCTTCCTGAAGAGACAGCTCACACAAAAAATACAGAAAGAGCAAAGGATGGCGATGTGGCGGACTATGCCAAGGAGCAGAGCCGCCCAGCTCAATGAGTCTTTTGAGCTACAACTGCTGAGGTCTTGGGAATACCCCGGCAGTTGAGAAGCTTAAGACATTACTACGTGACTCGCCTGTACCGTCACACTAGAAAGTGGTCAAGTATAACCACCTGCTAATGCGTAGTATAGCGGGGTTAATTCTAAATGTTAACCTGGGTCCTAGGTGTGATGACTACTCCGTGGGATTCTTAATATTTAGCGGTTAACCTATAGTGAAGTTTCAACTAAACTAGCAAGCAAAAGCAGTAAATGTTGTTTTCCAAGTTTGAGAGAGGTCGCCCAGATATGGTTCCCCCTAGACTGCAGTTAAGCCAATTTGTAATTTGCCAAGTTCAGATTCAATGATAATTATACTGCGAGACGTTCTTAGACAGTCTGCAGTCTCGACTAAAGGTCTCCAGACCCTCTCAATCCGAGTCTCCAGCGGGCGACTAACCTCCACCGGAGTAAACTGACTAAGGCCCTAACTTATCAAACCTCCTCTATTGGAATAAATCCAGTACAGAATAGTGAATTGACTCCTCGACTAAAGTCGTCAATTCACTACCTTCAATCAAGGGTGCTCTATCAAACTAGGTAAATATTCTCATTCTAGGTCAGAGCAGGAATAACAGGAATTTGATCAGTATTCATGCAATTCATAAAACTATGTCTCAATTGAATATAATCATTATCAAAGAATTTGTACTTGGGTTCATACAATCAGACCTAACATACAAATCTAGGGTTCTTCATACACAGGTGAAAAAGGGAGTTTACTCCATAGAGAGTGAAGGAAAATCTGCTTTAGATGCGGAATTCATACTGTGAAAGATGACGATCTGCTTCTGGTAATCAATCAGCACTTCTCCAAGCTTCCACCGAGCTCTAATGGGGTTGAAGATCGATTTAGGACTTAGAAATTCTGTTCGTCACTTTCTCTCTAGGTTTTTTTCTCTCTTGCTCACAAAAACGGATTCCCCTCTCTCTTTGGCTCAAATCTTCCTTTAATCCGAGATTGGGCAAAACACGGTCGAGGACACAGCCGTGCTCTGCTTCTGCCCGCCCTTGTTTTGCTTCAAGTATGGCAAACACGCCCGCGTCGCTCCCAAAACACGGTCGTGCCCATGAAGTGACACGACCTTGTTTTGGTCCCACGGCGCCCGTGTTTTGGATCCTCAGCAGCCCTCACGAGCACGCTCTCGGCAGTAAAAACACGGCCTGAGGAACACAACTGTGTTTTGGTCAGGGCTACCCATGTTTTTTATCCAGGCTCACCGAACGATCTCCAAACGATCCGAAACTCGTGCCTAACCTTTCCTTCGACGCTTGGGACCTGAAATGTGACAAAATAGCACAATCCAGCATAAAATAGGCCAAAGATACACGACTAGGGGCCACAAACGGATAAGAAATAAGGGTGTAAACACGTGCAAATACATCGTTATCACTACGTCATACCAATCCCGATGTCGTTTTTCTTATGGAAACGAAGCAATATGAGTAAGAATGGAAAAAGAAAATTAAAGAGATTGGTTTTTTTTATGGAAAAGGAGCGGCAGCAGGTGAGAATAGAGCGGGGGACTATTGATGATGTGGAAAGAAGATATTTTGGTGGAGGTTAAGGGCAGAGATTTGCATTATATAGATATGTAAATCAAACTGCCAAATTGCAAACAGCCCTGGAGGCTCACAAGGATTTATGGGTGGCCTGAAGCAAGTCATAAACGACAGACATGTGAATTACTGGAAAGACTGAGCCAACAGATTCAGTTACCATGGTTAGTGATTGGGGATTTCAACCTAATCACAGACTATCTGGAAAAGAGTGGAAATAGGGAACCTGATGCAAAGGAAATGGAAATGTTCAGGGAAGCAATTGAGTTTTGCAACCTAGAAGACTGTGGCTATTACGGTCGAACTTTCACCTGGGAAAATAATCGAGCTGATCAATACTATACAGAAGAAAGTCTGGACAGAGCTATTGGAAACAGGGAATGGAAGGAACTTTATCCAAACATGAGAGTCTACCACTTTGAGAGATGCGGATCAGACCATGTACCCATTCAAGTTAAACTTGATTTGGAGGAAGAAGATATTACTTGGGGATGGTCATTTCGCTATGAACCATACTGGGAGAAGCATGAGGATTTCAATAAGATAAGTGAAGAGGCATGGAATCAACAAGGGAGAGTTGGGTCTATGGAGCGCATAAAACAATGTGAGGAAAAGCTGATTACCTGGAGCAAGGAAGCTTTTGGATCTCTAAAGCTGAGTAGGAAGAAGGCAGAAAAAGGTGAGAAGTAAGAAAGCAGAAAAAGCTTTACAAGCTCTGGAAAAGAGAAAATGAACCAAGTCAATGCTACAACAGAGGAAAGTACATGAACAAGAATTAAACGACATCATCCTCCAAGAAGAAATAAAGTGGAAACAGAGATCAAGGGCCGATTGGTTAAAAGAGGGGGATCAAAACACGAGTTATTTTCATAGGAAATTCTCTGAGAGACGAAGGAAAAACACTATAAGAAGGCTCCAAGATGAAACTGGTCGTGTTTTTACAGGCCAACAGGAAGTGACAAATTGCCTGCTAGGGTATATGCAGGGCTTATTTGCCAAAGGAAGAAGAGCAGAGGTGAGTAGAATTCTTCCTTTAGTCACCCCTGGAATGACGACAGAAATGAACCAGACACTTCTTCAGCCATTCACAGAAGAGGAAATATGGATGGCGTTGAAGAACATGGGCCCAAACAAGGTCCTTGGACCAGATGGAATGTCTGCTCGTTTCTTTTAGAAACATTGTCACATTGTAGGGCAGACAGTTCTATGTGAGTTGACAACCTACTTAGAGGTTGGGGAGTTTCCCATGGAACTAAACAAGAACTTGATTGCTTTGGTACCGAAGAAAAACAAACCGACTTCTCCAATGGCATTCAGACCTATAAGTCTGTGCAATGTACTTTACAAAATATTGTCAAAAGTACTTGCAAACAGGCTTAAACAGGCGCTGAATCATGTCATAGGGGAGCAGTAGAGTGCTTTCATTCCTGGAAGGTTTATAACAGACAACATTATTCTAGTGGCTTTTGAATGTTTCCACACCATGAAACAGAAAACTCGAGCAAAAAAAGGATTTATGGCATCTAAGTTGGATATTTCGAAAGCATATGACAGAGTGGAGTGGGAGTTCCTAGAGGCTATGATGCTTAAACTTGATTTTGCAAAAAAGATTGGTGGGAATGATTATGAAGTGTATTACAACAGTCACCTACTCTATTCTGGTTAATGGCCACAGATCTGAGGAATTTAAGCCAGAAAGGGGGTTAAGACAGGGTGATCCATTGTCACCTTATCTATTCTTATTCCGTGTAGAAGGCTTGGCTACCCTAATAACAAATGCAGTGAATACATGGAAGGTACATGGACTGAAGACTTCGGCCAGAGGACGAGTCATCTCGCATTTACTTTTTGCGGATGACAGTATTCTGTTTACGAGAGCTACTCCCCAAGAAAGCAGTCAGTTGAAGGACCTACTAAAGCTCTATGAAGAGGAATCAGGTTAGGTGGTTAATATGCAGAATTCTAAGCTCAATTTCAGCCCAAGGGTGGATCAGACTAAACGTGATGAATTGTCAAACATACTTGGAATGCGACAGGTGGATTTTCATCAGAAATATCTAGGTCTACCTACAGTAATGGGCAGAGAGAAAAAAGCAGCCTTCCAAGTGCTGGTTGATCGAATAAGGAAAAAAATAAAGCACTGGAAGCGGCAAACCCTATCCATAGCAGCAAAAGAGGTGCTCATAAAATCGGTGGCACAAGCTTAGGCTACCTACTCGATGTCAGTGTTCCTAATACCCGATGGGGTGTTGAGTGAAATGAGGAAAGCTATTGCTAGTTTTTTGTGGGGACAACATAAAGAAGAAAGGAGAATTCCTTGGAGAGCTTGGCATAAACTATGTAAACCAAAGGTGGAAGGAGGGATGGGGTTTAGGGACTTGAAAACTTTTAACATAGTACTACTAGGGAAGCAGATATGGAATCTCATCAACAATCCAGAATCCCTAGTGGCCAGAATGCTGAAAGCCAAGTACTACCCCAACTCTAACATCTTACAGGCAAGGCTAGGATCAGATCCTAGTTATACTTGGAGAAGCATTATGGCTTCTCAAGAAGTGGTGAAGGATGGAATTCATTGGAGGGTTGGTAATGGCTCGAACATTAACATTTGGTCAGATAATGGTTGGTGGGTGCAGAGGAGGCTGAGTTTCGGGTGACTACATCTAAACCAAATACAAAGGGGTTTAACTAGAGTTATTGACCTAATTGACCACGAGCAAAGAAGGTGGAGAACTAATATGCTGCTGATCGATTTCAATATGGAAGACAAGGAGAAGATAATTGTCATCCCCATTCAGAGGCAACCAGCTAAGGATACCCTAGTCTGGGGTGCAGAGAAAAGGGGTTGTTACACAGTCAAATCTACATACAAACAACAGATGCAGAAAAATCCTAACGAGCAGGAATGGCAATGCAGCATGTCCGGGGCGGGTTTCTTGGTACCCAGACCTGCCCGGTGGCAGGGTGGGTAGAGGGCAGGTAATTTATCACGGGTCGCAGGTCGGGGCAGGTCAACCCAATGGGTATGCAATTTATATGAAAAACATTAGAAATATTCATTATTTTTATTATATGATGAAGAAAACAAACATTATTATGATAAATGTAATTAAATTATTAGAGAAATTGAGGTTTTCACTAATTTATAACTTTATTATAGCTAAATTATGATGTAATAAAAGAAAATTCCTAAGTAATTTAACTAAGATTACATGTAATTTAGCCAAGAACGGGTCGAGAATTGGGTGGGTCAGGGCAGGTCAAGTCGATGAGAGTACCCTTGCCCGCCTTGCCCCGCCTATGGGGCTGGTCAGACCCGCCCCAAAATAGGTCAAACAGGTCGGGTAAAACGGGCCAGGTCGAAATTTCCATCCCTACTAAGGAGAAAGATACGAATGCCCTAACAGAGGAAGTGGAAGAGAATAATGTAGAGGCAAATGCGGAGATCTATGATCCTATGGACTGAGTAAGACTCTGGAAGTTAACGATCCCACCTAAGGTCAAAATATTTCTATGGAGATTGGCTCATGTAATTCTTCCAACTGGAAAAAACATCGAGCGAAGAAAGGAAGAGGCAGCGACAAAATGTCCTTTCTGCTTTCTAGAGGAAATCCAGAATCACATCTTCAGGGAATGCCAGTGGGCAATTCGAATTTGGAAAGATTCAATGTTCAAATCCCTATTTGAGCTAGAACCTAACCAATCATCTGGAAGCTGGCTCTGCGCGGTTATGGATCAAACAGAAAATGAGATGCTAGAGAAATTTGGCATACTATTGTGGTCGAGGAATGAGAGGAATAACCACATGTTCAACAAGAAAAAAGCCGAAGAACAGGAGATCGTTGGTCATGCCCTAGCCTACTAGGAGGAATTTAAATTGCATCCCACCATGAGAAGGCATAGGGGTCAGGGAGGAAGGATACCTGGGAAAAACCGCAAGAAGGCTGGGTGAAACTGAACGTGGATGCGGCGGTGCTGACGGAGGAAGGAACTGGCTTAGGAGTGGTAGCCAGAGACGAATGGGAAGTTCCTCCTCGCAGCGGTGCGACGGGAACGAATCCAATGGCCGCCAAACTTAGCAGAGCTCCTAGTGATCGCTTTTGGTGTGCAGGTGGCGGAGTAGCACAATCTCCAGATGGCGGTGGTGGAAAATGACTGTCTCGCCGCCATCTAACAGATTCAGGCGAAGGAAATGACGATACTGGAGGGTGGAGTGATGGTCCGAGAAATCAGAGATAGGGCGACGGGTCTCGGGTGGGTTCAATGGATTTTCATTAAACGAACCGAAAACGAACTTACCCATGCTATGGCCCATTTAGCTTGTAATTGGGACACCGCAGAACTTTGGGCCCAAAGGCCTCCTATGTCTATCCTTTCTTTTCTTGAGAAGGATGGTTTAATTTATTTATGAATAAAATTCAGGTTTCTATAAAAAAAGAATATTTGGTGTTTTGAATTGTGGTTTATCTATTTTATACCGATAAAATTCTACATCTACAAAGGCTCTGTATGAACTATTTTTCCGGTCTCACTACCAACAAGATACGATTTAACAAAGTAATGACGATGTGTCTTTCAACTGCTCACTCTATGCTTAGCCAACAACGGTACTTTCAAAAGGTCTCACGGCCCCAGACAAGTAGGTGGGTACTTCTCAGGCACATTTCATCAAACATCTATTAGGCATCACGACTGACTCCTTCCCATGAAATCAAAGGAATATCCACATCCGGCAAGGCCTGCATCTTTGAGAATAAGATGTTAAACACACAGTAATCACATTGTTCATGACATTGACAATGATAAATGCATTGCATCGACTACATTAAACACCTGTCAACCGGGCCCATAGATGCAAAAAACTAATTAATCTAGAGCACGCCCACAAAAGCCCTAGGAACGAAAGGAAAGCAAATCGAAAACGGGGAGCTTCTTAATAAAGAAGACCACATGTTAGTTACATACTAATCACTAGCTAGCTTCTGGATACTAGTGGGAGAAAAGAGACGGAACACAAAGTACTGATCGCAACGACTGGTAATTAGTTCGAAGCTAGTGCATTCCCCGGGCTTAGGCAGCACCGCCTTCTCCAACTGGTCCGAGAATATGAAAGTGATTTGGACACATAGAGTGAGGACCTGAATAAAACGGAGAAGAAAAGGATTAAAATTAGGTCCTCGTTGACCGGGCGGGAAATATGAATCGGCGAGAAAACAAAAAATTTAGCAGAGCGTATAGGTATAGGTAGGGTAAGGTCTTACTATAACGCGCATGGTGAAGTAGAGCTTCGAGCAGCTCTCGCGAGCCAGGTAGTACGCACCGCTGATGACGAAGAGCTTGAAGAAATCATACCCCAAGTTCCTCCAGAATCCCATAGCTGATGCTGATTGCTGCTAAAATTGCTCCTTCTCTCTCTCTCTCTCTCTCTCTCTCTCTCTCTCTCTCTCTCTCTCGCGAATAACGAAGCCACACCCCAGTCCTTAGCAGTGTGGTTTTGGATTTTATAACAGAGGAGAGAGAAGGAGGGGTGCGTTGGTCCTTTTCTACTAGGTGCCAATTTTACTATGATCCGAAGGGTTTAACCATCCACATCCATGAAATACTATTTCTATTCCTAATGTGGTCCCTACTCCCTACTGCCACATCAACAGCTTTTTCTATTTCACTACATATCACTTCCATTTCCTTTACATCCATAAATCCACTATCTATTTCATATGGTGGGTCCAGCTTACTTTTTGATACATCTATATATTTATATCTAACCTATATGATTTTACCAATTTAAGATGTATCAAATAATTAAAATAATCTATTGTAATTATTTAATTATCAATGATGAAATAAATTTACTAATTCATTAAAAAATATTTTATAGCTTTATTCATCGATTAAAAAAATAAATTATGGAATTTAAAATGGGTAGATTTTAATAAAAATACATGAAATTTTTATTAAAGTCACTAGTACAATTTCAAATGACAAACTACAACACAATCACAATTCAAATAAATACACGTAAATAACACAATTACTATTGAATATAAACACACTTAATGCAAATACATAGAAATGATGCTAGATTAATCATCGTACCCTTCGTCTTCGAATCGATTCCATATCTCTTCTATTAAATCGGATTGAAGTTGATTATTTGTTGACCTATTACGAATCCTTGTGTGGTTCCGAAGATACTCATCATACTCTGGGAGATGATTTTGAGAAACTGTAGGCATCGAGACTTCGAAGTTCACGTCTTCATCTGTGTAATCAAACTAACGAACATATGTATCTCGCTCATCTTCCACAGTCATGTTGTGCATAATTATACATGCTCTCATTATTTCAGCGATTATGTCTTTACACCACATGCGTGACGGTCCACTGATTATAGCAAAACATGCTTGGAGCACCCTAAATGCTCTCTCGGCATCTTTTCTAGCTGCCTCTTGCTTCATTGCGAACAACTTGTGTTTTGGTCCTTGAGGTAATGGAATTGACTTGACGAAAGTAGCCGAATTGGGATAAATACCATCAGTTAGGTAATATCCCAAATTGTAGTTTCTTCCATTAACAGAAAATCGAACCTTTGCTGCTTTCCCTTCTAACACTTCATGGAAGACAGGAGACCGATCTAACACATTTATGTCATTCAGTGTACCTGGAACACCAAAGAAAGCATGCCATATCCACAAATCTTGTGAAACAACAGCTTCAAGCATAATGGTTGGGTTTTTATGATCCCCTCTGGCATATTGCCCACGCCAAGCTACCGGACAATTTTTCCATTTCCAGTGCATGCAATCAATACTTCCTAACATCTCGGGGAAACCTCTTTGCTCTCCCATATGTACCTTCTTGGCTTTCTTCTACGTCTAGATGAAGAGGATTCATCTGCTGGTTTTTGTTGTTGCAATTGCACATATTGATCCACAACTTCAGATAGTGAATCATCAAGAAGCCATCGAACAATGTTTTCATCACAAAAAGGGTTATTGGGATCGGGATCTGAAGAAGATGAGGAAGATGAAGTGGAAGAAGAAGATAAAAAAATTCCTCTCTATATTATCCATGTTGTGAGGATTATGGCTGAGACATCAATGTGTAGCTCTATTTATTGATGGAGCATATTTTTCATATGAGGGAGAGATGATAAGAAGATAAGAGGTGTGTGGTGTTGGTTTAAGGCTGAGATGAGATGAGATGAGATGAGATGAGATAAAGACATGGGGTAGGTAAGATGAAGCTTTTCTATTGGTTGGATAGGATTTTTCTCTGCAAAGTGACAGAAAGGGGTGTGTGGTGTTGGTTTAAAGCAGAAATGAAATGAGATAAGGTAGGTAAGATGGAGTTTTTCTATTGGTCGGGTAGGATTTTTCTCTGCAAAGTGACAGAAAGGGGTGTGTGGTGTTGGTTTAAAGCAGAGATAAAGTAACATAAAGAGGATCAAAGAGGAATAAGAATACTGCTTCAGGCCAATATACTTCATCATCCTCTAACACAAGCATGCCTCCCATCGGAGATTGTGAGGTTGTTTCTCATTCTCGTCCTCCAGGAAGAAAAGCGTCAAAGGATAAAGGTAAGAGATCATCTATGTCATCTGATTCGGTGGAAAGTATGTGATAGACCGTTAATTGCACACGTTTTTACCCCTATTCTTACACCGTTTGAGATGTGGATTCTCGTGTTTTAGGCCGATTTCACGCTAGGTTGTGCTTGTTTGTGATATTTCAGGTCCTATTACGTGAATGGAGGCTTGGGAGCGAGTGTGGGGGCGATTGGACGAAGATCGGACGCGTGGCGAGGCGCTGAGGAAGCCACACGGGCATTCCTGGAACCCACACGGCCGTGCAAGTCACCCTTGTGGCCGTGTGGTTTGTGCCGAGAGCTCACACGGGCATGGTGGAAATTCCACACGGCCGTGTGGGAAGCCTGAAGCCCAATTAATTGAGACGCAGCGTTTTGGAGGCCACACGGGCATCTGGGTAAGCCACACGGCCGTGTGGCCTGCCCGTGTGAGTCGGGAAAATCTGGGTTTAACCCAATTTCGAGCCACAAGTGAGAGAATCGACTTTTTGGAGCAACAGAGCCCTAGAGAGAGAAAGTGCGAAGAACTCATCCTAAGAGTGGTTTTGGAGCTGGGTTTCATCAAATCAAGCTTGGAGATCATCATAGGAGTGATAATCATCATCCCAGAGCAGATTCTTCCCATTATTATGAGTATGAATGCTTTGTATCCTGTTTTCCCCTCTCTCTCTATGGAGTAGAACTTTCTCTCACTTGGGTATGAAGAACCCTAGTTCCATGTGTTAGGGATTTTGATTGTAATGACTTGGGATTGTTATACTGCTTGATTATAATCGAATGATGCATGATTCATTGAATTGATTGAAGTCTGATCAGCTTTTCTTGATTTCTGCTACAACCTGAGATAGATAGAATCTGATTAGGTTGTTAGAGCTACATCATTCGGTAGTAGTGGATTGGCTATACGAGAGTTAGCCAATCTACCGCTTTGTACTGGAATCCAATTCTAGTAGTGGAGTTCTGTGTTCATAGCCTCAGCTTTCTATCCCGGTGAAGACTAGTCGTCTGCCGGGTAGTTTGACTGAGAGGGCTTGGTCAGCTTAAGAGATTCCAAGCTACTGTCGGATCTTCCGCAGTTTAATCAACAGTAAATCAACCCAGGGTAATTACAATTGAGACCTAACTAAGGAGCTAGGTGGACTCATTCCCGAGTGACTCTTCCTTGACTTCAGAAAACCGAACCATTTCCTGCTTTTTACTGCTTTTACTTTAAACAACAATCATTCGACTTAGGTTGCTAGATAATAGATAATCACGGAGTAGGCAGTAGATCTAGACCCCGGGTTGACATTAGAACTTGCTACTTTACTGCATTCCCGGACTGCGATTACACTTGGTCGCAGTTTGGTGTTGTGTTTTAGCGTGTCAAGTTTTTGGCGCCGTTGCCGGGGACCCTCTAGGTTATTGGGGAAACGTGAAAATTTGTTAATCTAGCTTTTTCTTTACTGCATTGTTTTCTCTTCCACCTGTGTGCCTTCACGGGTTGCTTTTGCTGGTTGTGTGCAGGTAGTGCATGACCCATAGCCAGTCTGGAGAACTATTACCATTAGACCAGGAGCTTGAACGGACTTGTAGGAACTTCAAGCGGGCTCTAAAGGCGCGACTGGCTGCGGAGGAGGCGCTAGCACAGCTGCAGATCACTGACGAAGAGGAGATGGCTGACCCACAGGACCATGATGTGGTCATTCTTGAGGAGCATACCATGGGATCCTACTGGACGGCCAGAGCCGCGAGCATGAGGTCACCTATTCAACACCCTCATGTGCCAGCGAACAACTTTGAGGTGAGCACCTCGGTCATCACAATGTTGCGCGGTTCAGTGGTGTTCCGTGGCAAGGAGTGGGAGTGCCCCCGATCGCATCTGAGGCGATTCCATGAGCTGATCGATGGAATCAAGATAAATGGGGTCCCAGCCGATGCCATCCAGCTGAGGTACTTCCCATTTACTCTGGAGGGCCAGGCCAAGGAGTGGCTAGACACTCGACCTCCAGGCTCTATCACCACGTTCGCCAACCTGGCGGACAAGTTCCTCACCCGCTATCATCCTCCGTCAAAAACGGCGGACTTGCAGAAGCATATCACCCACTTTACCAAGGATGAAGAAGATACCATCCGGGACGCATGGGAGAGATACAATAGTCTCTTCCTGAGGTGTCCAAATCATGGTTTCAATGATGCTTTCAAGGTGGGCACCTTCTATCACGCCCTCTTCCCCGAAGACAAGCAGCTGATTGACTCGGTTTGTGGCGGGAACATGCTGACCAAAACACCGCCACAGCTGAATCAACTCTTTGAGGAGATGGCAGAAAACGAGTATGATTGGGGAACGGCCAGGAGATCGAGATGAGCACCAGGGCGGGGTGTGCATGCTGTAGCCACCCAGTCATCTGATTTGGTGCAGGTGGTATCGAAGCTGGTTTCAGCCATAGATCGATCTGGGATGATTCCCGGGACCGGACAGCAGCAGGCGATGCACTGCCAGTGGTGCGAGAGCACCCATCACACTGTGGAAGATTGCCAGGCGATGAGGGAGTCGACTACACCCCAGGAGCAGGTGAACTTCATCAATAATGCTAGCGCAATGACCCCTACAGCAACACGTACAATGAGGGGTGGCGCCAGCATCCCAACTTCTCCTAGGCAGGGGAAAATCCTAGACCACTAGCCTCCCAAGGACCGCCAGGCTTCCAAAGACCGCCATATAAGCCCAGACAGGGGCAATTCCAGCAGCAGCAGCAGCCTCTCTACCCGCCCATGCAGGGGCATGCTGCTCAACCCCAGCCGCCACCTTTCTAGCATTCCGGTGCATCCTCTGCAACCCCAGTGCAGAATGATGCGATGGCTAAATTGCGGGATCTGGTGGGTTCTCTTGCCAGTTCCAGTGCTCAGAAATTCAACACTATCGAGCAATTCATGTAAAAGGCTTCAGGTAAATTCCTGGCTCTTGAAGCTGCCCAGAGGAACACGCAGGCTGTCTTGCAGGATATCCAAACCCAGCTGAGGAGCGTGGCTCAAGCAGTGGCGCAGAGGGCTCCTGGTACCTTGCCGGGTCATACCATTCCTAATCCGAAGGACCCGAATGCCCACTGTAATGCCATCACAACCAGGAGTGGCAAGATGACTATTGATCCACCTGTTCGGGGACAAGAGAGAGAGGCCCCTGTTTTAGCATCTCCAGCGGTTGGAGAAGAAGCAGAGAAGGAGGTTGAGGTGCCTGCGCCTAAGCCGCAACCAGTAGTGAAGGAGTATATCCCACAACTCCCTTTCCCTACTCGGTTGCATAAAGACAGGCTAGAGGCAGAGTTCGGGAACTTCATGTCCATGCTTAGGAAGCTGAATGTACAAGTGCCCTTCCTGGAGGCACTATCCCAAATTCCTAAGTATGCAAAGTTCCTGAAAGATCTTCTCTCAAAGAAGCAGAAGCTGAGTGAGCTGGCCACTGTGGAGCTTAGCGAGGAATGCTCGGCCATTCTGCAGAACAAGCTTCCGCAGAAGCAGAAGGACCCAGGTAGTTTTACTATCCTGTGCTCTATCGATAAATGGCATGTAGAGAGGTCCTTGGCGGATCTAGGTGCTAGTATCAATGTCATGCCGTATAAATTGTTCAAGAAACTAGGCCTAGGTGAACCCCATGCGACTAGGATGAGCCTTCAATTAGTTGACCGATCTATAGTTCATCCTAGGGGCATAGTGGAAGACCTTCTGGTTAAGGTTGTCAAATTCGTTTATCCTGTGGATTTTGTTGTCTTGGACATCAATGAGGACACCGAAGTGCCCCTTATATTGGGAAGGCCTTTCCTGGCCACCGCCAAGGCTCTCATAGATGTACATGATGGGACCTTAGTTTTGAGGGATGGCGAGGAGCGAATAACCTTTTCTATTGCTAATACTCTTCCTGCTTCATCGCCGTTGCATGCTGTTTCTCACCAGGAGCACGAGTCTGTCGTGTATCATTCTGTGCTTCCCATTTTGCAGGATTCCCCTCCCTTATCTTTGCCGCCACTCCCATCCACTCCATTATCAGACATCAAAATCAGGGAGGAGTGGCGGCCGAAGCTGCAGGTAGCTAAGCCTGCTCGCAAGCAAACCGGAGACCACTATGAGCTGGTCCCGCCTCTTGAACCTCGACCATCTTGGCCATCCGAGTATTCACTCGCTTGCATCCTGTCGGATGGCCAAGTCGAGTTGACGAACGCTGGTGGCCACATTCGTCGTGTGCATGGCCACCACCTAAAGCTGTACCTCAAGAGCGATGTGGATCCGCTCTTGAAGGCACCTGCTCCTTCACCTCACTGAGCATCCACGCTACTGGTGTCCAGCTAAAAGACGGTAAAGAAGCGCTTGTGGGGAGGCAACCCCACCGAGGTTTGCATTTTCTTACCTATTTCCTTTTGATTTTTGTGTTTTTTGAATCTTGAGGTGTTGTTCCAGAGTCGAATGTCGTTTTTGAGTGAAAACAGGTTGAATTCGGGGCTCCAGCAGTTCACACGGCCATGCCTGAAACTCACACGGCCGTGTGGTTTTGAGCCCATGGTCGTGTGAAGGCTCAGCAAATTCCACACGGCCAAATGTGCAATTCGCACGGCCGTGTGGATTACCTCGGCCAGGACGTGTGGCCGACACAGGCAAATCTTAAGCTCACACGGCCGTGTGGTTTTGACCCCTTGGCCGTGTGAGCTCTCGGCATTTTCCACACGGCCAGTGTGCTAGTGTGTTCTTGATGTTCGATTCGTGCAGAACTGTCCATCTTCCCGTTTGTTTCTCGCTGACTCGTCCACTTCCAGTCCCCCGGTAGTATTTCAATCCGGTAACATCGTTCCCCTTATCTCTCCCTCTACTCCATTGAGGGCAATGTCGTGCTTAAGTGTGGGGGGTGCTTTGTATCGGTTGGAATCTATATATGTGTGCTTGGAGCCTAGTCCGCTGTTCAAATCTTACGATCTGAGGGCTCCAAGTACTGCTGTTTGATCATATTGGCACTGTGTTGTGATTGGTGAATTGAATGGTGTTCGGATTGACGCATGACAGCTTGATTGTGACTAGGACAACCTATAATGATGACTGAGACGTGCAGTAGAATTGTGTAGGGGTTAAGTTTTTCAACTGTTTGCTTACCAACTGTGACTTGGATTGATCACTTGTTCTTGACAGTCGTTTATGCACCTAGTTCAGGGAATCAGAATGTGAGATAGAGCATATAGGTAGCCATGTGAGATTTGAGCCTGCTCGTTTCTTTCTTGTGCGATAGATCCCTCTTCCATGATGTGTAGCATTCACGTTGTCACTAGCTAAGATGATGGGGGCATAGGATTAGCCCACGACCAAATTGACTGTCCTAATGTGTCATATCCCCTAGTCCGCCCCTTTGAGCCGTGTGCTATCCTTTCTTTCGGTCTACAATGAAAAATCACCCTTTTGCATCTTTTAAAAGGTTCCACAGAGTGGTTTTTACATGTTTTCTGCTGTTTCTGCTAAATTTAATGTGAGTGTTGGAGGTAGTGCTTAAAAGTTGGGCATGTGTTTGAAATATGTGCATAAGTGGTGGTTCTCTTAAGTAATGAAAAGAAAATGAAAGAAAAACAAGAAAAAAATGAAAGCAAAAGAGAGCCACTACCAAAAATCTGAATAGTGCCCAATAAGTAGTGTTTCCTAGCAGTCTGGCTTGGAAATGCTGACATTTATATAACCTCCTTCGCTCTTGTGCTTTTGAGAATTTGAGTAATGCAGAATGGCAGAAAGGAAATACTGGTTTGTTTGATTTTGATTGTGTGGGTTTGGAAATGTGGAACCTTGTGTTGTGAATACTTCCACCACCTAAAAGGCCTTTTCCCCATGTCCAAGACCCTAGCCAGTCATTTGAACCTGTGTCTAAGACCTCCGGATTAGTTAGTGGTGACACCCCATATGTGAACTCTAGCATTTAGAGGCTGCCATCATGGTGAAGAGATGTTAGGGATTGAGAGAATAAGCATGCGCATTTTCGCATCAAATTGTCCTGACCCCACTGGTCGAGAGTGAGTGATTCATTTTTCATATTCTATATACTCTTGTACCCTGGTGAGGACCTAGATTGCTCGGTCTCTATTCTGATGTCTTGAGTTGGATGCATGAGGTGACTGTTTTGAGTAAGTGGTTGAGTCAAGTCTAGGTTGGTTGGTGAACAGAAGGGGGACTCTTCCTTTACTCGATTTTGCTGCACTCGAATGTCCTTTGTGGTGGTTGTCCAGGTTGCTAGTGAAGTTGTTCATGTGTTGATGTTTGAAAGCCAGTACGATTCACGTGTTCTGTGCCTTTATGACTAGTCCCCAATGTTGGTATGATTGAAAATGTGAGCTTACCTTGTGTCTGACTTGGTTTGCTTGGGGACAAGCAAACGGTTAAGAGTGGGGGAGTTTGATAGACCGTTAATTGCACATGTTTTACCCCTATTCTTATACCGTTTGAGATGTGGATTCTCGTGTTTTAAGCCGATTTCACGCTAGGTTGTGCTTGTTTGTGATATTTCACGTCCTAGTACGTGAATGGAGGCTTGGGAGCGAGTTTGGGGGCGATTGGACGAAGATCGGACGAGTGGCGAAGCGCTGAGGAAGCCACACGGGCATTCCTGGAACCCACACGGCCGTGCAAGTCACCCTTGTGGCCGTGTAGTTTGTGCTGAGAGCTCACACGGGCATGGTGGAAATTCCACACGGCCGTGTGGGAAGCCTGAAGCCCAATTAATTGAGACGCAGCGTTTTGGAGGACACACGGGCATCTGGGTAAGCCACACGGCCGTGTAGCCTGCCCGTGTGAGTCGGGAAAATCTGGGTTTAACCCAATTTCGAGCCACAAGTGAGAGAATCGACTTTTTGGAGCAAAAACAGAGCCCTAGAGAGAGAGAAAGTGCAAAGAACTCATCCTAAGAGTGGTTTTGGAGCTGGGTTTCATCAAATCATGCTTGGAGATCATCATAGGAGTGATAATCATCATCCCAGAGTAGATTCTTCACATTATTATAAGTATGACTGCTTTGTATCCTGTTTTCCCCTCTCTCTCTATGGAGTAGAACTTTCTCTCACTTGGGTATGAAGAACCCTAGTTCCATGTGTTAGGGATTTTGATTGTAATGACTTGGGATTGTTATACTGCTTGATTATAATCGAATGATGCATGATTCATTGAATTGATTGAAGTCTGATCAGCTTTTCTTGATTTCTGCTGCAACCTGAGATAGATAGAATCTGATTAGGTTGTTATAGCTACATCATTCGGTAGTAGTGGATTGGCTATACGAGAGTTAGCCAATCTACCGCTTTGTACTAGAATCCAATTCCAGTAGTGGAGTTCTGTGTTCATAGCCTCAGCTTTCTATCCCGGTGAAGACTAGTCGTCTGCCGGGTAGTTTGACTGAGAGGGCTTTGTCAGCTTAAGAGATTCCAAGCTACTGTCGGATCTTCCGCAGTTCAATCAACAGTAAATCAACCCTGGGTAATTACAATTGAGACCTAACTAAGGAGCTCGGGGGACTCATTCCCAAGTGACTCTTCCTTGACTTCAGAAAACCGAACCATTTCCTGCTTTTTACTGCTTTTACTTTAAACAACAATCATTCGACTTAGGTTGCTAGATAATAGATAATCACGGAGTAGGCAGTAGATCTAGACCCCGGGTTGTCATTAGAACTTGCTACTTTACTGCATTCCCGGACTGCGATTACACTTGGTCGCAGTTTGTTGTTGTGTTTTAGCGTGTCAGTATGCAAGCAACAGTGCAACAAAAAATTAGTATTGAAGCAGGAAAGGTAGACGCATTGAAAGAGTTCACGGCTGAAAAGGTAAGACTGGAGGAGGAACGAGAGAGGAAAAGAGAGGAACGAGAGAGGAAGAAAGAAGCATATAAGAGAGATAAGTTAATTGTGAAATTGATGGAAATGGATCTATCAACGATGACAGATGCACAAAAAATGTTGTATGAAAAGAAAATCCAAGAGTTACTGGGAGATCAGTGATTTTATTTCATGCTTTGAATAATTTATGTAGGTGTGCATTGTCGTACGCGTATTTGCTTTGTGTTACAGTTTAAGACTTCATATGCATACCAATTTATGTGTATTTCATTTCCGTCATCACCTACAATAATCATGCGTTTAGGCTATGTAATTTAATCTTTAATGTAAGAGTTATGAATTTATTAATGTTGATTATCTCAAGTAAATAAACTATAAAAGTATAAAAACACGTTAATAAAGAAACTAAAATGATTGTCCCAACTATTAAAAGAAAATGAAAAATGCAAGTAAAAAAGAAAAGGACAAACGTGGGCCATCTTTCACCCCACTAGCTATTTCATTTGGCATTTCACTGGATGAAATATCCCATGTCTGACATGAGTTCCTCCAACCATGAAATAGCCAATGAAAGATGCCATGTCACTATGAAATAGGGAGAAGACAGGTGATGTGGATGCTCTAATAGGACTGATTAGATATTTCGTAGAAAAGGACAGATTTGTGTTTCAGCTGAGAATAAAATCAAGAGATAGCATTTGCCTACCATAGATAGATAGACATCACAAGAAGGATTGATGTGCTGCTTCCGCTAGCTAGCCTGTGCTAAGGCTGTACGAGAATCCGCAATTCGATGTCATCTGATTTGCTGGGAACTATTTAAGTTAATGACAATTGTTAAGAGGGTTGTTCTTTGCCGCCCGTATATTTACTATTTTCCGCTCATGTATTAATTCAAAATGACATTTTTGCCCCTATCAACACTCCTTCCATCACCCTCACACCCTTCCCTCCCAACCATCGTCGCCGGCCAGTGCAACCTCCGCCGCCGACCACCAAAAATCATCTCCACCTCCGTCCACCACATCATTGCCGCCGCCGGACCTCCCAAATCATCTCCGCCGGGGTCCACCACATCATCGCGGCCGCCGGACCTCCCAACTCACAACCGCCAGACCTCCCAATAAACGAAACAGGGAAAAAAATGTCTGCTCGCCGGCCGCCGCGGACGGACGCCGTCTGCCTGCGAAAATCGGACGGGGTCCGCGCACAAGTGTCGGACGGGGTCCGATCTGCGGCATCAGTCGGGGTCCGATCTCTGGCATCAACGGGGTCGGTCGGACTTCGGACCGGAACGGGTGGTGCGACGCCGGAGTTCGGACGGTCGCCGCCGGAACTAAAATTAAAAAGCACTTTGATTGATGAAATTAATTAAAGCAATAAATATTAATAAATTGTGTTAAATGTGAATAATTAATGAAATTTGTTTCGGTTGGTAATTAAGGTTATTTGCGGAATAAAGGTCACATATCTTAATGAAGGAATTTTTTATGTTGTTAATTATGGGGAACGAAATTAAGGCAAAAAGTTGAAGGAATAATCACTTTAGGTAATACAATTAACTTAATTGTACTTTCCGTGTTTGTCTATGCTAGCTGTTGAGTTTGTTCTCTTTAGGTAATTTTGTTTTTGTGTAAAAATAGTTGAAGGAATAAATGTGGCAACTAGTAACTAACAAGGGTGGATTTTGAAGGTGGTTAGTAATGATTAATTCAAAGAATATAGTTAAATTAGTTAGATTAGTGATTCAATCAAAGATTATGATTTGATTTTGACCAATTAGGTTCTAGCGAGATTAGGGTTTGACCTTGACTAATTAGGGTAGGATTTGACCACATTTGAACCAATCCGACCCAAAATGACGTATAACGAACCAACTCGACTCCATCCAATCTTACACCGTCTACACCTCCCAAACCCTAAACCCTCATTCCAATAAAATAGCCACCTTCAATATCGATCCATCGAATGCTACTACGACATTGTTTTAGAGGCAAAATCGTCTGTGCATCCACTACAACAATCGTTAGCATCGTTGAAATACACGTGGTAAGCTCATAAAACACCTCGTTACGACCCACAGAGCCCCAAAAAATCTCGATGAAAATTTGAACACTATTCATCGTTTTATGTCCGGGACGTTCAATCGAGAAACGGTCAATTCCACTACAATCATATTCACATTTTAAGGGATCGATGAGAGTTTCTATAATTTTTCATGTTGATGGCTCTGGTAATTGCAAAAAGATGCATTTTTCCAACCTTCCACAATCACAAATAGTCCTCTCCGCAATCCGATTCCTTGGATAAAGTTTTATAAAAAATTTAATATATATTTTAGAACTATTCAAGACAATTAAATAAATTATCCATAAATTGTTCAAATTTAATATAGATTTCTAAAATTGTGGGCGGCAAATAGTAATCTACCGGCCGGCAAAATCTTAATTGGTGAAAGTCAAACCGTAATATCCTTAAACGCTAATTGGTAAAAATCAAACCCTCATTATATAAATAAATTATGGATAATTATAAATAGTATGCAAATCAATAAATAATTATATTTATAATTATTAGAACCAATACCCACGTATGGTTTCATTAAGGAAAATGTTTGGATTGTCATTAATAATACAAAATCTCCTTTTTTCATGCTTAGTAGTGTTAATTAAGAGAATTTTTTACTATTATAATTGGAGAGATGAAATTAGACGTGAGTCATGGAGTAGGACATGTTAGTTAAGATTATTTTTTTCGGATGTCAATTAAGGAAATGGCATCAGATGTGGGTTATAGAATTATACGTGTTAATTAAGGAAAGACGTGTTGATTAAGGAATCTTTTTTACGGTTGTCAATTAGGGAAAAGGAATTAGACATGTTATTTTATCACCAATCTCCCTAATTCTATCAATTTAATTAGCACTATTATGTACAATATTTTGTATAATTATTTAATACAACTTACATTGTATTCGTTCAAATTAAGATGATTGTTAATTAGGGATGATTGTTAAGACCATTTCCATATTGTCTCATTTAACTATTTCCTTATTATCAATGGTTGTTAATTGCGGAAACGGATGTATTTGTGGGTTAATTAAAATTTTTTGGGGTGATTGTTAATTAAGACCATTTCCATATTGTCTCATTTAATTATTTCCTTATTATCAATGGTTGTTAATTGCGGAAACGAATGAATTTGTGGGTTAATTAAAGAATTTTGGTATTTAATAATAATTTAATAAAATATTTAAAAACTAATTATTAATTATGAATCCATAATCATTAATCAATTTTTGGGAAAGAAAAAGTCACCGGCGATAGGTCCGCCGCCGGGAAACGTACGCCAGGCACAGGTCCGACACTGGCGGGAGGACGCCCTCCGACGCGGGAGGGCGGACCCCGTCCGACAAGAGCGGGTGGACCTCGTCTGTCGCGAGTGGGCGGACCCCGTCCGTCGTCAGTGGGCGGACCTTGTCCGATTGCAGGCGCCGGACCGTCCATCTCCGTGCCCGACGATGACCACCATCTCCGATCCGGCAAGGAGGTTGCAGTGGCCGGCGACGATGGTTGGGAGGGAGGAGGTGGAAGGGTTTGGGAGGGAAGGGTGTGAGGGTTGGGTTAGGGAATTGATAGGTTTAGGGTTTTTGAAATGGAGAAGGGGAAAAATTGTCCAATTTTTTTTAACTACGGGCGGCAAATAGTAAAAGCAATGGCAGCAAATAGTGATTCATATTGTTAATGTTGGCCGATTGAGATAAAAGTTATCTTATAAAGAAAAATCACAACTAAAGTTGAGATATAACAATCACTAATTTTGAGGGATTATCTGTCACATCATAGAAACAATCCATGTATTGTTTCTGCTACAAAAAAAATGCATTGAAAACAATACATGCATATGAACAATCTCAACAAAACAATCGCAACTTCCAAACGACCCTTTAGTACCATTATGTGAGGATCATCGCTACCAACAAACAAGTTAGGGTAAGATAACTCGCTATATTGATCTAACGGGGTATTAGATGATATCTATTACCCATGAGACATGCCAAAGTTATCTTCAATTCCTTACAAATTGATGCAAAAACTTTGATAACACATAGGAATGGCAATGGGCAAGTCCGAGGCGGGTATCTCGATACACATACCCGACTCGTGGCTGGTCGAGTAATTCATTACAGGATGCAGGTCGGGGCAATTCGACCCAATGTTTATTTATTTTAGAAGGAAAACATGAGTAAATATTCAATTTTTTCATTAAAAAAATCCAATAAACAAAGTAAAATCTGATAAATGTTAAATTATTTTAAAAATTCAGGTTCTTACATATTTACGACTTTATTGTGGCTAAAATATGCGGTAATAAAAGTAAAATTATAAGCAAATCGAATAGAAAATATAATTTAGGCAAAGACGGGTCAAGAATGGGGCGGGTTCGGGCAGGTCAGGTCGAGGGAGAGTACCCATGTCCGCCTCGCCTTTAAACATGTCGGGTAAAACGGGTCAGGTCAGAATTGACATCCCTAATAACACATGAAAAATCATATAGCACAACATTGGAGAGGCATGTTTTGGCTATCGCTATAATATTGGACGTTGGCTACAAGCTAATTATATATGGAAAGGCGTCTAGAGGAGGAGTTAACGAGGTGGATACATCCAATGCATATAGCACATGCCATAGGTAAACCATCTGAAATATAGTATTGATTTGATCGTCACGATATACCATCCTTTCCGGCTATGGTTCTTGCATCATTCGTGCCTTGCTAACAATTTTCTTAGAGATGCCGTTAGCTAAGTGAGATATCTTGGAAGGGACATTTCATCGAGCGACAAAGTTCCTGCCTTCCGCCTTCGAGCGACGAAGTTCCTCCTATATGATCCAGTGAGTTTGACGTTCAGCTCCTCGTTGAACCCACTAGAAGTTTGAGATTAGACTATGAGCACTTTTGATAATCCTTATGGTATAATAAATAGTGAGATTACATAAGTGAATTGCACATGAGTTATCGACTCTAAAAGAACCTCTTTCGCTACGATCGACATCGTACGTCTTCGCCTTCCAGTGCTTTAACTTCTTCTTCAACCTATCAAGTAAGATTGAGAATAATTTTTTTCCTTATCTCCCCACCACTGTCAGCAAAACCATATACTTGTCATGTTTGTTCATGATGAACACTCAAAATTCTTGATCAAACATAGCCTAAAGCAACATCATTTTCTCAAGATTCATTTTTTACGATAGTACATGCTTCAAGATTCATGACACAATATTAATTTATTATCCAAAAGACCAAAACACAGTCGAGTGTTTATTTTCAACAGAATACGACAATTCAAATAGTTAATATATGATAGCCTCACCTAGCAACGGTGTCTGTCCAATTACATTAGCCTAATCACCCATTCAACCAACTAATAAACATACCTAATTCCTTCAACAACATCAACTAACGTATCCTCACTAATATAGTAATCATATAGTGATTTATAATTATCATCCATTTCCACCAGTGGTTAGATTCATCTTTGCAATCTTCCCCTTCATCCCCTTAACACGTACGATCACTCTCTCAAATTTTTGCAGTTTCTCAAATTTTTGCAGTTGCCTTCTCATCATGGTTGTCCTTTATCTGGATCTTGTGTGAGCAGCAGATCTTGTGAGCAACGAGATGAGTATGAAGGTCCAACTTCACCACAGATCCTTCATCCTCCAAATTTGAAGCTTCTAACGTCTTCAAGAGAACTCCCATTTTAGGATAGCTTCTGTCTTTCAACCCTTATTCCAAGACGAGTGTGGATGCTTTCCTTTACGTAGAGTATGGTAGATGCCTATAAATATTTAAACTCGGGCACGATTTTCCCTCGAGTGGTGTTCAAGGTTATGGTGGTCATCCACTACCCGAAAAGTGGTCTTTGCCAACACTTGTAATGTGTTGCAAGAAGTATCGAAAGTGTTGTATATGCAATATGCAACACTTTTAGAGGTGTCCCCTATAGGTGGTGTTGTATAAAGTAATATGCAACACATTTTTAACTTTTTGCAACAACAAAATTATGTGTTGCATATGTATACCCCTAATGCAACATCAATTTAGGCAACACCTTAATAATTTATGCAACACTTTTCAATAAGTATACCCAACATATATATCCTTTATTTGTGACCGTTTCTATTGTCATATAAGTTGTATTCAATCGTGACAACTTTTGCTTGTAACAAATACTACACATTTGTGATGACTTTTTCCATCACCAAATGTATTTCAATTGTTAGCAGTTTGGTTGTCACAAATGCGTCACCTTCTCGGTAGTCTTTGTATCGCAAAAAGAGGCTTTTGTGACAATAGTGTGGTCACAATATCATGTTTTTGTGGAGAAATTAGTGTTATTACCGCAACAACGGTGGTGACAAACAATTGTGTATTTGTCACCAAAACAATATTTTTGTGACAAATATTTTTGTCAAGTACGAAAATATCAATGGTGATTGTGGATTGCAAGAAATTTATATTGTATGTGATAACAATGTTATCACGTATATATATTTCGATGACAAAAACTAGAAACACATACAGAAATTTGTAACTAAAAGTATTACAAGAACTAATAAACTCTATTAGACCAATCACAAAACATATTTTAATAGCAATGAGTTCTACCGAGTTGCCTATCAAAATTGCAATGTTGAATAACTGATCTTCATCACCCGCTAGACATGCAATTATTTCTCATCCTCCATTTCTTGAGAAATATGTGTTTATTAGCTGTTGGAGTGGTTGAGCTAGGGCTTGACGACAACCCCTAAAATCAACAAAGATACGCAAACATACATCTTAGATAGAAAAATTACAAAAGAAACAACAATGGAGAAAGAGCAAAATCAACCGAGAAATAACAATAATGATTATACCTTTTCTCCAGCGCCCAACTTGACTTTTTAGTCTTCCATATATCTTCATATTAATGTTTAAGCAATCCCTCAGCCGCTTTCTTGTCTCCGGAAGCTGATTGTATGTCCATCATCCGCTGATCTGGGACTTGATCACTGCCATCTATAAGCGGATAACAAAATTAAAATAAATACCACACTACATGAGATCGGAAGCAGAGCAACGAAAGTCTTACTAGCTAGAATACTCCGAGTGAATTGATGACTGCTGTTGCAAGATCCAGATCTTGTATGGAGAATAATGGCGGCGTGAGATCATAGCGGCACATAAAGTAAAGGAAACCCTAAGAAAAAAACCAAAGTGAAATTAGACTACGGGATTTAAGATACAAGCGCAGCATATATCCTAGTTTGACAAAATATAATACTTAATTATATTATGATTTTCTTCCCTTATTATTAAGAGGTATTGCGAGCGGCTTTTTCTTTCTTTTAAAACTTTGTATTCTTAAATCTCTTAAGTTTTTTTTGCTAAGTTTCTAAGCCTTTTCTTTCCTCTTTAACTCCAAGCAAAAGGAATGTCTTTTATTCTTTAGTTATAGCTATAAGTTAAATTTGAAATGTAACATATATTACTCGTAAAGCTGAAAATCATAGTGTTACCTTACCTTGTTCTAAGTTAAACACCGATTGGCGGGGCTAAAAGAAATTAAATAAATTTTGGAAATAAATAAAACAATTTGTTTCATTTTTATCCTCCAGTAAACTTTTTTGGGCTTAACTCTTAGGAAGTAGATTGATTAGAGTTTTCAATTCTACATAACTAGTAAATGGTATTACAATGACATGAAGAATGAAAAAGTCGTAATGACTAAAATAAGTTTTTAAACCACATATTTAGTAACTTTGCTAACAGATGTCATATTTAATAATATTGCTATCGTTAGTAGGTATCAAAATGTTGCTTAAAATATAAGAATAAGGGACACAATTATTCTTATTGCACAAGAGTTGTATATTATTAGGATTATGCGACAAGAAAATTAAGTTTGTTAATTTGTGTCGCATAAGATATATATTAAGCAACACTTAGATAAAGTGTGCCCTATACCTATTTTATGCAACACTTCTGAAAAGTGTTGCAAGATGGGTGTTGCATAAAGCCCGTTTTCCTGTAGTGATATCTTGAGTGAAAAGTTGGAACTTATATTCAAAGTTGTTAAATTGTAAGAATGTTGATTGCTAATATTTATTATGGGTTATAGGTATAATATGCCCCTCTATAGGGGTGATAATCGGTTTGGTTGCGGTTTAACCGAACCGACCGAGCGGTTAGCCGACACCGATAAGGGGTCGGAACAGCCAACCGCAACCGCAACCGATTGTTCACTCGGTTAACCGCAACCGCCAACCGAGAGGGTCGGTTCGGTTTAACGGTTAACATTTAACCCCAATAAATGAAAAAGAAAAGAAGAAAAAGAAAAAAAAATATTAATTTTACCCACCCCAAGCCCCATTCTCGATCCTTCTCCGTTCCTGCTACCTTTCCCTTTCTCCAAAAGTCAATTCTCTCTCTACCCTCTCCAATTCCATTGACAAATTCCAATCTCTACCTCTCTACTACCCTCTCCCCTCACCAAATCAAAACAAAAAATCACCACATGCACAACTTCCAAATGCCCAAATCCTTCCGCTGCCAAATCTTGACAGAGAAAGACTGTCGGAGGAAGATGCATCAGGCAGATCCAGATCTGAATCTGTCGGCGCCGCGTAGAACATGCAAGGCAAAGCGACGCCGATCGAGGTAGACGAGGGAGGCAATCGATAAGAACTTTCTCTTTTCCGATGGCGGGATTCGCGACCTTGGACTCGGATCGAGCGATTGGACCTACGCGCAGCGGATTGAAGCTGTGGACATCGACGATTCCTTTGTAGTGGTGGCAAAGATGCAGAACGGTGGGCGACGAGTTTAGGATGGGGTGGTTTGGACATTGGTGGTGGCAGGCGAAGAACGGAACTGGGTAAGGAAGCTAACGGTGAGGCGGCGAGTTCGGAGAGGGAGAGGTATGATGGTCGCGCGAATCGAGACCGGCCGCCGGCAAAGAAAGGAAGCGGCGGCGGCGGCGTCAATTCTGGACAGCGAGGAGAATTTTGATTTAGCGTTCTCGTTGATTGCATGTCTGGTTTTGAACTAGGAGGTGCCATGGAGGGCGATGATGGGTTGAGAAAGAGGGAGGGTCGAGGCTCACATTGGGGATAGGGAGGGCTGGATGTGAGGGGTTGAGGAGAGTGGAGGGATAAGGATGGCAGGGCAACTAGGGA
Source organism: Linum tenue (assembly GCA_946122785.1). Lineage (NCBI taxonomy): Eukaryota > Viridiplantae > Streptophyta > Magnoliopsida > Malpighiales > Linaceae > Linum > Linum tenue. The sequence continues at coordinate 42,596,005 of CAMGYJ010000002.1, forward strand.
GGAGATGAGAGTTGGGAACTGGGAGAGGTTCAGGAAAGGCAAAAAAGAAAAGAGGGTGGTTGTCGGTTTATACGGTGCACCGACACCACCGTCGGTTATAAACCGCCAACCGACGGTTGCCCATAATTCCCCAAAGCCCCAACCGACACCGCCAACCGTTTATGATAAACGGTTATCGGTTAGTCGATTAACCGACATTTTCGGTTCGGTTTTGCGGGTAACCGAAAAACCGGAGACCGTTTAACAGCCCTACCCCTCTACTATGACGTTTTATCAAACATGCCCTTATACTATTTTTTACATCAAACATGCCCCTGTACTTTGTAAAATGATCAAACATGCCCTTTTGTTTAAATTTTCATCCAAAAACCGTTAACTAAGGTCGAACTTTGGTTTGGGCGGCACAAATGTCTAAAATATTCCTAATAATTTCACTTTAGAAATTTTTTTTTCTTTTGTATAGCCAAATGATTTCACTCTGAAGAGACCCAGAGAAATAAAACGGGAGAAAAAACTGACATTTTCGCTCCCATTTGCCGATGTCGGGACGTCTAAATCTCGGTTCAACCATGATTGACGATTTTATCAATGGAAATCTTAACAGAAGGGCATGTTTGATAATTTTTTCAAAGTACAGGGGCATGTTTGATGTAAAAAATAGTAAAGGGGCAGGTTTGATAAAACGTCATAGTAGAGGGACATATTATACCTATAACCCATTTATTATCAATAAACTATTCTTGCAAGTTAAAGATTCATAATATATATTGAAATATTGTAAGATTCTTGATGGGTTCAAGTATCGTTGCTTTCTAATTATGAGGGTGCTTCCAAGAGTCTTGATGGGTTGAAGTCGGGATGAGATAGCATGCCTACCCATAAAAGGGTTGGAAAAAATGACACCCCCTATTAATTATAGATTTTTAAGGTAATTAATTTGTGTTGCATTTAATAATCTGTATGAATTAAAAACACATATTAATTACTTTCCTTTTTTCAGTGCACTGGTAGTTGTATCAGTGCACTGGTAGTTGTGTACAGGTGCAATGGTAGATGTATCACTGCAATGGTAGTTTCAAAAAAGGAACGTAATTAATATGAGTTCAGTATACAGGTGCAATGGTAGTTAAAAAAAAGGAATGTAATTAAGATGAGTTTTTAATTTCCAAAGATTATTAAATGCAACATGAATTTAATACAAAAAATAACTATAATTAATAGGGGTGTCATTTTTCCAACCCCTTACAAGGGTTAGCATGCTAACCGATCCCGTTGAAGTCTCGTTTCTTTATACTTTCTTAGGACTATCTCACATTGGGAATGCGTTAGCGTGATTACTCAATTTTGAGTAATCACGGTGGCTATTAAAATCTGTACCATTCATTATCTATATTTTATCATATTTTTAAATTGATGGTACAGATTAGATTAAGGATATTTTTGAAAATTAAAAAATTATCACACCTGATTTTTATTCCTTAAAACCTAATCTCTCTCCACCCATCCTTTTCAGTCGTCTCCCTCTCTCTCCAGCGATAAGCTCCAGCCGTCACTGCCGACCGTGTTTGGCCCTCCCTCCTCCTCCAGCCGTCCACTGCCCACCGGCCCTACCTCCTCCTCCTTCTCACCACCTCCGACCGTCCCTCTCTCTCTCTCTCTCTCTCTCTCTCTCTCTCTCTCTCTCTCTCTCTACCTAACGACCCTCTCCTCCTCCTCTCTCTCTCTCTCTCTCTCTCTCTCTCTCTCTCTCTCTCTCTCTCTCTCTGTATATCCCTCAAATGCCAACAGAGGCGATGCATGGACCCACGGCTAACTCTGACGGTGGTTTGGGTATTGCTTTGGTAGATGTTTGGTTTTTATTGTGGTGTTGATTTGATTTGATTTTGGTAGTTGTTTGTGTTTTAATAATTTGATAGTAGCTAAATCTCCTCTATGGAGAACATAAAAACATATATCTAGTTTTTTTAGTTTTGGCATTGGTTCCCTTTTAATGTCGTATTAGTTGGTTTTTTATTTATTTGGTATTGCTTCAATTTTATTATGACATTGCTTTGGTTTGAGTGTATTCGTATTGGTACTGGTTTGATACTTTTTTGTAGTGGTACTGATTTCAGTGTAATCGTATTGGTAGTGGTTGTTATGTACGTTTTTCATAATGGTACTGATTGTCTAGGCTAGTATGGATTTTTCGTATTGGTATATTGATCTTTTTTGGATTGGTATTGATTTTGTCTAGGCTGGTATGGATTTTTCGTATTGGTATTGACTTTTCTTGGATTGGTATTGATTTTTTTTGGATTGGTATTGTTTTTGTCGCATTGGTATTGATTTTGTCGCATTGGTATTAATTTGCATATATTGGTATTGATTAAATCTGCAATGGTATTGATTTTTTGTGAAATGGTATAGATTTATATTGGTAGATTGTTTATATTGGTAGTTTTCGTGTAATGGTATTGATTTATTTATGCAATGGTATTGATGTTTTTCAAAGTGGTAGTGGTAGTCTAATGGATTGGTAGTGATTTCGTGTTTTTTTTCTTTTGCAGAAAGATTGAGAAAAATAAGGAAAGAGGATCTGGCTGGAAATTATGGAAGTGAGAGAAAGGGACAGAACCATAATTAATAGATTTTTGTAACTACTTAAAATGTAATTTATTACAAAATTTAATTAATACAATTTATTTTTCATACCCAATTTACCCTTAGTTACTATGGTGATTACTACAAAGTAGTAATCACCATAACCTGTCCCTCTCACATTGGTTTGATCGTGCACTAAAGGCAATTTCCTAATAAATTTGAGCCTTTTTAGGCCTGCATCTAATCAATCTTGATTCATTAATTAATCAATTAAGATTAATTAATGAATTTTTCTTAACCTTTAAGTCCATATCACTTTAATATGTGTACTCTAAATTTGGTCTATGCACTTGTTGTTATGATTTGATGATCGGAATCCGATGTGACAATTTGGCTCAAAAGGAGCATGTTGATGTTCGTAAGACAAAATAATGCCCTTCTTTTTTTATGAAGCCCTTCAATGCTACGAAAAAAAATATATTTTTTCAATTTTATATTATTAATAATAATTGTAGTCTAATCAATCAAAGACAAAGGAAAAGAAAAGACATAAAAGTAATTTGCCAGTTTTTAACTTCCTTATTCAAATCATTAATCTAAGTTTCCACCTGATCACTCATGCATACTTAGACTCAACAACCTCAATCACGGTGTTTCCACTAACATAGTAACATAGTAGTTTGAGACCAAGTAATCCCTATCCACATCTCCTCACCTTGACATGACAAAGTTAGAAGGGAAGCAATAGTCTTCATTTTCTTTGTTAATTTCCTCTTCAAATCAGCTACGTATACGCTCTGTTTGGATAGAGGAGGAAGTGTAGGGGGGCGCAAAATCAAGGGGTAAATTCCATTCCCAATGATTTTGCACCTGTTTGGGAACATTTTGAACAGTAGGGGGGTGGGCAGTTAGAGGTGCAAAACTACTGTTTGAACAAGCCCCCCAAATTGGGGTGGAAGTGGAGAGAGAAAAATTGAAAAGGCTTTCATTCATTTTTTTCTAAATTCCTTTTCATCAATTTAGTTAGTTATTTCTTCTCCCAATCGTCTTCTCCGATTGTACCCAGGCTGCACTTGTTCCTCCTTCCGCGACGGCAAAGCTGCTCTGCCTTCAGACCGGATTTCCTCTCTGACAGCTCCAGTCCTCAATTCCTAGCTCGTTGGTGACCTGTAACAACAGAGTATCTGAAGGCGGGGAAGATGAAAACAACAACAACGATAGCAAAATTGAGTGTCCGCCGGCTTGTTTTCCCCTCCGTCGTCCCAGATCGGAGGACTCGTCCCACATGCAAATCCAGATCAATAAACCACTCACCTAGATCTGTTTTGGTTGCAGCTTAGAGCCATGAAACTGGTCGTGTGATTGCCTGGTGGCTTGATCCAGAGGATTGAAGAGGCAAGTAGGAGAGGGATATTCCCCAAGGTTAGAGACGAAGAAGTGAAGATGGGACGATGAAGTGAAGATGGGAGAAAGAAGAAGCTCGTCTTTTTTTTCTTTCTTTCTTTTTGTGGAAGAGAGAAGGAGATTTGGACGGCAACAATGGGGAAGAGGGTTGGGTCAGAAAGATTGGGGAGAGAGAGGAGAGTGTGGGAAGTAAAAAGCTAAAAAGAATGAGAAAATCAAATATAATATTAATTTTTTGGGCAATGTCTATTTTTTACCCAAACCTTTTCCAGATTCTTTTATTTTAACCAAATCTATAGAAATTCTATTTATTATCCAAACGTATTATAATTTATCAAAGTCTGGGCATTCATTATGTTACCGTTACTTATTTCGTCCACGTGAGGGGTGAGATTTTGTTTTGTTTTTTGATATCTTTTTATTAAAAATAGTAAATGATGGTATTCTGACCGTCACGTAGGAAGTCAACTCATTATGGTCATACTTAGTCAGCATTACTAACAGAAAAGTTGACCGAGAGTTAACGTTTGGATAATTTTTAGGAATTCAATAGGTTTGGTTAAAATAAAAGAATCGGAAAAAGGTTTGGGTAAAAAATAGACATTGCCCTAATTTTTTTATTACTTTCATCACTTTTATATTATAATTAATATATCAACACCTCTATTTACCCCCTCCTACTTTTTCTCCCAAACAACAATTTGCACCCCAATTTGCACCCTCTTATAATTTGCACCCTCCAACAATTTACCCCTCACTTTGTACCCTCCTCGAATTTGCACCCCCCTTGTTGCCAAACAAAGTGATAGTGTCATTCTCGCACACTTCGAGGGTTGTTTGGATTAGGGAATGTGTAAATGAGGGATTTGGATTAAAATCTCTCAATTAAAAACCCAGATATTTTAAACATGGGATTTGATCCAAATAACCTGTTTGGGAATAGATGAAGGATTTTAATTAAAAATTAAAGTTACAATTATACCCATCCCTAATCCCTAACCCACCTCCTTCTACGCATCTGTTTCTTCTTCTTTTTCCCATTGCATCTTATTTCCACTAGCTCCAACGAAATAAAAGCAACAATCAACATCTCTGATGTCCACCATCTTTAACCAGAAAACAAAAATCAATCGGAGCTATGAGGCTGATGAAACCCAAATCTGGGCTCGTCATATACACGAACTGCATCGACGAAAACCCCATGTTTTGATTTGGGGTCGATCGGATTGGGGTTCCTCCGCATCGGCGGCGGTGCTAGCTCCTCCCAAACCAGAGACATGGTGTTGCCGAATCAAAATATGGCGATTGATTTTCTTTGGTATGGATCCGATCAAAACCCATCAGATAAAGATAGGCGATGTTGGCGGGCTCTCTAAGCGACCTTGCCCTTCACCTCTTGGCGACCTCGCGAGGAACACAAAATCCGATGACGAAAATTAACCCAGAACCCAGAATCCGACGATGGAGATTGACCTACCCAAAACCCAACAAACCTTGAATCCAACGACGACGTCAAGCTTCGACGGCGGCAACAAGTTTCGACGGCAATAACATGCTTTTTGACGGAGAGAGGGTGTCCATGGCGACGAGAGGGATTAAGGAAGAATAAGAAAGGAAGAACAAAAGGAGGGGCAGAGTTTGGAAAAGAATGAGAAAAAATGAGTGATTGTGAAATAGCTGATCCCCATCAGTTATTTTAAAAACTCTCATATGAGAGATTTAGAATTTCCTCATGCCCACAATCTCTCACCTTTCCAAACGCATAATTGTTTTAAAATCCTGCACAATGAGAGATTGTTTTAAAATCACTCATAAATCCCTCATCACATTCACTAATCCAAACGACCCCGATAGTCTTCCTTTTGATAAAATAGTTATTCCTTGCCTCGATTTTGATCTTGCGATCATCATGCAGTGGCTTCACCTTAAGATTCAACCACATCAGATTCATCATCATTTTCGAACTCATATGACTCGAGTGTTTCATTGTTGTTGATATGAGTGCCATCATAAAACATTTGTTGCCTTGAAGTCGTGATACTGAGGCGGGAGGCCAGGATCTCCTTGACTTGAATGATGGTGAATGACAGGGAAACTTCGATCTCCGGCACAATCTTCCCTCCGCCAATGAGATTCACAGTAACAACCCACAACAATGTCGACAGTCACAGTACGACATGGTATAATCATGGTTTAATTAGCAGTATATAGAGAGTATCGTTGTCAAATAAGATAACTATATTCAATTCGTAGTATAGCAAGAAAGCAACCGACCAAACAATAGGAAATATGGGTCGGTATCTCAACAACATTTATATTATGGAAATTCAATTATTTATTTTTCTCAATTTAAAATTTCTTGCAACAGAGTGAAAGTATAAAGGGTACATTCGTCATTATAGTTATTTATTTCTTATTTATAAAAAATACATCACCGTTGAGATTTGAACCAGGATATCTTCAATAAAAATAAGGATAATCAATTACACTAAATTTTTTTATTGTATCTTTCTAAATTAATAAAACACATAAAGTAGAAATCTAAAATCATAGAACTTCTCCCCTACGGTTAACTAGCCCACTAAATATCTCTTAAGTATTATTTGGTGTTTGATACTTTCATTTTCATATTTTTATTATCTAAATTTAAGTTTAATAATTAATTGAATTTTTATCTATCTTATAAAAGGAGAATAATCTTAAAATTGCAACTCAAATATCATTGATTTGAATATTGCAGTATTAAATATGTAAAAGTATGTGGAGCTCTTAATTTAGTATCAATTTTTAGAACAACGATGAAGCAACGATATTATTCTGCAAACAATAACCCCCTGTTTTCGAAGTAGGAGAGGAAAAGGAGGGGAGGGGAGGGAAAACTTGGATGGGAAGGAAAATTGGAGGGGAAGGGAATTGGAGAGAAAATGTTGTTTTATGGGGGAAAGTGAAGGGGATAGTGAGAGGGGAAAAGTATATAGGGAAGTGTGGTAGATATGTTGTTTTATTGATTATGTAATAGTAAGTATATGCAAAAAATGCGTAAATAAATATTATGAATAACCAATTTCTACATAATCATGATCAATTTTTTTATTTGTTAACGGAACATAAATTGTTCATTTAAATCTTTTTTATTTTTCATACAAATTTGATTACCTTTGTAGTACAAGATGACGTTCATTCTATAAAAAATGTAACACTCTGATGTCGTTATACTTGAAACTTAACACACATTTACGTTCCACGTAATTGGATCAAATACATTATCCCTTGTTAATTTTGTTCATTATTAAAAAACAAAAATAGATGTTTTGACCATGATCCGGTGAGAAAAACATTTGTCACCATTATATAATGATACAGAAAGATATCATACAAATAAGAGTAGAATTGTCTAGGATCACAGTTAGCCATAAATATTGTTCTTACGTGTATCGCTAGTTGGACCGTAAAAATCGTCTACTGTCATCTAAGTCGGTAGTGTACATAATATCATGTTAGAAGTTTACGTAATTAAGTAAGCAATCTAAAATAATACACACGGACTTCACTAATTTAATTATCGTCCTCAAAAATTATTCGAAGATTATCTCTTCAACCCTAAAAACAATGAATTAGTAATTATCACATCTCCTAATATTTCTCCACGTTAAATGCAATATATGTGCTGATAAAATATAAATTAACAATTTTTGTCATTTATGTCACTGCTATCACACATCCCTACACAAATACAACTTAAACGAAAAAGGAAAATAGGCAACGCACGAGAAAAAGGGTATTAGTTAATAATAATGTTTTATTCGTTAATTAACCATACAATTGATAAAATAATAAATTATATTAGATAATCTTATAATCTGTGACCATAAAATAAAATTCAAGAAATCATTTACCCATCCAATGTAGTGGAAAGCAAAACAAAAAGCAAGAATAAAAAAAGAATAAAAAATAGGAAAATGCTTGAGAAGATGGCTTTCCTCCCAAATTGGAGGGTCGGGTAAAACAGTACATTTTCTGTGCAGATTTCTTCCCTCCGGTCCTGTAGCAAGTTTGGAGAACGGGGGAAAACTTCTTGGGTTCTGGAATTTCTCTCCCTCTCTTCCCTTCTCCTCCCTTTCTCTTCTTAAAAAACAGAGGGTAAGTGATCTGTTCTCTGAAATTTTTAGTCTGGTTAATCCTTAACCTTAAATCTTTTGCTAGTTTGGCATTATTGTGCTCAACAATCATGAGACGAGATTGAGTTTGAAATATAGGTTCTTTTTATCATTTTTGGATGTGTTAATAAATTTGTGTGGCTAGGACAAGTGATTAGTAAGGATGAACTTGATTATGCATTTTGATTCGTTAGAAAAATAAAACAGTTTAAAGCATGAACTAACCTTATAGGTTGAATGTTTTTTATTTATCATTTATAGTAGTTAGTTTATTTATAATATTTGTGATGTTTGAAATCTTTTATGCGTTGTTTAGCCATATACTTGGTATTTTTGGCATTAGTAGCAATTAATTGAAATACAATATTTCATCATATAGTCAAAGACGCCGCCACTACGAGAAAAGTGGTCTTTGCCAACACTATGTTTGCAACACAAATTAAAGGTGTTGCTTAAAATTAATAACGGCAACATTTTTTAAAAGTATTACTTAAAAGATAATTTATATAACATAAATAAGTTATCAATCGAATTGTGTTGCATTTGCGATATTATACGCAACGTTTATAGCCCAAATAATATTATGTTGCCTATTTATACATTTTAAGCTACACTAAAGCCGATAATGTTGTAAAAAGTTAAATGTGTGATAATCAAATATAGTTTACCATTAATTAATTTAAAACTATCTAATTGCCTAGACAACTTGCATACTTTGATGTTTTGATTTCATGATGCCTTGTTTAATCTTTTTCTGTCAACTAACTAAACTGAGAAACAAACTTAAACTTTAAACTGGAAGACCACACGTCCAGTCAGTGTATGGGCTTCTCAGTTGTCAAACATAATTCACCAAGTAAATGGAATGGAAGTCCAACTCCAAAATTCAAACGGTGGAACGCACTAGGAAGATATTTGGCGCGGCATCCTAATCGCGCGTGAAGCCCTCTCCGTCTGTTACCTAATCCCCAGTACCTAATCCTTGGCGCCATTGTACATAGGATTGGCAATTTTGCTCATCCCCATGGGTATTTTACTATCCAACCCAATTGGGTTGGGTATGAAATCCAAATATATGGATATGGGTAGAGTTTGATGGGTTTGTACCCATACCCATTTACTTTGGGTTAGGTTGGGTTTATAACAAATGGATTTGGGTTTGTACCCATGCCCAAATACAAATTACAGTTTGGTACCTAAACTTAAAAGATATGCGTATTTAGTACCTAAATTTAATTTTTTTACATATAAGTCCTAAAAAAATCAATGGAAAATTACGTTTTGGTACCTAAATTTTTTTGGTCTTACATTTTCGTACCTAAATTTTTCAAGGTTTACAAATAAGTCCAATTTTTGCATGTGTAGTTAAAACACCCTCAAGTAAATGGATATCCATATCCAACCCATACCCATTTAGATAATATCCATATCTAACCCAAACCCATATACAAACCCCAAACCCATACACACATCACCCAAACCCTACCCATAATAAATGGGTCTACTTGGGTTTGGGCAAAATTACCCATGGGTGGGTAAATTGCCATCCCTATTTGTACACGAGGAGGTAGCGACATCTGTGGCCGCTCGACTCAACCATCAACCGGGGAGCTAGCCCTAGCCCCAACGATCTCTACCTCATTGGAACCTGCTGTCGGTGAGGAGTTATCCGTAGCTTCAATGCCATCGTTAGCAGCAACAACCACCATCAATTCTGCCGCTGCAGCTGTTGTGCGAACTGTCGCTGCACCAGCCATCATCCCGGTCATTGTTTATAACTGTCGCTGCAGATCCCCCACCATTCTCCCGGCGAATTGATGGGAGAAACAACAAACAAAATCACTCTTTCTCCACCAGCGTTGACATCGATTCCACATCCACAACGTACCAATCCACGCCGGCATATTCAATGTCGATATCTTTTTTGCTATTTCTGTGGAAATAGTGGATTGCAAAAGGGGAAGGTCGATATGTGGAGCCAAACGAAAGCTCTTTCAATGAGGATCCAGGCTAGCACCGACGGGATCTGGGAGACCCTCCACATCGCATCATTGCCAGCACTTCCTCGTCTCTCTCTCTCTCGTCAGACTCTCCAGAAGGAAATTAAGGAGAACCCAGCTCCAACCCCAATTCCAATACAAACCAGCCTTCTAAAAAGTCATTCGAGATTGGAACTCGGGGTTAATTGCACCCGATGTTACTTAAGTGAAGATAATGTTGCAGGGCTAGCACTTAAACAGATTTTGTTGCAACAAATCCCCTTACCTAAGTTTCCGGTTGCAAAGCTACCAGTTCCGTCGACGGAAGTAACGGCAGGTACCAAATACGTAATTTGCTAGGACAAGCAGGTAGGACATGTCATAACAGCTTCCTGACTTATCTTCAATCCAAATGACTCATCCGAGCCTTTCTTTCCCGCTCATTTTCCCGCTCTTCCCTTCCTCTTATATTCTGGAAACTCTTTGTCAAACCTTCCATCCCCAAAATTTCCTCACCCGAAACACACCCTTCTCTCTTTACACCCTCTTCCTCCTTCCTCCAAGTCGACAATGGCGGCAATACCTCCAATGTGCCGGTGTGTTGTACCGGCGGTTCTTCGAACCTCGTGGACTGATGCCAACCCCGGAAGACGGTTCTTCGGTTGTGCCAATTATCGGGTATGCTGATTAAATCTTCATTTCATTTTGGCGTGTACTGCAAATGCTAAATCTTTCCCATATCTAAACTATGGATCTGGTTCTTCTGTTGTTTGATTCGTAGGGTGTAAATGCATGCAATTATTTCCGTTGGATCGATCCACCACTTGAAGATAACATTAAGAGCCTTGTTCTTGCATTGCACAAGAGAATCCGAGAGGTGGAGAGGAGGAACAATCACAGCTCATTTGTTAGAGAAATGAGCAAAAGTTTTTTTTCTTGTGGTTAAGAGTGTGATTGATTACTTGTTTGGGAACATGTAATGAGGTGAGAACCTGTTTAGGATGATTTATCAATTGGAAACCTGTTTTGGATGATGTAATGAATTTGGAACATGTTAATGGCATGCTGGAAAGAGTCTGGAGAGTATGAAGTGGGCCTGTGTTCAGATGGTTGGTGATGTATTATTTTTGTCTGTTGGATAGGGGGCCTCTGATACAACTAGCTTATTCAACATATGAATCCTGATTTCAAAGTCAATATGTTATAGATGATCTATTTGCATGACTAATGGAAGAACTTTTCTGGTCTCTAATTTCCTCGTCAACAGTGTTGAGAAGAACTTCATTCTTTGACTGGGTATAGTAACTTTGAGAGGACAAAGAAGTGTTGTTTCCATCTTCAAAATGCAGGATATTTCGAAGGACAAAGCTAGGCTGCATTTAGCCTAGTTAGAGCAATAAAATAGACAAGCCGAATAAACCAGGGAGAATGTGTGCTCAATTTCAATTAGTGTATATGTTCATGAACACAAAAAATGTATTGGAAACCAAACCACCAAAAAAGACTAGATGATAGTTATGTAACATAATCACCAAAAGCAGCTGACAATCATGTTTGTTTATTGTATGGTTCCACCCCCATTTAACTACGAAACAGATCACATCTACCCTTTCCCTTTTGAAACAATAGGAAGTTTGTTTGATCTTCCCTCGCCTTGTGCAAAGCGCATTGTTTGTCCCTCAGATTGACTGCTCTGTCGTGGTGGAAGACAAGCTGAATTGAAGTTTTGACTGCCTTGCTGGGATGGGAAAGAAGTAGTTTCAGCTTGACTTAAGATATGCATTGGACGAGTTCGAGTGCTTTCCTATAAATCAATAGCAATTTGTAAGAGTTCTCACAGTATACAAGTTTTCAAATAATAATGGAATTTAAACATTAAGACCATACATCCGGCATCCACTGTAAAACAACACCAGATGATCCCATAGCTTGTGTGCTTCCCTACAAATCAGATACATAAACATCAGAAATTAAATTAATTTCAAGCAAACAACTATAAAAAAACTATAAAAGTCTCACCTCTGTTGATGATCTTTGAGTTGATGCAGCACCTTCTACTGAGTTTTTCCCCTTCTTCCCCTTTGTATGGAAAGACTTATTGTGCCCTGGCTGCTTACACTCACTACAATGAATGGTTCCCCCCTTCCCCTTCCTACTCATTCTTTCATTTTCAGCTTTAAACTTGCGTTTCTGTTTATCAGGACCAGCGGTCTCCTCAATACCCTTTCTCCTTTTGGTATGGCGCCTTCCTTTCTTTGACTCTTCTACAACTAGCTCTGGTGGCAACACAGGCTCCTTCCCACTTGGCAACCAAGATTCTGGCCCAACCATTGGTTCCACCTCACCAGAGTAAGCTGCAAGGTAAGTTCCAATCTCATAGCACTTGTCCACATACTGCTCTACCCTTATCGAGAGTTGCCATATGCAGCGTATGGCGTGAGGGCAAGGTAAACCTGTTAATTCCCACATCCGACAAGTGCATTTGGACTTGCTCACATCCACAACAACCTGACCTTGAGGACATGAAACCTCAAACTTCTATGGACCACTCTGAATGGCATTACAAGTGAAGCTAGCTTTCTGAGCCAAATCTAGCTTTTTCTGGATTTTAGGACAGAAACGACCCTTCCATTTCAACACTGCAGTTTCCTTCCTAACACGAAATCGATGCATCAAAATTTTCTTAATAGTCTCGAACATGCTTATGATCGGTTTGGTCCTAGCTCCTAACAAAGAGTTCTTCCAACTTTTAGCGATGTTGTTTGTCAACATATCTGACTTGCAATATGGCTGGAAGTGTGTTCTCATCCATTGTGAAAATGGCTTATCAAGCAACCACATATGAGCTGTCTTATTATAAGCCTTAAACTCAGTCATGCACCTCTCAAATTCTGATCCATAACTAGCTCTAGCACAATTCCATAATAAGTCTTTGGTTTTTTTGTTACCTCCTTGTGCCCAAAACAGATTGGAAACGAAGTGTCTCACACAACATCACTGCTCGGCATGTGGAACAACACTCTCCAAAACATTCAATAGGCCCTGCAAAATAGCATTACAAAACAATAAACATGTCAATATCTTATTACTCTACTGAAGAAGCCGTATTCACTAAGTAAACATCATTACTTTTTGCTTATCTGACATGAATGTCCACCTTCCTGGATCCTTGAAGATATTAAGATCTAGACAGAACTGGTTTAAGAAATGAGCACCAGTTGTCTCCATTCTCAACTTTGACTGCATCATATGCTAAAGGAAAACTCCCTCCATTACCTTTCTACAGAAAGAAGCCCCCTTCTTACAAGGTTCTAAACAACAGTACATTCTCTTGAAGACATTGGAATTTTCAGTTGTTTCCACATACCAGGTTGAACCAGGACTTGTCCTACGAACTTGAGCACAATAGTCCTGCAGCTTATGATATTGGGCCTTAGCATTGCCTCTTATAAGATCCTTTGCAAGTCATTTAATCCTCCATGCCTTCCACCTTGAAATAGTCCAATTATAGTCTTCTGCAACTGTTTGCATAATTGATGCAGCTCACCTATCCGGATCAGCCTGAAACCTCTGTATGTATCTTTTGGCGATGAAATTAGCATCCCCAAATGTGTTCTTGAACACCAAGACACAACCCTCATGCCTTAGACAACATGATCTTATCTGAACTACCTTTCCATCATCAGTTGGGGCTACCCATATGTTCCATGGACATCCTGGTTGGCATACAACTTGAACTCGTTTACTATCACTATGCTTAAACTTGAGTGGCTGTTTGTTGTTGATAGAGTAGTTCTTCACAGCATCCTTGAAAGTGTCTTTATCCCTGAAAATTTGGTGCAGACAGAACTGGGGATCATTCATGTCTTTCTCTGGATTGAACTCAGGGTACCTTGAACGAGTTGGAACCCTTTGCTGTTCGTCTTCTTCATCTGAATGGACGCTGCCTAGGTAATTTGAATCATATGCTTCATCCTCTTCAGGAACCTCAAATACATCATCAATATACATGTCATGGCTGCCACCCTCCCCATCACTGCTTTGCCACTCCATATTTTCATCACTAGCCTCAAAATCAGCAACCAAACCTCGTTCAAGATCACTCTCCACATTGTCATCAATATTAATTTCAACTAGTTCCCTGCTGTCACCTTCTCTTTCAGCCTCCCCTGCATTGTTTTGGCAGGCAAAATCATATTCTGCCTCATTCATTCCCTTGCTGCCACCATCAATGCCACCATCAGTTCCATTGTTGTGGGAGAATGCCTCTGCCATATCATGTCGTACTTCAAGTGGGCTTTGGAGAATGTCTCTGCCAACTTCTATTTCATTTTCTCCTTTGTCTGCTTCTAGGTTAGCTTTAGTCAATTCTTCTTTATTGATCAGGTAAACCTCAACAAACTTAGAGACTTGAATAACCTTTGCAGCCATGTCCATAATGTCTTTGTCACTTCTCAATTCTTGTAGCCCTTCCTTCAGTCGTTCTCCTGGTAGTCTCCAATAGTATGCCCAACCATTCTTCAGCCTATATTCCTCCATCATTCTGACACTTTCTGAGAAGCCAAACTCAACAAGATATCCATCCATTTCAAACAAAGATAAGCAATCTGGATCTATCCAGTCCAGATATTTAACTTCACCTCCAAAATAACACAAGTCTTCGTCGAGAAGATACAACATCTCTCCTTTATAATGGAGCTCGATGGTAAACTTGTCATCATCGATTCCTGCCAAAATCAACAAAAATAAACTTAGCATTTGGAAACCTGTCATTAGCTGACGAAAATTGCAGCAAAAACACAACTCACCATATGTTGGGATCTGATTAATATCTCCTACTTCCCTAATGGATGGACTCATCTTTGCAGCAACAACACACAATACGCTCGGGGTTGATATATAGGGCTATGGGATTCCCAACTGAGTTCTTTCCTATTCTATTTGCAATCCCTCGGATGGCTGGTTACTTGGCACACTGGTGAGAGTCTCTGGATGATCCAAACACAAAGATCATGAGACCACAACAGGTCTATGTTGGGGAATGGCTGCGTCTCTATGCTCCGGTGAACGAGCGAATCTCGTCGCTAGAAACAGACAGGCTAGGGCAGGTGTCTGTTTCTAATGCATCCAGGCGACGGCTGGCTGGGTCTAGTCTGTAGTTCACTCACACACACTTATCATAATTCATACGAGAAAAGGTAAAACAGGGGAATGAATAATAGCATGAAAGAACGATTGGTACCTGGATGGGCCTTATTTATTCTTGTTATTCTTCTTTTTGCCACACGAACGTCTTGCTAATCCGCCCCCCCTTTCGTCTCGCGGTCATGTTTCTTGGCGAAGGATTTCGTCTTTGCGAAATTCTAGTACAGAGTATAGAGGAGGGAGAAGGTCGGAGGAGAAGTCGGCTGATCAAACGAGGGTCCCCCCCCCCCAAAAGAGTCTTCGAATGTTAGTGGCCCCGTTTGGTGTGGCCCTCGGATGAGTCATTTGGATTGAAGATGAGTCAGCAAGCTGTACTGACATTTCCTGCCTGCTTGTCCTAGCAAATTACGTATTTGGTACCTACCGTTACTTCCGTCAACGGAACTGGTAGCTTTGCAACCGGAAACTTAGGGGATTAGTTGCAACAAAATCTGTTTAGTGCTTACCCTGCAACATTATCTTCACTTAAGTGCCATCGGGTGCAATTAACCCTTGGATCTCGTGTGGTGAAATCGGTGGCGAGAGAGGAATAAGTGACGGCTGGAGAGGAAGAAAGGAAAAAAGTTGAGATGCGGCAGGATGGGAAAGGGCACTAAGGAGGGTGGTGGGGATTTCTATGTTTTTTTATTTTCATTTTTATAATTTAATAATAAATATTTGATACTTGAATTAAATTATAACGAAATATATATTGGCTAACGTGTACTTATATATGTAATGTCAGAGTCAACTAATTGTTGACTCGACGGAAAGTTAACAGTTTGACTATTATTTTGTTTTTCAAAAGGTTTGACTATTATTTTGTTTAAAATGAAAAGTTTGGCAATTAAATTGTATTTATCCAAAAAAAATTATGCACAAAAGGTCCTATATATTGAGGCTTGAGATCGAAACCTGAGATGAGACATAACTGTAAGTGGCGACCAGAAGATTCAGATCATGACAAGAACACCTCTCCGTTATCGCCTGAACACTCGGGACATCTACAGCTTCTCCTGTCTCGGGATTGAAAGTGAACAAATCTCCTCCAGTTTTAAGAAACAAGCACACTCCACTTTTTAACCCCGGTCGCGACCCTTCATACCTCGCCTTAGACTCATAGGATAGTTATGGCTGACGAATTCTTTCGTTCACATATAGAAAGAAGCAATACCTTTATAACCTCGCCCGCTCGGATTGTACCAGAAAACCCTCTCACATTTCGAGCCCGGGGATTGAACCACTCCAAGATACGGGGGATTATGCTCTTCTTCATCGTAGTTAACAGTGTAATCGTGCTTCCTCCACGAGTCATTCCTCAAGCTATACACCTCGGTGAAACTCGTAAGACTAGGACAGAAAACCAGGGTTCGAACCACCTTGTAGTCCTTTTTTTTCGATTCGAAACCGAACCCAAGCTGCTGCAGCACGACATCCGAACTATTCGACGAAGTGGGCAGAATCTTGACCTTGGAAGTCGAAGGATTCCAAAGAATGATGTCCGCGGGCTCGCCAGGAATCTGGTCTGCTATGAAAAATTATGTCGTCGCAGCAACCCACAACGTGGAACCGAGACCAACCGTCATAAGGAAGTTCCCGAAACTTTCCGGGAACCGAGGGCAAGCCTAAATATCCCAAATCAACTAAACCATCCTTATGATCCTTCGACTTCGTATCATTATCATCCTTATTATTATCCTTCCCGATAACGGGCCGCAAGGCTCCTGTGACGGCGTTGTACGAGAGTATAGAGTAAATGAACCTATAATGATCGTGGCTGAAAGAACGGCGACGGCGTGTGATCAGAATGTAACATTCCTACCCTCGTACTAATTATTACGTTATAATGACGTGGTTGTGATTGGGTTACAAAAATTGGTCTTTTGAACCGAAAAGTAATTGAATAGTTGAGTTTTGGACAGAACTGTCAGGAAAGGAAAGTTGGGGAACCTAAGTGTAAGATATGGATGGTTGGACGATTGAAGGGGGATTTTGGGGAGATAAAAATCTGCCCCATCCCTCTTATCTCATTTTCTTCTCATCTCTTTCCCTCACTCTCTCCCACGTCACTCTCTTGATCTCTTTCTTCCACTTGAGTTCACCACTCAAAAACCACCACCCCCTTTTCAGAAACAAAGAGTGGAATCTAGAAAGAAAAGCGTATCAGGGAGAGGAAGAAGAAGAAGGAAGCAAAGGGGGTGCTGCCAATTTTCGTCCAGCAGCAGGACAGCCTGTGAGAAGGACGATTCCGGACAACCAAGCCGTTGGATCGTCCTTCGATTTGTAGGTTGTGTTTCATACTTCTTTGTCTACGGTTTGACCGTTGGGATCATAGATATGATCTCTGGTTCATCGAGGAAAGTCGCTGGACAGAAGGGGTGCGATACTGTTTTTCTGTAGCAGGACAGTAGATTAGAGGTAAGATCCTGTGCGAATCCGTCGTTGGATCGTTCTAGAAATTTGGTATGATGTTAAGTATATGTATTTCTTAGAATTGACCGTTCAGAATGTAGTTTTGATGTCGGAGTGGTCAGGAACAATTGTTAGAAGAAGGGGCGTTGGTTTTCAAGTGAAAAGAAAGTTGTTGACAGTTTTGAAATGTTAAGTTAAAATGATTGCTGGGATCAAACGGCTGATCCAAATGGTCTGAAATTTGAATATGTTGCATCCCTATAAATCTAGTTTCAGTAGCAACCCTAATCAACCGATTTGGTTAAGTATAAAGGGAGAAATGACCAAAACGGTGAACCAGGGTAAAGTGTGCGGTTGTGCGACTTCTCTAGTGGCCTTATCGACATGCATGAATACAACCATGATTATGATGATTGTATACGTGTCTTGGTGCTTGAATAACCTGGAAAATTTGTATATAAAGGTAAGGAGCAAGCCGGGGGCTCATCCAAAGGCAAGGGCATAGCCGAGTGAAGACAAAACTGTGAGTAGATTCTAATCTTAGATCTACTTCAACATAATAACAGTATTCAGGTCATGAAGCGGCTCTGCTATAATATGTGAATTTATGGGAAATGACATGGCTAGGTGGTATGGCTTATTGGTGTTTATTCATTATCTGCATTTGGTATGAAGTTGGAAATGCATGAATTGTGGATGGGATATGAAAAGACATTTTGTTGGTTGATCTTGTGTATGCCTCTGCAAATTTCTATTGTGCCTCTGCAAATCATTGCTGCCTCTGCAACTAACATTTCGTAGAATTAGCATGATTATGTGATCTAATTATGAAAATGGTTGAGTGATGATGAAGTGGAATGAAATTTTCATATGTGTTGGTTTTGTTGATTTATTGTATGGATTATGAGAAAGTAGTCGAACTTGCAAACCCGTCTTGTCTGCTTAGACTTGGAGTAGGCCATTAGGCTTACTAATCCTGTTCTGCTTGAATAACTCGGAGTAAGCTCCTCAGCTTACATTTCATTCAGCTGTGACTGAGGGTGCAAAAGCACTATAAATGCTTCTGAATATATAGTGTACAAGTGAGCCTATGGGTTAATGATTATTGACATGTGTCTAAGTGAACTATTAATGGAAAGAGGTGAATACATAAGAATAAGTAAAAGAGCTTTATGATACCTCGGTACAGTAGTGTGTCCTGTTTGTATCGATAGGGGTAAATCCCACGATACTCCTGTTTGAGCGCTCGTGCTCCGCACCGTGCTGATTGGGTGACGACCCACGGTACTCATGTTCTGTTCAGTTAGCCGGGCTGGGGTAATCCTGTGGCGACTCCTGTTTTCTATCGGTACGGGTTGCGTCCCGCGATACTCCTGTTTCGTGCCTTGTGCACTCCTATTTATACCGGACTGGGTTTTGTCCCGCGGTACTCCAGTTATCTGATGGCTGTACATGGTTACCTGCAGCCTTCCACTACTGTACTACCCGGGGAGGATATCATTTAGAAAATTTGAAAGTGATATTGTATAAGCAAAATGCCTCTATCTGTCATCTGTTTTATGTGTTTTGACTGTGGGATGTGAACATGTGAACTTGATTGATCCAGTGGAATGAAAAGTATGATAAACAGCTTAAGTCCTGTTATGTGCTAGGGTGTTTCTGCCCGATACTGTTTTTGTATTGATGTCGATCTGAGCTTAGAATTTATTCACTGAGCGACGACTCATCCTTCGTCACCATTTTTCCTCAGATCAAGATCAGAAGTAAGGTATGTACTGTAGATATCGGGACTCAAGCGTGAAGGGAAGCCATGAGGTGGGCGGAGGACTCCGAACTCCTTAAATGTTTTGTGTTGTGTGGATTTTGTAATAAAGCGAACTTCCCCGGTTTTTCTGTTTTGATTCTGATGAAAATGTAAATTATGGTTTGAAGTTTGAAATAAATAAATAAATAAATAAATAAATAAATATATATATATATATATGGTGCCTTCTACGGTACCTCGGGTGAAATTCGGGGTACCGCATACCTTGAGTATGAAAACGCTATCTAGACCTCGAATTAGCAGGATTTTTGGGCATGATACTATACCCTAACCCTTATTGAGTGAACCCTAGGTGCTAATTATCTAAATCTTAAACTATAAACCCTAAGATGGTGCATTACTTTTTTTTTGCCTATATTTGGAGGAATCATAACCGTCGATTATTGTTTCTAATTAAATTGATCTTGAAATATAAGATTTAGAGAATTAAGACCTAGATTTTGGTCTTTAAGGGTTAGAGTATAGTTTCATGTCCGAAAGATCAGTCAATTCAAGTTCTGGATAGCGTTTTCTTACTCAAGGTATGCGATACCCCGGATTTCACCCGGGGTACCGTAGAACTCCCCATATATATATATATATATATAAAGCTCGGGCCCGAGGATGTTTAAACTCGATGTATTTTACTATTTCGTTTTGTAATATAAAGTAAGGGTTTCACACATAATATGTGTTGGATGATTCTTTACCTCCTCCTCCTTTTTATGGTTGTCGTCTGACCAGAGAACCCGGTGGATGAAGTTGGGGTCGGAAAGAAGACAACAATATAGTTTGCTGACGCAGCGAAACCTCGCAATACTTCGACCGTCGCGCAACCTTGTCATGATATCGGTGACTATTCCCTCTTGTACATAGACACACTTTGCATTGCTACGACGGCCATATTAATAAATCAGAATGCGATGGAAACTAAAGTGTATTATTACCGGAAAAAATTACTCTACTACAACTATGTATACACCTAGTGGGAAGTAGGAGCGCTGAATTTATATAGCTAGGGACTAGGTCAGCCGTAGGGAAGTTGCTTCTCCTTTTCACTTAGGAAAACGGCGAAGGATCAGGAAGCCGAAAGCAAAACTGAAAAATTATCAGGAAACCATTAGTACTTGAGAATTTCAAGATCATAATCGAGGATAGTGTGCTACAAATCACGATGTAGTAATCTCTAAATATTCATTCATAAATTTGGGGATCACTTTGTAACTTTTCCTTCTCTCTACGTTGCACTAGGTTTAGGAGAGCTAGGGTTACTTTGTTATATATGTAGGCGGCTGTAGCTTCTGGGAAGTTAACAGAACGAGTGATAATTATATTTTCAGCTCGAGAGCCTCAAACTCTTCGTGGAGTAGTCCGTTCACATCGAACGGGAAAATCACGTAAATCACGTGTCTCGTTTTATTTTCTTCTCGAATTTTACATGGTATCAAAGCATGTCTGATCCGACCTAGTATTTCATCATGTCCGACGAAGAGAGCAAGACCTCAGCCTCCAAGTTGAAGTCGGCAGCTTCTCCCTCAATGGCACTGTCGCCACATCTTCTCCTTCATCAATTCGATAGCCCTAGTCATCTTTACGTGGGCGATTTGCTTAGTGATGTAAATTACAGTGAGTGGGTAGTGGATTTTACTGATTCGCTCATTTCCAAGAATAAGTTGTGTTTCGTGGATGAAAGTCTCCCTGTGTTACAAACTCCGGCTGAAGTTGAAGTGTTGAAACAATGTAACGCAGTGGTCAAGGGCAGGCTTAAAACCTCCATGACAAAGGAAGTCCGCAGCAGTGTGCGTTTTGCAACCACGTCGCGGGAAATCTGGGTCGATTTAAAAACTCGATTTGGAGCAGGTAACGCTTCACGCCTGTACGAGCTTAAACGAACCATCATCTCGCTTCAGCAAGAGAAATCGTCTGTCTCAGCGTTCTACACCAGGCTACGTAGGCTTTGGGATGAAATCCAATTCCTTACACCTTTGCTCGAATGCACATGTTCCGGCAGTAGTTGTGATGTGAAACGTCGACAAAGTGAGGTACGTGAAGGTGAAAGGCTTTTTTATTTTCTAACGGGATGAGATGATGCTTTCTCGACAATGAAACCGCAAATCCTTGCGACGAAGCCGATCCCAAGCCTCGGGGAAGCATATCAACTGGTGATGAATGATGCCCAACAGCGCCAAATTTCCAACAATCGTTCCCCTAGGCCTGAAGCAGCTGCCATCCAGGCTCAGGGGGAGCAACGTCAAGATCGATTGGAGCAACCTTTCACTCGGCTAGATCCGGACTCGGATGATCGCCCTCGTTGTTCGCATTGTCGCCGACGTGGTCATGCAAAAAAACATGCTATCAGCTCGTGGGTTATCCACAACGAGGGAATGATCAGCCAGAAGGTTCTCGGCGTCCATACCGTAATCTGCGCACCTCCCCACAAGTAGCACAGGTCGACGTAGCCTCCAGCCCGCTGCCAGGTCTTTCTGTGGCACAAATCACGGCCTTGAAGGCTTTGTTGGGATCTGATCTTTCGCAACCTGCTTCAGCTTCCATCGAGCCTTCCTTAAACATGGCCGGTACGTTCTCTCCTCAACTCGTTACCTTAGCAACTTGGGTTATAGACTCTAGATGTAACGAGCATATAGATAATGACATTTTTTTATTGGATGCTGACTCGCCTGTACCGTCTCACTAGAAAGTGGCCAAGTGTAACCACCAACTAATGCGTAGTATAGCGGGTTTAGCTTTAATTGTCAACCCAGGTCCTAGATGTGATGACTACTCGTGAATTTCTTATTATTTAGCGGTTTAACTGTAGTGAAGTATCAACTAAGCTAAACAAACACAAAGCAGCAAATGTTGTGGTTCAAGTTTGAGAGGTCACCCAGATATGGTTCCCCCTAGATTGCAGTTAAGTCAGGTTATAATTCTCCAAGTCCCGATTCAATGAATGTTATCTTGCAGAAGGTTCTTATTCAGTCTGAAGTCTCGACTAAAGGTCTCCAGACCCTCTTAATCTGAATACCCGGCGAGCGACTAACCTCCACTGGAGTAAATAAACTAAGGCCCTAACGTGCAAAACCTCCTCTATTGGAGTAAATCCAGTACAGAGTAGTGAATTGACTCCTCGACTAAAGTAGTCGATTCACCACGTTCAATTAAGGGTGCTCTATCAACCTAGGCAGATATTCTTAATCTAGGTCAAAGCAGGAATCACGAGAATTTGATCAGGATTCATGCAATTCAGAAAATCATGCCTCAATTGAATATAATCGATCTCAGAAGAACATGTACTTGGGCTCATACAACCAAACCTAACATACAAATCTAGGGTTCTTCATACCCAGGTGAGAGAGAGAGTTTACTCCATAGAGAGAGAATGGAAATCAGCTTCAGATGCAGAAATCATTCTTTGGAGGATAAAAAAATCGGCTTCTAGTAATCAATCGGCACTTCTCCAAACTTCAATCGAGCTCCAATGATGTTGAATCTCGATCTAGGTCACTTGGAGGCTTTGTTCGTCGGTTTCTCTCTCTAGATTTTTTGCTTTCCTTCTCTAAAACTCAGATTGCTTCCCAAAGAGCCCAAACTTTGCTTGAAACATCAGCAAATCCCGATACCCAACCCAAATACCTGGTCGGGTATTAAGAGGACTGGCCATGTATTTTGGCTTCTCGGTCGGGACCCCTTCTGCTTCCCCGGCCTCCAAATCTCCATTTACCCGGTCCCAATCCACTTACCCTCGGTCGGGTATTATAGTGACCTAATTGGGTATTTCGCCTGTCATCTCCTCCTTGACGCCAACTCTCCATTTTCTACCCGAAACTCGCCTCCAAGCCTCCCTTTCCGCGCCAAGTCCTGAAATATGACATAAATGCATAACCTAGCGTGAAATCGACTTAAAACACGAGAATTGACTCTCAAACGGTTCAATAATGACGGCCAAAACATTTGCAAATAACGGTCTATCAAATTCTCCCACACTTAACTGTTTGCTTGTCCCCAAGTAAACCTGACCAAACCAATGCAACTCTCCAGACCTCTACAGCAACATGCAACGCTTATCATCCCTAGAGGATTTCCTAGATCATTCAGCAGCTTACGAGGTCAACTGGTCTTCTAAGACGTCCCCTATCTCTCTTAATGCGAGTACTAGACTCAAACCAGGATCTTGTGAAGCAGTGGAACTAAGACAACCAATTCATGGATACGGAGACTCACACAATTTAACAACCAATGACTCTTTGTATCGGGTGCTCTTTCATTTCATCTCACTTGTTGGAACCCCTTTTCCTTGTTACTTGTTCCTTTTTCTTTTGTTTCACTTTTCTGGGGTTCCAACTATAGTTTTTTTATGCGTGATTGGCCCTTGTTAGGTGAGCAAGAGCAATTTCTGTACATGTCGCTCGCCAGAGTACTTCTTTTAACTCCTTTTCCTCATTTCGTGTGGAGGGTCAATGAAATTAAGGGGTGTCGGACGCTCTATCCGTGCACTTAAAAACACATCCTCAAGTAGGCAAACCGTTCAACGGGTGGAATTTTTACTTGTACCAGAGACACTTAGCTTCACCTTGTAGGCTTACCCCATAAGGATCACTAAAATCTCTTCCAAAACCCGATTTTCTGCAATGAACAGTGCCACTGATAACACCTAAATTATACATATATTTACCTACACGTTTACATCCTAAAATGACCTAAATTGTACCAAGTTCATTCGATTTCCCGATTTTATTCTTGCTTTTGTGTTTGAATCATGTTTCAGGGTATTCTATCCAATAAGAACGGAATAATGAGTCAATTCAAAAAAAAGATGGTTAGGGTTCGAAATCTGGCGCCAGTGGAACTCGAGCCCGCGACGTCCCAGGCGAGGGCAAATAGCCGTACCACTCCGGCCGCGTCCCCTTTTGTTATCAATATACAAAACCCATAGTATATTATGGTGATGGATCACGGAAAGAGAGCTAATTAACAATGCAGAGTCAAACCGCAAACTGCTAAACATAAGGAAAAGCTGGTTCATTTTGGGATTCTCGTGGGAGGCTAGTAGTTGAAGCTGGTGGCTAACGTCCAAATAAAGAAGCAAGCACGTCCAAATAATGAAGCAAGCACGTCAAAGCTGTTCATATTTGAAAGCAGCTGCCTCGTCCATTATTTGAAAGCAAGTAGCTGGCCATTGAAAGCAAGCTCGTCCATTATTTGAAAGCAAGCAGCTGGCCATTGAAAGCAAGCAGCTGGTGCAAATCAAAGCGGTCGAGAGACAAGCAAGCAGCTGTTCCATTTATTACAAGCAAGTAGCTGGCCTGCAAATCTCAAGCATGTAGCTCAAGCAAGTAGCTGAATTTGTACTATAAATAGAGGGAGGGTTTGTGTTGAGAGAGAGAGAAGACACACACACTATACACCCTACTTCTACACTTTGCTCTTCCTTTCTTGTATTTGAAGTTAGCCGAAACTCTGTCCACTTTTCATTCCAAACTCTTGTTACTTCTTTTCATTTCGTTAATCATATCTTCGATTTCATCCATCGTGGTTCTCATGTTCGTATTCGTATTTGGGAATACCGTGGTATATTGCGTTATTGAGATTACCAAAGTAAGCTTCTGTTCTGTGGGGTTTTGATAATCATTTGTGGTGGTAGATTGGTTGGTTTCCACCGTCTTCGCCCAACGATTATTCCCCCGTCAGATGTTTGCTAGGTGTAGTCTATTAACTCAATATACATACTGTATTCTCAACCGCTCCGTCTTTGTCATCGTCATCATCATGGTAATGTTCTCAACCTTCATCTTTCTAAATCTCATCATGTCCGGTGATAGACCGTTATTTACACATGTTTTTACCCCTGTTCTTACACCGTTTGAGGTATTGATTCTCGTGTTTTAGGCCGATTTCACGCTAGGTTGTGCTTGGTTGTGATATTTCAGGTCCTAGTACATGAATGGAGGCTTGGGAGCGAGTTTGGGGTCGATTGGACGAAGATCGGACGCATGGCGAGGTTCTAAGGAAGCCACACGGGCAGTCCTGGTTATCGCACGGCCGTGCAAGTTGCATTGGTGGCCGTGTGACTTTCGCCGAGAGCAAACACGGGCATCCCAGGAAATCCACACGGCCGTGCAACCCTGGCCGTGTGGGATGGCTGAAGGCCAACTTAATGATACGCTGCGTTTCGACTCGCACGGGAAATTGGGTGAGCCACATGGCCGTGTGGCCTGCCCGTGTGAGTCGGGAAATTCTGGTTTTTCAGCCAATTTCGAGCCAAAAGTGAAAGATCGGATTTTGAGAGCAAAAACATAGCCCTAGAGAGAGAAAGTACGAAGAACACATCCTAGAAGCTATCTTGGAGCTGGGTTTCATCGAATCGAGCTTGGAGATCGTCATAGGAGTGGAAATCATCATCCCGGAGCAGATTTTCCTCATCATTATGAGTATGACTACTCCGATTACTGTTTTCTCCTCTCTCTCTATGGAGTAGAACCCTTCTCTCACTTGGGTATGAAGAACCCTAGTTCCTTGTGTTAGGGATTTGATTGTAATGACTTGGGATGATTATACTGTTTGATTTTAATCGAATGATGCATGTTTATTGAGTTGTTTGAAGTCTGATCAGCTTTTCTCGATTTCTGCTGCAACCTAAGATAGATAGAATCTGATTAGGTTGTTAGAGCCTCTTCATTCGATAGTAGGAGATTGGTTATACGAGAGTTAGCCAGTTTACTGCTTTGTACTGGAATTCAATTCTAGTAGTGGAGTTCTATGTTCATAGCCTCAGCTTTCTACCCCGGTGAAGACTAGTCGTCTGCCGGATAGTTAGACTGAGAGGGCTTGGTCAGCTTAAGAGATTCCAAGCTACTGTCGGATCTTCCGCAGTCTAATCAACAGTAGATCAACCCAGGGGAATTACAATTGAACCTAACTAAGGGGCTAGGGGGACTCATTCCCGAGTGACTCTTACCTGCTTTTGAAAACCGAACCATTTCTTGCTTTCTTACTGCTTTTGATTTAAACAACAATCAATCGAATTAGTTGGCTAGATAATAAATCATCACGGAGTAAGCAGTAGATCTAGACCCCAGGTTGATAATAGAACTTGCCTGTTACTGCATTCCCGGACTGCGATTACACTTGGTCGCAGTTTGGTGTTGTGTTTTGGCGTGTCAAGTTTTTTGGCGCCGTTGCCGGGGACCCCTCTAGGTTATTGGGGAAACGTGAGAATTTGTTACTCTACCTTTTTCTTTATTGCATTTTTCTCTTCCACCTGTGTGCCTTCACGGGTGCTTCTGCTGATTGTGTGCAGGTAGTGCATGACCCGTAGCCAGTCGGGAGATCTATTACCATTAGACCAAGAGCTTGAACGAACCTGCAGGAACTTCAAGCGGGCTCTAAAGGCGCGACTGGCTGCGGAGGAGGCGCTGTCATAGCTGCAGATCGAAGAAGAAGAAGAAGGAGAGATGGCTGATCCAAAGAACTATGATGTGATCAACCCCGCTGAGCAGACCATGGGATCCTACTGGACCGCTAGAGCTGCGGACACGAGGTCATCCATTCAACACCCTCAAGTCCCAGCCAACAATTTTGAGGTGAGCACCTCAGTAATCACCATGTTGCTCGGTTCAGTGGTGTTCCGTGGTAAGGAGGGAGAGTGCCCCCGATCACATCTCAGGCGATTCCACGAGCTCATCGATGGAATCAAGATCAATGGGGTACCAGCAGATGCCATCCAGCTGAGGTACTTCTCATTCACTCTGGAGGGGCAGGCCAAAGAGTGGCTAGACACTCGACCTCCGGGCTCTATCACCACGTTCGCCAACCTGGCGGACAAGTTCCTCACCCGCTACCATCCTCCATCCAAGACAGCTGACCTGCAGAAGCAAATTACACATTTTGCTCAGGATGAGGATGAGACCATCAGGGATGCTTGGGAGAGATACACCAGTCTCTTTCTCAGGTGTCCCAATCATGGTTTCAATGATGCTTTCAAGGTGGGCA
Organism: Linum tenue; assembly: GCA_946122785.1. Lineage (NCBI taxonomy): Eukaryota > Viridiplantae > Streptophyta > Magnoliopsida > Malpighiales > Linaceae > Linum > Linum tenue. Next base: position 42,623,517 of record CAMGYJ010000002.1, read on the forward strand.
CCTTCTATCACGCCCTCTTCCCGGAGGACAAGCAGCTGATTGATTCGGTTTGTGGCGGGAACATGCTGACAAAAACCCCGCCACAGCTGAATCAACTCTTTGAGGAGATGGCGGAGAACGGGTATGATTGGGGCATTGCCAGGAGATCGAGACGAGCACCAGGACGGGGTGTGCATGCTGTGGGCACCCAGTCATCTGATTTGGTGCAGGTGGTATCGAAGCTGGTTTCAGCTATCGATCGTTCTGGTTTGATTGCAGGTTCAGGACAGCCGCAGGCGATGCACTGCCAGTGGTGTGAGAGCTCCCATCACACCGTGGAGGACTGTCAGGCGATGAGGGAATCGTCTACTCCCCAGAAGCAGGTGGACTTCATCGGTAATGCTAGGCGCTTCGACCCCTACAGCAATACCTACAACGAGGGGTGGCGCCAGCATCCTAACTTTTCTTGGGTTGGGCCAAACCCCAGACCACCAGCTCCCAAGGGACCACCTGGTTTCCAGAGGCCTCCATACCAGCCCAGACAGGGGCAGCATCTGCAGCTCCAGTACATAGTGACCCGATGGCGGAATTGAGAGATCTGGTGGGTTCTCTGGCCACCTCCAGTGCAAATAAGTTCAATAACATTGAGCAATTCATGGAGAAAGCTTCAGGCAAATTCTTGGAGCTAGAAGCTGGTCAGAGAAACACACAGGCTGTGCTGCGAGATATACAGACCCAACTTGGGAGTGTTGCCCAGGCTGTCGCTCAGAGGACTCCAGGTACCTTGCCTGTTCAGACCATCCCTCACTCGCAGGACCCTAATGCCAACTGCAGTGCCATCACAACCAGGAGTGGCAAGGTGACTGCCGATCCACCTGTTCGGGCAAAGGAGAGAGAGACCCCTGCTTCAGCACTTCCAGCTAATCAGGAAGAAATGGAGAAGGAGGTTGAGGTGCCTGCTCCTAAACCGCAACCAGTGGTGAAGGAGTATGTACCACAGCTTCCCTTTCCTACTCGGTTGCACAAGGACCGACTGGAGACTGAGTTTGCCAAATTCATGGCCATGCTGAAGCAGGTAAACATTAGCATGCCCTTCGTGGAGGCATTATCGAAGATGCCCAAGTATGCCAAGTTCATGAAGGATCTCCTCACCAACAAGAGGAAGCTTGGGGAGCTGTCAACGGTGATGCTAAACGAGGAGTGTTCTGCCATCCTGCAGAACAAACTACCAGAGAAGCGAAAAGACCCAGCGAGTTTCACTATCCCTTGCATGATTGGTAGTTTGCATGTAGGAAAGTCCTTGGCGGATATAGGCGCTAGCATAAATGTCATGCCATATACACCGTGTAAGAAGCTAGGCCTAGGTGAACCCAGTAATACTAGGATGAGCATCCAGCTTGCTGATAGATCCATTGTGCATCCTAGGGGTATAGCAGAGGACTTAATAGTCGCAGTAGGGCCATTTTCATATCCTGTTGATTTTGTGATTTTGGACATAATTGAGGATGTTGATGTGCCATTGATACTGGGTAGACCTTTTCTCGCCACCGCCAAGGCGCTTATTGATGTTAATGATGGAAAACTGATTTTGAGAGCCGGGGGTGAACAAATCACCTTCTCTGTTTCTGATAATATGAAACACCCCCAGCTCCATGATGATTTAGATTACTGTGATGTTGTTGCTGATTTTGAGACCGCACTCGCCATCACGAGTGCGGGTACTGATGATTTCCTTGAGTGTTGTCTTTTGCTAGGGGAACAGGCATCACAGGATGTGCAACTGGAGGAGCAGCTTGCGGAGTTGGACGAGGCTGCGATCGAGGGGCGAGAGATACCTTTCAAGCCGATCCCCATCTCGCCCCGGCTCGCTACGTCATTGGAGGAGCCACCAGAGTTGGAGCTTAAACCCCTCCCATCTCACCTGGAGTATGCATTTCTCCGGGAGGGGAATAAGCTCCAGGTTATTATTAGCTCGGATCTGACACCCGAGCAGAAGAGCAGGCTGGTGGCTCTGCTGTAGAAGTATGCCCGGGCCATGGCATGGAAGATCACCGACATTAGAGGCATTAGCCCATCCTTCTGCTCTCACAGAATTTTGATGGAGGATGAGGTTAAGCCAGTCAGGAAGCCACAGAGGAGATTGTCTCCTAACTTGGAGGCAGTGGTCCGGGCAGAGATTGTGAAGCTCATGGATGCAGGGATCATCTTTGCTATATCTGATAGCAAGTGGGTCAGCCCCACTCAGGTGGTCCCGAAGAAAGGCGGGATGACTGTGGTCCCGAATGAGAAGAAGGAGTTGATCCCGATGCGGACCGTGACCGGCTGGAGAGTCTGCATCGATTACCGGCGCCTGAACGACGCCACCAGGAAAGATCATTTCCCCCTACCTTTCATTGATCAGATGCTGGAGAGGTTGGCGGGTCATGAGTTCTATTGCTTCCTGGATGGCATGTCTGGTTACTTCCAGATTCCTATTGCACCGGAGGATCAGGCGAAGACCACATTCACTTGCCCCTTCGGTACTTTTGCTTACCGGAGGATTCCATTTGGGCTGTGTAATGCACCGGCGACCTTCCAGAGATGCATGCTGGCGGTCTTTGACCGACTGGTTGGAGAGATCATGGAAGTCTTCATGGATGATTTCTCGGTATATGGAGACTCCTTCACTCACTGTCTCCATAACCTGGAACTCGTTCTGAAGAGGTGCGAGGAGACTAATCTGGCACTCAGCTGGGAGAAGTGCCATTTCATGGTTCGTAAGGGTATTGTGCTCGGGCACAAGATCTCCAAGCAGGGAATTGAGGTGGATCGCGCGAAGATTGAGACGATCAGTCAGTTACCTCCTCCTGTTTCTGTGAAGGGGATTCGCAGCTTTCTGGGTCATGCAGGCTTTTACCGGCGCTTCATCAAAGATTTCTCGAAGATTGCCCTGCCTTTGACCAAGCTGTTGGAGAAGGATGCACCATTCCAGTTCACTCCCGAGTGCACAGCTGCATTTGAGACTCTGAAGGAGAAGCTTACCCATGCACCTATCATGGTGACTCCTGACTGGTCTCTTACTTTTGAACTGATGTGCGATGCGAGTGACTATGCAGTCGGAGCAGTTCTGGGTCAGAGACGCGAGAAGCACTTCCAGCCCATCTACTACGCGTCGAAGACCTTGAACGATGCACAGGAGAATTACACCACCACAGAGAAGGAGCTCCTCGCTGTGGTGTATGCGTTTGACAAGTTCCGACCCTATCTGGTGCCCTCCCATGTGGTGGTCTAACACTGACCACTCGGCGATTCGCTACCTGATGAGCAAGGCTGATGCAAAGCCTAGGCTCATCCGCTGGATCCTGCTGCTGCAGGAGTTTGATATCGAGATCCGGGACAAGAAGGGAGCCAAGAATGTTGCTGCATATCATCTTTCACGGTTGGAAGCCCCTCCGGTGGACAACTTCGAGGAAGAGATCGACGACTCCTTCCCGGGTGAGCGATTGCTGGCGATGACCCTGGTGGACAGCGTGGCCCCTTGGTATTCTGACTTTGCCAATTATCTGGTGGGCAAGCAGTTACCCAAGGGGATGGCTACTCATGCAAAGCGCAAGTTCTTCTCCGATCTGAAGCACTACTTCTGGGAGGATCCTTACCTCTTCAGAATCGGAGCAGATGGCGTGATCCGGCGCTGTGTCATGGAGCATGGGATGGGAGACATCCTGTCTCAATGTCACGAGGGACCTACTGGAGGTCATCATGGAGGAAACCGCACGAGCGGAAGGTGCTACAGTCGGGCTTCTATTGGCCCTCGCTCTTCAAGGATGCAGACACCTTCGCACGACAGTGCGACCGCTGCCAAAGGTCAGGTAACATTTCTGCCTGGGATGAGATGCCCCAACATATCTCTGTTATTTGTGAAATTTTTGATGTTTGGGGTATCGATTTCATGGGCCCATTCCCTCCATCTTTTGGAAATCTGTACATATTGGTTGCAGTGGACTACGTCTCGAGGTGGGCAGAAGCTCAAGCCATGCCCACCAATGATGCAAGACGGGTCTGCTCATTTCTGAAGCAGCTGTTCTCCCGGTTCGGGACACCTCGCGCCATTATTAGTGATAGAGGAACCCATTTTCAGGGGCAATTCACTAAACTCCTCTCTCGCTATGGCGTTAAGCATCAGGTGTCGGTGGCCTACCATCCCCAGTCAAATGGGCAGGCCGAGCTGACGAACCAGGAATTAAAACGGATAATTGAAAAGACGAACCGGGATTGGTCCACCAAGCTCGATGATGCTCTCTGGGCGTATAGGACTGCCTATAAAAATCCGATTGGCACCTCTCCCTATAGGCTTGTCTATGGGAAGGCGTGCCATATGCCGGTAGAGCTAGAGCACAAGGCCTTCTGGGCCATTAAGCTGCTAAACCTGGATTTGAGTGTTGCAGGTACATAACGGAAATTGCAGCTGCTAGAGTTGGAGGAGTGCGTTACCACGCCTACGAGAACACCCTGCTCTACAAAGAGCGCACCAAGCGTCTCCACGACGCTAGGTTGAGGGGCCCGAAGGAGTTTCAGGTAGGTGATCGTGTTCTGCTCTTCAATGCACGCTTGAAACTCTTTCCGGGCGAGCTCCGTTCGAGGTGGTCATGTCCCTTCACGGTCACCCAAGTTTTCCCGCATGGTGCGGTGGAGATCAGCATTGCTCAAACCGAGCCATTCAAGGTGAATGGATACTTCCTAAAGTTGTATTTGGGAGGTGCTGTCGAGCGCGCAGAGCTGCTGATCAAGCTCGAGAACCCTTAGTTCCTCTACTGGCGTCCAGCTAAAAGACGGTAAAGAAGCGCTTGTGGGGAGGCAACCCCACCGAGGTTTGCATTTTCTTACTTTTTTCCCTTTTGTTTTTGTGTTTTTTGAGTCTTGAGGTGTTGATCCAAAGTCAAATGTCGTTTTTGAGTGAAAACAGGTTGAATTCGGGGCCCCAGCACCTCACACGGCCAGGCCATAAACTTGCACGGCCGTGTGGATTTTATCCCCTGGCCGTGCGAGCTCTCGGCAATTTTCGCACGGCCAAAAGTGCAAATTTGCACGGCCGTGTGGCTTGGCTTGGCCTGGCCGTGTGGCCGACACGGGCAACGCAAATTCTCGCACGGCCGTGTGGATTTTATCCTCTGGCCGTGCGAGCTCTCGGCAAATTCCACACGGCCAAATGTGCAATTCGCACGGCCGTGTGGAATTCCTCGGCCTGGCCGTGTCGGCCAACACGCGCAAAAGTGCACCTTGCACGGCCGTGCGAGCCTGCTCGTGTATATTCGGCCAGCACGGCCGAGTGGTCAGATTTTTTCACAACCCTCGCCGGAATCCTTTGAATCTGGCCGGAAAACCGTGACAAACCACCCTATTTTGATTTTTCCGGCCATTTTTTGTCATTTTTTCACCAAACCAACAATAAACCCATCCTTCCCACACCAAACGCGGCCTATCCCTCCATTTTGAGGAGATTTGGCCGACGTTTTTGTCGCCGGAGGCGATTTCCGGCGAGACTCCGGCGAGGCTCCGACGAGCACTTCCGGGCACTTTTTCGGCTTTTCTTCGCGTCCATCGTCTTCCCCTCATCATCCCCTACACCTCTACTTGAGTCTCCAGGTTTGATTTTGCCCTTAACTATGTTAATTTTGGAGAATTGGGTGTTAGGGTGTATGTTTAGAGAACCTTATTGAATCTTGTGATTTTTGTGCAATTGATTGAGGGGAATGCATGGAGTGTGTTTGAATTGTGTTGGGCAATGTCCCCCTTGATTTTTTGAGCCCTTGTGTGCAAGAATTTTGCCAATTTCATGCTTAACTTAATAGTGCACACAAGGTGTTCGATGAAATGCCTGTTTTTCATGCCATGTTGTGGCCACCGGCTGGGGCCCTTAATGATGTACTTTGAGGGTGTATTTGCTATGGATGTGAACCTTAAGTTGCCTACTTTCTCGTGAATGTGCACCCCCACTCAGATTATGCTTGATTTATCGAGTTTTTGACCCCCGAACTATGGATGAAACCATGGTTAGGTTGTTTTCTGTTCTTAAGTGTGGGGGTGTGATTGACCTTTTCTTTGGCTCTTTTGGTTCCAATTTGGGTTGTTCTTTTGCAGGACAATGTCGAAACCTGACCTCAAGCACCCGTTCATCCGGGATCTGAGGAGGGGCCCTGACGAGGATCACTTCAAGCAGGTCCTGTCATGCCCGTTTGGGCAGCACCATTGCTGGTCCAAACGGGAGTTTCGGAGATTGAACTGCTACGAGCAACTCTCCGCCACCGTCGCCAACCGCACATGGCGTTGTCTGCTCTCCATCTGCGAGAAGGTCTACTACAAGCCCGTGATGGAGTTCTACACGACCTTCAGGCACACACCCACGACCGATTGGAAGGACGGTACAGCCGTCAAATTCAGGCTAGGCGGTGCCCCCCGGTCCATGAGCTACCATGAGCTGGCCGAAGCTCTCGACCTCGACCTGGATGACGGTGCGGACTACATCACCGAGGTCAACGACCCGCCGGAGGTGGTCTTCATGAGGCTGTACACCCGCCTGGCTAAGCCAGGCCAGAGACGTCCCTTCTCGGATGGGAGGACGAAGGCCACTACCCTGCTGCTCGACAACCGCCTTCTCCACCACTTGCTGGCGAAGTCTTACACCCCAGCGTCAGATAGTGGCAGCGCCATCACCAAGAGGGCCATGTACTTCATCGCTTCGATCCGCTAGTACGACCATCCTCTCCACTTGGGATCGATGGTGGCCAGGACCTTTGAGAAGACTGCTTCGGAACTGAAGAGCCTCCACTGCGCCCCTCTCATCACCCGCCTGGCCACCTACTTCGGGCTTTCATTGCAGGGGTGCACACAGCAGGGGGACACCCTCGTCTTTGGCAGGAAGACGATCAGTCACATGCACCTGCTGCGAGAGAACCGCGACATTTTATTGGTCGAGGGGTTTCCAGAACCTCAGATCCCCGCGGAGACCCAGCCAGAGGGCCAGGAGGAGGAGGCTGCTGATTATGTGGAGCCCGAGGAGGTGGATGCTGCTGCTGCCCCCCGCCCCACCACCTTCGAGTACGGCGGTGGAAGCTCCGCTTTCCCGGCCAGGATTACTTCTCCTACCAGTTCGAGCAGCTGCGGATCCAGAACCAGCAGATCCTCGACCAGCAGATGCAGTTCCATCAGCAGTACGCGGAACACCGGGCCGAGTACCAGAACAAGATGGCTGCTTATGATGAGCGCCTGGACATACTCCAGACACAGCAGGGAGTGACTCTCGCCCACATCGAGCGGGAGAAGCGCCGTTCACGGCGCATGCAGGAGGTCAGCAGCACCTGCTCCAACTGCTCCCGGGCGAGCAGCCCGTCTGGAGGACTTCCTGGGAGGACTCTCCACTTCCACACCCCCCAGCTGACGGTGATGATGGTGCTGATGGAGCTGCTGGTGATGACGCCTTCATGGCCGACATCGACTTCGATTACCTTGGCGACGAGTAGGCTGTACTCGTTGCCCATCTCAGTGTGTTTTGTTTTTCGTTTTAGACTTTTGTGTGTTTGCTCCATGTGTGAGGAGCTTGAACTTAGTGTTGGTTGTTTTTGTTTTTGGTTTTCTTTTGTGGTTTGTTTATGTTGTAGCCGTCTAGGCTAACACTTATCCCTAACGCACAGTGTGCTAGTGTGGTCTTGTTGTTCGATTCGTGCAGAACTGTCCATCTTCCCGTCTATTTCTCGCTGACTGGTCCACTTCCAGTCCCCCAGCAGTGTTTCAATCCGGTAACATCGTTCCTCTTATCTCTCCCTCTACTCCATTGAGGGCAATGTCGTGCTTAAGTGTGGGGGGGTGCTTTGTATCGGTTGGAATATATATCTATATGCTTGGAGCCTAGTCGGTTGTCCGAATCGTACGATTTGAGGGCTCCAAGTACTGCTGTTTGATCATATTGGCACTGTGTTTTGATTGATGAATTGAATGGTTTTCGGATTGATGCATGACAGCTTGATTGTGACTAGGACAACCTATGATGAGGACTGAGACATGCAGTAGAATTGTGTAGGGGTTCAGTTCTTTCAACTGTTTGCTTACCAACTGTGACTTGATTTTGATTTGATCACTTGTTCTTGACAGTCGTTTATGCATCTAGTTCAGGGTATCAGAAGGTGAGATAGAGCATATAGGTAGCCATGTGAGATTTGAGCCTGCTCGTTTCTTTCTTGTGCGATAGATCCCTCTTCCATGATGTGTAGCATTCACGTTGTCACTAGCTAAGATGATGGGGGCATAGGATTAGCCCACGCCCAAATTGCCTGTCTTGATGTGTCATATCCTCTAGTCAGCCCCTTTGAGCCGTGTGTTATCCTTTCTTTTTGGTCTATAACGAAAAAATCACCCTTTTGCATCTTTTAGAAGGTTCCACAGAGTGGTTTTTACATGTTCTCTGCTGTTTCTGCTAAATTTGTGATGTGAGTGTTGGAGGTAGTGCTTAAAAGTTGGGCATGTGTTTGAAATAGGTGCAGAAGTGGTGGCTCTCTTAAGAAATGAAAAGAAAATGAAAGAAAAACAAAGAAAAAAAATTGAAAGCAAAAGAGAGCCACTACCAAAAATCTGAATACTGCCCAGTAAGTAGTGTTTCTTAGCAGTCTGGCTTGGAAATGCTGACATTTATACCTCCTTCGCTTTTGTGCTCTTGAGATATTGAGTAATGCAGAATAGCAGAAAGGAAATACCGGGTTGTTTGACTTTGATTGTGTGGGTTTGGAAATGTGGAACCTTGTGCTATGAATACTTCCACCACTTAAAAGGCCTTTTCCCCATGTCCAAGACCCTAGCCAGTCATTTGAACCTGTGTTTAAGACCTCCTGATTAGTTAGTGGTGACACCCCATATGTGAACTCTAGCATTTAGAGGCTGCCATCATGGTGAAGAGATGTTAGGGATTGAGAGAAATAGCATGCGCATTTTTTGCATCAAATTTTCCTGACCCCACTGGTCGAGAGTGAGTGATTCATTTTCATATTCTATATACTCTTGTACCCCGGTGAGGACCTAGATTGCTTGGTCTCTATTCTGATGTCGTGAGTTGGATGCATGAGTTGACTATTTTGAGTAAGTGGTTGAGTCAAGTCTAGGTTGGCTGGTGAACAGAAGGGAGACTCTTCCTTTACTCGATTTTGCTGCACTCGAATGTCTTTTGTGGTGGTTGTCCAGGTTGCTATTGAGGTTGTTCATGTATTGCTGTTTGAAAACCAGTACGATTCACGTGTTCTGTGCCTTTATGTCTTGTCCCCAATGTTGGTTGATTGAAATATGTAAGCTTACCTGGTGTCTGACTTGGTTTGCTTGGGGACAAGCAAACGGTTAAGTGTGGGGGAGTTTGATAGACCGTTATTTACACATGTTTTTACCCCTGTTCTTACACCGTTTGAGGTATTGATTCTCGTGTTTTAGGCCAATTTCACGCTAGGTTGTGCATGGTTGTGATATTTCAGGTCCTAGTACATGAATGGAGGCTTGGGAGCGAGTTTGGGGTCGATTGGACGAAGATCGGACGCATGGCGAGGTTCTAAGGAAGCCACACGGACAGTCCTGGGTATCGCACGGCCGTGCAAGTTGCATTGGTGGCCGTGTGACTTTCGCCAAGAGCAAACACGGGCATCCCAGGAAATCCACACGGCCGTGCAACCCTGGCCGTGTGGGATGGCTGAAGGCCAACTTAATGATACGCTACGTTTCGACTCGCACGGGCAATTGGGTGAGCCACACGGCCGTGTGGCCTGCCCGTGTGAGTCGGGAAATTCTGGTTTTTCAGCCAATTTCAAGCCAAAAGTGAAAGATCGGATTTTGAGAGCAAAAACATAGCCCTAGAGAGAGAAAGTACGAAGAACACATCCTAGAAGCTATCTTGGAGCTGGGTTTCATCGAATCGAGCTTGGAGATCGTCATAGGAGTGGAAATCATCATCCCGGAGCAGATTTTCCTCATCATTATGAGTATGACTACTCCGATTACTGTTTTCTCCTCTCTCTCTATGGAGTAGAACCCTTCTCTCACTTGGGTATGAAGAACCCTAGTTCCTTGTGTTAGGGATTTGATTGTAATGACTTGGGATGATTATACTGTTTGATTTTAATCGAATGATGCATGTTTATTGAATTGTTTGAAGTCTGATCAGCTTTTCTCGATTTCTGCTGCAACCTAAGATAGATAGAATCTGATTAGGTTGTTAGAGCCTCTTCATTCGATAGTAGGAGATTGGTTATACGAGAGTTAGCCAGTTTACTGCTTTGTACTGGAATTCAATTCCAGTAGTGGAGTTCTGTGTTCATAGCCTCAGCTTTCTACCCCGGTGAAGACTAGTCGTCTGCCGGATAGTTAGACTGAGAGGGCTTGGTCAGCTTAAGAGATTCCAAGCTACTGTCGGATCTTCCGCAGTCTAATCAACAGTAGATCAACCCAGGGGAATTACAATTGAACCTAACTAAGGGGCTAGGGGGACTCATTCCCGAGTGACTCTTACCTGCTTTTGAAAACCGAACCATTTCTTGCTTTCTTACTGCTTTTGCTTTAAACAACAATCAATCGAATTAGTTGGCTAGATAATAAATCATCACGGAGTAAGCAGTAGATCTAAACCCCGGGTTGATAATAGAACTTGCCTGTTACTGCATTCTTGGACTGCGATTACACTTGGTCGCAGTTTGGTGTTGTGTTTTGGCGTGTCATCCGGCTAATCTTCTAGTTGTTCCGGATTTGATGAACCCTAATATGTTTTACTTTGATTGAGTGGTATCTTTGATATAGACGTGTTGTTCTCGTTCTTACGATCTTTTCTCGACTTATCATGTGCAAGTATCAATAGTACGTGTCTATTGTATATTTTGTCTGATACATGTAAACGAGACTGCGAGGTAATTTTGCATGTTAGATCCCTCGTGAAAAGAAGGAATTGACCGGAGCCACCGGCGATGGGGTCACGTAGTTCCTCTGGATTAGCTTAAAAACCTAATACGAAAGTTCATAAATCTGTTTATTGCTTTGGTTTAAGATTTTTGTAAGCCACGGTTACACTTGATTCTTAAGTCAAAAGGGTGTTAATACATGTGCGAACGGGTTAACACTAAATTGGGAATTTTCACGTTCTAAGATATTAACACTCGTCTATGTTAAATTCAACTTGTCTGTAAAATGCATATTAGGGGGATTCACTTCCGGGACAACGCCTTCTCCACTTGATTTTATTTTGAAAACTACTTTATTGTGTTTTTATTATTGCGTGTGTTTTTATTTCTAAACGAAAATCAACTAAAAACGATTGACTAGATAATAGGTAAAAGCTGAGTACTAGTACACGAAGTCTCTGTGGATACGACCTTGCCTATTTTTCCTGTGATAGTTACGGGAGATCAAGTTTTTGGCGCCGTTGCCGGGGGCTAAGTTATTAGAAAAAGTTTTGAACTATTAATTTAGTCACTTTATTTTTCTTGTTATATCACACTTGTTGCTTTCACGGGTTGTTCTTGTTTTTGTGCTTGAAATAGTGCATGACCCGAAACCACCCACTTGGACTGGTCGACCTTGATCCCGAGATCGAGAGAACTCTTCGTCAACGAAGGAGAGAGCAACAAGTGCACCCACACACAATGGCGGAAGAACACGCCGAAGTGAACAATCGGACAATGTCTGATTATGCCCGTCCTACCTTGGACGGAACTCACTCAAGCATCCGAAGGCCCAATATCGAAGCCAACAACTTTGAAATCAAAACTGGGATGCTACAAATGATCCAAAATCGGGTGCAATTCAATGGGATGCCCGACGAAGATCCCAACACTCATATCAAGAAGTTTCTGGAACTCTGTGACACCATCAAAATCAATGGTGCATCCGTCGATGCTATTCGCCTTCGACTGTTCCCGTTCTCTCTTGACAACAGAGCACGGGAGTGGCTTGACGGTCAACCACGGAATTCCATCACAACGTGGAACGGGTTGGCTGAAAAATTCTTAGCCAAATATTTCCCACCAAGCAAGACGGCGAAGCTGAGGAATGACATCGCCGCCTATCGCCAAGAAGACTCTGAAACTCTCTACGAAACTTGGGAGAGATTCAAGAACACCCTCAGGAGATGCCCTCATCACGGCATTCCCCATTGGCTGCAAATGCAAACTTTCTACAATGAGCTAAATCCAGAAACGAAACAATCAATTGATGCAGCAGGGGTGGCACCATCAACAACAAAACACCTCCCCAAGTAGAGCAGCCAATCGAAGACATGGCAATGAATAGCTATGAATGGTATTCCCCCGAAACAAGTGCCGAACACAGCCAACCAGAAGTGCCGGACTACACCAAGTCGACCCAGTTACAGCCTTGGCCGCACAAGTTGAAAACCTCAACAAAAAGTTCGACCAGCTCACTGTATCTGGCAAGGTGTACAAGTGCGAATGGTGTGCTGGTGACCACAACACTACCGAGTGCAAGTTGATCTCCTCAACATCTACCACCGAGAATGTTGATTATATCAACAATCCTTAGAGGAGCGGAAATCCATATAGCGGCACATACAATCCAGGATGGCGAAACCATCCAAACTTCTCTTGGTCCAACCAAGGGAATCAACGAGCTCCACCCGGATTTAATCAAGCATCATCAAGCAATTCTAATTAGCACCATCAACAACTACCACCACAAGAAAAGAAATCTAGTCTCGAAGATATGATTGGCAAGTTCATCTCCACCTCCGACTCCAAATTCCAAGCTTTGGACAAATACATTTCCATCTCCGAGGATCGATTCCAAAACCTTGAAGCCGGCCAACGACATCTTCAAGCTTCTGTGCATAATTTGGAAACACAAGTTGGAAAAATAGCCAAGCTACTTTCTGAGAGAAATCAAGGCATCCTGCCGAGCGACACCGAAATCAATCCGAAGCAGAAGCAACATTTGAAGGCCATCTCACTCCGGAGCGGCAAAAAGTTGCAACCGAGCAACTCCCCTCAAACCGACAAAGATACAAATCCAGGAAAAGATGCGGACACCACTCAGCCCCAAAAGTTCGTGGTGCCAGAATACAAGCTGAAAATTCCATTCCCATCACGAATCCACAAGGATCGCCTTGACGCACACTTCGGCAAATTCCTGGACCTCCTGAAGCAAATTCATGTTAACATCCCATTTGTGGAGGCCATGTTTCAAATGCCAAAGTATGCTCTCTTCCTGAAAGAAATCCTCACCAACAAGCAAAAATTGGAGGATCTGTCAACAGTGATGCTGAATGAGGAAAGTTCGGCCATCCTCCAAAACAAGCTTCCGGAGAAACGAAAAGACCCAGGGAGTTTTACTATACATTGCTTAATTGGTTCTGTCTATATTGATAAATCTTTAGCTGACCTTGGAGCAAGTATAAATGTTATGCCATATAAAATGTTTAAACGTTTAGGGCTAGGTGAACCTAATCCTACACTAATGAGCATCCAGTTGGCTGATCGTTCCATAGTGCATCCTACGGGAATCATAGAAGATTTAATTGTTAAAATTGGCTCATTCATATTCCCAGTCGATTTTGTGATCCTAGATATTGATGAGGATGTCGATGTGTCATTAATTCGTGGTAGACCATTTCTTGCAACTGCAAAGGCTCTGATTGATGTGAATGATGGAAAATTGATTTTGAGAGTGGGGGAAGAACAAATGACATTCAAAATTCCAGAAAGCATGAAATATGCTCGTGAAAATGATGATGCCAATTTTTGTTCGGATATAATTGATGCTGAGACTGCTCACTTTGTGTCTGAGATTCTTCATTTAGATGCTTTGCAGCTTTGCCTTACTCAAGGACAGGAAACAACGGGATCTGTCCAACAAATTGAACAAGCTGCACTATTGGAGGAATCCGAAGAATTGGAGCATGAGGAGAAGGTGGTAGAACTCCCTAAATCGGAGAAAATCAAGTCCTCCATCGAAGAACCACCAACTCTCGAACTGAAGCAATTAACAAACTACCTCGAGTATGCTTTCCTTCGAGAGAACTCCAAGCTCCCCGTCATCATCAACGCAGCCCTAACTGAGGAGCAGAAGGGGAGATTGATCAAACTACTGAAAAGTCATGAACGAGCCTTGGCTTGGAAGATCTCCGACATTCGAGGAATCAATCCCTCATTTTGCACGCACAAAATTCGGATGGAGGATGACTATAAGCCGGTGGTCCAGCCCCAACGTCGACTCAATCCGAACATGAAGGAAGTAGTGAAAGCTGAGGTGATCAAGTTACTCGATGCTGGAGTAATTTACCCCATCTCCGACAGTTCATGGGTGAGCCCTGTCTAGGTAGTCCCGAAAAAAGGCGGGATGACCGTCATCACCAATGAAAAGAATGAGCTCATCCCCACCAGAACAGTCACCGGTTGGAGAGTCTGCATCGACTATCGTCGCCTGAATGATGCCACCAGAAAAGATCACTTCCCACTCCCATTCATTGATCAAATGCTCGAGCGATTGGCCGGCCACAATTACTATTGCTTCCTCGATAGGATGTCTGGCTACTTTCAGATTCCCATCTCACCAGAAGATCAAGAGAAAACCACATTCACTTGTCCGTACGCCACTTTTGCGTATCGGCGCATTCCTTTCGAATTGTGCAATGCACCAGCAACCTTTCAATGGTGTATGATTGCCATCTTTGACGAGTTGGTGGGAGATATCATGGAAGTCTTCATGGATGACTTCTCAGTATTTGGAGATTCCTTCGACAAATGCCTCCACAACCTCAAAAAAGTTCTAATCCGATGCGAAGAGACGAATCTCGCTCTCAATTGGGAGAAATGCCACTTTATGGTGACCGAGGGCATTGTCCTTGGACACAAAATTTCATCACAAGGCATCGAGGTTGATCGAGCCAAAATTGATGTCATCTCCAACCTTCCACCACCAGTCAACGTGAAAGCAATAAGGAGTTTTCTTGGGCATGCCGGCTTCTATCGACGCTTCATCAAAGACTTCTCCAAAATTGCTCGACCATTGACAAAGCTTCTCGAGAAGGATGCCCCATTTGACTTTACAGCGGAATGCAACGACGCATTTGCGGCACTAAAGCACAAACTGACCCACGCCCCGATTATGGTGGGTCCCGACTGGAGCCTCCCGTTCGAACTCATGTGTGATGCATCTGACTACACCCTAGGAGCTGTCCTCGGCCAAAGGTATGACAAACATTTCAAACCAATTTCCTATGCAAGTAACACCTTAAATGATGCTCAAGAAAATTACACAACAACTGAAAAGGAATTACTAGCTGTGGTGTTTGCATTTGATAAGTTCCGATCATACCTAGTTTTATCACGATGCATTGTTTTTACTGATCACTCTGCTTTGAAGTATTTAATGAACAAGACAGATGCTAAACCTCGTCTGATTCGATGGATTCTTCTTCTCCAAGAATTCGACATCGAAATTCGAGATAAAAAAGGAGCAGAAAATTTGGCAGCAGATCACCTTTCCCGACTGGAAAATCCAAAAGATGATGTTTCGGATGAAATCAATGAATCATTTCCAAATGAACGACTCTACATTGTAGGAAGAGTTGAACTTAACACCCCGTGGTATGCGGATTTTGCCAATTACTTGGTGGGAAAGACTCTGCCAACTGGGCTCTCGTACCAACAAAAGAAGAAATTCTTTTCTGACCTTAAATCTTATTTTTGGGAAGAGCCATATATGTTTAAAGTCTGTGCAGATTGTATCATCCGCCGATGCATCCCGCAACCCGAAGCATGGAGCATAATTTCTCATTGCCACCAAGGTCCGACCGGAGGACACCACGGAGCCAACCGCACAGCGCGAAAGGTATTGGAATGTGGATTTTATTGGCCAACAATCTTCAAAGATTGTGATGCATATGTACGCACCTGTGATGCGTGTCAACGGTCAGGTAATATTTCCCAACGTGATGAAATGCCACAAACAATGTCCATTGTTTGTGAAATATTTGATATTTGGGGAATTGACTTCATGGGACCTTTCCCGACCTCATTCGGGAACAAATACATACTCGTGGCAGTGGATTATGTATCCAAGTGGATCGAGGCACAAGCCTTGCCAACTAATGACTCTCGAAGTGTTGGAAAGTTTTTGCAGAAACTGTTCCAGGTTTGGATCACCGCGAGCAATCATCAGCGACCAAGGAACCCATTTCCAAGGTCAATTCGACAAAGTTCTCCAACGATTTGGTGTAACTCACCGGGTCTCCACCGTGTAACATCCTCAAACTAGTGGTCAGGTGGAGGTCACCAACCGTGAGCTCAAAAGGAAATTGGAGAAAACAGTTAGTCAATCAAGAAAGGACTGGGCAACAAAGCTCGACACTGCACTATGGGCTTACCGTACAGCATACAAAACACCAATCGGCACCTCACCATATCGGTTGGTGTATGGCAAAGCCTGTCACCTCCCCGTCGAGTTGGAACACAAAGCTTACTGGGCGCTCAAATACCTCAACCTCGACGGAGATGCTACTAAGGACCATCGTCAGGCCCAAATCAATGAGCTTAACGAAATGCGCCTACAAGCCTATGAAAACCCCAAGTTATACAAGGAACGAACGAAACGACTCCACGATTCCAAGATAAAGCAAGACAAAACCTTCCACGTTGGAGATCAAGTCTTGCTATACAACTCTCGTCTTCGGTTGTTTCCTGGGAAGCTCAAGTCCAGATGGACCGGTCCTTATGTGATCACACAACTATTTCCCTACGGCGTTGCTGAAATTTCGCATCCCGAGAGGGGAACTTTCAAAGTCAACGGTCATCGTCTGAAACCATACCTCGGTGGCAGTTTCGACCCCAATGCCGAGGCACTTCATCTTCAGAAACCTTGACGAAGTACACTACAGTCCAGCTAATACGACGTTAAAGAAGCGCTATTGGGAGGCAACCCAATGCCGGTTTGCATTTTCCTTCCCTTTCTTTTATTTTATATTTCTTTGAGTTTTTCAATTTCAAGGATAAAAACCGTCACGAAACATCGACCAAAGAACTCGCCAAGTGGAACTACAATCACCGAACATCATGCCACTATATCCCATGACAAGGAAAATGGTAACAGTTCGAATCCTTACTCCCTATATTTTCGTCCATTGAGGACAATGTCCAATTCAAGTGTGGGGGATATATTCGTTCGTTTTCATGTGTTTTGACAAAGAATCACTGTGATTATTTTCAATAATCTCAACATCCATAAAAAAAAGGTTTGAAAAATCATAAAATTTAAAAAATTTCAAATAAATACTAAAAAGAGTGTTTCGTTTTGAGTCTCATCTTTGTCTAACATTGGTACAAGAATAGTGCAATTTGTATGCATGTCAACCTATAATGACGACTGAGGGATTAAAACAAATGTTTCTCGTGCTACTCATTCTTTGATGGAAAGAACTATCTGAAATCTTGAAAAAGAAATTTATCATCTTTGATTGTTGTTGCATAATGTTTGGGAAGCATAGCATGGGAAACTGAGCATATAGTAAACCACGTGAGACTTGAGCATGATCGTTTCTTTCTTGTGTGTTAGATCCCTCTCTGTGCATGATGATATTCTTGATTTATACATGTTTGAGTCGTGACACCACTGACAAGGATGACGGAGGCAATAGGTTCTACCCCTACAACCAAAATGACTACCCTGAACATCATATCCCTTAGTCAAACCCCGTTGAGACGAGCCTTTTTGTCCGGTGACAACCTGTTTTAAACCAATCCCTGTTCTTCAAGCCTCAATTCATTTTGAACCATTATTCAAGGTTCCGTGTGAATGGTTTAAACGAATGACTTTCTGCTTCATTTATTAAATACAAAAGTTGAGATAGGGAGAAACGATTTATGTAAGTGCATTTTTCAAAAATGGAATTGTTGGCCACTCAAAAAAAAAATTAACAAAGAAAAAAAAAAGTGATAAGTTGGCCACCATCTTTCATGCACTTATGATAAATAGGAGTCATTCTTCAAAAGCCACATTGGCTACATTTTAAACTCCTATTAATCCTCTAAATCTTCTCCCTTGTTTATATTTTCATCTTACAAAGATATGCAGAAAAGTCATGATTTTCGAAAAAAAAAAAAAAAGAAATTTTGGAACCTGGAACTTACCACCAGATCAAAAGTACTTCCACATGTACGTACCCCTAACCCCATTTGACACCCGATCAAAGACCTACCTGACAAGTCAGTGGTGACACAACTTTGGAGACTCGAACAATAAGCTCATGGCAGAGAGATGGTAGGGAAAGAGTGATAATTATATGCTACATGCATTTGCCGTGACCCCACTGGTCGAGTGAGAGAGACTTTCCAAGTTCTAAAATCCCAAGTAAGATCTATTGGCTCGATCTCTCATGCTATGTTTTGTGAACCTTATGCTTGAACAATTGATTGTGCCGAATGACTAATAAAGATAGAAGAATGATCTTACAAATCTGAGTCAGAGTTGCCAATGTCACAGGAGTATTATGATCGAATGTTGTTTGTGGTGGTTGAACACATCCATAACTCACTACCTATTGCACCATCTTTAGCAATCATATGAAATTCACATTTTCCCAACTCCTTGTTAGAGTTCTTGTGAAATTGGTTTTGATTGAACTTACATTTTTCGTGCTTTGCTTGAGGGCAAGCAAAGGATTAAGTATGGGGGAATTTGATAACACCTAAATTATACATATATTCACCTACACTTTTACATCCTAAAATGACCTAAATTGTACCAAGTTCATTCGATTTCCCGATTTTATTCTTGGTTTTGTGTTTGAGTCATGTTTCAGGGTATTCTATCCAATAAGAACGGAATAATGAGTCAATTCAACAAAAAGATGGTTAGGGTTCGAAATCTGGCATTAGTGGAACTCGAGCCCGCGACGTCCCAGGCGAGGGCAAATAGCCGTACCACTCCGGACGCGTCTCCTTTTGTTATCAATATACAAAACCCATAGTATATTATGGTGATGGATCACAGAAAGAGAGCTAATTAACAATGCAGAGTCAAACCGCAAACTGCTAAACATAAGGAAAAGCTGGTTCATTTTGGGATTCTCGTGGGAGGCTAGTAGTTGAAGCTGGTGGCTCACGTCCAAATAAAGAAGCAAGCACGTCCAAGAATGAAAGCAAGCACGTCCAAGAATGAAGCAAGCACGTCCATTATAGCTTGTCCATAACTGAAAGCAAGCTCGTCCATTATTTGAAAGCAAGCAGCTGCCTCGTCCATGTATGAAAGTAAGCAGCTGGCCATTGAAAGTAAGCTCGTCCATTATTTGAAAGCAGCTCGTCCATAACTGAAAGCAAGCTCGTCCATTATTTGAAAGCAAGCAGCTGCCTCCATAACTGAAAGCAAGCTCGTCCATTATTTGAAAGCAAGCAGCTGCCTCGTCCATGAATGAAAGCAAGCAGCTGGCCATTGAAAGCAAGCAGGCGCAAATCAAAGCGGCCAATTTGCAATCCGTCCCAAAACAAAACACATGACAATACAGAGAAATGCCAATGAGTACAGCATACTCGAGGTGCTCGAAGTTAATATGCTCCATGAAGTCGCCAAAGTCGTCCGTCGGTGGTGGTGGTGGTCGCGGTGAATGCTCCCATGGAGTGGTTTAGTGGTGCTGCTGCGGTGGATGACAGGACTGGAGCAGGTGCGCGAGGCGCTCGTCGAATGCAGCTATCCTGGTGACGTACTCAGCCTGGTGGGCTGAATACTGCTGCTGAAACTAGTGTTGGTGGTCCATGAGCTGCTGGTTCTGGAGCCGAAGGTGTTGGAACTGGAGCCCCATATGGTGGAACTGCTCGGTGAAGAAATCCATCGACGGAACAGAAGGACCGGAGGAGGGCTGGCCTCGCTCGTGTCTCCGTGGTGGAAGAAGATCCTCTGGGGGGAAGTGGGGGCTCCAGCTCATCTGCATCTATAACCCCACCATCATCATCATCGTCATCCGCATCGTCCTCCTCCTCCCCAGTATAGTGATCATTATCTTCGTCATCCTCGTCCCTAGCTGGAGGCATGGACAACCCGTCGACCCATTCCCCCGCTTCAGCAGAGGATAACAGGAGTACGTTGTGAAGCACATCCCTGCTGAGAGGAGAGGAGCCGCCATGCTCCATGGTGTCGGTCAACCCCTCAAAGATGATCTCGAAGTGGCGCGCCATACGGGTGATCAGAGGACCATAGAAAAAGCAGGTGGGCTTATCGTGGCACCGGGCAAAGGTAGTCGCCACGCGAGAACCCAATTGTAGCATGTGGTCGGGATCCCCCATGGAGTACATGGCGTAGAGAACACGCTTCGGTATCTTGTGCGATCCGTTGGCGTTGGGGTTGACTGACCGGGTGAGCAGGAAGTCGATGATGTGCTACTCGGGTCGGATGATGGAGATAGTCGTCTGGCTAGCCTCAAACGACCCCTGCCTGAAGTCGGGACGGGCGATGCGGCGGTAGAAATCATCCTGGTTGAAGTCAGTGGGATTGGGGACCTCCTTCTAGTGTCGGGACTACGAATGGTAATGGATCCCCAAACCGGAAAGTGACGCCGGTGGTGGAGTCGCGAGCCACCTTGGGCCGGTACTTGAAGGTGGAGTAGAACTCCCAGACCAGCTCCGTGTAGGTGGAATCTCTGGTGGTTAAGAGAACCCGCCAGTGAGTGTGGCAGATGGCAGCAGCCATCTCATCGAGGCAGTGGAGCTGGTGGAAGACCCCAAACTCGAGGTGATGGTGGCGGTGAAACATCCCGTTGATGACCCTGGCGAACTGGTTAGCAAAATCGACGTGAAAGCGCAAGTCCTGCACGTATGGGTGAGCAAGAGACATGATCCTGCAAAATAATCAAACCAAAGGTGGAACAAAGAGAAAATCCCGTTAGAACCGCAAGCAGGAACTCTGCAGTACCCCCCCCCCCCCCCCCCCCGCGCTTAAGGATCACCTAGGTAAGCAGTCAAGCACAAAGTAGTCGATTCGCAGTAAGAACACGGAAAAACAACCACAGATCAAGCATGAATCATGGCAAAATCGGAGCATACAGGTCATCAGGAACCTAATTGGTACTAGAAGGCCACATCAATGGCGTCCCTCACCCTATCCTAGTTTAATCATGTCAATCACCTCACAGTTCTTGGGCCTAATATCTACAATCCGATTTTCCAGAAATAGCAAAAAATATTCAAGACACACACCTGAAAACACAAGTAGGATTGTAGAGGGACGCGAGTAGAGGGCGAGAGACGCGAAATCACGCCGAAAAATCTGCTCCGGGGGTCTCGTCGGAAAGTCGTCGACGATGAGTGTGCGGCGGCGGCAAGAAAATTTGAACGTCACACAAACGGGCCGAAATTTTTGGAGGAGGGGCGCCCCGCAGCTTAGATCCTAAATCCGCGATCGAATTTCAATTTGGAGTTCATATGCGACCCAGATCTACAAAAAAGCGGTTGGAAAGCGCGCTCCAGCGAGAGGACGGGAGAGGAAGAGAGAAAGCAAAAAGAGTGGGTTCTGGAAAAATGAGAGGAGATAGAAAGGGGGCGGTCAGGTTTTTTATTCAGTAGGGTAAATACCTAGCCGGGCCTAAAAAATACCCGGTCGGGTATTTTGCCCTTTTGCCCGCCCCATGACCAGAAGGGGGCCCGGCCGTAAAGTGAAAATAACCAGTCGGGTATTTGAGCCCACGACCGGGTATTAGCCCCTTTTCGGACAAACTCATGTCTTTTTTCATTTTTCGAACTCCCCTGAGCAGATGACTCCAAGCCAAGGTAGACCAAACGACCGAACTTCATCACACAAGCACAAACTAACACTAACAGACCAAAAATCAAAGGGAAAAGGGAACAAGAAATGCAAACCGTGGTGGAGTTGGCTCCCTACAAGCACTTTCTTTTACGTCTTTAGCTAGACGCAGCCAGCGAAACTAAGGGTACGTGAGTTCAACCACCAACTCCGCAAGTTCGACCTCGTCTCCCAGATATAGCTTGAGACGATGGCCATTCACTTTATACTGCTTAGTATGAGGGTTGGCAATCTCGATAGTGCCATACGGGAAGACCTGCGTGACCGTGAACGGTCCAGACCACCGGGACCGGAGCTTTTCAGGAAAGTGTTTCAAGAGAGATTTATAAAGAAGAACTCCATCGCCAACCTGAAACTCCTTCGAGTCCCTCAATCGAGCGTCGTGAAGACGCTTAGTTCGCTCCTTGTACGGCTTGGTGTTCTCATAGGCGTGATGACGCCATTCCTCCAGCTCCAGCATCTGCATCTTGCGTTCAGCACCTGCAAGACTCACATCCAAGTTGAGAAACTTAAGGGCCGATAAGGCCTTGTGCTCTAGCTCAATAGGTAGGTGACATGCCTTTTCATAGACAAGCCGATACAACGAAGTACCGATCAACGTCTTGTAGGCAGTTCGGTATGCCTAGAGAGTAGGGATGGCAATGGGTCGGGTTGGGCCCGGTTTTGCCAAACCCAAACCAAACCAATGGGTTTATCCGTGAAAAAAACCCGGGGTAAAACCCATTGGGTTTGAAAACCTCAAACCCAACCCCACCCGCTAGGTATCCGCGAGTTCATGGGTACCCACGGGTTTTTGTCGTAAAAAATTTACAATAACAAGTTCCTATCAAAATTAAAGTCAAATATAAATCTCTCAATACAAATTATATAAAACACCATTCTAGAAAATTCAAGCAAATCACAAATTAACTATACAAATTGTTCAACACCGATCTAGAAAACTCAAGAAAATTGAAGCAAATCACAAATTATCCATAAATAACATGATTAATTGAAAGCTTCTTCCTTTCAATTAAGTTTCTTCACTCTCCACTCACATCAACTTCATTCTACACAATTAGAAAGAAAAATTTAGACATGTCTTCACAAACATAAATAAGATTAGAAGTTTAGAATATTAAATACACCGAGAAAATTTGTTATATGGGTGTGGGCGGGTACCCATGAGGCGGGTTTACCAAAACCCAAACTCAGCCCAGTGAATAGTGAATGGGTTTAAACCCAAACCCTGCCCAAAATCCGTCAACACGGATTTTACCCGCGTTGACCGGGTTGGGTCGGGTGGGTACCCGTGGTTTCGGGTTTTGTTCTCATCCGTACCAAAGAGCATCATCGAGCTTGGTGGACCAATCCTTGCGAGATTGATCCACCGTTTTCTCAATTATGCGCTTAAGCTCCCGATTTGTCAGTTCGGCCTGACCACTCGTTTGGAGGGTGGTAGGCCACAGACACCTTGTGAGTGACACCATAGCGAGAGAGGATTTTATCGAATTGGCCCTGAAAATGGGTGTCTCTATCGCTAATGATGGCTCTAAGCATCCCGAACCGGGAGAACAGCTGCTTAAGAAGTTGGCAAACACGTCTAGCATCATTGGTGGGAAAAGCCTACGCTTCAGCCCACCTAGAGACGTAATTCACAGCAACTAAGATGTATAGATTACCAAATGATGGAGGGAAGGGGCCCATGAAATCGATACCGCAGACATAAAAAATTTCACAAGTAATAAACACATTCTGGGCATCTCATCACGGGCAGAGATGTTACTTGACCTCTGGCATCGGTCGCACCGACGTGAGAAGGTGTCGGCGTCCTTAAAGAGCGAGGGCCCGTAAAAGCCCGACTGTAGTACCTTCCTCATTGTGCGGTTACCGCCATGGTGCCCGCCAGTAGGTCCCACATGGCAATGATACAAAATTCCCTCCATCTCATTTTCCATGACACAGCGACGGATGACCCTGTCCGCTCCGATCCTAAAAAGATGTGGGTCATCCCCGAAGTAGTGCTTTAGGTCAAAGAAGAACTTCCTCTTGTCATGAGTCGTCATCCCCTTGGGCAGCTGTTGGCCCACCAGATAGTTCGCAAAATCGGAGAACCTAGGGGTGACACTCACCACCAGGCACATCACCATCAATCGCGCATCTGGAAAGGAGTCATTGATCTCCTCCTCGAGGTTGTCCGCAGGAGGTGCGTCCAACCAGGAGAGATTATCAGCATGAACATTTTCGGCTCCCTTCTTGTCCCGGATCTCGATGTCGAACTCCTGCAATAATAAGATCCATCGTATGAGCCGAGGCTTGGCGTCAGCCTTGCTCATCAGGTATCTTAATGCGGAGTGATCTGTGTACACTATTAGCTCCTTCTTCGTGGTGGTGTAATTCTCCTGGGCATCATTGAGGGTCTTCGATGCGTAGTAGATAGGCCAAAAATTCTAGTCTCACCTCTGCCCCAGGACAGCTCCAACTGCGAAGTCACTTGCATCGCACATCAGCTCGAATGGTAAGGTCCAATCGGGAGTAAACATGATAGGAGCATGAGTGAGCTTCTCCTTCAAGGTCGTGAATGTTGTTGTGAACGCGCCAGTGAAATGGAAGGGGAATCCTTCTCAATGAGCTTCGTCAGGGGCAAGGCGGTCTTCGAGAAGTCCTTGATGAACCGCCTATAGAACTTTGCATGACCCAAGAAACTGCGAATCCCCTTGACAGATGTAGGAGGAGGCAGCTAGTTGATTGTCTTGATATTGGCTCTGTCCACCTCTATCTCCATCTTGTAGATCTTATGCCCCAGAACTATGCCCTCGCGAACCATGAAGTGGCACTTCTCCCAGCTCAGCGCCAGGTTCGTCTACTCACACCTTTTCAGGACGAGTTCCAGGTTATGGAGATAGTGAGAGAATGAGTTTCCATAAACCTAAAAATCGTCCATGAACACCTCCATGATTTCTCCGACCAGACGATCAAAGATGACAAGCATACACCGCTGGAATGTGGCTGGGGCGTTGCAAAGACCGAATGGGATCCTCCGGTAAGCAAATGTGTCGAAAGGGCAGGTGAAGGTGGCCTTCTCCTGGTCTTCCGTTGCTATGGGAATCTGAAAATACCCGGACATCACATCCAGGAAACAGTAGAACTCATTCCCCGCCAACCTCTCGAGCATATGGTCAATGAATGGCAGAGGGAAGTGATCCTTCAAGGTAGCGTCGTTAAGGCGGCGATAGTCGATGCAAACGCAATACCCGGTCACCGTGCTCATCGAGATGAGCTAATTCTTCTCATTTGGGACCACGGTCATCCCACCCTTCTTAGGCACCACTTGAGTGGGACTGACCCACTCACTGTCAGAAATGGCGAAGATGATTCCCGCGTTCATCAACTTGATAATCTCCGCTCGAACCACAACCTCCAGGTTCGGTGTCAATCTCCGCTAAGGCTGTCGCACTGGCCGAATCTCATCCTCCAAAAATATCCGATGGGAACAGAAGGAAGGGCTGTTCCCTCGGATATCGGTGATCTTCCATGCCAGAGCTTGCTCGTACTGCTTCAATAGGGCCACCAGTCTGGTCTTTTGCTCTAGTGTGAGGGTTGAGCTGATGATGACTGGAAGCTTATTCCCCTCCCGGAGAAATGCATACTCCAAATGAGAAGGGAGGGGCTTCAGCTCCAGTTCTGGTGGCTCCTACAGAGAGGTGGTGATGCAAGTCGAGGATGAGATCGGCTTGAACGATTTCTCGACCTCCAGTAACTCGCCACGCTCTAGCGCGACCAATTGCTCCTCAAGTTGCAGCTCCTACGATGCCTGCTCACCTAGCAAAATACCACGCTCAAGGGCATCGTCAATACCCGCACTCGTAATGGCGAGTGCGGTTTCAAAATCAACAAGCATGTCACAGTAATCCAAATCATCATGGATATGGGAATGTTTCGCATTGTCAGAAACAGGAAATGTAGCTTGTTCATCCCCAGCCCGCAAAATTAACTTGCCACTATGCATATCAATCAACGCCTTGGCGATGGCGAGAAATGGTCTACCCAAAATCAAAGGCACATCCACATCCTCATTTATATCCAGAATAAAAAAATCAACTGGATATGTGAACTACACGTATGTAGATTTTTCCATGGGAGAGACAAGCAGGAAACACATCGGCTTCAATTCGACTGCTAAACACTGTACTTGCGCAAATCCTCCATGCAATACATTTGAATACCAAATTCGAGTAACAAAAGAACCCTTAAACATCTATCATAGTTAAATAACCAAAGCAATATGGCTGCGTTGATTATTTTCAAAAGTTTCGTGGAATGTATCCAGGGTAGGGATGGCAATTAAACCCATGCCCATGAGTATCCAATTGCGCCCGACCCGGTCAATACGGGGAATTCCAAATCTGTGCTTCTTTGCGACGGAATAAGTCGCCGCTAAAAGATTGGAAGCAATTTCCTACGATGATGCGACGACTTAGTTTGTTGCAGAATGACCTTACCGCGATGAATAATTTCGTCAGAGAAAGAAAAGTTTGGCAACGAACAATTCGTCGTTGAAGCATCTAATCCGCGACGATATCTCCTTCGCTAAATCTATTTTTCATTCACTATATTGCGTCGAAATGAAA
Organism: Linum tenue; assembly: GCA_946122785.1. NCBI lineage: Eukaryota > Viridiplantae > Streptophyta > Magnoliopsida > Malpighiales > Linaceae > Linum > Linum tenue. Next base: position 42,649,898 of record CAMGYJ010000002.1, read on the forward strand.
CATTTGTTGCAAAATCTATTTCTTCAGCAACGACATTTTCGTCGCTGAAAACTATTGGCGACGACATAGTCGTCGCAGTAGCTTATCTCTTTAGCGATGAATCATTCTTTTTGCCGACAGAACAGTTATAATCGTCGCGAAAAGCTAGGGCAACGCGGTATAGGCGACAGAAGGATTGAGGATTTGGCGACGACCATTGTCGTCGCAGAAACAATTTGCGACGGATTTTGATGTTTCAGCGACGACTTATTCCATTGCCAAAGGTACTGTTTTTGTAGTGTATGGTGTGGGTATGGGTAAAACCCGCAAAAAGTTTGATGGGTATGAGGTGGGTATGAGTTTAGTCTCCCCCGCCCCACCAAAAATATTTCTTCACATATGAAAAATATGTGAATCAATTTGCAAACTATCAATAATAGTGAGTATAACTCAAGAAAAATATATAGTAGAAATGCAATTGAGTGGACACCCAAATCAAAATCTAATTTCTTTCTCTCAATTTTAACTTCACTCTTTCACTTTTTCCCTTGTTAACAAGATTATGTTATTTAATTATTACTTAATAGATGTATCAGAGTAGAGAATAATGATTTGGATGACATTGTACTATACTCTGATATGGATTAGTGGATGTTTTAAAATAAGGTGCTTTGAACCGTATTAAAAATGATGATCTCTTTGTCGACTTCATGATATAGTAGGTGCGTTTAATGTTATAATTGAAAATCTACATGTAAAATATTAGGTATTATAATGTTGAATGTACAGGACGGGTACTAACCATGGGTACCCGAAACCCACGGGTATGGAGATGGATTTGCAAAACTTTTCTCACATGGTATGGGACGGGCATGGTGCGGATTTAGCGGGAATGAGAATGATTTAGGCAAAATCCGCCCATTGCCATCACTATTCTGGAGGCTGGCCAAATTATATAAGTCAAACTTTAATTTAGCGGATCTATTGAATAATTGCATTAACAACTTTTTATTCTATCTGTTACCAAATTTCGTAAAATCCATGCGAATGAACCATTCATAAGTAATTACCATACATATCTTTCAAAATCAATCAATCAAAATTATTTTTAATATTAGACCAAATAATTGATACACTAATTAATGTAATCTATAGGGTAACTAGACCATAAGAAAGGGTAACTGCATAATGATAATATACTACCGTTCAATCAAGGCAGGCCACAATAATAATGAAAGTTTTATAACATCTCTCGCCCATTTTTATAGAAACACTAATTAGTAATTAGTATCAAACATTAGTTAAAATTTAAAACTTATATTTTGCCACTATATTGTATGTAAAAGAAATATAGTTCAAGGGCTTGCTTGGTAAGCATCATATAATTGAGGGGCTAAGATGACTATTATGCCATTTTATTTATTTTTATTTTTTTTGGTAGAACCATTTTATTTTTAAATTGCATTAAAAAGACGGAGATGGTAAGGCGGGCCGGGCCGGGTCTGCTGCTGCAGTCAATCCGAGTTCTACCCGTTTTCGCCATGGAACCCTAAATACATTTAATCGGAAGAATTGCAGAGTGGGAAGAAAAAAGGATCTGTAATTCGAATCCGGACTAACAAGCGTCTCCAGTTGACGAGTCCTTCTCCTCCATTCTTGGAACCCTAAAACTTGCGGAAGCGGCAAGCCAAACCATTTATCCCATTAGGCAAAAGGAAGGTCTCAATCCTTTTCCTTGCGACTCTTCTTCTCTGGATTTCTCCGTTCCCCAACTTCTCCTTCCATGTGAGCTACAAAACCCATTTGAAAACCCTTCATTCAGTTCTGTTTAACTTCTCTTCTTCCTTCTCCTCATGGCTACCGAAGCCACCGCCACCGCCGATTTCCAGAGCCCAGATTTCAGACCAGTTCCCCAGCCCCCTGATTTCCATCCCGAGATTCTCGTGAAAGCCCACGACGGCCTTCACTTCTGGCAGTTCATGATCGCCGGCTCCATCGCCGGCATGGTGGAGCACATGGCTATGTTTCCAGTCGACACAATCAAGACCCACATGCAGGCAATTGGATCCTGCCCAATCAAATCCGTAAGCATCTCTCACGCTTTCCGTTCCATTATCAAGACGGAGGGCACCGCCGGACTCTACCGCGGCATCGCTGCAATGGGTCTCGGCGCTGGCCCCGCCCACGCGGTTTATTTCTCGGTCTATGAAACGTGTAAGAAGCGGTTTTCTGGGAACAATCCGAACAATTCACTAGCTCATGCTGCTTCCGGAGTATGTGCTACCGTTGCAAGCGACGCCGTTTTTACTCCTATGGATATGGTGAAGCAGAGACTGCAGCTGGGGAACAACACCGTGTATAGGGGAGTTTTGGATTGTGTGAAGAGGGTCTTTAGAGAAGAGGGTATTGGTGCTTTCTATGCTTCGTATAGGACTACAGTTTTGATGAACGCTCCTTTCACGGCGGTTCATTTTGCCACCTATGAGGCCGCGAAGAAAGGTTTGGCTGAGATTTCGCCAGATAGCGCTAACGATGAAAGCTTGATTGTCCATGCCACTGCTGGAGCTGTTGCTGGAGCACTAGCAGCTGTCATCACCACTCCACTTGATGTGGTTAAGACTCAGTTGCAATGTCAGGTGAGTTATTTATGCTATTGGTTTTAGAAGTTCTTATCATACTTATAAAGCAATTAGGTGTAGGGAAACAAAGGGATGGTGCATTTCATAGAAGAAAGGCTGGAAATTATGTCAATTAGTAGTGAAAGAGGCGACCTTGCTATTCAGTGAAATTGCAACTGTAGATAGAATGTGACACTCGCTTTGTCTGATCATCAAGTGGTTGTGATTTCTGCTGTCATGTTGGCTTGGGCATGTAAGCGGTTGACACGAGCCACTTAGTTTTATTTTGATTCATGGTTCCTCAACTTCTCCTTCTACATGTAAACTTAGTCTGATGCTATGCTGCTTTATGTGTTTTGGCTGGTGATTCTCTGTACTAGGAGCAATTGCGACAACTTTTGCAGTTACACTCTGTAGTAAGGGCAATCGGAACCTTTTCCTACAAGTTGTCATACTCATAAGTTCTTCAGTTTCCCCAAACATCTATTTAGTTGGGCAATAGATCAACAAATTCTTCTCAGTGAGCACGTTTTATATTTAGTATGGAAAATGCACTACTTGAAACAGTGGCTGCTTGAGATAGTCGATTCAAGGTTGGTAGGAAGAAGATAATATTGCTGAGGTTTTAGAGAGTGAAATCCTTCTCCGTAGTTGGTATCTATCATCTGCTCAACATGTTTGGATAGAAACAAACGGCTGTATTGACCAATGCACTAATGCAGTTCAAGACCTTGATTTTCTTGCTCTTGTTGAGTAGCAACCCTTTCCTAGGAAACAAACAAGTAACTCGAACTTTTCCCGTCTCAAGCTAGACGAGAAGTGTGCAGCTTCATTGTTCTAGTTCAGGGGCAGTACAGTTTTCCCTTAGTTTGCTGACTTTGAAGTCTCACTTGCGTAATCACCACAACTTTCGCTTACTCTTTCTAAGGTTTCCTTGAACAATGTAGTTTTGGCTATATTCTTCATGTTTAATGGGAACATGCTAGGTCAAATTATGCATTACTTATATAGATGTAATGACAAAACTCAACAAACTAGTTAGTGTCGCCTATAATTGTTGCTTGCACTCCCCTGCTCCATGCTTTCCTATGTAATGGTTGTGGTTTGAGGATAACTAACTATAGTTATCGTGGTTTCAGGGTGTTTGCGGTTGCGACAGATTCAAAAGTGGTTCAATAAGTGACGTTTTGAAAACAATAGTTAAAAAGGATGGGTACAGAGGGCTGCTGAGGGGTTGGGCTCCAAGGATGCTTTTCCATGCACCTGCAGCTGCTATCTGCTGGTCTACCTACGAAGCCTCCAAAAACTTCTTCCACGAACTCAATGATAGCGCTAACAACAGTGGCACTATCACTTGAACGGTGTTGAGGTGGGGAAGTCATGGATGGAATCACAATTTGATACCGTAATAATGCTGTGTACAAGTAGTAGCAAGATCTTAGGCTTCAGCAACAGAGGACAGTAATCCAGACATGGGGTATCCCTTGCAACAGGCAACTATAGGCAGAAGTAGATTACAAATCAATTTGATGAATTTAGAGTTTACTTTTGACGAGGTCGAGATTACGGTTTATTAATGTTGTACACGCCCATGTAATAATCCTATTGAGTTCTTTCATTTTCCGGGTTTATGGACTGGGTGAAAGCTCCGTGTATCATCAATCTGCATTTCTCTTTCGCCCTGCTTAAGTTTTGACCTTTTGGAGATGTTCTTATCTATCAAAGTTTAATTTGGTAGTTCTGTTTCTTGTAATAGCTGATGTTCTTGAAGTTGGCAATTCTTGTATACTCGCTTTAATTGGAGCTTGTAGCAGCATGTGCAATAAAGAAAGCGAGCATTTCCCGTTTGACATGCAGTCTCTGCCTTTCGGAAGTTCTTGCAAATGTGATTGATTATACTATGTGTATTGAATTGAAATGCTTCAATGCCATCAATTACAGAACTTCCCAGGTTTAACTGTTATGAGCATACAAGTGGCTGGAACGTTAATGAATATCATTGAGCCAAACTTTGAGAAGCCGTAACTGCCTTCGAATCCAAATACAAATTGATTTTATTTGCTCGAAGCGCCATAGCTACCACTGTGATGAAGTGCACAAGTTCGCATTCTGTACTGCAACATTCAGATTGAGGTTCATCCTGGAGGTCTGTTTCTCCGACTCCATGATCCCCCATCTACTATGAACTTGCAATCTGGCCAGACTATCACAGTAATATTGTCAAGCTTCCCACCTGCCTACAAAGGGCTCGAGCAGTTAGTCAACAATTTCTGCTACGTTTCAAAGAGGAGTTACCAGCTAAAAGAGAGTGAAATGTCGAAGCATGAACAGAAAAGGGGTCTGCCATGCTTGTTGCATGCCAAGGATCTTTTTCCACCATGGTAGCTCAATAGCCTGCCAAGAGAATTCATCGAGATGATGAAAAGTTTCAACATTAAAGATACAGGTCAACTATGGATGAACATATGTGTATGAATTTTGGAAGTTTGTTTGATGGTCACCTTGGACCTGTGTTCCAACTTCCAATGCGTAGGGCGACTCGTAACTCGAATCCAGTGAATGAACTCAAGCTAAGTTACCAGAACCTTTGCTACCATTGAAATGGTCGAAGTTAGTAAGTTACCACAGGCAATTAGTAAAATGAGAGAAAATAGTAACACATCGAAATTACAACAAATAACTTACCAGCATCACTAACATTTCTATGTTGGCATATTGTGGAAACAATCCCATGATCACAAACATTGTTGACAAGGCCATCAGAACCATCACAATGATATCCCCCTCAATCACTTCCAGGCTGCTAACCTTTGCGGAAGGATCAAATGTAGATAAGATGAGAAAGTTCGTCAACGTTGTCTAAATATAAAAAGTTGAAAGAGTCTTGCTGCAGCAATATGAATGAACATACCATAGCATCGAGATATGTCTGACTGACAGTTTCTGAGCTCAATTGATATGGACAATCAAAATAGTGTTCTTGTGGGGAGAAGTGGAGAATATTATTTGTCCTGCAATTAGAATAAACCGCATGATCCACCCTCAATTGTGTAGAATAAATGAATGAAAAAAGTACAGGGATGCCAAATAGAATGATGCGAGGAACACCAACCTCAGAATCAAGATTAATACTTTCATGGATAAGCTTTAGTCCACAATCTCCAACATTTGTGATCTTAAGCATTCCATTTCTCTCCAGCATAGCCACAATCCTAAATGATCTTACAACCAAAAGACAACAAGCATTCAGCCACTAAATCCATCTAGTTACTTTCTTACACATTACTGCAAATGCTAATATGCTAATGCTACCTCCTCATCTGGCACGAAACTAGAAGCATTTGCAATCAGTTCTCTAGAAAAAAGCGAAGGACCTACATCCTCGTCAGCCCAACTGAAAAAGCAATAACAATTGGTTGGCAGGTTAATGATACTAACAAAGCATATCAACTTCCAGCACTAGCAGAACGAAACGAAACAGAACGGAATGGTGCAACTAGTCAGTTTTAAGGTTACCCTGAGACACCATCAGCAATGGCAAGGACTCCACCACCGTAGCTACTTATGAAAAATGCATCTTCCCCACCTTTTTCAACCAATGAAAAGTGCTAGTATCAGGGCACAAGAAGAGATCATCCAATATCTAACAGTCCGGAACAAAGAATTTACTAACACTGTCTACCTTGTTGGGATGTGGAATGACGTGACTTCCAACACAGAGGTGATAACTCTGACTTGCAAATGCCATTGATACATTTTTATCTGGAAGTAACCTGAATTCAAATCCCAGACTGAACCTACCCATTTCCTGTTTGCTCCCAAGTGATAGTGGGAAGCGGTTAGAAAAATACATGGAAATTCGGGCGGAAGAAATGCTAGGGGGGGATAACGCGAGAGAAGCAGCTGACCGGAGAGAGTTAAGTTCCGAGGATGCAGCAAGCCGAAGAGGAAGCAGCACCAGCTTCTTCTTCTTGGAGATTCCATTTACAGCTGAATTCCATGGAATCGGACGTTGGAATCAGAACAGTGTGTTGGAGTGAGGAATCGACATTTTCCCGCTTCAACTGTCTCTCGGGCCTCGGCACGTCCAGAAGCTCCTGGTTGTTTCGCTCTGGCACTCTCTCTTCCTTCTACTGGTTCTTACTCAGTAGTCAGTACTGGAAGGATTGGGGACCGAAATGGGAAAATAAAGGCGATATCCAAAACGTGAGACAGAATATCCATCAAGCACCAGTGGTCTAGTGGTAGAATAGTACCCTGCCACGGTACAGACCCGGGTTCGATTCCCGGCTGGTGCATTCGAATTCGAGTTATGATGAAATCTGCGCTCTCTGTGAGAGTGGTCCTCTCACTGTCGCCTGATCTTCGGACGAATTATGAGCGCGTCTGAGCTCGATTCTTTTTGACACTTCGCGCCTCCTTTTCTTCAACTGGGATTCTACTAGCTCTTTCCGTTTAGCAGTTGGGGGGATTGTTACATCTACACAATAAATAAAAGCCAAATGAGAAAACTTGAAGCCCCATTTCAAATTTCCTGCATCCAGAGTGAAAGTAGGAAGGACATTTTGGTCTTCACAATTACTTTTTTTATTCATTAAAAAGACACTTACTAGGATTCGAACCATGACCATTTTAAAGAAAAACAAAGATCATAACCAATCACACTAAGTACATTTGTTGTATCTTTTTAAATTAAAAACATATAATTGCAGAGAGGAAAAAACTCTTCCCCCATTTAAAATTCCCTGCTCCAGGAGCGTTTGTAGGAAGAGTAGAATAGGGAGTGTCAATATTTTTCTTTTTCCTCTGTGGAACGGGCCAACTTACCGTACACATGCGGATTTAAACGGGTACAGGAGTGTCAATTTTTTTCTTAAAGTCCTTTTATTTCTCCATTGTGGTAAAATATATATATGAAAAGGCAAAATCAATACTCCTTTTTATTGCTAAAAAGAAAAAAATTAACAATAAACTAATGCATGGATTCTAATGGGCTAACCGCTAATCATAAAATAAAAGAGTTGAACGGGTCTGACCTACATGGGATTTGCCCATCAAGTAAAACAAATGAACATCATGGGTTTGTCATTCTAAAACAAGCTATTTTCTCAAGCATAATATATACTATGCTATTATTTTATATCTTAGTGGCTAAAATATAATGTATTTTAAAGTTATTCAATGGTTCAACTTCGACCAACTCAATTAGTCCAATTTTTATCATTTCAAATATATATTATGTAATTATTTGATATCATAATGATTAAATTATAGTGTATATTATAGGGAATCGTTTGGTATTTGTTAGTAAAAAACTAAACAGAAAGATCTATTTGGTTATTTTTAACATTAAAACGATCCTAAACATTTTCAGTTTCCTTTCGAAATTCTATAGTTTTATTCCCGAATCAGTGATGTGCAAATGGTGAATTGCAGTCATCTCTTTTCTTTCATTATTTTTTATTTTCAAATATAAAGTTTAAAAGTAAAGAATAATTAGAGTTTGGCATGGGTCGGTCAAACAAGCTGAATTTCAAGTTTTGGCCCATTTTGATCAAGTCTAATTTATAATCACATGGTTCTCTGATACCCTATAAAAATCTCAATCCAAACCAGTTTGACAGGTGAGTCCGTGTTTACCACCATTTTCTAGGGATACAGGAACGGTGGTTCCTATCCCAAATCGTGCTGTTCATTCTTGATTTCTTTAGATTTTATCATGGCTTGGCAAAAAACCAGAAAACACAATGATGAGAAGATGAAAGTTTTATAAAGCAAATTAATCGGCCAATGGGCCGAGTAAAAGCTAGCAACGATTGTGAGATGCTCATTTCCCGAAAATCGGCGGGATATGCGATTTTTTATTCGATTTTCTGGAATTCGGTTTCTATAAAACTTACTCCACCTCATCATATTACCAGAAAAAATATTGTTTCACAAGGTAACATGTACTTGATTTTGGTTCATAAGACTGATTTTTTATTCGTTGCATCATTCATGTCTCTTTTCTATTAAAATTCACTATTTTTATCACGTGTTTCCAAAAAAAAAAAAACTATACAACAATAAGTTATACGCCCCATTACATTATCAAATTTCATACCTCACCTTCGTCCGGCCAAATGGCCGGGGCCACGCTAGTTACTTTTACTCGGAAAAGAGTTTCATTCTTGGGCACATGAGATTAGAGAAAAAACCACGATCATTATTTATGTAATGAGATCAAATACAATGTGTGGAGAAAAATTACAATCTGATTCTGATGTACTCTGCTATGTAACTATGGATTAATCTATACCATTATATATACCACAAGTGCCGCAGCCGCAGCCGCAGCTGTTTCTTCTTTTACAAGTAACTAGCAACTTCAACTTCACCAACACTGTCCTTTCTGCACCTTAAAACCCTCGTCTCGCTCTCTCTTATTTCAAGCACCTGAAAACACATCCATACAAAGTTACAAACAAACACCATCAACACACTTGCCCCATTTTTACTTCAGACAGGTATATACGCACATGGATGAAGATTAAGTTTTTACCTCTGGACTCGAATTGAAAACTCCTTTCGACATACCAACATCGACACGCCACACGCTCCCATTATATTCACTACATCGAGAAGAGTAATGCATCCCAAGACATTAAGGAACTTAAATTGCAAATGAGAGGATGAAATGTCGCTCGACGAGTAATATAAGGGATAGAAAGTACCAGTTTGCTCCAGCAGGTTGAGGGGTGTGCCCTACAACAATTCCCTTTGCACCAAGTGATCGCAATGTGTCCTCGAGAATCATCTGTACCTGAAAAACCAAGACATTGCGACTCTTTTAGTTAATGTAGAGAAAATGGTGGAGTTGTGTAGACTGTGCACTCACCTGGCTCATCTGATAGCCATCTACAGCGGAGGGATCACGCGAGTACAAGCGATTCCATACCACACTATCGTAGCCTCGAGTAGCAACGAAAGGCATGCTTGGGATGGACGGATCATCTTCATCATAGCTAACGCCTCTCATCCATTGGGACACTTCCCGGTTCATTCTCTCCACCCCATATGCGACTGCAGACAACAACAATTAAAGAAGGATCTCCTCAGTAACGCATAGTGATTAGCTTGCTTGCGGAAGAAGGATATTGTGTAAGTGTTTCTTTAACAGACCATGATGAGGAAGAAGGCCTCCATGACAGAAGACCCAATCATTGATCTTCAACAATACGCCATGCTTTGCAAGTTCACACGCTAGCGGTCCACCAGGCCTCAACAGGATCGATCTAGCAACAACCCCCTTCTGTCTCTGTCCTAATATTGTTTCATCAACTACTTGATCGAAGTTACATTCTTATTACATACAATTACACATCTTGAAGCTGTGACGATAATCCAACTAAAACGAAGAGAAGCTTGTTCATTGGTACCTTGAGTAAATTCCATTGACCCCAATGACTGCCAGCTGACGCTTTCTGCTCTTGTCTCCTCTTCTCAGATGCACCAACCCAGCCGATAAAACCTTCATCCCAATCGTCTTTGAATCCGTCATCCAAGTATGCCAGGAAATCGAGACACTCATCGTATGCCCCGGAGTCCACATATCTAAAATCTCCTTCCACATTCATTGTCTCGTGATTGCCATTGATCTAATTCAATCCAGACAAAAGTCAGAGAGAGATCAACCCACACAAAAAGTTCAATCAATAATCAAAACCCCCAGCGACCGAACCATAGAAACCAGACCTGGAAAACAGCTCCACCTTGTGCCCTAGCTTGCACATCGAGCGAGCGTAATAGGGATAATATCGCGATCTCATCTTGACCTCTATCTAGTACATCCCCAAGCTGAACCAACACCTACACTTACACATAAAGAGGGTTTAATAAAACAGTAACATTTAACAACAACAAAGGTCCAAGGAAATGGAAATTGGAGATGATGAAACCCTCAAATAGTTACCGTTTCACCACCAATCCATGAATCCCGGCTGCAATCGGAACTAAGCACTCCGGCAATCTGAAGGGCGCATCTCGTTTGATCGAGGTCTCCATGTAGATCCCCAACTAACAAAATTCACATAGAATGTCAAAATTTAATCGCCGTTCCTTTTCCTATGGTGCGGGAAAGTTGCATCTATATAAACTGATTCAAGTATTCCACAAGCCTGAAATGCGAAAGCAAATGAAACTAACCGGCGACTATTCGACGGCCAGGCGCAGAGACGAAAGTTGGCGGATCTCCGATGGCAAGTATTGGCTCCAAGCTACTGATACTGGTATTGTTTCCAACGTCGCAGGTCCGGCGGCCGGCGTCAGTACTGTAAGAATACAATCATGTCGTCAAGTGATCGTCCGAGCGATTTAGCAGACGGAGAGAGAAAGAGAGCTTTACCGGAGGGAATTGAGGTCCGATGAAGAAGCAGCAACAGGAACCAGCAACTGCTTATTCTTCTTCTTCGGAGTTGAATATCCAGTTGCAGTGCATGCATTCGGATTAGGAAGCAAGCAGCGGCGTCGCAGAGGGTTTGACTGGTGAATCGGAGTTCTGAGGAGTGGAATCGCCATTCCCACGCTTCCGCTCTCCCCCAGGCCACAGCTCGTCCACTGACTCTGCTTTGCCACTTTTCTGGTCTCTCCCTCCAAATCTAACCGCTTTTACCCGCATCTCAATTTTGTGGTTCAAATTGAAAGAGAATCCCTCTAACCTTCTTTCAATAAAACAACTGTCATTCATTTATCACAAAAGGCACCAGTGGTCTAGTGGTAGAATAGTACCCTGCCACGGTACAGACCCGGGTTCGATTCCCGGCTGGTGCAATTAATTTTTGCAAAATTTTCTTTTTTGAGATTGCAGTGAGCTAGCTAACTCCGAACTTCGGTTATATAAAATGCTTCGGCAATCAGAATTCAGAACTAATCAGATCCATCTGCAGCAATGAACGCGGCCAACTCCCTCGCTTCTTCTGTTTCGCTTGAAGGTATTCTTCTCCATGCTCATCTTTGTATCCTTATCGACTTTTAGCTTTGAATTCAGAGGTAGCATCAGCTGCCATTTCTTCCGCCATCAACATCTCCCATCGTCTGTGTAGATCACAGCAACCACGCCGGCAGCGATTCAGACACCAGCGTCGATGAGGTACCGGAGTATTACCAGCCGATCTCGCACGCCGACGAGAATGACGAAGAAGAGGAAGACGAATCTGCCGACCATGCGAATCACGCCCCTAATTCGGGAATCCTCGAGAACGGCCATTGTTTCGCTCACGAAGCGCAGAGCTGGATCTCATCTCTCCATCTCAACGGCGTGAAGAGCGACGAAGACGACGAAAATCAAGTGGTGGAGGAGGAGGGAGAGATGGAGATGGTGGTGGCAGAGTCGTCCAATTCGACGGTGGTTCAAGCTATCAGGGAAGACGAGAACCGACGGAATGCGCCGTTGACACCGGAGAACGCTACTAGAGTCATGGAGGCAATGCGTGGGATCTCCTTCGTAGGTTCAGCTCCTGATTGGGCCGGAGAAATTCCTGAAACTCAGTGGATTGATCGCCTCAGACGGATTAGGCAGATGCCGCAACCTTGAAATGTAGAGTAGAATGCCCTAATTTCTGATCTAGGGTTCTAGTCTCGCATTGATATAGTGTGTGATTGAAGCATGAAAGGGATTGTTCTTATTTTCTGGTTTTCTGTTCTCGCAATCTCAGTCAATACAATCTTAGCATCAATAATATAAATTATTGTTCCAGTATACACCATAGCAACCATACCAGCATTCTGTAACAAACATGAACAATGGCTGCATCGAAGTTCTATCTCTCTCTTACTACAAACTGGACTTATGTTATGGCGCCGATTTAAAGAACGAACTTCCAAGACTCAGCTCCGCGATTCTTGGCTTGATTGTTAGGATAGACTATGCACGAAATTTGGGCACTCTTGCTTGCTGATCATGCACCAATGTTCTCAATCTCAGCGCCTCTATCCATCCTCTTCACTATTCCAGCAATAACCTTTCCGGGGCCTAATTCGTAGCTCTTCTTCAGCCCTTTGGATAGAAGAGTCTTCACAGTGGTTTCCCATTGAACAGGGGAAGTCACCTGTGATTCATTCTTGGATATGTTAGTTTCCCAATTCAAATGTCTATGTCTAAATATGGAGGAAAAGTAAGTAGCTTTACCTGACGTGCCAAAATCTTCTTAATCGTGGCGGGATCTGCATGTGGTTGTGCATCGACGTTAGATATAACTGGTATTCTTGGGGTTCTAATCTCTGTTGCTGCAAGTGCAGCTTCTAATCTTGAGACAGCCGGTTCCATAAAGCTCGTGTGGAAAGCACCGGCAACAGCCAATCGCACCTAAGAGAGGCACATAATCAATCACATTAAACGACAATGAGAATGTTGTAGGATTGCTCAATTTGAACTAGCGCTGAAAATTTACCGTCATCCTTGCTTTAAATGACTTGGCCTTCGCTTCAACTGCTTCCACCCCCTTCACACCTCCAGACACAGCATAGTTTCCCTATGGTAGAAAAGCCAGACAAATTGGAGATTGCCATGTTCAGATCAAATATGAGAAGATAGCAGATAGTTATGGCTTAAGAGAGACAGAACTGTAAGAGGAATCTCACAGTGCACAGGAAGTTTGCTATCTGAACTTTCTCAGTCTCATCGACTTCTTGATTGGCTGCATCACATAACTGTTGAACTTTGTCCGAGTCCAGTCCAATGATACTGACCATGGCACTTTTAGCAGCATCAGAAGCTTCCTGCAGATAGTTTACCATTGTCCTAATGACTAATGAGTACTTGAAAGTTTCTTTGAGTGACAGAACACTACTATAAGCGTTACGTGAGTTAGTTACCTGCATGGCTTCACCCCTTAGCTTCACCAGCTTGAGACCATCCTCAAAGCTTTGGACAGTAACATTGGGAGGAAATATGAACCGATTCAGAGAACAATATACCAATAATAAGAGTTTATTAAGGAATTAACTAGTCTCAATCCATCATATTCTCACCTGAAGGCTCCAGAAAATGCTAGGGCAGTGTATTCTCCCAAGCTGAGTCCGCAAGTGACGTCAACTGCATCAATTATTTGCTGGCCACCATCACGAGCACGGAGCATCTCAACTGCAGCCAGGCTAGTGACATATATAGCAGGCTACAAATAGACAAAGTAACCCTTAATTTCGGATTATTCTCTTTCCAACAAAATTATCAACATGTGTTTTCTTTTCTAAATACACCAAAAGTGAAGAGTACCTGGCTTATAACAGTAGAGTCCAGCTTCTCTTTTGGTCCACTGAGACAGAGTTCTAGAAGATCATACCTTCATGACCAAACAATAAGACAGGACAAGTTACTACAAACGAACTAGCAGCTAAACTGAAAACTTACTAGTTTAAACTAAGAGTTCATGTTGCAAGAGATAAACTATGTGAGGGAAGATCTAAAAGTCCTACCCTAGTATGTCATTTGCCTTTTTGTACAATTCTGCAGCAGCAGATACGCTTTGAGCTTCTTTCCCCATTCCAACAGCTTGTGCTCCCTGAATTAGTCAACACAGAGCCATAAAGGTAAGGACAAGAAGTAAGAGACAACAAACCAACAGAGTGATGACTAAAACATCTTCTTAATTGTGGGTTAAAACAAAATTTCATACTCCTTCAAGAGAACATTGACAACAAATTTGAATATTTTTAGTTCCATACCTTCTTTCTTAACTGTGGGTCAAAACATACCATCTAACAATGATCTTAGAATAAAGTCTCTAATTCCCTCATCTGGACTACTAGTACACCTATACATCAATTAATCCAAACTTAGTGAAAAGTTTTCAACACTGGCTCTGAGTTCACCATTTAATAAAAACCTGAATGTGAAGTACATAATCACGAGAAAAATCATGACCTTGGTATAGGTAACACCAAAGTACTAACACTTAGTTCCTCGATTCTTTGCCCTCTTCTTCATACTACCACATCATAAATGGTCAACACCATTGTTTTCATTCCTAGCCCATTACCACATCATAATATCAGCAGCAAAACTGATTCATCTCTAGCCCCATTAGCAAGACATATCATTGTTATAAGCCACATCGCGCATCGCTCCCTGGAGCCTTTATCCAGACACTAATGTGTAATGCCCCAAAGCAATGCCGATGGAGTATGGAATCAATATAACCCAACGAATTATACTAAATCGAGCATCCCATTGATGCGACAACCAAAAAATTGGATGCAAAAACAAGAATTCATTACCGGCTCATCCTCCATTTTCTCCTAAAACAACCAATTCCGAGTGAAGCTCAGAACAACCATCACCATCATCATCATTTAATTAATGTAGACAGTAATCCGACTCACAGTCGAGTCAACTCCAAGCTAACAATCTCATAAGTGACGAATTGACATGAAGCAACCATCAAATTCATCGCACTCGAATCCATAGAGTGGGGGAAAAGTGAGTGAGGGACCAACCTGACCAGGGAACAGGAAAGCAGCAGAAGGCTTGTAATCAGCGAACAAGGAGTCGTCGACGACAGTCTGTGATCCAACTGAAACACTCATGAAAACCCTAGATCGACCGAAGTTCTTGATTCCGAATCCGCGAGCTCCATTTCTGCAGCAGCCGTTAAGAGCCTCGGAGGCGGCGAAGGAGATGCGGTTGGGGGAAATTGCTGGGAGAGCGAGGGAAGAGGCCATGGCGGCGGAGACTAAGCTTGAAGGCTTCCGAAGGATGGAAGAGCGGAGGCAATGGCAGGGAGAGCAGTGGAGGTGATGGTGGAAGAGCAGAGAGCGCATGAAGGAGCGGGGAGAGAGTTGGGGGAGTATTTTTGGTTTATAGATACTAACGTGCGCCAGATAGGCAAGGGGCTGCTGGCTTGCGTAGGCTAGCGGAGATTACGAAGAAGAGAGTCGTTGAACAGACCGGCCAACTGTAATTCTTCAGTCTTCGCTTCGGTGGCTGCTCACTGTTTTTGTATTTTACATTTATTGGGCGGCAAGTTTGAGAGCTGTTTTTGGCCTAGGGGTTACTAGATTTGAGTATGGCACGTTGGCCAGATGCATTTCATTAACGGCATAATAATAATAACTAACTTTAACTCGGACCTTGGCCGAATGAGTTTCGTTTTATTATTAATATTGGTTAATTTATAATTATATTTAAAATATTAACCCGATTCGTTGGTCGGATGAATTTTATTTTATTGTCATAAATCTCTTCATGTTTTTAAATAAGTTGAGGCTTCTAAAATAGTTAATTCATTATTGGGTTATAGGTATAATATGCCCCTCTACTATTACGTTTTATCAAACATGCCCCTCTACTATTTTTTACATCAAACATGCCCCTGTACTTTGTAAAAATGATCAAACATGCTCTTTTGTTAAAATTTTCATCCAAAAACCGTTAACCAAGGCCGAACGTTAGTTTGGGCGACACAAATGACTAAAATATCCATGAAAATTTCACTATAGAATTTTTTTGATTCTTTTGTATAATCAAATCATTCAAAAAATTTCACTTTGAAAAGACCCAAAGAAATAAAACAGGGGACAAAACTGACATTTTTCCTCCCATTTGCCGATGTCGGGTCGTCTAAAAGTTCAACCATGATTGACGATTTTTTCAATGAAAATTTTAACAGAAGGGCATGTTTGATAATATTTTCAAAGTGCAGGGGCATATTTGATATAAAAAATAGTAGATGGGCATGTTTGATAAAACGTCATAGTAGAGGGGCATATTATATCTATAACCCTTCATTATTTCATAGTAATCTTTATGGTATTTGTTGATTATGACCAATGCAGTCAAAATCGCGCTTTAAAACTTAAAATCTTACGTTTTTACCTTTTCAGGTCACCAAAACGCTTCTACGTAGAAACACATTTTTTACTTACAAGTGTGGTCAAAATTTACGCTTTAAAGCTTAAAAACTTACGGTTTTACGCTTCTAGGTCACCAAAATGCTTCTACGTAGAATCGCGTTTTTTACTGCATTGATTATGACATTACCGATAATGAGTTAATATGTACTTTTTTATCAGTCCTCCTAATTTATTGTTTTGTATTTTTTTCATATCTTAGAAGAAATTTGTGGACTTTTTATTATCGGATATGAAGTTGGAGTTGAAACAAAATATATGTCATCTAGAATGGTAGGAATTGAAGGTATATAAAAAAAAATCAAGAGAATAACGAAAGGATTATGCCTAAAAATCTCAAATATGGAAGAACACATAAACATAATGCTTATTGTATAAATTATTAGAATTTAGTGTATAGGCTTGATTGAATAATAAGTTGAGGCTATAAGTGTTAAATACTAATGCACGTACAAAAGTTACGAAAATTCAACATTATAAAACCTTAAATTCTACTCTATCAACACAATATTTGACTTTTCATGTGGAGTTAATAGCATAAATTGTCACACTATTATCCATTTTTCTCAAATGTATCCCTTTTATTTTTCACATCAAACATCTCCTTGTAATATATAGTATATACGTATTATCAATTTAAATTTAATCCCTTTTATGATTTATCTTTTTCATCTGCAACTCCCAATAATTAATAGCCACAATCTCATCCTCCATCTGTCCCGCTTTCTCTTCCATCGACCTAACAATAATTAAACGCAAAAACTTGTCCGTCACGAAAGAACCTTGAAGACCGACTTTTGAATTTCAACCACTCTCTGAAAATCCACAATTATTGAACGATTTGACTCAATCATAAAAATTGGAACCCAAAATTTTTAGAATATATGGATTACAAGTATCAAAGGTTGTCAACCTGGTTTAGCCCGTTGGCCTAGTCGATTAAGTGGGTGAAGAGTTAATGGTGTAATTGTTTTAGTCCGCTTTTGCCCGGATATATGAAAAAATTATTCTATTGTTCATATATTTATAAATTATATAAAATCTCATCTACATATGAATAATATTATTAATCGACCGGACTATCTACATTTGTTTCTATATCTGCTATTTTCTGCTATCCTCCTTCGAGCACCTAAAATGCACTCCAACAACATGTATTCGTCACGCGATGAAGGTCGCACTCTTATGGTGGCGATGTGTGTCAGAAATGGAATTAATGAGTAATGACCAAGTTGAAATTGAGCATGGGGTGTTTGCGAGGGAAGACAATATGTGATGGAAGGCGAGTTCTTCCAGTAGTCTCATTGTTAACAGAATTGAATTGACGAATTTATCTTACCAATACGCGAAGCAGGAGCTATCTTCAAGAATTATAATTTGAGTGCCGTGAAAGAGCGTGAATATTATATTATTTTAATTAATATATTATTAACTTACTAACATGTTTTAGTCAAAATATTACATCAATGCAGTGGAAAAAAATAAATCTTTTTAGTAGAATAATAGCTTTAAATAATTTGATTAGACCCGAAAAAGAACAAACTTCAAAAGGTGAATAGAAACCCAAAAAAGTTTATAGTGCTATTTTGTTTTAGTTTTTAAAAAAGGAAAATAGTATGAATGCATCGTTTATCCATCCCCATGCACTCAATTAGTTGTTAATAAAAGAGTCTATATCTTTTTCTTCCCCCTTCGATTCTTTGTTTCCTAAGCTGACTCTAGATATCTCCTGTAGATGTACCAAATTGGCAAATTCTATATCATCGGCTATCTAACTAACCTCCTATCATTTTATTCAGCCCCAAGTCCGTGATTTGATGATCTATTTCACAATACTCATTCACGAACTCGTAGTGTATCCTTTTCGTCTTTGCTCTCCAAATCTCTGACGGTACCACATATATTTCTTTCTCCCATGAAGAAGCAAGTCATCGTCTTCGATCCAAAGCTGTTGATTTTGCTATAACTTGTTTCATTTTACTTTGTTTATAGAGAGAAAAATCTCTCAAATAAGTGATATATGAAATAAAATTTGCGAACATTGATTTTCGATGCTCTGATTTTTAGTTTGAGCAACAATTTCTGGATTTTGGAAGTTTGTAGTTTCTGTAAAATAATTATGAAGAAAAAATATAATTCCTACTTTCGTTTTCGTAGTAGGAAATTTGAAATGAGACAACAATTTTCTCATTTTAGTATTATATATTGTGTAGAGTGTATATAAAGACATGTCTTTTCCCTACAAATTCATTAGCACATTGAAAAAAGGTGAAATGAACCAATTTATTAAACTCCTAATGATTGTAGGATCCAGAATAGGAAAAGATTTAAAATTTGACGGTTAGCCAAACTAAAATGTTCAATGAACCAGTCTCATATAGTTTACACAAAGATATGAATACGATTGTGTAATAGTAGGTCTAAAAATTAATACATCACTTTTAAATATTCAACACTGCAATTTGATATGGAATATTCGAATCAATGATATTTGGGCCGCAATTTTAAAGCTATCCTCTATTTATAAGATATATAGGAATTTAATTAAGTATTAAATAATAATTAAAATAAGGAATTTGGCCTTTGTTAGTCACATAAAGTTTCAACTCAAATGCATGTTTCTTAATAATTTTTGTTTTGTATTTGTATGAGATGAGGTCGACTGGCTCTATGACTATGCAGCTGGAGAAAAATGAAATTTGCTATTGCGGGATTATGATAGATTTTGAGATGGTTGGGTCGTGTATTGTAGGCTCTCAAATCTAAAGTAAGAAGAAGAGACGATGGGATAGTTGAACATGGTCTGTGATGTTTCATGTTGTAGGGTTCTGTGATAAGTAAAAGGATGATATAACAGTGTAGCTACGTATATGAATTGTTTAAAACAACATCATTTTGAAATGGTTGGTGCTCGAATCAGCTGGTTAAATCGGTTGGATTTCCCACTAAGATAGACAAACTCAACTTTGACCCGGCCTAAGTAGACAACCAATTGGGCCTTCGACACCCGCTGAGATACTCAGGTTTAGATAGAATTGGTTCGATTAACAGAGTCATACTCGAATTGAAAATCATGGTTATGACTTTTGTCTGTGTTTGAAGATATATTAGTTCAAATCCCAATACTAGTCTATTTTCTATACAAAATAAATATAAATAAAGGCGAAGACAAAAATGTCATTCATACTTTTGCTCTCGTTGTTGGAAATTTGAAATGAGACGACAATTTTATCGTGCCAATAGTATATATTGTATAGAGTGTATATGTTGACATGTCCTTGCTCTAAAAATTCATTTTAATACATAAAAAGATGAAATAAACCAATCTATTAAACTCAACCTATTCTAATGATTGTTGGATCCATCATGCTGTCGGATTAGGAAGATGTTTAAACTTAACGGTTAACCGAGTGATAATGGTGTATTTGCACTTGTTTGCACCCTTAGTTCTTATCTGTGTGCGGCTTGTAGTCGTGCATTTTTTTGCCTATTTTACATTGGGTTGTGATACTTTGTCACATTTTAGGTCCCAGACGTCGAAGGGAAGGCTAGGCACGAGTTTCGGGGCTTTTGGACGTCATTCGGTCGAGCTGGGGTCAAAACACGGGCAGGAGGCCTAAAGAACATGGTCGTGTACACGGACGAGCACACCAGTGTTTTTTAGTGCGAGAGCTGAACTGATGAAGAAGCAAAACACGGGTTGGACTAAAGAATAACACGGTCATGTTTCAGACCGTGTTATTTATGCCGAGAGGTTGCATTTGGAGGCTGCTGCGAAGTCCAAAACACGGGCAGAAGTGAAGTAAAACATGGCCGTGTCAATAAGTGGGCACGACCGTGTTTTAGGGCAACGCGGGCTTGTTTTTAACACGTGGCGAGAACACGGACGGGCAAAAGAAAAACTCGATCGTGTCCTCGCCGTGTTTTGCCAAGAATCGGGCTTTTGAGGCTGATTCAAGCCAAAGGAGAGAGAATCGAGTTTTTGAGCAAAAAACAGAGCTTTAGAGAGAGAAAGTGCGAAGAACAAACCCTAGGATCTATTTGGAGTGGATTTCTCACCATTGAAGCCCAGATTGCATCCCCAGGAGTGAAGATCGTCATCCCAGAGCAGATTATCCTCATCTTTATGAGAAGACCCTTCTCTCACTTGGGTATGAAGAACCCTAGTTCCCTTGCTAAAGAACTTTGAACCATTTCCTGCTTTCTTACTGCTTTTAGTTAAAATCACAATCACTCGACTTAGTTTGCTAGATAATAGATAAGCACGGAGTAGGCAGTAGATCTAGACCCCGGGTTGACAAATAGAGCTTGCCATTTACTGCATTTCCGGACTGCGATTACACTTGGTCGCAGTTTGGTGTTGTGTTTTAGCGTGTCAAGTTTTTGGCGCCTTTGCTTGGGACTTCTAGGTTATTGTGGAAACGTGAAATTTTATTACTCTAGCTTTTCTTTACTGCATTCTCTCTCTTCCACCTTTGTGCCTTCACGGGTTGTGTTTGCATTATGTGTGCAGGTAGTGCTTGACCCGTAGCCAGTCGGGAGATTTACTACCATTAGTCCAAGAGCTTGAACGGACCTGTAGGAACTTCAAGCGAGCTTTAAAGGCACGACTGGCTGGGAGGAAGCTCTAGGACAGCTGCAAATCGCCGAGGAGGAAGAAATGGGTGACCCATAGAACAATGATGTGGTCATCCCCGACGAGAAGACCATGGGGTATTATTGGACCGCCAGAGCTGCGGACATGAGGTCGCCCATCTAGCACCGTCAAGTTCCAGCAAAAAAAATTGAGGTGAGCACCTCTGTCATCACCATGCTGCGCGGCTCGGTGGTATTCCATGGCAAGGAGGGGGAGTGTCCCCGATCACACCTGAGGCGATTCCACGAGCTCATCAATGGGATCAAGGTCAATGGGGTTCTAGCCGATTCCATCCAGCTCAGGTACTTCCCATTTACTCTGGAGGGGCAAGCCAAGGAGTGGCTAGATACTCGACCTCCAGGCTCGATCACCACGTTCGCCAACCTGGCGGACAAGGTCCTCACCCGCTACCATCCTCCATCCAAGGTGGCGGACCCGCAGAAGCAAATCACCCACTTTGCTCAGGATGAAGATGAGACCCTTCGGGATGCTTGGGAGAGATACACCAGTCTTTTCCTCAAGTGTCCCAACCATGGTTTTACCGACGCCTTCAAGGTGGGCACCTTCTACCATGCCCTCTTCGCAGAAGACAAGCAGCTGATTGACTCGCTTTGTGGCGGGAATATGCTCACCAAGACACCGCCACAACTGAATCAACTTTTTGAAGAGATGGCAGAGCAGGGCTATGATTGGGGAACTGCGAGAAGATCGAGACGAGCACCAGGGCGGGGTGTGCATGCTGTGGCCACCCAGTCGTCTGATTTGGTGCAGGTGGTATTGAAACTGGTTTCAGCCATCAACAGCAGCAGGCGATGCACTGCCAGTGGTGTGAAAGCTCCCATCACACCGTGGAGGACTGTCAGGCGATGAGGGAGTCGTTTACTCTCCAGGAGCAGGTGGACTTCATCGGCAATGCCAGGCGTTTCGACCCCTACAATAACACTTACAACAAGGGGTGGCGCCAGCATCCCAATTTCTCCAGGGTTGGGGCCAATCCTAGACCACCAGTCTCCCAGGCACCGCCAGGTTTCCAGAGGCCTCCTTACCAGCCCAGACAAGGGAAATTTCAGCAGCAGCAACCTCTTTACCCGCCCAGACAGGGGCCAATTCCTCCTCAATCACAGGTGCGACCATTTCATCAGTCAGGGGCAGCTCCCACAGCCCTAGTGCAGAGTGATCTGATGGTGGAATTGCAAGATCTGGTGGGTTCTTTGGCCACCTCTAGTGCAAACAAGTTCAGTAATATCGAGCAGTTCATGGAGAAAGCTTCAGGTAAATTCTTGGAGCTAGAAGCTGGCCAGAGAAACACGCAGGCTGTGCTGCGGGATATTCAGACCCAGCTTGGAAGTGTGGCACAAGCTGTAGCCTAGAGGATTCCTGGTACTTTACCTGGTCAGACAATCACTCATCTGCAAGACCCAAATGAGCACTGCAAGGCCATTACTACAAGGAGTGGCAAGATGACTGCTGATCCACTTGTCCGGGCACAGGAGAGAGAGACCCCTGCTTCAGCACTTCCAGCTAATGAAGAGGAAATGGAGAAGGAGGTTGAGGTTCCTGCTCCTAAGCCGCAACCAGTGGTGAAGGAGTATGTACCGCAACTTCCTTTTCCTACTCGGTTGCACAAAGACCGACTGGAGACTGAGTTTGCCAAGTTCATGGCAATGCTGAAGCAGGTTAACATAAGTATGCCCTTCGTGGAGGCATTATCGAAGATGCCCAAGTATGCTAAGTTCATGATGGATCTCCTCGCCAACAAGAGAAAGCTTGGGGAACTGTCAACTGTGATGCTCAACAAGGAGTGTTCTGCCATCCTGCAGAACAAACTACCAGAGAAGCGAAAAGACCCAGGGAGTTTTACTATCCTTGCATTATTGGTAGTTTGCATATAGGGAAGTCCTTGGCGGATTTAGGCGCTAGCATAAATGTCATGCCATATAATTTGTTTAAAAAGCTAGGTCTAGGTGAACCCAGTAATACTAGGAGGACCATTCAACTTGTTGATAGATCCATTGTGCATCCTAGGGGCATTGCAAAGGACTTGATAGTCGCAGAAGGGCCATTCTCATATCCTATTGATTTTTTTTATTCTTGACATAAATGAGGATGTGGATGTGCCTTTAATACTGGGTAGACCTTTTCTCGCCACCGCCAAGGCGCTCATTGATGTGAATGATGAGAAATTAATTTTGCAAGCTGGGGGTGAACAAATCACCTTCTCTGTTTCTGATAATATGAAACACCCCCATCTCCATGATGATTTAGACTACTGTGATGTTATTGCTGATTTTGAGACCGCACTCGCCATCACGAGTGGGGGTATTGAAGATTTCCTCGAGCGTTGTCTTTTGTTAGGGGAACAGGCATCATAGGAGTTGCAGCTGGAGGAGCAGATCGCGGAGCTTGACGAGGCCGTGATCGAGGGGCGAGAGAAACCTTTCAAGCCGATCCCTATCTCGCCCCAGATCGCCACATCATTGGAGGAGCCACCGGAGATGGAGCTTAAGCCCCTCCCCTCTCACCTGGAGTATGCATTTCTCCGGGAGGGGAATAAGCTCCCGGTTATTATCAGCTCGGATCTGACACCCGAGCAGAAGAACAGGCTGGTGGCTCTGATGCAGAAGTATGCCCGGGCCATGGCGTGGAAGATAATAGATATCAGAGGCATTAGCCCATCCTTCTGCTCCCACAGAATTCTGATGGAGGATGATGTTAAGCCAGTCAGGCAGCCACAACGGAGATTGTCTCCTAACTTGGAGGCAGTGGTCCGGGCATAGATTGTGAAGTTAATGGATGCAAGGATCATCTTTGCTATATCTGATAGCAAGTGGGTCAGCCCCACTCAGGTGGTCCCGAAGAAAGGCGGGATGACTGTGGTCCCGAGTGAGAAGAACGAGCTGATCCCGATGGGGACTGTGATCGGCTGGAGAGTCTGCATCGATTACCGGCGCCTGAACGACAACAACAGGAAGGACCATTTTCCCCTACCTTTCATTAATCAGATGCTGGAGAGATTGGCTGGCCATGAGTTTTATTTCTTCCTGGATGGCATGTCTGGTTATTTCCAGATTCCTATCGCGCCAGAGGATCAGGCGAAGACCACATTCACTTGCCCCTTCGGTACTTTTGCTTACCGGAGGATTCCATTAGGGTTGTGTAATGCACCGGCGACCTTCCAGAGATGCATGCTGGCAATTTTTGACCGACTGGTCAGAGAGATCATGGAAGTCTTCATGGATGACTTCTCGGTTTATGGAGACTCCTTCACTCATTGTCTCCATAACCTGGAACTCGTTCTGAAGAGGTCCGAGGAGACTAATCTGGCACTTAGCTGGGAGAAGTGCCATTTTATGGTTCGTGAGGGGATTGTGCTCGGGCACAAGATCTCCAAGCAGGGGATTGAGGTAGATCGCGCGAAGATTGAGACGATCAATAAGCTACCTCCTCCCATTTCTGTGAAGGGGATTCGCAGCTTTCTGGGTCATGCAGGCTTCTACCGGCGCTTCATTAAAGATTTCTCGAAGATCGCCCTGCCTCTAACCAAGCTGTTGGAGAAGGATGCACCATTCCAGTTCACTCCTGAGTGCACAGCTGCATTCGAGACATTGAAGGAGAAGCTTACCCATGCACCCATCATGGTGACTCCTGGCTGGTCTCTTCCCTTTGAGCTGATGTGCGATGCAAGTGATTATGCGGTCGGAGCAGTTCTGGGTCAGAGACGCGAGAAGCACTTCTAGCCCATCTATTATACGTCAAAGACCTTGAACGATGCATAGGAGAATTACACCACCACTGAAAAGGAGCTACTCGTTGTGGTGTATGCATTTGATAAGTTCCAACCTATCTAGTGCTCTCCCATGTGGTGGTCTACATAGATCACTCGGCAATTCGCTATCTGATGAGCAAGGCTGATGCAAAGCCTAGGCTCATCCGTTGGATCCTGCTTCTGCAGGAATTTGATATCAAAATCCGGGACAAAAAGGGAGCAGAGAATGTTGCTGCAGATCATCTATCACGTTTGGAAGCCCCTCCGGTGGACAACTTCGTGGAAGAGACGATGACTCCTTCCCGGGTGAGCGATTGCTGGCGATGACATTGGTGGACAGCGTGGCCCCTTGGTATTCTGACTTTGCCAATTATCTGGTGGGCAAGCAGTTTCCAAAGGGGATGGCCACTCATGCAAAGTGCAAGTTCTTCTCCGACCTGAAGCATTACTTGTGGGAGGATCCTTACCTCTTCAGGATCGGAGCAGACGGCGTGATCCGGCGCTGTGTCATGGAGCACGAGATGGGAGACATCCTGTCTCAATGCCACGAGGGACCTACTGGAGGTCACCATGGAGGAAACCGCACGGCGTTGAAGGTACTACAGTCGGGCTTCTATTGGACCTCACTCTTCAAGGATGCAGACACCTTCGCACGACAGTGCGACCACTGCCAAAGGCCAGGTAACATTTCTTCCCGGATGAGATGCCCCAACATATATCTGTCGTTTGTGAAATTTTTGATGTTTGGGGCATCGATTTCAAGGGCTCATTCCCTCCATCTTTTGGCAATTTGTACATACTTGTGGCAGTGGACTACGTCTCGAGGTGGGAAGAAGCTCAAGCCATGCCCACCAATGATGCAAGACGGGTCTGCTCATTTCTGAAGCATCTGTACTCCCGGTTCGGGACACCGCCTGCCATTATAAGCGATAGAGGAACCCATTTTCAAGGGCAATTCACTAAGCTCCTCTCTCGCTATGGTGTTAAGCATCAGGTGTCGGTGGCCTACCATCCCCAAACAAATGGTCAAGCCGAGCTGACGAACCGGGAGCTTAAACGAATAATTGAAAAGACGGTGGATCATTCCCGCAAGGATTGGTCCACCAAGCTCGATGATGCTCTCTGGGCATATAGGACAGCCTACAAAAAACCCGATTGGTACTTCACCCTATAGGCTTGTCTATGGGAAGGCGTGTCATTTGCCAGTAGAGCTAGAGCACAAGGCCTTCTGGGCCCTTAAGCTGCTAAACCTGGATTTGAGTGTTGCAGGTGCTGAATGTAAGCTGCAACTGCTCGAGTTGGAGGACTGGCGTTACCACGCCTACGAGAACACCCTGCTCTACAAGGAGCGAACCAAGCTTCTCCACGACGCTCGGTTGAGGGGCCCGAAGGAGTTTCAGGTAGGAGATCGTGTCCTGCTCTTCAATGCACTCCTGAAACTCTTTCCGGGCAAGCTACGTTCGAGGTGGTCGGAACCCTTCACGGTTACCAAAGTATTCCCGCACGGTGCGGTGAGATCAGCAATGCTCAAACTGAGCCGTTCACAGTGAATGGCCACCTCTTAAAGTTGTACCTGGGAGGTGTTGTCGAGCGAGCAGAGCTGCTGATCAAGCTCGAGGACCCTTAGTTCCTCTACTGGCGTCCAGCTAAAAGACGGTAAAGAAGCGCTTGTGGGGAGGCAACCCCACCACGGTTTGCATTTCTCTCCCTTTTCATTTTCGATTTTGTCAATTTTTGAGTCCTTGTGTCTGTCTGGAGTCTATCTGGAAAGTATTTTGTGCCCTGGGCGGTCTGTTTTAATCAATGGCTAGGTATTTTTCGAGCCGGGGCACGCTTGAGTTTTGGTTGCTTGAAATCGTGATTTTGAAAAAGTGCAGAGGGAGGCTCGGCATAAAAAACGGGCGCCAGGGGAGAAAAACACGGCCGTGTTTCCTCCCCTGTCCGCCCGTGTTTCGGCCTTTTGCAAAACACCCTCTCGGAATAAAAAACATGGGCGTCAAGAGTAAAAAACACGACCGTGTTTTGACCCCTGCCCGCCTGCGTTTTCAAAGGGAGGAGCACGCCCTCGGCGTAAAAGAAACATGGGTGCGGAACACACAAAACACGGTCGTGTTTGCGCTCGCCCGTGTTTTAACCCCCTATAAAAATCAAATTTCCGGCGACATTGAAGTGTTGTTCTCCTTTTCTTCACCTTCCTTGTGGTATCCACTTGCGTCTCCAGGTGTGTTTTCGTGGTCTCTTAGTTTATTTTTGGAGAATTGATAACTAGGGTTTAGGTGAAGAATTTGGGGATTGTGGCATGCTTTTAGAATGTTTTGGTAGGCCGATGGCGCTATTTTCTTACTATTATTTGTCCCCGGACTTCATTTCATCGGCCTCCCATTTGCATGTTGGACTTGTGCTAGTGCATGTTTGTTTGGACTTTATGTGGTGAATGGCCGATTGGTGGCTTTTTGGGATCGGATTCTGTGTTTGTTCCACCGGGAGCCTAGTCCACTGTCCAAATCGTTCGATTTGAGGGCTCCCGGTGTATTTGTTTGTGGGATGATATTGGTTGTGATTGGCATGCTTGTTCCACCGGGAGCCTAGTCCGCTGTCCATATCTTTCGATGTGAGGGCTCCCGGTGTGTTTTTGTCTAACATTGACCATGTTCGCTTGTGTGGCAATTGTGCGTCCTTTTGCTTTGCAGGATCATGGAGGCCTACTTGGACCTTTTGATCATCACGCAGTGCCACCTGCTGCGGACCATCCACACCCGAACCATATCCGAGCACCTCCATCTGGACTTTGAGGTGTTCGAGGCGCTTCACGCTCGACCGCAAATGGAGGCCGTTGTTCGCGCTTATGGTTGGCGGCGCCTTCTCTGCCTCGCCGAGCCGACCTACCAGGAGCTCGTTTGGGAGTTCTACGCCTCCTTTTCTCACTCACAGAGGAGGTCAGCCAACCATTCTAATGCAGTTCATTTCACACTCGGCGGGGTAGAGCACTCCACCAGCTACTGGGAGTTGGCCACTGCACTTCGCCTCAAATGCCCTCACCCCAGTGAGCATCCTTTGATCGTGGAGGTGACCGATCCCACCACATTTGGCGACCAGTCCTTCTTCGAGCGCATTTGCCTCCCGGAGTACGTGGATGAGCGGTACATTGCCAGTCAGACGCGGTCCACTCTACTCCGTCCGGAGTGGCGGATCCCCAATCACCTGCTCACCCAGTCCTACACTCCTAGTCGGGGCTCTGCCAACCGGGTCACCCTCCGGAACTTGTACTTCATGCACGCGATGGGTAGGTTGGAGGACACTATCGAGCTGGGCTCTGTCATCGCCAGCACTTTCACCAAGGCCTGCGCCAGCCAGGATCGCAACCTTGTCTTTGGCCCAGTGATCAACGCCCTGGCCTGCTACTACGGGGTCGACACTACTGGGATGACTCAGGTCCGCGCAGCTACCCCATTCGGTGAGGCTACCCTCCGACATCAGCACCTGCTTGTGCGGGAGGGGCGTTTGGCACGGATTGCGGGTCTCCCTTGGCCGCCTGTGCCTGATCCTGCCGGGGATGACAAGCCAGAGTCGAACACTGCTAGGGGGCGTCATGGGCCCCACCGTCCTGTTCGCCGCACTCAGGCCCCCGCGGGTCCGTTCGCCGCTGCTCCCGGATCATACACCCCCGCGGCCTCTATTGCTGACCAGTTGGCAGCCATTGCTCAGCAGAACGAGCGCATTCTTGCCGGCTAGGAGAGCATTCACACCCGCCTCGATTGTGAGTGTGACCACGGCTGTTGTCTCATGTCCGGTCAGCACTACATAATGTCCTACCTGGGCCTAGATTCGAACTCAGTCCACTACCCCTTCGTGCAATCACCGGGGCATGAGGACGACTACCCCCCACCAACTGATGATGGTGGCGATGTGTTCTAGTGGCGAGTGGCGGGTTCTGTACTTCATTTTTTTTCCATACTGAGACTCCATGTTCTTTGTTATTTCTTTCTGTTTTTTTCCTTTGGATTGTAGACATGGAACTCCAGTTCTTTCACCCAGTGTGTGTGTTTTGATGACTTTAGCTCTGTACCTTGGACTGTTCCCTTTCCAGTTCCCTACTCTTGACTGGTCTGCCTTCCAGTCTCCGTTTCTGTTCTTCATCTCACGGTAACATCGTTCCCCTTCCCTCTGCTCCATTGAGGACGCTGTCGCATTTAAGTGTGTGTGTGGGGGGGGGGGGGGGGGGGGGAGGGGGTGCTTTGTATTTATTGGAACATATATATGTGTGCTTGGAGCCTAGTCCGCTGTCCAAATCTTGAGATTTGAGGGCTCCAAGTACTGCTGTTTGCTTGATCGTATTGGCACTGTGGTATAATTGATGAATCGAATGGCTGTTAGAATTGATGCATGATAACTGGATTGTGACTGAGACAACCTATAATGATGACTGAGATGTGCAGGTAGAGTTGTGTAGGGGTTCAGTTTTTCAACTATTTGCTTACCAACTATGACTTGGATTGATCACTTGCTCTTGACAGTCGTTTATGCATCTAGTTCAGGGAATCAGAATGAGAGATAGAGCATATAGGTAGCCATGTGATATTTGAGCCTGCTCGTTTCTTTCTTGTGCGATAGTTCCCTCTTCCATGATGTGTAACATTCACATTGTCATTAGCTAAGATGATGGAGGCATAGGAATAGCCCACGACCAAATTGATTGTCCTGGTGTGTCATACCCCCTAGTCAGCCCTTTGAGCCATGTACTTTCCTTTCTTTCAGTATACAATGGAAAATCACCCTTTTTGCATCTCTTAGAAGGTTCCACAGAGTGGTTTTTGCTTGTTCTCTGCTGTTTCTGCTAGAAATAATGTGAGAGTTGGAGATATTGCTTAAAAGTTGGGCATGTCTTTGAAAATGTGCAGAGGTGGTGGTTCTCTCAGGAAATGAAATGAAAATAAAAATAAAAAAAAGGAATGAAAGCAAAAGAGAGCCATTACCAAAAATATGAATCATGCTCATTAAGTAGTGTTTCTCAGCAGTCTGGCTTAGAAGTACTAACATTATTGTGATTTGTGACCTCCTTCGCTCTTGTGCTCTAAAAAATTTGAGTAGTGCAGAATGGCAGAACGAAAGTAATTGGTTTGATTGGCTGTGAATGTGTAGGGTGTGAACTGTGGAACCTTGTGCCATGAATACTTCCACCACCTATAAGGCCTTTTCCCCATGTCCAAGACCCTAGCCAGCCACTTGAACCTGTGTCTAAAACCTCCGGATTAGTTAGTGATGACATCCCCTGTGTGAACTCTAACATTTAGAGGCTGCCATCATGGTGAAGAGACGTTAGGATTTGAGAGAATAAGCATGCGTATTTTTCGCATCAAATTGTCCTGACCCCACTGGTCGAGAGTGAGCGATTCATTTCCTTTTTCTTTATGCTCTTTACCCTGGTGAGGATCTAGATGGCTCGGTCTTGATTCTGATGTCTTGAGTTTGATGCATGCGATGACTGTCTTGGTTAAGTGTTTGAGTTAAGTCTATGTTGGTTGGTGAACAGAAAGGATTCCTCTTCCTTTACCCGATTTTGCTGCACTCGAATGTCCTCTGTGGTGGTTGTCTAGGTTGATGTTGAGTTGTCCATATGTCAATGATCAAAAGCCATTATTATACACGTGTTCTGTGCCTATATGATATGTCCCCAAGGGTTGCATGATTAATATGATTGAGCTTACCTTGTAGCTTGACTTGGTTTGCTTGGGGACAAGCAAACAGTTAAGTGTGGGGGAATTTGATAATGGTGTATTTGCACATGTTTGCACCCTTATTTCTTATCCGTTTGCGGCTTTTAGTCGTGCATTTTTTGCCTATTTTACGCTGGGTTGTGCTACCTTGTCACATTTCAGGTCCCAGATGTCGAAGGGAAGGCTAGGCACGAGTTTCGGGGCTTTTGGAGGTCATTCGTTCGAGCTGGGGTCAAAACACGGGTAGGAGGCCTGAAGAACACGGCAGTGTACACGGACGAGCACGCCAGTGTTTTTTAGTGCGAGAGCTGAACTGATGAAGAAGCAAAACACGGGCTGGACTAAAGAATAACACGACAAGCAAAACACGCGCTAGACTAAAGAATAACACGGCCGTGTTTCAGACCGTGTTATCTATGTCGAGAGGTTGCTTTTGGAGGCTGCTGCGAGTCCAAAACACGGGCAGAAGTGAAGTAAAACACGGCTGTGTCAATAAGTGGGCACGACCGTGTTTTAGGGCGACGCGGGTGTGTTTTTAACACGTGGCGAGAACACGGACGGGCAAAAGACAAAACACGGCCGTGTCCTCGACCGTGTTTTGCCCAGAATCGGGCTTTTGAGGTTGATTCAAGCCAAAGGAGAGGGAATCGAGTTTTTGGGCAAAAAACAGAGCTTTAGAGAAGGAAAGTGCGAAGAACAAACCCTAGGAGCTATCTGGAGTGGATTTCTCACCATTGAAGCCATATTGCATCCCCAGGAGTGAAGATCTCATCCAGAGCAGATATCCTCATCTTTATGAGTATGACTACTCTGATTTCTGTTTTCCTCTCTCTCTATATATGGAGTAGACCCTTCTCTCACTTGGGTATGAAGAACCCTAGTTCCAAGTGTTAGGGAATCTTGATTGTAATGACTTGGGATTGATATACTGATTGGTTATAATCGATTGATGCATGATTCATTGAGTCAATTGAAGTCTGGTCATCTTTTCTTAATTTCTGCTGCAACCTAGATAGATAGAATCTGATTAGGTTGTTAGAGCTTCATCAATCGGTAGTGGTAGATTGGTTATACGAGTTAATCGATTTACTGCTTTGTACTGGAACCCAATTCCAGTAGTGTAGTTATGTGCTTATTGCCTCAACAAGTCTATCCCGGTGAAGGTTAGTCGCTTGCCGGTTAGCCGTGCCTGAGAGGGCTGGATAGCTTAAGAGATTCCAGCTTACTGTCGGATCTTCCGCAGGTTTAATCAACAGTTAATTAACCCAGGGTAATTACAACCTCGAACTAACTAAGGAGTTAGGGGGACTCATTCCCTTGCTAAAGAACTTTGAACCATTTCCTGCTTTCTTACTGCTTTTAGTTTAAAATCACAATCACTCGACTTAGTTTGTTAGATAATAGATAATCACGGAGTAGGCAGTAGATCCAGACCCCGTGTTGACAATAGAGTTTGCCACTTACTGCATTTCCGGACTGCGATTACCCTTGGTCGCAGTTTGGTGTTGTATTTTAGCGTTGTCAGCGAGCTAAAAGCGTTCAAAGAATCCGTCCCCGTATAGTTTGCAGAAAGATATGAATATGATTTCCTCATAGTAGTTCTATAAACTAATAGTAATGTAGGAGTTCAATATCGCTTCTATACATTCGATATTGCAATTCGATATGTAATATTGGACCAGTGATATTTGGTCTTTGATTTTAAATTTATTGTCTATTTATAAGATAAATAGAGATTTAAATTAAGTATTAAAGTATAATTAAAATAATTAAATATGAAAATCGAAGTATCAAAACACCAATAAGTACTGAGCGAAGATTTAGCGACCTTAGCTAACCGTTGAAAAGTTCTGTGATTTTTTAATTTTAGCTTTATGTATGTTTTTTATTTGAAATGATACAACTAATCTATGTAGTATGATAGGTTAAGGTTCTTATCATAGTTGAAAATGACAACGGTTCAAATCCTAGTATGTGTATTTTTTAAGAATAAAAGAGAAACAAATAGATCATTGTGAAGACAAAAATACCATTCCTACTTTCACTCTTGTTGAAAAATTTGAATGGGGGTGCAGAAAAATATTCAACTATCTATATACTTGTAGATAAGGCCAATACTACGGTTAGGGATGGCAACAAAATCCGAATCCACGGGTACACTACCCGATTCAACCCGGTCAATGTGGGTAAAATCCATGTTGAAGAATTTTGGGCGGGGTTCGGGTTTAAACTTGTTTACT
Organism: Linum tenue; assembly: GCA_946122785.1. Taxonomy (NCBI): domain Eukaryota; kingdom Viridiplantae; phylum Streptophyta; class Magnoliopsida; order Malpighiales; family Linaceae; genus Linum; species Linum tenue. The sequence continues at coordinate 42,682,735 of CAMGYJ010000002.1, forward strand.
ATTCACTGGGTTGGGTTTGAAATTAGCGATACCCGACCCATGGATACCAGCCCACATCCATATAATTAATTTTCCCGGTATATTTAATATTCTAAGCAACTAATCTTCTTTATATTAGAGGATACATGTCTAATTTTTCCTTCTAATTGTGTAAAATGAAGTTGATATTATCGAGTGGATAGTGAAGAAACTTAACTGACAAGGAGGAAGAAGGTTTCAATTAATCATGTTGTTTATGGATAATATGTGATATGCTTCAATTTTCTTGAGTTTTCTAGATTGGTGTTGAACAATTTGTATGGTTAATTTGTGATTTGCTTGAATTTCTAGAATGGTGTTTTATATATGGATAATTTGTATTGAGAAAGTGATATTTGACTTTTTATTTTGATAGGAACTTGTTATTGTAATTTTTTACAACAAAAACCCATGGGTACCCATGAACCCGCGGATGCCCAGTGGGTTGGGTTTGAGTTTTCCAAACCTAGTGGGTTTTACCCTAAATTTTTTCACGGATAAACCCATGGGTTTGGGTTTGGAAAAATCCAACCCAACCCGACTCATTGTTATCCCTAACTACGGTGCCGCTGTAATAAGTGTGGCACTTGTGACATTGTGTTTGATTGGTCCAAATGGACGGTGACATGGTATGGCTGAGTTTATTTGATCTAACCCAACTCATCTGGCCCAGCAGAAACGAGCCAAACCGTCTCTGCCAAAGTAACAATACCATTCCTCATTATGTTTTATCTTTTATAGTTTTGTTTTCCAGGAAAATCATAAAATAGAAATACAAGCGAATTTAGAGAGAAATGAAAACAATGATCGAGCAATCGAACTAAAAGAGAACATCCTCGATCTCCCTCTCAAGAGCAGCCAATAGAGTTATTCTGCTCTTGCATAAGTTGTTAGTATATACCAACTAATATCCAAAATGTATGAACTAGTATCCAAGTCTGCTGATTTTATGAAATAGTATTAAAGTATCTAGATAGCACAGACTAGTATTCAAAACATCAGAAAACTAGCATCCAACTAGGGTTTCGATATTAATGATTTACCGCCGGTATACCGAGAGAGGAAATTTCATTACCATATACCGGTACCGCTAGTTAACGGTTTAACCGATTATCTTCGGTTAACACTATGGTTATCGGTTAAATCGTTAATCGGAAAACCGGTTACCACCCCTACATCCAACTCACATATTAGTATTCACTATTTAGCCAATCAATTACCAACTAATATCCACAATCAAACCAACTAGTATTCAATATGAATACTCTTATGTGTTATCTGGATACTGATTATGTGATGTATGGATACTATTTTGTGTTGTCTAGATATTAGTTTGTGAATTTGGGATAATAGTTTATTCATCATGGATATCAGTTAGCAAACCTTGAATACTAGTATGTGCTCTCTAGATACTTTAGTACTACTTCATAAAAGCAACAGACTTGGATACTAATTCATGCATTTTGGTTTTGGATATCAGTTAGTATATGCTAACGATTCTTAAGTTAGCAGATTAACTTTTTCGCTCCAGACCTCTCTCGAAAATCACTACCAGCTACTTGTCCGTCGTCGATCCCATCTCCAGGTTCTACATTTGTTTCCTCCGACAGTTATCGTGATTTGACAGAAACAAAGGATTTCGTCGTCATTGCGGGCCTCTGTCTCCATTGAATAGCACCGCCGGTAAGTTAGCAGATGTCAGAGAAGAAGAGAGTCGCCTTTCTCTGTGGTTCCTCAGCCTCGTTTGCGTCATTCCTGGTGCCATCGTGGAACCCAAGTTCTAGGCGGTGCCGAGCTCTCAACGTCAGCTCTCTCACTTTCTGCTGGTTGTCTCACTGGTGAGAATAATTATGAAGCTTTCTTTAGGTCTCTAGAGGATTTGCGATCTCTTATTTGTGGGCTGTTGCGCTACCTCCGAAGGAAGAGCACAAGTTGTTTCTAGTTGGAGCTCTTATTCCGCTAGATAACGAGTTGCTTGCCGATGTACCGAGCACCAGCAGTTGTCATACTGCATACTCAGTTCGTTGAGAAAGACTACAAGCTTGTTGATACTGTGATAAGAGGGTTTGCTTGAATATGGGTTAGTTATGAACAATGCTAAAGAGGTAATGTTCTTGAGTGAACTATTGAAGGGGGTCTGTGAAGGCTGGTTTGTAAGCTTATTTCTTTATGACTACATAGAGGTAGGATAGATAGTGTTAGGATAAGTGACTATTTTGTTTGTAGTTAGAATGAACCAATGGTTATCCATTGATGGACTGTCAATGTTAGCATATTTTGGTTGTTAAGCAGCCACTTTCTTGCATAGTGTTCTGAATCATGTAGCTTCATTGCCAGATTAAGTTTAACTTCTTATGTTTGCCTGTAGGCTTGGTAACCATAACAGTTGAAAAGAGATATTGTGCAAAGGCCAGTATAGTACATATTCTTATCTCAATAGTGAATTGGAACAATAGAGAGTTTATATTACATATCACACATTTCCTTATACAATATACATGAACTTAAGGTACAATTTTACAGGATTCCAACTGTTCCATTTTGTAACCTTGCTTGCATTTCATCACTATATATATCTTTTACTCAGAAAACTAGCATCTTTTTGCAGGTGGCAGAAAATGACTTATCATTATGGAACAATGATCATGCGGAGAACCTAATCAAGAGGGTTGACATTGAAAAGGTGTGGAAAAAGGGATTTCTTGAGAGCTTGAAACTTGATTCAATTCTATATAATTTGTTGTATATTGATTAGTGGTTTGAATCAAGCAAATTTTTACTCAATGTATTGCCTCAGGTCATAATTGGACAATTGGATGGAGTGAGTATAGCATTGTTGTTGATCACGTCTAGTGAAGTTACGCTTGATATGTTCTTGTTTTTCAGGTGATGCTGGTGGTGGTGTTGCAATTTGAAGTTGGCCGAAGGAACGAGCGAATGACCTGCAAGTTGATTGCCCTGAAGCTTAATGACCTACAACACACGCATAAAGTCCAAACTTTTCCTGTCAGCCAATTAACTGGGATATGATGCTGAAACAAAACTCAGTTAAAAGGGAGGGAGGGGTTCTATACAAACCTGGCCTAACTCAGGGTCCTAGAAAATGTACCATTCCAGCAGAACTCCATCCTCAAGTCCTTGAGTATATATCTTGTTTTTGCTGAACTGTGTTCTTCTAGCCTTGCACAGTATGAAGGCTTGTCCTCCCGTTTCGATGGAATGTAGAGTAAGTTGATGCAATATGGGTAGTTGAACGACAACTAGACATAAGGATGACAACATCATGGGATGAAGTTACTACAATTTGTTTGTTGGCCAGTTAGCACCGATTGTCGTATACTGAATTAATAACTGTAACTACGAACAGTAAATGTTGTAAGGCATTTGTGGGTCACATCACTTCCAAGGATTATGAAAAGAAAATGGTTGTTATATACTTCTATTAAGGACCACATATTCCTAGCAGACCATGGAATACAGGAGTTTATGAGGATGAGAAATTATTCATTGAAGACTTGTATAGGAGTCATACTGAATCTCCCCACCCTCACTCTCGGATGACGGTTGAGCTGCAGTATCACTGCCAGTTTCTGTGAGGATAATGGGTTGTTGTTGGTATCTTAAGTCCCAAGCAAATATAGTTCTTGCAGAACCTACAGCCTCAAGAGAGAACAATGAGAGAAACGAGCAGTACAGACAACAACAAGGGAACGGCTTCGACTAACCAATGAACAAGCACCTATAACACCATAATTATTGATCAAATATGTCCTCCGTGCACTGAAAGTGTTCTTCATTTACACGAACCGGGCTTAACTGGACTAGGCTGAGGGAGGATACTCTCTTCTTCATTAACTTGCGAGAGGGATTCCTTTTGCCTCTGTTGAACAAATTCAATGTAGGAGCGATGAGTGAGGTATCAACAATGGACAAGTGGTTGGAAGTGATTATCTAAGGGCCGCCGGTGAGGGAGATCGAAGAACTGTGCTTCTGGTCGTTTGGCGTCCGTTGATCCCTGTTTTCTGATTTAGCCAAAAATTTGATCTTTAATTTAATTAATTAAACTAAAAAATAAAACAAAGGGTTGAAAGAAAATCCTTTTGTCGTTACTTTGGGACTGGCCATTTGGCCCATTCTAACGGGCCACCTAGGTTTGGTTGGAACTAATTAAACAAAACCAATGCCATGTCACAGCCACATGGACCAATGAAAAGCAGCGTCATCAGTGCCGTAGTTTTTAGTGTGACACCATAATATTGGCCTAATAATAATTGTTATTACTTGATGAAAAGGACATTTTAATTGGTAATAGAAAAGAATTCAAATTATTTAAGTATTGAAAAGTAAAAAATTCAAATTAACATAATTTTCCCTTAGTAAAATTTATCTTATCCAAGTCATTCACATTATAATTTATATTCCCTCTTCCTCTTTATCATTAAAATTTATATCTCCATCATGAAAAAAACTTTTTCTTTTTCTCAAATTGTTATTATGTCCATCACCAATTACACTAAACACCAAGCACAAATGTAATATTTTCAACTGTCCACATAACTCATAACTGGAACATGAATTTATAAATCGGTAGCGATGGGTACAATATTTAGTCCAAAACTATATGTTAGTGGCTATGATGTTCTTTTCGCGAATGAATTTGAAGTAAAAAGAACAACGGAAGAGTAAGATAAGGTTACCTAGCGGGGTAGTTTTTTATGTTGTTACCAATTCTCACAAAATACTTCATAGCATTTGTAAATTTTTTCGTTGATAAAGTTCAATTAATCAGATTAGAAAAAGGAAATATAGTTCGTAAAATATTTGTGAGAGATTGAAAAAAACTTCGCTACAACGCTTGGATTCGTGCTTTAATTAAAGGTGTCGAAGGGAAGAAAGAAGGTTATGTACCGAAACTGCAACAACATTCCTTAGTTTGAAAATTTTGGATGGATATACGTTGCTCTAAATATTAGAGATACCGTTAGCTATTAAATATTAAAGAAATTGAGTTTTACCACCTCTCAAACCTTTATTTTCGATTTATTTATCTCTATCAGTATTTTGGTGGGGATTGATGGTAGGGTTTAATCTTTGACTCTCGTCGATGAAGGTAGTGCATCTCCATCACCGTTTTCATAAAATTAATTACTACGAAATCATTATTTATTTTTGGCTTTCCAAATTTATAATACAACTCTAGCATTGGTTGAATATGTTATGCATCAAAATCGCAGCCTCATTTCATATTTTAACAACTCTGCATTGGATGAAATATGGATTAACCTAAATATTAGAGAAAAAAACATAAGCATTTGAATATCAATGACTGGTTGGATTAATATTGGGTCTTACCACCTTTATGTCCTTTTTTCTTTTAACTTTTTAGTGTTTTGGTGGGGATATCAGGTGTGCATCTCCGTCATTTTTATCACAATTTTAATCTAGAAATATAATTTATTTTGAAAATCCCAAATTTATAATCCACAGTAAAATAAATTTATTTAAATGGAATAAAGATCGAGTTGAAGACAAAAGGCTTTATGGTAGTATTGCATCTTGTCTGAAGCATCGTAATGTCTTTCCTCATCTGCAATTTCAAAATCAGAGACATGCAAAAAGTGGAACAACACGCTCTAAAACATGATAGTCTATGTTTTCCATCCACATGTAATTGTTGTTAATCGTTTAAAAAACAAAAAAATATGTAATTGTTGCAGTAATTTGAGAGAATCCTTCTTAGCGGAGTAGTAGTGGATGAAAGTAGGCATTGGGTTGGGCACATGTAAATAGTAGTCGGTCTCATACAACTCCAGAGAAATTTATGCAACTAAATCAAGTACCAAAATTAGAAAAGTAATAGTAATGCACTTTTTAACCAAACCACAGCTTTAAATACTTTTTTGTTAATTGTCATTAAAGTGACTCTTACCTCGCTTATTAAACTATAATTAAGTCTCATCATTCTAAAATCAAGTCAAAATAACCTTAGTACCCCACTCATAATAGTAAAAAATGTGAACATACTAACTACCACGTACAATAATCTCATAAAATTAAACTCATAGTAAAATGGCAAAATGATACTCTCATTAATGGCATATATGAGCTCTTCACTTCTTCCAATTGAATCTCAATACCATTGAAAGAACAAACTTTTCAATCTTAGAATTAACATGAATCTTACAAATTGGAATTCGAAAAGATTTACATTGAGATTTCAAACAATAAGATCTCTCGAAGCTTGATTTCACTATCCTGTCGGATAAATGAATTGGTGGATTTCTAGACTTTTAGAAACAACTTGATTTTCGGAGCGTCAGACTATTTTAGATACATCAAGAAATTCATTCTTAAGAGGAGTTTGCAGTTTAGTTTCAAGTCTGCATAACTCAAGTATGAGTAACGACAAATTGTGCGATGAACATTTTGGCAAATTCTTTTATTGAAAATACTTGTAAAATGAAATGTTATTGTCTATCATGATATAGGATATTCAATATGCAATATTTCAACCAATGATATTTGTTTACATCGCTTCTGCATATTCAGTACTCCAACTCGGTATGCAATACTCCAATCAATGATAGACATAATTTCGAAATGTACGTGGATTTGTGAAAAGGGAAGGTAAGTTATTCCCAAAAACCTGTATATCTAAAAATAATTCCTGTTTTGAAAATTCATTCGTAGTAAAAATTGTAGTCCTTAAAGATTATGCAAAATGAAAAAAAAATCATGTCGATCATATTTTAGAGCACAAAGTTATGGTCGTTCAAAGTTATTGAAAATTTTTAGCGTTCAAGGAATAAAACTTTGTGAATATATTATTATTTCAAACCGCCCCTGCCCCACGCAGTCATCAAAACCGCCCCCCTACCCATACGACTGTTTTCGTGAAAGAGTGTTATTTTTGGAATTTTTTGGGTTTGTGTGCTATTTTTGATTTTTTTTAAACAATGCTATTTCTGGAAAATGACCTACATTTTGGGTCTAAGGTTGACTTGGTACTCAGTTAACACCAAGAGGAAAGAACCGCGACTATGCATACCAAGCACATTGGAGAGTCCTACGTCCATAGCTAATTTAGAGATTGATTTACCAATGATGCAGTTGAAGGATCTCTTGAATGGTAAACATTTTTATTGTGACCCGACGTGAGGTTGGAAATGTAGTTTCCAACTTCTTCTCCAGTGCAAAGGCTTCAAACTCTTTTGGAGGTCAAGCTTCTCTTCAACCCAAACAAACACCAATTTGTGATAATCTAGATTGAGGCGATCTTGGCATGTTCAGAACTTGAATACTTGTTGTTTATCGGTCATTTTGCTTATTTCTTAATTACTATGTCATGTTGCAATTTTGTCATGCTTATTTCCTTACTCTCCTTACCACTAATGGTGGATAGCATATGTTTTTACAGGGAAAATGTCATGGATGCCTAGTGGTCTCTAAATGGAGGAGTTAGCAGATAAAA